>JABBOT010000004.1:19436006-21867129 GCA_016165875.1 Acanthopleura granulata
ATCCGTGAGAAGAGTGTTTCTTGGAAAGTATATTCCTATAATACAGCCATAGGAACCCAGAAAATTACTTTGATCATTATTATTAGTACTGTCAGATTGTTTACGTTTTATATAAAGAATATTCAATTCACATGATTAATAAAAAAATTTCCATCAGTTAATATCATTATAAAACCCACATTCTGTCATTCCGTACAACATTTTTATACTTTTCTTAGGGAGCTAACGTATATTTATGGTGGAATATTAATTCCTAATGACAAGTCTTATTGTATTTGTACATATAATTATACCAGAAGCAAGGTAAAAACTATATAACTTCCAGCACACCCACACACATGTGAGCATGGACACCTTACTAATGTCTAAGACATTAATGTATCGTCTATTACTGTAGAAGCAAGCCAGTCACCATAATAATGTTCACGACGTCAATTTTACACTGTATTAGTGTGAAACAGTTTAATTCTCGGGGAAGTGTGATTGGGCGCGTGCATAAATAGTTCAGAAACGGTGAGGACCTTCATGAAGAATAGCCATGTGGATTTATGATATCTATATTTATTTATTTATTTATTTATTTATTTGATTGGTGTTTTACGCCGTACTCAAGCATATGTCACTTACACATCACGGCGGCCAGCACTATGGTGGGAGGAAATCGGGCAAAGCCCAGGGAAAACCCACGGCCATCCGCAGATTGCTGGCGGACCTTCGGAGAGTGATCTGGGCTTGAACTCAGAGAGAGGCACCTGAATCGCACCAGTGCGCTAACCCCCTCGACCACGGAGATCTATGATACTATATATTCCAGTGTATTTTCTGATGGAAGCAATTAATTCTTGAAGAGTTAATTTGAAGAGTTTGTTTGTTTGGTTGTCTAAAGATATAACAAAATGTAGTTTGATAGAATCGATCTCTGCATGCTTTCAGGTGAACTTGTAATGAAGCATCTATACTTAGGCAACCAGAATTTGTGTATATTGGTCATTTCAGTCCTATAACAGGCCTTGACAAAATAACCAACTGATTTCTACCACAACGCCTTTCAAGACGTAGATCTGAAGGAAGACAATTTATATATTCATTGTCCGTTAGGTTGAAAACATTTCAGTATGTACATAGGCCTATATATATAACTAGAGTGTAAGTCTGTACAAGTATTATATGTGGAAAAAAGTAATGGAAAGAACAAAAATGTTGTCGTGGTAGATTATAAAATAGCAAATTTTCTTTGAAAATTAACCGTTTCTCATATTATTCCATCGATTTCCTCGCACATGTATGAAGTAACCTTGTTCAAACAACTTAACCTACGAAATACTGATGAAATAAACAAATACGCCAATAGATAAATAAATAAATAATGCCAACACACGACGTGTACTTTGATCAAAGAGAAGCTGGCCATGTGAGAAATGGTCTGAGTTTTCTTTGCTGATTTGTGCTCTTGAGTTACTCTCTTATACATAAATTCAGACTGTCACAAGCTTCAGTGTTTATCCTTGGTTGATATCAATTGCGGAAAGCGTCTTGGCTTACACAGGGTACAAGGCTGTTATCGTAAAACGACACATTTATTTTCAACAAGGTTGACATATGGTAAAACAATCAGAACATGGTATAACAGGCTGCCGACTGAATATAAAACGTCTAAATAAAGTGGTTTATTCCGAGATCTAGATCATAAAAGAAAGTGGTTGACATCGCCTTCGACAAACACCAAGGCAGAATTGACCTCCTAGCCGTGCGTACCATAAATCTTGGGTTTTTCTCTTTTCGGATTTTGGTGGCTCGAACAAACTGAAGTGACAAGTTTATAAAATTACTAAGTTTATATGAGTCTTACATCAAAGTAATGCCCCACTAGAGAAAAGAGTATTCTCGGCTTTTCTTAGACTCAGGGCCACGCGGGCAGGTTTTAATGACAGCAAGATGGCGGCCTATCCCATCAATCGCGACTCAATGACAGCAAATTCCTTCCCATGAGACGCTTTGTAAATATCGTTCCACAAGAGCAGGAGAATTGTGCAGAGTTTAACACAATAGAATTACAATAATTCAACGTCCTGTAACGACAAAGATTTAACTTCTCTTTAATAGCACACTATTTCACGAGTACAAAGCGCTTGCTTGGTTTTCTATAGAAGATAGTTCCGAGTGAAAATCTACGGTGCCTAGGTCAAGACATTATACTTTGTTCCAGATCCTCGTTAATCTTGCAGTCTTTGGATTTCCCTTCCTTTAAGCCTCCTACGAGTTAATTGAATTTTCCCAATTTGATATCACATCAGTGTCCGTTTTATTGTGCAGAGAAAATTGTTTTGCCAAAACATTTGCGCGATGTGTCTATAAATTTCAAGGAGCCCAATGCTCGGAGTCATTTCTATTCTTCGATCACAAGCAAATTGCTTGTCGAAGTATTTACAGACCTTCTTTTAAATTCCTAATTTGCACCTCTATTCACCCATCTCAGCAACTATAAACAACTTGAAACATTTTGTATGCATGTCATATACAATTTAATGAAATCGTTATGTTTGTGCCATGAACGTCATATCCACATGTACGTTATTGTTCAAGAGGTAGTTATTCCACACTATACAATTGCTTGCCTTAATATTTCAGTCAGCCCGTCTCTCAGTTCAACCATCACAAGATTGAATCCAGCTAGAGATCTATTTCATTTCTGTCGTCCTTATCTCCATATAGGTAACATATGCATGCATGAGACCCTATTCGCCTTCATACTTTGCTAAGTAACCCGCTGTTATCATGAACTAATTGATTTTCGCTAAACGCTTTCTGAGTTTTCTTCAAAGCTCATTGCATACTACGTTTCACCTTAGTCTGAAAAAATAAAATAAAAATAAAATAAAAATAAATAAACAACAACAACAAAAAACATTATACATTGTGACATAAAACATATGTACGTTATTCTGTGATGGTCATTCTTATAAGTTTGGTTACAAATTACAAATATCAGTGAATCAAATACGCAAAATATGAACGAGTTATAAACTGAACTAAATTTCCACCAATATATATACATTCTATTTTCGTACTGAAGGTACAGTAGTATGGGCAAGAAAATGTAACACCAAAACGTATAAACAGAAAAACATATGAACAGGAAGCCGACGACGATTAATTACGTCTTTGGTTCGGCTTTTTGTGACAGTTGTAATTTTGTCTTTACAAATATAATAGTCACCTGTTACGGCCTATAATTACATTAGATTTAAATATAACGACAGAAATAAAAACTGACATAAGAAACGAAAAAATATTGTGCAAACTATTAGTACATAAAGAGTATGCTGCACAATCTGTGAACCCTATTGTGCATTTCACAGCTTGTGGCTCCTTAGTAAATACTTGCACTCTTTCCGAACTTTTCATAAAAAATGCCTGCATGAGCATGCCGTCTCAGTGTAAGGCGTCATGAAATATGAGCAGCATCGCAAGCTTTAAATCATCAGTTGGAATCTGTAGTTGTCCACAGTGGACGTTTGTGTTGACCAATTTTAGATCTCAGACGATATTAGGAAGACTCGCTAAGGAGACATCGCCTCGAGACATGCTGATCGTAGTCGAGCGCTAATTTGGCCAGAGTTTATTGCTTTGTTTCGACCGGTGGCCGACGAAGGCCAATGAATCTAATCTCCTCGCAAAATGTTGACATAAAGTGTCCACAAATATTAGAATAAGACAGATTTTTCAAGTCATCCAGTGTTCAATAAAAGACAGTTTCCGAGATGGAAAGAGACTAATAATATATCTAAGGCGTATTGGGTCTGTGACGCTAAACGCGCTCCATCCATGTGGAGAGGCCCTCGAGAGGTGCGTCAACATCGACGTCCAAACAGAAACTATGGTTCTGGGCAGGCAATATCCGGCTTGGCCAAACTTTGAAGAGTTTACCAAGAGAAGCGCTGGGCATTTGGCAGCCCGAGGGGAAAGCGTTCTCAGACCTTTCCCTCTGCCAGTTTCCTTCCTCTTTCGCTACACTGGTTAATAAGCTTCGCTTCTTGTGGCTTGTGGACCAGCCAGCCACTGTAGCAGTTATGAATAGCCCCTGGCGATTTTCTAAATGCGAGCGTAAATCAGTGTGTTTCTAAAGAAAAGGAGTCTTAAAGGTTATAAACACTTAACACACGGCACTTTGTCGGTGGTGTTGCTGGAAAACCAACGGAGTCTTTGGTAAGGAAAGACAGCACAGTTGCAGAGAGGTAGACTGACTGTGTATCAGTCTTGATGACGCCTTGTGCTCCACCACTTGAC
Source organism: Acanthopleura granulata (assembly GCA_016165875.1). Classification (NCBI taxonomy): domain Eukaryota; kingdom Metazoa; phylum Mollusca; class Polyplacophora; order Chitonida; family Chitonidae; genus Acanthopleura; species Acanthopleura granulata. The sequence continues at coordinate 19,440,294 of JABBOT010000004.1, forward strand.
TTTTATACTGCCCACAACACAGTTAGGGAACGGTTTCCGTAATTAGCGGATTATTGTTCAGGGCGACATCATGAATGGTGGCCGAATTGTATGGCAAGAGGAAATGTTATTGTGAGGCAAAAAACCCTCAAATCAACAAATTGTTCAACTTTTATGAAAGCAGACAAACGTCCGAGTGTTATGATTGGGTAACAAATATGGATGTTACAACAACTGAACACAGTTTTAAAGTTTCTTGGAAAATTTATTACAATTGCTCTGTTTAGAAATTCTTTTATATAATATTACACATGGGACAGTTAACGCTTGCTAATATATAGCACTGATTGTTACTACTTATCCAGCTAATTAAATGCGTGTGCTATGTTAAACATTTTGGTACCTAAAAATATTGATCAAAAAGAACTATAGTAAAGTTTTTCACCCAACGCAGTCAAGTTATTGTAAATTATTAATATAAATATTACATAAATAATTTTGAGAAATTCGTTCAATATCATCATTCATTCTGTTGTATCAATTGCATTACACCAACATTGTTGTAACTCTACCAGCTGCGATGCCATATTTTGGTTTCTGCATATTGCCACTGCATGACTGTCAACTGATGTCATGTATTTCCCCGATAATAGGTATTGTGAATGCGACCAGTTAACTATATGAATGATTACTATAGCTCATATACAATACATCAAACCAAAATTGTCAGGTTCTTCATGTTAAGCCACAGTATTTTCGTTGCTCACTTTAATTTCGCTGTCATAACATTATGACGATCATCGTGCATAAAAACATGGATGTCATGCAACATCGATGCAAATTTATATTACTTTGTAGAGAAAGTCTCCACACATCTTAGTCAAGATATTTGCTAATGGTTTTGTAACTCTACCTCTGAACATGGTTATGTTTGTTTTTCGTTTGTTGGCGTTTTCATGTGTCTAAATTTCTTCACTTGTGGCCAGTTAACTTTAAATTAAAGAATATTCCTTCAAAGCATAGACCTTTATATTTACGGCTTCATGCAGCTAGAGCTGTTTACATAGCATGTATATTCCTGCTATATGCTCTCCCATGGTACCAATGGGAAAGGAACTGGTAAATGGACGGTGTTTCGTGACACTGTATTTCGACTTTGTAATGACGGGAGGAAATTCTTGTTGGCGGAAAATAAAAGTTTGTTCAAGGCGATGAACATTCTTTGGGCAGCGTTCTGTCATGTGCTATATGGTTACCGGCAGGCAAGTGATAGGCCGTGTCAACGGGGATAGGGATAATATATGGTTTGTACAACACCCGCTAATAACTTAAACATTGCTAATAGCTTTCGCCGATTATCCCAAAGAGCTGTTTCCCACCTCTTTCAACCCCCACCAACAGACGTACCTTTGACAGATCTGCCCGAAGGCGTCAGAAGTGCAAAAACGAGCCACATATCGCTTACATATCCCTTGGCCTCTGCACGACAGCAATCCTAGACTTCATATTTCCACAACTCCATTTTCCACATATCCTCTCTCTTCGGAGCGATCAACAACCGCATGTTTTGACAGATACCAACTCACAAATAGGCTTCAAAGTAAGATACCTGACACTAGAAAGCACCACAAAACAGATATGTAAACGTAAAATAAAACATGAAGAGTTTGACAATATACAGGATACAATGGAAAAATATATAAAATTGTTAATTTGGCAAGAGCTGAACATGAATCTCTTAGGAGATGTAAGAAATAGTTGTTATTTCCTTGACTGAACTTAATGGATTTTATGTATATTAATATTCACATCTCGAATACTTTCTTTTCCGTGGTATGTTAACACATGGGAATTGTGATATTTCACATTTATATCCGGGCAAAAGTTCTTAAACCCCATGCCTGACATATTGCTTTACTCTGTTAGCCTACATGACCTCTTGTATTGTCCATTTTATGACACATGTGCCTTTTGCAAATCCCCCTTCTCTCAGACCCATTAGTAAATTATATGATCCTTTTTATAATTGAGAGTTTTGTCTAAAATGAGTATATAAATAGAGGCGGTAATATAGGATTTGTTTGAGAATGGTAAAGAAATAAAAATTAAAATATTTAATGAATATTAAGAATACCATTGTCTTCATAAATGATGCAATTCGGGCAGAGTGCTGTTAAACAAACGATCACACATACCACTTGGTTTTATCGGCATATTTTGAAAAGTTTTCGAACAAGCAAACTGAGCATTTGGTGTCAAGTCAGGGTAGATTAACAAAAGGCCGAGGACGGGTGGAGTAGTCATTAGAAGGCCTGAGAGCTGATAAGTCTGTTTCGCCCACCAGTCAACCACATGTCCCCGGCCTGGGACCATTGGTCGATCGTGTGCCGTCCCAAATGTGCCTATTATCTACCAGTCGGCGGTGAATGGCTAATGAATTAGCCGCAATTAATGCATTCCGATTATTGTAAAGAGTGAGTCTCGAACTATTTAAATCAAATTCTCCTTTACCCGGCCGTGCTCACGTTTTATCGCCCTTTCTTAACCAGGGCTGTAGTGTATCCAGTTGTTACCTTGATCGTTTAGCGACTCTCTATTGTGTCCAGACACGCGGGGAGATTCGGAACTGGGTGCCAGCCCATCAAGTGCCCATCCGTTCCACGCTAAGACCAGCGACAAGTTGTTCTCAGGAAACTAAAGCTAGAAAGTGATTTTAAGTTTATCGCCGAAAGTAGTAATTTAAATCGTAAAACATTTTAAAAAGGAATCGACAATATTCCGAGCTCCGTACACGATGTTATATGGTTGTCAGTGCCTCTATGCATTCATGCCCGTATTGATTCAAGTGGCGCACCGCTTAATGCACACACCTATGCAATCTATGACACATACGTATATATCATCTGCAAGTTATGAACGATGCAAGCATTTCCGTATCAAAACTGTATTTGTAAATTGTTAAAAAGGCGAATGATAGTCCCCATTACCGAGGTGGTTAGCGGGCGCAATCATGGCGTAATGACTCAGAGGCCTCTCACCAAGGCGGTCGTTGTGAGTTCAAGTCCAGCTGTCGCTGGCTTCCTCTCCAATTCTCCAATTCCAATATATATATAGAGAGAGAGACAGAGAGAGAGATGTTTATTGGCAATTATTGTTTCTGTCATCAACGAAGACAACACTAAAAATCCTTTAATACATGAAGAGAGAAGTTAGTTTACAAATTGATTATCGACAATAATTCGGGGGTACAAAGTGCAATAACCAACTTGAACAAAATAGTGTTATAACAGATTATTTAAACATGCATGAGATATATTTTTACATTTTTATGGCAGAGATAAAATTATCTAATATTTTCCATTGACTAACAAAATCTGCTAAAGCTTTCCCATATTAAATGATACATAAAAAGATCTGCAACGAAGATTAATGTTTTGAGGTAAACAAAGAAAGTTTTGCCAAGAAAAAAAATCATTTTAAGATATATTTTATATCTCTTAATAACCTCGAAAAGACTTTGGGGATTTTAGGAAAACGGAAATCTTAAAACCATTTTAAGGTCCCAAGAAGGAAGCTGAGAAGCCTTTTTTCACTTTTGTTTGTTAGAACACAGTCTAGGCTGGTTTTGCATATTAAGATATAAAAACCAAACATTTGATGCAACTACCACACTGATGATGACACTGCGGGATGTATTATACCTCAGTGGTATTAGCGGCGCGACTATTGCGGAACACAGCGTGAGGGTTCTATACAGGTCTTAAGCAGGCAATTTCTAGACTTCCTAGCTCTCTTATTTCAAGCCACACCTGGTGTGTTCTAGCAACTGAAAGGCAAGCGCCTTCAACCACCAGACCACACACTATCTAGTTCCAAATGCCTTAAAATAAAATCGTTAATTTATTGATGATATGTACGGTCGTAAGAAGTGCATATAGTATAAATAGCAGACGTACAGGTATAAGGCAATCGTATTTGCGTGGGGTCAGAACAATTCGCTTATGTCAGTAGACTGTTTTGAAATCGTCATTTTCGTCAAGCTTAAAAACACCAACCCCAGTAAACAGGCGGGACTTACACCCGCCTTGCATGGGATCGTCAAAGTTTTGACCAATGAAGTCGCGCGTTCGAATCCAGCTCTCGCTTGTTCGGCTGCAACTTTTGAAACTAATGTTGCTTGTCTGGTACCTAGCAAATATCCATTCACAAACCACCCGCAGACCGCCATCAATTGCGTGAATAATATTTGAGGACGGCGTGGAACGCCAAATAAATTATAACTAAACATAAATTAAAAAATTAAACAGTTTGATGACTACACAATGTTGCTGCACGCGCTGCTTGAGAAAAGAATATCTATACAAGTTTTAAAAAATCTAGTCTGGCTACATCTCATTCAAAGACAAGCGTATTCTATTTATAAAACACGTATATACATGTATGTATTCAAGAGCTGATACAAGTGATAAATCCACATCTTGGTGTTCTCCTGGCATCATTAGACATGAACAGAATTTGATTTCGTTACCACCGATAGATTTTAATTATCCGTCATAAATAAATGCATAGGATCATATATACAGTATATACAGTGCTATATGTTTATTCGAGCTAAGTATACCCGTCTCATCCACTATACAGGCTCATGTACACTATCATAAAAGTTTCGTAAGATTAGGGATAAAAGTGTTGGTAAGGAACTGCCAGGTGTTTTCACAGTAAAATAAGGGTCATAATGACCGTATTATCGTGCGAAATATATATGATCCCCTCCCCCACCACCACACACACACACACATCATGCGTCTCTCCTATTACAAGCATATTACTACTAAAGCGATTGCATAGTGGCAAAACTCTCGCAGAAATATCAGAGTTAGTGTGTTAAAAACATGGACTTTTCTAGCAGTTTATAGAGCATCAAGGTACAAAGTCATTAATATTGATCTTCTTTAGCCAGACAGAACCCTACTCGTTCGCTTGCTACAACTGGTAAACCACTATACACTGATAACGCAAAACTTGTACAAAAGTTGGAATAACCCAGGTACAAAGTCGACAACGTTTGTGTGATTGCAAGTGAGTTTTTTTTTCTGTGAGAAATAGTGTAAGATGCACCTGTTTCAACTGTTCCAGTTTACACCTGTAATAGGCCTATTTTTCGGAATGGCTGTAGTGTATATATACCATTAAATGTCTTCACATAACGCCCAAAAGAACGACGAATATGATTACACTGTAAAAGATTGAATCTTTAAGGTATAAATCGTAAAGCCAACCAGATGAAATCTCGGCGTAAATTCGGTATGCTTTTCAGTTTTTCTTAGGCATATACCTATATGGAACCAACACAGATCATTAATAGAGTTGGTGGAGCATAAATGTGCACATGTGTACTTCTCGTTCCCCAGCCACTAACGCTGTGCGGAGTGTAGTAAAATATACACGTCATAACACATGATAATATTTACAGAAACTAGCGCAATTTGCTATTATATTAAACATACCCCTTGTGTTTTTTTCGAGACACGTCAAACTTGTCCAGCAGTGCATGTACAAAATAAAGCCAGAAATGCAGGTTTCGATCAAGCCAATGACTTGCAATTATGACACTGTTTTTCGTTTGGCCCTTCTCCCGGTGACCAGTGTCGTTTATTGCGTCTGTAAATTCAGATCGTTCCAGTGAGGAAGCACCAGGAAGCAAGTGTCCGAGCTGAACTTTTTTATAGGCCTACCAATGAGACGACGGCGTGATCGAATTGAAACATAGAGTTAAAAGTGATGCTAAAACATGAGGGAGTTGAAGCAACAGTGAGTACAATGATGATCATATTACTGAGTGCACTCCACTTATTCAGATTTTCACATTATTTTACAAAATAGCGTTCGGTAGGTCATTGGATCTGAACTTTAGTTCCCGTTTTGACATAAGGTCAGATTCTCAGAGCAGCATTTCAGACCAATCTTTTCGAGATTGGGACCCGCATCTGGCGTAGGCCTCCAGACGTCACCGTGGAAAATGCGATAAATGCAGTGTTGTGACTGCCTTGTGAAATGGTCTCCAATATGATAGATGGGAGACAACTCTACCACAGTACTGTGAGGTTGTGACTAAGGGCATAGTAACTAGGCCTAAAGGTAAAGGCCTGAACTGTTTCATGGGGGACATTAACTATTATATTACAGATACATGACTCCATTTTACGGTGTGTTAGAGAAATAACATTGTTTGGTCAGCACTCAAGTTCTACCTAGACTGGTCCTGCGGTTTCTACAAATTAATATGTGTAAAATATGAACTGATTCATTCCTCTCTGGCGGAAAGACGATTAAATGCTTACAGACCATTGTTTTTCATCAAGCAAAGTTTTACTTTTATCATAGTTGCTTACTTTTATTCCTTATACACCCCCGAAAAAAGAAAAGAAAGAACACCACTGCGAAGCCGTTTATAAACTATATGTTATTTGGTGGAAGAAATCGTGCTGTATGAAAATCGCCATATAGACATAGATTCAAAGCTACAGAGGCATAGCGAAGCAGGGGAGGTAAGTGAGGATGTCGAAGAGGCAAGATTACCAGTACACATAGACCTACATGTACATTGTGTTTTTGTTTTCATACGCCAATACCACCAGTACACTGAATAATAAAAGTGCGACGAAGTGAAACATAGGCCTACCAAACCATGCAGGGATTAAACCTGTACGTGAAGAACATTGGGAATTTAAGGCTTCTTGAATTCCGACCTGAGTACGATTAACACCCACAGGATGCGTGTCGCCCCCTGCTTGTGTGATTCTTGTGCTGTATCAATAAATACCAGTAAGATTGAATGTCGATGTCCTTTCAGAATACATGCCGTCTCTGGTTATGCCAGTATATGGGCTAATACGATATCCCACTGATTCCCAAACCAAGGTGCGATTCATGAGGGCAGGTTTGCCATTGCCTTTCATTCATATATTGCCTATATAGACAAGTAGTGTACGTAACTCGGAAAAATGTTGGCTTCATTTCGATTCAGTATTTCAGCAATTTACCTTGCCATCATCAAGGAGTGCGGGTGATGGTAAAACAAATTGATCTAGCTGAAATATTGAGTCAAAATGAAACTTACGTTTTTGGAGTTAGTCTGCACTCGAATATTTGTGTATCAGTGTACTGATCAATGGCACTACAGGATTTCATTCGCCATGTCACCGTGATATCGATTCAATTCCATCATTATACATGTACTCTTCAGACTCTCCTATTCTACTGTCCTTGGAACACAGCTAGTATGTTTAACGTATACCTACATCTGGCGAGCTATGCAACGAGTGGTTAAAATGTAATTCTAACTTCAGAGCAGTGTAGCAAAAGACTGCCTCTATAAATGTGCCGACAGAAAATTATCTTCGGAGCCTTGACCTTTAATCTCTCCAAAAATGTTTAAGCCTACACCATGCGACTTTTGTTGCATATACCGATATTCTTCAAGCCCCTGTCACGGTGTCCCGACTGAAATCTATGTTCGCAGATATTTGGTGCCTTTAAAGGGCCAAGATTCTCCCCCACAGTGATGGGATAGTTGCACTAGCACGCTAATCTCCAGGCCAGGAAGGCCACCCGTCCAGCATGCACTCGGGTATGCCCTATGTATAAAGCCTATGGCTAATTGTGACCTTTATGTGTTTCCGCGTTGATCTTACATAGGGCTGCTTTCAAAGGTATAATTTTTCACACCTGAAAATACATCGATGATTAACGTTAACATATCTCTCGCCTAAAGAAATTTTAATGTAGCGGTTAAGTGATATCATTTATCGGATTTTCATTTTCCAAGTACCCAATACAAGTTAGTCTACCCTTGGATTACAGGATCCCAGTGGTTATGAATTATTAAGAAAAAGAAAGGGAAAAAAAAATTCCAGCTTCCCACGTTCTGCACAGTCTGTGGATTTCTGTGGATTTAACGAGACTCATTAATTGCACAAGAGGGCCAAAACTGTTTGGACGCAGTATCGGATGCGTATCTAGAGCCCCACACGGTCTTCGTCTGCATGCGCATTTAATATAATGACAGGTATTGCATAAAGACAATACCTGTCAGTATGTTACATATGCATACAGACGCAGATCATATCGGACTAATCCGTATCTAGTGTTTACCTCTATATTAATCCCTTTGGATTCGCAGGAGTGAAACTAAACTCTGAGGGATAGAATGTTGGCCTGCATTCTAGGCTACGCTTTACGTCATTACTTCTTCCTGTATGTCATGTGATCAAGTGACCTGTCTAATAAAAAGGATGGGAAACAGATGCAGAGAACTGCGACGATGAAATTTATGATAAATCCCGAGGCGATGGTTGAGGTGGTATAGATTAACAGGTAATGATTTCATTATAGTCGTGGAATTATGTTTGTAGTATCTCATAAGCGAATCCAGGAAGTCTGAAATCGTGACTCGAAAGAAATTCACTGCAACAACAACAACAGCAAAAATGTGCTATTTTGGGATTTATTTCATTCACTTAATTATGTCTGTTGGTGTTATAGACCCATGTTCAGGGGTTGTTTGAAATTAATATCATTGTAAGTGAACCGAATCTATTGTTTGGGTAAGTTTCTAAGCAATTGGATAAGGAGAACAGAGTGGTTGGCTTTTTCTGTTTTTTTTTTTTTTTCCACAAGGCAAGCTGGTTTGAAGCGTCTGACATTTTTCTAGGCATTGGCCTATGTTGTGTAAACAAAAGTACATACGAGGTGATAATATATGGAGTTTTTATTAGCCTATTAGCTTATTCTGCTCTCTGAGTAGAATGAATCATATTAATTTCAGTGTGCTATTGGCATTATGGTCAAGAGTTATATCTTGGGCCACGTTTGTTAGGTGTGTGTGTGCCTGGTTTCCTCTAGCCAAGCAACCACACAGCCTTTCCACTATGCTACAGTGCCATGGGAAGGGCCCATTGAACACGATTGATGCAAACTCGGCCACCTACCATCCAGCTTTCCCTTAATAAGTTCAGCTGTACTTCTGGGTTGCATTTTCCTCATTAGGTTGGACACTTTGCATCCGTTACAATTTCTGACCCCTAACGCCCACTGTTTAATCATGATAAAACTTGAGCAAATTCTGTCTCTCTCCGTACACACCAGGGTTCGCCTTGTTTGATGAAGCTAAGCATACCGATCTAGGGCTCGTTAAATTTTATCCAAGGATTTTATGCTCAGCTATCAACCTTTGCAGCCATTGTTGCAAACAAATGTGAAATACTTCAGGTGTTTAAGAGGATCAGATGTTGCCATCATCTAGGTTTTGCTCCAAAGAATGATCTACTTGCTATAGCATAGTGTAAATCCTAGGATAAAAGTTACTGAGTTTGAGATGGTGAACAGACAGAGTTGTACCTATAATGCTTTGCATCATCAAGCATGGCTCCTTCGTGCTTTACCGAGGTCTAGGTGGAGTTAGTTCAAGTTATTACAACTTAACAGTGGGCGTTAGGGTTCGGAAATTGTAGAGGATACAAAACGCCCAACCCAAGGAGGAAAATGCAACACAGAAGCAGAGCCGAAGTGGTCGGGTGAAAGCTGGTTGGTAGATGGCCGAGTTTGCGTCATTAGTGTTCAATGGGACCTTCCCATGGAGTTGTAGCATAGTGGAAAGGCCATGTAATTACTTGGCTAGGCTTCCTCCCACCATAATGCTGGCAGCTTTCATGTAAGTGAAATGTACAATGTAAAACACTAATCAAATAAATAAATAAATTGTGTGTGTTTGCTTGTTGTTGTTGGGAGTGTTGGGGCAGGGGAAGGCTTTTGAATATGGTATAAAGTGACTTGAGTCTTTTCTACACATGTAGGTGGCATGTGTTTTGGGAACAATAGGGTTTACAATCAACTTTTGTCGGTGAACAGTTAGATTATCCCTTCATTGATCAACAGTTTAAAATTACAAATGTAATCATCTTGTAATATACCTCATGGAAAATATCCATAGCTGTATATGTAGTTACAGTGTATTTATATCTGTGTAAAATGTAAATAACTCTTTGTTATTTTTGATGAAGTAGCTCTTTATCTTTGACCTCTAGCCAAACAGAACCAGTAAGCAAAACCATATATACTAATAGGCTCCCAACCAAGCAATGCCAAGGTCAGATAGGCTTCTGCTTGTTTTCTTCAGCATATCGCCAAAGGATTTTTTGACAACTGTATTAAACAATGGCAAATTTTGTTTTGTTTTTTTCAGTGTTTGGTTGTAATTGTAAATAGAATATGGACTTTGTGGATTTGGATAAAGTTCTGGATGACTTTGAGGAAGATGAAGGTAAAATTGTCTGCAGTTCACTGCAGTTCTGTCAAAAGAATCCTACAATGCCATGTGTATGTTGTTGGTTTCAAAACATCATGAGTACTCTGGTAATGCCAAACACAGACCAGTCTGTAAAGATGAGATATCGCCATGCATGGTAAAGTGCAGTAAACATTCTTTCAATTGCTAGATCATAAAATAAGGGCTGGCTTGTTGAGGTATACATATACTTTATATGTGGTTTTAAAACCAAGTGAATGAATAGAACTAAAATTTTTGTAACCTTGATTTGGCATCTGTATAGAGTTGTATACTGCTGAAAAATCTGACTTCTGTCATAATTTAATTCTACAGTGAGAAAATGCACAATGAATCAATATTTTGTTCTAAAATCCTTCTGAATGTTAACACTGAAAGTCATATATTCTTACCGGTATCGTTAGAGCTACAGCATCAATTTGTTTTATCTTACAGAACGCATATCTGTGTGTGTTGTTGAAAATGAAGCCAATGGGTATGGGCATGGACCAAGTACAACAAAGACCTACAGTATCTCGATAACTGATAACTACAGTAATATACCTTATCCCCAGCAGGTGTCTAATGAGGCACCCACCCCAGATAGCCCACTGTATAACAGTGTGTATGGTGTGCCATTCAAAGTGACAGATAACCTGACTTTATCAGATGCTGATTTTGGTTTTTCTGACAAGTTTTCCGGACCTCTGAAGGACACTCAGCTGGATCTGGTAAAAGAAGAACAAAATAGTACTGATGATAGCCCTGATACAGAGTCTCTTGGGCAGTTGTTCCAGAGTAATGGTGTGTTAGAGATTCGAGGTCTTCAGCTCGGCCATCCCACATGTTCTACTATACCCAGTGCCACAGCAGAATTCCCACAGTCTCTATGTTACAATTCTGTGGTATCAAACGTTTCTCCACAGGAGTCCAGTATTTCTACTAACTCTCAATCTGTCCAGAATTTAGATACAGGGAAAGTTCTTCCATCAGAGGACTTGAAAACTGATGAGAAGTGTCCCCGTGTAAGTAATCATTCAGATGTTAAGCAGTGGCATGTCAGTGATCAAAATAATGCATGTGTCACTTTGCCTAACAATGCAGAAGAGCATTCAGGAACCAAGGGGGTAAACTTCAGTGACGCTACATTTGATACACAAGGGACTGTTGAACCAGCAATCAATGGTGATGTACATGTATGTGACTCTGTGAGTAATTCGAATGGTTTTGAGGCAGGTGCCAATAATGTTGTAGGGTTTGAAGAATCTAGTGATAACATAAGTGATGCTGAAATTATGTCATACTTGGATGGGGAAGACAGTGTAATGGCATCCAACATTGATATCAGGGCTGGGAATGTGGACTCTGGAGAATCCACATATCATGATGGGACAGTTCAAGACTCTCCCGCTGATGCACATAAACAGGGAAAGGAAAACAGTCCTTTGAATTCAATGGATATTGTTGTGGAAAATACATCAAATAATGATCAATCTGTTGAAGGCTCTTTTGACACTGGAAGGCAAACAGATGACACATCTTCATTAAATCCGACAAATCAGGCTGTGGATACATCTCTTGATCTGCATGAAGAAGCGTCAGTACAACTGACAGCCACTGAATTTCACCATGTGTCAGAGATGTCGAATGCAGAAGTTGATGGAGGCGCTGACAAAACCAATGGCTTATTAGATAAGCCCCTTGACCAAGGAGACTACTGTCTTTTACATAGTACGAACAATGTACCTGACAAGACTTATCAGACTCAAGAGTCTGTGGACACTTCCTGTTTACTTTCAGAGGACAGTGGGCTGCAGAATTCTATGGAACAGACTGGAACCAACTCCACCTCTGTATTACCCAGTGCTGTGAACAGTGCTGGCATTGATTCAGAAAATGTGCCAAAATCTGTTCACTTGTTGGAAGCAGGTCTCACTGGTCCAGGTGCTGAGGGTCTGCAGTCTGCCTCAACCATGGCAGAACCATCCCAGGCTCCCAAAGCTAACAGCCCAGGTGTCAAGCCCAAGGAGCATCAGAGATTAAAACGGCCCTCCAGCCTGTTGGGCTTGTCAACTGTCTCATTACAGCCTGTGATCTTGCCAGCTAAGGGCAAATCACAGTCTCTGCCCCGGTCATTTGCACTGGGTGCTACAGACTCGGGCAACAATGTGAAGATAGTGAACAAGACATTAGAGAATGTGCCTACAAATAGTTGTCAGGACTTTACCAGCAATGTTAGTGATAGTTCAGCTCTGATGAAGGATGACACTGTGGGCACAGCACAGGTTGTTACAGAGGAAAACATGGACACGGTTGTTGGGAGCTCTGTGGAAAAGTTAACATCACAGCTCAGCGTAATGCCTGAGGAGTCAGTCTGTGGATCTGACACTACTGAAGCAGAACCCACTATGCAAACATCTGTTCCCAGAGAAGGACAGCAACAAATGTGGGGAGTTTCCCAGAATGAGGAGCCTCATAAGGCATCCAGCATATCTCGTGAAGGCAGGCCTGAAAGTCTTAATCTGCCTCCCTTCCTGGGATTCCCCAGTCACCTACCTGATGCCAACTCTGTGGAGCACTCACAACAGGGCAGGCTCACACACTCCTCTGATTCTTCAGGTATGATAGGGGGTGATAGAGTAGGACAACCTCAGCATATCCCAATTCATCGATCTTTTTGCACCAGAAAGAGTAACTTTCAGCACTATTTGAGAACTGTGTTTTGATTTGAGTTTGGGAACAAGACAACACTGGGATTTTCAGGGATTCACAAAAAATGTAATTTCACCGGTCTTCAAAAAATAATGTCCTCAGAATATGTGTAAGTAAACATCTTGCAAACCTGCAAAAAGGTTGATGAAGTACAGTACATTTCAAAGTCTAGAGTCTTTGGCTGAACAGCTGTTCTGCTGAACACATTTACTAATACTGTTCACAAGATAGGAATAAAGTAAGAAATTTATGACTAAAAAACCAAAGCTTTACAGTATGACCTCCAGAACAACGCTGTCAACACATACTTCATAATCAGAATGTTTGACGTTCTGTCTAAAAACTGATAAGTAGTGCCCATGTTGAATTGCGCCCTTAGTTAAATCTGAAAAAGAAAAAATAATAAGTCTCTCTGACTGTATCATCACAACATGGGTGCAAGGTTGACACTGTGATCAGGCTTTTGAAGAGGTCAGTGTCCGGTATATAGAACAGGAAAGACATAGCTAAATTAAATCTATGAAATATAAACAGAATCGTGGAATTTCGGCATTACAGCTCCACACCTCCTATTACTAGACTCTTAGTACCCTAATCGCTCAACTTTTTGGCATATTTTAATTTGATTTTGGAGACAAAACTACATTTGTTGGATTGGCCAGTTTCAAGGCTTCACAAAAAGTATAATTTTATCTGTTGTCATAGAATAATGCCTTCAGAATATGCTTAAATAAACATCTTGCACACATGCAAAAAGGTTGAACAGTTATAATATATCCAACATACAGTATAGACACAAACATGTCTTTGGTCTGTGATTTGCTCATATCTTGGAAACTGATTTGAGGAGAATCTTTAAACACATTACATGTGAAAGCTCAGATGAAATTCGAAAGCCAGCCTAATCTGTTCATAAGTTTTGCATATTTAATGATTTCTGTTATTCTCACTGCTATCTTATTTTTGACAGCATTTTGTGTTCAGGTTCATTTTATAGCCAATCAGGTTAGCCTTGAAAAACATCAGCTGGGCCTGTGCATAAGATTTGTATATTTTAACAGTTGCCTTTTGATTCTTACTTTAAGCCCCCTGCTACATGGCCATTACTCCAAATATTGTCTGATTTGACAAAATTTTCCACATTTGTCAACTTGTGGTAACAGAATGTTGGTCTGAAATGGGAAAAAAAAATAGCTTGACGTCAAAAGCAGAATGGTAATATTAATACCCCTAATGGTTGAGTGTAACTCCTCTTCTTTGTAACATGTATTGAATGTAACTCAAAGTGGGGGCCTCCAGGGCTCAGTTGGTTTGCACGCTAGGGCAGCATAGTGACCCAGAAGCTTCCCACCAATGTGGTCACTATGAGTTCCAGTCCAGCTCATGCTGGCTTCCTCTCCAGCCGTACGTGGGAAGGTCTACCAGCAAGCTGCAGATGGTCGTGGGTTTCCCCTGGGCTCTTCCTGGCTTCCTTCCAGCATAATGCTTGCCACCGTCATATAAGTGAAATATTCTTGAGTACAGCATAAAACACCAATCAAATAAATAAATAAAACTCAGTGTTCTTGACCAATTCTTTTAGAAAACAATACATATAGAAACAAGTTGCATGTGCTTCAGACAGTATCATACACCTACATGTATGATATTCATAGTTTAACATACAAATTTACATTTAACAAATATACATTACTGATGAAGAGACCAAATAATGGATATGATATACCCCAAAAAGTGACAAGGTATGCTATTCCAGAAGGCATAAACTGTAAATTTTGCTGACATGTTTGAAAGTAGATTGATGTCTTCAAAGTTGAAGCAATATCACAGACAACAAACAAGTTCAGAGAGTCACCAATTGCTGCTGTAGCTCTCTAAGCATTAACCATTTAAGTCATTTAGTGTTCAGTATTTCACATGAAGTGATGTGCACAATACTGCTTAGCTCTTTTTTCCTTATCATGAAAACATGTGGCACTGTACAGTTACCCTAAACTTATCTATAGTAATAAGATTTATAATTTTAAAGTAACTACAAAGGAGTTATCTTGCTTATCAAAAAGATTTATTATGTCACACATTTTCTACCTTCTGCTTTTCCTTCTAGTGCAAGATCTGGTAGTGTGATGTGGTAACAAAAGAAATCGTGTTAGAATTAACAACTAACTTCATCACCAGGCTAGTAATTAGTCACTGGGTACATGTATATGTATCTTGTGGTACGGCTCAATTTGTGTGGCTAAATAAGTAAATAAATACACCTACATGTAATACCACTATTCTGCAGTCTATTCATAATTCATGGGGAGGCAAAAATGTTTCATTTATTTCTTTTATTTCCAGATATTTCTTTCATGCTGTGATAGTTCCATTACCTCTGCATTTATGTTCTACATGCAGGAATAGGATGTCACTTGATGTGTATGAACACCAACAGACCCTTTCGGCATAAACTGTGAGACATGCACAGAGCATTACAAATGGCTACAGTTTTGGCAGGAAAAAATGGCAGCAGTAACCAGAGTTGTTTTTACCATTCTTGAAAATAAAGGTTCTGTTCACTGTGATTTTACAATTGAGACCCCCATCTTAGCATTACGCAACAGTGAAATGGCATCAGTGCCATACAAAATTGAACGTCATACGTCTTGGTTGTTATCCAGAACTGGTCTATTTCAAAGCCTGCAACACTGATGTATGTCCCTGTGATTTTTTCCAGACGGTCCTCCATCTTACTTGGATTTGGAAGACAGTAGCAGTGATGTTGGGGCAGTGGGAGGGGCACCTGCCAGTGCCCGCACCAGCTTGGGCACTGTTGCCCCAAAGTGGGTGCCAGATGCAGAAGCTCCTAACTGTATGCAGTGTGAATCCAGATTCACATTCACAAAGCGCAGACATCACTGCAGAGCATGTGGCAAGGTGGGTCTACGAGACTATTAAAGTAACTCTGGGTTCCAGTCGTCATGTTTTAAATAGAACAGATTTTAAAGCTTCCAACATGATTAATAATGTTTTCAATTCACTGTCCAAGTGCCAGTTGTTTGGAAGTGTGTTCAGATCAAATGTTGGTGGTAAACTTTAATTTGCACTGAACTGTGAATTAGTTTAAGTACATTGATACATGTATATGAGGAATTTTATGTTTGAAAATGTAGCTGGTTCATATATGCAGTCTGAAAACACAGACATTTAGCCTCAGTCACAAATCACATGGGTTTAACTTAAGATATTCAATAATGGTGTGTTGTAAAACCATTTCTTATCCTTCAATTGGCTGAAAATTTTTGATTTCATGTCATGATTTGGACTCGAGAATTTTTTCACTTTATGATGGCCGTAAGTCCAATAGATCTAGGAAACTTCTGCAGACAGTGTGGACCATCAACCTTCAGGAGGCATCTAACAAACCTCCTGACTTAAAAAGGTAGCCAAACCAACAAGGGCTGAATTGAAGCATGTGATGTAATTGGTCAAGGTACCTGTATATCAAGTGTATTTGGTCTTTTATTTCAGGTGTTTTGCTCGACGTGCTGTAACCTGAAGTGTAAATTGGAGTACATGGGTAGCAAGGAAGCGCGGGTTTGTGTGGCGTGTCATGAAGCCATTGTCACAGGTAAGCTCCTGACTCACCTGCTGCAGAACACCAGAAGTTAACATGAACCTGTATGGCAGAGGTGAAGAAGTCTCCGGTATATAATCATCTTCATAGCCTATGATTTTATGTGGAGCAGTTCTAGGTTTTTCCATTCTAATTGTAGAGGATAAGGAAAATTATTAGAATTAGGTTTGTGTTTTGGATTTTTTAAAATTTTACAGATCTGAGTAAAATCTTGTAATACATTCTTATCTATGCAGGATTAGGATTCCACTTATAATCATTAGTGATTACCCCATCAAATTTGTATAAATCATTCATTCTTGTTCATCTATACCTATTCTGAAGTCTGATCTGTGTTATTTATGCTTTGGCTTTATCTAATACCCAGCCTGCTAAACTTGCTGACCTATCCTGCCTGAATTCGCTAAGTTGCCCACAATGGAATCTCTGCTATATGCTTCTGTGTTGTAATTTGGTTTTGCTTTGTAGATATTCTCAACCAGATATGTAAAGGAGACTGGTGTTACAACCAGTTCGTGATAGACTTTAGAATCATATCTCAGAAAGAAATGTCCGTGATACATGTAATACAACCGTGACCTGCAGTGTAATTCTTGTTTATTAATATTGTTAACAATGCATACATGTATGTGTGAATGAAATTTTTTCTCTAAAATGATGTTGCACACTTCAAATTAAAGTACAGCTATACACTATCAGTTTAACATTCTTTTATCAAAGGCTTGCTTAACACTTAAAGACACCAACACATCAATGAGTAGCGGACTTGAAGTTTTTAGAGCAGGAGAATTTCCTTAGGCCCATGTGATGCATGAACTGTGAGTGTGTGGGTGGGCCCAGTACCGCTGTAACGGTAAACACATCAAATGGGCAGGAACAAATACTTCTGCTCTAACAAATTTGATGGTCCTCTACTTCATCCATCATATCAGAAGAAATATGTATGACTTATCCGTGGCTGTGTTATGTTTGGCTAGCTCAAAGTCACAGTGGGCCAACTGACCGTAGTCCTAACCCTAACAACCCGAGTGAGTACTGCTCCACTATTCCACCCCACCAGCAAGCCAACGCTCATACCCCAGCCCCTACTGTTCTAGTGCCTGTCGGTGTTCTCAAGAGAGAGGGTGAGTTCTCTCCTGTACCATTAGTTTACCCCACATATAGTTTCTTTCAAATGCCTACAGTGAAGAGCTGTTGACTGCAGAAGGCGTTTCAATTTAATGGGAAGAAATTCAAAATAAAAATCAAACTAAAAAGAATAAAAAATTGACTGCCTTCTAAATTACAAGAAATATCCAATATGCAGAACAGTATAAATAGCTTTTATGCAATATATATAATAAGAAAAAGGGAAATAAAGTCATACTGCTCCCTTTTTCCTTTTATTCTGGAATGTTAGAGTACACTGCATCACTCGAGAATTAACAGCAGATGTTAATCTGTTCTGAAATGCGTTGGCCAAACATCAGATCTGCCTGATTGGTTGTCTTAGGAGCAACAAAGACACTACCCCCAATATATTGGTAACATTTCAGTTACTCACCAAAAAAGTTAAAAGATTTTTAATGGTGTGTTTGTAGTACATGTATTTAAAGGTTTTATTAATATTTGAGTTTAAACATTTAATTGCAAAACATTTCAGCCTGTTACTAAATTTCAGAAGCATGGCTGGAACAGCTCTTTATTTATAGCCATGTGAGGTAGTCCTGTACAGCAGCCCATGCCCTCCACACCCCCCCCTCCTCCCTCGAAATAGACTTTTTGTGGGCTGTGAATTCCTTACGCCAAAATGTTCACAATTACGTTAAAACTCTATAATGGATGAAGATCTTTTGGCCTGCATTTTGACAAGCTTAATGTTGCATGAAAGTAGTTGAAATGGCTTCAGGTTATTAAAAAATTTCAGTCATTATTTTTGAGTCATTAATCTAATGCCTTTGAAGTAAGTGTTGTGCTTTTGGGCATGCATAATGTTTTCTTACTCAGATATGGAGGAAGCTATTACTCCATTTACCCCATTAACAGTGATGGGAAAACGACACTGCAAATTTTTAAAATGACTTCACAGATAAAGGTGCACACTATGTATTTTCACATTTGATGTTACACACCTAAGTACCTTCACCCTAATCCATGCTGTAATTCATATTATCTGAACAAATTCAGTCATCCATAATAAATAAAATATTGCATAAAAAGCTGAATTCGAAATAAAAACTGTTGCACAGGTGAAGGGATAATAACTCAATAACCGCTTTGTGCTGAACAGGTTGATTTTCACCCCTCATTGGAACATCTTTTTTGACAATTTAGCTTTGCATTACAGCCGCATGTATTACTTAATTTTGCTATGTGTAAAGTTGTATTACTATACATTGGGAATTTCAAGTAATATGCAGTATGTATGTGCTTGTGGTAATGAAAGAGGTCATTTAAGCGTCATACGAAAGTCAGACTTAAATGTATTTCTCTGGCTGGGTCTTGCAGGCAGCCAAAGACGAGGTGAGCCTAAACAGGTGATGTTTTCTGATGGGATTCGCCCAGGTGGGGACCTCACTGAGGCAGAAGGGGTGACAGAGGCACGCCTGCCTCAGCGCTCAGGACGGAAAGTTCACAAGGTTGAAAGGATGTCTGCTTCATCAGGTAAACACTGGTCAAATTGCTTGCTGTGTTTTTTCCTCTTGCCAGAAACTGGCCTAGAGGTGTTGTTATGCAGCGTCAGCCCAGTTGTCTGTCCATCTGTTCAGTTCCTGGTAAATAGAATGTATCTCTTAAACTCTTGAAGACAAGTCTACCAATCTTAGGTCTTACATGTTGTCAAGAGGTAGAAAACTTCCCAGATATGGAGGTCCATGACCTGGGCAAATATTTTTTTTTGGTCATCAGGGCGATTTACATTTTTCCTTTCCTGGTAAAACTTTTTTTCTGGAACTATTTAGATAAGTGAAGTATCTCATAGAGTTGATGTCAAATATCCCAAGAATTGCTAAATGTACGCTGTGCTTACAGACTGGCTCTATGAGGAATAGGAAAAAGTGTATTTCGTTTTCTTTCATCACATGATAACTTTGAAATGACCATCATGCTTTTAAGTTCACTTGGCAACAGTGGGCATTCTTATGGCCAGTACCTTCTTTTATGAACAAAGAGTTAATTTTTGTACTAACCTTAAGAGTTTGGAATGTTAGTTGCTACAGCATAGCATACTGTTATATTGCATGGAGTTGTATCTCTTGTCAGGTGAGGGTCAGACAGCAGGGTCAAGGATGAAACCAGTCAAGGTCACAGAGTCCTCTAGGTGGAGCAGTTTAATCCCGGCTGTAGGACTGCCTCCACTTGTGATGCCCGACTCCGTCAGTCAAGGTACATGTACTTGACATTGTAGAACCGCAGATTTCATCAATTTGCATGTGTACTCCAACCACATTAATGTATGTATGAAAATGCTGGCTTTTAAATGTGTAAAGTTCATTCTTATGAAGTGTAATTGAATACCTGCACATTATGTGCACAGTATTGCATTTTGGATTACTTAATTTTTTTGGCAAATGGAAGGACGTGTGCTGAAACTAAGAAATACTGTAAATATGGATCAAGAAAGAATCTGTCACCAGAATTGGTACTTAGTGAGGCTGTTCAGAGGTTAAAGGCATCTCTTAATCTGTCAGACAGCTTCGCAGATAGTAGAAAGGCTATCAGAATAACAGTATGTAACTTGTGAAAGTTGTAAATCAGAAAACTATGTGAAACATACATGTAAGACGAGTATATACTAACACAACACACATTTGTTACGCAATTTAAATTCTCATGTTACAGATGATGCAATATACACTAACCCTACTGATGAGAAGGTGATGCAGCAAATACAGAGTAAGTCTTTTTGAACATAATGACTACTCAGCTGATGGTGTTCAATGAATTGGCTTTATATCTAGTAGTCATGCATCCCAGTCATCCAGAATTGATGTCACATTTTAAAACTGTAATTGAGCAACTTTTGATTATCCTCAAGGTTCTCTAATATCTGCATTTCTGAAACTGTTGATCTGTATCAGGGGATAGCCAATTTGAAATAACAAGAGTTATGTTGAAACTTTTGTCACGTGAAACCTTGGTAAGTGGGACCTAATAAGGTAGCCTGAATGATGTATGCAGTTTGTAGGTTATTTTTTGGCAATAATGACTCCTTTCTACAAATCAGAACGCACATTTTTGACCCAGAACAGTTAAGGAACATTGTTCAGTGTCAGACAAGAAAACAGAAACAAGTATCCTACTCTGCTGCGGGCGCTGTTCTTCTCTTTTCCACACTAAATGCACAGTCCAGAATACAGAGAAGAGACACATGATCTTGGGCTGGTTTCAAATGAATATAAGAGAGTTTGGTCTTTGCACATTATGGGCAGAAAAACAAAAAATCATCCATTTTTTCAGTAAAGCCCTGTTACACGGTGTTATGTAATAATACACGAGAAATGTAACACTTCTTGTACTTCAATAAAAATTTCAGGTGTAACATGGTGTAACAAGCCCTCAACCTTGCAAATGAATATATTTCATTCATCAAGATATGTAAAAGTATTGCCAACTAATGTCACTTTAACTTAGGTATGGTGCATTTACTTACTTTCAAGGTTCCACCTGACCACAGAGGGCTCGCACAAATGCGCCAAGAGTGATTCGGGGGATTTAATTTAGTAGAGGCCAATTGACCCAGGCTTTGGTTATGTGATGAAACTAGATAATTCTGAAAAGGTTATTGCAGTCTGAAGTTTTCTGATATGAATTTGTTGGATGAAGCCACTTGGATTCCAGCATTAATCTAGAGGATGTATCCACATGGTATTTTTGGACAAAGTTTGGATCTTGTACGATACAGATATTCTTTTCTTTATCATGTTTATCCTGCAAAGATAGAAAGAGTTGGTAATGGCCTTTATAGCATTTTGTTCAACTGGATTTGTCACATAATTCAGCATGATTGATTAGCCTATTTCAGTCATGTGTGATTGAACTAAAAGCTGTCTTTATTAGTGGTTTTATCGTATTAAGTTTGAAGTTTTTTGTGTTGTAAAAGGGCCATTGATGTTTCCTTTGGTAGGTGAATCTGCTGAGCCTGTTGTGTTCATGATCAACCCAAACCTGCAATGCCGGGTCACCATGGTTAACTGTGAGTCTAATCACTCTGCTATGCTTATTCATACTTTAATAGATCAGTGAAAAAATTATCTGAAATCAAGGATTTTTTCTTTAAGTTTAGCAAGTTTGTTCAGCATTTTTTCTGTTTATTTTTTGGGGGTGGCGGAGGGGGTGTTTTGTGGTGAGGCTATTTGGACTTATGCTGTTGGAATTACTGATAAATTCATAGAAGTAAACCCTACTGTTGATAAATATATCTATGTTTCCTGAGGAATGAAAATTACACCACAAAGAGGATTGGTTTCATGAATATCAGATTTTGCATGATTATGAAAGAATTTATCCTAAATTGACATTGATGTTTGCTTTTGTAGTGGATTGCTGTGTACATCGTCAGTGCTGGTGTTTCACCAGTAAAGGCTTGTGCACTGTAGGCCAGGATGAGGTGGTGATTGTACTGGAATGTCTCCCAGATGAGACCACCTTACCCATGGACATTTTTCACCACTTTCAAGCTTTGTATGAGGCGGCCAGTAAAGGTAGGTTGTGGAATATACCATGAAATGTACACTTTGAGGGTAACTGTTGTCTGAACACACAAGGCAGAATTGATTTAAAGTACGGGTAAGCGTCTCAGTACTGTACAGAAAAACTTGCGTCTGAAAGTATTTTCATTTTTTTCAGGCTTGTAAATGTTGTAGTTGTAAGGAGTTACGGTTATAGTTTTGTAAATTGTTACATGTGAATTCATTTTAGTATGCGTTAACATGGTTTTGCCAGGAACTCTGCAAGTTATAAGTCATCGTTGTCATCACTGGTGTTGTAGGCAACACCGTCAGTGACATGGGTCACACAATATTCTGCCAGTCCTTTCTGGGTAGTAAGGATCATGGAGGATTTCTCTACATCCGACCGTCCTTCCAGTGTCTCCTTAAGATGACCCTGCCCAGCCCCCCGTATGTGTTTGCCATTTTGCTGCAGAAGTGGGAGATCCCTTGGGCAAAGGTGTTCCCCATTAGACTGCTACTGAGACTTGGTGCTGAATACAGATGTGAGTGTTCGAAACACCGTGGGCTTCTATGATATATTAATAGTTTTATAATACTGGGTTACATTGGCAAGATTGTCAGTATGTAATATATGTAATGTTATTGCAATATACAATATAGAAGACTATAAAAATGGTACTTGTTGTTGCCTCGCTTGGCGCTTAGAAGTTAGAGCAAGGAAACGGGACTGGTTCACCCAGTGTCTGTATAATTTTACATGGTGAGTGTCATGTCTGATGTCTGAGTCGTGATGTTCCAGTGGTGAGGGCACTTTGATTTCATGAACTCACCCTGCCACAAGAAGACACACTATGTATACATACTAAGGACTTCTCTTTGTGAGGTGTGATGTAAGCCTAAGCATGTGTACATACATGTGCCGTAAACTTTTTGCCAGGACTGTACAGAATTTGCATGAACATACATGAACTTCTATTTGTTGTCTTCTTTACAGATTACCCGTGTCCACTCATCAGTATTCGAAACCGAAAGCCTGTGTTTTTCGAGATTGGCCACACAATAATGAACTTGCTGGCAGACTTTCGTAGCTACCAGTACATGTTACCTCAAGTGAAAGGTCTCCTTATTCACATGGAAGACAAGAAGACAGTGATTAACTTTCCAAGGAACAGATATCAGGATGTGAGATATTCCAAAATTTTCATGTCTTAAGACATCAAGAAAGTTATTCAGTTTCTGTCTTAGATCTGCTTATTGTGGATTTGTATTGTTCTGGGACAACTGCATATTGTTGCTGCAGTGGCTTAAAGTTGTACTGATGTAGAAATGGAAGCAATAATTTAGTGACATATATCACATTGTCAGTGTTTTGCATGTTTTTCAACATTTTATGTTGCCAAACATAAATTTAAATCATCCAGTATATACCAGCTGAAATGAAAGTGTTTCACTTTTAAGGAATTTTAAGGAAGGGTTGTTAAAGAACTCTGGTTCAACAGGACGCTAAAGCACAAATCTTGTAAGTCAGTGGCATGAATCTCTACATCATTTCTCCAACCGGCTACCCTTTGTTGATTCTTTGCAGGATTACCGCTGTTGTATTAAACTGGAATGAATCATACACACAGAATTAAATATGCCACCAGAACACCAGTGAGTGTAACCTATATGTATTACATAATATTGCATTGTTTCTTTTTTTGGTTCAGTTAATGAAGGTTGTGACTGGTAGCAATGAGCATGTGATGGCATTAGGGGCTAACTTCAGCATGGAAGCTGATTCGCATTTAGTATGTATACAGAATGACGATGGAAACTATCAGACTCAGGCCATAAATATACAGAACAAACCCAGAAAAGGTAAGATTGAATCTTCATGACTCAAATTAAATGGCTCATGAATAGATCAGAAAATATGGCAAACACTACTAGCATTTTGTAAGATCTTTCACGAAAGAATTTCCAACAACCATATTCCCTTTGGGTTTGGAAGTACAATGTCATGAGAAAGCGTGTTCAGAGGGCAGGCATTTAATAGTAGTTATGTAGTTTATTTGGGTTTTATTTGTATGTCAGTTGTATAATACATGGCATCCTTTAATTCATTTTAATAACAGGTATTATTTTGTTGCAATGAAATGGCAACAAAGATTGAAAGATGCAGGAAATAAACTCACATAGAGAATAAATGTAATGATGCAGTTAAATGTTTGTTTTTGTAGTCGAGTATAACCAGTATGAAAGACTACAGCATACCAACCTGATTTCATTCTCTCTTCATTTGTGTAGTGACAGGAGCCAGCTTTGTGGTGTTTAATGGTGCCTTGAAGACAGCATCTGGGCTAACAGCTAAGTCGAGTATTGTGGAGGATGGACTCATGGTACAGATCCCTCCTGACTCCATGGCTGCGCTGAAACAGTCCATCAAGGACATGAAGAATTACAGTATTGCCTGTGGAAGTGTGGGCTCGGCTAAACCTGATGAAGTGATCACCATTCAGTGGGTGGAAGATGACAAAACTGTCAACGTGGGGTATGGTCATCATGCACAAACAGATTTTTCAATCTTGCCACTTGATGAGTTTCAAAGATAATGAGTGAGGCATGTTTCTTAGAGCAGGTGTACACCTGTAGGCTACATCGCATTATCCTTAGTCCTGATGAAGGTGAATGACAAAGGCAAAGTACCGAGTAAGGGTAAACCAGTAAATCAGCTAAACTTGTATAAAAGGTAAATTATGAAGACTCACTGAGAATCCACATATAGTTGTCACGATTCGGAATTGGATCATTCAAATGCTTTTGATGTCAGTAGTGCTCGCCAGACCTTTGTAGAGGGGAGTAAATCTTGTAAAAGAGAGAGACACTCTATATACTAGAATAACAGTACTGGCTATAGTCATTCGTGGTTATAATATTGAAACGGGAATGTATTGTTAGAAGTAGGAAGAAGGAGCTTCTGTTCCCAAAGTCAGCTTGCTTCCATTTGAAGAGGGCAAGTGACCCTATTGTAAAAAATTGAACCTGGGCATTTATTTCAGATTTTCATAAATATATATATATTTATATTTATCTAAATGTGTTTCATGTTTCATAAATATAACTTATTTTGCAAAAGTGTCACTTGTGTTGGAACAGAGTGAAGAGCCCTGTTGACAATATGAGCATGGATGGCATAGAAAGCCTGCACATTCACAATGGTACAGACTATCTGGGTGAGAATCATGTGATCCGCTGGACTCAGGTCTTCTTTATCCAAAACAAAGACTCTGCCAAGCTGGAGCCCATAGATCTGAGTCGTCTGGCCGAGTCCCTGGCTCAGGCCGGCTGTATCGCCCTTACTCCTCACCTGGATAAACTCAACGGAGCAGGACTCAACAAGATTGGATTGCGAGCCACCATCCACTCAGATAGTGTAAGTTGGTCTGTTAAAATGTTTCTGTTTTTAAAAATATTGGAGTCATAGGAGGTACAGGTTTGGACAAGATATTTTACAGAGAATTTGTTGATTTCAGTAAGTTGGTGACAGTAAGTTGTCAACAAATAATGTGTGGCTGTTTGAACAGTCTAATATTTGTTGGAGACCACTTTTTATTCCACCAATGTTGTGTTCATATCTGTATTTCACATGTTGGAATATTTGTCACAAACTTGTCAGTGATTGCTGTTTACTACAAATGTAAAACTGAACATCATTGTAATGATTAAAAAATCTTTAGAAAATCCTTGGGTATGGCATTTAGGTTCTTTTGAATACAACCTGTGAAGTAATATTAATTATAGATGCAGGTTTGTATGATTGTTTAGGGTATAAAGTTGGAAACTAGATCTAAAAAGATTTGTGGTAAGCTGTTAAATATGTGTAGGTCGTGTTCAGTGAGAATTGTACACATTTGCATGTACAATTTATATTGTGTCATATGTTCATTGAACACTATTTTCTTTCTTCCATAGGTTGGGTATGAAGTGGGTTCCAATGGAGAGAAATTACCAGACATGTATATGAATGACTTGGACAATGAACTGATTCCTGTAATACACAATGCTGCCTCACTAAATCAGGAGGGCCCGATCACTCTAGAACTCATTTTCTACATTCTTAACTAGTTGCTTTGGCTAGCGGACTCAGGGAATTGTTTGTGTGTAAGGCTATTGTGTCAGGCTGTGAAATGTTGGTAAATGGAAGGGAGAAAGAAAACACTGAGCGCTTCAAATTCTAACAGGCACCAAGTAGTTTCCAAAGATTTCTAATTTCATCGGGAAAGCAATACTGTTATGTGTTGTTGCTACCATACAGGTTTTGTCGGGTCGGCTCATGGAGTCATGCTCTACATGAACTAGTTTTATACCTTATGACAAGTGTTTTCCACGTTTTGGAAAGAGGTGCTAAATTTGCTAGAATATGGAAATTTGGTGACTAACTGCGTAATCTACTTGTATGCACTGGTAGAACAGTTCATACATTGGCTCCAACATTGGCACTAAAGTTTGTTCTAATTAGAATAGGCACTAATATTCCTGTGGCCTAATGACAGATTCATTTGGAAACATTGGACAACTAACTGACTCTGCGTATACTTTTGTATTGCGTATGTGGTGTTTTGGTCTGGTCATGTTTGAACATGTTATGGGAATTATTACAAAGATTCTATTGCCTTTGGCCAATTGAGATTATGCATCAGTCTTGGTGCTAATCTACGACTGAACAATTGTTTCAGAGCTTCAAATTTTTTTTCATTTTTGGGGTGCCAAAAAAACCTGATGTGTTGCTCTGAAAATCATACCTAAGTGCTGGGGATAAATAAGTATAGCATACTAGAAGCATTACTCTGATGCATGTGTTTGCACTGACAATGTGATGTGAGTGAAATTGCTTTGAACTGATTTTCAGCAGCCTGTGTGAAATATTGACTGCAGTTTGATGAGTTTGGCAATACATCAGAGATAACCCAGATTTACATTGGTGGTATTTCGGATTTTCATCAACACTTCAGCACTCGTAGTGGTTTATGCAAGTAGGCAAAGACTATGAAACTAGTCTTGAAATGAAGTGATGGTGATGGGACCTTGAAAGCTTTTCCTGTCTGTAAAGATTAAAAATAACCAAGAAGGCTAGTCACACTCTTCTGTTGAATTTTATTGGGCAAGCCTTGTGCACTTGGCTTTTTTTTTCTGTTTTCTTTTCAAGAAAATGTGATGTGCATTTGAATGCAAAAATACAAATATCACCTTTTACATGCAATCAAATGTAATATGACCCTTGGACAACTGTATCTACAGGAACAACAAAAGAACCGGAGCTCTTTCAAAGAAAACAGATGTTGTTGGAGTTTTGATTACAAATGAAGGCTTTTTCCAGGTAGTTCTCATGATTCTATAAAGCTGTTATAGATATCTTGATATGATCAGACATCACAAATTTTTCTGAAAAAATTCTTGGTAGGTGGAGCATGACTTATAAGATAAGAAATTATCCAGTGATATGCCATTAAAGATGTCATTAAAAAAAACTGTTAGCTTTTTCTGCAATGTATATGTAGCATACGACAAGCAAGGTTATTGTATGCTCATGGTCAGGTATCAGTTGAATTGTAACTTGAAAAAGAATGTTCCAGGGACGTGTGTAGGACATACTATTAAGGGACTTCACTGAATGTTTTTATGAGGAAGGCAATTTAGTATGTGTTGAAGAGAAAAATGTGGTTACAGTGCCAACTATAAATGAAACTAGAAAAAAACCAAATGCATTTTATTGTGCACTAGAATGGGCTATGGAGGATGTTTAACCAATATTGTAACGTGTTGTTGTTGGAAGTCTGTGATGTGGGTTATGGTGGCATCACCGTGCCCAGGCACCACGCACAACTATCCTATGGCTCATGGATTAAAACATCAGCCTTAACACAAAGATCATTCAAATTCTTGATTTCCAAACACAAAATTGCTTGCTTCATTTGATTTTTTTTCTTTCAAAATTTTTAAAAATCTTTGTAAAAACACCATATTTATTGCCTGCTTTGTAAGTGAGAGTAGTTTATTTACTGCATGGTGTAATTCTTATTGTTATACATAAAACTTATATTGTACATGTTCAGTGTTTAAAAATAGTTTTGACAGCAGTTTGTCCCGAGTCTGTGACCTGTGGAGTTAGTGGACAAAGAGTATTTGATTAAAAATATAGGAAAGGATTCCAGCATGTTTTTGTATTTTTCTTTTTTTTTTCTCTCTCTCTTTTTTACAATTATCTAGCCAGCAAAGAGTTCCTGTAGTGCTTGCAGATAGAGGATCATACAACAGAATACCCGTATAGTAACTGTTCTTTGCACATTAAAGGTCGTGTGTAATTTGGTTTCTAAAATTTTCATCTTATAATAATGATTATGTAAAATGAAATATTTTGGATCTGTCAATTATACACATACATATAGCCAAGAATGTTTATCTGTGAGTTCGTTAGATATATTTAGTAAATGTTTAACAGTGTACAATGTTGGATAATAGCAAATACCCACGTGTTAACATTGTTTGGATGTGAAGATGTTTTCGACGTAAGCTGTTAATTGTTAGGTTGTTCGTGTACAGAAAAGGGCTGGATATAAACTGGTTAATTATACAACAAATATATATCATATAGGCACCTATTTCTGAATTTCCTGGGAAGAGTGCTTCATTGTCATAAAACCTATGTCCGAATAAATTAACTTAATCTGCCACTCTCCAAGATTCTTTGAGTTGTTTTTATATTGTCTCTCTCTGTATTGATTTGGAAACATTAAGTTGGATAGCTCATAAAACAAACGCTGGCAAACCTTTTTCCGTCTAACAAAATTAGAGCCGTTGAAACTTGTGAAACATCAACATGTGTAAAATCTCAGAAGGAAATCACCTATGCATGCATACGAATGGACACCTTCATGTACGAATCTTGCCATGAGTTTGGCATTCTTAGTCGAGCCAATCAAAAGACCACTCAACTAAATGAGGACACTCTAAGTTCATACATGAAATGAAAATATCCGGCGTTGTTTAAGGGACTGAAGCTCTCATATTAAGCAATCATTATCAATATGCGTAAACTTTCATCACAAACCGTGATAACACATTTGTACTCAAATCCATGCCGCTTTAGAACAGAAAACCTTGCACTCAAAGCAGCAAGTGCTCTAAGTGCTGGATGTCAGTGTAGCCAATTTCCATATTTCCAAGTGATAGTTAATAAGACCGACGCATCCGAGTCCGTGTCAGTTTGTCAAGTTCATATATGGCCAAAATGCCCACCACTTCCATCCTTAATACAACTGGGTACCTGGTATATGAAACGTTTCACAGCGGAGAAGACAGATTAATCCTTACGTATAAACTGCTGATTTATTGAGTTATAAGAACATTAAAATAAGCCAGTTCATGTCTTCAGATGGCGTACGGAATTCTGGGAAGCCTCCACGAAAATTCTACATGATCAAACCCAGGTGGTACAGTCAATAAATCTCAGTATTTTTTTTTTTCAATTCGGCCGGCATTTTGCAGAACATAGGTAATGTAAAGGGACAGATAACGATTTGTTACGTCTTGTGCCAGTAAATAAAAGCCAACCGAAAATTTGTTGGACACGACCTAAAGCATCAATCTAGTAAATAAATCAGGTTCCCAATTTTCACCGAAAGCCATTAGAATAATTGTCTGGAGCGAACATATAGAATTGTGCACCAGGAATAAAGTAATGTGGACTGCCGAATGAATACTAGAGTATAAAATGAAAATACCGCCAACCATTTCCGTTGAACAATTTTCACCTTCATTAGATTTGTTTATATGTTGGTGCCAATTCTTGTATGAACATTTAGCATGAATGTATTTCAATAAGATGTGGAATTAGAATAGCAAAGAAGTTGACGTGAACTACACGTAAATCCGTCTCGCATAGGACAGGCTTGCTCCTCTACATGGGGGGTGGGAGTGGAGGGATAATCCCATATAGAACTGATTTCAAAGATAAGCAAGATTAATATCCTCATGATACACTGAAGAAAGGTTAAAATATCCATAAGTCAAATTATGTTCTAAAAACATGATTTCCGATACAATATGTTCGCGGCGAGAGTAAGTATGGTCGGTTAGAATTGTAAATAGTCTTTAAAAAATACCTAGCTTTTTGTGTATGCATGGATGAATATACGTTTGTGTATATCTCAAGCAAATAATAAAGTGAAGATAAACTTTCGCGACCATGACGCTTCTTAAGGCTGTTGCCAAACTGTAGAACGTCAAGGTCAAATGGACCAAATTTCAGTACAGTGAATATTCATGTGCCTGCCCAAACCTGAATTTGTGTTCCTTTAACAATTGGTATATTTTATTGATTTATGGGGTTACAATGTCGAATTAAGGACTGCGTACTCAGAGACATGAACTGGCCTATAGTGAGTTTATCCATCACTACTGATATCAGGGCTGTACTGTTCACCAATGACGTCTCCGTTACATCAATTCTGTGGCGACACACCAGGCGCAGTCTGTGGTTTAACTTGTGATTTCCGGTTCATAACAAGTAGTCGCCCCTTAATGGATATAACGACGAGAGTCTCTAATAAGACAGTAGCTTCTGGACGGGACAAAATCATCAGGGAAGTCAACCACAAAGTTCTGTATGTTGGTGTTTATATTGATACGAATTGATACGATCAATTACACAGAAAAATCAGTGCGACCAAAGTAGGCTATGGTTTGTCACTGCATGGCGACTAAGATATCCTCGTCACGATGTTTCACATCGACGATTCCAAGTACGTATATCAAAATGCCTTACGTCGTATTGACTATGGGTGAATTCTGGAGTTCGTTATTTCTACTAATATAACTTAGCTAAATTATTCAATTTAGCAGGAACGGGGTCGGCCTCTTTGTCAAATTGACACTAGCGAAGGGAGATAAAAATAGCATTCTTCCTCCGGATAGAGGGACCGGAAGAATTCTTCCTTCGGATAGAGGGACCCGAAGTCTGGCTTTAGTGAAGGTAAGTAAATCGGGACAAACCCTTTATTTTTGTTGTCATAGAAAATATCTAATCATCACTTTATGATAGTCTCAATGAATGTATTATACCTCCGTACTGTTTTATTTGGCTTGGCCCACACACACTAGTCCGCCGAACTTTCCCGCCGGAATTTATCGCCGACAAGAGATCGCGGTTCACCACACACTAACATATTCGTAAACCCGTCCGATCCAGTAGTCGAGGAACCACCGATATGAAGTTGCATTGTGGGTTTGTATTTATTTGCTAAAAATTAAATGGCCGCGTCATTAAACAAAATAATCGCTCTTTATGGCAAACCTTTTCAGCCACAAGGCAGTTTTAAAAGATTCATTTAAATTCATTTCAAAATATCTGGAATATGCTAAAACATCTTGAAATTGTGAAATTGGAGTTATATTTATTTTGCGATGTCGACGTATAGATGCTCAGTATATTTGATACATTAGCGCCGTTCAAGGGCAGACAAGCGATGTGCGATTTTCTCCTCGGAATTTTCTGAGTTAAATATAATTATTTCTATTTTCTACAAGTAATAATATTCAGTAGGTGAATGATTTCTTTTCTGTCATTTTTTGTTATATCACAGGTATATTATTCAGTTACTGGTAAGTAAAATGAAAAATAGAACAGGGACAGTTCACCTTTAAGTCAGAAACAGCTTTGTGAAATCGGTCCCAAGTATCAATTTTACAAGTCCTTGTAACGCTATGTAGAGTACAACGTCAGAGCTACCGCAGAGGTGTGCTAGCTGTGATAAGTATTTGGAAACCTTTACATTTATAAGTAATCCTGTACTTTGCTGCATAAACGTCTTGAGCCACGAGTGTTGTCCTTTGTTTGACATTTCTTAATAGGTAACAATTACAGTATCTCAGCCAGTAAATTTCCACAGCTGAATTTGATGATCACATGGTATCTGTCCACAATCACGGAATAAAAGCTGGTAATCTGTGTTGGAACTAATTCTGAATCTCCTTGATCAAAAATAAAACTCAAAGTAAAACTGAATATCAAACTGCCGTCACACCACAAACATGTCTTCGTTACCGGCAGGGGCCTAACATTCTGCCTGTAGGCCTACATTTGTCAGTTCTTCACTCTTTGACTAATAGCGGTTGAAAACAAATTAAATTTCGTTTTCACAGAGATGACATTTGTAACGTACAAATCAAATAAACAGAAATACGTACATGTTCTATAGTCTTCGCTTACAAGTGCGTCTTCTGCACGTTGTCAGATGAGCCACCTGTGGCTGTACAAGGGAGATGCCCATTAAATAGCCGATTAATCTGAGACTCATGTGCGTATATAGGCGCAGATTCTAGTATATATTTTCTTGCATATTTTGGCTTGAATTGAGGACATATTGCATTTAACTTTTATTTTGGAACGCTGAATTGGTAAAATCAGAAGTACTTATGCAAACGTTTGTCAGTTATAACACTTCAGACGCACGCTTTCACCAGGGCCTAATGTCTATGTCCCCGAAATTAGGCTATAAGCCTAATAGTTATATATTTGTCCGATCTAATCTTCCGAAAGCCGTTAAAACATATTACCTTTCTGATAGGGATCGACTAGGTCTATCTAATTTATGTGCATTTTTCTGGTTATCGTGTCTGGAAAATTCAAGAGTGTTGCTGAGTTTAAAGGATTGATGTAGATGTGTATGTGGCTAAGTAAATCTGGGGTTAAGTGCACTCTTACACAAAATTCATAAGCTTTTTACACAAATATGTAAACCTTTACGCAGAATTTGGACATAATGTCTAGACAACCAGACAAACAGTTGTCTTGGAAATTGCAGAGACACACCGTCCATTAACTAGACACGCTGTCTGTTGAAAATATCGGGGCACAGTGTACTAATGTTGCACATAGGATGCCACAACAAGTAGATGAATAAAGATAGATTCAATTTGAGTAGGCCTAGAAGGGTGTAATGTTAATTTGTAATTTGTATGTACACAGACAGGAAACAATACGCCTGGCGTGACCACATCTAAGTTGTGTGTAATGAGTCAAGTGTACATCGATGATATTTATACAAAACTGAAAAAAAAAATGAAATAAAATCGGCTAAAAGTACTAAAATACAACAGATTTTTCAGGGCACAAGATGGGTCACCCTATCTGCATATATACTGCTTCGGTTGAATCAGACAATATGACGTCACTCTGCAGACTGGGGAGATTGCCGACCCGGGCGAACCATTGTACCGGGTAACTCGTGCAGTGGTACGTATGGCTGTAATATCGTACCCAAAGTTATCTTAACGGGAAATAATGAATGACCCAATATATATAAGGATAAATGGAATCATTGTGTTTCCTGAAAGGTAGACAGGTGTGAATGAAAGCGGGCAATAAAGCAGCAGAATCCCGAGATATGCAGGAATACAATAAAAGATTACAGCAGAGAGAGTAAAACTAGAGCAGCGACGACAGTGTGGTATTTGGTGAATGGTCACGTCAAATCCTTCATGGAAATTTATCTTAGGGTTTTATTCTAACTGATCATGTAAGTGTTTAAGAACTTATACGTCCCCTAGCACCATGTCTTCATCAGAATTAGGTAAAAAAGATACAGTGATATTAAATGCAATGTACTAGACGTCACCGGTTTAGAATTACTCAAAATACTGTATTGTCATCCCAATTAATATACGTACACATTGACATAAATACAAGGCGAAGGGACCAGGTCTTGGGAATGCTTAGTCCAGCAATGGAATCTAGGTCTATGCAGGAATACACTATGACAGATTACAACAAGGATAGCTAAACCAGAGCGGCAACGACTTTGTGATGGTTGGCCAGTAGTCACACGATACCGGTGAAATCCGGCATTTTGTCCTTTTTCCTAGTATTTAAGAAGAAACTACTTACACGCCCGTGATAAATTAAAGGATTGAATACTTCCTTCTGAGGAGCATTAATAAAGAATCATATCCCTGTTATTCTCCACCTATTGCAACTAATTCAGATTGATTCAATATATTCATACAGTGACTGAATACTTTACTGGACCGAACACCAAGCGATAAATTCCGGGTTTCGCCCAAATTTATATATTCGATCAATTGCTTGAAGCAAGTCACCTGACTTCTGCTTGGCATAAGTCGTAGCCTCAAAACTATGGCGTGGTTTACTTACTTTACCTGAAATATAATCCTATATTACTGAGACCTGGTGACAAATTATCTACAACACTTGTGTAATCGGCCTTCACCTCAAACTATATATCAGCATTTTCTTTCAATATTACATCATTATAGCCATATTCGCTCCGCCGTATTAGAGGCTTTGACTCCCATGCATGTAGCATGCAAAGGGGTTCTTCGACATTTTGATCGCTTCGACACAGTCAGTAAACTTTAGTTCAGGAGTGAATGTTGTCCGACTCTAGGTAAATTCAACGTTAATATAAGGAGGAGACAAACAGGTGGGTTTGTGAAAAATAAAACAACGATAAAATAGCCATTCGGTAACAAAATATTAACACTGGGTTACGTCCAAACATCAAGATGTAGACAAAACATTTGCCGGAAGATTGAACCTTTCTTCACAGTATACCCCTGACACACTATACCCATCTACGTTAAGGTATTACTACAGAAAGCTAACCATATGCTCAGCATTATTATCACCATCTGAATTTGTTACAAGACTCTGTGACAATATAGACCCAGACTAGGGCTGAAAGAGAGTAACGTCAAATCGCGAAGGGTACTGTTGCTTGACTTCGTTCTCTGTATTGTCTGAGATAAGCCTCTGTCTTGTCTGACTTAAGACTACAGCATAGAAAGTAAAACCAGAACAACGACGACATTGTGATAGATGGCACATGGTCACACGCTACCGGTGAAATCCGGCTTCTTGTGGATTTACCTCAGTTAGGGTATATTCTAACTGTCCATGTAAGTGTTTACGAGGTAACAACTTACACACACCTCTAGAACCACAACTTAATAAGAATTAGGTGAAACAAAAATTGCAGTGATGTTAAATACGTTATAATAGACTTCACTGGACTAGAATTACTCAAAACGCTCTGTTGTCATCACATTTAACATATTTATACAATAACATGAAAACAATGCAAAGGAGCCGGGTCTCGAGAATGCTAAATGCAATACGCTAGAATTCACTGGTCTAGAATTACTAAAAAAATTATGTGGTTATCACATTTAACATATGTACAACAATAGCCTGGCAACAATTCCAAACAAGGGACGTCTATGATTGCAATTAACATCACTGCATTTTTTATCCCAATCTGCCCAAGACATAAGATGCCAGCCTTTCGATTGTGGGCTCCGTATAAGAATGTTGTACAATTGTCAGACCTGAGGCTGACAATGTTGTCACACCACCCCTTGACCACCAAATACAAGAATAGATTGTATTATAGCTGTAGATTGGGTTGTATTTAGACGTCGTAATAAACATTCGTATACCAGCCAAATAGGCATTCCGGGTCAATAACAGAGTTCCACATAAACCACAAAAAGCAAAAAGGACGGATTCACGCAACGAGAAGCAATCAACAACTTTAATTAATAGCGCAGAAACACAGGCTATCTGCTAGGTGAATGAATTAAAGCAGGATTCAAATCGTGTTGAATGCTGGCCCAAATATATTTATTTATCTGATTGTTGTCCAAGTAGCGATCAGCTTTATAGATGAAAGAAACCAGAGGACCCGGCGTAAACCATCGATCT
Organism: Acanthopleura granulata; assembly: GCA_016165875.1. Taxonomy (NCBI): domain Eukaryota; kingdom Metazoa; phylum Mollusca; class Polyplacophora; order Chitonida; family Chitonidae; genus Acanthopleura; species Acanthopleura granulata. The sequence continues at coordinate 19,476,341 of JABBOT010000004.1, forward strand.
GCAGAAGTGTTCCACTAAACTTTCTCACAAAGGCCACCAAAGCATTCTTAACTAATTCTTGTCGACAACACTCTTCAAATATTGTGAGTGAGAGTCTACCAATTCCTCTTCAAGGCCTCTAGTTCAAATACGTAAGGCTACAGCAAGCAGAGTGAAACTAAAGCAGCGACAATAATTTGATATTTGGCAAATAGAAACCGGTGAAATATAGCGTCTTGTCAATTTCAGTCATAGTATTATTCTCACTGAATGTAAACGGTTAAAAATAGCAACTTCTAAAGCCCATATCACATGGTTAAAGCCATTGAAATAGGTTGGCTTTGATTACAGTTGTTCATATTCATGGCGATTTTCCTTTACCCCAGGTTAATCCGAAACAGGCACATTTTGAGAGAAAAAATAATTTAAGTGAAAAAGCGCAAATGAGATAATTTTTGATTATCGACAGTATATAAACAAATATAGTACATGATTTGGGGACTCATTTCATTCATCCCTCTTGAATATTCCCTGCTTATTTCCGCTGTCACTGAAAACTGTTAAATGTTTCTCGTTGCACTTCGTCCTTATGTTTTAATTCCTTAGTTTTTTGCGGGTTTGTGTTAAGCGTTATTTTCGAGGCCACTCCTGAACTTTTTGACCAGAAACGCCCATTTTTGGATGACGGCTGATATACGAATATCTATTTTGAAGCAGTTATAGAGGTTCAGTTTTTCTGTTTCGAGTGCCTGTTGCAGTTTGATGTAACCTTAGGCATGCAGTAATATACAAAAAAAGCATATTACGTTTAAGTCCTAAACTCTTTCTTTGAAGAAGTGTTTCGAAAATGTTTCCATCAGAAAACGGACGTAGGTGTCATGTTAATGGCAAGGTCTGTTAGAAAATTAATTGTCTGAACTGTTATTATCGTATACAAAGAATAAATGTGGTGTGCTCAAGGAATCAGAGGTGGTGACACCTAAAATGGTGACTACTTGGAGACGGGGCAATGCAAACTGGAAAAGAAAGTGTGAAAAGAGCATATTTAGTGTCATATCCTAAGCTGAGTGTCATTTGACAACATTTGAGCTGAGGCCACTCGATTCGTGGGTCTTTTATGAAAACCATAGAAGATGGCTTCACACTTCAATCTCCAAACAGCTCCGCTGAATAAATGGTGATATAGCACCAAAATGTTAAGGACAACAACTTAAGAAAGGACGCCCTCAAAGCACTTGCCCGTCACACCTCATGCGTCACACACAACGCCGATAAAAAGGGAGAAGCCCTTTGATTTGGAAATTAACGTTCAGGTACATGATAGAAGATAATCATTTCTCTTCGGACTATTGGGCAACTGACTATCTACAAACGACGGCCTACGTTAACAAATGGTGAGCAGTGTATATATATATATATATATATAGTTTAGCATGTTTGGAAACCTTAATGATTGATTGAGTTTTACCGGTATCGAAAGGTAGTGATTGTTTCGTGGATTCATGTGTCGGTTTATGGTCTGACTTTTAATGTGTGTATTGTGTTGGAAAATATTTAAACTTCTCCTAATTCTGCAGAGCTGAAGGGGTAGGGATATGTAAACAGCTGCAATCAAGGCACAAGTCGGATACCTCATTTTTGATAACTTATAACAACTTCTAACCTAGCAAAGTGCACGCGTAGTACACGATTCAGTTCACGCGCATGGAACTTTTTAACGTCTTTCCGGGACCAGTGAAGACTGTTTTTGTTTACTGCATGGACGCCGTCATAAATAAATAAAGAATAAAGCACAATCTGAGGTAAATTGACAAGAGGACGGATTTCACCAGGCTTATATGTGAGACCATTTGTCAACTATCACACTGCCCTAGTTGCTCTGGTTTTATTGGCTATGCTGTAGTGCTTTCATTTACGTGTATAGTTAGATCAGAACCCTATCAGAGGTAAATTGAGAAGATATATGGGAATCCGGAAGTTTCATAATCACAAACCAGGCTCCAAGATACGAAAAGTGCCTGAACAAAAATGTGATTGACGTAACACATTCCTTCCAAAGCATTAACGAATTTAGTTGTTAAAGTTGTTCAAATGAATCATATGCCTGTTGTAGATTAAGTGGATTTTACAGCTTCACGGACATGGCTCTCAAGTCTTTCACGATAACTACCTCACGGCTGCGAATTCGAAGTGCCTGGATTCGCGACATTCTTTCTGAGATATTCGCCACCTATGTATTTGTCGTAAGTTCCCATTACTTCTAACACTTGGAACATTTAGGTTTTTTCGGCAATCACTACATGGGACTTTCTGTTGAGCTTATTATCCCTTTGCGTTGTGTCCAAGGGATTAATTCATTATACATCATGACAGTTCAGCATTTTCAGAAATTCTAGAGCAGTGACGTCTATTAAATTTACTTTCATCGTCATTGTTCTTGTTACACTGTGGTCGCTGCTCTGGTTCTGCGCTCTGTGCTGCAGTCTTTCCCATTGCTTGAGCTATGAGCAACGCGTTGACGCCATGGTTGCCACAGTCATGAAAAGACCTGATTTGTCATAAAGGAATTTACTTCATAAAATCTCACTAAAGTTACGAATTTTGCAGAAAGTAATCAATCGTTATTGTGTACATATGTTTAATAAGATGACAGCATTTCAAGTAATTCTATTGCATTTAGCATCACTGCAATTTTTTTACCTGACGTGTAAGTTGTATTTCGTAAAGAAGAGGCTGAAGAGGCCGTAGGTTGTTACTTGGTAAACACTTACATGAACATTTGAAATAAAACCCTGTAAGTGAGGTTAACTGACAAGAGGCTGGAATTCACTTATAACCACTTGTAACCATTTTCCAACTATCACACCGCTGTCGCTGCTCTGGTTTTACTCTCTCTGCTGTGGTCTTTTATATTGCATTCCTTCATAAGCCGGGATTCTGCTGGTGGACTACGCATCTCCGATGCCCGATCCTTTTGCATTGCAATCGTGTTATTATGTGTACCTGTGTTAAGTGTGATGACAGCGCAGCAGTTTGAGTTATTCTAGATCAGTGACGTCTTACCTAATTCTCCTTCAGCCGGGGTGCTAAGGAGCCTGTAAGTTGTGCTTCTTAAACACTTACATGAACAGTTAGAATAAAACCCTGAGGTAAATTGACAATAGGCCGCATTTCACGGGTAAAATGTGACCATTTATCAAATATCACATTGTCGTCGTGCTCTGGTTTTACTCTCTCTGTACATGTTATTGTGTATATATGTGTTGAATGTGATGACAACACAGCACCTTTAGTAATTCTAGATAAGTGGCGTCTAATAAATTTCATTTAACTTCACTGTATTTGTTTTTACCTTATTCTGCTTAAGCCGTGGTGCTAGGGGGTGTGCCAGCTATTACTTCTTAAATACTTGCATGAACAGTTAGAATAAAACCTTAATTGACGTAAATTGACAAGAGGCCCAATTTCATCGTCAACGTGTTACCATTTGCCAAATATCACACTCGTCGCTGCTTTGGGTTTAATCTGTGTGCTGCAGCCTTGTATATTATAACGTTTAAGCAAAATTAATTCTTACATTTTGCCATTATTTATATGTGTAGAAGAATTCATAAATGTTTTTGTCACATTCGGTCATGAACTGTTCTGTTTTAGACAAAACTATGACATAACTTTTGGGGTTATGTAAGAATTTCAGTTAAGCCAGTGTTATGGATGAGGGCTACATGGACCGCTATTGACAAATTTCTTTAGTAAACAATGCGGCAAGACGTGTAAACATGACAACATTATTTATTTTTAGCTATTCCGTGGTGCTATAGAGGAATCTAAGTTTCTACTCTTTCAGCATTCACATGAACAATTAGAATAAAACGGTATCACAGATGCACTGATTTCACTGTTTACACATAACCATTTGCTAACTATTGCAATATCGGCACTGTTCTGGTTTTACTGTCAAAGCTAAGGTTTCTTATATCGAAGTTACCATGTTTCATTTTGCAGTTGCTGGCTATTGGTGTCGTGGCACAGGAAGTACTGAACGGGGTCGGTCCTTCCACCGGAATGGTCATCAACTTGTCTATCAGTCTCGCCCTTACAATGGCGATATACGTTAGTGGCAACGCCTCCGGTAAATTCTAAGGATATCATTAACTGTTTACATCAAACCAACAACTATTAATTTGGAAAGTGAAGTTACAGCTTTTCCAACGTATCCTAAAAAAAGTTTACTATTTTTCGTTATAATGTCAAATCTTCTGCGCTAAAACAGAATTTCACCACGTGGTAAGCCTCATCATTTTGAATAATTCTATAGGAGTCACGTCAAATAAAATGCATGAAATATCGCATGGAAGTATGAGGAAGAATCTTCTGAAACTGGTCGATTAAATAGAAGCATGGATAACTGAATCTAAAAAATGTGGCAAATATATGTGATAAAATTTAGTTCTGGCAACCTTTAGTTAATATACGTTCTAGGCAGGTAATGTCAAATTTAAAATTTCATCTCTAATATTAACAATTAAATCTTTGCTTTGTAAGATGTAAAATGTATCTCAAAGTTACCAGTTATGGCGATGGGGAATATTCGACATACTACCCATTCGCAATATAAATGCATTAAAGTAGTGTTCGATTTGTATTTCCCCGTGGAGTCTCCGGGGTGAAAAGAATAGGATACCGGTTCTCAAGGCAAGCTTGTCGTCCTAGGCGACTAACCCAGGGTTCTCCCTTGTGGTTTCGGTGAACAAAATAGTTCCACAGTCTCTCCGGGTTCGTTGCAACTAAAGGGGGCAACCTGTTTGGCGTGAGTTGTGACCCGTGGTGGGCAGGATGGGATGCTGGTGGACTCTTCGGCCGTTACTTCTCCAAAGACGTGTGGTCGGAGGCCCGCTCCGATCAATCGGCAGGTCACGTCGGTCCAGATGTTCGTTGGTCCAGATGTACGGATATCAACCTTCATATGTCAGACCATACTCCAATGTATTTCTTCCACTGAGGGATATTTTCTCTGAGGTATTCTCATGTCTGAACGGTGGCTGTAAGGTCAATCGAGTGGGTTGATTCTGTTTTTCAGATTTCATCTGCTCGAGTATGAGCAGAAAATTAACCCTATCGAGGGTTGCGTAGAATTCTCGTCTCACTCTCCGCTGATTACTGGCGGAGGATTTTTCGACTACATTGGCACTCCGGGATGGGTGAGAGATACGTCGCTATGAATCTTTCCATTTCTTCGTGATGTCCACTTCAATCAAATTTTCTTCTCCTGCTTCGTATATGCCTAGCCTTTATTCCTCCCAGTCTGCTTCATCAAATGTTGCTAAAAAAAGGAAAAATGAGGATTTGTCTGAAAATCTTACGTCGGATCATCAAGGAACATCGATCGGCCTGCCTCAAGCTTTTATTTCAGGAAGGCTATTGGAGGGTGTGCAGGTACTGTAAAACATGATAAAAAAAACTTAAATCGAGGGAAGTTTTGATGGAATGTAGACGACAGCAGGCCATAAACCTGTTGTCTCTAGAAAAATTACTGACATCCCGGTCTACGTTTTTTCCCACAAATCGTGAAATTGTTGTCAGGGGATAATCCGTGATCCGGATGCGGATTTGGATGACCTTACTGAAGAGGAAATAAGGGCTGAATTGCAACAACAAGGCGCCAGTAAAGTCAAAGGCTTCACCACCAAAAGAATGGCACTGTGGTTAGGTTGAATACTAACCTGTTAAGTTTCGACAGAACTACACTGCCTCAGTATATTCTCATTGGGCTCGTACAGGGTTCGGGTGGGCCTTTACATTCCGAACCCAACTAGGTGTTTCAACTGCCAGAAGTTTGGTCGTGGTAGGGGCCAATGTAGAAATGAACTGGTTTGCTTTCACTGTGCTCAGAAGGGTCAAGAGGGCTTCGATTGTGAAAAAATTACTGTTCAAAGTTAGCTTCGCAGTCATCTTACTCCAGTGTGGCCAAATAGTTCTCCGTTTCTGTTGAAACTCAGACAACCTTAACTTGGCCCATTGGTGAAGAAAATCCAACAGATTTACATATTTCCTCTTCCCCCCGGGCATCCAGTCGAAACTCCAGTTCTACACATCTGAAGCTGCAAATGAGACAGTTGTAGTAAAGTTCCCCATTAATTCTAAAAGTAGCTCCAAACATATACCTTGTGAACATAATTCACCAGACATGCCGACGAAAAATGAACCTGGGAAATACCCACAGAATGCCTCTTTAAGACCACCAAGCACACCGGGAAGATCTCCACGGTCGAGCTTAAAACTTCGTTACAAAAAGCACACGATTCTGGATGTGGTCCTGATAACGTATGTTATAAATTTCTTACCCATTTACCATCTGAGCCACTGGAGGCTATCTTAAACTTACTTAATGAGATTTGGATAACCGGTAATCCCCCCCCCCCCCTGCTCACCCCCCGTCATTTAGGAAGGCGTGTATTACCCCGGCCCCAAAACCGGGAAAGGATAGTTACCGTCCCATAGCTCTTACCAGCTGAGTCTATAATGCTATGGAACGGATGATAAATGATATACTTGATTGGTTTTGAGAAACCATCAAGCTTCTATCTAATATTCAATGTGCCTTTCGTCAAGGTCGATCAAATTTAGATCACCGTGTTCGATCTGAAACCTTTATTCGTAATGGTTTTATTAATAATGAACACGTGGTGTCTATATTTCTTTACCTTGGTCCATCACCAAGGTCTGAGGTTTAGCCTTGGTTTTGTTAGAACCTCACCAATAGAAAGTTTACACGTAATGAGCTAATGAGTCTTCCTTACATCATAGGCGTATAAAACTGAGCCTTCAATATGTCACAAAGCTTCAACCTTATATAACAAACCCTGCCTACCACTGTGTTTTTAATCCATTGTATGTTGATAAATTTAATAAATGTCCTGTGAAGATCCTTTCTTTCGGTCTTCGTGTTCGGGACAATAAGGTGGAAGCCAATATCAAGCGCGAAGATATAGCTCCGGTTTCTTTTCCGGAGTCCCCTCTCTGGCTTCTTTTACAACCTACATTGATATTTGATCTACGTAAACATGGTAAACCCAAGACAAACCTTCTTATAATTCTTAATAATTTACACCCTTGGCATGTCTCGTAGAGACCAAGTAGTTGGGTTGTGGTCTAACACACAACTTTTTCTTGGATTGGAGCAGTGCTTCTGAGGGTGTGAATGTACATATTCTGTTCCTGATTTGCCCACGTTCAGCAAAGATTCTACACAGTCGGCTCTATGTTCAATTTGTTTGACAGAACTGCTGGCGATGCTGTCATTCATTTTCTAAACGTTGCCATCCTTTATCATAAAATATAATTTCCAACAATTCATGCATATATTTACAATATTTCAAGATAATACATGTTAAAATTGTGGTTTTCGACTTTTAATAGATATTTTCGTTTTTGTAACCGGTTTTAAAATGTTCGTCTGTTTTGGTTGGTTTTCGTGTGCATTCCATTACCCCGAAAACTATTAACTGCTTCCTGGTTTGAACATGTTCCCGCGAAGATAAGGCTGAGATACTCCTTAAGCCATAATCATTCATTCATCCATTCTACTTCTATTAGGTGGCTATGTGAATCCAGGAATCGCATTATGTATGTGTTTGACGGGTTACCTGCAGTGGAGAAAATTTCCTGTGTTTGTTCTCTGTTACTTCGTTGGAGCCTTCTTGGCATCTGCCACTGTCTATGCAATCTACCATGGTACACATCACATTTTTAATACATTGTATATTATACCAAAGTTTATAATAATGAATAGTTTCTTCAGGCCCGAGAAAAAGTAATCCTTGATTTACCTTATTCATTAATAAGTATCGCTTGGAAAATCTACGTCTCAGAGTTTTAAGTTATGCAGCATATCAGATATGTTTCTAATTTTTACAATATATCATTGAAATTGAAGAGGAGGCGATAGTTTGCAGCGAGCTGATTGTCCTGTACGATGACTTACTGCTGTGAAGGGCATGTATTCGCTTTAATGTTTTTAAAAAGAAGTTAAAAATGAAAACCATAAATTACCTGGAGTTTAATACGTTATCTAAAGTTGTGACCTATATCAGTTTCGGCTTTGTGTTTCAGAGGACATAAACATCCTTGATGGCGGAGAGCGCCGTATTTCTGGTGTCAATGGTACTGGCTTTATTTTCACCAGTTACCCGTCCAACCTCAACCTCTCGAAAGGAACAGCATTTTTAGAAATTGTAAGTCTCCCATTAAAACTGCTTCCATATTTCAAAAGGAGAGGTTTTAAACGAAAGAAAACCTCAATAAAATGAAAGAAGATTAAAATATAGCGGCATAGCGTGAATTTTGTTTTCTGTTCAATTCTATCACAAAGTGTAGATAATAATAAAATAAAACACAGAAGAAAAACATTTACTTCATTTATCAAATTTTTATTTATTATTTAAGTTGACAGCTCATACACTGCTGGTGATCTGCACCTTAGCCCTTGCAGACAGAAGGAACATGGCGCCCTCTAAAGGAACGGTTCCCATCCCCATCGGTCTCAGTGTGTTCACCATATGCACAGGGTTTTCGCACCACACTGGTTGTCCAATTAACGCTACGAAGGATTTAGCTCCTCGATTCATGTTACTGGCTGCAGGTTATGGACCCGAAGCTTTGTCGTAAGTTTGACACCGATGACTTAATAATTTTTATTAGAAAAATATGTTAAACAATACTTAGCTATAGAGCACCGAAAGGCTTATTATCTGATAATCGGTAAACTTCAGAGAAATTGCAGTGACAAGTGTGGAATGGTGCACGAGTTGTTGATCCTCTATTTAATATGATTTATCCGGGAACAGATACCATTTACCACTTTAGTGCATTGACTAATGCACACTATATTGTACCAACACTTTTCAACAGATATATGGATTATTGGTTTTGGGTCCCTCCAGTGGCTACCATGTTCGGCTCAGTCCTGGGCACTTGGCTCTATCAGCTTATTATCGGATTGCAGTGGTCACCTCTGAAAGAGAGTGAAAATATTTTGTCAACAAATATGGACCTGGACGTGGATGAGAAGACGTTGAAACAAGGTATGTTTTCCATGTGTTTGTCGTAATAGTTCTTGTTTTGATTTAATTTGTACTTTAGGTTTAAAGACGGCCAGTTGCTCAAGACTATAGATGGAATGATGTGTATTTCAGGACAAACCATATAAAAGACGATAGCATAACGCCTAGAATCAGACCAGTCACCACCATGAATATGTGATTTTCGGCCTCTTTACCCGGTTTAAATAACAGGCCAGCATAAGTTTCTGATGTTATTGTTTTTCAGATGGAATTTTCTTGCAAACGGCACCATACTATACGACCGTATCGGACAGAATTATGGTGAATAGCGACGCATCGTCTGATTAAGTAAGCCTGGGACCAGAAAATCACACAATGAATCACCAGCCTTTCACCTACACAACATAACAATTTTTCAGTTTGTGCTGATATTGTTTAGATATTTCTCTGTACTGATACTGGTTTATCATTTTCCAGCTATAATTTCCTTATGTATAATTGTTTTGGTGAATGAAATGATTATAGATTTCAGACGATACTCCAGATATTCGATTGGATTGTTTTGTTTGTTCATCTGAGTTGTGTTTAAAAGCACATGTAACCAAATATTCGAAATGGCATTTTAACCTATCTGGATTACGCCACATGCAGCTATCCTCTCAATAACTGAGGATCCACGATTATTCCTATAGTGGTATGTAATTCAAGCAACACAATGACCAAGGCATCCTATGAATGGTAACCTTTGTAATGAGCGGAACTACATGAGTAAGACTTTGTTGCTGCTGTGTATATGTGGCCCTTTCCATTACATACAGTTGATAGTGAAATTCATCCAGGAGTAGTATATGTGCAGTCAGAAATCACGTGTGGAGATATCATTATGTGGTATGCCAATTCATGTATCCACATACCTAGTCTAACTTTTGGGAAAGTTTAAAGCAGTACATTTTCCAGACTGAAGGTTCTTTATAAAAGACTACAGTATGTAGCCTAAAAGCAGAGAAGCGATGAGAGTGTGATAGTTGGCAAACGATCAGACCTAACCTCGATTTTGCATACGTCAGGGTTTCATGCCAACTGCTCAAGCAGTGCTCGAAAGAAAAAAAAACAACTTACACGTCCCTTGGCACCATGGCTTAAGTATAATTAGGTAAAAAGAATTGCAGTGATATTAAATGCAGTGTATTAGACGTCACTGGTCTACAGTTACTAAAAGTGCGGTATTGTCATTATATTTAACACATGTGTACACAGAACATGAAAACAGGGCAAAATTAATTTTTTTTTTATTTAAGACTGCGTGGCTGTATGTAGGGACCTACCCATCTAACTGGCATTCAACGTGTTGTTTTCCAGCACTTGTCTTTGACATACTTGTCAGGCTCTTACTGACAAGACATACTTACCTTCCTGACTAAAAAAATTGGCAGTTCTTCGGACAGGTTTGTTCTTTCGGGATTGTGTTGGTGGACTAAGCATCCCCGATGCCCGGATCCTTTACATGGCTTTCATGTTTCTTTGTATACATGTGTTAAATGTGATGACGACGCAGTACATTGATTAACTCTAGACCACTGCCTTGTAATAAAATGCATTTAACATCGCTGTAATTTTTTTACCTAATTCTGCTGAAGCCATTACGCTAAGTTATTACTAAGACACTTACATGAACAGTTAGAATAAAACGCTACCTGAGGTAAATTGACAAGAGACCGGATTTAACTTGTGACCATTTGCCAACTTTCACAATCTCGACCCTGCTCTGGTTTTACTCTGTGTACCGTAGTCTGTAATATCATATTCCTGCATAAACCGGGATTCCGCTAGTGGACTAAGCATCCCCTAGCCCCGGGCGCTTTCCATTGTTTTCATGTTATTATGTATACATGTGACAACAGAGCATTTTGAGTAATTCGAGACCAGTGACGTCTAATAAAATGCATGTAACATCCCAGCAACAGTTAGAATAAAACCCTGACTGACGCAATTTTTGCAAGATTACGGGTTTCACCGGTAACGTAATATCACTGCAACAGTTAGAATAAAACCCTAACTGGCGTAAATTGAAAAGAGGTCGGATTTCCCCGGTAACGTGTTACCATTTGCCGACTGTGACACTGTCATCGCTCTTCTGGTTTTACTCTCTATGCTGTAGTCTTTTATATTGTAACTGATGGTATGTAACTCGGAAAGAAAACAGCTGTGCCAGTGGTTATACCCCTTGCATTAAGTCGACATCTGTGTACGCCAGAAGGTCAAGATATATAAACCGTTAGCTGTCCACTTTTTGTCACCGCTTTAAGATTGAGGGTACATTGTATTATTTACACAAGATCTATATTGTCCGATCGTGAAACGATCAAATCAACGTGAAAAAACAGGTATATATATATACTTACGAAATGTATAGCCAGCGACGACTGATTGTGTAAGGCAGCATGTAACAGATGAATTAGAGTATTTTACATCTGGGCTTCATTCTAACACTGAGCACGCCTCTGATCAACAGGGGAGAGAAGGATAAGACGTTTATCTTTCAGTCCCAAGGAGACACGTGCTGATGGTTAAGTCCCGGTCTTGGACAGGACACTTGCAGATTCACCCGTTTTGAATGACCCCAGGGCGAAGGTGACAATACGCGGTTGATGACCTTCTTGTGGCCGTTTGCGCAGTTCAGCTTTTGTTGAGAACCAGTTTTCTTCGTCCAATATGGTGTGCATGTCTGTATGTCACCCGTGGGAATGTTCTTCACAAATTTGCCAATTTTCAGTGGTTTACCTCGGTACTTCGGTTTCCTCAACTATTAAAACTAAAGTATAAATTCTTGTGTTTGGTGTTAAACAGCTATGGATAAATAAATATTAACAGCATCATGCACGGCACAGAAGCAGGGTTAGATGAGGAGTATACTAATAATTCTTTTACCTATAAGAGCACTCTCGGGGACTGAACAAAACAAACTTCATATCTTGCTTCAGACGGAAAAGGCTTGAGCCAAGTTATATAACCCCAGGGTCACAGGGATCTAGTCTTTGATAACAACAGAGTCAACAGATATTCTTGATTTGTGTTATCGTCAGCTCTCATGGGGACCTGTCTGTGGGTTAAGTGGTACACAAGATTCCGTGAGGAGAATGAATTTTGGGTCTGTATAACAAGTCACACCCTATAAGTCATAACTTATTTTTAGGTATGCAGTATTTCGCCTCCATACAGACATAAAATCGAATGAGAGTTTTCCTTGGATTTAAATCTTAATTGTAGTAATATTTCCAAGGACTCAATAATGGTTTATATATATACCTCCATTGAACACAAATGAGGTCGTGAAACTTTACATTTGTGTTCTTTATTGATTTTCTGATAAAATTCAACTAAACTTCACTCCCAAAGCCCCATGCCGTGAATGTTTCGATAAGTAGCATTCGACTTGAGTAATATGTATTTTATTCGGGCGTTTACCACACACGACGTATAGCATGACTGTTGAGTTAATGTTTATTGCTGTGTGTTTACCATATCCTGGGCGACGTCACATAGATAAAGGTATTCCCTGGTGTAATCTTGACCCACTGGGATAGCATCACGAACCAGTGATGATTGTTGGCCATAACGTTCATAAAAAAAAACACTAGAGAGAACGTGAGCAGGATATCTCTGTCCCGTGTCAACTTTCTCGGCTGGAATACATTATAGCCTATGGTACAAGGGAAGACTTTTGCTTTCCAACCCCATATAATACTGCTTGGGATTGCAACAATGGACAAAGTATTGATGGAACATTCAGTGATTAATTTGGTTGCTATCTTAGGCAAACCTGATGCTAACTGATACGATCCTCACCTATAGCGACGACCGGGTGTTAGTATAGGCGCGAGTAAATTATTCAACGAAACGCCTTACATGCAAGGCTTTGTTTAATTTAACAATTTAGCACAGTATCCGTAATGTCAACAAATAAGACGTAGGGTTGATAGATGACAACCTCTGGGATTACTCGTGAGACATGCGGTGTGGGAGCTAACACTGTTGTCAAGTGTTTAAATGAAGCTTACTAAGAAATTATAGATGCCTCTCAAAGAAGCGATATGCTTATCAGTTACATCTCGACAGAACGTGTAGGATTTCTGGAGTATTCTCGTTCACGTTTCTCTCCGCTTAGGTATCCTGCTAGGTTCAACTGTCCAATCATCCAACACAGGAACAGTTACAAATAAGTATAGTAGATATATCGACAAATACCTTGTATTTGGATTCAGTAATTTCTTGCTTCTCCTTTGGAAATTGGAGAGGAATTATTTCGGGTTTAGAGCATTGGAATTAGTGCCTAGTGCAGTGCCCGTTTATAAATAATTCATGTTTGCAGCACGGTTGAAATTCCATTCCTCTACCTCGGATAGTATTCAATATACAAATAAGGCAAGTGAAAGATCTGTGAAGTCATCATTGCCCAATTAGCATACTAGACAGTGCACTGGGTCTTCAGCAATACAGCTAGTAAGTATGAAGTAGATCGAAGGACGGTTGTGGAGAAAATACGTACATACATACATAAATACATACATACATACATACATATATACATACATACCATCCTTGAAGTTAGATGTTAGATTAAGATATACACATTCTACGGAATCCTCGTCGTCATTACCCTGTAAAATTGTGACGTAAAACCCAAGCATATATCCATATAGTATAGTTAGATGTCCTCCTAATACCATAAAACAATTCCATCTGCACAGCAGCATTGAGTTCTTTGTCATCTGTCGAAGATGTATTTTCTTATTCTATCTGCACTGCAGTGTTGGTTTCAAGGTTATCTATCGCAGTTGTATCTTCTAAATCTATCAGTCTGCAATGCAGCGTTGGTTTCTTGGGTATCTATCGTAGATGTATCTTCTATTTCTATCCGCACTGTGGCGTTGGTTTCGTGGTTATCTGTCGTAGATGTATCATCTTCTGAGACGTGAACATGAATTTTATATATACATACATACAATCCTTTATAGTTAGAGGTCCTCCTATAGCCAGAGTCTTTTAACTTGTCGCCTATATTCTGCTCTCTGTAAAATGAGTCACTACCGAGATTGTCTTTAATTTAACATGTAACACCCCAAGCTGTACAGAATGATATAATGGACGTCCATATTAATGTAATGAAAATACAGTTAGTTACAACACTTCCTCTAATTCATAATGTTAAACCCCATATAATTGTTTTCGACACCAAGAATTCATTGCCTAGGGTGACGTTATAATCATTAAAAAAGGGTGACATGCTGGACTATGGGCGTGGACAGTAATTTGTTTTACAATAGCAGTACATCATGCAGTCAGAAACAATTCCAGACAGTAACAAAACCTACATTACTGTCGCGGGGAATGGACTACACTGATTTTTTTATTTAAAAAAAATCCGAACATTTACATCTAAAGCCATACTGTTTTCATTTATTAAGGTCTGACTATACCACGACGTGAAAACATTTTCAAACACGGTAGTCTTCTTAGAATAAAGTCGATGACCGTTTAGATACCTGGAGTCATTCTCCGGAAAACGTGCTATACTACATCCAGTATCCAGCATGTCACCGACTTTGTCACGGAGACAATGAAGTTTTCGTCCCAGAAAGCCTTAGTTTAACATTATGAATTGAAAAGTGCATTTTCCTCGTAATAATATGGATGTCCAGCATATCACTGAGTAGACCTTGTGATGTTACGTTTGACTAGCTATAAGGCAATTTCGGTAGTGACTACGGGTGATTTTACAGAGCTGAATACAGGAGACAAGTGAAAGGAAACAGAATGTATGGCTATTAAAAAAAATGGTGACTATACATGTTTTTAGCTCTGTGTGAACACGGTATGCTGTGTACTCTTGTTTTGAATATCGGTGATGAGGGGTATCGATTGTCTAATAATTAGCTCAAATTGTCGCCTTTCAGGAAAAACTCAGACTCACGTCTGCACCATTCATGGTGTTAAAATGATTGTTTGGAAATGTTATTAGACAATGCTCATTATAAATTTTACGAAGTTTATTACCTATTCTGAGGAGTAACACGTCAACAAACCAGGCTTATATTGTGTGAAAGGTCATCATGTAAGCAAGTATAACATAATAACAATCGATTGGATTTCGCTGCGCTTATTGATTTTGTGACCAAAATGTGCAACATTCATCGTAACTTAAAAAGAAGTCTTCAATTCGTCAAATATCAACGTTTAAATCTAATCAAGAAAAAATAATTTTTTTTACAGGCATCAGTTTTCATGGACATATTGATTAGTGAAATCACGAGGGAAACATGCAGTTGATGTTGTAAACACTGACATTTATATATCTTCTTCTGGGCATACATATATGCAAGATCTATTTTCCGTGCCTTATCGCGGACCTCGTTGTACACCCTATGCACATTAGTTTACATCCTGAGCAAAAATAGTTTACATCCTAACCAAAATTTAATTGAGTACAGAACAACCGTTCAAGATAAAACTGTTCAATGTGATCCTACAATATCACGTTATATATACACGCATGTCGTTTTCATTGGAACACCGCTTAACATTCTGTTGCTGAACATCTTTTACCACAGATTACATTTATTTATTTTGATTTGATTGGTGTTTTGCGCCGTACTAATGGATATTTCACTTTTACGATGGCGGCCAGCATCTTGGTGGGATGAAAGCGGGCAGAGCATAGGGAATCCCTTGAGCATCCACAGGTTTCTGACTGACCTTCTCACGTACGGCCGTAGAGGACGCCACCACGAGCTGGACCTGACACAGGTCATATACCACGCCTATAATGACATAGACTTGAATGATGTAAAGCCACGGTAATCTTTTGGCGCATGGGAAAGATTCCCGAAGATAAACTGGTTGCGTCATGCACAAATAATAGTCCTTTCCTAATATTCAAAAGGCAAGATAAA
The DNA here is from genome assembly GCA_016165875.1 of Acanthopleura granulata. Classification (NCBI taxonomy): domain Eukaryota; kingdom Metazoa; phylum Mollusca; class Polyplacophora; order Chitonida; family Chitonidae; genus Acanthopleura; species Acanthopleura granulata. The sequence goes on from JABBOT010000004.1 coordinate 19,492,332, forward strand.
CTCTCATAAAGACGACTTTTTACATTGACATATGTACAGTTGTGTCAGAATAAATGTTGAACTTGGTTTATCCAGTTGACAGATCGCCAAGCGGCGTCTTCTCTGTCGTGTCAAGTCCCGAAATGTGTATTAGAAAACCCTTGATCCGATTCAATTCAGTATATATTCACCGACAAAACGTGTGACATTACACGCAGAGACAGTAAGAAGGTAACGTGATAATGCTGACTCAGATAAGGGTCTGGAGTGTACAGGATACCCTTGTATATGCATGTATAAATCTACAATGCCACCGTGATGTGAATGCAAACTATATATACAGGATAATTCTCGTAATGCGTCTAATCTGAATAATAGTATTGATTAACAACACAGGAACGGCTTGAAGCAAAATGGCGCAGATTTTAGGGATGGACGCAACTTATTCCGTTCACACTTCTTCAAGAAAATGAGAAATTATACAACAATAAATGGGTTTGCATAAGTTTAATTAAGGCACCGTATTTTTACCATTATATACAAGCTTGTTTTTCAAAACATCTTAAAAAAGATATAAAGGATGACATCATGATAATGTAAATAACAAACGAAAGACAATTAAAACTAGGGTGTTGTTTGGTTTGATTATATAAACCAAACTTACCAAAAAACGGAGGCCTTGATTTTATCTTTTTTTTAAGATAGCAGATGTTACGAACGTTTCTTTTCCAATTAAACTGTAAGCCTAATTGCTTCACATGTATTCTTTCAATAAGTCGCCATTAAACACCAGAAAATATTAAATACTGAATAATCCGTCGGTTATAACGAACAGGTTAAGGAGGCACCTTATAGGCTTGAGACGACAAGGATGAATATTGCGAATTGCATCTCTTCGCAACATGGAATTTTACCAGTGAAAGTATTTCCCAATTTAACCTTGAAGACGAGAAAACACAGATAAATTAAATTTACCCAATAATGAGACATATGTTCTATTCTTTTGCTACACGTTTGTTTAACAAAAGAATAGAACATAGTATTTTGCTTAATGCGGACTCCATATTAAAGGTTCTCCATATTGAATTATATCCTTACCGATTCTTGGCCAATTCTCTCTCTCGCATTACTGTGTTTACCTGAAACACGTCTTAAGAACCCCAAACGCTTAAATCCGGAATAATCTGAAAATTAGTAGATGTGTGTGATGATAACTTAAGTGAATCGTACATGATCGCTAAATAAAAATCTTATTTATGGTCTGATTTTACTAACTAAATGCCACCGAATATTGGGTCATACTGGCTGTGTCATAGGAGATTACGACGGTCTGTCACACTTTCCTGTGTCCAGAATTTCTTGACAACCGACATTTTAACAAGGTGGGACAATAACTGCATTAAGCCTGCTACCAAGCCATGACGATGATCGCACATACAAAAAAGAGAAAGGTGCCTTTATACAACCGTGTTATTGTAATGGTGATCAGTCGACTGTACGAAACACAAGTTCGTTCATGCATTCTGTGAAACCTCTGTTCATATATGTCCAAATTACAAGTGAAACAAATGATATAACAATGCCTGGTATAATTGTCTCTCCCTTGCGATTCGTATAACATATATCGTGGCTCACTATATATATAGAACGTATATACTGTAATGTCTTATCTGAATTTAACAATCCCTTTTTGTGTATCGTAGGCAAAAATATATTATAGGGAAATTATGCAAAAAAATGGAATCCTTAAAAAAGAAAAAAAAAAAAAAAACAGGCTGTGTGTAGCTGACGAACGTCAAATTTTCACCTCATATACAGTATGCATAACACCAAAGACTGTATTATTGATTCCACATTCAATGATATAGACACAAAACAGACCTTACTGTTGCCATGATGCAAGTTAATAATCTAGTGCAATAAATCTGGTTGATCCACTGAATAGCTGAATAGCACAATAAATAAGCAAAGTAACTACGAAGAAATTCATTTTGACGTTCTCAGTATTTCGACTTTAATTTAGTCATTCGCTGGAAAAATGTACCACGAGGCTCACGTTATTCATATACATACACAAACATACAACAGGCTCCCAGAAAAGCATAGTAGAAAATTTGATAACGATTTATGGAGTTATTTGTTCTAAGGAGCTAAAACTGTTTAAGTAAACTTTTGTGTTTTAAATTATAATTTACAGAATAATTGTCATGCAGATACGACTTTCTGAAATAATATTTAGATGCCTTCTATAACTCTTTATCGCTATTTAAAGACATTCATGTATAAATTCCACATGCATATGCATTACTGTGTTACAACCAAACTGTTATCTATTCTTTATTTACTTTAATTTTTAATTTCTTGGACCCTCTTCGTTCTTAATGCTGATTTGACACTTTACTGAGGATTAACTGTTATATAGGATTCGAAAGGGGCTATACTGTTATGTCATCATACACGCATCCTTTGTTGATACTGTCATAACCCATTGAGCTGACTCTAAAACACCACCAAAAGTCTTTATTACCTTGCAGCCCTATCCTTATCAGATTTTCTACTCTGCTTTTCTGGGAGCCTACTGTATGTTTGTGTATATATATCTATAACGTGTCCCATATGGCACATTGCTCCCGAGGATGACTTAATCAAATTCGAAATATTGAGAACGTCGAAAGGAATTTTTCAGAGTTAGAGTGCAGTAAGGCACTGCATGTCTGCACTTAGCAGTGCTTACAATGCATGCACATATCTTGCATAGTGCTCGGTGCAACCTTTTCCGGTATAGGAAGTCGGCTTTGTTAGCCTCATACTGAGATTCACCTGATATCTTCGTGTCTTTACATTAGTCTCGTGTTACTCTCCTTCATACATTTGTACCTTCAGCAATACACAGCTCTAGGCGACAACATATGTGATAAGAATTCCACCAAACATGAACAGATAATCTTGTTGAATGTGCTGGCTTGCGTAACGAGTCGTTTTACATAATGCTTAATAATGATGTTAGGATTTAAGTAAGCCTTGCTTTATATAATTCTATTCAATGAAATAGGTATAACACACCAAGTTAGTGCGAGATATTTCTGCAGTAAAACGACTAAATGAATCAAAGGCTTCGTATATTGAAAACATCTCCTGGAGGATATTTGTGATGAAATATCTAACACATATATGTTTATTCTAATGTATCAAACGATGACACCAGAACGATTTCACAGTTTTCCTAGACAACAACCACCGAATCATAAATCTCTCTTACACTTTAAAATTATCACACTATAGTTGTAATATGCAACCGATATCTTTAACTAATGGTACCTCTTGCATACTACGTGTATTAGACAGTATTACTGTAAGCCACATGTGAGATTTCTTAAATGCCTGTTCCTCGTGGAAATCATATATATGTAGTGGTGTTTCGTTTCTTGTTTTAGTTCAAGAAATTTTACTGACTTACAGTATAAGATTAGACACACATCTGGTGGTTCTTCTCACAAGACATAACAATACACCAATACAGCAGCTCGTAAGTCAACAAATGTGTTAACACTTTTAAATACACATGAAATGCTGCAATAATACCAGAAAGTATATAGGCTTAAAGAGTTAATTTATCCACATATTTTTAATTGTTAATTCAAACACCACGCCGACGCCGAAGGTTACACTCTAAGTAAATTTATGTAGTGTGCATAAAAATTTCCATGACTAAGAACTGCTTATGAGCAACGTTGTTCCGCTTAGGCCCCTTGTTTTCGGGTATGGACTCCAGAATGATCGGATGTACCCACAAAGCTCCGCTATATCGTTAACAAAGTATCAATCTGAGATAATCTCAAGAACTGTACGTCAACATACTGAAGCCATGGTATATTGTGTGTCATTGTGACATGCAGTTGTCGTATTCAGTCTTGGGTTGACCTCAGGTGGAGTGATTTGAAATTCTAGGTGAATCAGTACCTCTCGGCCATACCGTAAATCTGCCCCTGCACGCGATCCCCGGGTAGGGTAATACCGCTGATCCTTTACGCAACGACTCTTACTCAGTCAGCAAGTAAATTCGTGGAAATCATTCTGATACAACACAATTGTATAAGAAAGTCGCCTACCCTAAACCATGATTTGTATATCAACTCTATACCTGCGACATCTCTCTTAACCCATGGCGTCAGCGTATCGCCGAGAGTGCCAGAGAAAACTGACGTCGGTTATCTGCCCTACCTCCTAACCTGACCGTTTTACGTCAGGAATCTTCTGCACACAGAAGAAGTGCTACAACTTATTTAACTACACCTTAAACAAGGTTGGGTTGATTTTATGTTTACAATAGATTGATAATGAATTTTCATGAGTTACACACATTCAAGGCGATACATAATTATACCTGTTGAGCGTCAAGTGACCCCACCCCACCCCCAACAAGTAATCTGCCCGTACCGTTCCTCCCAACCACAGACAGCGAGGCCTCTGTCTATGCATATTGATTGCGAGTGTATAAGTAACCGGGCTTTGTATTGTGACGGGCTACACCTTCTGCTGCCGACACGTTTAGTTCACCCTCCGTCCAGTATCAACTAACGTCGCCTTAGCAACACTAAACACAAGCCAAACAGATCGCCTAACGGACATAATCATGCGATATAAACAGCGGAGTTGACATTGTACTGCCAGGATCCTTAAACTGTTAAATGGGAGCATAGCTGGCGAATTGGATAAAAGACATAATCGTAACCGCTTCCAACTTCTGACTGTTGTCAAAAAAGTCCCGGTCCGAGGAAAATTCGTCAGTACGCCATTAGGTCATCCAGATTTCGCATCCCGGTAAACTTCAAAGATTCCAATGGGTTGCAATTCGAGTAAAACTACTGGGACTGCTACAGGTCCAGCAAAGCAGAATAACGATGCAGAGCACACAAATGGTGAAGCGGGTACAACTGACCAACAGAACAATACGGACACAAAGCCGACAGAACAAGGTGAGCTCAGTTTCTCATGCCAACATAAACTGTTAGACCAGTCAAAAGTGCGATTGCATGCAGGATGTGTAGGTTTGTCTATTGTAAACTATAACACAGCGGTGAAACCCACGCTGTAATATTTATTAAAGTAAACGGAAGTAACATGTATACATATATATATATGCGGCGTATTTTGGCAAAACGTTGACAACTTTGTACACCTAGCACCACTCAAGGTTCCACAAATATATGCTCCTTCCGAAAAGCGGCATCACGCTGTATTTATACGCGGCTGTTCTGAAACAACAGCCTACATTTGCCCTACACAGAATTGGTACGTTGAACGTGCGTGGAGTTTGAATAGAAATTGGTCGGGATAGCAGTAATCACAATAGAAACTTTTTATTGAAAACGTAACGTATAGCCTACCATATTTAAATTTTTAAAGTTAGATGAGCACTTCCCTGCACTTTATTGCCAGGGCCAACATGAACTGGCCTTCATCTATCAGGCATCTGGGGATAAACACATCTTGCCCGGCTTATAACTTCACAATTCCATCTGCTCATACTATAATGATGCAACCATAATAATTCTATTGCTTTAAAATGTGTATTGTTAATTTGAAGTCATCACTGCTCTGGTTTTATTCTCTATGTTATATTTGAACACAGTTCAACAGCACCGCAGATTACATCATAATGCATGGGAAGAGAACGTGTGTAGAATTGGCCATATAAAGTACTACAGTATAGAGAGTAAAACCAGAGCAGAGACGACAGTGTGATAGTTGGCCAGTGGCGGCAGGTTACCGATGAAATCCGGCCTCTTGTGAATTTACCTCAGCTAAGGTTTTATTCTAACGGTTCATGTGAGTGTGTTAAGAAATAAAAACTTATACAACCCCTAGTACCATGGCCTAAGAAGAATTAGGTGAAGTAATTGCAGCGATGTTAAAGGCAATATACTAGACGTCAGTGGTCTAGAATTATTCAAAATGCCGTGTTCTCACTAAGTTTAATACAAGTACACAACGCACGCGTGAAAGTGAATGCGGTGAGTGGGTAGTCATAGTGAGTTTTCAGTTATCGATAGGAGCTCCGCCGCGCGTAAAGCTCGGCGATCCTACTGACTAATCAACTGGACGCACGACTTTAAAATTGACCGGACGACTGGGGTAAAACTCCAGTTGAGTTGCACCATTATTGTGCATACACGAGCGCTTAAGACCCGGCGCAACTGTCCGGTTGAGTTGAGTGGGGTCTTAAGTTTTCATGTATGTGGAGCTTAAAACGACAAACAATGGCTATGTTCGTTGCAGTTACCATAGTATGAATTATAATGCGCTCTGTGTTGCATATGTGAACGATGAATAAGTAATAAGACACCAAGAACAATTAATCCTAGGGTATAATTTTACCGTCCTGTCCATCCAGCGTGTAGTATGTTATAAAAGGTACCTGCTCACCCACTGCATTACAACGCTTTGAGTTTAACCGAAATAGCACGTTAGGATGTATTTCTTTACACTGCAGTCTCTGTAATTTATTTTCCTAATCCTATTTCCCATTTCCAACTTTGATTCATTCTTTCAATACTTGTTCACCCTGTTTCCCGTGGTTAATTGTTCCTTTGATCAAAACCCTAAGTTGAGTTTTGTGAACATTAATGCTTTTAGCGTCTGTTTTCTGACATGCATGATGCTCTTCATAAATGCCGAGCATGCTGAGAGAAGGTACCGAGCATTGCCGGGTCTACCCGACACAACATATGACAGCCATCTCCCAGGCCATTGTCGTAAAACACCTTTGAATTTTAAAGATTTAACTGCTGATTTGCCTGTCGTAAATTCTTTTTCAACAGATTGTGCAAACATTGTACAGAGCTATCTCTAGTTGATTTCTAGTGTAAATCATTTCTGGCTCGTTTTCCAAATCAATACACCGTCTGAGCTAACACTGTCTCTATGACGGCGGGAAAACAAACGGCGTTGTTTTCGTGATTTGGACAAAGTTATAGCCCAGAAGCAAAGGCTTGGCTTGATAGATCTTCAGATTCACCTTGTACATTGCTCAATCTCTTCATATAACCGGGTGTTTTGCTTGACAGTTTTACCGGTGCACGGGTTGTAAATCTTGAACTATTTATACACTTATCATGTAAGTAAGGTTAATTAATTTTTTAGACCAGCGTATCGCAGCTGTGCTAATTTTAGCAGGTGACCTGTTGTTATAGACCCATTTTTCGGGAATATGATGACAAAGTAAAATAATCCCTTGGTTTTAAAGTATAGTTTTTATGAAAGATTTTGCTCTTAGTTTTCTTAGGGCAAAACAATGACTTAGGAATTTATGTAACAAATCATTTATGAGTAAAACATGTCCGCGTAAAGTGTGAACACCCGGTAAAACCTTGGCAATTATTCGCTTTATTAAAACAGTTTAAAGAATGTAAAGAAAAGCGTTGTCCCGTTCTTATTCTGAACACGTGTAGCCTTATGCTCACCCACCTCATCGAAGCTTAAGGACTCGAAAGCTTTCAGCATTATTCAAACTACCGAAGGCACTGATACCATAACCAACACATCGAGCCCCTACCTTCAGTCATATGATGACTGGATTGATGTATATTAAAGTAATCTATGTGTATATATTTAGTATGTCATCATGTACATGTTACAGGCAAGACCGAGACAACGGCACCGCAAGAATCAGAAGGCAAAGGCGATAACGATGCTGGAGGTAAGCAGTTATTTATAGGAAAATCTTTTAGGCCCATCTTTTATGAATACAAGTCATTATCTGCAACCGGATGCGCATACATACTCGTATTTATTACTCAAGCCTTCTTAGGAAACGAAAAATGTTTGATCACGCAACACAGAACTATCAGAGCAAACTGATGCTTTTAATTTCAATGGTTATAATTAACCCTAGCTAAGGGTACATGTACGTGACATCTCTGTCTGTACGTCAATAAGACTGTTGCGTTGAAAAAAAAAATTCATAGAAAGTAAGACATACTTGTGCATTATATATATTCGGTGACAGACTTCCTGCACGCATAACGAACTTGAACACATCTTGCATATCAATCCACCGCGCCTTAAGCTAACGTTATCTAATACATTGTCCGTTATCAGCCAAATTTTAAATCCCAAATGGATTTGATGCACCTGACGTCCAGAATAAAACCTCAATGACTCATACTTTGCGAATGCTATCCTTGTAGTCCAGCTAGAATTACGTAACAGTAGCTGTTGCGATGAACTCCGATTTCTGTTCGGTGTTTCGTTTCAGGGCCTTGTACTTAAATACGCTTTTGTCACTACACGGAAGACCTTAAATGCATTATCATAGTTTCCATGACTGTTACAAGGAGTGCCATTATGAAACACTTCTGAAGTCTTGTAAGATTGATATCCTAACAGTATGATGTCCCATGCTCCTTCTAAGATAAAATCGTAACAGAAGAAAAGCAATTCATGTCTCTCCCGAAACTGAAATCTTAAGACGTTTCAAGGGGTAATTAAAAATACCATAATTTGTCATACTAGTGACATCATTATCTTTAAATTATGTACTTAGAAAAAGTTACTCCTAATGAGATATGGCATTTCTGAAGTTTTTCAAGTCACTAAATGTTCAAACATATCTAAGGTGACATGATTAGCATACCTCCACTTTGTGTAAGTGCGTTTTCCATCCAGGTTATGCTGTCAAAAGTTCTAGCGGACAGCGTCTTATAGCCATCGCATCATCAACTCTGTACTGTTAAACTGGAATGAGTAGGATGAAACATTCCTTGTAAGATGCAGGCATGTAGATTACGTGATATAAAACACGTAATATGGTGTAGTATACATACATGACTGATGTCACATTTAAGGCCTCCAAGACTGGTACAAAGTTGTATTTCTAATACTGAATCACTCTGCTGAGATGTCTCAGCTGTTGAGTGTGAATTCTCTCTGTCTCTCTCTCTCACTCGCTCTCTTGTTCTGGTGGGGCATTTTTCTTTCAATTAAAGCATAAGGTTTGTCTTGACAATGGGATAATTTATCCTTTAATATATCGGCTATAATTGTAATAGCCCATAACCATAGAAGTCTATATAATGCCTCCAATGTTTTTACATCTTCGCTTCCAGAGACAGATCCTTTTAATATAATAGCAATCTATCTTAAAATTTCAGTAGAAATGCAAAGTGCCAAATCCACAATGACAGCACTGGTACCGTAATGGGCCTAAACAGGACCAGACTGACTCTTTAAATCTTACTGACAAGCCAATGGGGACCAAATGTCTTGGGTGTTAACAGATGTTTAATTATCAACAGAAAACAAGGCAGAAACGTTAGCAGCTAACAACAATGACGTCACAACAAATCGAGCGGACAATACAGCGGAAGCTCCAAATCAGGATTCAGGGGAAACGAATACAGATCAAACTGCGCAGTAACATGGTATAGCGTTCCGTCAGTGTCAATATGTCTGGTCACGTGCAATGTGTGTTGTGGTGGTGGTTGCGCTTTGTATTCTACAACCTAAAACAACTAAGTGTCTAATTCATGTAAATACGTCCTACTGCATTATAATAGTGCATGGTTACACGGATACACCAAACTCTGGGAGAAAGGTTTGGGCCAACAGACTCAAAAATCTGAATTTCCCAGTACAGCTTATCCAACTCACAAAAGTCATATGACCAGACCTTCATTAAAGACTCATCTGATTTTGTGGGTCAATTACAAGAGAAATGGAAAGACTCATCCATAATTTATCAGTCAGTAAAATAGTAACAGGAGTCCTAAGTGACGGCATATTTTGTCATATCACTCAGTTTTCCGAGTTGAATTAACTTTACTGGATTTTTGAGTCTGTTTACGCAGACCTTTTCCCCAGTGAAGGCTCATTATCTTGTTGTTTGTGTCATAAACCATCAAAACCTTGCATGTCGGGAACATGTCTTGTGAGGTTTTTTTCCCCCCTAATTTCGGTGCTGGCTTTGTTTTGGTTCAGGGTTGCATGTTTTGTCACGTTGGGTTCTGTTTGTTTTTTCCCCTTACATACAGCATATGCATTTGTTTCATATCATTTTGACGACTTCGTATAGGCAAGATAATAATGATTATATGTTTTATTTATTTCAGACGCTTGATACGCGACACCAATGCTCGTAATGTACAAAATAACCCAAGATCAAAGACCAGCATCCCAATGCACGAGGGAGCCCAGATGATTAACCACATTCATAAACTATGCTTCGTGTACAATTCATGTCATATTCCCATCAGTATTCATGCGATGGCACAACTATGCCTGATAGCGAAAGAGGTCACAACTTAGTGGACTACTTGTATATAAATCACAATAAGAAAATATGCATGAGCCCCGTCAGTCTTTAGGCTGACCTAAGACAGATATTGATCATTGTGAATGAATAATTTAAATATTTTTTCTGACATCTGTGAGAATTCTTAACGTACCGTCAGTCACTTTTGTGGAGTGGCTCAGCTGTATATTAATCCCCAGCCATCATGCTTACCCCGAACTTGTTGAGAAGAGGTCTACTACCATCTCTTCATAGTCATTTTACTTATGAACTTCACCATATCCAGTTCCTCTGGAAAGATGTGCATCAGTTTTATTCCAGGATTTAACAAAGACGACCAATTTATAAGCTCTCTTCCCGTGTGACAATACAGTATTAAAATGTTACAACAAAATACAAACTTCCCAAAAGTTACACATACATAACGAGCAACAAGTCATTATATGTATATTTGGTGATATGAAAACATGGACTAACAAATCAATAAAAGTTAGGATGAGTGACAAGGACCGCAATAATCACTGGTGCCAGATTTGTCTCTTTCTTTTAAGGTTACTTTACACATAAATAAGGCATGCAGTTTTTTTTTTTTGGCACAACTAATGCTAGCGGTAGTATTTAGAGTAATCTGTATTAGAACGCACCAAAAAGCATTATATATGAATGAGTATTAAGATGAATAAGTATTGTTTGTCCAGTATAATGTATAACCTTAATTCAAGGTTGGTAGTCTTGAATATATGAGTGTTACAAATCCGTCCATATTTCGTCATGTATACAGTCCTTGACAATGTTGGTGCTGTTGACGTGGAACAATTAACTATGGTTAATTAACATAAGAGTTAAATATACAGCACTCAAAATTCGTAAGTCTCAGCTTGCAAAACGTTAATTTTTGTGCAGGAACCTTTTAGTTAAAGTTAAATGGTTTGGGGCGAATTTTTAAGCCACGCAGTATTCAAAACAAATACGAAAGTAAAGACATCAAACGTTTTCAAGTGTTTTGCAGTATTTGCAGTATTATATAGTAACATTCCTCAATTATAAACAAAAAGCTTAGTAAAGCTTTCCGCAGTAATGGCTTTTCATAAAGTTTTGATTTATTGGATTTACCTTATAAAGCTATTATGTATATACATGTATTTGTCGTCAAAATGCATTACAAACATTTTCTGCCACACAGAAACTTCACAGTCGTAATAAAAGTCATATGTTCTTGAACACTTTTTAAACAAAAACCAGGTAGATTCAGTTTAGCCCATCAACAGCACTGCAATTAAACTTCGTTTTATAATTAGTTCAAGTTTAACAAGGCAGTATTATCAGCCTTCATATGTACATATATTTACCTATGCCTGTTAACCAGTATTGGGAATGGATTGGCAACTGCTGTGATATGAATATAACTTTGTTAAACTTTACAAAAATGTGTCTGTTTTCCATTATTATGACACAATTTATATGTACTGAGACTTACTAATGTGCATATAACAAACCTTTCATCAGCTATTTATGTCAATCACTCTACGTAAGCCAGGATAAGGGCTTTACGCGTTTAGCCGTGAATGGAGAATTATGGGTACACACGGAGACGTAGATGAATAATTGGTATACTGTTTAGCGCTAAATCTTATTGGTTTCAATTCATCATAGCGTCATTGTTATTATACGACGTTTTCTTTGGGCAACTTTGTACTACACAATCAGGTTATTTAGGGCAAGGGTTTGGATAAAGCTCCGTTGTTAATATCAGTGACATTTTATGAACACCCACAAATGGGCGATTTTGTTATGTTTTTCACCAGTTATTTAAGGACTACATGAAAACTGAAATCCTCTACTATCCTCTAAAAGTAGTAAATTACCCCAAATCATGAATGGATCGATTGCCAACATCCTTGGGGTCACACAGAAGTGTCACCTTCATCCATTGTGGTAAAATGGACCTATTATGTTTTATTATTATCTTGTTTGTTCAGTTTTATTACTGCCGCTTTATCCGCACCTGATTATAATGAGTTACCATGCAGTTCTCGTACTAATACTTTTATGGAATTTGAGTTGCACATTCAATTCTCGTCGAAATCATCCATGCGATTCAAAGTAGCAATCTGTCGCATACAACCAATGCGTGAATCTGGCAGAATGCATGCAATTTGAACAGAAAAGAGAAAGTGATAAATCGCTGCGACAAATCAGGCTGCGTGCATGAAGAAGGCTTTCGCATGCAGTCGGTATGGACACCAGCTTTAAACAACGGAAACTTGCAAAAATAGATATGAATATTCTTATAATTCGTTTTAGCGACACTGTGTCACAAGAGAATACTTAATATGTAATGACGTGGCTGCACTGTTCACCTTACACAAGGTTAACATGCTTGCAAGATTCGGCTGCTCGCAGTTCTCACCTTGGATGTAGCATAGGCTACTGTGTACCAAAGGTTCTCAAAGCAATTTGAAATTTAGCAAACCTATACTAACTACAGGGAACTTTTTCCCTCATTTACCGTTCAGGAGAGAATGTAGACGACTCACTAATTTATTGTTGGATTGTATCAACGCCTTGGTGATATCAGCAGAGTCTGAATATGTATTTCATCGGCGCGTGACTATTCCTGCTATGGTTATAAGGTTTGGTTAAAATCGACCCCCTGTCGAAGCTAACAACTTTGGAGAGCCGTTGCTATGGGAGTATTGTAATTGTTTGCACGCTTGTGGTTATTCTCGACTGTGCAAACATCTACCCAGGCGCTCTAGAGTGAAGGAGAAATTGTTGCACACATGCTGGGTAACTCGGGAATATATCCCATTGTCAAGATGCCACAAAGATAATAGAATCTAACGGCCTTTTATTTCGGGTTAGTGAGCCATTACATTTCTATAATATTACGTGCACTTTGGAGGATTCTGAATGTCCCTGTTGATAAGGGACCGTAATAGAAAACAACAGCGCACGGTGAAAACATTCACAGGAATAGGCCACACCGACATGTGAATCTTCCTCAGAGACCCTGTATGTACATTAAATTGCATTCGTGGCGGTTCATTTCAGAAAGAGAACGTTGAGGTGTGTACTCGCGTACTCCACGACAACACTAGGATGCAAGTAACAGACTACCAAATTCATCTACATGCACGTGGTATATAAAGGGGTTTGTGAAGCAGGTCCAATAGGGATTTTTTTTCTGCCTGAGGTAATTTGGGCCTAAACTGTGCATGTCAGAACCCGAGCTAGGTTTATTTGGCGTGGCGTGGCGCGGCGCCACGCATCTCTTTCCAAGTGTCATGCTTCATCCAACGTGCACCATGATAATTTTCCTTCAGTCTGTATTATTTTATCCTGGAATTTAACGCACGTTTTCATGTATTCATACTAAATGCAGCTCAAAGTTCAAGTCCAAAAAAATAAAATGCACGCACGTATCCTCGGTATTATTGAAACTTCTAGAATCGGGGACATTTCATGCCATTTATCGCACACTATTCCACAAGTTTCTCTTGCTTACTCTTCTGATACTCGGATTTATGTTGTTGTTGATTTATCTATTTTCGCGAAATATCTCGCATCCAGGAGAGCAACATGCAAAATGTCAAAGAACGCGCAGATAGGCAAAAAAAAAAAAAAAAAAAAAAAAAAAAAGAACGAGCAGCATCTTTCAACAGTGTAGCTCGGAACTGTAATTCAATCAAATCATTTTTCAGCTAATGAAAAACCGGACAACCCTTCAGACAATAACTTTCACTTTAGGCAACGATCATGGCGATGCAAGAACATCAACGTCCGCCCCGATAATTTCGCCACGACCTTCAACGCCAGGTCAAATCCAGCCAATATCACTTGGCAAACAGAATAAACATCTTGTTGGGACAAGATCAGTTTAGGCGATCAACCATGACTGGCTTACAGTGCAAGAGGAGTTGTCAGAGGAAGACAGTAACTCAGTGTGGCAAGTCATAAAGCTGAATACAGGCAGTTATCTAGACATCAGATTCAGTTAAATCTGAAGTTGCCAAACGACGGCTTCGTGCAAGGCAGAGAAGATTTGGCAATTATGTTTCCTTGTAAAATCTTTTGACTCTCAAAAAGCTGAATTTTGATACACAAGTGTTAAGCGATGTTCAATTCTATATAATAAAATGGAAACAGAACTGTGGCCTCGTTATTGTGTACAAGATGCTTTGGAAATATTGTCATCTTCAACTTCCTTACACAGCTTACAATATCATGCTATTATCTTACTCGTGCTGGGAAAGTTACTTTTATCAGTCCAATTGTTTGCGCATTCATATAATGCGCAAGTTAGTCAAGACATTAGAAAGAAAATCCATTAGTCTGTTAAACACATTCCAAAGTATCAAATCCCGTCTTAATAGAAGTAAAGCTTTTCTAAAGCTACGGTTAAACACACAAAATACCATAATGTACTAATTGCGGTTTGAAAACTTCATCATGTTTGACCGACTAACTGCAACAGTATCATACACAAACAGTATGACATTACAAAGTACACATGCCATCGTGTATACATATCTGTGATGGAAAAATAACATAGCTGAACTATGAAACATAGTTAATAAGTTGATATTGTACTTCATTCAGAAATTCTAGAACCCCTCAGGGGTGAAATTTGGTCAATTTCTTTTATTTCACATTCTTATTCTCCGTTGTCCTATCTTTCCTCTCATTTAAAGACGAAGACCAAATTCGAATTGTAAATACCTTAAATTTGACAAAAAGTACAACATGTTGTGAACCAAGGCAGTTTTGTTTTCTTAGTTCCAACTGATTAGGGGGATTAACTGACTGCAGTGAATGACTTGCTGTGAATAGACATGTCTTCTCGCTTAGTTTTCAACATAATGCTATGAAACTTGTCACACATGTAGGTAAATAATTAAGCTAAAAAACTGTTTCACGAATTTTTGACATCTTTTCTAGTTTTGAAAATGTTAGTAAAAGAAAAACAAAGTTTCAAAATTTCTTAAAATTATTGAAAGTTTTAACTTTAAATGATCATTCAAAACAATTTATTAATTAATCATAAATATCAGTGGGATCGTTTTTCAGTTTAAATAGCAAATTATCCACTTTTCCACTTTTCATTAAAGAGAAAAACGGTCAATTCAGCTTGCATCCGAGTCACCATTTGATTTCTACAAGTTATATATGGCAGTAATATACTTGTGGCGCTGGAATAGCATATGGTTGATTGGACCTTTTTATCGGCTGACTATTCCTATTTTCCCCAACACGATATTTATATGCAGATGTAAATAGATGTCCGTATATTTATCCTTCTGACAGGTTAATTTATAAGGACTGACATCTCATGCAGGGTGAAATAACATGTACATATATCAGCCCAGTTCGTGCAGTTGTAATATTGAAATTTGGCTAAATTCATTGCCTCTATGTTCGTATATTGCAAATGTCTAAATTCTCATTGGCTTACATGTAATCTCATTTATTTTGCAGTCTCTGTGTTCATGAAAAAAGAGACCATGAAGTCCGTAATCATACTTCCCATTACTGCCGTGCAATCAGCTTTTGAGTGGATATGTCATCTAAAACTTTATCTACACATAATTTACCTGATTAGGTTAATTAATGTATTCTATAGCATTACCCAATCGGGCTGTACCCATATACAAGTTATGCTCTGAGTATGCGTGTCTAAAATTACATCCATTAACAATGTTAGACCCACTCTATGGGGATGAATGTCATCAATTCTAGGTGTGAGTATAAGCTTACATATATGACGGATAGGCTCATTGCCATAAAGGAACTGTTAGTCAAGAAAGAACAATGAATGATACAAATCCCTAGAGCCACCATAATTTGATTATTCCGTTGACCTAAAACTACGTATTAGTAAAAAGAAAAAAGTATGCTGCACATCGTCGGCCTTATGTGGACGGGCATCTCGACTCGAGGCCGAGTTTCGGTGTTGACCTGAAATGGATCATCACCCTCAGCACGCAGCAAGCATGGGCTTTTCTGCGTGCTTGTCATTCTTTCTACTTGCCGCATGTCGTTTCTTGACACTTTATAAAATGATTAAAGAAACCATATATAGAAAGAGAGATCACGATCGTGTACATTCAACATCGTGAGATTACACATTCCGTGTCAGAAGTGTATGTGCTAGCGTATATGGAACTGATCCAGTGAAAGTCTCCTTCTAAGTGAATTACAGATCGGAAAAAAGCACTTTGTTTATTCTGACTGTACTGAAACGTCACATGGAATGTTTTGTTTTTATTCCTTAATATGCAGTTCAGGATACATTGTAGCACATAAAAGTATTTAAAAAAAAGGGCTCTCAGCTTTCTTCTCTGGGATAAAATGGCTCTAAACAACAGTTTTGATAAGGTCCCTGTGGTCTGTCTGGAAATTAAGTCACTATTACAGAAACTCTTTTGGAAGAAAGAGTCCAAATGTGGGTCGCAAAGACCCACAACTTCAAAACTTCACAATCTCTAACTTCAAAGACGACCTCATTTAGTAAAATTCATGACCACAGACGGAATATAGGTATAAAACAGTGGGGTTAAGAGTGCCTGAAATGTGATTTTTTTTCCTTTTTTTTGTTTTTGGTCTAACTTTCTTGAATTCACCATAAACCATTATGAACGTGTTAGAGTTCTTTTTAATTTATCCTTTAAAAGTGTGATAGGAAACCGGGGGGAGGGGGGGTGTTTCAGAGTAAAACCAGCGACCTTTGGCAAGTTATAGCCGAACTTTTGCTGTTGTGCTGTAGATATGTAAACCATTCGCAGGAAGGCGAATAAATGAATGAAAATAAATGAATAATTCTGTTTATTATAAGAATAGGCCTAGTGGCGCATCTCCAAAAATAAGACATATCACAAGATGTGGAAAGAACGGATATGAAGAGTGTGTTTTCGAGATGAGCAAAATTAGATGGCTTAGACATGTATTTGAGTTGATCTCACCTCTAAGGCTTCTGATATATATCTACTTAAACTAAGCATATGATCGCGAGAAGAAACATTGAATGAGGACTTGAGCTTGTATAAGGACGACCAGGACCGATACAGTTTTCTCAAACGTTTCTTGCTTAACTAGATATAGAGGACAACATAGTACAAAGTGATACTCATCTTCCACTGCATTCATTTTACATAAACGTTGATATACACTCGGTATCTACCTAGCTCAGCTTTTAGCTTATGATAACCACATAAAAATCTTATAACTGGAGACCAGATTTTACAGCCTACATTTACAGCACAATGTAAATACTTTTCTCACTCCTTAAATAAATCATAAGTTACATATTTGGTTGAACAATTTATAGCTGAAAATAAGTCTTCTATAAAAATTGTCATTTATTATGTTTTAAGAAATAAGCACTTATATTATCAATTTCCTCCGATACAAACACATACGTCCATTAGTGCTCAAACAGATCCTTGACCTTGTAACACCAATCATATGCCCGTCTCAACTGAGCGTTCCTAAAAAGTAAACCGTATAGTGAATATACCACAGTCTGCTTTTTATTCATAATTTTTCCCCAGAATTTTATGACGCTTTTGTGACATTCGTTTTTCAAACTGAATCTTCCCAACTCTCCATATATAAAGACATTTGAGGTACCTGTTGGGTGCCCCAGTGCATATTTGCAATATTGCACATATACAGTCTCAATATCGTCAGTTTTTCCGAGACGAGAATTAATAAATCTATTCCATCGATAAATATCTCACTACACAAATGAAAACTGGATTATGGTCAGAAAATTTCGTTGTCCCTACAACTTCAAATTCTTTAATAACATTAAAGCTGGATGGATAAATCAATAAATAATCGACTAAACTACACCCTATATCGCTATGATAAGTAAACCTCCCCTCCTGGTCATTTTATTGTTAAAAGTACGTATGACTGCTTTACAAAACGAGGGTAATTTGATTCCATTACTATTTGTGTTCAAGACTTTCGTCTAGGATCTCGATGTATTTGCCCATATGTAGGCCTACATAATCTTCCAAAGTGGCTAAATGAAAGTAAGACAGCCGAAGGTTTAAATAGACATAAATCGTCCTCAGTCAAGTCGAAAAAAATTAGTAATCCCGTCGCGTAATATACAAGATACTGGAAAATAAGTAAGGCAAAGCATAATGTCTTTCACAACGTGAAAAACTCTTTTCTTCAACTTCACCCAAATAATTCCAGTGTCATTTCGTTTCAATATCAGCACCCCTGTATAGAACCCGTCTTTAACATTCACAGCTACACCTCCACTGGAGCGACCTCGGTTATGTCTTTGTGCTGGCACGTGAATAGATAGGAATCTTGCTATTGGAGGCCCAATATCCGCCGTACACCAGACTTCACAAGTCTGCCTCCGTAATCCGTGAACACTCCACGAGTAGAACTTTATGACATAACCTGTCGCATCACCGAATCATCATGGGGTTCACTTGTGGGGTCGACGCACAGGATCACCAACGTACAGTTTATCTCCAATCAGACCTGCTTTCTTACCGCTCTGTCGAACATAACCCAGTTCTCTGATGAGACAGCAGTTCTACTGGACGGGACAAAATTACCAGTGAGTCGGTTAAAAATAACGTATGTTGGTTTTAATATACTCTGCGACTGCATGTATACATAGTTTGACTGAAATCAAACACAAGCTGTAGGAAGACTAAAACACGACGTGCAAATGAAAGTGAAAATTTATACTACCAATTATGCCCACCTGTACCAAGTTTAACTGAAACCATACAAAAACTGCAGGGGAAGCATTTTGAAACAAGTTTTACGAAAACCTCGCAGAGAGACATTTAAACAATGGACAATCAAATTTGAAAATCAACGCAGTATTATCTTAATGTCGTTTACACTTGCGCCAAGTTTATATGAAATCAGATTAAATGTGTTTGGAGAGGCCTTTTGAAACAATTGTTAACAGATGCTCGACAGATATACAGACAGACAAGACCATCGAAATTGAATATCAATACATAGGAAATATGTTTTGATGTAGTCAACACTAGCATCAAGTATCGTTGAAACTGAAGAAAACCTGAAACGGTGCGGGCAGTGGCATTTTGAAAGAAATGTTAACATATGCTGGTGGTTTTCTCCATCCAAAAAGATAACAGCTTTCCAGCTAAAACTGCCCTTTACTTACCTCCTCGGGACCTGTTACATGACCAACAGTAACCAATGTTTTTGTTCACTTTTCTTTTTAATGCGCCCTTTCCGAGTTGAATTAAACCTTCTGCTTTGCCTTGCATTGATACATTGTTCTCATCGTGCCTGGGACAAATATAGTCAGAAGCCTCATGTAATCAATGTAGATGTAAAGGTATGTTTTACACTAACATGGTATAGAACATCACAGATTTTATAATAACACAAACCCTTACTTATGCATAGCAGTCGCCAGGAATCTTCTAGAGGTTCCATTATTCCAGTTCAACGGGCAAATGCACAGGGGGCAATCCATAGCCGAGGGTACTGGGGCGGCATAGGCCCAGCAAGCTCTGGTATAACGGACAGCCAGGATGCCTTTTCAGGCGATTTCTTTTGACTAAAATTATGAAAGGAAGCCGAAATAAAGTGCAATATAGTCAGGTTTGGGTTTTGCTTTTCATACAGATTTATAACATTTATCACGGAGCTGCAGCTCCGGAGGCGCTTTCTGATAGCCGTTTATAGCGATTTCTGGTGAATACGACTATGAGGAAACCGGAATAAAGTGCATTTGTTTTCTCTTCTTGTACTTTTGTGTTCACAACTTCTGCTTCCATTGCATGCATGTATATACTTTTTCATGGAGCTGTGTCAATTACGACGTTGCTCCCGAGGTGAAAGATTATTTACACTCCGAAGTCTCATCTCTTAATGTGACAGGCTAAGATCGAGGCAGAAACTCGGACTTTCTAGTCACCTGGCAACCATATCCATTCACTCCTAGATAATGCTTTTTTTTCTTCACCCAAAAAGAAGGGTCGTTCTCACATGGATATCTCACCATCCCGCAGCACCGATGTTTTGGAATATTGGACGAGCACAAATCAATCAGACGGAGATCTCACGGAAAGGCTTCAACAGATTTTTCACGGACAGATAATTATGTTTAAACCGTTCAAGCGTTGTATACAGTGCTCCATATGCCATGGTCTTTAAAAACAACACGCATTTCACAAGCAAAAGACAAGCAAAAAGAGGATCATATTTTTTTTAATAACTGCAACAAAGTAGGCACATCTCATCTTGAAACAAATGGACGTGTGCTTGTAACAGAATTTCACAAGTCTAGAGACTTTCTGTTCATATTTGCGCCACATTTTCTCTCCATGGAATAATGGAACGAAAATGTCATACATACGATGGACCAACAGTTACACATATAAGGTCTTTTAGCTATGATTCGATTATGATCCTCATGCGAGGATTTTACAGACTGTCCAAAAATGAAATAATGCGTCTGTTTACGGTACCATGTGAAATCTCATCTGTGATTTACAGTTACATGATGTAAATCTTGGATATACTAACACCTCATAATACTTTCTGTAAGAACGATCACGCATAATATAACTAATGGCACATCCAATCACAAACTGTACATCATACGATATCTAAGCAAGCACAAGTATGTGCTCAAAGAAAATTACTTGAATGACTATTAAATTCTTTTGCCTATTAGGTGTTTTTGAGCAAATCTTTCCTTCTGTAGTAAGATTTCTTTCAAAGCATTCTTAAATGAATGGTAACTTTTTGGAAAAAAAATCCAGATATTTCAACACTTTTAACCTTTTATGTATGATGTGACCACTGATAAACAGTCAGACCAGCCGTCATTAAAATATTGTATCTGTTTTAAACTAAGTTTATTTAAATACACTATTTTCGACTACAAATTACTTGACATCTGACATCAAATTCCACTGTCAGTGTAGATCCTTGTGGGTAGTTATTACAAAACTCAGAGTTCGAACTCCATTCAAAGAAAAAAATTAAAGTTATTTTAACAGTTTTCAAAAAACTATTTTCAATGATACTGAAAAAGAGCACATTTTTTTATCTTACAAATGAAAAGAAAAAGGGTATGCCACTTTTCTGTTTATTGCATCCAAATGTTTTCGTGAATTCAAGTTAAAATTTGGTGCTTAAAAATGTATGGCACTTCAACATGTTGATTGTTCACATGGTAACTTGAGGATACTGACGGGAGCACCACGTGTATGTCAGACACACTGTCTTCACAGGTGGGATGTTGGTTGTCATTGGTCTTTTACATCACCAATGATAGCAATGGCTTCAATTTCCACTTTAGCAAGCTGAAAATGTAAGAAATGCATACATTACGCTTCAAGTCTTGGTACCCTTTGTTATTTTTCATATTTAAACAGAACAGAACCAGTTGCAATTTATCTGCCTCTATGATTATTGTTGATTTTACCTGAATTCACGTGTGCTGCTTAAACTTGAAACAGCATTCACAACAAAGGCAATTCCAAAAGGGTTTTCTCCACCCATACTGCTGATTGCCATGATATACTCAAAAGTTCTTCAGTATGGCATTAAACAACTATCCAACTAATAAATACCATAAACAATTCAAGAGTGCAGTCACATTTTCCATCAAAACCTTAACATCCATTCCAAACCAAAGGAAATCCAAACGTCACAATCTTGCAACTGTTTAGTAAGAAAGATTTACATGACTTAGATTTAAAGCAGAAAAGTTAATGCTGAATGGTGAAATGGCTTCAAGAATGGAGGATACTTTCAGCAATTGACATAAAATTTAATCCATGATTCCCATTATTCCTGATTCTGAGTGTTTCACTGATCTTAAAATGTTGTTTTTAGGTCTGTTTCAAAGGTAGGATGATATCCTAATTGAAAAAGTTACATCACTCGAAGTCATATTTTTTGCACCTTCTTTTTTTCCTATACTGATACATTTTAGGGCAAACACAATAAGTTTTCTTACAAACCTTTGGCAGATTGGCCACCTGGTAAGCAGCACGAGCAGGAAATGGAGCAGAAAAAACTGTCAAGAAATGGTAAAGTGGTTGTTTCAGAATCTAGGATGAATATTGTTACTCTGATGGAACTAACATGGACACATCTAGAAAAAAATTGTAGGTTCTGATCCCAAACTTCAGAAATAGAGAGTGATTGTGCATTTATAAAATTTATAAAATACAACTCTCAACGATGCTTTCTGAGGGCATTGCAGTATGTGAATGAGATACTTGTATGATAACTTAACTTCTGATATACCATCACATTTGTGTTCAATTTACTTGTTAATTTTAACACAGTATGAATAGTTTGGGCGCTCAAATGTTTTCCGGAACTAAAATGGCTCTAGATATGTCCTTGGTTAGGTCACTGGACATCACAAACATCATCAGTGACATGCTACCATGATCAAATCTATGCCTTTTGCAGAATCGGGGACTGAAACTATAACTAGCACATGCAAAGTATGAGAATTACAGTTAACCATAATCAAGGCTTTCAAAGCCACCTTATTAAGCCTAGATCTGCTGTTTACCACTATTTGCTGCTCATATACAGGTCAACTACCATTCACCAAACTGAATACACACATGTACAATTAAGTATAAAGCAAACTTTATGGAACTACTTGCATAGCTTTATGGCTGAAGTGCAATACTATGTGGCACTGATTATGATATGAGGTTTGCTTTTAGCCCAATAGGCTCGTAGAATAACACTTACAGGACTCCATGCTCTCTTAACACATAATCTGCTTTAGCAAATTAAAACATCGAAATGCTTCTTAGTATTCCCTAGATGCAAGAACCTTATTTTGTTTTGTAGTTATCACTGAAACCGACACACTGATGGGCATACATTAATTAAGATCAAGGTAAAACCTCATGATCTTTGAAGGTGAGCATTATAGTTTCTATGAGAAAAATAAAACCATTTAGCTTAATAAAACCTGAAAAGTTTCTTTACAACTCACAGTTTCAAGAGCATTTTTGAGGAAAACTTCTGAGATGAATTTGTGTGTTCATTTTGGGCACATTTGGTGAGATCTACTCCATGCAATAATCTAATGCTTAATCTAGTTACTTATGGCTATATTTCTGTCTTGGAATGCAACACACTATATATGGCGGGAGAAAATTATTATGTATGATGGTGACTTGTGTAAGGTATTTCTCTATCTGAATGTGATTGCTGTTACATGTACATAGTTCACAAGAGATACATGCAATTCTTTATTCTAATACACACATGTAACTTTACAGGGTGAACATATGTAACACTTACATGTTCCATAGATAGAATTGACAGTGGCATAATCACTGATATCAGCCAACAAGATTGTTGTCTTCACAACTGAAAAGAGCAAAGATGCAATACTGATGTTTTAACAAACATTTCCATCTCTCTAGGATACTCTGGAAGATAATCCTGAACAGTTCTCACTATACGTATAAAATGTACTACAGGGAAGCAGAAATTGCATACTTCCCTGCAGTATGCTACACAGTAATATGTGACCCATAACCTGATAATATAGTGCAGTGAATAATCCACATGATTGCTCTTCAAAAAAATTTTGCAAGCTTTCAGCTTGCCAGAATGACCTTGTCTTTCAGAAATGAGTGATTTTTTATTCAAAACTTTGTTCAGCACTGAAAACATCTTTATTACCATTATTTCTAAAATGTAGACTATTGAAATAACTTAGAGCATTTCAAATTTAGAGAATATACCCTCTACCCTAAAACCACCTGTTTAACTTATGGTTACATGACTGTATTTGTAATAATTGTCCTATGTCGTATAACATGCCGCAGTAAGGATTCAGTAAAACAGTACTTTTTAGTAACTCTGTAATATTTATGCCTTTGATGGCTGATGAATTAGCTTGAGTTTAATAGAACAGTAAGGTAGAAAATCTTTAACACCAATACCTTTGTTGAATGATGTATTTGCACATTCCAGTATGCTTCCTATGTTCTGTAGTGCCTTAAAACATAGGTAGAATGACGAACATTTAGGTGGAGGGATCGCATGCATAACAATCTCAACTGTAATAACCACACACATAATCACTCCATGATTTTATTGTGGTTTTTAAGCTTAAATGAAGATTACATCTCAATCCAAAAAAAAGCCAACAAAAACACAACTGTACACTTATTGTTATGTATGTTGCACCTGTTTTGTTTGCGCTCCCACATCTTCATGCAACTCCATGGTTTCAGGGTTCAGTCCTAGCTGACCAGAGATATACAGGGTTTCATTTACTGCCACAGCCTGGCTGCCAACAAGAAACAAAATCAGTCATCACCAGTTTTAAGGTGGGCTGTGTTCATCTAAGAAATACATAAAAATAAATGAATAAAGAAATAAAACAAAAACAAAACGAAGACTGACAGAAAATACAAAAACACAAATAAAAGGGTTCAGATGTAGATAGCTGTTCGGTAATGTGTGATTGCCCAACAACTGTACAACATGGTGCTGTTGTGAGTCACAAATAGCAGCTGCTGTAGGCCTACTGTGCCGTTTGGTTAGGGACCACAGTACTATGAAAAGCACACCATGTGGTTGTCACAGAGTACAACGTTACAGTTATGCTGCACTGTGTAGCTGTAAGCCTTAGAGTGCTGTGCAACAGCTAGCTATACAGTACTGTGTTGTTAATTTCATATTTTTCAAGCTACAAAAATAATTTCAATGCTCTGTAAATGATTTTATATGCTTTGAAAGTCAACTGTAAAGCTTAAGAAATGATACTTAAAGCTTTGAAAATGGTTTCAAACTTGTTAAACTTCTTTCAAAGCAAGGAAATAAATACACAAATTTAAAAATACAGAATAAATAGCTTATTGGCAGCCTATATATGATTTATCTGAGTAGTGTTTAATGCCAATCTGAAGGCTCAGAAAACTAACAAACATTATTTTTTTCTGTTAATACAAGTGGAGGTATTATACCGAAGATATACCTTGTTTTACCCCCTCTCACAACTAAACAGTCGCATGTATTTAGTTATTGACACAATACATGTCTTCAACATGAGACAGCGCAGTTTTGCAAGTTATGCCTACATGTACCTGTAATACATTAGGAAGCTGCAGAGATTCTGCTCTGGCATTCACATGCATTGCTCATATAACAAATAAATAAATAAATAAATGACTTGTCGTGCAAGCCTTCTATCATGACTAGTGCACCACACTGAGTGATACATGAGGCTATTTTAAAAAGAACAATGCACCTTTATAGTTCGAGCTCCAAACGTCTGCATACTTGAACTATACTACATGCTGCAGTGTCACCTGATACATACGCTACAGTCAGAAAAGTACAATGTCACACTTGCAACGTGTAAGAGCTCTTTACCTATAGGGACCTATGGCTTTCGGAGCCTTTGGTGTGTTGATTATACGACGAATTACTTGTGACATGTTTGCAGAACTTGTACCACCTTCGATGAAAACTAACTTTACACAGCAATGTGAACTCCACAGCTGTTGGATGTACTGATGGGCGCTTGTTGACCAGTAGGCCTCGCCGAGAGAACGGAAATCACTGACAACCACGTCACAGTGCGCAAGGTCGTATAATGCATGGCGGGAAAAATGAAATATTTCGCTATCTCCATGGTTCATACAGATGACATCAACACCCATAAAGCATGTATACAGCATTCAATGAAGCAAGCCAGAGTTTATATTCATATTACATGTAACTGTCTTCCTCAGTTTCACATCGCTTCTGATAACCTATTTATTAATAATGAAGAATTAGAGGAATCTGAGCCACGAACTGTTAGAACTCTCATTTATATAGTAAGTTTCGATTCTCATGCAGGCCAAGTGACTAACCAAAACTTTTATTTTAGTTCAATCGCTTTATTTTGGCAATTGAAATTTGCTTGGAGTTGTCAGCTTTATTGATATTACTGAATTCGTGTACAGCTAATGACGATGTAACAGATCTGTGTATAACAGTTCTTGAAAGTCCAAGCTATGAGACATGTAATAGGTCTAGTATATGATTAACCAAGGATGTAACAGAGGTTTAGATGGACTGCACCGAGAGTCCAGGACCAATCCGGCTGGCATCCGGTCTAGAGTATATACAGACGCAATTCAGGTTCACGTAATTTTTAAAACCTATGTATAACACCTTTTATGGCATTAGAACGAGATGATAAACTTTTCTTGTCGATCACATCGCAAGTGTGTACCGGCACAGTTTAAATTCTATACCATGAATATTTCAGCAGAGGCCAAACACATACAGCACCTGACGTTATAGGTAGACGTTAAGTGTGACGTTTTCGAGCTGACTGACCCTTGGACGCCGTTGTGGCAGAGGTCAACCGGCTGACGTCACAATCACATCTGAACGGAAAACAATCAAGACTATTTTAGACAGACTTTACTTGAGCAAATAATCAGTCGAAACAATGTAAGTAGTTTCAGCTTAAACGCTGCACACAAAGCCGTTAGAGTGTCTCGTTTTCAATATGTGCAGTATCTTCTACAGCTCAAGACAGGCTGATACAGACGGTTTTCACGGTGTACTGTGTGACAGCTATAGATTAATGCAGCTTTAGAGTTGTCGTGCATGCGTGGTGGAATATATTTCTATGTAATGACGAGCTTTGTGGCACTGTAAACGTGGTACCTCTGGGTACCTGTTATTGGTGCAGAACCAGAACCCGGTCTAAAGCCAGTTTTGATCCCGCACCTCATGTGTTCAAGATTGAGATGGAAAGGCTAGCACGTTTGACGAATGGACCAAGACCCTCTCTTTTCCAAGAGTGTCGTGTCTGGTTGATTGTAAACCACACGTTGCGGTGCACAGGACAGTCCAGTTCCGTGGAGATCGACCGGACACAGTGAAAGTTTTACAGAAAGTGTAGATAGTCCTTCTTGTTGGTAATATTTGTGTCCTTTTTGATGAATGTCTTCTGTTCTCAAGTAAACTGTGATGGGACTCAAGGAGGGACAATATGACGGAAGACTATATACCTTAAAATAACATTCGTGTCTTCAAGTAACTGAGGGTTGGGTTATAATATACAACATGCACTGCTTAGTATACTATATCTTTTGTCTTTCAAATTCAAAGCATGGCATCTGAAGAAAAAAACTTGCCCCAAACATCAGCAACCGAACGTAAGTAATTTTGTTCTCTCTATATACTAGTGTCAATGAACTGAGTTAATCCGAAAAGTGAATCTGTGTATGACGTAACCATTTCTTTTCATGCTCCATATTAACAGACGTAGATGCCATTAAAGTGCGGTTCTGATACATTCTAACTTAAGCGACCCATGCGACCATGTACAGAAACTATGGTCAGTGGTTCACAGAAGTCGTCTTAAACTTACGGCGCCAAATTTGTTTTGGTTCTTTCATCCTCAGGTAAAGACAATGCACAATTAACTGATGGAGAGACAGGTTGTGTGAACCAGGATATACCTCAAGCGTCCCAGAATCCTGGAATAATGGACATGAGCTCAGATTACCCTGTTATTATGCCGGTAGAATCGATGTCTTCTTGTAAGTCGGCTCAAACTTTTTCAGTTATGTACAGCTACATAGGTAATATCAGTACCGGCACGGGTTGGATGAATTGATTCAAGATTCCTGACCTATCTGACCATTCAACGTGATCTTTTACTGCATGTCACTCTGAAGCCAATCATTCCTTCCGGTGTTTGTATTGCTTGTGATTTAATTAATGACGGGTGTGATCAGGAGGTGTGGTAAGATCAAATATCGTACTCTTCATAGATGGAATTATACTAATCCAGTGGTCATGCAACAAAACATGGTAAAGAGAAGTGATGGAGACGTGAATGTAACGGAAATGACATTTGTTTTTGCTGTGTGGCATTTACATGAAAATGCTGTCCACAGACCACCACTCCCATAGCTCCCCTTCCCCAGAAACATACGGTGCTTGTTTTGTACCGCTCTGTAATGTCACGGTAAGGCAAGGCTTCCCTACATACCAATTAAGGAAATGTGAACATGGTCCCGGGATTCTCTGATTCTCTGATTCTCTGTAACTCGATACTTGTATTTCTTCTTCTCTGTACAATGTGACCGAATGATTGTTACAACATCTCGTGTTTTCATTCAGGCACATCTCTATTTGCTGACTGTGATAACAGTGTAGAGGACAATGACCCAGACAGACATGCCCCTCCTCCACTGGACGCCGTGCCGCGGAAGTCCTGCCTCAAGGAAAAGCCTTCAGTGATAAAATGTTACGTGTCATTTGATCTTGAAGATCAAGTTAAGTTTTTCTTCGTGGAGAATCTGGCTAGTATGAGACCTGTAGGAAACAAGACAATTCTAAATGACCCCACACGGTTCGAGAACTGGCAATCTTATCCAGCTTTTTCACCTTCGAGGACACCTGCGCATCTACCAACTTCACTTGATCCTGGACGTCAAGGCGTTTCCACGTTCTCGAAGGAGGGCGAAAGTTTCGAAAGTCGACATGACGAGCCTGACATCAAACCATCAAACATTGTGACCTTAACATGCGAAACTACGGAAGATCAGCGCTCACAAATTCTGAACCCAAAAAATTCGAGGCGTAAAAAACGCGGCTTAATCCGCAGTTTTAGTGCAAGATGCACACAGATCAAGTCGTTGTTGACTCGCTGCTTCACATGCCCATCGGAAAACATTTGTCTTTATCTTTAAAACTTTTAAAAATAAATTCTGAATGTATTGTTATATTATCGTCGTGTGATGTTGGGTAATGCGCAATCTCAGCTTTACGGCAGGTTGAAAGATTTTATTTAAAGAATAATGAATAAAACTTTTTTGAGTCTTTGGCTCTATACTCATTTCTGCTGAGCACATCTAGGAATGTGAAGTGATCTTCTCCGCCAGGTGAAAGAACATATTTCGCAATGCAAAATGTATTCAGTTTTGTTTATAAATCCGTTATGCAAATAATGCATACTTCTGTACGGGATTTCAGGATTTTTAAGTGATGTTCAGCTAGAAATTGTTTAAATTTGATCACTGTGCCTATATGACTATTCCAGATTAGTTTGCGGTATCGCTGGAATTGTGCAGCTTTACTGAAGTTATGAAATCCATAGAGGTAGATTTGTTTTTTATTTGTAAGTTACAGGAAATGAGAAAAAATGTGAAAAATTTTCGAAAGCAGATAAAAAGTATAGAGCTTCTTTTTCACCTAAAATTATATCTCTACGATTCACTTCGACCAATGAAGTTTATGGTTTTGCGATTCAAATTTAATATTACTTATGAGGCTCTCTTATAACTCAAATCTGATGCACGGTGTAAAAGCCATACCTCCATACTTTGTATAGTATTCAATCCAGATTATTGGAAATATACATGGCGTCAGCATTGCTAATTGAGGATAAGGGTATCAAACCAACAGAAAGGTATATTTTGCGTCCCAAAGGTCAAAAAAACGTTCAGAAAAGACGAGTTTTCCTTGTTAAGGAGAGTTATAGTGTCAGTCTATATAAGTACGAGCAACATCTGGATTTCTCAAAAGGATGTGAAATACGCGCCGAAAATCGGTCGTTGAGAGCAACGTAGAAACACAGCACTACGCTGAAAGCAATGATAGAAACAATTGTTGTATATGGCAGTAGTCTCTAGCACGACTGTATACAGGTACACAAACTGTGACAAAAGTTAAGATCATCTCCTTTTGTGTACTAGATGTATACAAATCGTGCACTTGAGAAAAATACATGTATTTTAGTGATGCACACGGGTATGTCCCTCTGGCAGGCCTTCGCATTAGAGTAAATGTTTGATTATGTTACAGTTTGTGTATCTGTGTTGTGCACCGTCCTTCTTATAGAGAACATCTACACAAAGCATATTAATTTCTTGACGAACGTAAACATACACAGAGAACTGACAAATATAGGGCTATACACTTTACACGACATTGTATATATACTGAGGTATCCAAGAAATATCTGTTCTTCGGCCCCATATCTCAGACTATACATATGCATGCACCATATAGGAACATTACTATGTATGAAATTCTAATTAAAAATCGTATTCTTGTCTTACAATATAAGATATTCAATTCTACCTAATATGGACATTTTAGGGGTAGTGTGTGTAGGATTCTACATTGCTATTGGGAACTTACTGACATTGTATTTTGTGAATGTATACAGCAGAATGGGCTCTATTACCTTCTCGGCTTATTATAACCCTCCATAATTAGAGGACTGTTGACAGAGAAGCGCACCTAGTACTAACATTTATTTATTTAATTTGTGTTTCACGCCGTACTCAAGAATTTTCAAGTTCACTTATACGACGGGCTGCTCGCAGGATGCTCGCAGACCTTCCCACGCACACGGCCGGAGAGGTAGCCAGCATGAGCTGGACTTGAGCCACCGCATTGGTGAGAGGCTTCTGGGTCAGAGATAGCACGCTAACCAACTGAGCCACATAGGTCCCTTAACACATATGTAGCCACCCTGTGAAATCTCATACTGCTCCAGTGCATGGGGACACTAAATCCCTAGAGATTGCTGATACCTATATTTTCACATACAAAATGCTCTAAAAGCTCACGTTTTCTCCTTCGTCTGTAGCCTGACTTGCCACAACTACATCACCTGCGAGACGAAATGTAGGTCTTCTATAAGTGAGCAAAATTTCTTCACCTCGAATATGACTATGTTCTACAAATATATGTTTCTTTAGTTTCAAATGGAAACTACCTAAATTAAACCAATACATTAAACATCCACGACTTAAAATATTATAAGGCAGTCGCTTCACGGAATGCTGATCAGTGCCAGTCCCAGTGTATGAATTATGTATGAAGGTGTAGATTGTAGGCTTGCGTGTGGCCTTGCTAGCCAAGAGAGTAATATATGGTTTTGCTAAAAAAATATCCAAGCATTGAACACTGCAGTCGCTGGTCCGAAAGCACCTCCAAAGAGGATAAGGCGAATTTTTTAATCCCTTAGGGTGGCGCTAGAGTGATGCAGGACCTTGTGCCACTGTTACGTCAAAAGCAAGCTGATGAACAAGGCTTGCAACATATCAACGGCGTCCGATCTTTAACGTGACGTCATTATGATGAGCTGGGAAAGGAACGTTTGACGTTAACGAAATGGTGGCATGGCCTGCGTGGCTTGTCATCCCCTTGTGTCACATGCATGGAGATTGGTCAACTACTTGTGAGACATCATAGCTATTTATGGAGTCATTTTATTGACGTCAAATGTTCCTTTTTCGACGCATCATAATGGCGTCACGTTAAAGACAGCGCTATGTTACAATAGAATCAGTGTGATATATCGTAATATTGTAGAAGTTGCGTCATTTTTTTACGTAACAATTAAGCTCAAAGTCCTGTTTCTCACTAGCGCCACCGAGATAAAAAAAAATTATGCCGCCTTCCCAGTGGGGAGGGGTATCTCGTTTGGAGGCGAAATATTAGCAGCTTTTGGAAGCTGTGGTGAATAACTAGGCTACATCTTAAACTTAAAAGGTGGCCTAAGACATAGCCTTATTGAAATCAGGCGTTTTTATTGAACGGTAAGGTCTTCCTTTCTTTCAATGGTGTTTATACACGGATCCGTGTTTAAGCAGCTGGTCCACTCGCCCAATTGCGTTAGCTTTCTAACCTTAATTCTGTGTCTATCACCATAATGAGGAGAGCTGCAGTTCTACATCTACCCTTGGGGTACACGTGGCCTACCAATGGAGCAGCGGTATATCCTTGTGTTATCTTTTTTACCCTTGAGATCCTAATTGTGGTAATTCCCTTTCTGACTTTATTAAGTACACAATCCCTGACAACATGCCGTCGTTATAGTTGGGGTAAAGGCCTGCAAATTGTGGGTTCGTACATTGTTTTTGGTTGACGATTGCCCACGTAGTGGTAAAGGTACGAGTGCTCCGCTCACGGATGTCCGTTCTCTAAGTGGACTGCTTTCTCACAATTGCAGGGAGCTGAAGTGCGATTAACCACCCGCGCACATGCTTCCTGTGTGATTCTCAGGGCGACCAAGATTGTGCATTTCTGTTTTAATGTTTACTGACAGAAAATGTCCCATTATTGGTCAAGCTAATTAGTTCAAAGAGTGAGTTATCAGCCTTAGATTAGATATAACCAGTAAAACCTGGCTTCGGTTTTTTGAAGCTTTATAGCTGTGACGAAAATTGGACTACAAGTAAGCTGTGATACTCAGGAATCTGTTTTCACGGGGTTATATATTACCTTAAAGGATTTAGAAAAATGGCAAGCTGCGAAAAGCTGTCTGTTGATGGGACAGCAGTCGACTTCTTTGGATACTATGGCCATGAAACCCATGTATTTAGATATATTATTTAAAAACTTGTAATATAAAGATATTATAAGTAGGCCCATGTAAGTTGACTAAATGCAGTGTACAGTTCTATTACACAGATACAGGTACAGATATTATATTACTGACACTCGTTATCACCACACAATATATACTATCAGGATATGAAGCATACTTGTTGGACTCTAAATCAAGTAAATGCTTTATTTTCTTGTAGGCCTATGACAACAGATCCCTTGTTTCCCCATCATAACATTGTGGGTGACTGGTTGGGGCAGTAGCACAGTTTTCATTATCATTATTTGGCTATGTTTTATGATCATTTCATGTTTTGTGACAATTTCTTGCCAAAAATGAAATAATGAGTCCCTATTCGAGTGGAGGGTGCTGGAGTGTAAAAGGATGTGCAGGCAGTGTCAGGAAACAGGGAATCAAATGTGAATGGCCCTACAAATTACATATATCATTTCGAGTGGTTACCCAAACTGTAGTCATCAAAGAATGTGTATAATAATTTCAGTATGGCAAGGGTTGAACAAATATTTCTGATAGTTGGTAGCTCACTTGATTTTATTTTTTCTTATTAGGACAAACAATGAGTGTTCCTTTGATGAAACCGGGAAGAAAACGGAAGCTTGATGAAAATGAGTCTGTCAATGTCCTCATCAAGGTGCCAACAGGTAAACATAAGGATTGTGGTGCCCACTCTATTGGTATACGAACCGTACAATCATGATTTGCGCGGTCAAGATTGCAAAAAGACGGCCTACTTTTGCTGATGCAGTTTGAGTAACAGACTTGAGTGCTGCTTCCCCCACCCATGCTGCTCAAACACAGACCGCCCTCGCAGAGGTCTGTCACTGTCCTTATCTGAACCCAACAATAATCCATACAACATGTAATGCTAATGATGTAACCATCTGTGTTTAGGAACTTTATGGTCAGCTGGTAGAAGTGAGTTATTCTAGTCAAACCTGTAGACACACAGCGCATGCAGTGTGATGTTTTCACACTCATGGAATCTTTGTATGTAAAAACTAGTTTTGTTGTTGACTTGAAGTAAAGCCTATCACAGAGGCATACATGCATGGGTTTTATACAGGATGCCGTCAGCTAATAGATATCTCTGACCGAATCCAACCCGATTTAATGTTCATGAATTAAATCAGTTCAGTTATGGGCAGGTATTTACCTCTGTGGGTCAAGTAACAAATAATAACAAATTGAAACTGATTCATTTAGCTGTAACATGTTTAAATAACAAGGCCAGAACGGAATATTTTTCTTTTAACCTCAGTTATCAAAGAATCCTCAACAGTGCCCCTTTTTATCTTCGCTCCTTCCTATTAGCTCGTTGAGCCTTTTCTTTTGGCACATTGAAATGTGCTATACCAAAATAGAAAAAAGGTTGGTCAGGTATGGAGATAGCCAGTGTTTTTTTCCTTCAAAACTCCCTTCAGAACTTGGAAATATGTAATTTGAAAGTCACCATCCCCATAATGCCATGAAAACTTTAGCCCTTAGAAAATGTATCCTTTACCGATACACTCTCGTGATGTGATAACACTGTTAATGACACTTGAAAGGGCAGGTGCATTTGTAAATCCAAGCAGGAAAGTTCATACATGGATGACCCTTTAAATTTCGTGTAACACAACATGATCTTGGCTCTCCTATTTCTCATGTACAGGTATTGTACAAACATTGTAAATTAGGTCAAAGCTAGTGGTGTATGCTGAGGCTTACATGGGGGAATGGGGGCCCCCATATTGAACTTGGTCAGGTACATGTATAGTGTATCTATGCCTCATTTGAGGTTTTTGGATTGCACATCCCAAATTCCCTTTATAATAGGGACGTTTGATGCTTCTTATAAAGGAAGAATTCTCTTCATCTTAAGCATTTGTTTTTTAGCATTAATATGCACACAATCTGAAAATGCTAGTGCAAATTGTTTACATGAACTGGTTAATTTTAATAAGAGCAACTGACAGATCCATTATGCTCTTTCTTGGTATGCGTTTCTCATATACATATGAGAATATCTGTTTTATTGTTAAAGTCTATGATTATTTAATTTAAGGATTGTTGTAGAATGTGGGGAGGGGGATCAGAAGGGGGGGATAAGGAGGAGGGGCCAGTATTATGTGCACTTTCTGGTTTTGCATTTGCATACCCTATCAGTCAAATCCTGGCTAACTGGTGGTGCCTGTGGTGTTGGTTACAAAAAGTAACCTGACCTTGTGGGTGGATGAAATAAATTTGTGACTAATCTGATATTTAATTTTTAATTTACATGTCTAGCATTCTCATACTGATATGACTTTGTGCCTGTTTCCTCTTCTGTGACTGAGGGGCTATTGTGCTAGTGCAGCTGAGCATGATGAACCAGCAGCTCCTCACCAATACGTTGGCTGTGAATTCCTCCCCGGCATAAAATGCATACCTACATGTTATCAATAAAATGAATGAGAACTAACTCCATGTATTTATGTGATGATGGCATGTTGTTTGTAGCTTTATACATAATGTAATGACATTGTACAATGTGTTTAACTTTGTAGAGATCAGTATTTTGCAATTTGCTGAAAATCGAGCCAAAGAAATAAGAGACCTGTCACGATTGTGCGAGTCCCTTGGTGGGGCAAAGAGGGTTTTCCAGACTTTACCATGGCACATGAGGCGACGAGCAATGAGTCACAATGTGAAAAGATTACCACGGAGATTGCAAGAGCAAGCTGCTAAAGAAGTGAGATTTGTGATCTGATTAAATGCAATAATGGGCTCAAGTACATCTACAATGCAATGTCAGCTGTTATAATCTTTGAGGTATCATGTCAGTCTCACTCTGTAGTAGAGCAGACAACCTGGTATTAGATGCAAAACTAAAAGCCTGTACATCAACAGACATGTACATTATCTTTTTTGAGAAGATCCATGTATTTAACCCTGTGAACCCTGTCTATGGATATTTGTATTTAGGACATATGCAAAATTTGCAAGGTATGTTTATGGTGTGTGATATATCAATGAATTAGTGAGGACATTAAAAATATACTTGGGTGAAACCCAGCTGACTCTCCAAAAGGAGTGCAATGCTAGAATTTGAGCCCTAATCTAAACTTTCTATTAGGCTTTTCATAGACATTTTTTTAATTCTCAATTTTTATTCCCTCCTGACCCCAGTTTCTTTCTGAACAGAGTTTGTACACAATACATATAATGGCCGATACAGGGGACATAGTGATGTATGCACATTCCATAGGTTTACATCTAACTTCTACACTACTTTTGAAATTAATATAGCAAGGTGTTTCATGCATTAAATTGAATGTTATTGAGATTGATGAGATTACAATAAAATGAGCTGGCCAGTGATTGAATTTTTTTTTTTTACTTATTTATTTTTTTCTGCATCTTGTCTGAAACTTTTCTTTCTTTAATGAAGTACGAATCCCTAGAGCAGAAGAAGATCAAGAGACCGAGCCGAAGACATCGACGAAGGCCCAAAAATCTTTTGACAGAATATGCTCGTCGGCAACGCAAGCATATCTGGCTAGAGACCCACATTTGGCACGCAAAACGGTTCAAGATGGTAGATCTCTGGGGATACAAAATCCCGCTACATCCGTGTGAAAAAAGTTTGCGTGCATCCTATAGGGCAGTTGCCAGGCACTGTTTGCTACAGGTATGTGTGCCATCTTAAATGTAGACTTTTCTTATGTGACAGCTGGATTTTTATTGTCAGGCCAGTAAATCAAAATGGCTAGGCAAGGTAGTACTATGGTTATGAGTGGTGGCATACTGTATAGGTACATGTATGTCTGTATGAGTTCATATGTTTCTTCATGCCTAAGGTCTAGATTTCCAGTGGATGAACGGTAATTGTGTGCATCAAAGCTTTGTCAGAAAAGGAAGAAAAATGCATTGACGGGTAACCAAAATTTTGCTTGATCAAAAAGTGAAATGTCGTAAATGCAAGCCTTAAGCTATCAGTTACCATAAAGTTGAGTGTTTAGGTCAGATGTGAGTAGAAGCTAAACAGGACGGTTTAATGTAGATGATATGCACCCCTGGTGTTTCTGTATGTTATATACTAATTTAGGTTAATTTCATCCATAAATGTTTTTCAGGATGTTTCGTTTTTGTGTTGCATTGAAGTAAAAGGATCTGAAGAGCACATTCTGGATGGACTGAGCCATTTGACCAGTCCAAAAATTGGTAGGTGGGGCAGCAACATCTTTGACCCTAAGCTTGAAAGACAGATTTACATTAAAAAATATATGTGACTAAAAGTCATTATTATATCTTGGCCCAGTTCTGCCTTTTAGTATTTTACAGTCCCCGGTGGTACTTCGTTCCCCTGTCCATGTCTATGTAAGCACTGGGTCTTGTGGTTGTAATCAAGTAAGCCAAACTTATACCACATGTACATTTCGGAGTTGCGAAGAAACCTATTCATTTTGGTGACCTTGGATTATTTTTTGTAGGTCATTTAAGTTAAAGTCACAATATTTATACATTGTTTTAAGCAATTTTCATCAAATGCATACCCAGCATGGCATAATGACCCAGTGCCTCTCACCAATGCGGTCGCTGTGAGTTCAGTTCCAGTTCATGCTGGCTCCCTCTCTGTCCGAACGTGGGAAGGTCCACCAGGTTCAGGCGAGCTCTTTGGTGGCCTTGCTACCACATCTAATTTTTATTACATGTTAGAGATCTCTTGTTTTCCAAGTGCCAGTTTTAAATGAAATAATGATCTATTGTTTGTATTGATCCTACCTGATTAACATTAGTAATCCTGTAGTATATGTGCACTATAATCATGAAAGTTTATAATTGGATAGAATTTGGCATAAAATCATTGCAAATGATACATTCACAAAAGGACAAAATTTTTCTCTGATTTTCAGGGAAATATGAATTTACTATTTCGTTTTGATTGTTCTCTCATTGTAGGGACAACATTTGCTGCCTGTGCCACTCTCAGTGGATCAAGAGAAGGTGAAGCGATAATGTATTCATACCAGAAGTATCCTTATGGTGCAGTGGGTCCTGTGCAGTTCATCTGGAAGCCAAAGGAACAATCATGCAACAGTGACCAAGATGAGATGGAGAGGCATTTGTGGATTTGGTGCCACCCATTGTGTTGTAAGCAAGTGTGGAAAGAGCTTTGTCAAGCCTATTCAATGTCTGCACAGGACATGGATCAAATGGAAACTTCATCAGAAGGAGTGGGAAACAGTAAGACAGCAGTATCGAAAAACATGAACATCACAAATGGCTCTGTAACTTTGACCTCATTAAAGGACACTCTTGTGCGCTTCAGACTTTGGGGCCCTCTCTCACAGACAGTATTATCTGACTTATGCAAGCAGCCAGTTGTTAAGACAGAGACAAACTGTCACAAATTTTGGTGGAAAAAGTACTATCAGGAGGAAAGTCGAGCAGAAGTCCACAAGCAGCAATGGCAGACATGGGATTCACTGAAAAAGTGCCAGTCTCCCTCCGAGGCACCGCCCCATTGTGTACTTGGGTTGACTGTTAGAGACCCCAGAATATTTCTGCCTCCCAAGAAAACTAAAGTAAGAGAAGAAATGGATGAAGAAAGACTGAAATGCCCCTTTTACCAGAATAAGGGTAAGTTGACTTCTAACTCTTAATAAACTGTTATTTACTCTAATAGACTCAAATGTAGTGATGCAGGCCCATCTTAAAAATGATTTTCGAAAATGTTTGCATGTTTCACCTATGTATAACAAATTGTTAAACATTTCAGAACATAAAAGGAATCGATGTAATGATAATTAAAGATGATCCTTACAAATTATATATTAAACATAAACTTGTTACTTTGGCTGGGATGCCACAAAGATGGGTGTCTCCAGAATGTCAGGACACAAATCCTGGTTGGAACTGTTTGAAGCCAGCACAGCCTTGTGTTTCCAAAAAAAAATTGTGAACATTTACTTCAAACAGGCAGCATTGGAGCTTCGGTTCTCCCTTCATGCACTGCTTATTCACCCCTGTGGGATAAGGACATCTGGAAGTCTGTTTGTCAGAAGTTGACAGAGCAGGAGATTAATAAGAGGAGGTCTGATCACCCCATAGATGGTGAGTGGAAAATTTAAAGAATGCATAAATTTCACAACATTGGCATGGATCATGGATGGCGTGTAATAGACTTGGCTCTGGGCTCACAAACTTCTCTTACATTCATGTTTAAATCCATGTTTCTAAGATGCTAATTTTTACACATGCTCTACCAAGAGGTGAAGTTTCCTTTAACCATGTAATGTTTATGTATGTCAGTCAATCGTCTCCAACAAACATAGCTATGATATGCAAATTTCGTTTGAGCTTGCCCTCCCATGACTGTCGATTCATATTTGATGTCTTTATCACTCTAACTGGATGTTTTATACTCTTTTAAATTTTTTCTATCGTTTGGTAGGAAATTTGTTACAGTTGGGAGATGAAGAATCACGGGTTCCAATAATTCTTATTCAACGCCCTGGAGAACAAGGGAGACAACCCAGTCAGATGAATAAGGGAGCCCGGCAAAAACAAGGTGGTGTTTGCATAGGGTTTGGAAGTGGTTGGGACTTGATCCTTCCTTCTGGGTGGGGCATGGCATTCTGGATAGCCCTTGTTTATCGTGGAGCTCGTGTTGGAGGAAGCAGAGAGGCAGAAGCTACCCAGAAAGAACTTGGAATGCCATATTTTCCTTCTGATTTCCCAGATACAAAATCATGCCAGCAACAGGAAAAGTCTGTACAGCAGGAGCTTATGGACAAACATGGTCGATACCCTCCAGCGAAACGACCAAATTTTGTCAAGTTTGGTGTCGTTGAGCCTTTCACTTGTCCTTGGCAAAGACTTTTAGACGAGTGGTGTGATGGTTGCACAGTGTTTTGGTCTGCTGATAATTGCAATGTTGGCTCAGCTGAAAGTTCCAAGAGAGGGTTTTATGTACTCCGTGATAAGTCCATTTTAAAAAAGCTCCTCTCCTATATTGGGAATAGGTCACAAGATGTAAATTGCTTGCCAGAGGATATGCTGAAAATGTTAAGGAATGTGATTGTAGCCGTTCGTGTGACCATGTACAGAAAAGGTACTCCAACAAAATTTGCTGCGATCTGCCTGCCCAATGAAGATGATTTGAAACAGCTTCAAGCAGATTCTCGATATGGTGGTCCAAAAGAGCCATTGCACAAAGATCCATTTGCCCATAAAAAGTGCAAGACAAATGGCAAGGACAAAAAGGTTCCAAAGTCAGAAAATTGTCCTAGCCTTGGGTTTCCAGGAACGTTGAAAGAATCTTCAAGCCGATTAATAATAGGCTTTCTAACCAAAGGTGGATTTTCTGTCTGTAATGGGTCAGGCTCTGGAATGGGGTTCTGTTCAGGTCTTAGTCTTCTTCACATTAAACCTCCTTTCCAGTGTCTTGTAAGGGCCCAGAATTCCTTACAGTATTGGTTTGCAAATGTTGATGTGTTGTCATGAACAGTTTGATACAAGCAAGTCTCCTTAGATCATACTGCAGGTCACAGATTTGTCTCTAAATCCACCATAATGCTGCCACAAATCAATTTCTCTCTTGGATTGAGGGAAAATTGAACTTACTTAGGTGTTTTCCAAGTGTCAAGACTTGCTATATACAGAAAGTACTAGAAAAATAACTATTTTCCCCTCTTCAAAATAATTCAGCAAACTATGCTGTGGTGCTTTACATGTGCCAAAAGTCCCATCAGTATGTAGAATGAAAACAGTGATTATTCAGTGAATTATTCTGCCATCATGTGCCAAATCTCATCAGCTTGTTGTTGTTATCACATTTTCAGAAATCACAAAGCCACATACAGCAGTGCTTCAAAAATTACCACAGCTTAAATATTAGGCAAAGTCAAAGTTCAGACCAAATTAATGTATTCATCTTAAAGGAACAGTATTAAACTATTCGATACCAATCACAATAAATTTGTCAAAATGAAAGTCGATTAAAAGTGTACTGAGAGGTAAGCTTTCAGATCTGTGTAAAAAGAGGTGTGGCTAGCAACTGCAAGTGTGATTTGCAGACCAGTGTTACATTTTCAGTTTGAGGCTTAAACGATCAGGCAGCAAAATTAAACATCAGAATATTGTAAATGAAGACCACATTGGTAATTCAGGTACATTGCATGGTTTGCTGAGCAATATGAATGTTTAATATTAAACCAGTCTATAGTTTTCTAATACTATTAGTTGTTTTATTCATCTGGCATGAGTGCACATATATGCCAGATTCAATATTTCCAGTCGAAAAATTAAAATTTAAAAAATGTCTATATATATTAAATTTTGGAGGTGGATGCTTACATTCTTGATCCCTAACTGGTTCATTAAGCTAAAACATTGTCTGTACCTTCGTCAGTTCATGGCAGTTCATATCATTTGACTCTGGCTTCAAGTCTGCGGGTTTGTAAGAAACCTGGCAAAACAACATGGTTTGCTCAGTTTTCCATAAGTGAATCTGTTAAGTAGGCTGAATACGTTAAAAAGTAATTTGTAACAA
This sequence comes from Acanthopleura granulata, assembly GCA_016165875.1. NCBI lineage: Eukaryota > Metazoa > Mollusca > Polyplacophora > Chitonida > Chitonidae > Acanthopleura > Acanthopleura granulata. The sequence goes on from JABBOT010000004.1 coordinate 19,533,519, forward strand.
CATATATTTGTAGCCTAAACTTACAAGGAAAGATGTACATCTGAATGATCACGTCCAATCCCAGTGCCCATTTGATTGACTATGTCCTAGTGTATATTGGAAGTACTTTATTCACCGCGACTTAAATATACTTGAAGTAGAAATCTGCCAGTATAAAGTGCATATTTGTGTCTGTACATCACGTTTGGGAAAGTTTGCTACTAACTTGATAAAGGTCTGTGGTTTATCTTCGCCACTTCAGTTTCATCCATCCATCAAGCTGACAGCCATAGTGTAAGTGAAAAATTCTTGATTAAGGTGTTAAACACCAATCAAACACATACAGATGTCATTGCAGGCTGATGTGATGTGCAGCTTCTGATGACCTAATTTAAATTGGCTCTTAACACCATATCCTCATGCTGGCTTCCACTCTGGCCCTATGTGGGATGGTAGTGGGTTTGACCTGGGCTCTGCCCAGTTTCCTCCCACTATAATGCTGGCTGCTGTCATATAAATGAAATAGCTTTGAGTGGAGGAAAACACCAATCAAATAACACCAAATCCAACAATCATCAAGCAGTCATTGATTGACTTTGAGATGGTGTCCTGCTGTACACTGGGATCTGTGGTTAAGCACAGGTCATGACCTTTTCAATATTGATGAAATAGAGGGTATTGGAGGGAAAGCTCTTCTGTTTTGCAACACAGTGTTGGAAAAGGCTTGGAAGACCAGCCTGAATTGGAAAACCTCAAATGGAGTCAACAGAACAGTATGAAAAAGGATGACAAACTTGAGGCCTACTCAATCTGTGCGCTTCAGAATTTGTCTTTGTATTTTAGAACATATTTTCTGTCCTCTCCATATGAGCGTTTCTTCCCAAGATTTTCCAAGCTATCAGAAATCAAGCTGGAAGAGGTGCAGTTCAACAAGTCAAACGTTCGACTGCTATTCTTTGGCCATGTAGGCTGGCAGTATAACAGAAGAGGTGGAGTAGATTTCAGGAGACTTTCTTCCAATTCCTATTTCCAGATGTTGCAAACTGGGTTGCCCTATGTCAGCACATTGAACAGACAGCATCTGACTCACTGACAACTGCATCCATCAACATGGCTACCGACCACAGGTGCTCCCATCCAGTCCAAAAGTGCACACATCCCTTACATGTAATTCAGGAGTAGCACAGTCGCTGTACTCTGATCATATTCTCAAAAGCAATATGATTGTGAGAAAGGTAATCAACATCTGACTTCAGAACTTTCATGAAACTGGTTTCAAACAGTGCATGCACCAATGGATTTACAGTAAAATATAAATTCTGAACACTTCATTCCATAAAGTGTATAGCTCAAAGAAATGTGTCCAGTTTTTCCATTTAATGTACTTTTTAATGAGACTTGATACTGATTTGCTTCAATACATTTTAATACATTCTCCAATGAAATCCTGTACGAGAAATTCTGGGACACCAGAATGCACCCTTTTTTTTTTTTTTCAATAATTTTTTCCTACAGATTTACAAGAAATGTAACTTTTTCTTTACAGAATTCTTTACAATGAGCAACACAGGTATAAATGCATACAATCTGGGGAATAAACTTCTTTTTTTTAATGCCTTTATACATTTCATTTCCTGGTGACTTGTTAGGTTCTACTATTCTCAGGGTTTACACAAGGTGCCGATATGAGGTACATAACATTTGGCCCTGTGGTGAAGCGAGACTTCCAGGTCAAACTAGTAATTCTTCTGTGGCTCGAGATCAAACATCCCAGTTTGCAGTTCCATGTATCACATCACTGACACCAATTCAACACTCTGCTGGTATGACATGTGCAGAGCTACAAGTCAAATATGGGGAAATAATTGTGCCTTCACATTTTTAGGGGTGGAAATAATAAAGGTAACAATCTAAGTTCAACAACGCTTACTGTTAAACAGTTCCACCAATAGAACAGATCACCTTCATCAATAATACAAATATAACTAAGGATTTGTTAAGCCAAAAAAAAAAGTGTGTTAGACTGCTTACAATGTACATCTACTCTGTACAGATTTTGTGAACATACATTGGGGGAGGATACATCTCATTTCACCTGGCTATCAGAAAGAAGGTATACTTTATCCTATAATCCATAAAGGAATGTGCATCTCCATCTGGATCAGTAGAATCCGGGAATATTAAAGCATACATCACTTTGGTTTGCTTATATGTGCAAATGTTTTGCAAACAATACACACTATGTGATTAGAACTTCAGATTTTTCTGTTTTGTTGAGCACAAGAAACAGTAACATACAAGTAAACCAGTTAAAGGCATATACCATTGCAACAAATACTGTCGCCTGTGTTCCATACAAACTCCTGTAAGGAATAAATAAAATAGCACTTCTTTCATTCAGCCTGACAAAACTTCCCAATGAAATATGTATTTGGAAAGATTTCCAAATCAATTTCCTTATCTAACTCGACTTGAATTTCTAAAAATAGGGTGAGTTGGGATTAGGGTTTATGGCTTATGATGAGAGCCACAAAAAAGAACAAATAGTTTAAGCCCAATTTAAAAGCCTTATGCATGACCTGCAAAGGATGATCCTTTACCTCTGCTTGTAAGGCAGACACTCAAACTTCTCATGTCACTGCATCTTGAAGTCTCCGCTATCTAAAAGATAGTGACTATTTCTCACATTACAAAAGGAACAATGAGCAATGTTTTCTTTTGATAGGACATATATCTGTTCAGTTCAATAGATATGTGTATTAGTAACTTTAACCTGTTTTAAAAATTAAACCTTGAACAAGAAAAATCACACCAAAGGAAATTACGTACAAAAAAAAAATATACACACTGTACACAAAGTACCAATTTCATTTTTGTGAAGCTACTAAATGACTGACTGCCTTGATGCAATACTTAACAACAACAAAAGAAAAATGTGGCTCGTAATGTCAGTAAAACAGGGAGATATCAAAACATTTTGAAAGCACCATGTATGCTTTCTTGCAATTCATCCACACCCAGATTAAAATCCATGGCCTCTACTATCTTAGCAAAGGATGAATGAAAGCTATTAAGGCCATTAAAGTGCATGCGAATGCTGTCCTAAACCTTCCGTACAATGTGTAATAGATATGAAACCCTACTTTACTTCACACAATACAATATAGTATTTCCAAATTATAAAGTACAATGCCCAGAAACACAGAGAAAGAAATAAATCATTATATCAAAAAAGAATCATTAAATGAGCGAAAGGGTGAGATGACAAAGGTGGCCGACTACCCACTGATACAAATTACATTTCATAGGTGAAGAATAACTGGTAATTGCAGGTAAACTAAAACACTGACGGAGCGAACCTTACAGTGACTGGTGTTCATACATTACCAGTCAATGATACAAAATTTATAGATGCTGGTATCATCTAAATATGTCATTCAGTCACTTTTATAGGCATTGTTGAACATGCCCAAACATTCATTGTGCTCAAATCTCAGATGTGGCTAACAACCTCATGAGCTACTCCATTTAAATAATGATGAATTAACTAGAACCAGGAAGGGGCTGTTATCATTTCTCCGGTGGAAATGTAGTCTCTAAAAAGTGGTGAACATCCTTCATTTCCTGTAAGAACGAAAAGTCATCATGAAGTCTAAATCACATTAACTGTATAATAAATTGAATCATTAAAACGATGGAATTTTTAAGTCGAGCTTAGTAGGAGTTCCTTGAATTTTAATAAAGATAAAAATTTGCTTGACAGCCTAAACTACCACTGCTGGTATGCAAATATTTGTACTAAGAGTATCCAAGCACGTTGGCAAGATGTTTATTCAACAACATTCTGAGAGCATTATCATGAGTAGACTCATGCCTTGAAAGCCTTGAAATTGGGCATCCCAGCCAGTGTAGTTTTGTGTCTAAACTCGAATTATAAAAGTTCATCAATAGAACTGAATGCTGTTCTTTCAAATGTGAAAAGTTTGAGGAATTTAGCAATCAGATTCCAATCTCCTGGTCTCACCCTACATGAATCTATAGCATACAAGTTACTGACGTACTTTCATGGTGGTCTTCGACATACTTACGATAACGCACATGGTCATTTGAGCATATATAAAAACCAGAAGACCAGTTACTGTCACTAAGACCCTGAAGCAATTAAAGCAGGGAATGTACAAATTTCCTGTCCAAGGTTTCGGCACAAACTGAGGAATTTTCAACTGAAAAGTATACCTGAGGTGAGGAGCTGTGCATCATTTGAGGGTAAGATTTAAACTGACAGTTCTTGTTAAACTGGGAGATCAGCTCGTGTGTTTTCTTTCCCCATGAGAACTGCACAAGAGGGTCGCTTTCTCCATGGCATTGTAGGATTGGGATGTTGGAATTACATGAAGATCTGGCCAGCTGTAACAAATAAAATATGGAGTCAGACATTAAATTAAGACAGAAATGCCTTTTTATATAGGTTTTTGCACCTGCAAAGGAGACTCGCATAAACTAATGAATCATAATTCATTATAGAATGATCTACTTGGTTATGGTGAAGAGAGGTGTCTATTTTACAATAATCATAACCGTGATCTTCAGAGCATATGTAAGTAACCTGAAGAGCGATGTAAAACATCCTTCCAATGAAATACATAAATATGCCCTGTTGAGAAAATGCTAAAAATTTTGCAATTTTTACAGCATTAGAATAACAGAGTGAGGTCCCTTTGTGGTGTGGTGTTGCTGATTTATAGGGTCAATATGTGACATCTAATAGTGCATAAACATGCAATGATGGCAATTCTCTCAAACCAACTACACAAATCGCGTAAATTATGCCTCCAGCCTCCACCTTGCTAATACATAACTCCTTCTAGACTTCGACCAGTAAAGCTGAAAACTGTAGGAGAAGTAGTGTTTTGGAAGATAATGTATGTTGACATATACTGGATAAACAGGAACACAGATGGACAACCAATCATTGAAATGGATAATTGATACTACAAATTATGAATCTCGATGTACCCTACACTTCAGCAAAGTTTATTGAAAGCAGACTGAAAAACTGTAGGAGGCGTAGCATTTTGAAAGATGCATTTATGTTAACATGTACTGGACAAACATACACACAGACGGACAACTGATCAAGGGAATGGAAAAAATTGATAATACGAATTACGTATCTTGATGTAGACTACACTTCAACAATTGCGCTGAAATTAGACAAGAACGGTAGAAGTAGCGTTTTGAAAATTACATGAATGTTAACAGATAAACGGACGGACACCAAGCAACTTGCTAACAGGTAACCTCTTCTAGACTTCCACCAGTAGAGCTAAAAACTGTGGGCAGAGAAGTGTTTTGGAAGATAATGTATGTTGACATATAATGGATAAACAGACAGACAGACAGACGGACAAGCGATCATCAAAATGCAACATTGATACCACGTAGTCTACATTCCAACGAAGTTTTGTTGAAATCGGACAAAAAATGTAGGAGGGGTAGTGTTTTGAAAGATACATATATGTCAACATACATGTATATTGGATTAACAGGCTTACAGACAGAGAGACAGGCAGACAACCAATGATTGAAATTAAAACGGGGAACAGTTTTACTGAGGGGCATCCACATACTGAGGGCACCCACTCTACCTGATGACCTGATACTATGCGTTATGTACCTCAATGTAGTCTACATTTGAGTTAAGTTTTGTTGAAATCAGACAAAAAATGTAGGAGGAGTAACGTTTTGAAAATGCTAACAGATTCTGTATAAACACAGATAGACAGACGGATAACCAATCATTGAAATGGAAACTCACTACGAATTATGTATGTTGATGTCGTCTACACTTGGCCTATGCTTCACTGAAATCGGACAACAACTGTAGGAGTAGCGTTTTGAACCAAAAGTTTTTGGCCATAATTATAATCAAAATTATGCTGTATGTCCCCATGACAAACATAAGGGAGTCAGGACCCTGAACTACTGAGATGAATGTGCATGGATTACCTGGGGAATAGTTTTACTGAGGGGCATCCATGTACTGAGGGCAACCACTCCGCCCAATGGCTTCTGTAGGGTCAGAGCTGTGTAGAGAGCCACAGCTCCTCCTTGGGAAAATCCACCAACCATAATACGATTACTAGGAATACCTTGCTTCTCTTCTTCCTCTATCCAATGCTTTACTGCAGTCAAGGGAGACAACAAAAGATCATATAAACATTACAATTATATTAACATAAAAAATTTATTTCTTTATTTGATTGCTGCTAAAAGTCAAAAAACAGAAGCTTCAAACATACATTGTACTATTATTGTGCTATAACATCTCCATCTATTATGGAAAGTTAAAAGTTGAGTAAATCCTTCCAAGGTAATTCAGGGATTGCTATGTTCCACTGGAGGCACAGGAGTGAGTGAGTGAGTGCATATTTCACGATGTTTCTGCCATGTGACCATGAGGAGTCCTGCTGGTGTGTGTATACAATGTGTCTTCTTGGCGCAGGGTGAATCCATGTCGAAAAAGTGTTGCTGCCACTGGAATATTGTGCCAAAGACACCAGACATGACACCCCACCCAGTCACATTATACTGACACTGGTTCAACCAGTCCTCTAACCTCTGAATGCTGAGTGTCAAGCAAGGCAGCAGCAAGCACCATTTTTAAAATCTTTGATATAATCCCACCCAGGCTTGAACCTGGCTCTCCTGACCTTGAGGTGGAGACTTTAACCACTAGACCACTGAGGCGATCTTGAGGTATTGGAGGAGGTCATACTATCAAATAGAAATTTAACATTTACAGATGAAGTCATAAATATTTATACCACACAGAAAACACTCATGGCCAAGAAAAATAATACAATAAATATAAAAGACTTACACATTGCCGAAGCCTTTTTAATTCCTGGTTCATCTTCTGTTTCATCTACTGACAGTCCTATTATATCAAACCTATCAAAATAAAAAGCAAAAGACATACAAATTTACAACTGCCCGAAGTTACACACTTATACCCATTAGAAGTTAGCTTAATTTTTCAACGTGGACATGGCAAGTTGAAATGCTTGTAGGTAAAATGGAATGGCATCCTGCGAACAGTGCCAGACTTCCACAACTGCGACATTTTCTTTCTACCTGAAATGAATCAATCTGAATAAATTCCTAATATGTACACAAAGGCATATTTATTTGGAATTGGTGGTTATCTCTTGATATGGGACAACAAAAACACACTGAATACTTGGCACTTACCAGGAGGGCATTCTCATTCCACCATTTAAAGTCACTGGCTGTATAGGTCTGTCAGGGTCAAGAACACAAAACAAAATTAAACATTAACCTTACATTATACTATAATGCATTAATTGTATTTCCAGCAATAAAATTCCATTTACAATCACAGATTAATCACCTTGATAAATTAAACATATGGATTTCTTGAAAAACCTGTGCATAAAACTAGGCCTTATTGGGTATTTAACTAATAAACACAATCTTCTTTCATCAAAATTAGTACCCTCAGTAAGATCAATATTTTCACAAACCAGACTGTGTTTCCATTAGGCTGACAACAATGTGTACCTTAAATTTGGTAGCAAAACTACTAAGCAGATTGCTTGTATGGGACACAGGAGTGCAGAACTTCAGCTAAATAAATAAAGTACTAAAACACTGACCTTAACACACAGGAGAGAGATAATGTGAGGAATTCTGTATTCATCTTCAGCATTTACCTTAACACTGATTCCAATACACAACAGGCTAACGTCATGAACTTTGTAAGTTATGATAATTACTGTGCAAACACAGCTTAAACCATGGAACACCATGTGTATGCAAAACCCCAAATTCAACCCAAGCAACACTTTTTTACACTGTTTAACATTTTTTTAGTTATTATTTTATGCAAATACTTATGGTTATAATATAAGTTGTGCTTGGATGTTGTACAAACAAGCTAACTATAGAAAATCCACTTCATATTTATTTACATAAAATAAACAAACAATATTTAAAGACTGTTAAACTTACGCTGTTGGACAGATACATCGTATATTTTTTAATCTGAGGTCTTGTAGGGTATCAGCCCAGCCATGCCTACAAACAAGCACCAAACATTAACAGGTATTTAACAATTATACACTTTTCTATCCTTACTCAGGAGGAATACATATTCACATGTATCTGAGAGTGCATCATTTGTAAATAGGCATGTTGCAGTTTGAGTTGGTGTATACATATACTGTATATGAATTTTTCTCAATCATACTGAATAGAGAAATGAGAGGGGCATAAGGACGACATGTATGTATACATACAAGTCCAATGTTTTAAGCTGTATCAGAAACACATTGCAACACACTTCTGGTATCTAAATATAAATAAAAATATGCAAATGTAGTCTGCCTTATTTATTTATTTATTTATTTAATTGATGTTTTGCACTGAACTTAACAATGTTTCACTTATACCACAGTGGCCAGCATCATGGTGGAAGGAAACCGGGCAGAGCCTGGGGGAAAAACCCACAACCATTTATAGGTTGCTGGCAGATCTTCCCATGTACAACCAGAGAGGAAACCAGCATGAGTTGGATCTGAACTCACAGCCATCGTACTGATTAAAGGCACCTGGGTCATTACAACGCCCTGGTGGGCTAATCCATTGGCTACAGAGGTCCCTCTAGTGTGCTTTAAAAAAAGTTAAAACTAACATCAAACTTACCCAGTGTCTCCTAGCCCATGAAGGAATATCAGCTGAAAGTAAGAAAGAAAAGTCAATGGTCACTGCCATAGGTGTATTTATGAAGTTATAGAACAGATAATACTTGCACATGTAGGTATTACAGGAAACATGCAGGTATCAACTCAAGGAACAAATATGAAATGTTGAACGACCAATCCACAATGAAACACTGAGAATAAACCAGTAATCTTATTGTTTTTCTTCACCTTTTTTTTTTTTTAACCAGTCAGCATATTTATAAACACATATACCTGTATATGGAGAAAACCTGACTTGCAGATTTTACTACTCCTTGTTTGTTTATTAAAGTGGTAATAATTTATCACCAAATGCCTTCACTGCTGGTACATGTACTTAAGGCCTTTGAAATTTTTATGTCATATGATCAATATCCCATTTAATATTATTTGGCTTATCAAAAAAGTTGACAATTCCAAGGATGAAACACTGTATAAACATAAAATACAATACCATTAATGCTGTAGAGAAAATTCCATACTAACGTCTTCCCACTCGCCACCCCACCCCCTCTCCTTTCCCCTACATGCAAGGCAATCTGTTTTCATGCTGTCCAGTTAGCTCAGAGCTAATAACGTAATAATTTTCACAAACTGACATTAAATGCAATTTACACCACCACAAAACACCATCAGCTGAAAGGAAATGCAATTATATCACAAATTATCTGACAATCACTTAATAATTTCTCAACTGGTGAATAAACAATGGCAGTTCTGCATCACATATTTCAATAGCTTGTACATGCATCTAAAATGGTTCAAGTTTCTTGCATTCTGTAGTGAGGCAAACAGCTGAGTGGCATGCATATCAACACTGACATAGCCAACTGTGCTATAAATATTTTACTTATGTTATGCCACATTCATATGTATACATACATTTACGCATTATACAGAAGGCAATAAAAATAATTGTTTTTTATTTATTTATGACATACACATTAATCTTCTGAAATGCAAGTCTAAGTTCTCTAATAATTCCTGATGTTACATATCTTAAACACAAGAAAATTATGGCCATTTAGCACTATTTTCTAAGCACTTATCTGTAAGTTACAAACTGCAATTTTCAGTTGTAACTTGTGACACGCATGATTTTCTGAACAGATGAACTAAAATCCAGAGGTCAAAGAAATATTCTACAACAAAATATTTACACTTTGCTTGGCAGTACTATACAGTTTTAAAGATAACAAAATTTGTTCAAAGCCAACTAACAGATAAAATAAAGAAGTAGTGTTTAGATCATGATCTACCCAGTAGTTTGATTTGGTGCATATACATTCCATGTAGCACAGACCAAGAGTATGCAAAGACACAAACAGCTGCTCATCAGGAAAAGAATGCAAATAGTATGGTGTTGCATCATTGGTATCCTCATACACTGAAATATCATGAACTTGTAACTCAGTATAATTGGAATTGATACATTGTATCCATTAGATGATGTTTTCCTTTCCTCACTGAACTATACCCATGGTGGTCACTATGGATCGGTGGCCACTGTGGATGCGTGTGTTGATGATGATGGGTTGCAACAGCAATATTGATCCTCGGCTACTGGGTGGAAGCTATTATGAAGCACCACACGCCATGTACATGCACACTGTGCACTCCCTACTGTCACACGAAAGTTAACCATCCCCACCGCCTCTTGTTGAAGAGCTCATTAACCTTGTCCATACTGCAGGACATAAGAACAACAACCGTACAGGTATCTCCCCCAAGACTGGATTCGACGTCATACAGAACCCATGATTATGCACTGCTGAAACCAACAGGGGCTATATGTTATCAACCTATCAAATAGAATTCTGGAATGGCGTGGGAAATGTGGCGTACTTGGGCATGTTCGTAATTTGACTGATACCATTCTCCTTAGTTTCACACCAGTTTATGGCTCTTCTGGGACCTTGATGTCCTTCTAGGATTGAATTAAGGCCATCTATGGATCCATGTGCTCAATTTGCTTCCTGATGGTCGCTATAGGTGGTTTCAGGCAAGTGACATGTACTGTTCTACTCACCACGGGAAGAGACATTGGCACCACTGCACTGTGCTGTAGCATCTTACCTCAAGCAACTCAATGATGAAACTTCAGGAACACTGAGACATTACACTGAATTATCTCAAATCTGCCAGCAGAGACACCTATCTGACAAATGGAAAGCACTTTCTGGTCCTTCTCCACACTTTCATATAAAACATTTGACTTAAAATGAAAGGCCACCCAAAAATGAAGTTGTGATGAGTGAAAAAAAGCATAAAAATCTGTGTCTGAAAATACTTTCACTGATTTTCCCCCATCAAATCAAACGCAGTCAAATGTTTTGATTGCATGGTGGACTTCATGGACCATATCAAAGCGCTAAAGAACAATGATGTTACACATTCCTTTTAGCTGCCAAACAGTCTCTGATTGTTACTTGTTCACATTCTACATCAATATACATGTAGTACTACTCCTGTATCTGTATTTAATGTGCGATTATAACAATCAGAGGCTGTTTAGCAACTAAAAGGAATGTATGACGTCATTGCTCTACAACCTGTTCAACATGGTCCACCATATAATTAAATCTAAACAAACCAGTGAAGGTATTTTCAGATAGTTTTTTATGCTCTTTTCACTCACCATAACTTCATTTCTGAGTTGTCATTCACTTTACCACTGGGGGCCTCCATGGTTCAGTCGGTTAGCACGCTAGCGCGGCGCTATGACGCAAAGCCTCCCACCAATATGGTCGCTGTGAGCTCAAGTCCAGCTCATGCTGGCTTCCTCTCCGGCTGTACATGGGAAGGTCTGCCAGCAACCTGCAGATGGTCGTGGGTTTCCACAGAGCTCCACTCAGTTTCCTCCCACCATAATGCTGGCCGCCATCATATAAGTTTATTTTACTTTACTACTGAACTTTAAAGAATAAAGTTACACATTCCTTGTACAATGCATTGGCTAAGAAAATGTACACACAATCTACCTGCAAAAACAAATTCCTACTGTTATATACATGTGTATGTACATACCAACTATATGATTAAGACATCAGAGCTTTTTTATTTTTCTTCTTGTAAGTCATACATATACATTTGCAATAATTACACACACCCACGAATCCTCTTATGAGTAATATCCTGGAACATGAAATTAAATACAGGACTTCATTCACCAATACATGTCTATCCAACACAAAAATGTATAAGTAGCCAGCTGGTGTATGCATCCAGGAGCATGGCACCTATCTGAGATATGACTGGGGACAGGCGTTACCAGTGTCTTAAACGATGCCTCAATTCCTCTTCAGAAATGTGTGCCTACAGACTTGGTGATCAGAGATAAAGTGCCTATCAATGTGAAGCAGAGCTGGTGCCGGGAAGCAATCAATTGCCCAGAGAACACATTTATTGATCTTTAGGATGAGAGGCAGTTAAAACACAGCCATGGGTATCTTCCATCTCAATCCCAAATCTACTTACCATCAATTATACACAGAATTGTTTACTACAACCTAAAAGGAGCCATTAATGTCTGGGATTTATCGTGCCAGCCAGGCTAAAAATGGCACAAGTATGCCATAATCTAGTTCTATTATGCCATTCAGATGAATACAAGGTGCAGTACTTTATTAAATCTTTCATTACTCATATCCTGTGATTTAATACATACATGTTCCCATATAGTCAATATGCACTATGCCAAGTTATTGTGCACTAATTACCCTATACCAGTATCTTCAACTGCAGGTGCCATTGCATTTTCCACACCAGAATGAAAAGATACATAAAGCTCAGCGCAGACACAAGTTGTCAGCTGTGCAAAACGCCTCTCCTGCCCGTTTGCTCTGTACCTTGCTCATGTGCGTGTGCATTTTTATTGAGTTTTTCAACTCTCATGGTCTTGAGAGGAATATCTGTAATGTTTGAAATTTTTGGACTCAAGAGACAAAATCCTCAGTGTGTGCATTTCCCTTCAGGGCAAGGGGAAAGTGTGACCAATCGAAGACCATTGTTTTCATCATCTGATGCCTCAATATGGCACATGGCTGCCGAAATGGTCACGTGATATATGTCAATTTCAGAAATGAAGCTGTGTTCGATGACATTGTAAGAGATGGAACAACATGTGCGCTGAAACACAACCCTGAGCAGGATGGGTAGGAGAGGTGTTTAGCTAAGCTAAGACATGCAGGTCGTGTCTGCACTAGACTTCAGCTTCCAGAATAGAACTGCAATGTTTTACGAATCAGCCAATAATGATAAAGTTGCCACTCAAAAACTACGCCTCAATCCTTCAGGCCATCATTAAAAAAAGCGAAACTCAACAAAGCCTGCAAAACAGGGCTCTACCCCAAAGATTTTCCTACTGAATGACACTATTTTGTTATTATAGGGTCCAGAACCATCAGGTTACTGCCAACACAGAAGGCCTGCCTTACATGCAATACTCGGCATGGAATTCACCCTGCTCAAAAAGTACCACTTCTTCCTTATCATGAAATACCCACACGTAGCAGCCGTATTCAGAGGGGTATTGCTACCCAAATACCAATAAGTCTTACTGTATTTACTTATTTACTTAACAACATACTCAATGCTTGTATCACAAATGGTGCAGCATGCGTAATATTGAGATCAGGTTTTGCATACACATGTATATCACGGTGACACATGGAGGATGTTTCTTTGACAGTGAGTAGCTGCGTGCTGTCAGTTACAAAGAATTCTCTTGCGTGTATTACAGTCCATGTCATATGTGACTGTTGAAATACTTAATGTGCTGAGCTGAAGTTTTGCATGCATGTCTCTCTTAGATGGAGGCTCTTTGGTGAACTGGCTACCAAATCTATTTTTATAAAGCTGTGAGTGCAAATTTTGTTGCACATGGCCAAATACTGTCTGTTCTGAAGGGCTGGGAGGCTCCATGCAGCTTGGCAAGAGAGCAGTAGTACAATTATAGGGGTTCTGATGGCTCTGTTGTATTAAGTATGGCATGAAACATCAGTAGGCCTACATGTGCATGTATATACATATAGAAACAAACTGTGACATCCTTCTGTTTTATCCAAGGGGCCTTCATTTAATGACACTGATGTTCAGTCATGTGTTTGATCTGTAATATTTTTGAAGTTGCTATTAGAAGTTCTAGTATGATATAAAACAGAAGTCAAATAAGTAAATTAATACATAAATAAATAAATACTACTACACTGCCTTTATGGCTTTTGGGTGGGGGTGGAGTGTCACATACATATATCCCTTTGGTAACTAACAACCTCTGGCTCTGCAATCACTGTAATGGAATACATTAATATATATTGTCATATTAACTTCTGACACCAGAAGGTAATAAGAATTAAACTAAGATAACTCATGAAAATAAATATCTGCATGTATACAATCAACAAATCAATATCTGGCATGAATTGTTTGAAAATGAATGTTAGTGTACTGTATTGTCAGAATCTCAGGGCAGCTAGACCTTTCAAACCCACATGAGCCTTTGAAATTTGCTTAAACATGTACAAAGTACAAATAGCAACTTCAAAAGTATTTCAGATCAAACACATGACTGAACATCAGTGTCATTAAATGAAGGCCCCTTGGATAAAACAGAAGGATGTCACAGTTTGTTTCTACATGTATATACATGCACATGTAGGCCTACTGATGTTTCATGCCATACATAATTCAACAGAGCCATCAGAACCCCTATAATTGTACTACTGCTCTCTTACCAAGCTGCATGGAGCCTCCCAGCCCTTCAGAACAGACAGTATTTGGCCATGTGCAACAAAATTTGCACTCACAGCTTTATAAAAATAGATTTGGTAGCCAGTTCACCAAAGAGCCTCTATCTAAGAGAGACATGCATGCAAAACTTCAGCTCAGCACATTAAGTATTTCAACAGTCACATATGACATGGACTGTAATACACGCAAGAGAATTCTTTGTAACTGACAGCACGCAGCTACTCACTGTCAAAGAAACATCCTCCATCTCAATATTACGCATGGTGTACCATTTGTGATACCCTTAATATTTACATGTACCTAATCACTGATTCCAATACAAAAAGACATTAATTTACAGTTATAAACACAAGTCAAAGGTATCAACATTGGAAGCTCCCCATCTTGTCAATGTGGTTAACTTGCATGCAAACCTGAACTCAATACCATACCTTGGCTCCTTTTGAGACACCACACAAAACATTTACCTTGATGTTGCTGTAGCTGCCAATGATTGCAGTGTGATACACTGTACATGTACTAAAAATCTAAGATCAACCTACTGACTGCAGTTAAAATTAAAACACTGAAATTTTTGGAAAATTTTTTCAAGTAGGGCTCAGATGCAATAGGCCTTCACTGATGCCTTTTCTGGTGACAGAAATTATGACATCAGTTTTTGAAGTACAAAAACTTTGATAAGTAGCACCTCACTTCACTGCCAAAAATGCACAGACTGGAGCTGATCAGAAGAGACATCATCTTGGGTCACAAATAAATGTAAGGAACATTGCTTATTGCGGTGTGTTGACAGAAAACCACAGAGAGAAAACCCTTTCCCTTTTCTTGCAGCAACTGTGGAAATTTAGCAGAAAGTAAGTGGCTCATAGTGATATAAGAACTCTCAGTATGAAATCATACATTTTTTCTCCCTAAAGCTATCAGCCTTCCAAACAACTTTAAGGAGCTATTATCAAGATTTATATGAAGTGTTGCCAACTGCTCCCGCTTCAATTTAAATGCTCCACACTCTTCCACTTTCAAGGTCCTGCTGGACCATTAACAGGCTCAAACCAAAATGCCATTAACATAGGAGGGTAACTTCAAGGGAGGTAATTCAGTGGCGGCCAATTTACTTATGAAAGGGCCCATTTCATGGTATGCACATAGCATGAAGCACCTGTAACTGCTTGCATATGTACCATGGGGATGTAACGTCAGCAGCATGGGATGCCATGGTAATTACGTGCACATTATGCGGAATGTACCCTGAAACAAGCTTTATCTTTATCTAGTTTAATTCTCCTGTTGGAAACAAAAGAACTTAGAATCCCACAAAGGATTTAGTCAGTTTAAATAGTGATTCACCATATGAATAGGTAGCCCCATCAAGGAGCATGCATCGCAGAGGAAACCTCTAACATCAACTAGGGTATCTAGTTCATCTAAGAGGTTCCTGTATTCATGTATGAAGTTCTCAAACGTGTTCAATGTGCTTAACTGTGAATTGTGCTGTGAAGTGTTTCTTTCATCAAACATTTATGACACTGGTTACGAAACTGACCTAGCTGAGATGGAAAAAGTCATAAGGAGCTAAACAGAAATTAATTCCACAGAACCCACATCACCAACAGCGAGACACTTTTTAAGTTTGATAGTGATCGAGGGTGGGATGGAAAGATAGCAGTCTGTCTGATGCTTGGCACACTTCCAAAGTGACGCGCATAAGCTATTTAAGATGAAAATATAAGGGAAAAAATGAAAATATATATAGTTTAATGTTGTTATTTTCATATTAGCTTTCCAACCCATGAATTGCATGGCGTTCACAGGACTCCTATGATCTAAACATATGTCACTTTTAGTACAGTACTGGTGCTTCATTTCATACATGTCTACTATAGGATGGTGATCATTTCTTTTTCTCATATGGAATGAATATAAATCAACAACATTAAAGAACAAGATGACAAAAGTTTTAGTGATACTAGTAACCAGTAAAAGTGAGTGGTGTTGAAAAAGTGGAAATCCTCACTTCACTCTTGGTGTATTTTCTTGTGTATATGATATGAGTGTAAGTACCCTCTACACCCGTGTAGCCAGCTCTTTGTTACAAGCCACAGTACACATACCTGACATCTACATAGGCATCTGGGCCAGACGACAACTTTGCCTATTATGCTTCAGTGTTAAACAAGCAGTATGTTTATCTCTTACACTTGGTACTTGCCAGCATGAAAGCTCTGCAAAAATAATTTTAAACCTTAACTTATATCTATTATTTTAACATTTATGTTTCCAGCCAATGGTGTACATAGTCAAGCACATTTACATGTACCCCAGCTAGGTTTCACTGTCGGTTATGACAGTCTGCTTACAGTTCTGCAAGTCTGTTTACATTATAGTCTTCTGGCTTTCTCCTTTCTAGATTATTATCTTCAAGAACAACATCAACACTATA
Source organism: Acanthopleura granulata (assembly GCA_016165875.1). NCBI lineage: Eukaryota > Metazoa > Mollusca > Polyplacophora > Chitonida > Chitonidae > Acanthopleura > Acanthopleura granulata. The sequence goes on from JABBOT010000004.1 coordinate 19,550,454, forward strand.
CACGGAAGGCTGCCGTTTCTAGAAACTTTACACAGAAGGCTTTAACTCCAACATGTTCAAACTGGCATTTTAAGCACAAGCAGCATGCTCATTTTTCCCCACATAATTACATGAAGGTCAAAATTTTCATTGTTAAGCAACAATCACACAAATAATTAAAAATTACATACATGAAAAAAAATCTTATTTAATAAACATGTATCACATGTGTACCTTCTCTGAGAGGTGCACCTGCTCACAGATGCCAGTTTTATGCCTAACCAAGATGCTCATATTACGCTACATGCACGACATGCACTTCACTCAACAATGTACGTAGATGTACAATATATATGTACATGTACGCAGACTATGGGACAATCTCATAGATAACCATCACTATAAAAGTACCATGCTATTCTTCATGAAACAACAAACATGTGGGCTTATGGAGGATTAAGTTATCATGATGATCTAAGTACATGCATGATCACGAATGTCCTTTATCATCAATTATAACCTTCTCACTCAGGGTGGATTACATGTATCCAGATACAACATCTTTCCTGTTGAATATGACATACATTTACATGTACACTGTTAACACACAAAAACATACACAAAAGATTGGCATGTGCAGAGTGTAACAACATCATAGCCTTTAAATAAGCATGATAAATCACACTCAGATCAGTTGGTCAGCCAGTCAAGACACAGGAACACTCACTACAATCATAATTTAGGTTTCCGTCAATATTACCTGCTCATGGTATTTGCTAATTGAAATTTGTTGCTAATTATCACTATGAAAGCTGATTGAAAGCTCTGCCTTCGCTCTTTCAAGACGTGTTAATCAGAAATGAATCAGAAATCAGAAGTACAGAAGTACATGTACTCTGGCCTTTAAAACAATCTATAGGTAGCTAAAGAGTGACAATAAATGAAAAATTAATCTTTTCCCATTCCTGGCACACATAAGAATATTTATCTGATCTTCAGCATAACTGGGCAAAGTCATTATCCACACTTTGTTCAATTATGCCACCCTAATATCGGTACCAGCAAGAAACAAGGAATAGTTTTGTTATTAATTGATTACACAAAACTGATGGATTTCATTTTTCTTCATAAAATCCATATATCTTACATATGAGTACACCATATGAAGATATGGTGCTCAGGAAAATGATTCAGATACGTAAATTACTAAGCAGAGATTTTAATATGAAAAACACATGCTTGAATTTCAACGCTTTAAACCCCTAACTGTAGGTTTCACAACTTATTCCATCTCCACATCTGATCAGGAACACGTGTTATCGAATCTAAACTTATATAATCTACAGTGCCACAATCTAGGTCTAGATTGATATAAGTCAGATAATTACATTTATTCATCACAGTCATGTTCAGTTCGTTAACTATATATGTGTTGGGGGGTAAAATTATTGTTAAGTTTGAGTTACAATTTGTGCAAATACATCCTCTTCGCCTCAAATAAGAGAATATGCTGTGATATATAGATAGCTGAAAAGGGTGAAGCACACCCAGGATCCAAACTAGCACAAAATATAATACCTGGCCCACCAGGGCAACTCTAGTAGAAGCAGAAAATGAAATCCTCTGGCGCAAGTCAATTTAAAGCATTCTACAAGCAGATTTCTTGATAGAATTTTGTATTGATTCTCCAACAATGATTCCCCATGAAAACACTAAACTGATAATACTGAATATCAGTGTTTTTATATCCATTCTATTATAGGTGAATGTCAGTATTTACTTCACTGATAAAGTGTTTTTACACATCATATTGAACACAATTATTGTTACTGCATGTTGGTATTTCCCTCCCAGATGCTATGACATTGCAAAGGAAACATTTAGTATTATTGCGCTCCCATCTGAGGTCAGCAGGATGATGTCATAATACAAGTATGGTCAACATAAACATTCCTATCTCATGTATGACATGATGTCATACAAGGCATCGTTTCGACATGATGCAATACAACAAGTCTCAAAAAGCCTAAATGCATTGCTTAAACTGTTTTAATACACAAACTTATAATGTTGTTGAAATATAAATAATAAACACAGCACTGTACTCTAAGTTATACTGCTTGGGTATACGGCCTGACACATTGAGAAGATTAATATTTTCACAAGCCCGAAGGACGAGTGGAAATATTGATCGAGACAAAATATCAGGTCATATACCAAACGCAACACGCTGGTATAAGGAATCTATCACAATGAAGAGCATTCCGGACGTCTTTTGTTGAATTAATATCGATACTTTGGCCAAACATGCCGCATTTTCACAGCCGCTTTGCCAATGACTGTGCGGCCGAGGCCGATGTCTTGGCTCTCACGAAGAGAGACCATAGGCTATGATGGGTGCAAAGACTGCCCAGACCAAAAAATATGTTCAGCTGACTGCTAGGTATTCATTTTCAATTCAATTCATAAGGATTTGCAATTTAATGGTCTCAGATGGATGCTACTTTTCTACACTTTGTTGTTGTTAACAGCTGAATCATTAAAGCTCTTTGAAAAATAAAGGCAAAAGTTACTGACTCATTCTTGATAGGGGATGCTATCCTTGCCTCTGCAAGGATAAAGAAAAAATATCAAAGGTTCGAGACTGTATCACTTGTCTGTGTTGCCAATACTGTAGCCTATTAAAGGCCAGTTTGAGGACTAGAATTTTCTCTGAATTGTGATAAAGTGGGTTATCATTTCCACCTCTAACTTGAACAATATTTATGGTATTCAACCTTGATTGTGCAATGTCCCCATGAAACTGACATGTGTTCTCAGGTTTAGGTTTTTCACAATGTTCCCTGAGATCCAACCTTAGCACTGCACTAAGTACAAGCCAATCTGCATTTCAGGGCTCCAGCAAATACACGCAGGTTTTGGCAAGATAAGAGTAGGGGCTCTTGCAAACTAGTCCTGCTAAATGATGTGATTTTATGCTACCGGACATACTCGACTCTACAAGATGTAAATATAAATCTAGAGGAGCTACAATAAAATTGTGCCTTTTCACCATGTTTATTTTGCCAGCGCACACCACCGTGTCTCATCCACACAAGACGGAACTCTCGACTCAAACGATGATTCGGTTTATTTTCAGCAATTTCAGGTTTAATCAATCCTTATGAGTGCACGAGTTGCTTTCTGGCATCCTTATTAAGGAAATGCTCCCATACTTGCCTCAGATATAGTTTTGCTTTATGGTCTTGTACCTACAGGCCTATATATCTATTTTTTTATCACTGTAAATCCCACAACACCCAACACTGTATCCCTCATGTAGCCCATACAGCTACATGCTTACGGTGCTAAAAGAGGTCCATGCAAATGGGTCCAGGGCTGTTTCATAAAGTGTGGGTAATGCTACATGCAGGTAACAACCATGACAACTAAATACCTACATTTCTGGTTGCACTGTTGTTACGTACACACAACTATGTGCGCTTTGTGAAGTGGACCCCTGATCTTTCTTCAAGTGTACATGTAGGTAGTAGGCCAGTGACTTGATCAGTCATTAAACCAAAAACATGAACTCTGCAAATAAGGCTCCATCCTTCAACCTCATCTCCGAGACTTCCCTTAAGTTTTGAAAAACGTTTGAGCATGGTATGATTCTAATAAAAGCTAAAGGTTGAAAAATAGCTGCAAATATGTACTTCTCGTTCAAGTGTCGCTGCCACAAGAACAGTTCAACACCGTTTCTGAACAATGTCTGATATCCAAAAGTGTGGCTTCTACCTTTTAGCTCAGCCACACATGCAACACCGTACATATATTCCACTTGATCATGGCACACCAGCCCTAACTTCATGACATGCTGTGAAATAGTTTGCGGTGTTATCAATCTGGACCAATAAAGATGCAAATACATCCCTGCCTGAAAGTTCATTATGCATCTATGTCTAACTCATTTAACTATCTCTAATTGGACACCACGTTACGTGCTGAACTTCAAATCTTTAATCACCCCTTTTCTTCCTGTCACACCCATCCTTGGCCAAAACCCTATCCTAGTACCAACCCAATCCTAACCTCATCTCATTCCTATAAGATAAATTGGAATTGGAGCCATCTCATGAGATTAACGCTTTCTGGGTGAGACATGAGTGGCTGCTCTCGCAAACTCTACAAAATACACAACTGACAGACACCATTCCACGACCCCTTTTCTGTAAGTTTTTCTTTCTCACTTTTCTGGACTTTGTTCACACAAAACATAGGTGAATAGATTTTCTACCATAGGCCGAGAGCTCCTTAGTCTTAAGTTAAACTAAAATCCCCTGAATCGGATTGTCGTCAAGCTTACCAATAACGGCAAATTAACATTCTATAGTATAGCGACAACCGGAGATCAAGTTATTTTGCGTTAGTTTGCAAGAGCACCCACTTATGCCCCGCCAAACAGTGTTTATCTCCCAAGACATTCCAATGCCAGTTCGGTTTAATCCCGAAATGTTGACATTTTTGTGAATGACAGAGGGAAATGTGTTCTTTCTGTATGAGAACGATTATCGGTTGCCAGAAGAAGAATTCATGAGTATTACTGTGATGTATAACAAATTTCACAGACTGCACCAATCAGAAGGGCCACATACATGTAGCTGGCCCAACAACGCTTACATCTGTAAATCACCTCATTGGGTACTTACCGAGGCCGTGTGCCTTGCTTGGGAGGCGACAATCAGCGGTGCCTGCATATCGTGGCTTGAAGATCCTGCGCCCATAAACCAAACTATAGTAAGCGCAATGGATAAAATGAGAATTACTGCAAAGTACCAAGTACCAGTTGGTTTCAGGCTATTTCGCACTCGTTTGGACGCTTGGCTTGTCTTCAGCAACAAAATATTTGTTGACATTCGTCCGTTGATACAGTCACATATGAAACTGGCATCTCTTTCCGGATAAAATGCTCTCTGCGCATGCTCAAAATGGAAATAGTCTCGGACAACATTCTTAGTGTGACGTCTTCAAGGTCTTGTTAAGTCTGACATGTTTATTTTATTTCAGGCCCCTTTTTGAACAGCTTTCCAAACGAGAACATACAAACAACTCAAAAACAAGATAATAATAAGAAAAAAATGGGCAAGGACAATTTAAATCGAACTGAACTTAAGTTTTCTTCTGTTAATTATCTAGCTTTTTGTCTTTTACCTTAATTAATTGGATTATAGTACATTCAACCAAGTAAAAGCTGTGATGAATTGCAACATATCTGTCGTCGGATATATATCTGGTTTTATTTATTTTGTTCAAGGTAAGAAACAGATAACCATGTCATACATAAATGTTTCTGCAGATGGTCACATCGTCGTTAATATGTAGGCTTAGTCTAAGCATGAAGTTATTTGTATGACTCAAAACTATAATCAATTTGTTTGGAAGTAAGAAAGTTAATTAAATCTGATATTTTAAACTGGCGCTCTAGAGTAATAAATATATACAAAGAGTATGCCTATTTTAGTCTTTCAGTAAACTTATTTTATACACCAAAAATATGAACATTAGTAACGCAATTTGGACACTGTTATACAGAGTAATGGCCAATTAGCCTACTGTTAAACCAGGGATTTTAAGCCTAACAGTAGGTTTAAAGACATAATGATAAGGCAAGTACTTTTATTGAACACTTCCACCTTAAAGCTTTTCGAAAAATAAGAAAGTCTTTTCATAGAGATGTTATATAAACATAACCCAGTGCTAAATGTAGCCTATCGCCTTCCACTGCATGCACTGAGGCTTCACTCTGGAAATTCGGGATCATATACCTGTAAAATATTCATAACTCTCCTACCGTTGTTCTATTTTAACTGTCCATTACTGTTTTGAGGACATGTTATATTATACAACTATATATTACTTGTATGATCGTTAATATTATAGCGGCGTTCTAGGCCACTGGTCAAATATCAGTATACAAGGCGCAATTTGCGAGCCTACCTTTTCTCGACGGCAGCGAGATATTCCGAGAGGATGGAGATGAAGACCAAATAAAGTGGGTAAGACCGTCATCATGTAACAGATGTTGGCACAAAAGTGTTATCGGTTTGTATAATTGTTGCAGGATTTCTTAATTCACTGATGAATTTACAGTTTGTTATAGGCGTTTGCGTTGTGTCTATCTTTTGCAGTGTTGCATATCCTCTGTGCTGCACTTTCCTTTGATTCTCTCACAAGTGCAGTGCAAGTTGCTTGGATGCACTAGTCTACCCACATGGACTCAGGGTGATGTTTTAAAATTCTGACATTCATCTTAACCCTGAATCCATCACGCGTGTTAGATAAAATTGCAGCAGATTTCAGAACTCGAAGTCGATGCACATAAATGTCACTGAACTTAACCTTTTTGGCCCATTACTATGCCATTTTCCATTTGAATCTCGAGCCTATCTTCTTAATTCACTACCTTTACTGATGAAACTAATGAACTTGTAGTCTTGTGGTCACATTAGCTGTGAGAACTTCAAACGTACCAAACGGGTCAGCCGTTTTGAAAGTCTCGTAATCTACTCATGTTGCAGAAATGTAACAGAGTTCTGTTTTGGAGAACGTCCTGAAAACCAAGATGTTTTCGTTGCAGTTTGTAGGCTGCAATACAAATCTCTATAATACAACAGAGAAGGACATAACATTTTCGTTTCTGTCAATTTAGTTTGAATATAGGTAAGGTTGCGTAACAAGAGCGTTGACCTCATCGAAAGCAGTTCCATCGACTTTTCTCCGAAGTTTGAAGTTCTAAGGCGATTGTTTTGAGTAGGAGTGATGGACTCAGGGTTACGATGAATGTCAAAATTTTAAAATGACTCCCCAAGTCCATCTAGATGGACTATGGATGCACTGGTGCAGGTGGTCATGTAGTCCCAGAATATATTCATGTTCAGGACTAGTGGTCATGGTGGTATGGTGGAGCCTTTCGCAAGCCCTAGCACTTTTTCACTGATTATGACGATGGCAATGGTCATCACTCGAATCGGTACTCATTTCTAGTACATTGTCATTTAGTTTCCAGTCATGCATAAATTTTATCAGGAAACATTAAAAATATAGATACTAGGAACTTGTTGTATCTCGGCATTCATGCGATTGCGTTATTCTGTATTTGTCAATTCTTTCTTGTGTAATAACAGAACATAGGAATCTCCAGATCGTGAAATTTCCGTAGAAAATGTTCAAGTCAGTGTTGTTAAGATCAGCTTATTAAAAACATAAACGGATCAGGTAATGGTGCGAAAACAGTCTTTCAGAAAGCCGAAATTTTAGTACCGAAATATATTGTGGCCCCATACTAAATGAAGCAAGGTTGAGAAAAGAAGAATGTACAACACTTGGCCCTTTGTTTCCCATCAGAATATTTTGGAAAACTGGTGCCGGGGTCCTGGAGCAATTTTCATTTTTCATTACCAATATCAGTATAGATTTTATGACAATCTTACCTTTTCTTACAATTGGTGGCATAAACTGAAATACTGAGTTTTGATGTGGAAGGTAAAATGATGTGGCGGTAACGGGGCACAACAAATCAAGTGAAAATCGCCTAAAAGGTTCAGCCCAGTGGAATTGTTTTGCTAATCCAAAATTCTGAGATTCATTGTGACATCACATCTATCATACTCTCTCGTAATGAAAATAACAGAAAAAGTAGAAAGGGGCATGTGGCATTCTGTATTTCATTTTCACTGGTATATGTAAGCCAGGGAGTATGCCTTTGTAAGGCGATTCTCATGGGTCATGGTCATGGGTTTCCTCTGGGCCCTGCCTAGTTTCCTTCCTCCATGGATGGGTGAAATATTCTTGTGTACGGCGTAAAACACCAATCAAATAAATAAACAAATAAATCAAAAAAGATGATATTATCAGAAAATCCAGCTGAATAATGATAATGCTGTCTGCATCAGTTTTCCAAAATATTTTGACAAGCAGAAGGGATGAAGTTATATATCTGTTTTATGACTTATGTTATTTCCTAAAACAAAGACAGGGGCCTCCGTGGCTCAGTCGGTTAGCGTGCTAGCGCAGCACAATGACCCAGAAGCCTTCCACCAATGCGGTTGCTGAGAGTTCAAGTCCAGCTCACGCTGGTTTCCACTGTGGGGAAGGTCTGTCAGCAACCTGTAGATGGTCGTGGGTTTCCCCCGGGCTCTGTGCGGTTTCCTCCCACCATGATGCTGGCTGCTGTCGTATAAGGGGAATATTCTTGAGTACAGCATAAAACACCAACCAAATAAATAAATAAATAAATAAAACAAAGGCATTTCTGAGTGTCCGAGCGCAGGGAAAACAATTTATTTTGACCTGCATGTAGCTGGCTTATCCTTTTTAAAATAATAGACAGCTCATGACTGAGCTACTGTTAATTAAAAAGATAATAAAATTTTCTCTTGCATGTAAAAACCTGTGTGAAATTGTATGAATTTGTTGATAAATGACCTTCGTTTAAAGTGTGGAGTATTGTGCTGCCTATTGGGGATCTGAAGACACTCATGCTTGTGAGCTTAAGAGGGACTGACCAATCAGAAAGCTAGGAGATATGATCTATTTATAAGCTGTTACATAAATGTTTTGAGTAGTCTGTCAATGTGACATTAATAACGTAGGGACTGCTCACTGTTTTAATGTTGTATGTTTTAATTATAATAAGTACATGGTGAACAAGACACCAGAGTATTTCCAGACCATTGTGTTGTTGCGGGAGTAAGTTTCTTGATCATTTCATGTTGTAAATTCACATATATACGTAAGTTACAAACACAACCCTGTCGATTTGCTACAGTCTCAGGTGACAAGAGAGTTTCGTGCTTGGAACAATTACATCACAGCCTAGACAGAATGGCTGTGTTTCATGCTAGTCAATGGAGGACAATCAGATGTCAGTTTCCACTATCATAGTAACTGTTCGAAAAAAAATCTGTACCGAAGTAAACATAATATTGTGCAACCTCTTTGGACAAACTTAACTTAGTTCTAACATATACTGTATGCTATGTTTGGAGATGTGGAGAAATATTAAATTTGTTTTAATTTATTTTTGAAATCAATGTATTTCAGGACATGTTTCATCCATTGGGAATAACAAACAGATAATTAAGGTAATCCAGGAGATCAGCACCATTCTCAGACATGTCACATGTGTACGACACAGGGTCTACCACACCTCCATTTGCTGAGTCCCCAATGATGCATTTACTTCCTGTAACTGAGAGCCCAGCAGAGGAGACCACTGTGAAACAGGTCAGTATGCTTAAAGGTTTATACACATTTTTTTACATATTAAGATTATAATGCATTGAAGAGCAGGCCTTCGTATTTGACGAGAACTGTGCTTCGGGTTATGTGAAGGTGCTGAATTTCATACAAACTATCATGGTTAATGTGGGCAAATTGGAATGCTTTGCATGAAAAAAAATTAGCATCTGACTGCTAATGCATGTTATTGCGCACAGCTTATACAGGTTGCATGCAATACATGTCAAACTTCCCTCAAAACAAGGCAACGCCATGATGGTTGTCACCTGGGGCGCATAACAATACACATGCTGTTATGAAGTTCAGTTTTCTAACGTGAATACCCTTCTCATTTGCCATTTTAAGATGTCCATATGTGTCCAGTAGGGAGCAGAATAAAGAGTACTATAGACATGCATATATTTTAACTCTCGGAATACTTTAATAATACAGGGGCCTCCGTGGCTTAGTCGGTTAGCGGGTTAGTGCAGCACAGTAATGCAGGAGCCTCCCATCAATGCAGTTGCTTTGAGTTCAAGGCCAGCTCATGCTGGCTTCCTCTTGGGCTGTACATGCGAAGGTCTGCCAGCAGCCTGCAGATGGTCATGGGTTTCCTGCGGGGTCTGTCCCCGGTTTCCTCCCAACATAATGCTGGCCGAGGTCGTAGAACTGAAATTTTCTTGAGTACAGCAAAAAAACACCAAGCAAATAAATATAAGTTTTAATAATACTTGTGCAGAATGACTATTGAACACCTCTCTTGACATTGTGCAGTAGAGTGGAAACGGTCAGATAGCATTCCTCAGATGCATGTAGATGCATACCCAATATGTAAAAAGTCTTTAAACAATGACAAAGACACATATGGAATCACACACAGACATGCATTTACACGTGTTTTATTTCTTCTTGTATACATTACTTGAGAGACAAGACTGAGATACAGACAGAAGTAATATTAAACAATGTGCAGAGGGGCCGGCTTATATACTACATGTAGGCTACGATAAATAAATAGTATGACTTAGGGTATTTATAAACCTAGCTTGTGTATTCACGGGTTCTGTGAACATGTCCTTAATTTTGTTTCTTGCCTTCAAGTGACAGTGTCATTTTATTAATTTACGCTATCCAAGGGAGGCCTGGATATGAAAAACAGTATGACATAAAAACACTTCGGCCTGTTTACATTGACTCCATGAACACTGGACATGCTGGATTATGCTATAAGCCTATCAGTTTGGGGGAATTTAGAGCTTCGGGACACCTCTTCACGCCAGATGTCAATAATCTGAGACACAGCTGTACAATTAAATCACTCCGTTTTACTAGTCTGCACGCTCACTTTATGAACTATGGGCTGTCCAATCACTGCAAGATTTTTTCTGTAAATAACAAAATTTGTTTTCCTTTATCTGTTATTTCATTTTATCATCAGGCAATATGGTGAAAACTCTGCCCCACATATGTTTGAGCCCACTGTCTTTCCGAGCCTACCGGACCCAAACAGTCAGGGACAGCTTGCCGTCCAACATGGCTGATGCACTGCATTACCAGGCTGATCAGCGGTCATGTGACATTTATTGTACACAACCTATACTGCCGACTCTACCGTTGATGTTAGTAGTTTATTGCACTTGGATTCCCCACTGACCTGTTTCTCAGTACTCTACTGTTCAATTACATAATTTTTAGCAACAAATTTTTTTCTTGAGTTGTACAAAAAGTATGCCTGTGCCATGTGTAAATACTCCGGTCGTATTGTCATTGTCATTGTTCAGTGACTGCATAACCAGGGGTTCATAGAAGTCATTTTTCCACATACCGCCAACTACCCTTGGGAGGAAATTGAGTTTTTCTTTTAATCGAAATTGAACATCTAATTTAAGTAATTATAACTGCCTTTAATTGAACTCTAGCTGGTCTTCGAACTGTATGATATTACCAGCTGATAAGAGTCGCAAATTCCAATTATCATTTCAAGCTTCCACACTGAACAGTGTTGATGCACTTATAGACCTATCCAGAAGCTTACAACCAAGACGACACGGACAAAAAAACTCTATGAAGTTGGTTTTGACATCAACAACACTTCATGAATCATGGTACAGTGTTCGTGATGTACCGGATTATGGAAATTGTGTCACTCACAGTCAAAAGGCATGTAAAAAGAGATGCATTCGAAAGATTAAGGAAAAAGCTTTCAAACACAACAAACACACTAAAAACAGTTGAGGCAGAAGATAGATAATTAATAATCATGAAACACCTCTATATGAAAATATTAGAAAATAATAATGGATGTAGGTGAATGTTCACTTAATGATCTAAATTTTCTCTTGAAGTATTATCCTTACTTCTGAAACTCCAGATTCCAGTTCATAGCTGCAATTTAAAACTCTGACATTTTTGATAATGGTTACTGTGATGGAAAATCATTATTGGAAAAGCCATGAGTCATGTAAAATTTACAGTGAAAGTCAGTCTCTGTAAATGATAAAAAAAGGAAAACCACTAACCCGTATGATGGAATTATATTTTTATAATTATCTGAAAATAGAGAGGGTACAGATTTAGAGACATTAAGTACTCTTCTGCACTATGTATCAATGATGATGGGTTGTCACTTGTTCCACATCTATTAACCACAGAATCTCAACAGCTTCAAGTCCTGTCTGGCACATGAACAAAAGGAAACACATTTTTAAAAGGAATGGAGGTGGCAAAAAATGTTTATGTCTGGCAAAAAAGTATTTACAGCTGTAAGTCATCTATCAAAGTTCACACGATCATAAAAGAAATCTGGAGATTAAATTGCAAACTGTGAGTGCAGGCCATGTGCATAAGCCACCTCATGATCTGAAGCAGAGTTGTCAGACGTATGCGCAACTGCTTGGATACGTAAAGCCTAGGTTTCAAAAGGCATATGTAACAAGGTGCCATATAAGCACTATCTACTCCCGGGCTGGAGGGAATTTCCCTTCAATCTAGTGGTAGAAGTGTGGACTTAAAATCCAAAGGTCGCTGGTTCAAATCCCCAGCTGGTTAGCCTGGTCACACACACACACATATATATATATGGGTCGTTCCATCTCTCACCATTAGAGCGAGGACGCTGCTTGCTGATTTCTTGCCGTTTTCAAGAAATTTCACCTTAGCATATGCTTTGCCATAAAAACATTTGCTTTTCGATAAACTTATATCCAGGAAACAAAGAACGATCAAGAGTAAAAAGGACTTAAAACAGCGAAAAAGCAGAACCGATGTGCTCAGTGTAATGTTTGAGATAAACCACACTTGATTGCGTATGTGCCTTTGGAAAACGAGGTAGGTAGTCATGTATGTCCATTGCAGCCCTGTTCAAGATCATGAAGTGGCTTATTGAAAGTTACTAAAGCTAGTTGCGCCACCTGGCATAAGAGGGAAGGAACCAATTAGATTGTATTGGTCCACAGTCAGTCTCTACAGTGAAGTCAAAAACTGAATTATCTGGAACCATAAAAGTAGGTTAAGTTAATTCACAAATATTGGTAGAGACCCAAAAAACGTACTGTATGTCATGTTTGATTGTACACACCCCTCCGATGGAAGAAAGAGCCTTCTCAAGTCAAAATTCAACTCAGCATGTCATGGAGATTTCCGTACAAGGGAGGTAACTCGTAATGCACACGAATTGTTCTGGGATTTTGGAGCTGTTCAAATTGATTTTATGAAAAATTTGGAATATTTCTTTTCTAAAACAACACAAACTGAATAAATATAACCATTTTATTGAGTTTTTTTATTCAGTTGACAACTTCCTTTCTTTACTCAAGGATAAATGTATCACCAGTTTAATGTCCTGCACATTATCTAATATTTCATGATGTAGTGTGCACAACTCGAAGGCTCAAACACACAGCTTTGATCCAAATTTAAATGCATTCCTCTTCAAATGTGGAAGTTTGAGGGAGTAAACTGACTGAAAGCCATGTCTGTCAGGTTCATTTTCAGCCTGTACAGAAACAGTTGACCCGTCAGGGATGAGTTCGGTGAGTTTGTGACGTTATTTCTGTCAAAGGAATCTGATATGTAAAGTCCGGTAACCAGCCAAAATGACATAGTGCTATTTCCTATCTATTTGCAAGGGGTTCTGATTAGCTTGGTTTAGTTGATTAAGAGTTTAAACTGCTTAGACTTACAAAAAAATTTACGTGACAAAATTGGTCTGAAGTCCAATTCTGCATGCTGAGATTCAGAATGAGCCACTGTCACGTACATTTACGATATGAAATTGTACAGATAGTGGAGTAATACAGATTATAAATAGTGTGCATGTCTAATTATTGAATAGTTTTTCATAAAAAAAAAATACTTAATAGTAAATTAACAAATCAGTTAGTCCATTGCTAATCCTAAAACCCAATTTATTGAATTATATGTAATAAGTCATAAAACAGAATATTCACATTTTGAATGAAGGTGGGACTATTCTTGATTAAAATTAATTGACAAATGAATTAATGATGAATTTTGTCACACTTGATACCCGTCCAGACATTTTGGTCTTTTTCTCCCTTTCTATTTTAGAAACAGTTGTGTGAAGGAATACTTTTATTTCTGAGTTATTTTATTAACATTATGCTCTGAAATTCAGCACCCTTGTAGCTGAATTATACGCTAAAAAAACTATCCCGCAAATATTTGATTTCCAGTTTTAAAAATAGTGGTGAAAGAATATTAACGTTCCAAAAACTTTTTAAACTTTTGAAAGATTTTTAAATGATCATTCAGAACAATCTAAGATGAATATTAAAAATCTGTAGTTTGAGTTTAAATAGTAAACTAAATGCATCAGCAATAAAAATGTAAAAATTGTGAAAGTTAACCAAAACAAGATAACATTTTAAAAAACTGCCCTGATTTTTTTCAGATTTTATATTTATTTTCATTAATATTAAAGTTAGGTAAATATTAAATATCAATATTTTGGGACACACGAGGCAAAATGTGGAATTTTGTTCATGAGGGGCTCTAGTATCCTTGATTGTATCATTGTATATGTGAGCTTATAGAATACTGGAAGACTCACATCTTAGGCAAGAAAACAAATGATGCATGTGGGTGTGTCATTGAAGTTTGAAAGAAGATCTTCAGAGTGAGATATCTTAGTGGTGGAATGTTTGAATTGTGAGTTCAGTTATGTGTAAAGTCATGGAGGGCTCTAAAGACATGAGTATCATGTTGAATGTAATATTGATTTGTCAGCATTATCACCATTGACATTAAAGTTTTGGGAGGAAACAAGGTGATAGTGTGCAGTATTCAGAAATCGTCTGAGGTACTTTGTTCAACTGGTGTTAAGTTAGTAATGTAAACACAGGTACGTATAGAAACAGTACATGCACAGGATTTTAACATTTGCTGTCCGTGTAGAGCCTCGCAGGTTGGTAACAGCTGAGTGACTTATAACATCACCTGACAACATATGGGTACAGGAGAAATGGGATATTGTGTGTTTTAACTGTTGGGAAATGGGAGGGGGAACAGGCAGGGGACAGTCATCATTGCATATGCATGTGTATGGCCAATGCAGAGTTGGTGAAAGTTACCAGCGTTATGGGACAGTTGAGCTGGTGGTCTGATTTGGATGAGCGCACTTTCTTTCGAATGCATGTGCATTGTGTCCTCTACAGCCTGTACACAGATGATCTTTAAGCATACCATTAACAGACCTTATCTATACCCAGCTTTAGCCCTCACAGGGATCTGTTTCAATTTTTATCCTTTGTCACTAAGATCTAGATCTGCTGGCATATGTAGCTGCTGCTGAATGATGGGGTATCAGTTGCTGCGGTGGTAGGATATATTTGAGAGGCATGAAGTAGTCTCGTGTGTCGGAATGCAACCTGATTTATGTGGATTTTCCAGTAGGACAAACAGAGCCTGCAGTGTGACAGAGGACATGGATATACATGTATAATGTGGCTGTACCTATGCTAGTCGGCAATTTTGATGTGTGACACAGGATTTGTCGAGTAATTTCGAACTACATTGTGCTTGTGGACATCAAGAGGCTGTCGGAAATGCAAGTAGTACAATCACCAGAAGTAAAATCGTAGACATGGGTTCTCCAGAAATCAATACCTCGTTCAAGGTAATTAATTTCACTTTAATGTGTAATTTTGACTCCAGTTAATAAAGCCAAAGATCAGTTGTTCAAAGGCATATTAAAAGTTTACATGTAAGTTAGACTTATCTGTAATAAGTGAGCACAAGCATTTTAATACAAAACAAATGAAATTAAGAGCAGACTAAAAATTTAAGTTTTTTATTTTAAAATAAATGGTAGAGGATATGGATAGAAATAATGTGGATTGTTCTCCTGTGTATGCTAAAATCACTGTCTGAATGTTCACCTGTAGACATGGTTTTGTGCACCAAGCCTATCCTTAAGTACTGTACCAATTTTCATAAAAGTATGCAGACATTGTCATAATTTTCATGCCATTTATGTCAAAATTTACCAAATTACCCTCACTGTTGAGGTACTTAAAGGTTTATAGGTGTGATTTTTTCAGCCACAACCTCTGAACTTACTGCATAGAGTTTAGTATACATCTTCCTTTGACATAAACTTGTGATTTTTTAATTTTCATGACAAAATAGTTCATTGTTTACAAGGTTACCTTTCCAAGACACCTCAGTTATATCCAGTACTTAATCTACTAATCTTCCACCAGTGTATGGTTTGCCAAGCTGTGCACCACCTGATGTGAAAAAACCCTATTGCTTTTCAGTGACCTTGACCATTTACTTCCAGGTCAGTGGGGTCATTGAAGTTGAAAGGCCTGTAAACATGACATCATGAGTTTACCAAACTTACATGACATGTAAATCTAGGGATGTAGATGAACTTTATTTCACTTTAGCTTTGCAAGGTCAGTTTTTTGATCTTCTGACCATCCCTGTGTCTGACCACTGTCTGGTCATTTCCCAGGAAACTCAGTATGTATTGATCAGTTGAACTAAAATTCTCCAAATTTATATTATACTTACACTTTGTTGTGAGACAGAACCCTATTCATTCTTACTGGTTTTGTGTTATATTTTCTGACTGTCTGTTGTTCTTTGCATCTGCCCATTTCCTGTAAAGACTGTGTGTCTTGAACAGTTTGTCCCAAGTTCACAAAAACTTACACCATACTGACACTCCAACAGAACACTATTGATTTTTGGCTGCCATAATCTTTTCAAGGTCATAATAGTCATTAAATGGTATGAATGGCTGGCGTTATACTTAATATCTCTTGGATAGTTATATCTGCTCATTACATTGTACTAGTACTTAAGGCTGAGGAGTTTTAAATGCATTACGTGGTATTTTTTTACATAGCAGAATAAAAGCAGAATATCATCAATTTTGCAATATTTGACACCCAAACCCATTCAAGGCCGTATTTCAAAAGACTAATCCAATCAGGCTTACTGGGAAACTCGTAAAACTCCTTCCCGCCTTTAACAAAAGAGTCCAAAGCTGTGTACTCCTATGTTCTTTTGTAGACTAAGTCACATCTTTAGGTGTATGTGTGCACACAAAACACTTGAGTAGTACACAAACACTGCCGTCACAGCAGAAAACAATGTGCTTTTACTGCGATTTGGACCCCATTGTGTAGCTCATCCAAGTCTCATATTAGTTATCTATATATTTATCGTATGTTCCATCCAAGATAAATCTGCGAGTTGACCATATTGTGCTGTGATAACACCATGTCGAAAAGGGACATCATTTTGATGTAAAGCGAAATGTTGTATCCAGCATATAACTGTGAAGGGATGTAATCTGTGTCAGTATGCATGTATGTGTGTATGCGTGTCTGTCCGTCCTTCAGCTTTCTCCACACCAATTTGTCAGATTAACTTCATACTGAATTTTTTCACTGGACATACATTATCTTTCATGCAATTGCTGTATTTAAATTTTGTGTATATATGTATGCATATGAAGACAGTAAAGAAACATTAGCTGTGAGAATTGCGACAAAACTCAGGGTTCAAGCACTTAGAATTCAGATTGACAAGTGGTCTCTCAGCTGTTGGTCATTTGGGTCAGGAATGATTGATTGATTGATAGGTTGATAGTTACAATCATGAATGGAGCTGGCACATATTCCCTTATTCGGATCTCAAATCTCTTACTTTTTTTGTTATTGGAATATCAACAAGCCTGTTAACATGTTATACGTTATTCAAATGTCGAATAACTTGCCATCAAGTTTTTTTTTATTTGAATGTTGAATAATGTGCTAGGACGTTTTTCTTTATTTGGGTACAGATAATTGATTGATTGATTAACTGACAGTTACAATGGAGCTAACCGGTATTTCCTTATTTGTATCTCAACTCTTGTACTTCTTTGTTATTGAAATATCAACTAGCCTTCTAACACTTCAGCTAGCATGTGTAAAATGTCAAATAAGGAGTTAGCATGTTTTTCGCTATTCGGGTCCTAAATAATTGATTGGCTTATTGATTGATTGACAGTTACAGTGAAGCATGTATTTCCTTGTTCGGATCTCGTCTTTTTTTCACTTTTTGTTTTGGAATATTGACTATCCTGTTATTGAATGTCAAATAACGTGCTAGCATGTTTTTCATTATTCCAGTCCTGAATGATTGATTGACATGTATTTCATTATTTGGATCTCAACACTGGTATTGGAATATTGAATATCGATGGTAGCACATTGTTCATTGTTTGAATGTCGAATAACGTGCTATCACGTTATTCGACAGTGGTCAGGATAATCGATATTCCAATAACAAAAAGTCAAAGAGTTCAGATCCAAATAATGAAATATGTGACAGCTCAGTTGTAACTGTGAATCAATCAATCAATCAGTCAATCATTCAGGTGTTCAGGCGCCCAATAACAAAAAACGTGCTACAACGTTATTTGACATTCAAATAATGTAAAACGTGCTAACCGGATAGTCGATATTCCAATAACAAATATTAAAAGAAATTCAGATCCAAATAAGGAAATACTTCCCAGCTCAATTGTAACTATCGATCAATCAATTCTTCGGGTCCTGACATTCGAATGACAAATAACAAAAACAAAAGTGGTGCAAACTTCAGTTTACTAAACCCACACTGAAAGCCACAGTCTTGTCCTTCTCAGATAGTATGTGGATTGGTCTATAAGTGCTTGACACTTTCATTGTCTGTTTTTGCCAAGAAGATTTTCTTCCATAACCCAAGCAGAACAACATGCTGTGTGTTTGTCTGTGGAAGTGTGTTAGAAACAAAGACTTCAGTCAGTATTGACTTGCCTGTGAGGAGTTTAACTGAACAGCAATCATTTGCCGGATATAAATTTCACAGAAAAAATCATTACTGTTAAATTGAAGTAAATGTCTAAAACGTATTTATGGTACTTTCTGGTTGTACTGCCGAGGACATAAGGAAGTGCATTGTTAAGCATAAAAAAAATTAGCATGGTCAGTTTAGGTGCCTGAGTGATGATGTCACAAGCCTTGTTAGTGGGCATTGCCTTCAGTATGCTGGGGTGGTATACAAAACTTACATTTCCTCACATCGTCTCCATGAGGACTTAGTGACACTTAAATAATTCCTAATGTGTGGCAGATTGGAATTATTTTCTTTGGGCGTATTGCACTGGAAACATTTGAAAGCAAAATAAAACCATTAGGCTTTCCAGACAGAAGATACATGTACATTACATTTACACATTTCAGTGGTGAACTTAATTAGTGTGCACAGGTATACTATATATATATGTATGTCTGTGTACAGTGCAGTGTGCGTGACTCTAAATGTACCATTGCATGTATGGAACTTCGCCACAGTATCATTGTATTATAAAATTACATTCATATAAATCAAGTCTTACTGTTACTAAAAGTGAACATAAAGTCAGCCACTGAACTTGAAATAATTCCCAAAGAAGTTTTCTAGAGGTCTTCTAAAATTTTTTTTAAAAATGCTACAATGATTTTCAGCAGGATAAATTGTAATCATCAGTTCCTAGCCACTCATTTGGTGACACCATTTTGCCATGTTTGCCATCTGAAGTGATGTGATATGGCCTCAGAACTCACTTGCACCATCAGTAATAAACAGTGCCACATACGTCCAGGATTATGTGCAAATTTACATGACCAGGCAAAACAGTTTGATAAGTCAAAAACTAGAAACTAAAATGCCGGATAAGCAACCCAAGAGTTACAGCTCTGTAATGGTTTTTTTTGTTTTGAAATGTGATTACGGCAGTTCGTCAGGGCAAACTGGGTGGGCACAGCGTCGTCTTTCAGCAGTCCTTTTCTTAGCTTTGTCTCTGTCTGCATTGTTGTCAGCATTAGCAGCCTGTGGTCATAGGGGAATATGAACAGGGTATTTGGGACAGATTCTTTTCTGTTGATGCTACAAAGACATTTTCAAAATTTCATTCTGAGGCATTCCATGGCAGATGTCTTGCCAACTTACACAGACAAATCAATGCAGCCTCCTGCCTAACATTGTAACACAGTAAACCTATGATTGTCCAGTTGGACCAAAATGCTTCAAGTTAGCACTAAAAATATAACCTGAAATTCTGATTTATTGCTCTGATATCTGTCTATTCACCATAAGAACCCTGAATCAAGAGCTGAGGAGATGTGACCTGACAGCCAAAGTATGGTGATGTTTTGAGGGCTGGTGATTGCTCAAGTGCTTAAGGGCTTCTACAACAAGGCTAAATATTTTTTTGTGATACCTGTGGCTTTCTTTCTTTTTTTCCATATACTTGTATATGTATATAGTGGCAGACTTTGTGTTCACTTGAAGTGCTAAACTAATTTAGAATTTGATTACATTGACATTGAATGGTAAAGTTGCTCCTGGCAAATTGATTTGCATCTTCATGAAGTACATGTAGTGCGTCAGACCAGCTTTACTTTCATTAGCTACTCTCCAGGAATACAGATGAAAGCATTTTAGACTGTGTGCGATACATGGAAGAAATCTTGTGAAAGATGTAGATTTGTAGTCGCTGAAGTAAGATATGGATAGGTTTCATGTAACATTGCACAATAGAACTACAGTAAATGGCTCTCTAAAGGAAAATTTCCTCCACTCTTGCATTTTATTCTTAGGACCGTAGCATGCTATCTACCGGTATTCTTTTCTGTAGTTTTCTAGCTTTTGCGGTATTTGCTTCAATTCCATGCTCATTCCATGCACATAATTCATATACAAGAGGGACTTTATAGATTAAATCTTCTCATACAGTATATATTTTTTTTTTCTTTCCAGTTATGTCTATTCCGCAACATTCGTGTACTGCTATAACATATCACAGGGCAGATGTTTGTTTGATGTACACATGTATGATTTGCCATCAGTCGCAGCAGGTTTTTTTACAGTAATGTATTATTTTTGGCATTTGCTGTCATTTTGTTGACATTCAAAATTGGTGACTGTAAAGTCAACCATAAAACTTGCAGCTGTGCCTGTATTGGGTGTGCATACACATATAAGCCGTCATGTATACTTATAAGCACCTGATATTGTACGTCTAGACATAATAAATGTACTAGTGAAATTGTATGACATTGATATGAGACAGCTAAGGTGTTGCCATTGTGTCTGGTGTTCGGTATTTGTCCATGGTTTAATGAGTATCATCTACACATGGAGAGAAGAGTATGTATGAAAATGCACTAATTCATTATTCTGCAATTATAGTATACAGTAAATCTGCTTGGTTGGTCAAGATACATTTAATTTGTGTTTCAATGCAACTTTATTTATTTGGTAATACCATTCTTCTTCATTCAGATGAGAGAATTGGAAGGACTGGTCACCCATTGGCTGGTTCAAAAATCCTGTGTAATCTGAAACTGGATGTTTTAGTGATGTAGGACTGTGAGATTAAAAAAATTGGATCAATTCAATATAAATATTCCACAAATTAGACCCATCTTTTAAAAAACAAGTATGTTCACAGTGTATTACAAGCTTATACATGCTTGTATAGCCTGTTCTGTCAATGCTTCGAGTCCTGACAAATCTTTGATGGGAAATCCTTCATGGGTTAATTTTTTATAGATTATGCTACAGTCTTATCAGAAGAAAAACGCTCCCATCTATGTTAACTGTACCATGCCTGTATCCTCACAGCCTCCTATATTTTAAGTCATCTTAGGGCTTTTTTTTTAGTTAAATAATCCTGTCAGTTATCTTTTGATAGTTAAACAGCAGATAAGAAAGTTGTTGTATTTCTGAGTAGTGAATCGTCTTCCAGAATTATACTACTGTTGTGTGAAATACAATGTACATGTACTGTACACACTGATATTGACTATGCATGCAGTGTATGCCTACTGTGTACTTGTATGAATACATATGTGCTAAAGGGATTAACATTAATCCTACCCAGATTTCTGGGAACAATATTACACTTATTATGCATGATTGTTACAGGTAAGAACGTTTAATGATGGCCATTGTGTTGAGGTATTGAGTATTGGGCTTACTTGTGCATGTACATGTAACTGTGCACTAGGCCCTGAATATAATTGGTTGGCTAGTATATTATAGTCAGGTCAAGCCATAATACTCTCTTTGACCCATGTATGCCCTGGTGAGACTGAATACAGTCCTGTAACAGAGGTCCAACCAGGTGATATGTGACATGTCATATGTGAAGCTGCTCAGTGTAATAACAAAGTACATGTAGTGCAAAATACATTCAGTTAGTACAGATTAGGCTGAGAAAAATATTTGACTTTTCTGATTGAGATACATTGCAGTTTAATATTCTAATGTAAGATCTTCTGGACATCATTGATGAAATGTACATCATTGGATTTAAGTCACTTCATATTGGCCTAGTAGTGTTTCTGTTCAATGGTTGCTGTTAGTTGCAAATGTAACAGAATCTGTTAATCCTATGATGCATTGGTACGTAAGGAAACATACGCCAACTGTTCAGGTAAGGTCAACATGTCTTGAAAATATGATCATGCTTGTATGTTTCTTATATTGACTTTACATGCCCGAAGAAATCATTATTATAATTAATCATGTGCTACCTGTACATTTGAACTTGATAATAAATGTTATAATAAACCACCTCTTCTCTTCCTTACATATATATGTAGGACTCCTCAGAAATTTGATCCTTAGGAAGTAACAGAGACAACTACATAAAGAGGTCACCAAATTTTTTAAAGAAAAAAAATTTTGCTGGGCAAGTTAAAATGTGCTTTGAGTCTGTGTCTGTTATTTTATTAATTCCCTACAGGGGTCCTGCATGGCTTAGGGGTTGGTGTGCTAGCAAAGCACATTGACTCACGAACTTCACACCAGACTCCAATCAAATCAATAAATAAATAAATTCTTGCACACTGGGGACTATAGTTTTGCCCCACATTTGTCAGCCCATCACGCCATCACTCAGCTAGATTTTTTTTACAACCATTTTTCTTGAATTGAAACTTGGTTCACTATGACAAGCAACAGATCTAAATTATTTGAAACCATTTGGTCATTTGCACAAAATTATGATCATTCTGTCTACGTTTGGTCTTAAACAGTTTATTCGACATTTCCAAACGCTTCATCATGTCGCATTGAAAATTCATGCATGCCCTCACCACAACAACTGACAAACTGGGCTCTTATTTTGAGATACTTTTAATGGACACAATTGTTGCAGGTTTTTAAGAGGTTTGTAAAATGCTCTGTTGGTGAAATTTCTAAACATTCCCCCAATATGCATGTTTAGAGGCATAAATTAGTACTTTTGGTGCTAAAACTTACATTTTTCCAGTAGGATATCATCCTACCTTCCAAACAGACCTTTTTAAGATCAACAGAACTCCAAGAATCGGGCGAAATTGGTAACGTGATCATGGAGGAATACAGTGTGTCCTTCATGTAAATGTCATGACATGTTCTGTTACATTACCAATATTTAGTTTGTGTAATCATTGTTACAATCACACAATTCACTTTTTGCAGGATTTGTTGATTGGTTCAGCTCTGGCAATATGTGGAAATCTGCTGATCAGCATATCTCTTAATATTCAGGTAAGTGTTCTGTGCATTAGGGTTCAGAAATTTTCATAACTTTTTTTTTCAGTATTATTTGGGTAAAGCCTTTCTGATTTTAAATAAGACGGTATTCCAGATGGTGATTACAATTTCACAACAAGTACCTCTTGAAGTTGAATACAGCCACAAATTAGTGGAAGTAGTTCCATTTTTTATTCATGGAAAGCATTATTTGCATCGTTGTGACTTTTAATTGTCTGCAAATATAGAATTATTAAAATATTAGTATTAAAATCATTTAGTTCTTGTGAAATATTTCACTTTTCACAGTTTGTAAAAAAAATATGAGTCTGAATGAACGAAAGCTTATTTATAGAGGGTAACTGTCAAATTTTATATTGTGGTCTTCCCAGAGATCCTGTACATAGAAACAATACATAAACAAGTCGAAACTGAAGTGGTACACACAACTGCATTTTTAAATAGTAAAACAGTCAATAATTCATTTCTGCTTACAAAGCTGAAATCATGAATAAATAAATATGTGTTATAGTTTACTGGTTGAAATAAGTTTTCAAATATTTTGTGCAAAAAGCAGCAAGTGATGGTGCTGTTTGGATTTTGCATTCTAAGCTGTTCCAAGCAGGACAGCTCACCAATGTGAAACTGATTTTATGATACAGGGAAACTTGTAAAACTAGATCCTCAGTGTTGTGGAATCTTGTCAATAAGAACAGTTTCATGTGGTCCACTTTTTTACCCAGTGCATTTAAAATACATAAAATCCAACCTCAGTGTAGCAGAACTGTCAACTCAGACCACCGGCCATGTTTATTGGTCCCAATTTGTACAAACAGTGCTAAGCTAGCCTGAAAAAACCAACATTGTGCATGTTGTCTGTGCGCATGCACAGCTTGTGCCCACGGGCTCCTCCTGGTGGTTCTAATCCAGCCAGTAAAGCCAAATACTGATCCCATTCAAGCACTTAAAGCCACTGACCAACAATATTCCAGCTGATAAGGTTTTATCTTTTTTAGTGTCTGTGGTGATGTTTAATTAAACTGTTTTATTCAAAAAAGGATGATTGATACCTATCAGGCCTCTGTAGTCTTGTGGCCCAAAGGAAAGACATGACCATAGAACAACATGTTGCTCAAACTCTCGATCCAGGTTTGAATAAAACTTTTAAAATCAAAAACGTAAACTGTTGTTCGCAATGAACAGTGCATGGTACACAAGTTCTTTAATACATCTGTATGAAAACATTTTGTATATTTTAAATGACGTTATATTGGCTGCACATACGCTTTCAGTCCTTTACTGTTAATGAAGACGATGTAGCACATGAACCCAAATAAACCAGCAACCTGTCAAAACCAACATTGTTACTGGTCCCATGCATGGTTCATTTCACTGTAGTTAAAAGTAGGATGAAGGCTATTTTCACCTGGTAAAGTTATTGTATATTAGTCTGTTTTTAAACATAAATATGTTATATATAACAGATGTAATTCTTTTAGATACAGTGATGACTCATCAGGTGATGATTTAAAAATAAGACAAGTGATACAATATTTAATGCCATCAAAGATTGGCATCCAGCATAACTCTAAGAGAATCGGAGCTGTAGAAGTATACGCTTTACAGTCTAAAATAATTTTTGACTATGACTAGGGACAAGTTCCCCGTACTAAACTGCAGTAATCAAAATGTTGTAAAATATAGCTATGAGAAAAATTTTTCTTGTCTTGAAATCCAAAAGAAACATGCTCTATCTTAAAATTTGAAGGGCTTTCGAAATTCTTTTGCAGATATGATCAGTGTGATCTTTATTATTTGTTATTATTTACTGTAAGAGCTTCATTATGAAAACCCCAAGTAATTTTGTTAATGACACTTGTTCAGTCAAAGAACCTTTAATTTTTTAAAATGTTTTATCTGGATTTAAATACATTTGATTTTCTTAACACCACATATTAACACCACAGCTTTTAAGCTTTCATTGAAAACTGTCTCAATTTTGTCTTGATTTTGAATATGTGCTTTTCCAGCTGCATACATATACGGGCATTTTAAGTGTGTTATGCACTGTAATCAGCTGAACATGTGCTAAGTCCCTTCCATAACGTGGTATGAACCTTGTGACATCCCAAGTAGATCATTTTTATCACCTCAAAGATCTTAAAAGTGTGTTTCAGGAAAATCCCCTCTTGTTAGTGGCAACAATCTGACTTTAAATTGTCTCCAAACATGTGAAATAGCTTACTTTTATTACATTGGCCTTAATTGTCACAATACATCCACTGTCTCTAAGACTGCTAATAAGGAATCCAGCCATAATCATTCATTCTGTCCCATTGGATCAGGTAACTGAAGGAAATTTCCTGTCATTTCTTGAAGTTTTTAACAACTAAGCCAGCTGTACTTACATGTGTAAAGTTGGTAAAAATTCTTGAAATCTGTATTTTTTTATTTTGTGCAGCAGGACAAAAACCGAAAAGAACCCATCAAATTATTGGTGATTTATGTAATTTGTCTTTCTGTGATTTGCTTTCCAGAAATTTACCCATGTACGAAATGCCAAACGGGAAGAATCAGAGCGGATTCACTACACTAAGGAGCCCTTCTGGTGGTTGGGTCTTTTCCTTATGTTCTGCGGGGAGATTGGAAACTTCTCAGCATATGGATTTGCACCTGCCTCACTGGTTGCTCCTTTGGGCACAACAACAGTTGTAGGTAAGTTTAACATCATCTCATGTTGATTTTCCCAGACGTCAGTTTACAAGGTTCTTATGGGGCCATGCAAACCTTGACAAGCATCAAAATCTAAAGTAGATTTTCTAGGCTGTGACAAAATCAGGGTTTTTGTGGTTTGGCTTGGAAAAGCCTAGAAATGAGAACAAGCTCTGCAGATGTACTGTGAGCTGATCTGTTCCCAGACTACAAAAACAACCAGAGCTTAGACAGTCTATTTGTATCTAGCGTGCACATTTTCCTTTGGAGAAATTTGTTTTCTGGCATCTTTGAAATTGTTTGATACGTTTTTATGAGAAAATTCATTAAATAAGGACATTTTACGTTCCTTGAAGTAAGCAGAACTGTACAATGATTACTCCAAGTGGCCTGAAACATGTGAATTTGGGGGTTGGAAATTCTTGGAAATTTGAAATTATTAGGCATATAATCTACAAATTAGCCTCTGTATGTCATTTGCTGGAATGGAAATTGCAAGTTATTATCTAACATTTATAGATAAATACTGTCAGATTTTGATTACATGTATGTGGATTCTTTAAGCTCATGACTGAGGCACTGTTCTTTAAAAACACTATAAAAATGAATGCAAAAAACTGTTTGAATTCATATGAATTTGTTGGTGAATTATCTTCCTTTTAAGTTAGAAGTATTTTGCTGCTAGCTGGCAATCTGAAGGTGTCCATGCGTTTAAACTTACGAACGACTGACCAATCAGAGAGCTAGGAGATATTAACTGTACATAAGCCATGAGTTGACTGTCAATAGAACATGTTGTAACATAGGGACAATACACTGTTTTAATGTTTTAATTATAACAAGTACAGGTGTGAACAACACTGCAAAGTATTTCCAGACCACTGTATTGTGGCTAGAGTAAGTTTCTAGATCATTTTATGTTATAAATGTACAGATTTACTTAAGTTTCAATCACAGCCATAGCAGCTCACTAAAGTCTCAGGTGACAAGAGTTTTCTGCTCTTGGAAGAATGATGTCACTGTCCAGACAGAATGGCAGCTTTCATGCTAGACAACGGAGTATGGTCAAATGTCAGTTTCCAAATGTCGTAGTAGCACTTTACGGAAATAAACATAATATTGTCCAGCCTTTTTGGCAAAATTAACTTTGAACATGGACTGTTTTTCACTTTAACCACAGTGGCATAAACACTGACAGTCACTGATGTTTTAATACCATAGATAAATGTAAACTAGAGAATTCTGAATCTGTTACATGATTATACATGTAATATGTAAACTGTTTGTAAATTTACACATTTCCTATGGTTTTTAATGTTATTAAATTTTTCATGTCTTGTGTTCATTCTGGTTTTGGCAAGGTGTCCATGTTATGGTATTCTTAGTCAGTGGTGACTTTCTTAATTGTGATGATATTGCCATGATCTGGTTTACAGTGTTTTGCTGTTTTCTGTTTTCTATACACATTTGCTGTCTTTGTCATTGTACATAACATGTAGTGCTGTATATATGAACAAGTATGTGGAAATATGAAGTGTTTAATTCTAAATGTGTTTAATGGGCACTTCTGATCTCTTCACATATAGCAAACTTGTTCCTGTCGGCTGCTATCCTAAAGGAGAAAATCAAACCAGAGCATCTCTTTGGTGAGATTATTTTTATTACATTTTTTTTTTCCAGTTCTCATTACTAGATTGGAAAATTTGATCAAAAAAAATATTGCAGCTCACTCTTAAGTGTGAGTCAACATCTGTGTTACAGTACACGAATGTTCATCTTCATTTGTCATATATTTAATTTCCATTACCTGATTTGCGCATGTAAGCATTGTGTCCGGCTTATCTGTGCTTATTTGTAATGTATGTATGTGTGTGTTTGTCGTTTTATTTTCATTTCCTCTACATCATTGATCATGAATACTTTAGAGCTTGCAGGTTTGACTAGAATATTCCTTGAACTGGAATTCCAGTAGATGAGATGAATACATAGATTCTGTTGTCACTAGTCTCGATAACCTTTAATAATTATTCTTGTTTTACATGCACTTTGTATATGTGTAACTATAACGTTTGATTCTTTGATACTTTGTAGGTTCAGCTCTTGCTGTTGTGGGAGCTTTTTTATTGGTTACATTTTCAAAGAGGGTGAGTAGAATGTGATAGTATATGATTGTTGGCATTAAATTATTTATAGATAGAGCAGAAAGTGCACCATTAATTACATAATTGTATGAAATAAATTTGTTCTTGTGATCTTTTAGTATCGGTTTTTCCTTAACCCTCCTTAAGATGGCTTTTATGTTTGTTTTGTAGACAGAGAAAGTCTTTGATGCCAAACAGTTGGTGGATGCCTTAACTCAGACTGCATTTATTGTTTATGTGGTGAGTGTAAAAGCATGCACAAAGTGCAAAGTGTGAGCTATAATTTTTTTTTTGTATATTTGACGCAACTGTCCATATATGACAATCAATTTGTATCCTTTTATCATTTAAATCCTACAAATGGTAAAGCTATTAAACTACTCCAGAAGATTTGTGAAAACAACTGCAGAACTTCCCATCATTTTAAAACTTTAATGCAGTGATAAGTGTATGGTTGATTTATTTGGAAAAGTACTGCAGGTAATTTACTTAAGTTCTGGTATTTATGATTGCTTTCATTCTTTCTGCCTTGGTTAATCACTGTCAGTCTTGAGTTCTTGTAAATGGGTGTATATTGGCTGATCCTCTTGTGTTATGTAATTCAGTTACAAGTACTGGAATATTTTAGACCTTTCCTCTTTATATTTCTTACAGTGTATTGAGATTGTCGCTATTATCGTGCTGTTTGTCCTTCTCTACAAATTTGAAATGCAGTCAGTTCTAGTCTACCTGCTGATTACATCTCTACTGGGTGAGTCTTGCTGATCTGTGTGTGAATTTTAATTTGAAAGGAAAGTACTTTTATGATTCTTCTAGCTTGTTGATTGCTATATGCTCCCATAAATCTTTCAATTTTCCTGTCATTGAAAGTGAAATTTACTTCACTTTCACTCTTTGTGAACTATAACCCTCTGTTTTTGCTCTTATCTCTGGTTATTTTTAAAGCAGTTTTATTTCTGTGATTTATTTTCAAGTTGTTACAATGATAAATCTTAACTATCATGGTCTTTGAAATCAGCATACATGTGGTAATGAAATTGTTAAAAGAAGACCTGTTGAAATAATTAAAAACACTAGAGCAAACAGTGCGATACAATTACTGTTGTTCTTTTCAGCCTCATTTACAGTGATCTCAGCTAAAGCTGTGTCCAGTATGCTACAGGTTACCTTTGCTGGCTGGTCACAGTTTCGATATCCTATCTTCTATGTCATGCTACTAGTCCTGGCTGTCACAGCTGTCATACAAATCAAGTACGTCAAATATTCAAACTGCTGATATTTAGCCCAAACTTTAGCCCCAAAGTCACTATCTTCACAAGCACCTTGGCCTGTAGTCGTTGCTACCCATGTCAGCGTTAGTCTTGATTAATATTACTCTAATTCTTCAACATTGTTGCATGAAGAGGAACTTCTAACTGATTTTAGCTGTAGTGGCAAATTTCAGGCCTTTGAACAAAGTATAGTTTTATCTGTGTGCCCTGCATGAATGAACATTTTGCAAATATGTGAAAAGGTTGAAGAATTGCAGTTCCAAAAAACTTGGTATACATTTGTTTTGTTCCCGACACAACACTGGAAAACTGTGCTAGATGTTTTGTTACACAGGGTACAGATGGTATCACACTCGTGTGCTTCTGTTGAGAATAATTTTTCATTGTTCACTAAACAAGTATTGTAAGATTGTCAGGAAATTTATGTTTCTTAGAAAGTGTGTTTAATCCAGACAGAAAATATATAAGATGTATGTGTCATATCTTTCTGTTTTTAGTAACAGTGTTTGGTTTGATTTTCTTCCTTCAGATATCTGAACCAGGCTATGAAGTATTTTAATGCAACAGTGGTTGTGCCGACCAACTTCGTTTTCTTTACTATTAGTGCTATCATTGCAGGTACAAGTCTTTTTCACCTGGATCTTCTTAGTTTTGTCTTATATTTATATTTGAAATTCATGTCACTAAAATAAATGTGGCAGGTGGTTATGTTGGAAATAATTGGAGATAGCTTTATTTCAGTAAATGAAATACATATTGGAATGTGATTGATTTCCCCCAGCATTAACGGATAGGTGTGATGTCACATTATTGTTTGAACCATACATTATTTTTCACGAATCCAGCCTTGCTAGTTGGAGGTTTTTTAGGTGTTTAAAGTGAAAGACAGCACATGTTCAAGGTTAAGATTTCCAAAAAGCTTGGACAACTTTATGTTTAATTCAGTGAAATGTTTTTTCAAACAGCTACTGCGACAGTGGAAATTGAAATTTGACCGTGCTTCACCAGTTAGCATGAAACACAGCCATTCTGTCTGGGCCGTGACATAATTGTTCCAAATGCAGAACACTGCTATCACCTGAGACTGCAGTTAGCTGCTAGGGTTGTCATTGAAACTTAAAAGAACACATTTATACAACCTACACCTTAAATGAAAGAGCTATACAAACTGTGGAATACTATTGTTTTTTTACATTTTTTAAAGGTTTCGTAAAAGAGACAAACTGTTTTAAACATCATCATTTTTTACAAAATCTATCTATTTAGGGCTTATAGAAAGTCTCGCCATGTTTTAGGCTTGTCCAGTGAAAATCCTCTTTTCCTCTCCTTGAATATTCATTCTGACGTCACTGTGCTTAAGGTTTTACTTCTACCACTTAACTAACGTGCATTTCCAGTCTCAGCTAAATATGTTCGTACATCGTCATAATCGTCGATTTTAAGTTCTGTTAAAGCCAACTCTTAAAAGGAAGTGGCTACATGAGTGGCTGCCAGCTGCCAAAATGTGTCTGAATTGTGATGTCCTGAAGGCAGAGAGCGCAACCTGTCCTTTCGGAGATTGCCTGTCAAAGCCAGAAATCCCGGTTCCCACTCACTTCAGCTTGATGTGTTTTCGGTCGAACTACTGTTCTCACTCTAACTCCTCTGCGATTCAAACTGGTAGCCTTGTAAGCCGAAGTTACATTCATTATCATCAGAACTAGAGCTGGAGCCCCCACTGAAGCTCTCCATTACGTTATCTACATGATTTTTCTACCTTCAAAGACAGAAGAGTTACTTTGCAAAGTTAAGCAAGATGATGTAAGCAATCTGTTAAAATGGCAGCCTAAGACGGCTTCTCAGTCTTGGATGGTTAACTATTAAATACTCAAATAACAGGCATTTCTGCCAGAAAATTGAGATTTTTTATTTAACTATAAGTAAGGCTCTTTCTTTTAAGGTATGGGTTGTATAAATGTGTTCTTTTCTTTTAAGTATATGTGAAAATTTATAACATGAAGTGATCAAGAGACTTTCTCCCACCAGAACACAGTGGTCTGGAAATACTTTGCATTGTTCTTCTCACATGTACTTGTCATAATTCCAACACATCACATTAAAACAGTGTGCTTTCCCTATGTTATTTCATGGTAAATTCACAGTCAACTCACAAGATTTATGTCACAGCTTATAGACAGCTGATATCTCCTAGCTCTCTGATTGGTCAGTCTCGCATAAGATTGAAAGCATGGGCATCTCCAGATCGAAGAGAATTCAGCAACGAATTCATGTGTATTGAAACAGGTTTTTGTATTCAAGACAGAATTTTGTAATCTGTTTAATGAATAGTACCTCAGTCGTGAGCTTTTTTACTTTAAATGGCACGAAATGTGGAAAAGATTTGTGCAGTATGATGTGGGGAAGGTCGAGCATGGGTTTCGATCCCATAAAGCCAACAGCCATTCGTTTTTCACAGTTATTCTGGCAAGCTTAAGATACACCTTTTTTTGGCCAACTATAATAGTAACCTACAGTAGCGGTATATTTTCATTTATACACATGACTTGATTGGGTGATATTAATCCATGTAAATAAAAGTGATATTACATCATCTTATGATTGATATATTAGATGTGCAAATTATTCAGACATCAATTCTGATACAATCAAATAAGGAAACGTAGAATTTGTTTTTCACTGTCCAAAATATTATTTCATTTTTAATACTTCATTGCACAATACTGTTGGAGGACAGCAAGTGTAAAAGAGACAAGGTACAGTAGATTGACGAGGCCCCCTTGGAACCCACGCACCAAGAGCTGGATTGGAACCTGATTAGTGAAGTGATATTCTACCATTGCTTACAGAAAAATTATGATCAAAACTATTGTATTACATATTTTTCTATATAATTGGTGTTTTACGCTGTACTCCAGAAATAATTTGCGATAAGACAGCAACCAGTATTGTGATAGGAGGAGAATGGGCAGAGCCCTGTTGAAACCTATGACTGTCTACATTGTTATATGTAACCACTGTGAAAACCACTACATGAACAATCAAACAAACAAGATGTAAGTCCATTGTAATAACATATCCAAGCATCTGTGTTCTGGAAGGGGTAAGTCCATTGTAATTGATCCAAGTTACATTCAGGAAGGGGTAAATGCACTGTAATAGATCCCAGCTGTTTTCGGGAAAGGGTAAATCCTTTGTTATAGATCCCAGTTGTATTCAAGAAGGGGTAAATCCATTGTAATAGATCCCAGCTATATTCAGGAAGGGATAAATGCATTATGATAGATCCAAGCTGTATTCAGGAAGGGGTAAATCCATTGCAATAAATCCCAGCTGTATTCATGACCGCATATAATCTTGAAAATGCGTGGTAACATGTTTTATGAAGCAAATTTTGGTTCACTACCTGCTTATATAATAATTTGGAACCTAAATTACCTGGAATGACGAATTTAGGGTACTATATAAATGTATGATCTTTCAAGTTGTAAATGTTGGCAAGCTTTTGACCCTCCTACGGAAGAATTGGATTCCATGTATGATATAATCCAATGCAGTCTACAGATCTGAATTCTTTCATACTGAGTTATGCAGAACACCACAACATCAATTTCTTGTGTATAGATTGGGCTGTGTGTATGTTTCCTCTTACAGCTCATACCAAAACTGGAACTGAAGGGTGTTATCCAATAAATCTCCAAAAACATATGATCAGCATAAAGGGGGAGGTGTTGATCTGTTAGTGAATTTAAAGGGTATTCCAACTAGCAGAATTATTTGCACAAACTACTGCTTCCATGGCTACAGTGCACCCAGCAGTCACATAGTTGTGCATCCAGGATAAGCACAACAGCCACCATGTACAATGCATGCTTAGAAATCAAATGCGCATGCATTTGAATAACACTAGACACAAAGGCTGTGCATTTCTGAAAAAAATTGTGTGGCCCATGTTATACTATCGTTTAAAGTAGAGAAAATCCTCGCAACTGTACATTTGTAGATAATTTTCTATGAATGTACAGTTGCTCTGGCTTTCTCCACTACAGAATATTTCTGGCACCCTGTATTATTACAGTCATAGTTTTGTTCTGGGCTGTCTATTCAAGTGGAAAGAATTTGTCAATTCACCTTATTAGAAGTTTGTATTCAGGCCTTGAAATCATTTTAATTAATTACTTAAAGAAACAAAATTCAACCATTTGACTGATATAAGGTTGGTGGAAGCTATGCTAGCCAGATATTTGCTGTGTTAAGATACAAGTGTTCAGTTTTTTGTGAGAAATAAAAAAACTGCAATTTATTGTGGCATAATCGGTTAATATTTAAATTCAACATAGCATCTTAGAACCAGACTTTCATGTGATTTAAATATTAATATTCATTACTGCACATTGTTTTATGTTTATAATTATGGAATTAATATGCAATTGAAATGTCCTGTCTCAGACCCAGTTCTTGTAAGCAGCTTTTATGTTTACTTTTTTCATCAGGCATCATCTTTTACAAGGAGTTCTGGGGGATGTCAGCTCTGGAAATATGCATGTTTTTGTTTGGGTATGTTCATGATTTGGCCTTAATCTTTATGGCCTCAACCATTGTCATACATTCAGCCGCAGTAGTAACGTATTGATCTCATTTGTGGTAAATATAAATTAAGAAATTATGAAGCACAAAGCCCCCATAACGTTCTCAGTATTCATGTTGTTTGGTGTTCATGCACATTTAGATTGATATATGTATGTGTAATACATGTATATATACACAGGTGGAAAAATACAGGTAAATATGTGTCATGTAAATGTAAATATGTATATGCTGTCCATGGTGGAACTTCGCAGATTATGTCATTATGTGACATATTTAAAGATTATCAGAAGTTACCAATTTCTCAGCAGGCCTGTATGTTTTAAGATGTGCAGAAGCTTGTGTTACCTTTGACGTCTTAGCACTGAATAGTGAATACCTGTTTGCCAACTGTAGTACACAGTTCTGATTGATGTGCACTTTTGTTTCGTGCTGTCTGTTCTTGGTATCCTATGACATTTGAAGTATTGATGGCACTGAGATGTACACATGAGCATGTACTTTCAGATGTGTGATGTGCTTTGTTGGTGTGTACTTCATCACGGTTGGAAGAGAATCCACTCAGGATCCTCCCCAAACAGAAAAGCCTGGGACTGAGGAACCTTCTAGTCGCCCAGTACTGGCTGATATCATTCCTAGTAAGTTACAACATGCCCAGAGCAAGTGTACACGCCTTCCATTTGACCAGTTAATATTTGTTCTTTAGATAAGACAGTTTCAGTTGTAAGTGTAATGACATGCAGAGCTCCAACTACCCTGTATGATTTATTGTTCAGGTATTTTAACATGTAAATCATAAGAAGTGTTGGAATACAATTTTGACGTACATTAATGTAATCACGCTTTGTAAGAATCTTAATGAGAAAGGCTTGTCGACATCCAGGTTTAGTTCCAGGTTTGTTGTAAATCAACCAATGCATATTTATTACTGACTTAAAATTTTGTCATAAAATTTATGTACACTATTACATGCTTTCATGTACCTTGTTGCAGCCTGGTTGTTGGCTGATGTCAACATGGCACCAGTACAACCACGTGGTAATGTCAACCACCTGTCTAATGCCCCAGACACCCGTCCGATTCTACCCGAGAAGACCTCAGATGGCAGCAGCTCCCAAGATACACTGTATGACACACCTGCTGGTCAAGCCAGCCCCACAGCAAGCTATGGGGCCACCAATTAAAAGCTGTACACTACACACATGTATATCACTACCATAATTTATACATTAAACAGTGAGATAAAATCCCATGAATTTGCAGAAGGTGTCAGAAGAAACGGGAAAAAGAAAAATAAATGTTGCTTATCTGAAAAATGAAATGCTATGCCGATGGTTTTTATTTTATTGAGTATCTAAATTTTCAGATGTCTGTTATCTTTGATAGATAATAGAATGAACATCTGGAGAAGCTTCCAGGTGTTTCACTAAAATTTAAAAATTAATAGATTTGCTAATTTAACTCAGCATAGCAGAACTATGAAAACAGTATATACTGTAAAAGCTCTCTCTTAAACCGTATTTTATTAAGAAGTAACTACTATTTTTTTCTGTGTGAGGTTACTGATCATATTTTGTACTGTTTTGTATCTTTTTTGTGAGCTAAAATTTTGGCATGCAGATAATGCCTGAGTATTATTGCAGTTGGTTTTCATTACCTACATTTTTTTTATTAACTGATATTCAGTTCCATCCCTTTTTGTTTTTTCTTTTAACCTGCATATATGTGAGGGCATTTAGATTTGTATATTCATTTCTGGAAATGTTCATTAACATTTATTTTAGAGCATGCGTAGACTAATTCTAGATTTATAGCTGTTGGGGGATATGTCTTGAAGTTATCATATGTTTTAAATTTCCAATGACTAGAGATTTAGTCTACTTTATCAAAGTATTTGAAATCAAAAAGGGTTTGATAACAGTGCAAGTCCTTCTCCAAAATGTCAATGTTGTGAAAAATTTCAATTTTTTGGGTACATATGTTTAGGAAGAATTGAAGTTGTGTTAAAAAGTCAATGCTAATGATATATCTGGATGTAGATAAAATAGTTTTCATTTAAATCATCCTTCTTTATGGGTTTCTTGTAATGCATTCCACAGCCAAACTGAATGTCAAAGCAGGGTGCATCCATTGTACAAGCAGTCCAGTGGCTTGATGCAAATCATGACAAATGACTAATTAATAGCAGTCAAGATACCGGAACCTGAAAAAGCAAGATAAACATAGTTCATTAAAGTACATGGACATGTATTACCAACCTAGGTCACTGACAAGGCTTTTAGAATGCTTTTAGATGTATAAGGAAAATAAAAGTAATTGCTGTGCCAATATAAACCCACCCAGTCTCATGTAGTGGTAGAAACTTTGGAGTAATGTGAAAGACCCTTTATAGATCACATATGTGTGGTTACTTATAGATACTATTTACTGGCAAATTGTAACGTGAAGAATAAGAAGACATCCGCAACTTACAATCCAGACACTAGTGCTGATTAAATTTATCTAGTAATTGAGAGAATGTATAGGTGTCTTTCCTGTGGATAAATCTGAGTGGATTTGTAGTTTTGCATCAGTGTAATATTTCATTTTTATTACTTTGCATTAATGACCTCCAGTGTGCAACAGAAATAAATGGACGTTACTTAGACCGAGTCATGACAACAAGAATATTCCTCACATATTCCCCCTTTGGAGAAAGGGAAATGAATTCAATATTTTGTATATGTAATTATTTTGATAAAATGTTGGTAAAATCTTCCTTTGTAAAGGTGTTCATGTCATAAACTTTTGTGGTAAACATGTAGAATTTTCTAAAGATACCGCATGTTTACTTTACAGGTAAGCTGTGCTGTAAAAGTTGTGGGCAAAGATTGCGAGCTTATTTTTGTGTCATACACACTGTTATGTCACAAACCAATAGGTAACCAGAATCCTCAATATCCCACAAATGGCAGTTCTTAAGAAAATGCACTGTTGGTGCACAATGACTGTATAAAAATACCCAAAATACATTAAATACTAGATGTAAAGATAACTAAAGAAATTATAGTGGTTATTGTAAGGAAGATGGATTGAAGTAAGATGTTAATGAATATTTAGTTGGTACCTGGATGTCCTCCAGTGCATGCTCAAGTGTTAGTAGTTAGAGTGTTAAGAAAACTGATGTTATGGTGTGAATATTACTACATATGATAAATGTTGAAGTTGCATGATTGTTACAGTTGAACTTTTAATATTTTTCAAGATTACTCTCATGTGTTTAATGTAAATATGGCACATGTACATAAGTACGAAATATAAATGTGCACAAGTACCAGATATTATTTTCAACATATTAATTTCATATTATATTGAAACTGTTGCCCTTATTTTTCAATCACACTATGATTAATTAATCATAATTCAATTGATCTTGAATTAATTTTGCAGATGGGAATTTTATTTTGAACTTTAATGTTTTATGTGTTGAATTTCTTTTACATACTGTTTTACTTTTTATTATATGTTCTATTTTAGTTTTTGTTGGGAGTTTTCATTATTTTGCAGTGTCTTTTTTCTTGTATAAAATTGAAATTTTGTATTAAATTTTATAATCGTGCATCAGTGGCCCAAACCTTTGTCTGATCTGTAGGTACATCAGTGTATCTGTGTGTTTTTATTTAGATGAGGCAGGCAGTTTTAACTGTTTAGGCTGAAACAATGCGAGAATATTATAGAGGGTATTTTGGACTCAACAAATATCCCACCACACATGCTGATAATTGTATTCCATCCTGGAAAATGACTGTTATGTGTCACACTGAAATGCATGCATTGTAATTCCATGTAAGTTTTACCTTTGGCTAACATGTTACAAAATACATCATTTATAATCTCTCAAACATCCGATCTTCTGTAACAGGTGGGAATTTGCATGGATGACCACTTTATTACTACTTTGTGGAATTAATCTAGGTTTATCTGTGATTTAAAAGAAAAGGGAACACTAGACAAAGTGTATATTTGTATCGATAAAGAATCCCATTCATAGTTTAGAAAACGTGACTTTCTGTTTTTGTGGTGTAGGATAACCAAGTTATCGCAGTTCAAAGGAAGCAAAAACAGCCACATAAGGACAATCAAAAAGACTGCCGTGCCCTTAATTTTAACCAATTTAGGGCAAGATATATCTACCACCCGAGAAGGCATCTGCTTCCTCTGTTACATCACCAGTACCTAGTTCACTATTTTGCTATATGGCAATAGTGTTGAATCAATTCTTTTCTGCCTGATTATGAGACAATTCTAATATACTTTATAGCTATTTTCAATGAGGAAGTGGTAGT
Source organism: Acanthopleura granulata (assembly GCA_016165875.1). Classification (NCBI taxonomy): domain Eukaryota; kingdom Metazoa; phylum Mollusca; class Polyplacophora; order Chitonida; family Chitonidae; genus Acanthopleura; species Acanthopleura granulata. Next base: position 19,588,791 of record JABBOT010000004.1, read on the forward strand.
GGAATACCTCTAGGGTTATTTCCCAAGGTCTCAACCAGGAGACCACAATGCGTTACCTTTGAATGTGATAATAAAGATGATCGTACTTCACACATGAAGGCAAATCTCTCCCCTAATACTATAGATGACGTGACATCGTGTTTTCTGTTTCTCTAAAATGTCGTATCACATGGCCTCGTAAGAATTCCAGATTAAAAGGTGATTTATGGAGTTACCAAACATGTAATATGCAACTGCCTATGTCTGTTCAGGTCTGTGTGGACTCCTCTTCTGAAATAACTTTGGTTATATTTTTTGTTGTCTTTTTTTTAAACTGGTGATCAAAATTAATTACTGTCATATGGTTTGATTTGCCACCATTTTGAATGCTGTTTCAATTTGTTAAACATGAATATGTACTTTGAAAACCCACCACTCCTTAAAACTTGCAAATCACAAAGATGATTTGTTAATAGATTGGTATGTATTTTATGACATCAGCATACGAGGTGTACTTAAAAAAACAAAACAAAAAAAAAAGCTTCATTCATATTTAAAAGTTTGGATGTTCCTCTAGAACGTCCCCTGTTAAATTTTGTGCATGTCTGGTTGTATATACTCATGCAATTTTTGTGGTGATGTATATATACAAGTATATGACTATACATTCTGTCCATGTTCAATTCCTCTTCCTCGGTATTGTCAGGGATGTCAAATATTGATGTTTTGCATGACGTCAATTCTTACCATGGCATGTACATCAACATTTTCTACTCTTTCTGTATGTCACTTAAAGTCTTTCTGTAAGTGATCATGAAGACAAAATGTAGGAACATGTTATTAGACACGTTAGTGAATAGGCCCTCTTGAAAGTAGCCAATTACAGATGTAAGTTACATGTAAGTGTGTCTATGAGCAAGCTTACTGGCAGTGAACAAACCCAGGATGAAAAAAAAGCTTTGATCTTCATATTAGCACAGTTCCTTATTATACTAAGCTTCATTTTCAAGATATATAAACCCTTCAACTCGCATGTAAGATTTATAAAAGGACACTGTATGGATAGGCCTACGTATCATGTTCCTCCTCGAATGACAACCATACTAGAAAGAAAAACTTGACATACCATGTCAGTGGCAATATTTGACTTTTTTTGTTATGATAAGTGTAACCGTTATACTTTTTGTGTTCTTCAGGCATTGTGAAGTCACTGTTGTAAATTGTCTTTCATGAACTTAAGGTGTACCTTGTTACTGTCAAAGATCTCACCAACATTCCAGGATTGCTCGTTGTGGGTCAGTATGTCGTGATGTACATGTAGATCTATTTCAGTGCATATCATGTAATATACTTATATTAATGTGATTATGTATATGAGTGTGCAATGTGATTGTGATATTTGTTATTTGGCAATAAAGCTATTGTTGTGTCTGCAAAGATAGTAGTTCAATGTTTCGTTATATAAGCCTATAAAAATCTGTGACAAAACAGCTGATGCTGTATGTTCAGGTTCATCTGGTTGTAGGGGTCATTTAACAAAAAAAGGGTGTAAGTTATGTCAAACATAACTGACTTGACGTAACATACTGTAGAGATACATTTTCATGGTGGTTACGTTTGACGTAAACAGGCCCTAGAAACCTCGTTGGCTGTGTGGGGAAAAAAAACATACTGTGCATAAACCGTTAATTCAAACCTGTGATGGCAGAGTGGTAGCTGAGAAATCCTGGCTTTGACTATTTCACTTCTTGCTGGACGTGAAGTCTTGTCATTAAAGAAACAGCACTGAATCTATTCACCAGTTGTTCATGCCAGCTTAGTGGTAGATTCTCTGTGTTATAATCATGAGAGCAAACGGTTCATTCCCATGTGGTATCATACTTAAGACCCTTAAACTGACATTTTTGGAACTTTTCTGACTTGGTTCAAGATTCAAGTAGGCATTGGAACTATTGTGTTAGAGGAATACATGAGAAATAATTAAAAACAAACAATATAAGCCCTAGTCAACGAGGAGGTGGTGTGTGCAAGTCCATGACAGTGCTGGTTCCTCTGCAACTTTATGAGGGGAAGTTTGTCAAATACCAGCGGTGAACACACATCATAGTTTTTACATATGTGTGACCAGGCTTTACCAGTGGGCTATCTGAATCAGTGGTCTTTGGGCTTCAATTCCATGGTTCTGCTGCTAGACTAAAATCAAATTTTCCCTTTCCCAAAGGCGCTTATAGACAGTGCTTCCATTCCAGAGGGAGGCGTCACTCCAGTTTTCCAAGTCATATTCTAATTACTTCTCAGGAGAGAAGAGCCGAATACAAGCGGAGTCCACCAAAGCTACTTCACGTGCTATATAAGCTACCCAAGTCATCACACTAGCAGGACCAAACGTGACTGGGCTTACCAGCTGTGGATCAGTGAACCAGTGATCTTTGGGTTTTATCCTATACTTTGAGCAGCAAACTGAAAATTCCTTCTAGCCCAGAGGAACATTGCTGTTACATACAAGTTTCCCACCTTGCATGCAGAATTGTGTTACATCATGTTATGTAATAATGCACAAGTAATGTCATACCCACCATGTAATGTAATAAGAATTTATGTGCTGAGTAATATCACTTCATAAAGAACAGACAAATAAATGACAGAGATAACTGAAACCAAGAAACTACAAGGGTTAAGACTAAAGTCATATTGAAAACAACTGCTATTTACGCAGACACCTGTAAGTTTCAATGTGTGAAAGCAATTTAATGGAGGTCTGAGGAATCCATTAGGTACTGCAGCATGTTCTATTTGAAATAACTATAAAGAGACATGGATTCCCTCACCTGAATAAGCACAGAACAATATATATACCTGTTACACGTTATTACATTATACCTAAATTTTCATTATAATACCTGAAACTGGTTTTATTACATCACCGAGCAAATTTTATTACATTAGTGTCATACTACTTAACATTGAAATTTTTATTACATTACACCATGAGTGTTACATTACTTGTGTGTTATTATATACCTCGGTGTAATATGGTGAAAAAAATATGAGTGAGTGAGTGCGTGCATGCTTGGGGTTGAACGTCATATTTAACAGTGTTTCAGTCATATGACAACGATGAGTGTGTACTTATACTGTGACTACTTGTGTCAGGGCGAGTACATGCAGCCAAAGTGCTGCTGTCACTGGAACACCATGCCGAAGACACCAGACATGACACCCCACCTAGTCACATTATGCTGACCAGTCCTGTTTCCCTGCTCTAACCTCTCAATGCTGAGCGCCAAGCGAGGCAGCAACAAGAACCATTTTTAAAGTCTTTGGTATGACTCGACCCGGGCTTGGATCTCCTGGCCTCGAGGCAGACCCTCTAACTACTAGACCACCCAAGCGGTAAAAAGACGATGTACACAAGACATGTATAATAGTGTTCCATATGAATATGTGTTTGCATGCGTAGAGCTTCGTTTATAAATATACAACAATCATAAAAACCCAGCCCTCTGCATGAATTTCTATGTCATTTAAATCTTTATTCGCGCAGGTTCGTCTATATAACATGGGTAAGAAATCCAAATCATTAGTTTAATTCACAAAAATACACACATGACACTGGCTCCCCCTCTTCTGGGAAAAGCTTAGGACCTTCTTAGCCTTCAAAAGTCGAAAGACCTTAAAGATCATGACCCACTTTAAAAAATACTGTGCAATGTACTTAAAACCCCTCGGTCGTGTAAAATGTAATGAATAGATAAATATTCTAAGAGACATTATGTATAATACCAGCCATTCATAAAATTTAACTGAAATACAACTGTAATGACCTTAAAATGGTCAAGGTCACCGTAACTCAATAGGGTTCTCAATCATGCTGGAGTGTAGGATTGGTATAAGTTTGGTGAACTCGAAACAAACTGTTCAAGAGACAGAGGGTTTACAAGCCTTTTATAAAATTTAACTTAAATAACCCCTATGACCATGAAGAATAAGGTCAAGGTCCCTGAAAAACAATAGGGTTCTTCCACATGCCAAAGTGTAAGTGTAGTGTAAGTTTGGAGGTCTTCAGACAAACCATTCTAAATTTGGAATGTTTACTAGGATATGGACAGACAGCACCCGCTGCGACTCTACCCTTTGGCCGATATTTTGTGAAAGTGTTCTTATGTGATCTCAGAAAGCACAAGCATAAACCAAACTAGAATGCACAAGGCATGCTCATGAGCTCAGATTTTTTAGCCCTTCTCTCAAATACACAAGCTCTGTTTCTCTGAAAATACCATCTTTAAGTATTCATCTATCATAGTGAATAACATCATGAATAATGGTGGCAATAGCCATGTTTTGTCTCAAAAATGCCCAAATTGTTCAAAATAATATCTCTTTTTTTCCTTCTTAAAATACACGCCAGAAACTCATTAACCATGTAGAAATGTCAAAACAGGGTATGTTTGATAAATCCCTACTGCAGTACAATTATTCTTTCAACTGAAACATGGGTATGTGTATCTGCCAACACTTCCAGCTGTCTCAATGTAACATACTGTGGATAACAATGGCTTTTAACATGTAGCTTCTCCCATAACCTAAAGCCTTCATGCACAGTGCCTTCCTCTGCAGAATGTTGTAGGCTTTCAGAGGATGAACACATGTATGTACCAGTATGGCGTTATCATTCAGATGGCTTTGACATGAGCCCAATCCACTACTATCTAGGAAAAGAGTTATAATAAAACATACAGAAGTACAAGTTTAAGATTTTCTTTCCTGAACGCTTTCCTGAATCTGGATGATAGAATCCCAAGTGTAGTAAATATCTTAACTATAATGATGAAGACAGTGATCTGCTGATGGCAGCTCAGTAATAGCAAGGGTTGTAGGTCACCCAATGAGCTGTAGGCTTAGATTTGGCCTCCTTTGAACTGGTGAACAAAGACTTATACACAGAACTAGTTTTATTGTCCTTCTGAATGCTTGTTTTCTCTTCTGGCTTTGACTTGGGTGGGTTAAGCTTCTCAGATAGTCCATTTGATAGCTTAGATCTTGCACTCTGGCTGGCTGAACCTTTTCCTGATGCAGATTCTGTTTCTGTTTTCTGAACTTTGCTGAAACTTGGTCCATCCGATTCTGTGAAAATAGTATCAAATGCTTAGGGAAATCCCATCCTTGCCAGTACCTAGATTATACTCCTATGACTTATGTAAGGAAAAAAAGGTTACATTCAAGTCATTTTTGTTTTATAGATTGTAATAGCCTAGTCCTGAGTGCCAAATGCCATTCAGTCGGAGACTTAATCCAGAAATGAAATAATTTTTGAAACGTACGAACAATACTGTACTAGGTACGAGTAATTAGAATATCTTTTGAGTCTAATGACTTTCAACACATTCTAAAAGGTTAACAAATACATATAAGTAGGGTAATGTGGTTTTTGGAACTGATTTATTTGAAGAGAAAAAAATTTTATTCAGTAAAACATTGTCAAACATGCCATTCAATTTAGAAGTGGTTCTCATATCACCACAGCAAGAAATGTTTGCTTCTGATATGCACATTTCTAGGTACAAAGTTACGACTACAGAGTGGTCTTATTTCTCTGCAGAACCATTTTGTCATTTTGCACACAGGAATCACTACAGTGCCATATAAATGACGTAGAACCACACGGTGTGCTGCAGTTTAACAGTATATATACTGTACACCAATACTGTTGCCGAAGGTTGGTTCTGCACCAGTTCCGAGTTCAGTTCTGCAAATCACAGCCACTGGTAAAACCAATTCGTGCATTCACATGTACCTACTTATGCATGCACAGCAACAAGAATGGATATTTCCAGGGAATTAACTTATAGCTACAGTTAATTCTATTTTACATTAAATTCAGATTAAAATTAGAGTCAGCATAGCTAATAGTATCATACAACATAGCTTTCCTACCTTCTTTAACTCCTGTTGCTGACAATTTGTGCTTCTGTGATTTTTTAGCTTTCTGCAAAGACAAATACGAGAGACAAGTCTTGACAATGAGAATAAATTAGAATAAAAAGAGCATGCACTGATAGATTTTATCTTATGAGTACAAATGTAGTAATTCCTTTGTGCAAATAACATGTAAAAATACCTTCTCCAGTTTTGCTTTAAGTCGCTTTTCCTCAATTCTTGCCTGAAGTCTTTCTACATCCTCCTCTGTTCCATTCAAAATGATCACATCATCAGGTGAAAATTTCAGCCCACACTGAAAAATAAAAATCCTTCTTCAATTCAATAACAATACTATATTAATAGTGCAGTAACATTAAATAAGTAATTGCAGTAGGGCAATTAGGAAGGAGTTTGCACTTCATTGGATCAAATCAATTTTCCATTTTCTTACTAAAGAATTGTATATAGCTCTTTTATTATTAAATGACAAAGGAAACTTGCCTAACAAAGTAAGAGACAAATACATAGAGAATGGGCATATGTATAATTATGCGGATAACCACCTAATGGTATAAAAATTGACTTACATAATGAAATTTGCAATAAATGAATAAATCTGAATGAAAAGTTCAAACTATAATTTGAGCCTGCATTCTATCAATGCCCTGTCCTTCACGCCACTGCTGCTATCATGTTGCCATGGAAAGAAACATTTCAATTCACTATTATCACTACTTCATGAGGAAAATGGTAAATGTGTAATGTTACCACAAAAGCAACAAGTTTTACATAATGCACTGTCTGCTTGTTGGTTTCACATGGGTTTTCAAAACAATTACAATTTCATGTCAGAAAAGGTGCAAATCTATTTTTAATGACATTTAAGTTTCCACCCCCTTTTAATTTTAATGCTTAATTCAAAATGACATTTACTTTAGACGCTAAATATACCTATACATAACTAATAGCAACACTAATTTCCTTCAATTATGTGAATGAGACACTGAACTATCCAAAATCCATGGGCAGACAATATGCTGGTATCTAGCTTACAACAGGTCGCAGCATAGCCTCCATGATACCAGATAAAGATTAATCGCTGTTATATTGAATGCAACTTTAATAACACAAAGCTTCCCTTTGCTCTATTGCTCTGACCATAATGGATCTTACATGTATGTTAAATTCATAAATGATTTTGTGTCAAGAATAATTCTCAAATACATGTCAACATATTTTCCTGCGATAAATACTATTTACTATTTATACATTAGTGAAATCACAGAAGTTTTGTCTTACTCATAAAAGTGTTATTTTCACTGCAGGGAAATATCAATTTTTTTGACGTCATATTTTATTAGGTTCCCATCTGATCTGAATGGAATGACGTCATAATGCAAGTTTAGTCAACTGTTACAGATGACACAACTTCATATAACATGTCATGTACATGATGTCACGCTTAAGGCATGTCTGTAAAAGCCTACGGCCGCATGGAAAAATACCGATACTCTTTAAAGTACACAAAATCATGATACTGTTAGGGTATAAATAATAAACAGAATATTGCACACTGAAGGCAGAATAACATAAGTATTGTTCTCGTGAAAAAGATCATGTCTCGTGGGTTGTCATTTTCACCTCTCACTCCAACAATATTTATGGTATTCTGTCTTCACTGTGCAATATCCTCTATATATGACAACAGTAATTAGGTGGGTACAACAGATACTGTATTCAGTGGTTGTGTTTGTGACCTGAAATGTGATTTACAGTACTAACCTTGTGACACACATCAGATTTCACTTCCTTTAGGGCTCTTTCAGAAAACACACATCCACATGTCCACAGAAAACAAAATCTAAAACAATATCAAACAGATCATCCTTTGGCAATGGGTGGACAGCACGCAAATATATATAAACCACACATAAAATTTAAAAAAAAAACAAGCATGATGCACAATTTCAAGATGCTTCAAATAATATTTAACTGCCTAGTGTTTTACACTGTACTCAAGAATGATACAAATAATATAAATAATAAACATGAAAAAGAGACTTAAGCTTACATAAATTGAATAAAGAAACCTGTGGTATCAGGTGTAAATCACTATAGGTCTGCAAACTATGTGTAAAAATTTTACATTCAAATTACAAACAATTCATGCTTAGTGTAGATTAAATTATCTCTCCTACCTGTACCTCCCATTCATTTCTATGCCCACAACAGGACAGATATAATCTGCAGCTTGTACATCAATGTAGCCATCTCCTTTCTCTGCCTTAGGTCGTCCAGTGCTGGGTGTATCTGTCAGTACTAGTTGCTTGAGATCCTGTGAGATATGAACATTTCATTACACACATATAAAGCACAAAGCAATCTAGATCTTAATGAATAAGTCACACTGCAACACTGACGTGTGAAAAAACAAAACATATGTAATTTTTCAATCATTTTACATGTGTGCAAAATGTTTATTTAAGCATTTTAACACAACATTATTCTGTGCAAACTTACAAGATTATATTTTTGGTGAAACCCTGAAAATGACTAAACTAACCAGCATGGTTTTGTCATCAAAATCAAACGTAACAGGTGCCTAAATCACACTGAAGCTTGTTCTTTCATATGTGAAATACTGATGGTGGCAATACAACCAGTTAACACAGTACCTGATGTACCAACCTACCTACACTGGTCAAGTCAGCTCTGTCACGAGAAAAATATCATTTATGAGTTTCAAAGTTTTAACTAGGCAGTTTTTCTTTCCACATTCCTCAGACAAAGTCCTACCTTAAGGCTCCTTAAATGTTGAAAACTTGGTGCACATTCAAACTTGCTTCGGTCAATGAGAAACTCAAGCACTGATTCTTTATTATACAACCTTATATGAAAGAAAGAAATCAGAAAAATAAATGAATGTTACAAAACAACTATTTTTTGTGAATGATACCATTTATGTGTATGTGCACTGAACATACGAAAGTGATGTGTGCGTTATACGGTTGATGTCTTAACAACAATTCTGATGTCATATGCATGTTCTTGAGTTACAGTTCAGAAAATGGGCCACCCCACTGTTTAATATACATAAATTTGTGAATATCACATGTTCAGGAAAATGAGATTTTTCAACTCAATTTGTCTTTATTTACTTATATGTATGCATGAATGCTTGGGTTTAACATCTTACTGAACAATTTTTCAGTATGACATTATGAAAAGAAGTCCTTAGAATGTAGATATGTTGTGTCTCCTTGTAACAGGCTGAGTCCATGCCGCCAAAATGCTGTCCCCACTGGAGTATCAAGCCGAAGACATCAGACATGACACCCCACCCAGTCATATTATACTGACACCAGGCCGACGAGCCCTGTTCCCTTGCTCTAACCTCTCAGAGCTGAGCACCAATCAAGGCAGCAATATGTACCATTTTTAAGCCTTTGGCATGACCTGACCCAGTACTTATATGTAATCCCACAGCGAGCAATGTTACTAAATTAATTCAAAGCAACCGGGATATAAGGATATACAAGTACTACTTATTATATATAAGCACAAAAATGGTTTACTTACTTTCCTAATTCACATGCCATGATGGGTTGGCGGAGGGCTTCTTGTGTTATAGCACAATGTTTCCATTTTGCTACAAGTTCTGCATTCTTATCTTTCTGTAAACCAAATAATTAGCCACATGCACCATAAGTGAGAATCATAAATGTAAATGACATCGTGTCACACATGGTTTAGTAACTATGGCTCAGCATGTATGTTAAAAGACTTAATTTTTATCTGGCGAGGCACTGTGTTTTTTTCAAGGTTTTGCTCAGAATGCCATAATACATACGTAAAATATTCTCAAGAATGCCGCAAAACTCCAAGTACATGTACTTCAGGCTGTGAAACTGTAAATCCTGATCTGAACTGCACAAAAATTATGTATCCACAAGTATACAGAATGTGAAAGATTTGTGAAAACTTTGCTGGAAATTGACACTTTAGGAAGAGTTGCAAGGATGAAAATTGTCAACTGGAGTTGGAACTTAACACTTGCCTACTACTCACTACAAAATCAGTTTACTTTATGTCAATGATAGTAAAGCAGATGTTACTTAAATATCAGTCTGAGGTTGGTCAGACTGTGCATTTGCATTTGAAATTAATTATTCAGTCACCAAACACGCTTAAATTCCACGTCTGAGGCCTCTTATTACAACAGCATTGTAGTGGAATAAAACCAGGTAGAGCCCGAGGGAAACCATGCCATCCATAGGTTGTTAGCAGACTATACCACAGGGAGGAAGCCAGCATGAGTTGGATCATACTGATGAGAGGCTGTGCTAGCGCCCTAATCCTATCAGCCACAGAGGCCACTTGATCCAGCTTTAAGTTTTCAACGCCAATCATAACACTGAGTTGTCTGCATGTTTCGCCACAGACATTCAAAATGTTGGTGGTAGTAAAGACCAGGGTGCTGTCATGTGGTAGAGTGATATCAATTCATTGAGGTATGCCCTTTTTACAATGAAGATAGGAAAAGTGGGTCAGCGAAGTAAAATGGGACAATACTAGTCTTTACAACTGCCCTGTGTTGTGTTAACACTGGCATTTTTAGGCTAACAGGATTCATTTACGGGGTAACAAATCGACTCGGGTACGACAAGTGCATTCAAACTCCGCAATTTCTTTCTCAACAGCTTTGAAATAACAAATTTTTAGAGCTTTGTTCACTCTTAACTTTATAACACAACGGCGAGTGAGTTGGATGCTAGCTACCACAACTTTTAACCGAGGCTGTCATGTAATTTTTGTAAACACTGCATCGTACAACAACGACAAACTGCGCACATACGTCACGCCAAACAAAATAACTGACCTGTTCTGGTTTCTTTTTAGTTCTGACCAATTCATCTCTGGTTGGAATTGTACCTCCGTCACATCCCATCCTGCTGTTATGATGTTTTTAAGTTTGTAATTTCTAAGCTAAATATTTGCAGCTGTTCTCTGTTTTACGGAAGTAGATATCTTGCAAGATGGAGGATCCCGCTGGTGGCTCTTCGTTCTTGCACCTTTACGTATGGTCCAAGAATTACATTCTCGATAAGTCACGCAGTATCACGCGTTACCCCAAACAAGCGGGAAAATTGAGGAGGCCTCGCATCACAAGTCTGATGTACCAGTTTGTGACATTTATAATATTAGGCATATGATATTTACGATAATCTCTTGCATTTTCTACACTTCCATGTTCATTGACAATGACTCTTTTATGCATGTATATCATACCATTAAATTATATTGGATGGCCTTAATATCTTTTAGGTCATCACTCTCAAGATGGAACATGGGATTTTATGGTGGTTGCATAATTGACCTTCACTATAGTTGTTAAATCGCATCTTCAGCCATGTTAGTTTGCAAGAACACTCCCTTATCTCGCCTCAGCAGGCATGAATTCACGAGACTCCGGGGATGCCAGTTTGGCTCATTAGTGTTGAACATGTTTCGGCACCATTGTGCCTTATCGGTTCAGAGTAGGCCACCAAATCACTATCTGCAGACATTTTCTTCTCACATGGATGGATTGTATTTGACATTCAACTCCATCTTCTTTAGAACTTTTGTTTCAACTTGTTTAAGTTACATATGAAGTACAAACTCAAGTTTCAATGTTTGCATCATATGATCTCCTCTTTTCTGCTCAACATACCTTAGTAAATTAAGTTCAGGATAAACATAATTTAGCATTGTGTAGTATTCAGAATTGTTTTTCAGAAGAGTACCAAATAGAATGTGGAGGCATTTTGGAATATTTTGAATTCATATTAAATTTGAAAACCTAACTTATTATATTGGAACCCCTTGTAAACAAAATTTCACATTTGTGTAGCCCAAAATATTGATCAGATATGACCATATGTATATAGATTCTGAAAGCTGAATGACTACCGATTTCGAAAACGTTTATAAAATTTGCCTAACCTTAATGTTAATTAAAATAAAGAGAAGGTTTGAAAAAAATCAGAACTGTTTTTCAAAATGCTACATTTTCACCAATTTACAAAATTTTCAAAACTTTCTAACTTTTCTTGCCCAAGTGAAGAATTTACTACATGGGAAAATGGTCCCACAGATTTTAATATTCATCTTAGAGTGTTGTGAATGATCATTTAAAGTTAAAACTTTCAAAAAGTTTTTTAAGCTTTGATATTCTTTTACTAAGATCTTTAAAACTACTAAGGACACCAAAAATTTGTGGAGCTATTTTTTAGCTTAAGTATTTAGCTTCATGTATGCCAAGTTTCGTAGCATTATGTTGAAAAATAGCCACGGTCTCAAAAATAGAAAGGGAGAAAGACCAAAATGTCTGGATGAGCATTATGTGTGATAAAATTCGTCATTAATTTGTTTCTTAATTAATTTTAATCAAGAATTGTCCTGTCTCCGGTTAAAATGTGAACATCAACATACAGGTTAGTTAAATTTTAAAACTTATTGTGCTCCATGAAACCATAAGTTGTTGTTGACAGTTCTGAGCAAAATCGACTAAAATTTGTTTAAAATCCCCTCCTCCAACCCTGTGGGGTGAATAAGCCTGTTGTTTTGGTTAATAGATCTGCTTGTGTGGTCTGCACAAGCAGCCATGCACACTTTATAGCAGGAGGCAATACACGTTTATTAGAGACATGTATAGTCACTGCAGGTAAACCCACTCCCTGAGCTATCCCTCTAATCAGGGGGGAACCAAGAAAACAGACGTCTTGTTTCACATCATGTTATACATCATGTAAAATTATTTACAATTTGAATTTCGTCTTTATGTTTAAGTGAGAGGAAAGATAGCAGAATGGAGAATAAGAATGGGAAATAAAAAAAATATGACCAAATTTCGAGCCTGAGGGGTTCTAGTATTCTTAATAACTTTCAAAACCTAACTTAATAAAACTAGTCTTACAAATGTCAGGTAATTTTATATTGAAGCAGTGTTTTCCTTGCATATTGTGCATGTATTTTAATGGGATGAAAGTTCTTCTAGCTGAAGTGGTTAGCGTGCTAGTGCTGTGTAATGATCCAGGTGCCTCTCACCAATGTGGTCACTGCTAGTTCAAGTCCACCTCATGCATATGTGGTAAGGGCCGCCAGCAACCTGCGGATGGTTGTGGATTTCCCCTGGACTCTGCCCGTTTTCCTCCCTGCCAGAATGCTGGCCGCTGTCATGTAAGTGAAATTGTTTGGGTTGGTTCAATTCAAGGTTTCTAAACAAGTATAATTTATAATAATAATTTAGCCCAGAATTATGCCTGAGTAGTATTCTTCAACAAACATCCTGCTCAAATGCAAGATGTTGAGAAATTACCGTAAGTGAAGTCTGAATATAATGGCAATGGTTCTTTAGTTTCTGCACTAACTTTGTTTTATATATGATCCAACCAGGTTAGTTCCCATGCTTGCTTGACAAGATGTCAGGTTCAAGGTTCACCAGCGCGACCAGTATATACGCTGCAAGAAAACACAGGCAATGGATCTAAGGAGACAGGTTCAGCTGCTACAACTTACCATGAGTTATAGACGTGTATTAACTTTCTGATGGCCATAACAGGCATGGAAAGCTCACACAAAGACTAATTTTATCATTGCCTGTATTTAAAGGCATATTGTTTTAAGCACTGGTTGAAGTTAGCACACAAGCTGGACCATTGTTGTCACTAAATTTTCATCATTAGAAGGAAAACTGAATATTTAAAAGTAAGAAATATCCACATTATACCCATTTTCAGGAAGCGAAGTTTGTAATACAGCTAACTGTTAAAAGTGATTGGCTCATTGTCTATTTCATGCTTCCATATCCAATCGTATTGCACTGACCAGTTAAACACTCTCACATATGATCCTCTCATGGTTTTTTCATTATGTTTATGCTACATGTATAAAGGAAGAAATGGTCAAATACAAATTTGCAGTTGACATCAGATGACCGAAACTACATGATAAATATTTAGAGATGTCCTTGTGTTTTTACTAATGTCTGTGCATCAAGGTCACCAGTGTAATGAATCTCCGGAAACGTAATAGTGTTTTATTTTCTTTCTATTGCAGACCACAGTGTCTTGATTTACCTGTATTATTTGGAACAGTGCATATACCCTTATGAAGGGATAACCTTTTGGCCAAGTTAGGAAGAGTAGCAAAGGTACAGGCACACTTGGAGTGCACTTGAAGCAGCTCTCGGTAATGTGTACAAGAAGGAAGAATTGACTTAAAACGAGAAATGTAGAGAATGGTTCACAAGAACATGGATGCTGTGCATAAACTGATAAAAATAGCTAATTTGGCAATTTACATGAAAGTGTATCTAGATTATTAGCTTTCAGATGTATTGATTTAACTTTTTCTATTCTCTTGAACATTAAACTGTGAATGACTTATTCAAGTGATTTATTTATTGCATGAGTGTGGAGAACTAGCTTCATGGGTTGATCATGGTGAAAGTGCAAACTATTAAGTAACAGCTGGCTTGTACATGTATGTACAGTAACTTGATAGCGTCACCACAAGCATGCATACTCCCTGTCCAGCTGGACCACACCATGTTCATGTATATAGTGTCAAAATGATGTCACTACATTTGCTACAATGCTAGTAAAAACGCAGCTGCTTGCTGCTCTAGTATACATTTTTTTTTAAGAATGCAGATGTATGTACTACATAGACGTAGTATGTGAATAAGTGTAGTTGTGCAAGGAAAAACATTTTATTTTTTTAGTTTGACTGTATGAAGTAAGGCGAGGTATGATGAAACATGGGTAAAGTGTTGGTGTTGATCTCCAGTGAAGCTTTTATTTAGCTCCTGTATAATGGGCTCTCACACATGGATTGAAGGTTAAGCTTTTTTTCGTTTTGCCTCTTGTACATGTATAATGGGCTCTCATTCATTGATTTCAGTCAAGCTTTTTTTTCAGCTGTCTAGTCTAAGGTATGATGTGTAAATGCACATATTTGGATGGAAGGTTATTTTTTTTTTTTTTTTTTTAGCTCCTGCGTACTGGGCTGTCATACGTGGATGGAAGGTTAGGCTCCCTACTCTACGGAAGGGTGTGTAATTGTACATACTCTGATGGAAGGTTATGTTTTTTTGGTTTTTTTTCAGCTCCTGTATAATTGTACTCCTACATAGATTGAAGGTTAAGCTTTTTTTCTATACAGCGATGGAAAGTTATGTTTTGGTTTTTTTAATATTTGTTTTTGCTCTCATGTTCAAAGGTCCTGTATGTGTGTACATCTACAAAAGGCCTATTGATGAAGGGTTAAACTGTTTTTATTGGCTTTAGTTTCATTGGCTTTGTGAATGTTTTTTAATGATTTAAATTCATAGACTTTCAGTGCAAAAAATTACCAGTTATACAAACTTTGTTTTCTGTAGTAAACACATTCTCTAGAAAGCCCCATGCCATGCAACAATTTCTAGCACACAGGACATTGCTGTGACATTTTTGTTTTTGAGATCTATGGACTTTGACAAATTTACCATTGTTGTAATCAGGAAAGCTTTTCATGTACATAGGGCGACAGTTTTCTGCACATACCTACCTACATGAACAAGAAGGGTATTGATAAGCAGGTTCCTCTGGACATTTTACCAGATTTGTCATCATTTTGCTGTTTTTTGGACAGACATCCGGATTGACTTCACTCTGCAAATACAGATATCTAAGCCTTTCTTGTAGCCTTGTAGGACTACAGTTTCATATCAAACACCTATCTAGATAAGCTTTTTGTCTCTCCAGCTCCTTTACCAGATTTATACAGTTCAGGATTTATCTTGGTGTATACCAGGTTATCTAGTGTACACATATCTGTAGAAAGCTTTCCACATCTGTATTAATACTAAGAGCCTACAGTGCTCCAGATAAGTATTTTTGTGGCAGTACAATACTCCACCAAATTTTAGCCTAGGAGTACTGGCTTATATCTTAGGAGTACTGACTTATCGCAGAAAATCTGTTTTCATAAATAAAATCAGTTTTCGTTGGTGTACGTGGTTAGTCGTTTTCCAAATGAATGTACATATCTGCTGAAATGGAGTTCATGTATAAAACATTTACTTTATACAGGTGAAAAAAATAATCCCCTGTACCTATACCTGTTTTCTCCACTTCTCCATATAATGTAAACCTGATATATATGTATATACATAAATAAAGATGAAGAATTTCTCCCCCGGTCATCATGATGCAACCACCATGAAGCCATGATAGCCCCAGGACAGGACTATATTCTTTCACAAAACTTTGTGAACTTAAGGTGTCCTGTGTCTGTAGTTGTTGATGCAATCTGCATGCAATTATGGCTCTAAATGTCATAATATCTGAGGTGTAGCACAGATGATTTTGACAACCCGAGTGGATATTAACATTGAAACATGTACCTGTACATTGTTTCTCAAATGAAAAACAGAAATGAATGAAGTTTTTGTATCAGGACATCTACCCCCCTCCCCCCTTGTGAACTTGTTCCACTTCAGGCATTTTCTTGAAAACAGCTTATTTTATAAAAATACAAACAAAAAATGTCTTTGTTGTTATATCATATGCATGAAGTACATTCAATTATATCTTCACTGTATTACGTTTTATAGTACATTTTTCTATGGAACTATGGACATCGTCTTATATACAGTACCTCATCTGGGATTAATGACATTGAGTCCACAAAAGGCTTGCAGATGAAGCAGGAATAGAGTTGCTTCTTCATCCATGCATGTCGGCTACTGCATTAGATGACAGCATACCAATTATGACATTCACACCATATGTTAAGCATAATAAGTTATTTTGCCAATCAGCCATGAATTTTAAGTTGTGTAAAAATATCATAGAAAACGTCATAAGTTACATTGTGAATGACTGCAAGGAACTGTACAAAATTAGCACAAAAAAGGTGGGGGGAATTATTTGATATTTGTAATAAAACCAATGCATACCTGCATAGTACAGTAGAATTATTAGATGAATCACAGAGGGGGGGGGGGGGGGATTCTTCATAGGGGGAAATGGACATATTGGAAAACATTTGGGGTCCATACTTCACATTTACATTGTATGTTGGTTAAATTAATGTTTCACATCCACCTCAGAGTGAGTATGTCCAAGTGATAATGATATGAACCTGTAACTTAGGCTCTGACTGAATATTAAGTGCATAATGAAAACTAGGTAATACAATTCACACACAATATGAAAGAGACAATTTGACCTTTAGAAATCAAACATTTATCATCAGTGTATTTTTATTATTGACTTTTGATGTCAAATGATTGTCAAGATTGCCCATTTACAATTTTGTGAGCAAATGATTTAAATGACCGCATGCCAAAGAAGTGAGGTAGATTTAATTTGACTGATATTGCTTCTTTCATTGTGGTGCTGTAAACACAAAGTATTATAATTGACAGGTTGACAGTGAGAGTAAATTAAAGCATGATAATTGTAAAATTTTGTTGATTATATTGAAAGAACATGGAGTTTGTTGGCATGAAAATGTAATTTAAACACACATTTAACTTGGCTTTGTAGCTCAGTTATTGCATGCCACATTTTATGTGTAATAAAATGACAGATCAGTAAAAGCATGAGGATTTTCTCATACATACATCTGTAGTTATGTGTTGTTGAGAATCCTGCATATCAAAATGCTGATTTACCTGTGGAGGATTTTAAGCCCAATAATATTTTACACTTGCAGGACTGAACTATAGGCACATTCATATCACATTTATGCAAGAATTGAATATTGTATTTTATGAATAGGAATCATGTATTATCTATGTATACCTAGTATACAGTGGAAGTACGTAGAGGTAGCCTATGCAAGCATGCATGATTCTAATTAGTTTTCACCTGTTGTGAAGCAAGTACAAGCTTTGAGATATGCTATAGATTGAGCAGCAGAAAAGTTCAGTTGTAGTGAGGAATTAAAAAAAAAAACGAGCAAATTAATCCAGACCTGTACATATACATGATTTAATGTTGAACCTCAGGTTTGTTAAATAGCTGTGATACAAACACAGACAGGGTATGTGTACAACTGGTCCAACTCACATTAGTTATTTCCATGTATTTACAATATACTCAAATACCAGAACAGCCAGTCAGTAATTCTGCATCTCATGGAGGTTACAATTAAGTATGTTGTACTATACCAGGGTAATGAAAGGGAAAAGAAATTTTTTATGTGATTAGGTGTGAGCAGCTACTGGTTTTAAGTTAGAGAAGAAGTAACTGGAGGGATTTAATTATGAAATGTAAGGCTAGATTTTTACTCATTTATACATGGTTTTGACCTTTTTAACTTTATTTGGCTGAGACGGTGAAAATGCTGGCCCAGTGCTACTTTACCATTGAGATAGCATATTTCAATGACTGGATTGACGGCAGCTTTTAGTCAAGGTACATGTATCTGACTGGTCAGTGGTTTACTCCTGGCATACAAACCTTCTACACCCAGAAACTTGACAGCCTTTAAGTGAAACATTATTGAGTATTGTGTTAAAACTCCATTCAAATAAATAAATCAAGGCATTTGTGACATTTAGTAAATTTGCGATAAAAACTTAATACTGGGAAGTGCAGCTGAATATAATGCTTAAGTAATGGATAAGGGCTGTTTGCATATAATGTGGCAGTTTTTTTATCTTTGGGTAGTCAACATTGGCCTATACCAGCATGCAAAAAGGTAGTTCATCAGCTAGTATTTTCTTGGTAGGGACCATTTTTGGACCTATTAAATACAGGGAGAGACCTAAGTTATATAGGCCCATTACAACAGTGGGAACTATTCTTGAGTACACTGTAAAAAATAGATCAAATAAATAAATAAACACAACAGTGGGATCACATATGTGCCTATGTGAAGATGTGCACCAATAGGAAAAGCAGTACACTTTTTTATGCCATCACCTGGTTACAAATTGGTATTTCAAGATATACATGTGACTTTTGATTGAATTAACTGTAGAAAATTTAGTCCATCTTAAGATGTTCTGTAGTGGCCCCAAAACTGCACAAACTGAACAAGAGTATAATGCAAATGTCAAATTATTTTGCTGGACTAAAATGGACTTAATTATGCATTATCTACAAATAGGACACATGGCCTACGAATGTATTTTTTTTCTTATCACCAACATTTATTTATTAAATAATTCAAAGGAAAGCCTTGTATGAAGGAAATTAAAATGTACCAGGGAGCTTATGCATGTAGTCATCTACGAGCACACTGACTTTGGAACATGATTGGCGTAGTGCTTGGGTTGAGCATGCGAGAGTTAATTTTAGGTGCAGATTTAGATTTTGGCTAAATGTTTTGCTTATGTGGCGTGATAAAAGTAAATATCTTCACTGAACGGTTCATTTCGTTTTCATATGCATCGTATATTTGAGATTTTACACGAACAAAATCCATCGTCGGTTAGGTCGAGGAAGTTAGTGTAGCTTAGGTGTGACAGCCAGCCAATGTTGCTCAAAAATTCTGAGATAGGGTCAGTGAACACAAGTTGAACCTGCCGGAAAGGACAAAGGGGCCAAGGAACACCAGCGGGGATCCTCCATCTTGCAGATATCTGAACACAGAGCCAGCATTTGCACGTATTGATTGTAATTTTCGTACTCTAAAAGATGAAGCATACGTCATTGAAGGCTTCAAAAAGTTCGTTGAATATTTGTTCAAAGGTGATAAACTTTCAAAGGTTTATGTATGGAAGCGTTACGCTCGAACACCATTCAAGCCGCACATACGTATTTGTGACCTTGACGTTTGTTTTCAGGGACACGTGTGATGAACGTGGTAGGATCGGTGCTGCTGCAAGCATTTGACGAGTTGGCTCGTGGCAGTCAGAAAGGGTGAGTGCTATGTACGAGCTATCAGATGCAGGTGGCAGCACAACCTGAGCGATGAATGATTCTTTAGTATTTCTTTTGACAGTTGCCGGAGGGCTTAGTGATGGTATTTATTTGTCTCGTTAGGTAAAGCCTAATATAACTGATGAAAAGCTTTTTTCAGAGTGGTGAAGTTTCTTAGTGAAGTAAAACGTTTTTTAGACAATTGGAGACCTATAACTTTGTTCAGTGTAGACTGCAAAATATATGCAAAGGATATTTCAGTGCACATAAAGCAAAACTTGGAAAAGTTAAATCATGTAAGTAAATCTGGTTTAAGTGAAAGGAGAAACAGAAACAAACATTGTAGAGGTAACATTCTTATTGGGCCTTATGGTGGACTCCATTTCATCGATTTTGAAAAAGCATTTTTCTTTTTTGTTTTTTGGGGGTTTTTTTGTGCAGAGGTACATGTACACTGTAATTAATCGTATACTTTGACAGACTGATGATATCAGGAATCACACTGAATCTCAAAGAAAGTGAAAGTTTACATCATGCAGATGATTCCAGTGTTCTTTCAGAGAATATTGAGAATGTTAAAAAATCTTTCCTCTAGCAGGTGGATGTGTGACACAGGAGTTAAACAATTGTCAAAGACTAAATTCCTAGGTCTTCAGATGAGTAACACTGAAGATGTGGCAGAAGTAAATATTGATAAGCCCCAAAAATGCAATTAAAATTTCATATTTGGAAACAAAGAGGGTTGACATTATGTACATGGAAGAACTTCATTATCAAAGATTGAAGGTTTGGTTAGATCTGTATACTTGCGTAGTGTTCTGCATAATTCTGATAAGCTTGTCAAACATATTTAAGGCTTGGTGTACTTTTATCTGGAATAGCAGGATTTAAAATTCAAGATAAGGTGGAGAAGTGCTATGATAACGTGGTTATCTCCTGTCAAGGAGAAGAGCATGAAAGTATGAAAATTGTTTTTTCCAGAAAATCGGTGGATTAGAATTTTTGCTTAACCTAGTTATAATGTGAAACAGCTGGGAGTGAAGCTTCCCTAGTTTTTTGAGGACATTCTGTTTGATTGCAGTTTGGCTTCAACTACACCCAATTGTAACACATATTTAATCACATTCTTTGGAACAGTCAGTTGGAACCATGCATGTGGTTCCATCATGTACTTTAACATGGTCAGAGTTATGTTATAATTTGGTAAATAGCCTGAAAGTTATGATAGATTTAAAATAGAATTAAATACGACTGAGTTGTTTCTTAGGAATTAAATGGTCCCTTGTTACTGTGCAGTAAGTCCCTTGCAAGATATGAAGGTATGCTTAAATACATGCATGTGGTTCCATGTGACATTGTACATGTAAACTTATTTAATGATGTTGTAAAAAATTGTTGGTAGGTTTGTTCTAAGTGACATAACAGTAAGTGTAAAGATCAAGGCTGATAGATTTTATTGTTTTGCTCCCTCAAAAGTTTCAATTTGGGGACTAAATTTTTGAAGGGAAGGGGGTATTGTAACACAGGCCTTTGGTTCACTGAGCTTACTGACTGATAATACTTATCCAGGCACATGTACCTCACTTCCCCACCCACCACACCTTTACCTGATACCTAGCCACTGCCCTATGTATTAGGAATACCTGACCGTGAAGCCAATCGAGTATATGTGTTGTTTTTATTTAACATAAAGGTCTTTATAACTTAAAAGTTTGTGTTTCTCACTGATGATCTATATACAATTTTGTTGGTCTTGAAACAAGCTTTATACTGATGTAAATTAAGTGAAAGTTAGAAACTATGTAGAATATAATAGCAGCTCAAAGAGGTGAAAAACTACTAGGAAGGCTGGTCATTTGTGCCTTTAGTTGGCTCTAACTTTTTGACCTTTGTGTATTGTTTATTCTTATCAGTTCTAATAGCTTGTCATTTTGTGAATATTGTGATATGTATATTTACCATGTTGAAGTTACACATTGTTTTATAAATCAACTTGAAACCTGTTAAAGTAAAACAACTAGGCTTGTCCAGCTGTAGTCTAGTAGCATATGAAAACAATGCTCTCACTGTATAAAGGGTGGCCTGTGAGCCACTAGGGCAGACTGGCATGCATGGCCCCAGTGGGATGAAAACCCCTCCCCACTAGGGCAGACCCTGATAGACCACTGAGAGGATGTCATGCTGATGGATGTAGATTATGTTCAACAAGGAATTGTCTCCACACATTGTGGTTGCCTCTTTCATTCCCTGACCTTAACTGCCTTGCAAACCTTGAGATGACTTAAAGATCCCGGTAACACTTGTTTCTCTTGCAGGCAATAACCAACAACGTTCCATGTTACACTTAGACTCGAGTGACAAATTACTTAATGTTCTCCACAAAACAGCAATGATGCGAAAACTTGAGTGTTCCTTTTGTAATTTCGAGAACAGTACTGCTCATGCACAGTTCGAATGTGCATTTTTGGAGGCAAATTAATGTCATAAATGTTATTATTGGTGCTGAAATTTACATTTTTCAATTAGTACATGTATATCATCTTATCTACCAAACAAACCTGAAAGTACCTTTTTAAAATCAATATGACTTATCAGGGTGGACGAAATTTTGAATCATTTAGGGTAGATTTTGTTTCAGGAGTGGAATTTGCGTGGGAGTGTGATAGCATGCCTCAAATACAAAGGCCATTCAGGGTCTTTGTATTTTTTATTAGCAGCAATGTGTTCATCAGTCTAGGATACAATTTATAAACTTTGTGGTTTGTTTTGTAAAAGTTGTGGGGATAGTGTGATAACTATTTAGGATGAGATGCTACAACACATCAATAGTTTTTCACTAATATTTTGAATTTGTTGCATGTATATATTGAAACCTACAGTGATGTAGTTTACATAAACTTCTAAACATATAAACTTTGTAAACATATACTTTTGTGTTAACACCACTGAAGCTTTGTGGTCACACAGCTGAAAACTACACAAATACTACAGTGTGACTCTTGAGTCAAGTTAGAACTGTAAAACAAAATGCTGAGTCATATATACAGAAATCTGTAATGGAACAGGTAGAATCATGCTGATATTACCTGGTATTTGAGGAATTAAGACCAAAACTTGTAAATTGACACTAATTTTAAAGCCAGTCTACTACATCTAAAGTTATACCAGTCCAGTTAGCTGATGGCAGGGTACAAGCGTCAGTGACAGTTCATATTCAGAACCTCCTTAATATGCTTCGGGCACTTCCTGAAGTGCGCCAGGTGGCAGTCAGTCCCTGGTACCCTCCTCACTGCCAGACTGTGCTAACATCAGCTCAGGTGATCTGTCCTTTCATAAAAGCACAACTTTGTACAAGAATTGGCATAAGTAAACTGAAGGCTTCATGGATTTACATGTGTGATGTTGCTTAAGGTAGGCACAAGGATGTCAGTTATTTAACAACCGGGAGAAACATATCATTATTACTGTACTGGAGATTAGAATAGTTAAGCGGAAAGCTTATCTGAAGAGCATACATGTAGTTAGAAAAGCAATAAGCGTTCATTCTAACGCCATACTCAAGAATATTTCACTTATACGAAGGCGGTATCTCCTTGGTGCAGGACGGATTTCCACCATATCTTTTATCTGGTGCAGCCTCACCGAGACGGCTTGCCGAAGACACCCAAAGGCCCCTTACCCAGTCACATTATACTGACACCGGGCTGACTATTCCACCCTCTATCCTCTTATTGCTGAGGGCCTGGTAAGGAAGCACGATGTACAATTTTTTAAAGTCTTTGGTATGACCCGACCCAGGTTTGAACCCAGATCTCCCCGTCTACCAACTGTGCTATCCTGACGGGTCTACATGTAGTTAGAAACGATACGATGTGTGGTTACCTATTTTGCCTATCATTTGTATTTTCTTACATTTTCTTGTTTGATTAATTGAGTGGTCACTGGAAAAAATTCTGAACAAGGAAAACTTGATTATAATGACATCTTGGGAAATATATGTTTATTCCTGATATACTGAGACGCAAGGTCTATTTTTTGTGTTGTGTTTTGCAAACTTTCAACGATAGTTGTTTCATTATTACAAGCACATTTTTGCTTTTCAGAGTGATACCAAAATGGCTGGGAAGACAGTGCTGGTGACCGGTGGGGCAGGATACGTTGGATCCCATACTGTCATTGAGCTCTTAGCAGCTGGGTATGATGTCGTAGTTCTAGACAACTTGTCTAATGCCAGCATGGGTAAGAACACATGGACTATTGGGTTGGTTCTTTTAAAAGCTTCAAACTGTGAGATATATATTTAGTAAGGAAGAGGCTCTGGTGTGACATTACATGTCTTATTTATATGTGGTCAGTGCCATAAAAACTTGGTCCTGCAGATATCTGTGGACTTTTATCCTGGGATTTCAGTTATGAACCGATAAAAAGCTGTGAAAGAAAGCAGAATGGAATATACTTGTAGCATTATACACTGGATCATTATATTTAATCATGAAAAGATGTTTTTATGCATTGTTTGTTCTTTTATGTTTGGTACAGAGAGCATTCGTCGAGTAGAGGAAATCAGTGGCAAGAAAGTGCCTTGTTTTAGCATTGACATGCTTGATAAACCTGCCTTAAGTAAACTCTTTTCAGAGGTAAGAATTGAGGTTGATTCCACAAAGCCATGTTTTCATGTTTCATGTCTGTATTTGAAATGTAGTTACTAAGACTGTTACAAGAACCTAGAATTTTACATTGCAAAACTAAAACTACTTAATAGGTGTAGTAATAAGACAAATTCATTACAATTTGAACTTTGGGTCAGCTTTGGACAAGGGTTATTGTTGTAGTGACGACATCTGTCCAGGTGTCTGTCCATATTCATCATAAATGCTCTTCTAAATAGCTTAGCCCAAGTTTACCAAACTTACACCACATTTACACATTGCTCTGAGGGCAAACCCAATTGATTATCATCGACCTGGGTCTTTTTCTTCAAGGTTATTTGGGTTGTTTGAATTAAATTTTAGAAAGACTCTATCTATAGCCCAGTGTTACACAAGTTCACCGAACTTACACCACACTTACACATTGGCATGAGGAAGAACCCTATTGACTTTCAGCGACCTTGGTCTTTCTCTTCACGGTCACTGGGGACATTGAAGTTAAATTTTATAAAATTCTTATAAACATAATATCACTGGAACAGTTTGGCACAAGTTCACCGAACTTACACCATACTTGCACTTTGGCATGAGGAATAACCCTATTGATTTTCAGTGACCTTGACCTCTCCCTTTAATTTCATTGGGGTCCTCTAAGTTTAATTTTTTAAAAGACTCGTAAACGCTCTATCACTGAACAGATTGTCCCAAGTTCACAAAATTTATACAACATACTACATAATTTTATGAATGGCTGATATTATAAATAATATCTCTTGGAAAATGTATCTATTGGTCACATTGTACATGTGCTTAAGGCTGAGGGGCTTGAAGTGCATTGCATAGTATTTTTTTTTCTTTGATTTTCTATTCAGTTCCTGATAATCTCATTTTGCAGCACAAGTTCAGCAGTGTAATGCACTTTGCTGGGTTAAAGGCTGTGGGCGAGTCTTGTGATGTGCCTCTATGGTACTACAGATCCAATGTGGGAGGCACACTTAACTTGCTGGAGGTAACTTGACTGGAACAATCAAATTCATTATATATGTGAATTGTTGATAAACTTTCTTCAAAAGTGTTGTGTTTTTGGGGTCAGATTTTCTAAAAAATAACATTTCCAGACATAAAAGTAAGCATGGCTAAAATCTAAATCTATTTGTGTTATCCTTGACAATGTATTGGTTTCAGAGTCTATACCACTTTTTTTCTCATTCCACACAGGTGATGAAGGAACATAAAGTTCACAACCTGGTTTTCTCAAGCTCTGCCACTGTGTATGGGTCACCTCAGTATTTGCCTCTTGATGAGAAACATCCGATAGGAGGGTGCACAAATCCTTATGGAAAGACCAAATTCTTTATTGAGGAAATGCTCAGGGATTTGGTCATAGCAGAAAAGGTGATAGTCTGTGTCATCTTCAGTATAGTCGGATCCTAACCTGATATCCTATGATGATATGCTTGACTTACCATATGATGACGCGATCCTCTGGCCATTATCCGAAGGATAAGATGGCTTCTGATATCTTGATTAGAGTTTATTGTCATTATAACATACGGTTTTCGGCACCAATCATTCAGACGTGCTGACTGCGGTCATGTAAACACAAATTGAGCTTGGCTGATGACTCTTTGTCATTGTCAGGCCGTGATAAACCCCAGTGGGAAGTACTGGGCTGCTCTCTCTATCACTCAGCCTCTACTTCCAGTTCATGTGTTTTCTTGACATTATTATTTAATCTGTTCTGGAGAATGGGAAGATCAAGCGTGATGTTTGCCATTTTTTAACTTGTGCCTTTGAGAGGTGAGGATCGAAAGGCCCTTGCACAGACTGCATAGAGCAGATGTGATGAACATAACGGTGTGGCCTTATAGACCTCCTGCATGCAAAATAGCATCAATTTGAGATCAGCTGAAGAGGAGCATAAGGCTGTCGCATCTTCTTTTCGAGAAACACACAGACAGTATGATCAAGACACTAATTTGACCTTACAAACCTCCCACATGCAATACTGACCCAGTTTGAGGTCTTTCCTATCTAATAGACATAAGCAGACAATGAGCGTTGTCTGTAGAAGGCTTAGGGACTAAAGTAGTGCCAATTTATCGGAATTACAAAGGCTTTTGCACAGTCATCACATGCTGTGTAACAGGATGTAAAAATAAATATATAAGCTAAAGCCAAAATATTTTTGCTCACAATCGGTCCATGGTCAGCATATGCTCGGTGTATGGTCAGCAGGTCATATGCTGACTGTCCAGCCATGTTGGGCGGAAGATATAAGGTTAGGATCCAGCTATACTCTGCATGTCATGAATAAGCATCACAGTGACTGTTGTCCATGTCTTTGGCTTGACTAGCTATAGGTGATCTAGTACTTCAGTAAATACGCAGTTCTTTAGTCAATGGGTTCGGCATCTTCAAGCAATAAAAGATTTCCTAATGCTTTGAAGGAGACAGTCGGACAAATGAGCACAGAAGGATACTCTCAGTTTGAATGGGACAAAATATCACTTTAACAAAACCTTGGCTGATTATAATTTTCCAGCTTCTTTGGTCATGCAATTAATGCTTCAGTTAAATTGTGTTAATTGTTTTGAAGTTGTGGTTCATATCAGGTTTTATGATCATAATTCCAAGCAAATTTTAGTTGTTTACTAAAATTACAAAAATTATACTATTGTAGAGAGGTTGGTAATCATTTCAAGGTTTTCTGCCAACACCGGTGTAAATAATACAGCATGTTTATTGATAAGTGTCGAACATTACTCTTGTTGGATAACCAAGTGTTTGTTCTGAACTTTCCTAGTGGAAAAGAATCATCAGTGTTGTTAATTCCACTTTAAAGTGTCCTCGTTTTTTGGGGTTTTTTTGTCATCTTTAATATACCAATTAAATGTAGTTGGTTACAGTTATTAAATAAAACCCAAGTTTTCATGCAGTGTTCCTTTTTTTGTTTGTCTCTTGGTCATAGCACTGGAATGTTATATTGTTACGATACTTCAATCCTGTTGGAGCACATGAATCCGGAAAAATTGGGGAAGACCCTCAAGGAATTCCAAACAACCTGATGCCTTACATATCACAGGTAGCTGTGGGGAGGAGGAAAGAACTCAGTGTGTATGGCAGCGACTATGATACACCAGATGGAACAGGTATTTCTTTATATTTGACCAAGTAAAATTGTAAGTTAATATTTCAAAAACTTCAACTTAGAAATCAAGAGATGAAAGATGTGCATTGTGAATAAAGTTTATTTAAGAAAAAAAGATTTTTAACTTGGCTTTCTCGACCTGTAAATCTTTAATTGGTATCATAAAAGGGAAATACTCTGGAATATCTGTCAGGTAATTAAATAATACCTAAGAAACGAAAATAATTCCTCTCTGAACAGGTGAAGCTGATGTCGGATCAGCTGTGTTTCAAACCAGAATCAAAATTATTTCACCATGAAACGATCACATCTGTTACCTGTACCTCACTAAATTTTACATCATGAGACTACTCTAATAGCAAAATACATTGTTTTTATATACCAGGTGTTCGAGACTATATACATGTTGTTGACTTAGCAAAAGGCCATGTAGCAGCCATTAAAAAGCTGGAGCAAAACTGTGGGTGTAAGGTGAGGGACATCATTTGCGTTTGTATGTGTTGGTCATATTTATGCTGAAGTGGACGCCTGGTGACTAATATTAGCATAACATACAGATGTTTATTTGGGTGAAGGTTGTTTTGTTTTGTTTTGTTTTGTTGTGGTTAGTGTTTTGACCCAGTCCTCCTTCGACAGGTAGATATATTATATATCATGTTTGTTGAATAAGTTCATGAATTGATTGCTGATGTGAAAGTGATCATGAGTAAAATGACTCTAGAAAGCTCTTGGCCAGAGTCTTGCCTTTTATATTTTATCACCTGAAAGAGGCATTGAATGAAATATGTCATCTTGCCTACAACACAAACATTGTATGAAGCTGTTTGATAATAAATATACGGCCTAGGTATCCATCAAAGAAATTTAACATCAGATGATAAATGCCTTTGTACTGTTGGCTCAGTATAGAATATAGTACTGGGAATTTGTAGAATCCCTGTGCTTGTGGGGCAGTAAGGACTGTCTTTAGTTTGTTTCCACTGATATGATGTACAATTCTTTACCTGTATGTCATACATGAGAAAGTTGGCCAAAGTTTGGCTGTTCATACCAACAACTCTGGTTTCCTCCAGGTATAAATTTGATCGCCATCATATTAATATATGGGGGTAAAATAAGATAAATGCCTTGTTTTTTTTCAGACATACAACTTGGGAACAGGAAAAGGCTATTCTGTCTTGGATATGGTGAAAGCATTTGAGAAAGCTTCTGGAAAACCTGTACGTATTGAATTCCTATTTTTTAAAATGTGGCGAAACCAATCCCTGCCAGCTAGTATCCTCATCACTTAAACATGAATGCGCAGTTGAAACATTCAGGAGTACATCTTAATACACGTGTGTAATTAGGTGGACTTCGAAGTCAAGAAACAGAAACAAAAATTTTGCATGCTGAAGTAACAGATCCTTCAAATTTATTCAAAACATCTTCAGTCAGTTCTTTGGATAATTGCCTGTTGTTTTGAATGTTATTATAAAGGAAACAGTGGCATTAAGCACTCATTCATGTTTACAGGGGCCTATTTTATAAATATTTCACAACACCATTTCAGTCTTGTTTACACCATGTATCTCTTTACTAAATGTTGGCATGGATTTTATGACAGGTGCTTTTGTTGACTGCTAAAGTAAGGCAAATCCTGGAATGGTAGATATACACAATATTACAATTTCCGGAAGTATCAGGCAACTGCTCTGAAATATTGTTAGAGTTCATAAGTTTCAGTGATTTGTGTCTGTAGGCGTAAAATTTCCAGAGTACTCCTTGTTGTTGGCCTCTTTTTAGCCTTATCACACAGCTCAAAACCACTTGTTTCAGCGTTGCTCTGCAGTCTCACAAATGCAGTTCAGTTCTGCACTTCACCTTGACGAGTAGTTCCTCTTTCTGTCACTGATATTTACATGTGGCTAAGCAGTAAACTTGAATTTGTTTGACAGATTCCATATAAATTGGTAGACCGCAGATCTGGGGATGTGCCATCTTGTTATGCTGACCCAAGCATGGCAGAAAAGGAGCTGGGATGGAAGGCAGCCAAAAACTTGGAAGAAATGTGTATGTTTTTACATTTTTACATGTGTGTGTGTGTGTATGTATGTATGTATATATATATATATGTATGTGTGTGTGCATCTCTAGTTCTTTTTTCTTTAGTCGTATGTACTGTACATACATTTTACTCCAATGGGATAGAACAATTCCTCTCAGACTTCATTCGTACCTCAGAGTCATTGAACCAATTGTTTGTAATCATAAATATTTACTAATATCTGCTTTATTATATTTTTGCATACATTTGTATTCTGTTGTTGGTTAATAAATAAACAAACAAACAAACAAACATACTATAATCAGTGATTTTCTTAAAGACATGAAATGTAAGATGTTATGAGGATCCCGTAGTTTACCCAACCTACTTTAATACATGTAGATGACTATATATTCTGCTTTTACTGTCATGGAAAAGCGGTGTCATTAGAGGAGTTTCGAGTACGAACTCTTTTATCGTTAAAGGTAAGAAAACTCCCACTGTACCATGTGATGTGTCAAAAATGTTAGGCAACTTTTTTCTGATTACATTTACTATCACATTGGTGTCTATGAAATGTGTCATAAAAAGTTATTTAGACTAGTCGAACGATGGAGAAAATCGAGGTGCTGAAAGGCTTTTAACTTATGAAGCTCCAGAATGAAGGAAAAGTTGTTTGTACCTTTTTAACGCGAGTCAGTTGATAGGTAATCTGAAGTCAACAAAATTTTGACAAAACTCACATGATACAGTTACACCCATTTTTGTTTTTTGTGACAGAAGAGTTCAAACTTGAAACTTCCCTATTGCATTAATCTTACGGATAACTAACTTAACGAGGAGAACTTGGAACCTGGTTTCCATCCACTGACCTGTTGTCTCTTCTCCTTTAGGTGCAGATCTTTGGCGCTGGCAGTCACTGAACCCCAATGGATTTCAGACAAACTCTACAGGTGGAAGTTAATTTATGTGAACATTAACAGAAAACTTGCAAATTGTCAATAATCTTCATCTCTGTGTCCCAGTCATAACTAATTTATTCTTAAAATGAATAGAAACGTTATTTAGATGTTGATTTTTAGTACATTGCAGATCTTTATATTATTATTTCTTTTTTTTTACTAAATAAAATATAATTCTTCACCACAAAGAAAACGATGGTTTTTATTAGCAGGAGATACAGAAGTACCCTATTTTGAGAGATCTTATTACATGTTTCGTGTGAATTAGTTTCAAGGACCAGGATTCATTACTCTTGAGTTTCAAGTCTATGACAACAGACGGTTAGAGTATGTCACATGACCTCCCAGCTAGATGTTCGTGGTATGTTAGTACTCTGAGCACATTTTTATTTTAGCATGTGTTTCAATTCAAGAAAACATTTTGCCTGCAGTTGTATTATGTTTGTGCTGTTCTTGACATTGTGGCTCTTGGGTAGAGATTAGCAAGCAAGTAATTGAAATTTTATTGTATGTTGGTGATAATTGGTTACTTGACTGAGTTTGGTTTATTCTTTTCTTTTTGTTAAAGTGGGATTTCACAGTTTATCACAGGGTGATGTAAATTCAAGTTGAAAAGAAGGTGATACAAGCATAAGAAGTACACAATCTTGTTTAATTTTTTTATACAGTGGTATATTTTTACATGCACTGTTCACTTGTCTTGGACATGTAGCATAATAAATCAGTGTAGTTCAAGATATACCATATCATCCATATATCATCAATAATTTAAGACATTTCTGGTGCAATTAATAATTACAAGGTTTAGCTCTGTGTACAGTATTTATGCTATTTATAAGTGCAATGAGATGTGTTTTGTCATTACAGCTAAGGATTTTGTGAGACCGAAGGTCTTTATATTCACACGGGGCTTGTTCTGCTCCAAAGAAGGTAGTCAGTGATGAAAGTACTTCAAATCTCTCCCAATATATTTTATCCAAACATTTCTTGAAAGTGTATTGAAATCTGTTTGAAATATTAAGTCATGGTAACTTTCTCAGGTCACTTTTGGCTTATTTGATATAGCAAATACAATTTCATTTACCAGGTAACGATGAAAAATGACCTTGTGAAGAGACAATAAATTGTCTTCAATGCTGACTACTTGTGAGGAGAAAAAGACTTTTAAAACTGATCCTTTTGTCTTGGTGTTCTTTCAGACATGTTTTAAGGTTTTATTCTGTCGATCCTTGTAACAATGTACGCATTGCATTGTAACATTTTACGAAGCACAGATTGTGCCCCCTCCCAATATGTGTATGCGTAATTTTGAATCCAAAGTTTTATATTCAAATAGGTGGAGTAAGTGTGAATATGAACATATAGTTTAAAGACCTTAATTATTTGGGACTTGGTTTACAAGTGAATAAACTGTAAGGGTTGATTTGATACTATTGTAGTCCTTGACTACATGTATTGTTTTCTTTCTTTTTTCTCTGTGGATTATGTTTTGGTAATTTTTCCCCATGGTTTCCCCTTTTCTTAGCCGTTGTTGTTGCAAACGTGAGTTGACCCAGGTTTCTGGAATATTTGTGAGCAAATTTACATTCAGTTTAACTTACACAAATATCTTAATTTACGTTTTACCAAATATACTTTGATATGAGCAAAATCAACTTGTGTGAAAGTTTTTCTAGCCTCAATGTCTTATTGTGAAGTGCACTATGGCTACCAAAATTTGCTGCATGGATGTTACGAGATGGAAATTCAAAGCCAGAGAATAATTTATCATGGTTTAGCTCCCATGCATACAATACCATTATAAGCCAAAGAAATCAAAATGCAAATTGAGGAAGTAATGGACCAAAATGACATTTTTTGTCAGTGTGAAATTAAAAACCAGCAGAAGTACAATTATGCATTTATTCTCGTCGTCCATCAGCTATGTTACTACAATTCCATAGAAAAAAATTTACTCCAAAGGCTGTCCAGTTTTACTCACCATGTATTATTAAAAATTTGGCTTTTCTGTAGTGGCTTATGAATTCAGATAATTCCAGACCAAAACAAAATGTTATTTTCATTTCTGAGCATAAATCACAGATGGCCTCATGCAATTTCCCTAGCTGTTGAATCACATTCTGCAGGTTTTTTTGTTGTTGTTTTTTCTCTCTTTCACTGGTTTCAGCTTAGAGGTTCAGGTGTCCCAACATGTTTGTATTCGCAATAGTTTAAGATGTTTTAGCATGCCAGCAATGGCACATCAGCTTTGTAAGAATGAGAGATGTTGATGAATTGGCATAAATGACGAGTAAGATACCGTGGGCAG
Organism: Acanthopleura granulata; assembly: GCA_016165875.1. NCBI lineage: Eukaryota > Metazoa > Mollusca > Polyplacophora > Chitonida > Chitonidae > Acanthopleura > Acanthopleura granulata. Next base: position 19,621,686 of record JABBOT010000004.1, read on the forward strand.
TAGAGGAAAGTGTACCAGTTGGTCAACATTATCATCACTTACTTCAATATGACGGTAGCTTAAGTGGCTGTAGCGTTGTATACAACGACAATAGTAACAAGTGTTTTCAGTATAGGTAAAGGTAACTGTCGTCATGTACTTCAGCTTCTAATGTCACGACAGTAGGGGGGTTTCGAGTTTGAACTCTTTTCTCGCTGGAGGTAAAAGAAGTCCTACTGTACCGTGTTACTGGTCAGAAATGTTACGCAAATAGTTTTGATAGCATTTACTATAACACGGGTGTGTGAAAAAAGGTTTACAAAAAGTTATTTAGAGTTGACAAACGATGGAGAAAATTGATGAACTTTACGTTTGTGAACTTAAAAAGTTTGTGCAGGAAGATGGTGTCACTTTTCTCTCCGGAACAAGAGGAGACAGATTATTGATAATTTAATGTTAGCAAAAATTGTCGAACATTTTAGACTGATCACATGAAGCAGCGTGGCATTTTTTACTTTCGACAATAATAGAGCTCGAAGTCGAAACCCCTCTATTCAATGTTGCCTGCCATCATTTAATAGGAAATTTCTTGAGAATGGTGTTAAATGACAATAATTTGCAAAGATCAAGTCACAGATGACGATTAAGTGACTTGTGTTTTTATGGCCACTTGTTATATTGTGCTTGTAACAGGTAGAAAGGTATGAACAGCGAACAACCGTGCCAAATTTCTACACCTGAGGTGGTTTTCATCTGTAGTTTATATTTTACGTGTGAAAAACAGAGGAAAACGAAATGGGTTATTGCTTACATAAATTGTTCACAATTGTCGCTGATGTGTGTGTCAAGAGGGATATTACCTTTAGGTCATTTTATACTTCCTATTGCGGTCATTTACAAAGGGATCACATGATGTGAATTGATGCATAATTTCTGATGTTTAATTTATCTCAATAAAGAACAGAAGTTTACTTTTAGTAAAGATCATTGTTCTAGGTTTGTTATTAATTTTTCATAACGTTCCGTGACATAGCATAAAATAGGTTTATGTGGCTACAAACTGTCTTTCTCTGCCTTTTATATAACCAGCTTGGGACCTGGTTTGACAAGCGACTTTTGGCGGAATTTCACTATCCTGATGATTCACAAATGCATGGGTACTAATCCAACTCGAAGTCCACTTGTTAATTAGGCGGCAAGGAAATCAGCCAGATCTCTGGTTGGTTTTCTCTGCCCATAAATCCAATCGGCGTCTTCTATGTGAAGCGCTGGTGAAATATCGCTGATTTGAACCGAGAGGAAGTACATCCAATCTGGTTGACTGTCGGTCCGTTTGCACGGATTAACATTTTTCCATATTGAACTATTACCGTACGAACCGATGATCCAACCCCAGGCATCTTTCGTGGGAATTTTCGTCCAAGGATCCATTGTTGTTAGATTCGTTTCGTTAGTTCGTTCGAGATCATACGCCTTCCATCATACTTGTCATCAATGTATTGATTTGCATCTAGAGGCGTAAATCTGCGTTTCACATTTAAATTCGCCAGTTCCTTGCCAGTGGGTTTTCTCCTGATTCTTCCATACATATATCCCCGTTGTCGAACTAGAGGAACTTGAATATTACTGAGAATTTCGTTAAACAATATATGCACTATTCAGTTCATCTATTGAACTGTCTGATTGGAACCTTAACAAAGGACATATAGGTCTAACGTGCGGTCAGTGTGCCATATATACCACTCGGTCTTCAGCAAATTTATTAGAGAAAAAGTAGACGCAAGCCTATTTTAATTATGCAGGTAGGGTGTATTCCAGACTATACACATCGCCATTCTGAAAGGGCCACTGTGTTGATGATCAAGCTTCAGTTTATCACTTACATTTGAAGTTTTTTTTTTTGTTGTTTTTTTTTTTTTTTTTCTTCTATTCGTCAATAACTTATATGAAAAGGGTTGACCATGGCCCAAGCATAAACTAAAATGAATTATTAAATTTTCGGATAAAGGAAATTTTGAAAGGATTCTTCACCAAAGTCATAGATCTGTCAGCAATTTTGTAGGATGAAAAATATGGCTCACATCTGGATGAAATTTCGTGCACCGCCTGTCCTTGGCACATTCATTAAAAGAAAAGACAACAAAAAAAAATAGAACCAAAAATATTTCAGAAGAGGGGTCCAAGGAAATAGGGACTCATGACGTCACAGATGCCGTCTCGAATGGTAGAAATATCTGGCCCTTGATTGGTTAAAATCGATAGCATGCATGGCGGATTGTGCGATTTTCCCAACGTTGTCGTTCTTCTTACTTTGAACGGCGATATCTAGGTTACTCTGGGTTACAAAAACGAATAGTCACGATTTTTTAATTTAGATGAGATTCTTTATCGATACACGTATCATAAATACATTTAGTCCAGTGTTGTCTTCTCTTTTATTATAAAAATAATACAACATGCCACGGAAGAATAAAACCCAATTGCGACGAGGATTGATAGCTCACTATTTTCAGAACGTAAAGACATTATGCATGGATTTGGATGACACAGAACTTTGCACAATCAGCGATAGTTCATTATATGAGCCTACATTTTCAGAGCTGACCGGGATCCAAGAGTTCTTCCAACGATTCTCAGCAGCACCCATATGCAGACTGTTGTAATGGATTATAGTTAAATTTTGTGTAGGTCTACAGCTTGGCACTAGCATTTTGTTGCCTTTTAGTATCTGAATAATTTATTACACGATTTCTCACCGTCGCGAGATACGATACAAATGCAGAGTATTGTCCCCTTGTCCATAGTGCGGGCTTTATACGTTCATCTGTCGAAATCATATGTGCTTTCGGAGTACTTCTTGTTACGAATGTTTTTCGGGTCGCAAAATACCAAAATAAGTCAAACAAAAATAAGTCAAATTTTGTGGACTAGGCTACTTTTCAAAATGTGTGCATGGTAAGTTACACGATCATTCCTGGATTGCTGACTTTTTGTAGATGGTAGGCCTGCACAAGGGCATGTTATGAACAGCAGAGTGATGAACAAAGAAGTCACTCCTCCATTTTATTTCACATTTAAGAAATCATATTTAAAATTGCGGACATTACACAGGCAGTGCCAGACCAGTTTGCAGGTTGAAAATAGAATCTACTCCAGAATGTGAAAGTAAATGGTGTGAAAGCTGAGAATGTCGCTGTTTTGCGTCATAATATGAAATGTTCCCCAAATTCAGATCAATACAGGCCTAAAATGCAGTGGAATGTCTTAGTGACTAAAAAAGCAACAGATACCAGGACCATGCTGATAGGTAGCCATTGTCTCTCGTTCTTTCAGACTTGATAAGAACCAAGTACACCACTATACACTTTAATGATTTACAATATCTACAGATACAGGCATATAACTGATAGTTTTTGTTATGTTTCCAGGCAAAAGTTACCAACAGAGAGCTACTGAAATACATCGCGATTCCCTCTAATTCGTTTTCATTTTCGGACAACTTTTGTGCCCAAGTCTTCATGGGCGTAACATTGTTTAAACCTATATTATTATGGCTATTAATATATTATTTTATATAGTAAAAATTAAAATCGTTTCGCATCCAGGTGTTGAGGTTAAGCAACATTGAAATAAATAAATACTTAGGTGTTATTTCTAAAGGACAAGAATAGCCATCGCTTAATCGCATCCAATTTAAATGTACATATTACTTGTGTGACTTCTCACAGAATATATGACATAGCGGAGAGCCATGCACTCAGTAGTATTATGTCACGATATATTTAGAGAGTCTAACCATCGCAAAATGTGTCCAATTTAGGCTAACAGATTTTTATACAGTGTTTTTAACGTTATGCATACAAAACAGGTTTTAAGCATTTCAAATACAGGCACGCGCGCTATTTACGGCCAGGGGCAATTCTTCGACGAGTGAATTTAATGATGTCCGCGTAGAAATCAGGGACAACAAAAGGGTTACAGGTAAATGCGCATACATGGGTAAAGATTTGTTCTGTTGACTCCCTTGTTTGTGTTGCCGTTTGATAATGTGGACAGAGACCCGGCCTAACGTAAACACACCTGGTCTGAAGCCAGGAAAGACGTTTGCACTCGAACACGGAGGAGAGCCGTCTCTTTGTAACAGGGATGAAAACTATGGAACGTCAGAAGCAGCAGAACATATGTACTTGTACATATATACTGCTTTACGTTTCTGATTTTTGTTTAACACCATATATACTCGTTATGACTGGAGAAAAGCAAGATATACTATATGCTCGTCTGTTTTCCACGGCAAACACCCGTTGCTGTCCAAATCATTTTGGGTCTCCTGGGGTTTTCTTTTGAGAAAAAGAAAATTTATAAATAAATATATAGATAAGGCCTATAAATAATATGCATGACATAAACACATATACATCAACCCATTAATAAGCCTTTTTATTGTATTTTACATTAAAAGATACGTGTTAGAGCCAGAGCTTCAGTGTGGGGACTTCAAAACATAGGCTTAATTTGTCAACGCTGAATATTACCCGAATTGCCCACCATAGAAAACTGCTCAGCCATGGCACTGTGAGCACATAGGAGATTCGTACGCGTTCATAAGCGTAAAGGGGGTTCGTTGATGTGCACAAGTACATAACAAAAAAGTACAATGTACATGTATGCATGACTGTAGATAACATCAGACAGAGGCTGTTCTCAACCCAGCGTAAAGACAAAGAAGACAACTTCCTCAGGTGAGAATGTCTGCCTATGTTATGCATACCTTATATATCATGACTTAAAAGAAATCTCATTCTATAGTATTCGCTAGCTTACTGACAAACAAGGTTATATCTTAGCGATACATTTGTTGATGACAGTGGCTTTCAAACATTCCGTTGCAGGTATTGTGGCATATGTGTACATGAGGAACAGAATTGTTAAACTATGTTGTAACACATATGCATGTCTGTATGGCTTACATAGGCGTAGCGCCTGTCAAGCACTCGTAAACCTGATCGAGGTCATATGTGTGAAATGTGTAAGAGCACCCATCATAAAATTCATGTAAATGGAATGGGGCATGGAAGACTAGCGTAATGTCTTTGGCGAATCTAAATGCTTCTTTGCCTGCACTATTTGTTGTAATCACAAGAATGACCGCAGGATTTCGCCTATAAAGAGGAATTTAAGTCAGATAGGCCTATATACATATACAGATGTGTTTTTCAAATGTGGTCTGTATCGCGAAGTTACCCTTGCCTATGTATACTGTCAAATGCAGACACTGAATAACAACAAACAAATAAATAAATACACAGCAGTTAATATTTACCTTGCGCAGAGTGACGTACCAGGCAACGACGACGATAACCGTTTACGTCTGGACAATTATATACCATGCATTCTTGTCACAGTTCATCAAAGAATACTATTTCATCTTAAATGCATTTCCAGAAGGTTAGTACAGGTGACAGTCTGAGTTACAACATTCTATAGTACTATATACATGATATTCGCATAAGGAACGAGAGAGATAATTTCATAATACCACTAACCACCGCTCTAGGAGAGACGACACGTCCAAATATCGCATTGTTTCATCAAGAAATTATCTTCATTTTCTTGTGTTGTGAGCAAAAAAGGTATCCGCAGTAGGTACAATACTTCAAACATTTTACAAAATATAAGAACTGTCTTCGTTGTATTGGATAAAGCGAAGTAAAGCCGTTCGCATAAATACCTGCTTGTCATCGTAAGAGAACTCATGTCTGGTGCACCAAGTTTGTGCATACAGTCTGGACTGGCTCTATCAACACATTCTTACATACATATCATTGACGTAATTCGCGACTCAGACCCCTAGCCACAAAAATATGCCAGATATATGTCTCGTCTTGTAGTCAGTCAGGATGAAAATTCTCCATCCAGACTAGCCAGTAATCGCACTTCCCAAAGTAAGCGCGACTTTGCTGCCTTCATCCCGCCTTCACGTTTTGTATTTTTGTATTTGTTTGATTAGTGTTTTACGCCAAGAATATTTCACGTATACGACGGCGGCCAGTATTATGGTGGGAGGAAACCGAGCAGCCCCCGGGGGCCTGTTTCACAAAACTTCTGTAGCCATCTAAGGTAGGTTAGTCGGCTAAGGACCATTTAGCCGACTACCGCAAGCAGGCTAAGAAAAAACTGACTAAGCCGTTTCACAAAAGTAAAATTGTCTAATGCTTAGCCGACGGACCATAGCCAGCTGTAGCCGCTAAGCAGTTATCTGATTGGTTGAAGCAATGAGAACAATTGTTAAATTAGCTTCAAAATGTAAATACACTAAATTACTGTGTCTAAATATCAGAAAAAGGTGTTAATTTCTTCTTTATTTTCGTTATTGACATAGCTTGTAACGGAAGAACGGTAACCTTCATCATAGACAGTCGAAGTGAAACAACAACGGATGGGATTTAGCCTAGTGGATTGGGAGCTTGGAAAAGACTTTCTTGTGCTGAAAGTATCTGATATATTTCTATTTTTCTGCAATCAAGAAATAAATCTTCAAAAATTGGACATTTAACACTTTTAAAGCCGAATTTGCCTTCTCCTAGCCACCGTGACGTAAATGACTAAGGATTTCAGGCTAACTTTCAGAATCAACGACAAAGTCGCTAGTCAAATATTTTCTTTGTGAAACGGGCTAGAGAGAACTGCTAGACGGCTAAATGGGTTAGCCGTCGAAGCCTATCCTTCAGGTTTTTAGTGAAACAGGCCCCGTGGGATACACACTCTTCCCGCTTTGTATTATGGCGCAAGCTCACCGCTGTCTAAGTCAGTTTCTGTTGCGGCTCCCGTAATTGCTTGTCGCTGATTGGAATAACGAGCGTATAATTCCATGCATTTTAGAGCGTGAAGTCTGATTTGCTGCCAGCCAGCAGTTTTTAGTGTACAGGTCCATGCTCATATCGTTGCTTTCTGACAAGTTGGGCAAGGTAGGCACCAATGCTTATTGGCTTAAACGTTAACAGTGACGCTTATGAAAATTTATTAGGCGTCAGAGACTAGCTACACTTGAAATAACACTTGCTCAGTTCCAACGTGTCACAGGACAACTCACTGAATGGAGACGTCAAACCGTTCACCAGTCAGAATAGTTGCTTCAATTCACTAATGAGTGACAGACCTCACTTTAGATTTCTCAAAATGCGGAGGCAAGAGTTCGATGCTATGAGTTAAGAACGGTTAAAGGTCTGAAAAATCTAAAGCATCCGATTTCCTGAAAACATTTCCGATCTTTCTTGGAATGTATGTGCATGTATGTTTGCTTGTTCACAAGAATGCCACGCAATCATTTCCTGCATAGGAACGTTATATGATTGTGACACGATAAATACATCTATTAAGATTTCTCACTAGTTTCTTTTGAAATATTTCTTTTCAAGGCATGCATAAGAGGCGAGCTCACTGTTCCTGTTTAGACATTGCCATGAAAAGGCAGAGCAAAATCTAGATGAAGCACATTATCAAGGGTCTGGTTTTGTGTGACTTGAATGTTACTAATTATTGCATTGTAGGTATATACAGGTATAATTTTAGAACCATTACATCTAACAGAGAGGGACTTATCCGTCGACATCATTCTTGCAATACAAATCTTGTTGACGTGTGGCTGCCTCTTTGGGAGAATGTGTTTTTAATTTGAACTTATTTATTTTTTGTGCTTCTTTATTTTTATACCTTTTTTTTTTGGTGTCGTACAATAGATATGGGGGAATCTCAAGTCGAAAAGATAAATTAAGTTGTGAATCAGGAAGCATATGTTCGAATGCATAGTGAATCAGGTGGCTTAGTCAAGGGACTACATCGGTGTTTGTGCCTGTATATATTACCCCCAGGCTTATCTCACCTCGAAACACCTTTGTCAGTATCGTAAAACTACCATACCCTAAAACTATTACAGAACTGTACTAGAGGAATCATACTTTCTTTTATTACCGTTCTGTTTCACGTTCCATGTGTAGGCAGCACCATGTCTTCTGACACCCCGACGGTTCTGGTCACTGGAGGTGCCGGTTTTGTGGGCTCACATGCTGTTGTGGAACTGGTCATTGCCGGATACAAGGTCGTTATCATAGACAACTTCTACAACTCCAACATAGGTAAATCATCCTGTATGCCATGGAATGAAATTTAAGACATCAGTGATAATTTGCTGTAAATAAACCGTTGTGATAGACACTAATATTATGGTGGCTGATTTGTGCCATTTCACGTTTCTTTGTTGAACACAATGCGAAAATTGGAGAATACGAAAGATAAAAAAGACAATATAACAAATAAGAAAACGTTCACTAGGGGTTGAATCGTTTTGTGACACTGGCAAGAATCATAAAATCAGAGGGCGAAGACATGAGATTACGAATACACGAAAAGACAAAAACACGAAAATAAGAAATTGTATGCTTCACCCAAGCAGGTTTGCTCGTGCACGTGCGTGAATTTCATCGTCTAACTTCTCCAAAGTGAAAGCGGCCTCTACTGGCGGTTGTGCTTGGGAGGAGTATAAAATTTCTTATTTCCTTGTTCTTGCATTGCCGTGTTTTCATATTCATATATATAATGCATAAAGTGCAATCATATGTAATATATTTATATCCATGAGTAAATCCCTCTTGCCTCTGATAACTTAATCTTCTCTTAACTCTTATATCGTCTTGTTGTACATCAGAAAGGAGTGAAACTCCAGTATTGAATCAAATATATATACCTGAAGAAACGTAACAACGAGTTGGAACGTGTATATATTACATGAACTTCATATTTATATTCTTATAACAGTATTGTAATTGCCATTTTCTTTTATTGCAGAAGGTGTTCAGCGTATGGAATCGATATGTGGAACCAAAATTCCATATCATAACGTCGACATCTGTGACATAGCTGCTCTTAATAAAATCTTCGATGAAGTAAGGACATTGATTGATAGTCACTCATATATACTCTGAATATTAGATGTACATGTGCTGATGAAAATGAGAAAATGCGATATTATTCTGCATGTTGTTACAGCAGAAGAATATGTATCTAGCAATGGTACACAAAATGAATGTGAATTTGGTTGTATTTCAGTATAAGGTCCACAGTGTGATACACTTCGCCGGGTTGAAGGCTGTTGGGGAATCTGTTAAATTCCCTCTCCTTTATTACAAAACCAATGTCGGAGGAACTCTGAATCTTTTACAGGTAAAATCATGCTTTTGCATAGTTTCTCTAGCAATCCACGTCGTCTTATAGCGTTTTAAGCTAATGGCAATGGTATTTAGAATAAATTCGTGAGAAAATTGATTCACGTTGACACATGAAAGTGAACATTGTTTCAGAGGTTTTGAATGTTGACGAAATAAACTGAGAATGCTTATAGCACCATCCAAATTTCCTAACAACGGCTAATTATGGATTATGGAATTAAATCCAATCATTTACGCAGAGATGGATTTTTTATTTACATATATTTACTCATACAGATATATCGGTTTGCCTAAGTTTCTGTCAGCGGACACGCTTCCGGCAAGGGTAAATGTCTGTCACGTCGAGCTGGTCAGCTAGTCAGTAAAATATAGCAATTTTAGCAGAGGGCGCTGTTTTGACGCAAATGATAATTAGAAGTTATAAACAATGGACTTGTTATTACAAACATGCTTGCAGTTTCGCTTGTCATATATCTCTTACATGTGCTTGTCCTCCCTTCGTTTTCAAGGCTATGCGTGAGCACGGTGTTTACAACTTGGTGTTTTCCAGTTCAACGACAGTGTACGGCTCGCCCCAACGCCTCCCTATCGACGAGTATCACCCAAGAGGGGCATGTACTAACCCATACGCCAAAACCAAGTACTTTGTAGAGGAGATATTGATTGATACTTGCAAGGCAGAGTCTGTAAGCCATTCATAGACTTAAGTAAAAGTATTAACGGTGTTGTTAATTCAAAATAAACATTCACCAGAACCTTTGTCATTATAAACTGCAGTTTGCAATATAATTTAACAATAAACTGCTCTATTATCTTTGTACTCGTGTTTTAGACTCGTGATTACGCAAGAACACCAAAAGAATGTTTTGATTTCGTTAATCTGAATATCCCAATCCAGTAGCCTTCGTCTTAATGTGTGTTGTGCCAGATTGCCCCGGATGACAGTTGACTCATTCTGAACGAAGTGTTGAAGTGTAGGAATGTAAACCGAGCCATCAACAATTTTTTTCAAATGTCTTCAAATTTCAGGACTGGAACATAATCTTGCTGAGATACTTCAACCCTGTTGGGGCCCACTCCTCGGGTCTAATAGGCGAGGATCCCAAAGGTGTGCCTAACAATCTGATGCCATTCATTGCCCAGGTGGCGGTAGGCCGTCAGAAGGAGCTCAAGGTCTTCGGGAATGACTATGATACACCGGATGGTACAGGTAATTTTAAAACTGTATGCCACACAAACCCAATAGTTTTGCTGTGCAGATCATCATCTTGCACTCACAAACTTCCAGCTTCAAACAGATTTGCATAAAACCATTCAGTGTTTGGTATAGTCTGATTTGGTGATTCGCTATCGGTTACTGCTAATTGCAAGACGCACACTGCTTGTATCCAAACACAAGATATAAGTCTTTCAATATTACCACACGCACGCACGCACGCACCCCACACGCGCACACACACACATCCACGCACACACGTCAGTGTTTACTGAATGCTTATCCACAAATTTTTGATCTTGTGCAATGAGTTTGCGATATTAGCCATATAATCGCTTACCTAGCCGCGAAATCGATAACTGACAGAACTAAGTTTACCTTCCGCTGCCCTCAACGGATTATTCAATAAAGATTACGAATTTCAGTCTGGTTTTTTCTATATTATTTGAGCTTGGTTAAACACAACATTCCATTCCAGCGGTAAGGGATTACATTCACGTGGTGGACCTAGCCTTGGGACATGTGGCTGCACTTAAGAAGATAGAAGAAAAATGTGGATGTCAGGTATAGAAACCTTTAATTGGTGATTTAAATCTTCAAGAAGAACCCCCTGGTGATATATTTCTTATCTCTGGTGCTATAAATGATTAAAATGACGGCTCAGGTCTTGATATTTAATAAAACAAAACTCTGTGGTGATCTTTCTTGTTTCCCTTTTTGTAGGCCTACAATCTAGGAACGGGCGTTGGTTATTCTGTCCTAGATGTGCTCAAAGCGTTTGAAAATGCTGCCGGTAACCCTGTAAGTATAAAGTAGATTAATATTGGTGAATCGAGTTCTTCACTAATTTGTATTTCTTGTTGTCCGTGCAATGTCAAACTTTTTCATGATATATACGTGCATTTTATCATTCAGGGGAAATGTGTGCATCTTTTATATATTACTACCATTAGTATGCACGGTCACCATATCCATCTCATCGTTCCAATCTGACAGTGCGTGACATCTTGTGTGGGCAATGAATTGGTGTCTGCGAAACCTTACACAAGGTGGAATACCAGTATTGTTGCTATTTTGACTTCTCTCTTATCAGGACAGTTCAGTTTTGTGCTTAGTGACAAGCAAATGTAATTTTTGCACTACTTCTCAGTTTGGTCTGTTGCTATATGCTTGATTTTTAGTGATAGTATAGTGATCGTATTTTTTGGAGAAAGACCTATAAGTTTAAGCTAATTTTATGTATCTGGAAAAAATCGAAAGTTTACGTCTATCACGCTTGAAGGTCTTATTAGTGTGTATGTAATTGTTTTCAAGATTTGTTTAAAAAAATTATCCTTGGTCGAAACACCTTGCTACAATTCTGAGCAGAGGACGATGCCGTGAGATTAACCACACAGTTATGTCTTGGATAATATTGTAGGTCCCTTACACGTTCGTCAGTCGCAGAGCAGGAGACGTTCCGGCATGTTATGGGGATCCCAGTAAAGCCGAAAAGGAACTCGGATGGAAAGCAACCAGGACGCTGGATCAGATGTGTAAGTTACACATGTATTAAGGGTCCGATATCCCATTGATGCCTGATATTGAGGAAGCGCTTTTATAGAGCATATACAGCCATTAAAAAGTGAAAGGATTTATTCCAAGAAAATATGTTTTTTATGTTTCTAAAGCTAACCAAGGCAATAAGTTGTCCCCAGCTACCACAACCCAGGATTCCAAAACGTACTGGAGAAATATGCATATCTGACATTTGAAATTGAGAAAATCACTGCATGAGGTCACCAGAATAGAATATTGCGCTGACCAATTAGGAGCCGATTAGCCAAACCATCTAAATATTTTTATCACAGCATCCGTCACATTTAAATAAATACGGTAGACATAACAGGCATATATAGAAAAGGTACTACATCTTGTGTGCTCAATAAAATAAAACAAAGTCGATAAACTTACGTTTCAATATGTGAACGACAAACTAGTAAAGATAGTGCAAGGCTAAACCTGCATCCAAATGATTGAAACTGAACATTTTAGAAGTGGTATAGGTAATCGCGGCGTTTTGAACTTCATCATACCAGGAATACTTATCATGTCCCAATGCAAATCAGTTACCACTGAAAGAAATGACAGGTAGCTAGACTTTGTTCTTCTGCCAATATTAATAGTTCAGTCTATATACATAGCTCAGAGTCAATTTATTAACCGTAGTATATAAAGCAACATACATGTACATTCACTTCTAAGTTCACTTAAATATGACCTTTCTGTAATAACCAATAAATAGCTTAGAACGACAGCATCAATTTTTCACTGAATCTTAATATGAAACACAAATTTTCTTTAGGAGATATGCCTAGCTGTAGGCCTTGTATTCAAAGGCAATCATTTCATATGAAATGTTCTATTAGACACCAAACGTCACACGACCGAAAAATAAGAGTCAAGCATTGCAGCATCGTCATACGTAGTCGTCACACTAGAACACTGCTTCAAATTTTGCATCACGGGTGAACTGAAAAGATGTGTGATAAACCGCAGCAGTATGAATATTTTATAACGAATGTGCAAGAATCTCCAGCTACATTATTTAGATACTCTGTTCAGCCGAGAAATATCAACACAACCACTACGGCATTACAAAAACCGACACTTTTGTAAAAATGACCGATAATGATAAAACTTTTCCAACCGATACTGTAGAAAAAATTTATCGATAATGTACTAACTTCTTCCCTAACTCATGTTGTGGTAAACTTTTACCGATAATGTAGTGATGTAGAGGAAATTTTAACATTAATGGCTATCAGTATTGGTTGTCGCTGTAACATTATTGGTAGGGTGTACTTACTACAATATATTTGATTCATTGCTTGGCTGAAATAACTAAGTCTGTAGTAAAGTTATAGTGACGCTGCGATGATTGCAGTCACGTGACACCTAGATATTCGCCGCTAAGCCTCTACATGTAGTCTGATATGTCAGCAGTATACGAATTATAGAACTGTAAATTGACAATAACTGTTTAGATTGGCATAAATCCTTTAAGAACAGGTTTTAAAAGTTATAATTTTTGTTTTTCTACGTCCATCAGTAACATTGGTTGGGAATAAATCTGGAAGAGGTGCTGCTTAGGGCTCAGTTTATTTCTTTTTTTGCAAATTTAGCTCGCACCAGGAATCCGATTGCTAAGTCTTAGTTGTAATATGTTTCCTACATATATACACATCTAAACAGAAAAAGTACAGAAAATTTGTAGTACTCAGTGTGTGAGTATAAGGCTTTGTACTAATACAGATATGTTGTTACTATACGATTGCAGCAATCAGGCCTTCGACACATTGAAGGTGGTGTTTCTTTTATTACGTTAAACGACCCTATTTGCTGTGTTATTCTTTTTGAACAGGCGAAGACACTTGGCGATGGCAGTCTAATAACCCGCATGGATTTCAGGTCATTAACGGGAATTGACATCATTCTTGCACTAATAGAGAATTGGCATATTACCAGAATGCGTGGGCAACCAATCAGTTTCAGACGAGACGTCTTACCTTACATTTGAATGGTAAATAAAATTGATAAACCAAATAAAAAGTATTTCAAAAGAACTTACAGACAGTGTTCACGTGTATTTAATACCACATACTCGCCCCTTGCATGTATTAATTAGGTTTTTATGCAGTTTACATTAGTAGAGGGTCTACTTTGTACTCATGATGAGTGGTAAAACTGGCAAATTTGAAACACTGAAACTCAGTTAACAGATAAACATGGCAGTTTCACCACCCACTTTATCAATTCCGTAGCTGTTGTTTTTAATGCAAGCCAGTCTGACATTTAATAAGTTTCTCCCTTAACTTTTGAACAGGATGATAATGGTGCTTCTAAGCTGTCTCTCAATGGGCATGTATAAAACACAATATTAATCGACCTTTGAAGCAGTAGAGGGGATACTCTTAACGGGGCCTTTTTGGTAGAAATCTTGATTTACTGTCTCCTGCATGCAACGGGGGACGGAATTTGACATTCTTGACAACAGTGACATAGATTTTTCTATCCATTTTCCTATCCAAACGTGTTAGAAGCTTCTCTCCCGAAACAGAGAGGGGCAATTGAAGATCATAACTAACTGTGAGCACTGTTAATGTTTAAACTTCGGTGTGGCTTCGTCTTTAGGCAATGTGCATTTACCGTGAAAATTTCGTTTTTGTTTACCGAAAACCTGCATAAACATTCTACTACGCATGCACTATCCCCGTGCATATATACTCTTTTTAAACGAGTAGTTGAACTGGCAATAGTGTGCGTCGATTTCTCATGAACAGGTGTTGTTGACTTATAATATATGTGTATACTAAACGGCTTGATGTATACAACATAATCTACGCGGGACGACCATTATTGTGCGCCCATAGTACAGCTTAAGTGGAGCAAATCGATACATTAATGAGTGAAAGTGTTTGACTGGATGGTGAAGCGAGTGGTCACTTAGCTCACGAAGTAGCAACCTGAATGACTGCATGGTTCGTTGGTGAGGTTCTTTGTGGCTCAGACGCCTAAAGAGCCAGATCCTCTTGCATGAAGCCCTATCTAAAACAGCCATGGCAAGCACCATTGTAGGTGGAGGTTTTCGTGCGAGTAAGCCCAGTGCTTTGTAAAACGCACGTGCACGTAACTGCATGCTATGGCGCTGTGCTGGTTTGCTATGGACGTTACATGCATGTGACACCTCGTGTGCCTCGTGAAACAGGCTCCTGGCACTTTTCGACCTTCAGACGCTTTCCTATGACTTTGCGTCCTCGAATCCAGATCGAGCTGCTTTGGATGAGACATTATATCCTAGGAGGTTTGCCTAGAAGGCCCTCTCCGTTGAAGTCGGTGATATTACTCAGAGAACACCGTCCATAATCCTGAACGCCGTCATATATAAGTAGCCCCGGTTGCTATTTAAATCCTTCTTTTATATAGTGGACTGAAGGGATATCATAGCCACTGAGGGCAGTAATGTTAGAGATTACGCGCTTTCACGAAACGTCAGATAAGTCCTTTCTGAACAGCCTTTGCAACCGGAAAACAGGTGTCAACTGTGGTTCTTACCTCTTAGCTCGGCCGCACACACAACACCTCATGCACGTATATTCCAATGTGCAACGGCAAGCCAGTCCCAAGCTTGAGACAGGGCCAAGTATTTTACAACTAACCGGCCATGATGTGCTTCTTTCGGGTTTTAAAGCGCATGTGCTGTAACAGGAACGAGAACTCTTCAACACCCATAACTGTGGTTATAAAAATGGCGGTTTCTCAAGCAATGACAGTTTTAGGGAACATTGGGCTGGCGTGCCATTACCGAGTGAAATATACGTAGTATGTTGTGTTTGCGATCGAGCTTAGAGGTAAGAGCCACGGCTGACACCTGTTTGGGGGTGCAAAGGCAGTTCACAAAGGACTTACCTAACGTAGCGTGAAAGCGCGTGAACTCTAGCATTGCTTCTCTCTGTGGCTATGATATCCCGTCAATTCAGTACATAGCGTCAAAGGTACATTGGATACGGTGGATACATCCATTGTAACAGTAATGCTAGTTTAATATCACCTATACATGTACTCGTAAATAATAAAGACCATCAGGTCACAATTATTTAAAACGTACCTGACGCGCATCAATAGCTCGCCCTGCATTCGATTTGAGTTGGCAGAAAAAGATAAACTCGTGGCAACTTTGTGATTGAAACCAAGAAGATTCACAGCATTACAAGGGCGACTGGTAACTTGTTTGTTAGTCTTCACTTTAGTTTTTACTTTAACAGTAATCAGGATGAACAGCCAGCTACTATCTCGGAAAGAAAGAGGATCTTGAGGTAGGGAAGAGCGACCGAGTCCACGGTAGCAACGAAGACACGTGATTTGAAAATGGCGCCTAGCGAAGTTGGGATGCTGTCCGAGTGGGTGCTTTGGTTATATTTGTGTTACTTGCTGCTTTGTGATCTGCATTATTCCCGCAAAATGAGGGTATATGTGTTAAGAATTACTTTAAGATCACGGGACACCCATTGTCGTTGCGCTCTAACACTTTTATGACAGCACAGGTGACAGGAGTTCCATGGTTGTAAATGTAACCACAGCGGCCTGCCCTTGTTGTACATGTATGTGTGCTGTCTGCAACGTATATGTCGTTGTAGTTGAAAAACTTGGTACGCTACAGTAGTGGTGCAAAGGAGAAGACGTCATAAAACAAGGACTGACACCTGTGATGTAACGATTAATAGCGATGAATGTGGACGCTTAGCTGGGAACATGGTCAACCGCTCTCATCTGTAGCCTATTTAAGCTACATGTCTTTGAATGGGCTGTGGGCCTAGAGGGAACGGCATACTTTTTATGAACAATGCGTGTACATTTCTTTGACACTGAGGTTACATGCAAGTAAATAGGTGATAAGCCATACTTTTCACTGACTGATAGTGCATCATGCGAGAGTTTTGTCTTGGCGTATAATATATCGAGGACATTGCACTGAGAAAGTTGAATACCATAAATATTGTTCGAGTGACTCTTCGCGTCTCGTGGGTATCATTTCCACCTCTCATGAGAACAATATTTATGGTATTCAACTTTCACAGTGCAATATTCTATTTATTATTTATACCCTAACAGTATCATGATTTTGTATACTTTAAAGAGTTTTCGGTATTTTTTTTCAGCCGTAGGCTGTCACAAACACGCCTAGAGAGTGACGTCGTGTACATGACTTATTATATGACGTCGTGTCTTCTTGTGTGACGTGTGAATGTAGCAGTTGACTAAACTTGCATTATGACGTCATTCCGCTGAGGTCAGACTGGAACATTATAAAATTAAACGTTTCTTTCTTGACGTCATGACGGCTGGGTGTGAAATATCAAATGTGATATTTCACTGAGGTGAAAATAACACTTTTATCAGAGAAGGAAATACTGGGAATTCACTGATATATTAATTATAAAAAAATTTTACAGCACCACGACAGTGTTAGACAGTTGGCAAATGTCCTCATTTAACTCGTGAATGCCATGTATTTAAACTTGTCTATTTGTACAACAGAAGTTAGTTTATAACTCGCAGTTGTAACCTAGCATTGTTGGTTATTATCATAATCTGTCTCCTGTGATCGGTGTTCTGACATTCATATTCATATAAGTATTGAGGAGAAACAGAAATCATACATGTTAACTTCGCTAACCTTTTCCTGCTTTGGACACAATCTTTAGGCTGTGATTGACGAGGTAAAGTTTCCAATAACACACATGCGTTTTCATGGGGATATCAATTCTGTTTATTTCCTGCATGGTATAATTTGCGATAACTTCAGTTTGCATGTTTATGTGTAAAAGCACGGAATAGGGATACCTATAACTGATAAATTATGTATAGTTACTTTGAGCATAAAATCCACTGTTGACGGTGCTGTTCGTTATAGAGGTTGGTCTCCACAAGAGGTGTGGGGTGTAAAAATCTTCAGGACCATCAGAATTATTGTGAGTTATCCACCTCCGGAACCATGAGGGAGACATCATATGGCAAAGGGTTTAGAGACAATCTGTAAGTGTATATTGCACATTTGGACAAAGTCAGTCCACGATAATATTTATTGAAATATTGTTTCAGGTTTATATTGTTACGCGAACTATAAAAACTTTCTAGCTATGAATGTAAATAAAAACCCGGGGTTTAATATTGATTACTTTATACTCTAACTAAAAATAAAATACAAGGCTCTTAAAGCTGGTAACACTTTGTTCGGTGTGTATTCTGCGACATGTGTATCGTGCTCATGGCAGCTGTTTTGCCCAGTTTCACCTTGTGGTGTGATTCAGGAATAAAAAGATTGAAAAATGACTTCAAAAGTTGAAATTATATTGATAGCATCGCTGAAAAATGTTACTTCTTTTAAATTATTTAGCAAAGGGTTTCTTCCCGCGCTATGTTGTTTCTACTGACATCCGCCATTCTTAATATAATTTCATTAAAAAAAGCTATATTAATATAATTCGTATGTTTTTTTCTGAATTCACTCACGAATGAGTTAAGATACTGTTTCAGATATATATTATTATGATAAAATGAATGCTATAAAACACATTAAAAGAAAACGTGATCTATACAATCTATATTTTCTCCGCAGTTTTGTCCCAGAACCACAGGTGGCAGAAATAAATCACACACCGGTACGTATATAGGCAACGACTGTTACTTGATGTGCATAAAATCGTCTCAGTCATATTATTAGGTTGTGGAAATGAACACATTCTGTATGTTTGCCAGGTTCTCTCCAACAAGTACATATAGCTTATATGAGTCCACCATTTCTTCCGTGAATGGTATAAAGAGTGAAATACTCGTTTTTGAAATTATCAAGATAGAAATCTTAAATAATGATTATTTGCATTACATGAATTTGATGCCTTCACCGTGATGTGTAAAAAAATTCTGCCGAGGCCCATTGAAAAATCGTACAATGCCCTCAGGATTTTAACATCAAATTCATTCTCAGCCCTGTCCATTCCCCGAGAAATGTCACATTGGCTTTTGACAAGGACACTCCACCCTGACAGTCGCTCAGACCACTGCTCACAGGATGCGGGTATTCACGGGATCTCATGGCCTGGACATCTCATTTTCTTCACCTCGGGGGTCTGCTGGGTTAACAGGCGGGTGAGGCCGTAAGCTTCATGGATAGACGATAATACAGGGTGATCAAACAAGAGAAAGCACAGAGAGTTCTAGTCAATGGGGAAAGGATTGCCAACCTCAACATCGTACAAAAATTTGCTCGTGTATAAACTATGTATAGTTCCCGATAAAATTTTGGATGCATTTGTGTATTTTATTGATCCATGAAGCAAAAAACATTTCAGGCCGGCACAATTCGTGTCTATGCGTATTTAATATACGGATAGGTATCGCAGTCAGACGTCAGACCGAACAGGCCCGTAAACCTGGTGGCTTATTGGCGACGGCTTGGTCCCATGGGGTACTCCCTCTTTTGTGTCGCCTAGATCTCTAAAGGCACAGACCCTTTTCACATAACATGTGGATGGCTGTTTTGCTTGATTATTTGCCATCGCACTGGTACATAATATACGCAAAAGATGGCCAAGAGTTGGTACTCCAAAAGAGCCACTGACGTCTTTGTCATGGTCTAGCGGCTATACTTATTTTTAGTGTAAAGTCATATACTGAACTTCCATAAATACGTTTTCCTTCTCGATGTGGGTCAGAAACGTATACAGCGGCGTAATTAATTTCGAGTGTGTGTAACTTTCTGCACTAGCCATGGCCGTGTGGGAATAACGACCTTCCGTCGTCCGCAAGGGGAATCCCCTGTAGAAAGGTCACGTCACAATCTGCTGATGTTGTTGATGTAGCAAAAATTTACCCATCTATTTAGTCATGAAAGTAGACCGTGTCATAAAGCTAGGTGGAAGCGCAATAACCAGAAAAGACCAGCTTGAGACGCTCAGAGTGGAAGAGCTTGAATCTGCAGCTGAACTTATCAGACGCTGTGTTGACGATCAACTAAAATGTGTTATTGTCCACGGTGCAGGGTTTGTATTAGCCGCACGAATGTGGCTCGACTGATCTAACGATGCGTTGATGTGCCGAGCAAACCTAGCAGCTCGGTACGGTAGTACACTCTCAAATGTAGGTTTGTATATACATTTTGCTTTATGATATGGAAGTCACTGGAAGTAGTAACCTGGTAACAAATGCTGAGGAGAGAAATGTTGATGAGTTAAAGCATGCTTCTGGACAACTTCAGCAGGTCTGTCAAAGCTTCTATCAATCCAGTATCTACGCCTAGGCTGAGGGCCGCAATTGTTGTGGCGAGCAATTCTACGAAAGCCTGTATGGGTTCTACACGTTTTGCATGCCTTGCTTAAATGGAGGATATAGGCCTACTTACAGCTGTGTTACTAATACACATATACCGATATGGCTTAAATAAGATATTAATTACTTTATACTACCGGTATACAGAAAAGTGGTTTTGGTATGCATATTTCGAACTTTACCTGTATAGGCCTAGTTCATTTTGTAAAGAAAATAATATAGGCCTATATAGGCCATCTGTGTGTACCGGTAAAGTGTATATTGTCGCCGACACATGTATAGAGCTGTTACCAGTAGGGCAACGGTTAACACCCGAATATGTCGGATGCATGTAAGCTGTGTGAAATAACATCATCTTCTGCTGCTATACTTCATTGGCGTTGCCTTAATAAGCCAGATAGCTGTTTCAACATAACAGTCTGTTGTGTTAATAAACTGACATGAATGACCATGTTCTTTTATTTATCTGCCATGTGAGGCGATCTACTCATGGCAAATATTGACAACTCGAAACCGCTATCTATATATATATATATATGTAGATTGGATGGAATAGATATGGTTTCTGAGAATTTCATGTAATAGGTTGTCCGGTTTTCTTGACTCCTTGACCAGCCCATGCGGTGCGTGTCGTCTCTGTGAGCACAGAGTATTAAAAGAATAAACAGTAAATCAATGCTTTCTATACTTTTTGCAGATGTTTTGGTCATTTTCATGCCAAAGCATACTCCGTAGTTTCCGGCAGTCAGAAATTAGCGGAAGAGGATAAAGCTTGGGCAGTCAAGGGATTTGTTTTAACCAGACAGTCTGTCACTAAGGTATGTGAATACAGAAAACATAATATCTGTTACTTACTTAATTCTTCGTTTACTTCTGCTGTTCTCAATCATTTATTTTTCTGATTTAAAGTGAAAGAACTCTCTTAGGCGTTTTTGAGTGAAAAGAACATAAACTGTATCTGAAAAAACCTTCACTGAATATTTTAGACTTTTTCCCCGAAATTAAAGAGAAGGGAAATGTTTTGATTGTGTGGTGGACTGTATGGACCATACTGTGAACGGGCTGAAGACATGCACTGACGTCACAGATTTCTTTTAGTTGCCAAACAGCTCCCATTGTTATATTTCCACATTAAATACAGATACAGGTACAGTTCTACATGGTAAACACATAACAATCAGATGCTGTTCATCAGCTAATAGAAATGTGTGACGTCATTGTTTTTCGTGTGTTTACTTTGGTTCATAAAGTCTACCATACAATCAAAAAAATTGACTGCGTTTAATCTGGTAGAAAAAAGTCTTAAATGATCAGTAAATTATTTTTAGACACAGTTTTTTGTGCTCTTTTCACTCACCACAACATTTCTGAATGGTCTTTCACTGGAAATAGTATCAATGCAATATTACAGTGAATCTTAGAGAAATCCGTCACATACCCCAATGCAAAAAATCTGCATGATGTTGTACATTTTGTAATTAAGTTTACTTCATTATGAACATAAACACTAAAGTAAATCACTCGTCTAAATTTCTATGCGAACCCACGGTTCCGAGAGAAGCATTATGGGTATGTTTCTGCTTTAGATTGACATTTTACCGTGTACAGAAGATTGGAATTATAAAAAGAAACATATCATAAACAAGAAATGAAAAGTAGTTATGCAGGAATATCTGTTTACATAAATATGGTGCAGTCAGCTGTATACCAAATATTTTAACTGCTCATAAAGCCATATATATATATATATATATATATATATATTCATATCAATTGTCTTCAGAGCTATACCTGCTCCCAAACTATATGATTGTGTTAGGGATGATATGTTATGTACCACGCTCAACCACTGTCCGCCATGAAAGGAAATACGTATCTGATCAAAGATGTGCAAGGTTCAGAGCTTTATCCTTTGGTGGAAAGTCAAAGCTCGCTCTTAAACGACATCCTTTCAGTGGGGAGGAAGGAATGCAGGTAGTATTTCAAAGTACAGTAAAAAGCTAAGATTATACGACACATGATCATGAGTAAAAACCAAACATCACCCGGTTGATTTCACCCTCCTCTTCATTAGAATTAAGGTTAGAAGATATGCATAACTCATATACATGTGCGCTTTCAGTAAGCACACGCGATTACTTCCCTGAACAGAGATTTGTGAGTGCATGATTCTGTTTCTTTCAGCTCAACAAACTAGTGGTAGATAGTTTAATAGCTAAATCAGTTCAAGCGGTGTCTGTTTCGGTAAGTATCTCTGTACCGGTAAAACTAAAGGTCTCTGTCACTATGTACATCACAAAGGACGTACACACTATCTATAGACATTGATCAGTGGATCGCCACAGGTTCGAATCCAATTCGTGCTGGTTTGACCATGTGATTAAGTCAAGAGATTAGGTATGAAGCTGGTGAAGTTCCCGCACGAGTGCTGCTCAACTTTCTCTGCACAAAAGTCGACCACCATTGCACGAGTGAAAAATTTTTTACAACGACGTAAAACACCACTGAAATACATAAATAATACATGACATGTCATGACTTGTTTCTTCTCGAAAACATTTCTTGTACATACAGTTCGAATGAACTCCTCTGTAAATATCTTATCTCTATTCAGAAATACTGACAGAAGGTAGAGTTTATACTTTTGTATGTACAACTTTAGTATATATTTACACTCCGACCCCATCGCTTCATGCTTGCTCAGTACATTGGTGTGTAAATGTGTCATAGATGGCTGTATGGAACACACGTGTGCATAAGCAGTTGTCCACGTCATTCTTGAATGAGACTATTGACACTGACAGTACGTAAGAAATGCTGCCTGATAGATCGTATCCTGTTCATCACCAGATACAAAATAGGTATAACTATGGTTAACAGAATGTATTTAATTTGAAATCGATGGGCAATCTCTGACAAGGGTTTATTTGTGTTGTTCCTCGATTGTAGCCGTGCTCTTCCTGGAAAACACGGGATGGTAAAGTATTGATGGATGGAGTGGATGTCGTGGCGGATTTACTAGAGAAGGGATTTGTGCCTGTGCTTCATGGGGACTGCTGCCTGGATACGGCGAGAGGCTGGACTATCCTCAGCGGGGACACTATAATCCAAGTTAGTTGTTGCTTTAAATGCATAGCCAACGATTCATGAATGTAACTAATCTGCTGTATCAAAAACGATTTGATATTGTAAATCCCAACTTCTATCTTTTTGTAACACATATTATTTCGCTTACGCATTGTTATGGATAGGTTACCTTGTTTCTTGCTCATTGTATGTGGTTAGTTACAACTCATTTTGAATTGTTTATGTGGCTGAGGCGTATCATTCAAGAGGCTGTGTTGCACATATTGCATATTCTGACCAGCTGCTGTCCAATATCTAAGCTTGAAGTACGCAATCTTTATAATGTAAGAACGGTTTAATGTAATAGTTTAATATGCATTTGAAGCTTATGTAAAATGTTCACATTCATTTGCATGAGCACTTAAAAAAACGGTTATAAAACATCATAAGAATGCCTTGTGATGTGTGTTTCAGAAGCATGCATATTCGGCAATATGTAACTTATTTTCTTGGGGATATATATTACTTTCTCGTACATATATCTGTTTGTGAGCATTCTGAATTCTCGTATTACATGTCCCTTGCGGAATATGTCACTCAAGTCATCTGGCAGTCCCTCGCTGAAAAATATGGATTCTCTGCAGAGTCCTTTCAACAGTAATGTCTAAATCCCCTACTTAAGTGGTGGTGTCTTTTTCTGTGAGCCATTCTCCAATATTCATGTCTTGTGAGCAAGAGTAAGCGCTAATTACTATAATGAAATTAGATGTTCTCGCTCTTCCAGGAAGGGCTATTCTTTAGCGGTGTTGTATGTAAATGTGGGGTTTTTGTCCAAACTGTTCAAGTTTCCCTATGTTCTTTAATTCATTTGTCATGTTTTTTAACCTACAAATAGTTGTGGATATAAAGGAGCCTTGTAGTAATATCCTGCGAGAGCATCTGTTTGTGTCAGTGAATTCAGCATCTTATTTGTTGTTTACCGAATGACCCTTCAAGTGCATACATATGTATATAAATAATGAACTCTGTGGCTATACTTAGTATATCGCTAAAGGCATGCATTGATAGCGCTATTATGTGACAACGTGCTTCACGAGTTGTCCGCGAAGGGTTTTTATCCTACCCCCATTGTGTAGCGATTTTGTCCGTTTGTCTATCTGTCTGTCCATCCGTATTCGTGTCCGGGCTATATCTCGAATTGTTTTCCACGTACAGCTTTAGTTTTTGGTGGATACCTAGATATAGGTATGATGATGGTGTCGCGACTTTTGTCCAATTCCGCAGTTGCCTGTGTAACCAGATCACTATTCCCCAATACACACTGTATAAAGACGTATGACTTCGTGTCCGGGCTATACCTCAAATTGTCTTCCATGTACAGTTTTAATTTTTCGTGTATACATAGATACACAGGTGATGAAGTGTCAAAATTGTCACTTGTCCACTTCCATCGTTGCCATGCTAACCATATTTGCTATGTCCCTTATATATATACTGTATAGTTAGGTGTGAATTTTGTGTGTAGGCCATGTTTAGTTAAATTAAATTTTGGTGAATACTTAGGTACAGATATGACAAGGTGTCATGACTCACATTTGTCAATTTTTCACTGTTGTCCACTGTCCGGGCTACAACTCCAGTTGTTTCGCCCTTGTGGATTTTCACTCTTGCCATGGTAACCAGATTGCCATTTTCATGCACATTCTTTATAAACTGATATGATTTCGTATCACGGCTACAACTCCAAATATTTTCCATATACAGTTTTAATTTTCGGCTGATACTTAGATACGCAGATGCTGATGTGTCTCAACAGAGGTGATGATAGCCATTTGTACATATATTTCCGTGGCTGTCGTGATAATTAGTGCCCCACCCCAGAACCTTGTAACAGATAAGAACTATAATTCGCATACACATATACATATTATTGAAACCATTTCTTTCCAAACTCATTGTTTCATGTGCGCCTGTTATAGTTTATTATTTAATACAAGAAATATCCTCAAAATCCATGAGGAACTAATTCCTTCACAGTTTATGCTCATCACAATGCTGCTAGTATTCTTGTATACGTTTCGAAACAAATATATTTGTTCGGGTGTGTATTGTGTTCAGCTGAACTCTTGTTTATGCATGTCTTTTTTTTCAGACTATCTGTCTGAAATTGCCAGTCGACACCGTAGTTTTCCTGACTGATGTAGATGGTGTATATGATCGACCACCAGCTGACGCAAGTAAGTTACACCTATGATCTTCGATCATTAAACAGCCAGTCTGTCAACTCGAACAATGAAGTAGAAGTGTAATGGTAAGTCACGGGGTTTGTTGGGAAATTTCAAAGCTTTAGTGACATTGCAGGTAAAATTTTACATAATATGCATCACCTTACGATAAACCATATTCAATGTTCATACTGATGATACTGAATACTGAACGCCCCCAGATGTGTTGTTATTCAGATGGATAGTTCACATTCCAATCTTATAGCCAACCTACCTCAGAATGGTCAATGTGGAAAACATGTTTTTGACTGAATAAATTCTAACGAGGTTGAGAAAATATTCGATATATTCTACTAGATAGATTAGTTTTTTAAAAGTAAAATAAAATAAAAATTCGCTAGTTTCTAATCGATACATTGTTCCTATAACAATTGATCCACATAAGTTTGTTTTTTTTTTTTTTTTCACTTTTTTTAATTTCATTTTTTCAGACGCAAGGCTTTTGTCAGAGATATTGGTCCAAGATGGCGGAACTGCCATGAAAGTGATGACACGAACAACTGGCTGTGACGTCACAGGAGGGATCAAACTGAAGATCGACTCTGCAGTTGAAGTGGTGACACAGACGAACGGTTTTACGTCAGTCTTTGTGTGTGGCATTAACACGCCTGTGGCGCAGAGAGTGTGTCTCTCAGGTGTGAGCGAATCCCGAGGACAAGGAACTTTGATCCGATTGGCGGATTCCGGTGCTTAATATCAAACTTGAAACAATCTTTTTTTCATAAGTTTTTCCACCTAAATAAAATAAAAACGAAACTAAATGCTCGTCTATGGATCGTGTTTATCTCGTATCAGGTTTAGAGACTACTCGTTTTTAGACCTTGTTCCTGTTCCACAAAGCAGTCGTAGGCTAAGTTGATTGTGACTACCATGACTACCTATCCGTTTAACATGGGGTTGGGATAGTAGTTACAATCATCTTGGCCTAAAGTTGCATTGTGGACACGCTCCATGTTTCCTGTTACTCCGGCTTTACCTGCAAGAGGGACAGTTCAGTTCTGACATCCTCATTTATCCCTATTTGGATAGATATATACCAAAGGGTCCTCTACATAGCGTGTACACATCTCGCCTTTTTTAATTGTTTAGGATTTGTTTGATTATGTGTGTTGTGTGGCCATTTCAGTCAAGTCACAAGATATTACCACGAAAACTGGTGTGTCAAGGACATTCCACCAAGTGCCTTCATTGTATTTTTTTTTTAAGTTTACGCAAGAGCACTTTCTTTGATACAGTGATTAATTATGAATGAAGTGTCCAGATTCTCTGCATTTCTGCCTCATAATTGTGTCTAATTCCGCTTAATCCTGGGCAAGAGGCGTTGCATGCATCGGATGGAATAAAATCGCCTGGTCTGATATATGATAAGTTTCCAGCACAGCGTCATTAAGATACATATTTTGATTAATGACAGCTTATATACAAGCATGGGTCATGAGTTGGATGCTGATACTTTAATTCATTCGCCTAGAACATACCTTTTGTCTTTCCAAAATCTGTGAAAACTGCATGGTGACTTCTTCTCTTCAAAAGAATCCGTGATGATTTCTTGCTTTTGTACTTTCTTTAGGTAGTTCTTTGGTTCAAGTTGAATATTGTTTTGAAAATTGATCTTGTGATCATTGATCTGGAACTACAATTATGGTTTGTCGATTGGTATGGAGGTGTCTGTTTCGCCGCCCGCCTTCGCATTAATAAATATAGGAAAGAATGGCGGCCATTCAAAAAAGCAATATTTATACCACTTATTAGCGTGAAATTCATGTAATTCATCGTGTTCACATGTCATTCCTATCATTTTGAAGTGTTGACGTTGAGAAGCGGAATTTCACATTACATGAACTATATCCCCACTTATTTGAGAAATGATTATATCGTACTTTTTAATTCATTGAAAGGTGCGCTCCTGATATGTGTGCAATAGTTTAATTACGGAGATTACCGGTCGTTGAGACATACACGCACCATCAATAAAACACCGATTCACGGGCGAAATGTAGCCTCGGTAACACCAGATCCAATGATTTCTGGATTGCTCGAGGTACGATCATTCGGCAATACTAATTATATACGATCTCCATTAAAGACCAAGTCACAAAGATTTGGTTTCGATCTAACTGCGACTGAAAAATGTTTGAATCGCGGGTAAATCGCGGAAAGAGAGTGTTGCTGGTCACATCTTGATCACCAGATCAAAATGAACCATAACAAAGTCGTTGATCATGTTCAAAACTTCATTAAAGGGCACAAACAGGTCTTATATTTCCTACTACCACTCACTCAACGCCGGTCCTGGATAATGGCAGTCGGAAGATTGGTCGTGTAACTGATCGTGCCACCTGAGGAATGTTGGTGCCTCCTGTAGCACGATCTGACGATCGATCGTGCGAAAAGTCCCCATCAGTTTATCACTACGATTCATCTAGTCATCGATCTTTTCCTATCGTTCATGATCGCATGATAACGTGCATATATCATCCATTGTAAGATGATGACGAATGGTGCGACTGTATGACTCATGATCATCCTAGACTCTTGCGATGTGGAATCGTGGATCAGAAGGTTTGGACCTGAAGGTTCGTTCTTTTGATCACCAACGACCTCTGCATGGCACCAGTCGCCCTCACGATTCTGCGATTTTCCCGCGATTTGCACTTTTTCAGTCGTAGCTACGTCGTAACCGCGTCGTGGGTCCTGTGTGACCGGTCTTAAGTGTCACTGTCCACGTTATTTGATATCAGACTTACTTACAAACTCATAGTTGTACTGGGTCAGATTGGGTTTTGTAAGAGGTACATGTACTTGCGTTTACAGAGCAGAAAACGACAATCCAGTAAATTAAAATATGTAACTGTAAGTGAATATTTCATGGGTCTGTAAATGATATGCAAGAAATACATCTGTGTAGCAGCCTTGTTTTGTACGCAAAGCTAAACCAAAGCTATATTACCAGCTATCCACAGTACGTGTTCCAGAATAAGCAATTTGATGAAAAGACTTGGTATATGACAATTTAATTTATTGTTTTCTCTTCTAGACAACGTAATTCCAAGGTTTGTCAGCAAAGTTAAGATAAGTTTCAGAAAGTTAAGACATATATATATCTCAGATCATGATGAAAAAAATTTCCAAGAAATTTTTTCAAGAATGGCTTTAATTTACTTAATATTTTGATGAATCAAATGTGACTGACAGAGTAACTGAGCAACGAATAATTCTCTTGTAGGTGTCTTGAAAAGGAAACACAGGCGTTATATGTCAGAAAAATGATATACTGACCAACTGAGTATTGCTGTAATACTACACATTTTCTTTCTCAAATGCAAAGAACTAGTGGAGCTTGCAAAAAGTAATCGGAAATGAAGATGACGGGGCATACTGATTATGTGAGTGGATGGGGTTTTTTCTGATATACAATTCTGGTCCTAATAAGCACACTTTTCACCAATATTTTTTCTAAAATAGCACCAACTTATGTACGTGTGTCATACCGTATTCTAAGGTAATGACTATGTAAGGACAACAGAAAAGCATAATTGCACACATTATATAATCTCCATTATATAACCATTACCACTAAGTACCACTGTGGATGTTTTCTGCAATTTATACAAGCATTTCTATTTTTCCAATTAAAAAACAAACTCGTTATCACAAATGTCACATATAAAACATCACAACCTGGTGATTGGTATAAGCAGCACTGAACATCAACGGAATGGTAGCAAAGTCAACACAGCCAAAAACAGTATGGCGTCCGAAGGTCTATACGATTGCCTACACATACGTTAACTTATCTATATGTGGTACATTAATTCAAATGCCTTTTTGATAGATGGACCTAAAACATATAAAAATGAACATTCTTTTGGAGGCGTAAGAAAGTTAAAACACTTGAAACATATGTATCAAGATCCAAGGATTTAAAATCTCAATACAGTCATCCTTTGTGTTATTTTTTGAGTATTGGCAAATCATTAAATGTGCAACGGGTTCACTCTTTAAAAAATTAATGTATTATCCAAGATTCATTTCCAGTTAAACTTTACATTACCCACTGACATCCACATATGCCTTAACCGCGTATCACACTATACTTACCTGCGTGTTTACATGTACATTATGTGCAAATATGGTAACGATGCATTGAGCCTCGAGCATATTCAATAACAGACAAGTGTCCATAACATCATTTTTCCATAGATAATTATCCTAAAGGCTCAAGTTTGCATACAAGTTTTTCGCTGAAAAAGTAGCGTTTAACTGAGGTTCAATGCCATAACAGTATGATGAATTACAGGGTATACGTCTGTCTTGAATTTGTATACGTCTACATCCATCTCAAGTGTATCTGAATTTTCAGACTACAGTTTTGGAATGTACATAAAGGCAATCTAGGCATTCATCTGTCTCGGAGGACCTTTTCTAGCACACATACAACGACGCTCATACTGTATCATGATACATATGGTATCGTATACATTTATATGCCATTAAATATACATATTGTACCCGTTGAAAACCGATTGTTCAGCTCGACAGTAACATAATATCTTAGCTTAAGTACTGTAATCCTCACACCATGTAAATAGTACCGTTGTTCTTACAAGTGCTTGCTGGAATAATAATTAAGCCTTGGTCAGAAAATCTCAAAACTACTTTTGATGCGTCCATACTGATACAAAAGAAGCACTCAGCGACGGCATTGAGGGAATAACATCAGTTCCTCTCAAATCGGATATATATGGTGACGCTGACATGAGCGCTGAAACTCTATGTGTTGCGTGTACTTCAGGTCCTGCCAACCGTTATACCGAACGGCAACTAAATCTGACGTTAGAGACGCTGGGAAGAAAACCTACACATCACCATGTCCAGTGTGTTGTTTCACACACACGGAACGTGTCCCTATCAGTTTTCCATCAATATCTATTTCAGAACAGCATTGCTGAATCTCGGATTTAGAGTAATCTTTGCTCTGCATCAAAAGAAGGCGTAAAGCTATATCCACCCCGCCCCATTTTCAGCGTATATACATTTTGCTTCTTATACATTGCCTTTTAAACACTTCATCTTTACTCTCCCCAGCTTGAGCCAATATGATTTGGGGGTAGAGGCATGCTACTATATCAGTTGAAGACGCACGCATCCACAATCACTCGTACTCTTCTGCGCATACCCTGTGATGCAATTATTCAGTGCCGTTCGTCTTCTCAGATTAGCAAACATTTGATTTATAATGAGCACTAACGACGAATAAAGAGCTGAAGAACCAGTGGAGAGTACAGTGCTCTTCAGATCTTCACTCGATTTATCTCCGATAAAGGCCTATAGTATTCCAGTTTGCAATCTCTAGCTTTGTACTTCATAAATTCTTGGGTTCTCGGATCCTGTCCCATTTAGCACTGTTTCGTTGATCTGTCAACTTCACTATTGTTCCACTGATTTGCAGCACTGATTCGGTGGATTGAATAATGGCAATAACAGAGTATAAATGTTAGTGTATTTCACAGCACTTTCTGACGAGAGGTTCATCGCCTCTTCTTCAGCACCTCTGACCTTATGAAGAGGGTTATTCTACTGTTAACTGCTGTTTAAGTAACGATTAAATGACTAAACAGCAGGCTTCTTACTCTGACCAGATGCATCCATTAGTGATTATTATTTTCGCTTAGATATCACACTTCTTCCAATATTAAGTTTACACAAGAAGTGCCAACAAGTCTGTTGAAAATTCAGACAAATTTCATGTGTGGCAGTTTAGCAGATTACAAAAGAACCTTTAAACGACCGTGGGATTTTATATGTGCACATCCAAAATTGTGCACGAAACATCCTGTGAAGACAGAGGCACATCGCAGAGCCTGTTACAAGTGCTCGGGTATCGGGGTCATTTCTCTTAAAGCGTGGGCAAGTTAATCTGTCGGCAAGGAAAGCTTTGTGCTGTTGAATCAAATCATCTCAATCGACTTTGCCGATCATGTTACGGCTTTAACACCTGCTCTTGTATTGGAAGGTTTGGTGTCTACAGTCAGTTGCTTATTCGGCAAGATATCTGGAGTCAGACACTGGGCAATCATACTCGTGATAAATCAACCATCAGAATGGTCCTTCGAACTCTACTGAGGGCTGCATATAGAGGACTTCGTTGTGTTTTCTTCTAATATCCTAGTTTTCTTCGTCATTTGCTTCTGCGGGATTGGTAATGAATCTCAAAATCGGCAAAGCGAAAGCAACAGTTCAGACCGTGATTGTCCTCTCCATTTGCATGAAGCAAGGCTGTAATTTTCTCGGTGTACCAGACTGCAAGGTAATGGTTGGTAAACCTGGGATGTCACTGGTCATGGTTGTCTTATTAGTGACTTGTTTGGCACAGGTTACTCTGTCCTCTTTACGCAATAATTGTGGCGATCTTCGTCATTTTTACACGTCCGTAACTTCAGACAGAGATGCTATTCTCAAAAACTCCATGGTCAGAATGAAAAACGCGATAAAGGTAAACACTGCCGACGTAATAGTTACAACGTATGACCACCCGATCATGAATCCAACAGGAAGGGCTTTTTCTTTGGCGTAAAAACTTAGGACATCCTCACCTTTAACTCCCATCACAATGGCGGACATAACTGTCATGCAACCTGTCGAAAGGAAATAAAACAGATACAACCAGCATCAGCAAGCAACAATATGGCGTCCAAACCCTTTCATTATGTGATTGGTAAATTAATATGTGTATATTATTTTGATATTTACTTATGTAATAATATGTCATACTCCAGGATATTTCAGTTATCAAGATCACGGGCTTGCCAATATTGCAAAAATAAAAAAAAATCTTTTATTGATGCACTACACTGCTGTGAGCTTAAATTAGATGGAGTGATTACTTCTAAGGGAAAGTCAGAAGAAAACTTGAGGTGGGGCGGACGTTACATATATGACGGCAAGCAATATTTCAAGTATATATATGCTTGTTGCGAATATAAGATGAATTTTAGGGCAATTTTACTGTAGATAAAAAATATAAAAAGACCATATATGATATAAATTGGCACTGTGTAGATGAGTCATTTTCATCATATTTTCGTCATATCTGACAAACTCATTTTCTTGTTCGACTTTAGCTAAGAATATCAGAAAGGTACAAAGTCTTATAGTTTACTTCTTTTTTGAAACAATGGCAATCGATATCTGTCACACTCACCTGCAATAAATGTAAGAAAGACGAGAGCAAGGAGGACACCACGTGATTTTTGTAGAGAGGCAGACAGGATAAAGGGAATGAGAAGCACAAATGAGACCAGGAAGCACATGAGCGCCATCACCGCAAAAGCTTGAGCCACTTGGACGTATCCTGGAAAAAATCAGACTTTTCATGAGTATATTAAGGTACGAATTATGATTAGGAGACAAGGACACCATAGAAGGGAGAAGTTACCAGTAATTTTCACTGATGTTAAACGAAAGTATGTAAGTAGATAGGGTAAATCTACTTTGCATTCAGTTCCCTACTAGAATTGTACGTAGCTTGCTTTTATGTAAAACACAAAATTGCTTCGAAGTCACGTTTCTATTGCAATATTCTATATGTAGAAATATGGTACGATTCAACGTAATAACATACATGGGCCTTTTTAAAGCATTATGTAAATATATGAAGTATCATCTATTTCCAATGATAGTTTGATAACCGAGTAGAGGGAAAGGAAAAATATTGACATTCTCAAGCAAATCAAATATAAATAACTTCTCTGTGAAGTGGCTAGACGTATTAACATTCACTGCCAATTATATTGTTATCAAATAATCAACTTTTGCGATTTGCCGGTACGGAATGGCACTGTAAAAATTTTGTCTACCTTTTGGCCACGCTCACCGCTTGCCGATTCCTATCGGTAACAGTAAACCTTGAATGCTAACAACCACAGCAGACACTTCAGTGCAGTTATTCTCATGGAATGTGGCCTATGTCGCGTTACCTGGCTACAATGGACAGTGTAGTATGGGAACCGTTAAGACGTTATAAATACTCCAAAGGCAGTTAAAAACGGTAAATTCTGATTAATTAACAATTATTTGTGGACACATCTGTTTGCTTGCATATAGAGTACACGAACTCGAGAGCCATTTGGTGACTTCATATGAGTGTGTTGTTATTGTATTCTGAACCTTTGTGTTTATATTTTTTTTGTACAAGACTGTGTATTTGATGTCAAATAACGCAAGGCACTACGTGGTTTTTGAGAGGCTATGATGAGCTATACAGGAAGTGTGATCCTTTTGGTGCCGGTGCAAAGGGTTAATTCTGTCTCGGTTCATTCCGCATTGCAATATGCCCTTCGGAAAAGAAACTTTGAACTATAAGGGGCACCAAACTGTACCACAGTGTTCCAAAACATTCAAGGGGTTGTAATCCCGGCATAGCCATCAGTTGGTTGACCGCGGTTAGATATTGATGGGCTTATAAAGGACTCGAGAGCCCTGAAGGTGTCGGTCGTCTGCGTCTGTATATGCGATATACAAGCAAGCCCCGTGAAGCTATCACGCTGTAAGCCGACGATAGGCAGCTGCAGCAGTTGGATCAGTTGGTGACATAGGCGGGCAATAAACCTTGCTCTTTCTCAGTACATGTCAGAAAAGGCAAATTTAAATTCATGAATGGTTCAAATATTTCGGTAGTGAACTTTCCAGATCAGGTTTGAGAAAATAGTTACTTATAACGGGTTGAAAAGTGTTCTTAATGTTTATAGTAACAAAAGGGAAACAAATCTGATTTAAATTATAAAGTATACGGATGTGAATTAAAATTAATTGAGATGCATTTCGACATTTTGTAACAGTTGATATATTGTACATAACATCTTTCATCTAACTTCCCAAGAACCGTCGCTCAATATTTTACTGAGACATCTGAATTGTCCAGGATATGGGAAAAGGACTGCGTAATTATGAAATATATCAGAGGGACCAATGCAAACCTAAATGTGATACCAATGTGGCGACCTAACAGATTTTTATCTCAATCGTATTTGTATAAAAAAAGTCCAAATAATTACAATAATTCCATTTCCAAAAAAAAGGGATTAACAACCCCCCCCCCCCCAAGAACTACGAAAGTATAAACAGTAAGAGATTATGACCAAATCATGTAAATATTAGCGGTTAACAGCTTTCAATGGTGCCGAAAAGTATATGCATGAATATGCATCGTAATCAACATTTATTTAGTCTTGACAAAAACGCAGGAGCTCACATAGAACTCAGTCGAAAGTTGTGTTTACCCCATCTTGTCAAAGTACGCCCTGTCTCCCTCAGATCAAAACGAAAAGAAACCTTGTGCAAATACAACTTCATCCATTCGTTCGGAATGAGGAAATGTAACGACGGCCGTAAGTCTCGTGGGGCCGTCTGCACCAAGCCCTCTAAATGTTACGAGCACGTAGCTACCATACCTACAGAGCTGGCTGCCATGGAATTTACGCGCTCTTTAACTCTAAGAGGGCTTCGTGCACGTGGGTCCTGATATGTATGCAACGCACAGAATAGGGTATTTCACTAGGTATGTTGTTGAAAACTAATCTTCCCATGACTGTACTCAACGGTTTTCAAGTCTGTATTTCTTCAGGTGTAATGTAACCAACGACAGCGAGGTGGTCTTTATTAGTCTGAGAGAAGCCAGGGACACACCAGGAAATCACCCACGCCAACTCCACAGTAAAGCCTCTCTTTGGCACACAGCCAGAATGGTATACTAAATTGGTGTCGATGTCAGACAGTTTGTCAACTACTCTGCGAGTTTCGATGGCCTCTTGTCCGGCTCCCTACAAACGTATAAATCTGCCCGCTGCACATGTACATAAAAGTGGACAAAACCACTAAAGGAAACAACATCCTTGGTTTTTATTTCTTGGTAAGCAATTAAGGGTGTATGCTTAAATATAAAGGTACAAATAAAGCTTCCCAGCTTTCTTTCTGGGCTCGTACGTGGGAAGGTGTGTCAGCAACCTGGGATGGTTGTTGGTTTCCCCCGGCCTCTGCCCGGTTTTCTCCCACTACAATACTGGCCGCCGTAATATAAATGAAATATTCTTAAGTACGGCGTAAAATACCAATCAAATAAATAAATAAATAAATAAATTCTTTTGAGGGCGTAAAAACCGCTTTAAACTACAGTTTCCGAAGGCCTCATCGGTCAGTGTAGAATTAAGTATTCTGCAATCTGCCATTTAAAGTGATAGCTATAAAAACTGACAAAATGCCTGAATTTTTCTTTTCTCTTCTTTTTTTTTTTTTGTTTTTGTTTTTTTCGTTTTTTGTCTAAACGTAATCTTTATTTTTTAAATTAGCATGAGGGTTAAAAGCATCAGCAACCCATCACATTTTTGTACGTTTCGACGCGTGTAAAGATTTACAGGCGCGTGTATGGAATGTCCTCATCTCCTAGTAAACCAATAATTCTCGAATTTAATTTTGTGATCAAGCCATAGATATATAAAGAGTGTCAAATGCCATAAGGTTAAACAACGAAAGATGACATACTCTTTAAAATTTGATAACCTCTTTGATAAGTGCCTCCAGTATCAATAGAATGGAAAATTGATTAGTGTTTTAGACATCAGTTCAAGGGAGATACCAGTGGAATGGAAATCCTGTTGCTATGACCGGCCTAAGGTAAAGTCCTAAGGTAAATGCTTTTTTCGTAAACTAATTTTCCAGATATTTCCGCACGTTATTCGCCGGAAGGATGCAATGCCTGTTCAAAGTATGACAGTTATTTTTGACAGGTAAATCAGCATGAAATTGCAGGGAATAAATTTAAAAAAGGAACATACATATCTGGTTTTATTTCTTCTCGTGTGTGTATGAGGGTGATTTATGTGTTTTTCACATTACACGAAAAGCTTCCCTCCAAAGCCTTTTTTATATCTCCTAAGAAATAGAATAAATGATTATGGCTTAACGACTCGTCGGCAATATTGCAGCCATGGTGTGACGAACTGAGAAGTAGAAACATGCCGAAGTCACTTGACAATATTTTCACAAACACAGCTATTACTTTTATTTCCACACTTACTCCTGCCTATTGGCAGAATGTAGAACGAACCATTTCATGAAAGTATTTAACTTTTAAGCCTTATGCTTTCAATTTAATCATTCCAAACCTCATTCAGATGTAAGACTTTTTTCTGTGAGAATCGAAGGTGGATGGGCTATCGTGTTACTCACCGGACTCAGTGACGTCTTCACACCGCCACTCCTGTTCCATGCCGAACCAGCGGCAAGTCTTCCATAGGCTTACAAACTTGTGATTTTCCAGACCAACCCATTGCGGGGTACCGAATGCCACCATGAACTGTATCAGGCCGGCGAAATACGCAACCACGGCAAAGGCTGAATTCACCGACAGAAACATTGTGGAACAACGTATGAACAATAATATCCAATAAGTTAACAGAAATATCACGAACAAATGTCACTAGTTGATGTTTGAGCTCACTTTTTTCTTTTAAACACAGATCAAACTTATCGGAACATTCTGCCGATTGTTTTTAAGCTTAATTCCCGTTTCATGGATTGACGGTTTCGACTGAAAACAAAATGCAAGAATTGGCAGATTCAAAGTTTCCATCATCCACAAATTATCTTGCAAAAACGCCCATGTCTTCATTACAACTCGTGGCTGCAGATATCTTCTTGCAGGAGTTATTGATGTAAGGGTCTTTCGGGCTTACAAATTGCCCTTTATTTTGAGCTTGAATATCCCCGTAGTAAATCACATGAATCCATTTGCGTGAGCTCGCGTAAATCGTGACCATAAGCGACCTCTATCGATAATGCTCCACCAAAACTCTGAAACAAAAACAGAAGAGGTATAAATAAGGTGCCAGCTGGCCGACGACATGAAACAAATCTGCCGCCATTTCCTTCAAACATGCAAAAGACTTTGTGGTTGCTGTTACGGTGGAGATTAGGAGACGAGGGATCAAAAACAAGCTTATATGACTGATAATAAGATTACACTCACATACATATCGCTTGCATGGTTTAATACTTTACTTACTTAATTTATAACCAGCAGTGATGTGGATGAAGAGTTTTGGGTAATCAGTAGTTCAGCGATGTCCTGGAAATGCGTTATTTTGCTTAGTGTGTCAAGGCCAATGTTTTTCAAATTGTCTCCTACAGAAACAATGCCATTTGCATATTTATTGGATAAGGTATTTGAATAATGCAGATAGAAATTCATATACATATATTTCTTCACAGGTGCTGTATACCTGGTCATTTTCTGAGTCAAAGTTTATCTTCGCGCAACACTCTAATCAATCGGTCCACCTTTATCCTAAATTCACACACAATTAGAAAATACCCAGATATTCACTTTATGTTTGCACTGTCACTCGCCCAGATAAACTGTTTGCCTTAACGAAATATGGTAATGTACACATAAAAAACAGGAAGAGCCCAAAGAGAGCAGAAAGCTCTGAGAAATTACGAGTTGCAGAATCTCAGTCAATAAGAAATGCATGAATAATTGCCAAACCCACAAAGAAACGCTAGGGAGCAGAATTTCAGTGCAAATTGCTTTGAATTTCTGCTCAAAATGTAACATTAATTATATTGATAATTTCATAGTGAATCGAGAAAAATCTTCTCCTGACATTCACCTTTATGAAATATCATCATAACAGACGTTTGACTAGAAAATACGTGAAGTTGGCACAATCTGCTTTCTTCTTACACAACTATGGCTTGTGGTATATGGTAATTATTCAGTCTAATCGCGCTATCTTCCAAGTTAGTCGAGGGTGACGCTGCATATATATAAGTGTAATATAATATGTGTGTATATATATCCAAAGGCCTGTTTATTAATGATGATGATGATGATAATAATGATGATAATAATAACAACAACAACAACAACAACAACAACAACAACAACAACAATAATAATAATAATAATAATAATAATAATAATGTTATTATTATTATTACTACTACTAATAATAATAATGTTCAACATGCTGAGAATATTACACAACTCTCCAGCAGATATAAATCAATGCGAGGATGAATGTAGATTAAGGTCAATTTCTGTAAAGAAGAAGAGAAAAAATACTGGCGTTTTGTTGTCGCGGAATTTTGCTGAAGTTAAGATTTAAATAAGACATCACGTGATGCTGTTAACTTAATGGAGGTCGCGTGAAGCCATGTGCAACTTTGATTAGACGTATTCTATCTAACGGTTCGCTGAGTCAGGTCTTTCCCAAGCATAAACCGGGTTACCATTGATTGTGGCCAAGTAGTTTCCCTCCAGACAATATCCCAGTCAAATCCTTGCAGATAGGCCCTGTTTTTGTTGACCACTGTCAAGTCTTGGTCATTTCCTGTCATTGCCTAGGCCTTAACTCAATATTTGTCGTGCCGAATCTGGACATTCGTGAACTATAACACCTTTCGCTCAAGTTAACTGACCGTATAGCTGAAGATAGACCACGTGCTGTTACAAGTTAGAAAGTCTGGGGAGCGAAAAGTGGCCGAGGGATTACAAGAGCTGCATGCAAGCGATTTGACCACAAATACACCCGCTTTTCTCCCATACAGTACACAAAGCTAGGAGAAGGCCCATGCAACTGTACAGTTACACTGCAATGCACTTAAATGGTTAAATTTTGTCCCTTTTGAATAAGATTTACCGGTACATATCACTGCAATGCACTTAAATGGTTAAATTTTGTCCCTTTTGAATAAGATTTACCGGTACATATCTTAATCGTAAACGTTGAACTCAAACAAGTTTTCAGTACTCTAATAAGTTGTAGATGTTGGGTTTTCTAACTTAGAAACATGTTTTTATTACTGTGAGGAAATGTATTTTGTTGTCTGGATATAGCTGCCCAAATAGTCATACCTTGTAGTAAACAAAGATAGCTGTCATGCCTGCAGAATACAGCCACTTCCATTATTATTTTATATTTAGGCCACATGCTTCCTATTATAGATTTATGGCCAGACATATACACGAGAGTGTGAAAGTTAGCAAATGGTAATATTGTACCTTTGAATTTCGGCGCCTTGTCAATTTACCTCAGCTTACACACCGTTTGGAAAGTTCAGGCGAAACGTAAATCTTCTTGAGAAGACCATATAGTCCATAGCGGCTGTGAATGAATGATTATGGCTTAACGCCTCTTTGGCAATATTGCAACTATGTCGACGTAAGGGCTATATGTGTCATGCCATAACTATTATACGTGTGTATACAATGTATTAATATTCGTAAAAGAATCATCTAGCAGTAACAAATTCTATACCACATACACACATCAGATCGCATATTAAAGGCCAGTCTTTGATGAATGTGTATTGTATTATACAGTCAATTGTCCTTTGCACAAGTTAACAGTCATCAAATTCATTCAAATAAAAAAGGTTATGGGCTGAACTAATATACCATTAAATCGGAAATTTATTCATTCAGACGCCAGCATGTGTTAAGTAAGAGATGGATGAGACTGTCGACCGCAGTGTTCAGACTATGCAGATATACATTTGATACATCACACCCGCATCGGTATGATACATGTAGACCGGTGCCGAAATAGACAACATGTTTGGGCGGGTATACAGTAATCAATACGCCATTAAGGGGGACTGTGATCACGGCCTAAACACCACCGTATTCTGTGTGCAAAAGGTCACCCAATAGGCAGGCGTGAGAAAATTTTCTGTTGGCGCAACAGCTTTATAGATTGAAGATATTTCTACAGACACGGGATCGCATCCTGAAGTACTGATGGAACCCAATTCGAAAAAGTATGGCTGTATTTTAATTGCAAAAGTGTCTTGTAATTCATGAGAGGCAGATCACCTTCTACTCGCCCATGTATATCATTCACCATATTCTGCTATGACATTAATTCATTATCTTACAGGAAATTAAATTAGTATACGCCTATTATAGAGAAACTTTTAGAATTACATGTGGAACATCTTATAAAATGAGTCGCTAAAAATTTTCCTACGAACTTCATACTCCTGAAACACACAGGATATATTACATAGGTAGGCCTATACAGTACTATCGAAAGAAGAATGCAATGAAAATTTGATTGTATGGACTTCTGTGTATAGACGTCCTCATCTTTCATTCCCTAAAACAAATTTATTTATGCATCCTTTCATAGCTGGTATATATAGTTAACATGAGAGCTGGGGATTAAATGCGGTAACGTACGTGGGTTTTAGTCCAGAGTTATAATATTCCAGCATTAAACAAGTGTATTCGTCATAAAACTTTAAGATTTAAATGTAAGATGTGTTTATGAAATAAGCATGGTGAAGATTATGGTCTCAAATGGTATGGAGTAGACAAACTAATGATGATTAAAGATAATTATAACAATCTGCTCTTCAACTCTGGGCATAAAATTTCCAATCATTCCTTGTTGATTGTTGACAACTGATTTTAGGTGTCCAGTTCCATCCTAACACGCCACTCTCCAAAAGAAGACGAAGAGAAGAACAGAGTAATAAATATATTTTTACAAGTTAAACCCATATAAAAATACTGCCGTAAGAAAAATGTACTTGTAGTAAGTAGATTGGTATGAAATCATTCTCTGAGGAAACATTCACCTATATAGCAATGATGCCATACAACCCGCCCACGTCATACATAGGTCCGTAGAAGAGTGGGCATATAGAATATGTACGGAAATATTCTCACAGTCCAGAGTGTGAGCCTTTCATACTTATCCAAAGGCACACTTCAGACAGTGGGTTTAATATATGCTGTCATAGTTACTTTGACAGTGTGGGTCATCGTGCCAAAAGCAAAAATCGATTTTACACAGGAGAATGTCAGACTTGATCTCATCAAAATGTCCCCAAGCGAAAATATCTGTGTCTGGTATACGTCAGATCGGCATAGTACAGTGTTCTTTTATGCATGTAAATGTAACACTTTAAACGTTGGTTAAACCATCAACCGTTCGTGCAGAAAGAAAAAAAAAACGTTTGAGGAAAAGCCTGCTTTTTTAAGCGTCATTAAACGGAATGCTTGTACCAGAATTTTGGAGGATAAGGGTAACAGAATTAAGAAAAAGGGTCAGTATTTGCCTAAGACTGAATTCGACAGCGAAATGTCGATGAATAATTTGGATAATTTTACAAGACAGTAACATCAGCTTTGGAACAACATTATAGACTTACTTGAGTCCTCTGAGCTATACACTCCTGTGATTTTTCCTCCTTTTGCGCAATGTACAGTGGTAGGATTTCAACGTCTTCTTCTTCCTATTTCCTTTATTATTTAAGAGAAGAAAAACTGAACACGCTAATATATTTCCTGGAAAACGGCGTGTTTTATAACACACAAACTTTGATTGTTAAATAAATAGTTGTGTTGCAAGTTTCGGAAAACTCTTTGTTGTTGTCGCTTATGCAGTGTTCGTTTTTTATTCTTATATTTAGTACATATGTATAACACATGTATTCTACATGAGCAAAGAGTTCTTTGAAACAGTCTGACCAAGAATATGAGGGTCAATTCTTGAAGTGAAACCAGTGAGCCAAGGAGGCTTAATCACGCTCAAGACAATATTCTGAATTCACGTGTAGCTGCTCTTGTCTTTGATTCATTGACCAGGTCATAGGAGAAGAGAGTTCAAACTCGGCACTTCAGGATATAAAATACTGGGGCCTTGGTGACAATAATCGGTCGACGACTCTTATAAGACCATTTACGCAGTCCAGCATGTCTTAAAGACCATTTGTCTTATTCCAATACGATGTGCACATCTGGTCGTCACATGTGGGAGAGTTCACCTGTTTAACTTGTCAGAGATCGGCATAGTTTGATCCCGCATACTCGGGATTTCTCAACCCTTGAAAACTCACCTCCCTTTTAAGGGTGAAAAATTCTTTGAGTATTTGGCGTTAAACTACATTCGAATCAAACAAACACTGCACTGAAGAACTTTCCAGCATACGTTCCCATGCAAGCCATTTCCCAGATTGAACAGTCTTCCCAAGCGAACCTACCCCGGAGGATATTTTATACATTGCATTATCACCGCTGAGGGAAGAAAATGGAGTGTTCAAAGAATGAGGGTAAAAGTTAAATGTCAGATGTAAATCCATTTCGTAACAAGCTTTTGACATCTAGGCCGAAATGGCCTCCATCGATTGAGCGAATAATTTTGTCGAGCGGTGGAATCAAGATATATGGCCGTAATTAAAGGTTGTGTGGTATTGATTTGAGTCGACCTTCATAACCTGCTAATTCGTCCTATTTACAATTGTAAACTAATGTAACAACCTACACAATAGGCCCGTCGCATGCCCCATGCCCAGGCACGACTCAGAATATGCGGTATTTATACATCGTTAGGTTTTTTCGACCATTTAAGCATGTCAGTGTATGTTAAACATCATGGAAGACAAACAGATTTGATGTTTACATTACATATAGTTTGTTCGTTATTTCCTTTAGTTATATATGTAAGCATGAGCATGGAGCTCTCTATGTATATAGATGACTGGATCATTTTTCATTTGTTCGCTGATTCTTTGATCGCTCCCAAGATTCATTTTAACCATACATGCATCCCCAAATCGATTTTTGCTGAAAAAGTCCGTTATTTGTGATGATGGAATAAATAACCGCCTGTGGCTCAGAGGTCATGATCCGAAGAAGGTCATAATGTCAGTAATAGGGCAGTCGTAAAAATGTATATATTTATGATCTTCCGTCAATAACCAAAAATATACTTTACAGATTTTTCCCTGACTTCATAACTGCAAACAAGCGTAATAAAAAAGATATTTTCTTTTCAGCATGTTTTTGTGCAGATATATTTGATCACAAAGGTAGATCACGATATGACTGGAACTGCCGACGAACCGTTAAGCCATAATTATTCATTCATCCAAAGCAGAGTTATTACAATATTAACGCTTTAACAGTTAACAGCGTTAACATGATAATTTGTTGGTAGACGGGATCTAATTTCTAGATTATTATGAAAGGAATCTTCGTTGTCCTGTAGACATTGCACATATGTAAAGATCTCATTCCGTACAGGTAATTACATGTACACGTGTTTCATAAAATTCATTGCAATAATAAAATTATTAAAAGACGTGTTCATCAAATTAAGAAATAAACATTAACATTTCAAATAAACGAACCTTATTTTTTTGACAATGGGTTACATAGTATTATAGTCTGGTCTTCATCAGATGTATCAGACATACAATGAGTCCTCTAAAAGGGTAAAGCCAAATGTCTGTGAATTAATGAGTTGTAAGGTATTTTGTGATCAGCTCGGGTCAGTCCGAAGGCCAGTTTGGGAAGATTGCCACATGAGACTGACTTATCGATCCGTGTATTCGCTTATAGAGGTCAGATCAGCACATTATATAGTGGCTTATGGTGAACGTAGGATGCAAGCAACAGATAGCCGCAAATATACAGGCCATGGGTTTTCCAATGGGAATGGACATGTAGTAGTGGGAAGGTAAACTATTATATGACATGCAGTAACAAAATGTTTGTGTATTTAGTGGGATAGATTCATGAAATTTCCATTTCAAATGATATGAATTAACAACACAAGCGGGGAAAAAGACGAAAAAGATCAACAACTTAGAATGGGTTCATTAAACCCAATTAAAAACAATACGTTTGAACAAA
Organism: Acanthopleura granulata; assembly: GCA_016165875.1. Lineage (NCBI taxonomy): Eukaryota > Metazoa > Mollusca > Polyplacophora > Chitonida > Chitonidae > Acanthopleura > Acanthopleura granulata. The sequence goes on from JABBOT010000004.1 coordinate 19,666,026, forward strand.
CTAAAAGTACAGAATCGTACGGCAGTATACACAACAGCCATGCAAGTTACAGTTTACATTGTCGCGCCAGGATCTTAGTCCAGTAAAATAAAAACTGTATAAATTTTTATTTTTATATTCCCAGTATATGATTTCCAACATATTTGTGTGCAGGTATAACCACTCAACCAAGTGACTTTACCTCAGAAAGTATGGTTACTTTTTTTTGTACATGTATGCTATAATCCTCAGCGTATCGCCATACCCATATACACTGAAGAAAGATCTGTTTTGATCAGCTCTTATCCACGGTGCAACACCTAATACTTTTCGTGGCCTTCTCTGTTGTTAAGTGATACCATTCACTATAAATGTGAGTTTATTTGACAGCTGCTTATATTGACACAATGGACTCAAGCAAATCTAAGGTTATGTTTTTAAATTGCAAGCTCATAGATTCATGTTTAGATTGTGCTTCGATTCTCTATCATATCAGTGATAATAAAGTCCTGTGGATTAGCGTTTGTTCTCGTGTTTCTCAAACAAGCAGCTTAGGGATGTCCAATAATTCCTTTGGTCGTTTCCAGACTGTTGAGATGTGAGTCCGAGTTTGAAATAAGATTTTACGGGTTGCCTTTGGGCCTTGGAGATTTAACATCATTCAATTTATCTGAAGGCAACAAAAAGTCTAAAAATTTCAACTACATACAGCAAAAACTGCTTTATGGAATCGCCCTCAGTGCCCTTCTAGCTCACACAACCATGTGTGCATGTGCATAGAAAATTTCCAAACTCGTCCATAATCATCTACATGTATATCGTCACTTGGATTACGACTTGCATAATACTTGCATTTTTGGTAAGAACATTTTTGGTCTTAACAAAGAGGACCGTCTCAACTACTTATTTACAATCGTTTACACACTAATTTGTTTGAGTAATATGGGTAGTTTAACTGTACTTAAGTATACACAATCACTTTGGACACTATCAAAGCTATACAGGGAATGAAAACTAAAATTAACTCATCCTTGGGATGAGATATATACTTTATGAGACTACATGCATTGTCACGTAAGAAATGAACTGGACTAAAACATATTCTCCTTAAATTCGATACATCCGCATAATTCAAGTTTCTCGGCGACGAAATCATGGTGACACAGTTTTACGTTTGACACCATTAATCAGAGGGCCCAAGGTAGAAACAGAGAAACATAAGCCAAATATTAACATCATCCATACAGCCTCACATGTTAAGAAAAATCAGGGAAGGAAATTCACAGCTTTATACCTGCCACAGAGATTTGCAACAATCAGACGAATACTGGCGTCAGAAGGGAAAGATACAAATGTAGGCTATGAATAGTTTTATTTCACCAATATACCTGAATATTTTACACTAAAAAGAGCACGCATCAATATACACGGTGGATTATTCGAAGTTAGGCCTATAAGTTGGATTTGTACTGCCGGGCCACAATTTTTAAAATGCATATCAACTTCGAAAGATATTGATTTTATGAAAGAAGCTTGTCCAAATGTGCTGTGAAAATTTCCTTCCGGAATGACGTTTAAATAAATCTAGTGGTTATTGTAAATGGTATGTTACCGATTAGTGACGGGGATTAATTCTCTGTAACAAATATGGCTGTACATGTATTTACACCCGGGAAAAGTTAGAGTGCTACTTGCAAGCCGTACTCACAAAGGCCTGTTAATCAGTGTTACAGAAAGAGAGAAAAAGTGGGTAATCTTGCTGGATGGAAATCAATGTTTCGTTTTCAGGTTGAGACAAGAAAAAAACACCTCATTTTTGCGGAAATGTGCAACAATAAAAAGAGAAATGTTCCGTTTGAGGCATGGGTGGTCAATTGGTGGGAAACCTGGTCAATAAAAATACACTCCAATGAATGACCTTAAGTCTCATCTGGCAACGGAATCTCCACTGATACAGAGATTGGACGAAAATCTCTAATTAGTTTAGAATTGATCACCCTCAAAAGCAAAGCCATGAACTTATGTGCGAGACAGGACAGTATTCTCACATACCGAGACCCATTTGCGAAATAACCACCGCCGGCGTACCCGAATATGAAATGGCACCGGTTGATGGATTCAACCACGCAGGACAATAAGTCCTCAGCCAAATTATCTGTCTGACCATAAATCTGTAGCGTTCTGCGGAATAACCTATACGCGATATAGACAACTTGAAAGGGCGGGTTATGCCGAATCCTTGTCTCAGTTTTATGCGCAGGCAAATCCGGTGTATGAGGTTTCTTGTTAAAGGCATAGACGCCAACGCTAAGAATCTTAAAGAAAAAAAATTGACTGTTTATACTATTTTATAATACTTGTTTGAACAAAAATCTGGACTTAAAACATTGAAAGAAAGTCATGACATTGGATTAAGTAATGGTGAGAAATAATGGTATAGAAGGTCGAGAAATGTAACGGATACATGTTTGCACGGATTTAAATCTACATTTCACTTTTTCATAGCTATTAAGAATATTTGAACAGCAACCTCGAGTGTAGTTCAACGCTTGTTCAAAAGTGCATTAGAATTTAAACCCACTGTTAACTTTGGTCCAGAATAATGTGCCTTCTGTTTGTTTTAATACGAAATTAAGGTTTACGCCACACTGAACTTAAATACCTTTTTTCAACAACCGGCCCAAAGTGTTGATGTGAGATTACGTGTGTGAGAATACACCTGAAGGACAAGTTGGCACCAATGTATAAAAGCTGTATGAATCAAATGAAGTGCTGACATAACCCTACAGTTCGCACGCTTTCAAAGCTGTTTGGTGAATTTCTCTTCATTATTATCATTGGCTGAGGTGAAAAAACATTCCAGGTGAATCATACCGCGATAAATATATAATTCATCTACATCCGGAACTTTAGAATATAGACGCCAAAAACAAATAAAACTAAAAGCAGGACGCCCAAGCGTCACTTATTTGTCACTCGATGAAGTGCCTTTATATGATATTCTTTCCAAAAGCTTGGTTACATCAATGGTGACGGTCACTGTAGCCTTCAAAGCGACACTCTACAAAATCACGCACCCCAAGGCCATATCATCTATCAATTGACTATAATCACATAAAAAAGCTAAAAATGTGAGGCCCTAAACAGAGTAGGTAAAAGGGACGGCGAAATGACGCTATATGTATAGATTCTGTCATATGCACGGCTGTAATGCATATTGGAAACCCATACAAGAGGTCGCTCATTTCCCATCGACAGGAAATTACGGCTATAAGATCGGTTTATTGCAATTGTTTTTATGGACATATGTTTTCGCCAGTGTTTAATAAGAAGCCAAGAATGGCGCCACCTTCCATTGACAAAAAACCCGTGATGCAATTTTAAGGAAGCACATTGGGGTCAATCAGACTGAACCCATGGGTTTTAGAGCTATTATTGAGACAAGGCATTGACATTTAATACCAAAAATGGCCTATAGTATTAGCAATTATTGGAAAGATTGATGGAAAACGATGATAATTATTGTCCCTAGGGACAGTTCAATGTACCTGCTCTATTTAGACATATACTGTAGATGTACGTGATAACCCCAATTAGAGGGATGTAATATTGTACCTGTAATGGTGTTCAGCATTATGTACATTCCGAAGGCATATCAGCGAAGCATGTCAGCGCCCTACACGAATGCATCCGGATGCCCTTAGATCCATTCTGCACATAGTCACGTTATAGGCAGATACCCAGACGAAGTGGTTTAGACGGTATACATCTGCAAGAGCCAAAAGCAATTGATTCCATTGGAATTGCCCAGGCCCTGTGGTAATCAAAATTACGACTTGTTGTCAAATCCCAGACAGATCTGATCAAAGACTCCATACATCGTAAACTATTTACAATTTCAACCATGAAGTAGTCTATTTGACTTGGGCATTGTAAACACAGCTTTAAAATCATCTTGTGGTGAAATAAATGTTTGCAAGAAGTTTATCTTTGACCATTTCCATATTGGATATTTTACTTACATTTCTAACGTGTCATCTGATTGATAAGGACGAAGGAAATAGGAGAAACTTACTCAGAGGATAATAGGTTGCTGAGGTAACTTTTCCACGGTTACGCAACAGTATTTCATTTTTCACATCTACTATTCACTCAGTCACTAAATACTACTGAAACCCCAGAGAGAAATGGAACCCAACAGGCTTGTGATCAGCCTTATATGTTGTGGAAGGGCCATGCACCTTGTCGTCCTTGTTATGTAAGGGGGTAAATAAAGCAGGACTCAAAAGACCAAAAACGCATATCCAATGTATTCAAGCTATTGTCTTACCACACCACTTTTCGTTTTTTCCTCCTAGTCTCCCATTTACAACAAGACAAAATCGACAGTTGAGACGGGAGATCATCCTATATATTATGTAAAAGGTTTTTGGCGTTCTCACTCGCACAGAAGTTCCATTATATTACAGCGTCAACAGGTTAACTTAACCTTGCCTTACGTTTCTCGCACTGTATCTTACAAGGTCACGTAGTAACTGAACGTGTAACTTCGGCCAGAGTAATAGAGTTTTCGGCTCCAGCTGCGGCATTTCACAACATCTGATCACAGAACATAAAGCAATCGTCGTCCCGTTGTCACCAGGTAAACAAATAGCAAACCCACCTTGTCATATATATTACTAATCATCCATTTATATTATAGAAAGAAGATAAGAAAGTATACACGTAGCATTATTTTCAACCCTCATGCAAGCATATTTAACAACTTAAGACTGTTTTATACATTTAATCAAATTTCAGAAACAATGTGTGTTTCAATGCTAATTACCAACAAACATATCTGAAAGAGTGTATAGGCCTACATATATGCCAACTTATATAGATTTTCAATCATCTCATCTGTATACATATACTACATTTTATTGGTACAGAATAAACACTGCTGAGAAATATTCACTGATCGCTTAACACAGCGTGCAATTGTAAGGTATTTGTAGACGCGTGCGAGGCGTGGTATTTGTTGCTCACTGTTAAGGGGAACATCCCATACAGACTCCAGTCACGCGCAGAACACACCAAGGGGCCCTGAAGTGATGTAAAGCACAATTTCCGCTCTGAGTCACTCTTTAGTCGGATCTTCAAGAGGCTGGCCAATGGCTGACCAGATCCTAACCAGAAGCTGACCAGTGACCATCCAATTAGAGCTGAACGACGGGGTTTGTCCCTCGTTTAATTGATAATCGAGCTGATAATGGTCAGGGCCGGTCACTCGATACGTCCACTATTATGCTAGCCTGATTAAGTTTTCCCCTGCCTTTTAAATATTGGTGATCATTTGTCGGCATTTAGAAGTACCACCCCTGCAGTATTCGATACAAGCGATATGTGTTTACTTGAGTAATCGTACATGGACTGCTGCTACCTCAAATCTTACACAACGGATACACAGCTGATTGTTGTCTTATATACTGTTATTAAAACACGAATGGATTATACATGAGACATCTGTGCAAACGGTATCTTTCACTCGTCGTGATGGCTGTAACTTGCATGATATTGATGTAACACATTTGAATATTTACAAACATATACGATAAAGTGAACTAGACGTGTTACTTTGAGATGAGTAAATCACTAAGTACGGTTTATCCCCAAACTACAACTTTCATAAAGACTTACATAACCATATGCAATGGACCACACATGACAATACCAAACGAGTATCATGTGATAAAGAGTGTACAGTGATAACATGATGTTATTATATCCAATATATATATATATGATATCAAATGTGATACAGAAAATTTTACACTGCCAGTAACAAAGAAGAAATGAACTTTACAAATTTTGCATTGTATTTTGTCACATATGAACTGAAATTACTATCTTAATCGAAAAAACACACCCTTCATCTTGATGATAGGATAGTAATATTCTTATGTTCCGCTGTGGATGAAATTACTGAAAGGCATTGTCAGTAACAGGTTTTAAACTTCATTCTGCCAACCCCGCAGGCCGGCCTCATTTCGTGACACACCCACACATTTCAAGCAACTTAACAGTAATTTCAAGAAGGAGATAGTCGAGAATCAAAAAAAGGAAGTTACCCCATGATCTGAATGGGCAAACTAGGTAGCTTACACACATGACAATATCATCTTGATTCTATAGCGAGTTAATTTAACGTTAAAAATTGGAAGATAAGATGTTAAGCTAATTTAGGGACTATAGGATAATTTAGGATAATTTAGCTGGAATAATACACATTTGTGGCGTATATAACTTTTCCAAACAAGAATCTTTGCCGGACATCATAATAATTTGATTTAAATATCAGTAGGGAATGATGTTCCCATACTGTAGTAAGATTCCCATCCTTTGTTCGCGCCAATTAAGCTAGGTTATATCACTGCGAGGAGTTTGGCTTGTTTGCATGAGTGGAGTGCCTCGTCGGCGAATAGCTGATAGCAAATGTATGGTAGACTACATTACACGACAAACTGGCCTAAAAATCCGATACAAGCGGTAGTGCTGTCGCGGAATGACAAAGTTAAAAATTAACACTTGAACGAAGACAGTCACAATATTATATGAAATCTGCAGTCTGTGCCAAGTCAGTTTGTATGGCAAGAGCTATGTTGTTGGTAATTGTTTTGCAATATAGTGTGACCAATATACCTGAATGTTTACAAAGAATGATCAGGATAACATGGGCAAATATACCCTGTGCGATTAGTCTACGTAGACATTACGCAGATGGGCAAACATATAACGTGAAGAAGCATTCGTGTAATGAAAACACTGCCTGGCACCCTGATATGTGTCGCTGTGTACAAAATAGGGCCTACCCATTCCAACACAACCATCCATGGTTGCACTATATTACATAAGGAGTATGCATAGAGCGAGCGGTGCAGACGAGCGTATTTACAGTCTGTCAATTACACAACTGAATGAGGTCTGAAAGAGAGGAAGTTAGAAGTCAGGTGGCAAAGCTAACTGTGTGGGTGGCATCATATCAATAAAGGTAGATAACATGCACCCTAGGTAGATGATACACACGTTGCAACTTGCTGAACTTGGACTCCTTGAGAAACATGCCTAGAAGAGTTTACACTCCTATTAACATTAAAACTGTGAGCTAAAGACCTGTAAATGCTGTCAGCTTTTGGCCCGGGGTGAGTGTGTTTTGGTGTGATTGGTGAATGGTGTGAACAGTCGGTTTCACGCTGATGGACATAATAAGAGAATAACAACAGTGTCAATACAGGTTGACATGACTAGTTCAGCGAGACCTACCTCAGCACACTGATGACAGCTTCTGGAAACGGGCAAATGCGGGCTAGGCAACGGAAGATGTCAGTCGCCGGACATGTTGCCATGCACCGACCAAAGGTAGAATCCAACCGCAACGAAGGTCTCTTAGACATGTAAGCTAAGCACCAGAAATACAAGGAACTGCTTGCCTGTTTGTCCACATATCCAAAACACGTGTGTTACAGAATCCAACCAGCGGGCTTACAAGCCCGATTTTCAGAGCTCGCTGTTTCGTGATCGTCTATCAAGGCCCGCAGCTGGTCGAAGACCGATATTGATTGGCCAGTGTCGTTGTCTTGGATACGCGTGATTTTCAACTGTCTTGCTTTTGGCTGGGATTAGAGAAATTAAACATAGCCTGGTCACCACTCCATTCTTTTAAAAATGGATGGGAGAATGGGAGCGCTGAGGGTCTGTCGTTCCGCCCTAGCCGTGCTCTTTTGGGTAGACGAAGAACGCCATCCAGAATGCATCCTCTATGCTTCGGTATCGATTGTGTACAACCTGCTGCACAGAGCGAATAATGCAGGGATGGACTGTGCGTGTTGGTGAGCTTGTGCCGCGCGCATGTGTGGACCAGTGTGTCGCCGAGTAGAGCCGTGTGCGGGAAATCCAGTGGTTTGTGGCACGAGGATCGATTGGGTCTCAGGAAAGACAACAATACCTAACCGTTTCTTTATGCATTGTGGTTGTTGTAGAATGCATAGGAATTTCTATCCACGCATTCCAGTCTAGTCACATCGTAATATGTTCATTGATTGTTAGATACAAGACTGTAAGATAACTTGCATGGAACCTCTTGCTGAAACAAGAGCTAAGTATTTTATTTACGTGGTCCCTTCGTGAGATAACTTCTCCAGGATAACATACCTTGACCAATATCATCTACTTCACAGAAGAACATCACAAACTGTTTGATGAACTTTTCGTTTTGCACACTATAAACGATTCCGGCACAAACACTTTTCCATCATCCCTTCTTATGGTGACAACAATACTACATATTCTATTTTTGGAAAAACTGAAAGCAGTTGTGGTGTCATGACATGAATTACGAATGGAAGATATGTAAGTTATGTGTGCAACCTCCGACTAATCAAAACATCTTTTGAGCTAGGTCAAGAGTGTTATTACATAGCACATTTAATTCCATATACGCCTCCTCTACGATGGACAATCAAGATAAGCCATGATTATCCAGTAATTAATAATACAACTATGTCTATAAAATTGAAATAAATGTGTCTAATATTCCCAAACGCTGAAGCCTAGATAATGCCAAAGAAAAGAAACTAGAAATTCACAAATGTATCGCATAGGCATCTGTGTAATAACATAGCTAAGATGACAAAAAAGCCCCAGAAACATCGACGATATTGCCCTGCCTTAAAACTGTCACTACAACATGTCAAAACGGTTAGAGGAAGCTTTATCGAAAGAAGAGATTGACGGCCGCGTATTGGCCCTTTCAGGACCACGTGTCATTGAGGCAGATGCTTATTACGTAATATAGCTCGTTGCCTGAAGCTGAAGTATAAATAATTAATTCGCTGCAAGGCGGTGCTGAAATAGTGTACGGGCATAATATCAGAATCACGACGTTCTTAGACATCCCATCCCCTCAACATCCTCGTCGCCACATGTATGCATATGTGGTGCTTCCTTTACATGGTGACAAATACTAAAATAGCCCGGTCGTTAAAAATGTTACATAGAGTCTAACGCGGTAAGAATTCTTTTCGGGATTTTTCTCTTTATAATACATCCTGAAACAGAGAAAAAATGTCATAAACACGTGACTCATGACGAAATGTTCTTCATCACTGCAGGAGATGATCAAATATACACCGTTTTCAATACAACTGCTTCTAATCGCTCCAATCTGGTTATGAGGACACACCAGCATTATGTAGACATCAGACATTGAAAGTTAAGTCCAGTATTTGACCTTTACGCCTGTTTGATTTACTCCCTCGACGCACCCTTAGTAACTGCGCGGGGAGTCAAATCATTGGCAATAATCCACCCACCCATGTATTCCTGTCTGATCTTTCGATGAAAGCTTGAAATGTCATGGAGACCATTTCGCCAGTCTCAACAGGAAGGCGTCTTTGTACTGAGATCGTGATTTTCATCCTGGAATAAGAGAAATACATAGATGCTAACACCCTTACGTGAACTGATGGCCGACAACACAACGCGCTCTTTTATGGCTGCAGTGACCAGATTTACTTGACCATGGACTATGGGATAGATGCATTGGCTCAAGGTAGCAATTTGCCGTTTACAGTCACATATTTGAACCATATGTGGCTGTAAGCACCTGGAGGTCCTGCCATCGTTTCACTCTTCGAAGAAGCCTTTATTATAATACCAATGCAGTAACGGTTACTGAAAGAATAGCATCAAATACTATCTTTTGAAAAGATAGACCATCTCTTAGATTGTTGGTCGCGTAGGTATATATCTGTCTTCCTGCTCTTTTAAATCATCTGTTTACCATCATATTCAGTAAATTGTATCATTGCATAGTGATAAGTTCACAATGCTCATTCATTTATTTGATTGGTGTTTTACGCTGTAGTAAAGATTTCTTGATCCATATACGAACCGTTATGTAGGAAACCGGTGTGTATATTAATTATATGGAAATATGCAGGCTTATTCCGAGGAATTAAAGTAGCCTGGGTAGTCTAGGCAACATGAAGTCTTAACGGTGTATAAAGATTATGGAGTTAAAGTTTTAAATTCATCAGCAATTACTACCCACGTTTACCATAAACCACATATGTTAACCACGCGCAATTCGACCATTTGGGTCCAATATCTGGCTCCGAATTGATGGGTGCTTGAGCACCGATTGGATAATACTGCCACGCAGACAGTCTACGATGTTGATACTCTATAAATTTCTATATTGTCATTTTACACCCAGTTAAAACATATAAGAATTTTATCTGCTTTGGATAAAACTTAAAACATTTTGCCAGGGGGACAACTCCTCACCCCCAGGTTACCAATGGAACAAAATGCTATTACGTCACTTCCAGGAGCAACAGCTAAAAAAAATGGTGGTCATGCTATATTGATTTTTTGACAGAAAAGTCCAAGCTGTTTGAAGTAGTATGGCATAGCACCACACGAAAGTTTGGGGATATATATTTTAGGGCTGACAAATGTACTACATAGATAGTAAGGAAAATCAATGGGTTTGTGTAACCCATAAGTAAGAGAGCGCACTGCTAGATCACGGTTTGAGAGCGACCATCTCCGCTCGTTGAACAGCACTGGATGTGAAACGGGCCGTCAGTGTCTTCAGCAAAGCATCATTTCCACACGTTTGCCGTCCATAAAGGACATTCTGAGTCAAGAATCGAAACACGAATTGTCAACACAACGTTCAACTAAAAATACCCCTAAAAAACTAAGAAAGTGTAAAAAGTATGCATCAACATGAACATCTTATTTGCTATAGCAAAACAATAAATGTCTACTATGTGTCCAGACGCAGACATTACGCCCGGAAGACGAAGTATTTGTTCCGTATATACACTATAAAATGGAATTTCAAAACAGTATCCCGCAGCGCATGGTTAAGGTTACCTTTCACTACATAAGAAGATCGTCATTCAACTTTTTTTGATTGATGTTTCACGTCGTACCCAAGAACATTCCAGCTTAATGGTGGGAGGAAACCCAACAGAGCCCGGGAGAAAAACAGGACCATCCGCAGGCTGCAGAAGGACCTTCCCTCGTACGCCCAGAGAGGAATCCAGCATCAGCTGGTCTTGGACTCGCAGCGACCGCATTGGTGGGAGGCACCTCGATCTTTATACCGACCTGGCGCGCCATTCCTCTCGGCCATGGAGGCCCCCTCGTCATTCAGTGTGTAGGTCAAGGCTGCAGCCGTTCCTCGGAAGACAACAGGCCTCTTTTTCAATGTCGTACCACAGTGGTTTGGGTATTTTAAGGAAACCAAAATAATATTCGTTGGTCAGTTGGCATTCACAACACCTTCTTCCCTCTAGAAAGCCAGGTTATCAACTTTCCGAAGTTACAACAGGAATATAGTTAAAACAATATAACTAGCTCGATATACTAATATGATAGTATATCATGATTAATTGATTATAGCTTTCTTTAACAAAGCAAAATATGTGATTAAATGATTGATTTATTAATAAGTTAAACATGTATGTGGATAATTTTTGGTCGCCGATGACCTCTCGTAGACTTTTTCTACTTTTAAGTTTGGCTATTGGCAAAGACCTTTAGGAATGGTGCCAGGAACTTAGAAGGCCATGGGCTTACACCTATCTCAGAACTGAAGTATTTGAATGCATATAGTTCGGTACAATATTTTGTTTTTGAAGAAGCCAATTTAGGTAAAGTCTTCACTTGAGTTTCATTTTTTGTCGAGTTTTGCTCTAACAATTCAGGGAAAACATCTTACGTGCGACATTATCACGCCAGTGCGCTTCCAGTATTATACGACAGTATATTCTGATTTGCATCAAGTCACTTTGCAAAGACGATATAAGACTATTGATCAGTGCCGTCTGGATCTCTAACAGCTGTAGACGATAGCGGCCAAATGTCGCAATATACCACAGTTTTATATATCCATTGGTGACCTTTAATGGCTCAGATATCTACAAGCCGAATATTGCCACCTGCATCATCGGGGAACGTTAGCTTGACAGGATTTCACATATATATTGTTTCGTTGTTTTGAAATGCATATCGTTATGATAAGGGTTTCGGTGTAAAACTGAAATCACACGACGAGCAGGCGGATGGTCTATGACAACAAACATATAGCACAAGTATATACCCACGTATGCCTGTGTTTCTAAATTACCAATTACAGCCTTACGATAGGGCTTTGCTAACCGTAATTGTGATGCCAACTATGGTTATAGGTTTTAAAATCACTCGAAGTATTTATTTTTCATTTACAGAGAAACCTATCAGATATTCCTGGTTAGTAATACAAATCAGATTCTAAATTCGAGACCTTTAGTATTGTATCATAAAGTCTAAAGCAGTATTCACACTGTGTCATTCGTAGTATCGTCCAATTTGACAAGTCGAATATAAGCTCTATTTCCTGCAGCTTGTACTGGCACCTTTCGATGATATGAAATTGCCATTTAACACGCCATCCCTAAGATGACATCAACTAAGATGTGGATTCCAGACTTCAGTGCGAAATGACTACACAAATGTGAACGCCGCGGCCCTATAGTTTCGCAAAAACACATAGTCTCACCTGTAAATCGCACAAAGATGACTTATCATTACATATGTTCGTGCTGATGTAATAATCATATACCTGACGTAAACTTAACGTTATACTTTTACAATCGCAACGTATTTAATGCTCATCTCGAGGTCCATTCTACCTTCTTGGCTCCGTTAACTGGTAATGTTCGCCCATCATGTGTTTAAGAGTTTTCAGCACATTTGATTGACACGCTTGAAATTTACTACATGCATAAATTCTTTGCCTACCCATGCAGGGATGATTGGGTTGGTTATCTGCTTGGACAACGACGACGGCTTTTCCAGTTCGCACTGGAAAGTTGATCCACGTTGATCCACGTAGAAACGAAGTCATAAACGCACAGCGATACACGGTATGTCTGGCTTGATATAACGAAGATGAGGGAATACCACATGGTAATACCACTACCTTCACAGAACATACTGGTACATTTTTTTCATAAGAACAGAAAAACATCAGTATGCAAAATTCAGTATTCAATGATGGCCAGATATACTTCTAATTAATTGTATGAACACGCTTTATTAGTATACTGCACTTTAGAAACAGTTTCCGGATTAGATAAACCAATGCTAAAGTCATGATGTCAGCTTCTAGATTACTTCAAAGTTTCTAGCATCTGAAAAATGTAAGACAAGTAAGACGTACTCAAGAATTTTTCACTTATACGACGGCAGCCAACATTATGGTAGGAGGAAACCGGGCAGAGCCTCGGGAAACCCCGGGACCAATCACCGGTTGCTGGCGGACCTTCCCTCGTGCGACCGGAGAGGAAGCAATCATGAAACGGCTTGAACTCACACCTACAGCATTGGTGAGAGGCTCCTGGGTCATTGCGCTGTGCTAGCGCGCTGATGTCCTCCGTCAGGTCTTAATAGTTAGAAGCTTCAGAGATCGTTAATATAAGGATTTAATTATATCTCTATGCCATTAAGTAGACTGTGTCAAAATAATGAGATTAAAACTTTTAAGGCACATTTTGTTCATCAACTCCTGATGCTTCTTAATTATTGTACAAGAAACAAGCCACTACAAGACATGTATGTAGATGGGACATATTCGCAATTGCGCTTCCCAGACATGATATAAGGATTTTTGCATATAACAGACATTTTGTATATAGAGCCCTATTACATATACACCCACAATATCTCATCCAGGTTATTGCATTATTTTATACCGTGTAGGATCAATGAGGTCATTTATAACTGAACACTACTGCCAAAATACATATATTTGTTGGGTCGCTGCGGCCAGCCATTGGTATCCGGTTACAGGAAATGTTGCATTGTACCAGAGATTTATTGTTAGCATACAATCGCTTGTTGGTGTAGATCCCGAAGGAGAGAGACCAATTATCCGAAATGACATTAACTCTCCAGTTTTGCCCAGCTAATTACTGACAAATTGGATAAATTCATGAAACCTTCTTGTCTTCGAGTCGGCTCGAGAAGAATACTAATTATGTGGTCTTTTCCTTGTCTCTATAACAATATATCATTTATAAAGTAAAACGATACAAAAGGTTCGCTTAGTATTGTCTTTATCAGGAAGTATCGGACGTATATGAATCACTCACAGTGGCCTATAGCTGTGCTGACGCTGTGGACGCTTTTCTTCTAAAGTGGTTAATCGTTATACTGCCCCATTCCCAGGATCATTATTATTTTTCATCAGTCTTATTGTCCTAAGCAAGTAATTTTGCTTTCATTTTTACAGTTGACCAAATAATTCATGAAAACATGAATGATAAATACCTTTGCAAGGTTAGATTTCAAGTTGTCTCTCTTCTGACTGACACTAATGCTGTTAGTCTGTGAGCGAAAGACTGACCAGAGTGCAATACCGCTGACGCCACCAATAGAAATCTCCATGGGAAAAACGCTTCAAACACTTCTTTCAAAGGAGAAGGATTGATTAATTGAGGATTTGATAGATTGATGCACAATGACAGGGTAAGTCCTCATTTGTTACATCAGTTCATTGCTGAAACAATGTTTCCATCTCATTCATGCCACATGTGCAGATCAACAAAAACGTTGGCACAATTTATATAAATAAGTGGTGACCTTAGCCAAACCTTGTTTATACAGCCAGTTACAGCTATAATGCCAATAATGTAAGAACAGGTATAGGCTTTAAAGTGCTATCATCAACGTTTAAATTCTTGATACCCTTAAAGGCGATTTATTATTCTGAGAAACTGATTGTATTAAATGCTTTACATGAAACTGAATTTTAACTTGTTCATGTAAAGCACACACAAACAACGTTTAACTTGTCTTGCAACACTACTGGGGCTATCACGAGGCGGTCGCCACTGCCGGCACGTGTATTCTCACTTTAATGCCGCATCGTCGTTTATCAGGTATGCAGCCTCAGACTGACAATTTTCTTCACACAATGACAATGGAGTATCACGTATGTCTAACGTCACAAAAAGAAAAAAATTCTCACCGAACGGCGCTACAGAGACGAAGATAGCGTGTATAGATCCACTCCATGCGATGTTCCGCCACCCCTTCTCGTGACAACGTGGTTTTCCATTCCATTAACGGTGAAATCAATTGTGACGTCTTGACGTCACAGAAAGATTGAACACTTGTAACCATTGTGTAGGACATCCGGTTGACCTGCCTGCAACAGCATTGATTATGATTGGTCAAATGCGCGTTCTTGATTGACAGCTGGGAAATGGCCATTGCAACGTCATCACATGGTCTCCTCGATCGTTTTCATTGGTCGACACGTTACCAGCGCGTACAAACAACTCAAGCTGTATGCTTCACACTGGCTCTATGTACCTTATCTATAGAAACAGACATGTAGACGTCATTTCCATTGAAATTATAAATCTAGGCAAAGGATCCCGTGAGTAGATATATATATGTGTGTAATGTAAAAATATAGAATATGGTAGACCGAATTTGCATCTGTTTACTAATGCATCACTTTTATGTAGGCCTATGTATGTATGTATTTAGATTGCTAGACTGGTGGGAAAGAAATTCGCCAAACCTTACCATTCTTACGGTGGCCCTAGGGCAAATTAAATGCTTGTATTGTTTTTAACAGACTTCTGAGAATGAAAATAAGGATAAGAGTACTATAAATAAGGATACTGAATATGTTCCTACCTTATATCAATTTCATTAAGCTTAACAGGTTAAAAGCAATTCAAGAATCACTTATGGAAACAATGGACACTTTACTTTATTAACATAGTAGCTTTTCCAACAAAGGCTAAGGTATGCTTTTGCACCACCACCCCACCCCCACCCCCTCCAAGCCCTGAAGCAACTGGAAAATTATTTCCAATTAACTCATGTATATGAAAAGAATAAATATGGAGTTATTCCCGCCTTCCTATCATGGCTAATTTTAATTACCAGAAAATGATTGAAATGTTTCTCGGGCAACTTGCAAAGCTCACAGCTTCCGGCCCTTGGATATGCGGCCCTTGGATACTAAACTATTGTACTGGTATGCAGGATTGTTTTCACCACATTTAATAACCTCTCATTCGAAAAGGCAAAACATGTGGTTTTCCCAGTTTCCTATCATATAAAAATTTTCAAGTAAAAGGCCAGAGCTTCAGGTAGTTCACTTAAAGTCAAGGAGGACTCGAACCGCGATTGTCTTAAATGGTTAATGGCCCTAAGACCGCTTCATTTCTATTTGTAGACACAACAGTTTTTTATTTCCTTCCCCCACCCCCTGTAAATCCGCCTTGAAACTCCTTCATGAAATCAATCCAGCATACGCTGACCAGGAGATGCTTGTAAAGTGTTTTCGCTACATGATGCTTGGTATCATGAATTCACCAATAGTGGTCATAAAATTTTGGTGGCATGAACTTTAGCTCTTTTTCTCAAATATCTACTGTGCATCATCTTCATTCAGCTAAAAAAACAACTGAGCTAACTTTGAATTATGAAGTTAAAACAAATCGTCTTATTCCCTTCTTATACAATTAGGTTACCTAATTCACTACCTATAATTATTACCGGCTCCAGATATCACTCACCAGTTATTGCCACTTCGTTTATTTATTCAAACCCATACAACGCTTTTCTTGCTATTTTCCTCCAACGGCTTAATTTAAAGCATTGAATTTGTTTCTTTTACATTATAAGCACGGATCACTGCAAGCGAGTCCAAGAAGCTATATACTGCCTGGAACATATGTTTTCTCCGCAGGCCGACGTGTTCAAACTGGAAAGGGCACTCGGTCAACCTCCAGCTCTTGAGACACGGAGGAATTTGGTTCCGTTGCGAATTACTGATTTGCCAGATTGTCTTCTGCTTCGGATTTTCTCTCTCCTACCTCTTGACCAAACGATTTGCGTGCTAGCAGCATCGTGTGAACGTTTTAGAATCCTGACGGAGGACTTCTCACTATGGAAACGACAAGAAGTGCAATTCAAAACGACAATTCCTAAGACAGCTCTCAACAGGCTACGGTTTTTCTCCACAAAGGCCTTACAAAGACTAAACTTGTCCGGAAACGCGCAGTTGGTGGACACGGACCTGCGTGAGCTGGTGGGATACTTCAAGAATCTAACTCACATTGACGTTTCCAAATGTTGTCACCTAACACCCATCTCGCTGGGATGTCTTGTGACATACCCTGGCAAATTGCATACATTAAATCTCAACGGATGCTACTGGTTTTGCCCGGACATGATTCTCAATGTAGTGGTCCAACATTCTAGCACCCTTCGAGTTCTAGACATCACCGGGTGCTCCCGTATGACTCGAGACGTCACCAGGGTCAGCCGTATGGCAGAAGCATGCTCGAAGCTACACTCTTTAAGTATGGGATGGTTAACCTTTATCCCCAGTGGAACGAACCCTGTCCTCATGTCACCAATCATTGATACAGATGTGAGAAAATTTGCCAGGAAGTGTCGCCATTTGAAGAGCCTACGTTTGTACCGATGCCACATTGGAGACGACTCGGTGGGCGCAGTCGCCTCCTGCTGCCAGGCTATCGTCTGCCTCGATCTCAGCTACACGTACATTGGCGACGACAGTTTGATTATAATCGGCAAGTTTTTTCGGGAATTGACCAACTTGCAGTTGGCGGGCTGCTGGAAAATATCAGACCGTGGACTGCTCGGGTTAGGGGAGCAGCGTGTAAAACTTGAGAATTTCAACATGAAAAGGTGTGTGGACGTGTCTTCCGCGGCAATAGCGCACTTCCTAAGTTTGACCCCCACTATTCGGGAACTCAACCTCGCGCAGTGTTTCCATGCCTCCGACATTATACTTGACAGCATATACTCCTTCTGTCCACTTCTTGGGGTCCTCGACGTCACGGGAACATCTATCTCTCAGACGAAGCTTGATTTTCTCCAAAGCAAACGTGCTTTCCCCATGGCTATATGGGACGTCCGAAGACTGAAGAAATAAAGCCCCTTAAAAAGTTAATTTTCATACACAGGCTTTGTTTTGCAATTCGCGAAATTCATAATAATTCGAAGTACATATGAAGTATATGATATAAAACTTTACGTGTAGTGGAGGCAACTAGAATTTAGTAAATTCTCTCGACACGTCGAGGAATCTATGTGGTTTATAATTTCTTAACGATCTCCAAAGCTGATACTACTATGATTAGCAGATTTGTGAAAGGCCGGACTGCCTAGGGTAAAAAACCAGCTTTTGGCAAGTTACAGACAAACTTTCCCACAATTGGCACAAACGTTTTCGCCAAGCAGATGACAAGGTTTTTCTATTCGTATAGCTATAAGAATCTGCTTTATTTCGATAAAACATGTAGGCGTATATGCACCTAGTTCCAGAGATAGGTTAAGCAACTCGTCAACGAGCTACGAGTTCGATCCGTACGCGTGAGGCAGGGTCGAGTAATGCTAGTAGGACCCATGAAGTAAATAAGACTATTTTTTTTATTTTCATATCAGGGTTATAATTCAAGAATTCAGCAATACGCTATTTGTATGCTTACAACACGGGAGTAAAATTGCATAGGCCTGTTAAAACGGGAGTCCCCTACTGATAGGCCAACGCCGTTAATTGTAGCCATGAAACACATGCAGCTGAGTAATAACGTTTTCTTGGCTTAACTTCTACTTTTTCAAACAAAGGTCTGTACTTCCGATAGAATAATGATTCAGGAGTAGATCGTTTCCATTTTTATTTCACATTTAAAAAAAGAAAACCGCCAAATATTGATCCGGAAATTCATAATGAGTAAATACCACTCAGCTCTTCTAACCCGAGCAGACGGCACGACCTAGATTTGCCCAGCTTGACGTCACACATAAATCACTATGACGTCAGTCGTTACTGGAAGGTCGTTTACGAGTTGCTTAACCGGTCTATTGTATTTTACAGCACATTTGATCAAGAGTCATACGCAAATCGACTAAGCGATAATCATTAAATAGCATGGTGTTTCCACTAATGTTCTGTACACTACATAGATTATGAAAAAAATTCTGGTAAAGAATCTGTTTAAGATTGCTATCATATTTGATAAGATATAGATTATCTACAAGCTCCGACACACTTTTGGAAGGACCATCATTAATACATAGGTATGTGCATTGGAATGGAAATTCTACATTCACCGTTATCTGAAAATTTTCGATTAATTCATAGACAGGTCTTTTCAGGGACGGCTTCCCAAACTTTGAATATCTCGCAAACCAGGATCAGATTTTCACTTTAATATGTAGAACCTAAAACCTGTGGGGCTTAAAAAGATCAAATCAGAAATTCTTCATGTGAGAGAAGTGTTCATAAAAGACTAGGCTTTGTCCTGAAAGGACCAATTCACGGGAAAAATCCAAGTTGCCCTATGTAGATTTCTTGAAGCTATGGGCGTATTCCTCGATGCATCAATATGGCACATTTTGATTACAAAATGACCCCAAAGGACAATCACTGCATTAAACGATTTATATACACCCTCCGGTCCCCTCCTCCCGCTCCTCCTCCGACATACCGACATGATGTTCACTACATTTTCGCCTACTGTTATATACCGGGGGAAGAGAGAGATAAAAGATTTAAGAATATCTACACATTCAAAATGAAATAAGTGAAATGAATATAGTTAAAAGGACATTAAAAAACATTAGTGTTGTGATGCTCATAAGTAGATATAAGTTGTACAAGTTGCCATTCACTTGAGGTGGTAAAGCTGTGAAAAAAATTTAATACTCTCTAAAAACTACTGTACTGTGGTGCATATTGTGGCAAAAATGCACAATTTTTATGCCCCAATGTGGGTAATTTGTGTAATATATTCACTGTGACGTGTGTACCAGATATACACAGTTTGTTACCACCGATATACATGTGTTGTGGCTGTGCAAATTTGTAGACAGTTGTTTTAGAGAGTAGCATTATTTCTTATGCCCTAATTAAGAGCCCAGCTTATCATGAAGCTTGTCTGACATAAATTACTTAGGCTGTTGGTTCTTCAATAGAAGTAGGCTAAAAACAAAATTAAACGTGTTCCTACCTCTCATGTTTTATTATATACTTAGGCTATAGCACAGACCTCAAACTAAGAGGGCGCCAGAAAGCATTTTAAACGTTACTTGGGGCTTAATGGTCGCACAGACCCGAGAGCTTGAGGCACATGAAATCAGTATAACCGTTGATTAGAGATTGCGTGCTCGAAACCTTTTCTGCTACCGTATTGTATACTGGAGATGGTTTATCAGGTGAAGTGTGTTATTTGGTTACACGATTTATTTGGTTCCTTGCACCCTTCACTAATTTAACCTCCGTCATGAGTTCCAGTCCAGCTCATGCAGGCTTCCTGTCCGGCCGTACGTGGGAAGCTCTGCCTGCAACCTGTGGATGGTTGTTGGTTTCCCCCGAGCTCTGCACGGTTTCCTCCCACCATAACGCCGACAGACGTCAAACAAGTGGAATGAAATACCAGTCAAATAAATAAAGAAACAATATTACCTGCGTCGTATAGCATATAATGGTAATATAGGACAGTATTTGACGTAAAACACCATGCTTTTATATATATATATATATATATAAATAATGGTTGAACCCAGTTGATATCATTCACCAAACAGCCTTGGCTACGTGTTTTCGCTTGAGCCATCTCCGTATATTGTAAACCCTGACTGGTACCAAAATGTTATCGAAAGAATCCTCTCCTGTGTAGTGTAATATTTTGTTTCTCTATGGGCATTGCATCTGGTATATTGAAAGTTTATGGTCTATATTAATAAAATAGGTCTGTGCCTATGAGTGTACTTTCTTTTGAGGTGTCTTTATAGAGGTACGTGCTAGGGTCGCGGTATTTTAAATCCAACGATGCGAACCCAGGAGGCTTTCTCGAGAACAACGTTATAGCTTATACCATGTCGGTTTAACCGGTAATATGAAGCTCATGTAAGTTGTGAAAGACAAGGCGAACTGTTAAAACTTCAATCCAGTAAGATACAGTAGAGTAAGATTCTTTTATATGATTGATTATTGACAGCCTTCTGGCAATTCCTCATGCAACAGAACTGTCTGGTTAATTTGCACAGCTTTAGCAACTAAGAAATGTTACAATGGAACCATAAAAATCGGCAACCCATGCCATCAAACAACTCGACAGCCAGAAATTGTAATAACCTGCCTCTAAGCTATGTATTGATTCGATGTTATGTAACTCTATATTTATATACTGCCCTTGATTTATTTACTTCGTTGTGAACCTGTATAGAAAATATAGAAAAACAGAATAGCACCCTAGCGTGACGTGTGGCGGTTTCACAAATGGCGTTCACAATGACGTTGCTCTGTTGACCCCGCAGTAGAACGTTCCACGCAACTGGGATGTCCCACTCCGGCTTTCTGACAATCACGTGGATTGGCGCGATTATGACGTAGGCCGTTGTTTAGTCAACATCCTCGTTCATGCACGTTTCCACCAAAGGAGACGTTCTGATTCATCGTGCAACAAATGGAGGGAAAAATTTTCTGTGGAGAAACACAGGAACAATATGAAAACGGGTACTGGTAAGTAGCATCATCTCATGCATGGATGTTTCAATACAAGTATAATACTGAAATGCCGATGTTATACCGTGGTTTTATCCAGACATACATACATTTGTAGAGCAAGGGCTTGTATGCCAGAATAATGCATGTAAATATAAGCAATTTTACTTTTAGTTTCAACCCTCATAGGACATAGGACATCTCAAGCAAGATAACACACGAGGAAAACTATGAGCTTCTGGACAAAATACTTTGACAATAAAAATCTTTTCACTCGCTATGTGATATGCTTGCACACTCTCTGTAGTAATGGAGACTTTTGTTTGACATTCTAATAATATGCAACTTAACGTTTCAGTGCGTAAATGCGGTAACAAGAACAACTTGCTGCCG
Source organism: Acanthopleura granulata (assembly GCA_016165875.1). Lineage (NCBI taxonomy): Eukaryota > Metazoa > Mollusca > Polyplacophora > Chitonida > Chitonidae > Acanthopleura > Acanthopleura granulata. Next base: position 19,687,996 of record JABBOT010000004.1, read on the forward strand.
GACAACAGGCTCTGTCTGTAAAGTTGTAATATTCAAACACAAATTGGGTATAGCGAGTCTTTGAAAATTTAGGTTGAGATTTGCATTTAAAAGTTTCCTTCAGGTTCTTTTTATATTTTTTTAAATTTATCTATAAGGCCTATTTACGTATAGGACTAGATATGAAATCTGTTTCATGTTTAGCTTCCAGAAACACAGATCTGTACTCTTCCATTCATTAACCAAACAGACCTCTTTTTGTCTCCTTTTTTTTCGAGTGTGCTGTTCTTAAGCATGTGAAAACTATACATATGCTACAAAAACAGCGTCTACATTGTAAACATCGAAATCCGGGGATCGTATGGATTAAAATCAATGAGATGCACACAAGTACAGGAGAGACTCACGACTTTGGGGTCTTAACTTTAATTTTTGATTTAATAATGAACAGATGGACCTATAAGCAACTACTGTTAACACAACAGGATCGAATCTACCCCAGGAACGGAATCATGAGATTCAAAAATGGAGGTTTGTGAAGTTCGGTTGATGTCTGACTGGATGGGCCGGTTGTATTTTTGTTAATTACCAAGTTGTGGTCTTATCATTTCTGTATAATGGGAAGATACTAAATCAGAATTACTTAAAAATCATGGGAACCTGTTTTCGTCACTTACAGCATACAGCGCAGATAAGAGGACCGAGTTCCGGGTTATAGTGAGTGCTGAGATTAATATAGACTTCTGTCTTAATTCAGGTGAATGTAACGATTTCGAGCGCTTAATCAGGAAGCCGAGCTGCATGGAAACATGACCAACCATTTGCGACCTATAGTATACAAGGACCTACAATTTAGCCTAAAGTAGCGGTACACACAATACGTTTGATACCACAACTTATACAAATCCCTGATGTAGGCCTAAAACGGTGATATACATTTCAGCATTCTCAGATATTAATAAACAAATTTTACCACAAAGTATTAGGGATAAGTTTGTGCGCCCAATAAAAATCAAAGTTACAATTGCATATTTATGTACCAGGATACTTCCCTCAGTATACATGAACGCGTTGCGAGTAGATAACACGGAATGAGCAAATCACGCACACTATATATGCAAATGTTGTTGACAATCTTTCCGATTCCAACACCCATTTACTGGAAAAGAGCAAACGCCTTGGAAAATCACTCTCATAATATACACAATGAACTTATGTAAACACCCCCTGATTTTCACTGTGGCAATCTTGTACACATGCGATTGTTCTTCTGTGTCAAAAGAGTGTAAATTGTGATTGGTTGTGAACTGTGTGACCTTTTGTCTAATGAAAAACGACAGAATGATTGGAATCCATGTGTTTTAATGGTAACACACATGCGTTTCTGTCATCATTGGTTTTTATGCGAAACAATTTGGTTCTGGTTACAAGTGTGGTTCTGGAGTGAGCAGTGTTGAAGGAGTGGTTGAAAATACTCAATGAAAACGTTATTTGGTGTCTCGTAAAGCGTTTTACGTGGATATCGGGTGTATCCGCCGTGTGCCCCGATGACAACCTGAACCCTTTTCCTCATACCACCTTCCTGATTCCTTGGTCTGCAGTTAGCCCCGATCTCAACCCTCTGGAGCGTGTCTGGGACATGATTGTTTGTCGTGGAAGGGATCCATTTGTACATGATCTGGCCTAACTGGAAGCTACCTGGCACGAGGAATAACAGGGACTTCCCCTTCATAGTAACAGGCAGCTGATAGTTGGTATGAGAACAAGGGTTCAGGTTGTCACCCAGGCACACGGCGGATACACCCAATATTGACGTAAAGCGCTTTACGATATACCAAATGATGTTTTCATTGAGTTGCTTCAACACTCCAGAACCATACTTGTAAAGCCAGTGTTTCACATTAAACCCAGTAATGATAGAAATGCATGTGTGTCTTCATTAAAACACACGGATTCCAATCATTTTGTCGTTTTTTTATTAACCAAAGGATCACAGGCTTCACAACCAATCACATTTTACACTCTTGATACAGAGGAAAATTAATCGTACAAAATCGCCACAGCGCATGAAAACCAGAGGGGGTGCTTATTTAAGTTCTTTGTACGTGTGTGCGTGTGTGTGTGTCAATATATATATATATATATTTCTTTCTTTTGATACGGAGGATCCTATAACATATATATATAGGACAGGAGAAGATGGGTACGAATGACTTGCGGGAGTATAACGAGCTGGTGAAGCTGACACAGAGGCAATCACATTACCAACAGGAGAAGCGGACAATGGCCAGGTTACGAGGGCCAGTACAGTGTGCGTACTGTCATGGGCGTGTACCAACAGTCTGGTTCTTTTCTCTTTTTTTTTTTTAGACTTTTGATGCCTGCAGTACGATCAGCTTGGTTTTGTAGCAAGTTTAATCTGTATAATCCCATTATAGTTGACTGGTGCCATAAAACACGCCTACCTAATGTATGTACTCTTCCTAAGGTTTGTATAGGCCTATTTGTCAAGTTAAAATACATTGTTTTGAGTTCACCAAGACCTATACTCCTTACAGATAAGTATATAATATTAGAGACAAACAACAGATTGCAAAATTAAGTTGGGTTCATATTTTAAGCCATAGCTGCTTTATAAGAAACCCATTTTCCTGCTTAAGGCAGAACTCAATGGAACGAAAGCTTATTCATTAAATTCTGTAACAAATACGCCTAAATAAGATTAAATTCACATAAAGTTTCTATTATCAAACATTGTACAAATTTTCCAGCAGCAGCTGCAGTAAAAGACATAACTGCATGATCTTTTTTTCCATTTGTCCCAGTCTACCTTGCCCAAAAGGGTCATACGAATGACGTGTCGGCTCGGCAAGACAATGCTGATTTAGAGTCTGAAACAGTGCCCGATGGTTTGGATATAGACGCCAAAGACTGGCCGGACGCCAAGCGACTCATGAAGGCCATAAAGAATAAGGATTACTCTGGCTTTTGGCCGGACAACATGAGCAGCGATGACGAGGAAGAAGTTATCTTCGCCACCAGCGGGCGGAAATCTTGTCCGGAATCCTTTACAGTACATGCGGATCGCAAGACAGAGTTTGAGAGTATAGGCCTCGCAAAGCGACTTCAGGCAAGGGAGACAATTCCTGCAAGCAACGTCACCATGCATGAACTGGACGACTTGGATCTCTTCGTTTCACGCCGACTGCGGTACAAAAAGTTCCAGAATTCAAGCGGCGAAGTTGATAAGGACAAGGTCAATCTTCGTCCCCACGCTTCTGAAGCAGAAGTAAAGCTGACGAGGGCATCTGCTCATACCAACTGCTCCTCTTTGTCTACTCCAGACAGCCCCCGCACAAAAGCATGGAATGAAACACATTCATTTCTGTGCAAGGACAATATTATGGGTAATGTTACGGACTTATCACAACCGGCTTTTCACGACACGGGTATAGTCATGTCTGACACTGAGAATCCCCAGATCTATGGAAGCAAATGCGAAGAAGTACAGGAACAAACGGGGAATATATCATGCTGGGGTATACGGAGAGCAGATCTTAATTCCTATTACTTCCCCCAGCCTGGAAAGCAGGCATCGGTGTGTACTGACACACCCATAGAGAGACTGGAAAACCAGAAGGAGTTCCGATCATGTTCCCCACGATTTATGAACGAATGCATGGAAAAGGCGCACAAAGATGACGGTTACCGGCCAAGTTTCCATCCTGATTATGTGGGTCAAGAGCCCTCCATAGATCGGGTTAACTATGAAAGTCCACGTCCTCTGCTTCCTTCTCAAAGTTTACCAACAGCTGAAGATGCAACAATTAAAGGTCAAACAGTGCCAACAACTCCAGCCATGCAACCTATTGTGATCCCGTCTAGATGTATACCTACAGTTCGAAGAGTGAGAAATGCCGATCGAATGTCAGCAATCCTCCAAGATACGCCCAAAGCTCCAAGTTTACCAACATCCCAAAGTAAGAATTTACACAAAGTGCAGTCAACTCCAAAAGCTCAACACGACATGGCCCAGCGGGAGAGTAAGGAAAGCGGAGACAAATCAAAGTTTGCGAAGGGTAAGGAGCCTAATAATACAAATATACAGACTGGAAAAGACGCGTTTATCAGTGATGGAGGGCACTATTATCAGGCCAATACGAAGGCACATTACTCTGAGGCTAGCCTTATGGCAGGCAAATATGGTAAGTTTAACTGTCAGATGTGTTTAAGTGAACAACTTAACCACTATAGTGAGCCTTAATTGTGATTATGTCACTTCACATATGCTCGTGTAGCCGGTGAAATGCCTCATAAGCAAACTTAGTTTCCAAAGAGAGCACTTCATTAATAAATGTATGGCACCACAATCTGAGTATGTTATTATGTATGTATGCTTGGGTTTAACGTCGTACTCAACCATTTCGTGCTCCAGTCATACGACGACGAGGAGTCTTTAGAATGACAATCTGAAGCGGATAGGCCTATATACAGATAGTGTTCTACCTAATATGTGTTAGCCGAGTGTTCATCAAGGTAGCTTAATAAATTTCCTGATTCCACCTTCAGAATTAACTCAGTCAAGATGTACTCCGAGCAATCAGATGAAGACTGGACCTGCTCCTTTGAAGCCCACACTACCTGCGAACTTCTCCGGGAGGCGACCAGTATCAGATGCTGCATTAACCCAGAAGGCGGATGTGACCAATCCAAACGTTCTCATCGGTTGTCGAGAGACAAGACGGTGGAGAAAAGGCCAAGACCAGTCTTGTGAACTGGTGGGTGACTCCAGCCCAGATGTCAACCGTGAGCCAATCACACCCCGCAACTCCTTCACCCAAATCATAAGTGAATCGGTGGGATCATCTGATGAAGGGCAGGGTCGGACACAAAGAAAAAATGTCCGCGAAAGATTAGCTCTATTTGTCAGACGTCACTGGGATCACTTCAGACAAGGTTTATAATTTCTGCTCAAATAAAAATTGTTCAAAAAGCCTGAAATATGGTTTATAAGGACCTCATTTATATTTAAAGATACAGTAAGCAGTTTTGAGTTTCATAACACAGTACATGTATATATAATTGGATAAACATTTTATGCAAAAACTATGTTACGGAGCCAATGCCACAAGTAAACGATTGTATTTCTAATTTTTAAAGTTAAGAAATGACTAAGTTAGAAGTTGCCCAGCCAACATGATATTTACGACCCCCCCCCCCCCCAAAGAGTAACTTTAGGTTAAGCGATCTGATATAACAGCTGATTTCCGTTTCAAAACTTCTCGAGGTTCCATTCCTACAACTTTGAGAATTGTTGTCAATTGATCCTTCAGTGGAACTATTTTCAAGATTATTCAAGTGCCTCCTTTCTATGCTTTGTATGCCAAGAGGTACATTTTTTGATGTAAGAAATGAAGGATTGGACAATTGGTAATCTTTCCGGCCTCAACAGTGCAGTTCATTGTCCACTGGTGCCTTTGCGGTGACGTTTTATTGGCAAGAAGCATAGGTCAACCCAGTGACTCCCTATTGAGCGGTGAAAAGGTACCTGTACTAACTAGTATACTTCCGTCCTAACTTTCAGCTGACCTGACTTGAAGACGAGTGTAAAGTTGACTTAAAAAGACCAGTGAAAAGATTTCAGACCACGACTAGTCTATAGTGACGAAAATGCGTGAGGTTAGTTCCTGTCTCCCAAGAAATTGCAGGGGTTCACTTTGTATTAAAGACTTGCTTTCGTGGCAATGTTATCAACTTGGATATAACCATGGTTATAAAAAGGGGGCATCCGGGTTGTTCTTATGATGGCGATACAGATGATCGTACTTGCCGTCGCCTCGTGCGATCCTCTCAGCCCCCTAACCCCAATATCAGGGTTCGATGAAGCCTTTTTGGTAATATTAAGGTGACTTTACAATGCCTTCTCCTCGCAAAAAATGTTGGAATCGATCAAGCGACAAAATTAGCCAACAGCCTGTTCAGAACAGTCACGCCAACCAGGTGTTTTTTGAAAACATCAGCCAACGAGGGCCCGTCGATCAGCATACAAATGGGATATGTTCGCATGCCGATTTCATGCCTTTTAAAAACTGAAAAATTACATTATGTTGTTTTATGGATCTGATTGGAAATTACCCTTTCTGTATGTAACGTTGACGAACAGTAACAAGATTTTTATATGCAGACTTCACCGAAGAACAATAACAGAAATTATTTGGACCATCTATCCTATTAATTATCTGTGGACCGCAACCGCTCGAAGCGATTTGTCTAGCACAATCTGCCTATAAAGTTGTGGAAAGACACGAGTTTAATCCCGGAACAGTCGATTTCTGTAGAATTTACACAAGTAGACCTGGCTAAAGGATCACGAAGCTGACTTAACACAAGTTAGAGAGTCTTGTGGTATTATTTCTGGAGTTTCTGAATTTTAATTTTTGTCATTAAGGTTTAAGACAACTCATTCTATTACATGAAAAATTTAAGAGCAGTAAACTCTTCTTATGACTGAATCTGGTCGTCTAAAAGCAGCTTTTTGATCCCAGAGCCTGATCTCCGAGCAAACTTCAGTCTTGTGCGAAAACAAAATCCTTCCCAATTTTATTCAAAGAAAGCAACCAAAGTTGATGACGTCGCTCTGCAATCCGCTTACATATACCCAATATCAACAAAACAAGTAACATTTTGCCCCAGGTCTTTGAAGTTTATTTTACCTAGCATGCAAGTAAAACCATATTATCTTAATCATGCACCGTAACAATCGGTATCAACAGTATAACATTTCTAGTAAAAGCGTCGAGCAGCCATGTGCTTATTGATCTACAGGTACAACGATAAAGCCACAAAAAGAGCGAAAGGCTCAATTTTTATCCCATGGAGAGCCATGGCTTCTGAGACGATCAAGTAATGTGTACCTACGTGCGGCTCTTGGAGCTTCCAAACCGTTGTGGTATTTTACAGAACTAATAGTCTTGCCATATAAAGCCGCAGACATGAATCTGTTAAGAATTTGTTTTGATGACTGAATACTTACCCCGAGAAATATAATTATAACCCATCCCCAACACCCCCAATGACACTAGCCAACACCCTGCTCTACCCGTTATTTACGTACATTTCTACACCCAATCCCGCACCCACGCCACCATTATACACTCGTACCCATCCATTTGACTAACACAGACTATAACATTGAGCTTCCGAAGAGCCGGATAACATGTGGTAATGTAGACGGACGCTATCCGTTGAGCTATGTGTTCGTGAGGTACATGGATACATGGAGAATAAGGCTAACAGAAAGTACCTTACCACACACATCAATGGACAGAGTAACACAACCTACGATCAACGCAAGGCACATACATTACATGGTTGAAATAGAGTTCTTCGTCTACATGCGTATTCTTACGATCCAACCTTATGTTTTAATTAACAAATATCTAAATTACTGAAGAGAAAATAGCACATGTATCTAAAGATGCAGTTTTTTGGGCACAATAAAACGATCATACTCTATACACATTAAGATACACTGGTGGCTGCAACAGCCTGTTTCAAATACCCTGCAAAGAAAGCAGGCTTTTAACCAGTTACCGGTATTCTATTCCCCCTAACCCTTCCTCCAAAATTTATTTTGATCCTCCCACTGTAACACATTCTTAATTCTTTTGTAGTAATTACTCCCTCACAACAGTGCTAGAGTTTGACAGTTTTATATTGTTTCAGGTGTTAAGTCTTGTCTAAAGCGCATAAACGAGACTGTCTCGTTATCCTGGCTTAACTACTAAGTAGAGTGACAGACACACGCAAAAACGAGAGCACAGAAAAAAAAAGTAAAATAATAAATACATGCAAATAATTCTAATAAAATAACAAGCTTATGGCAATGTACGCTTAATATTAGAGCTGCCACTACTGCAATGTAAACATAGATTATTCAGCGTTCAGGCATAGCCCTGAAACGGTCCACCGGAAGTGGCATCATTGTCAAAAGCCGCCAAACTCGCGTGTTTAAACACGTCTACGTACAATCTCTTCTGGAATCCTTACTGTGCTTTACACCATATTGTAAATTATATCAATAAAATTCACCGAATCAGTTGAAGTCTTAATGCACACATACTCTCACTCCTCTGAAATCACCTCCATCAATGCTTAAAGATAGTTTCCTCCATTTGTTGTTGTGTTGAGAAATGAAGTCATTGTTCGTTGTTTACCAGTCCTATAAATCGTTGATGAGCACATTGCGCACGCGGGAGATCACCCCTCTTGCAAACTGACCTGCATTTAAAACTGGACATATCCGTGACGTTTCTTCCTTGCAATCACACAAACACACCAAGCGCATTCTTTGCCACCAACTGAATTGAAGCTCCAAGATCCATTTGCATTTCTGCGTTCCTGTTGAAAGGATCTCTGGGAAATTACTGTTTCTCGGCTTCTTGGATTTCCTCAGAAAAAGCAATGTCTCCTCACCACAAGAACAGCACTCTGCTGATGTTAGTTTTAAATCAGTCTTTGATTAACACTTCAATGGTTGGTTGGCTTCCATTTCAAGCAGCACTTTATGGCATTGCAAAAACCTAGATCACACATAAGATTCATACTAAAGTTTGGACAGATAGCTGCTGGCTGTTTCCACGTTCAGGTCTTTCAGACCTCGTTCTACATCTATACAAACACTGTGTTCATCTGCCTCTTGAGAGAGAGATCTCACTAAAATTTTGAGATATATTCTGCTTTCCATGTGGTTTTGTTATTGAGTTACCCACGTTGTGCCAAGCAGCAAACATACACCTGGTCTAGATATCCATATAGGTATTAAACAGGCAGCTGTAGACATGGACAAGACTTAGAAGGATGACATAAGATGACAACATTTTATGTATTGGGCTAAAAATTAAGAGCATGCAGCTCCCCAGTAGATCATGATTCCTTACACTAAAATTCACGGACATAGATTACCCTGGCTACCCTGCCCCACTCGCTAGATAGGGTGCCAATGCCCAATCACTCCCCCCAAGCTTTAACCCCTGTGAAGGGAAATGTCATAACTCTTTATCACTGACACCGAAGCAGTAAGGTGTTTAGAAGATGGCCCTAGCCTTGTGAAGATCTTGGCAGCATGCTGACTTCATGGCCCGGTCGATGACTCCCTAAGCGAGCATATAAGTACTGAATCCCCCTGTCATGATGATTAATATATACTCTAACAATCCCTCGAGAGGAGAAAACGCTTTTGGGACCATTATTGATAAGGGTGGACACAGATACATGCATTAACTGTCATGCACACAATGGGTGTAAACAAGTCTAAACGAGTTAATTAGGCTCCCACCCGATGTCACCTCCCACCCATTTCCGCGATGATACAAGCCTCGACTTGTGTGTACGCCATATGGCCAGCCCACCCTGTGACGTGGGCTGCCAATGGTTAAGGCTAAAAAACCCTGCCCCATTAAGATCAGGCTGTCAGCTCTGCGTAACCCCTGGGTGATGCTTCAGCCCTGAGGGGTGCCGCTTCAGCCGAGTCCCCTCCCCTACCGCCAACCCCGCCTGGCCCGGTGTGAAGCTCGACAGTGGAGACTACTCGCACGTCAGCTTAGATCCCTTTGCCCCCATACCTGAAATGATAATAAAATAAAGTATTGTAAGAAATAATACTATCTCTAACAACAGAACAATATTTTTGTAATGCACTTTACAAATCTACAAATGTATTCGTTGTATCTGTACATTTCACGTGTGGGATGGTGACAAATTATTCAGCTTGTTTGTGCTTGATTTATTCCACAATGCATTGAACAACAATACTCTAAGGCTTCCCCAAACCTAAAGTGACATGTTACCTCTTCTCTAGGACTTCGCATCTTGTGTAAACATGTTAAGTCTGTGTAGATTTCACTCTCTCCTCACTTGTGGGTGGCATTTTGTTTGTTTACAATGAGCGAGTGTATGTTAATATACACATTATATTAATGTATGTTAATTCTGAACTCAGCTCATTTTTCAAGTTACTAGCTGTTTTAGCATGTTCTGAATTGTAAAATGTTTCAGTAGAATTACTGAGTATAATTTATCACTTTGTTAAGAGCAATTTTTGATGTATGCAAGGCATGTTTTGCAGGCTATTCTTGCGGGATATTTCCCTAAGCTTTCAGTGCAGTGCTTGGAGTCAGAAGTAGTAGGACATTCAACTGTGTTTACGTTTCCTTCTGAAGTTAAATATTAGGTGCTATTATCAAATTTTATTACTGTGGGAATAATGCTCCTCAGAATATATTTCTATGTACATAGAATCGCTTTGGTCATGCTGATCGAAATAATTTTTAATACGGCCTGCAACTGACACTGCATGATGTGGAACTGGGGATAGCTACACCTGAAACTGTTTGATCCCTTGAGAGCAATTTGTCAGTTTTCCTTATTCAATGTAAATATTAGGCAATTTTTAAACTTCAAGAAAAACACTCTCACATAAGCACAAATGCTCTTGTAATATACAGTTCCTAGTTACAGTTTCCTGAATTTTTGTCTGGGAAATTAGTTCTCTAAATCTGGCCAATTGGTAAAGCCATGCCATGACTGTTTAACTTAGGTCATGTGACCAAAAGCCTTTGGAGTATAAATAGAAGAGCCTTGCCTGTAGTTGGGGTGATGCACAGCATCTCAAATGGTAAACATCTAATAATACATCCTTTGGTGAATACCACTACATTAAGTGGTAAATACATGGATGATTGGATACTATATATAGATAAAATATCGTGGATTAATATGAGGAGTTGGGTTTCTGGAAGTTCTCATCTCCCACCTCACTAAATACCAAGCCTAATTCATCACAACACATGTTATGTATGGGTGATACATCAGTGAAAGTGAAGTATATAGCAAATCTACTTTGACTGCTGATGTCTTTGTGCTTGAATAAAGAAGTATGTGTTACAGCCAATACTGACTTATGTTAATTGATCTTGTGAAGGATCAGTGTGTTGGTTTGTAATATAACTATCCACTTGCCACCTTATAACTGATTGATCACCTGTATTTCTGTGATTGGTGTTTACAGTATGATGATGACAAACATTCAAGTTTTTCATTCTCAGACAAGCAGTCTTCAATTAGATTATTAGACCTTAACACATGATTTTTCCTGTTTCCCCATGGAACTTTTTGGGTGCAGAAGATTTATTATTTAGTTATTATTCATACATTTGGCATAAATACAGTTGGTATACATACCCCTACGAACAGTGCCAAAAGTATTTAATATTTGTATTTTGCCAAGAATCTTCTTGAAACCAAGTGACTGTTTTAAAGGACTTGTTCAGGAGGCATCTCTTACCAGGCCAGGTTAAGCTCACACCCCGTAGTGGACAGCAAGCCTCTCCCTCAATGGCTGGGGGAACTGGTCGGAGAACTTCTGCCAGCTTTCATCACCCACTTGGGCCTTGAATCCGTGGAGGATCTGAAACGGAACAGTTTTGCCTGTTGATTCATGATACTATATACTGCAAGATGGTAAATTTGATTTCCTGAAATCCATGGTTTAGAAGACTGTTCTAATAGGTAACTGCCAATTAATATTATACCCTTCATTGCAAACCATAAAAATGTCCCATTTTCTAGGTAATCCACGCCAAATTCCTCATTTCATTCCTAACCTATCTGTTTATGGCCAAGGTGTACCCACACACTGAACACTCCAAAGCAGACCCACATATACTAGCAAATACAACAATGTTAACTGCTAAGTCATCTAACTTACTGAGGCCTCTTGACTTACTCTATGGAACATTTCCTTGAGGTCTTCCTTTGGATGCATCCAGGAAGCCACCGCATCACAGAAAAAGATAAAATCTTGGACTACACCTCCGGGGTTTACACTGATCATATTGCAGACACCACGAAAGGCAGAGTCCTTTTCCTCGTTGTCACGGATATTCCGAAGTGAGGTGCACCTAATTAAATAAAACCACACAAACATATAGCGTGCAGCAGCTATGACAAAGCAAACCATTCAGAATAAATTACCACAAGATGAACCGAGATTTACTGACAAAAACTGAGCCATGTGCTCGAAAAAAGAAAAGAAGCTAAACATTCCCAATTTTACACTTAGCTGTTAGTACTCACAAGCAGACAAACAGTACATGGCCAAAAACACTCAATATCTGTTACAGTGACTAAATATGTTGATTTCTGACTTTGCACACACATCTGTCGTGTCTTTAAATTTTTATTTTTTATCCTTAGATGCATCTTTCTAGTCTAGAAATACTTCCTTTGTTTTTGCTTCCTATGTTATAAACTGTTCCATGTTTTACATTCCTCTGATCTGAGAGCAAAAGATTACATCAAATACCCTTTCTCACATTAATGTGAAGATGATTTAATTATGTCCAACTCAAGAGATCTCTCTTTCCCCTTCCCTTGAATCCCAGTTTGACAGTAAATATTTCAAAAACAAAGTCTGCAATCTATTCTGTATGCCAGTTGTCAGAATTTTTCTTATCTTTACCAGGTTTTGCAAATAATTTTTCAGAGATGTGGTAAATTACATTTGCAATGACTGATATTAATTACGTTTCTTGCAATCCCAGTATTTAACTCTTGCTGGAACAGGTTCAGTCATATGGGCTATTAATTACATCCAATTCAAGATTTATGTACTTTCATTTGTATTTTCTTTTGAACCTTTGTCTTTGGTGAAAAAAAAAGCCAAAACAGGAAAATTTTTGGTTGTCCAATTGTTTATAAGGTCAATATCACATTGGTCAAAAGCTGCATAATCACAAATGCACAAAACAGCCACATTCAGCATTGTGTTGTGTTTCTTATATAATTAATATTGCCATTTCATAAGTTACTGTAGAAGCTACATCTTGACAACAGCTCAGTTCAGGCAAAAAATGACTTCTGAGAAGTTTTTAAAAAATCAGGTTGGTATTTCACAAACATGTATATATACATATATATATGTGTGTGTGTGTGTGTGTGTGTGTTTTTACAACAAATCAGAAGCCAGGTTATTGCAGACTTGACCACACTGTTAGTGATACACATAGAGTGGAACAGAAGTGAGATCTACCCCACCTGCAAATCACACAATACGCTGAACGATATAAAACATCCGCAAGCAAGAACCAACACTTCAGCAGCCATATTCCATCAGTGGATTAAACCTGTACCAGGATTTATTGTCATAGAGGATTTACTACATTAACAAATGCAACCGATAGACCCCTATCACATTAAATGCCACTTAAGACCAACACTTCAACTTGTTTTGGGTAAAACCAGTTAGAGCGTACATCAACATTTGGGGGACTTGAAAGAGTCAAACACACAACACCATGCGTGTGCAGGATGTCTGCAGAATCTTATGCCCAAGCCACATGGGATGGACCTACTGGTTTTGACAAGCTCAAACTTGTGTTTAGCTTTTGGGTAATATCAATGTTCTTCCCAATCACTATATGCCCAATCATTTGCCATACACAGATGTTCTTACCACACTACACATATTATACCAGATGGCTTATAAAATCAATGTTTGGATGCAAGAGTTGGAACAGGATTTACTTTACATGTAAACTATTTCAGAATAAAAATCCTCCGATGGTAATGGCTGTAATTGTCTTCCGTGAGGAAAAATGCCACACATGGATATATTACAGAAATCACAACAGGATCTGCAGGTAGGGTATTTATGATAGGACTCCACAAATACTGCTAACAAGTATTTCACAGAGAGAGATTTATGTACAAAAAAAAGATAAAAAAAGTAACGAAATAAAACTGAAAATTCCCCAATTACACAAGAAAAGTAATAGTTCAAAATTTATTCCTTCTGTTTTCATTTTCAAAGAAGTGAGAGGAATAGAGCAGAATTTTAAAAAAAGATATAAAACCCAGAAACCAAAAAATTTAAAAAAAAGAGAAATGAAGTTTTTACACACCACTGTCTGATAAACTGCTGTAACATAGGGGCCACCTCCTGTGGACAGACTAAGCCAAGGCGGCCAATTGTTATGGCTATTACCATGGAAACGAGACGAGGAGGCGGGAAGAGCAAATATAAGGGAAGAAAAACAGAGAAGACAACAAATCAACATAAACGTACAGGCAAATAAAATATCTTGTCATGAAGATATAAAACATAGTACCAAAACTTTATAGTTTCTGCTGGTCTTAACAATAAGAAACCCAAAACATATATATATATATATATTTATATATGTACATATATGTATAAGGCAACAACCCAACACGTACATGGTAAATAAATATACTGTGGCAGACTCCAGTTAACAAATAAAAAGTAATGTCTGGTTCCCAACTGATAACTGAGTCCCAAAATCCACTGGCTGCTATGCAGACAACAACAGCGAGTAAAGACAAGATTTCAAAGACATTGAGCTTAACACTAACTTTCTAGCTCGCTATTGCTAGGTGCTTCACTAGAACAACAACAACATGACAATATCAGTGCATTCAAGATGCAGAACAGGGCCTCCAGTCCTGGCTGCAGAACAATTACACATGGTTATCGCAAGACACACAACTTGTAACGTGAAGAAACCCACCCGTAGAAGCAGATATAATCAGAGTATGATGTAAGGGAGATAACTGGAATCCTGTGTTTGTCATTAATCCCGAAGTCCATAACACACAAAGGAACAACAAAGAAATGCATACAATGCATTCTCCCCACATTCACTGACTATGAATATACTACTCCAAGACACCACCCTATGTTTTTGGGACATGAAGTTTTCAAATACGGCTCAAATGTTACTCAGTATGAAAATGGTTTCTGATAATATACAGCATGTTACGAATAAATGCATATTACAAATCTTTATGTCACTTTTAACCCATGAACTTTCTCAGAATTGCCTCCCTTGCCACATTCTTACTGATCTGAATTAGAAAGAATGCTCTTGCTAGGCAGAAGAGGAGGCCCTGTCCCTGCATAACACCAGCTATAGCTGAAAGCCAGACTGAAGTATCTATGGGAGTCTTAAAACTCAGAGAGTTAAAAATGATAATCCTGAGCTACAAAACAAATAGGTGTTAATATATTTTAAATAGAATAGTACAGCTGCATCTTCAGTTGATCTCTTATGAGGCTTCTGATGTTGGCACCCTATAAAAATAAAATTTTGTTACATGATAAAAGTCTTCAACACCCCTAGCACTGAGAGCTCGCGGCTGAAGTACTGAATTTATTATGATGGAATCACCATGATTTTGCCAACTCAACACAACTTTGGACAGTTTTAAAATAACAACTAAAAAAACATGGCCAACATTGTCATGCGGTTAAAATAGGTTAATGACATTAACGTCAAACTGCCAAGGTAAAACATGTCACCATAAAGAGAAGTCACTGTAATTAAAACACATTAAAATCATATTAAGCCACAAATATGTATAAATGACAACTGAGAAATATAAGTCAGGGTGTCATCTTACCCGCATAAAATTTACATATACTTGTATCTATAATTCACATATGTACATGCATATGCAGAAAGTGTTGCAGATATTTTCAGAACAGTTTTGTCTTGTAATGCAAAAAACTGAATATAAGACATTAAGTGTTAACTAAAAAAGTTCACCTTTTGGATTATAAAAATATAACTTTTATTTACTAATAATTAGTGCAACATACAACTAGATTCCTTACAAAACCTGTTGTGACAGAGATCACACTGGGTATAAAATTTCATAGGCAATCCACTCTTCTAGGTGCATATGAAAACATGTGCACTTAAGTTTTTGTCAGCCAAGACCTGAAATATATGTTTACGTACAGGAATACTTCACTGAAAGTGATAGTCTTGCCAAAGACTATGTAACTGTTTTCAATGTGAAGCCCAATCACAACTTTCAGAACCAATGCAAGTCTTAGGCTTTTATTCTGCAAATGGGGTCAAACAAAACAGAACGGGCAACTTATGAACTGAGTCTTGATTTGTTAATAATGGTTTAATATGACAAGAAATGCTTTGTACCAGATGAACATTTCCCCGATTCTACATAAGTTAGCTCAGGGTGGGTATGTGACTGATATTCTCTTCTTCCTCATTCCGATCTGACAGAAATGAATGTTCTACCAGGTGCGATTCATAGAGAAAGGCCAATGAGTATGCTATTTATGATGTTGAAAACACAATGTCACTCACTGATGTTATCGTTTCCTCTTTTCTTTTTTTTGTTTAAAATGGCAGCCGTAGCAATTTACATTTAGCTCAAGGACAAAATGTCTTTTTCTTCCTCTTACATTAAAGCATGTTCAGCAACAAAACAAACCCTTTGACATTGTTTTGCGGCAAATAAAAATCACACTGTGGATTTAGGAACAACAAAAACCACAAGTACAACCTTGCACAGTGAAAGCAACACAATCTCAGAGTGACATCTGACAAAAATGTAGGTCATAACATTAGTGTTATAACACTAGATCAGCCCTAGAACCTTCATGTTCTCCATGTAACACTACACAATGCTGCGAAACAAGGATGCCACGACAGGCTGGATATACACGAATTGTATTCGCTACACGTCTTGTGGTCTAATCATAAAATTGAATTTAAAAAACGAAAACATAATAACAATGGTTAATTACTCATATTCCTCTTCTTAACCAACAAAAACTGATTACAAGTCAAAAATAAGAGTTGCTCTGAACACACTTTGGAGGCTGCAGTTTTCATGTGAGTAAAAAGAGGAATAAAAGCAGATGGGATTACGAAATAATTCTTCTCCACACACTGAACAGAGTGAAGTGACTCATACAAATAAAAACCTGTTAAAAACCAATGTCCTGCCACCAATGACGAAGAGATAAACCACGACAATGATCAGCCAGACTGGAAGAAAACAAACAGGGCTGAAATACTGAAGACAATGTGAGTAAAAGAACAGTACAAACTATATCATCAGAGCAAAACCATGGTGAACCCATCTAAAAAGGGAGACAGGGTAGGGGAACAGGTTACCATTTCTATGACCAGAGTAACACTGGCTTGAAGGACCCTGAATCATTGACAGACTTAATGCGCACACTCTCCCAGGGGGTGTTGATAGGTGGGCTGAGGGAGACCCCATGACTTACCTGTATTCTCCAGCAGTGTTTTAGGGGTATTTGAGCGGTTGATGATATCTATGAGAGGGCTAAGTACCAGGTTTACATATGGACGCATGTCTGCACCTGTGGGAAGCAATCATCAGAGATTAAAGTATGTCCACCTGTGAAATTTTACAAGTGTTTCATGAACATCCCTATTTGACAGTACATCAAATGAAGTCAGAAGAAAACCCTATCAATAACAAGTTCAGCAAACCTCTTTGCCTTGAGAGCTATAACTAACCAGTGCTCTACTTGTATCAGATCACCTTTTCCCCCAAGACAGCTACCATAGGTCCATTTAGGGTGGGTATGTGACTGACAATTTCTCTTCTTTCTCATTCCGATCTGACAGAAATGAATGTTCCACCAGGTGCGATTCTTAGAGAAAGGTAAAGAATACTCAATAGGATGTCCAACAGTATTTATTATTATTAATATTTCATTTCTGCTTGGTATTGAGATGTTTATATATTTTCCAACACGTACCCATCTGCATTGCAATTTCCCCAATTGCCCACGTAGCATTATTACACACAGATATGAACTCGGGATTCAGGTTAGCTCCAAGTATTGGCATGAAATCACCTGTTTGAGAAAAACAGTCCAGTGGGAATTTGTCAGACAAACACAATTGAGGAAAAGTGAAGAAAATAAGATTTCTGTTTTCAGTTATCAATCCCTGTACTAAGACAAGCAATTTAATAATCAGAAGGCAGAAAAAGCATAGTCAGACAGTACGAATACAACCAAAATCACCAGGCTGCTGTCAACCATCAACTGGTATAATGCTGTCATCATTCATATATTCTTTTTCATTTTGACACAGATCTCAATGTAAGAAAAAAAAAACAAAAAAAAAACAAAACAAAACAAAACAAAAAGAAAAAACAAAAAAAAATATAGGATTTATTAGGCCTAATGTGAATGTCACATACTATTAGATCTTTTAATTGAGCTTTCTAATATCTTACAATTAAGAAAAAAGCAAAAATAAGACTACTAAGTTACAGTTAAAGAGATATTAAGATATACTTTTTCAGGAGCAAGAAGCACCAAGACTTACCAATACAAGGTTTAACATGCTGAAAACAGGCCTTCGTTAAATCTCCGAGTAAAGCGAATGAACTTTGTCTCACCTCAGGCATTGGATCCTGTTCAACGCAAGGCTAGATCAGATTTCATTCCCGCATATAACAACGATATACGTGTAAACCCATAATACTGTAATTCTTCAACTTTTCGCATGTTTGCAAGGTGTTTATTCAAGCATATTCTGAAGATATTATTCTGTGTTGACTGATAAAATTATACTTTTTGTGAAGCCCTGAAACTGGCTAATCCAAACAATGTAGTTCTGTCTCCAAAATCAAATTAAAAATGTGCAAAAAATTGCACTGAAAGATGCTCTTTCATATACAAGAAGATTGAGGAATAAGGGTATCCTGAAGTGCAACTATAGTGGGTATATCAGGCCAGTGTGTGGACGAAACACCTCAGTCAACACCCTTCTTGTGGCCATCGTGGGCACCCAGTTTCCAACATGCTGACGCACACGAATGATGCTGGGATAAGCTCCCTTATATTCTTCAACAATATAGTTGGATATTTAATAATTAAGAAATAATATTATCATCTTGATGTTCTCTATGATTGCAATGAGATTTTCAAGAAAAAACATTTGAATGTATTGGAAAGGAGTGAAACAGGGCTCAGCTGTGCATGTATTCCTGCTTATCAATATTTTAATTCACTATTTATTTCCAGAAATCAACCATTTAGACCACCAATAAGTAGCAAACAAATGCTAAAAGTTCTTAGGTGAAGTAGTTACGTTACAGTCCGAATACCCAATTAAATAAGAACACTTTTTCCTCTAAACCAATTCTAAAACTTCCGGAAATGTATCATGTGCACAGGTTCTAGGACGGTAGTTATAGGAACACCTACACCTACATTGGCCTTACCTGCATACACTGGAAGAGCAGTTTGAGGATATTACTGTTAGCCACAAGGCCCTCGATGTGGTGTTCCAAGCCCTCTGCCAAGCCACTCAATAAGTCCAAAGCCACAATCATGAAATCCTTATCCGGGGGATCAAACTGGTCCGGGTGAGTCAGGCTGGCCTTTAGAAAGTACAAAACCAAAAGGTGAAACCCAAGAACTGAACAGCTGAATTAAATACTGTCACGTAATCAGATAAAAACATTCTAATTATATTTCAACATTTAAGGCAGATTATCATTAAAATCAATGTACACCAGCGCTTCAACAATCTCAGAAACTCTACAATGCACTGACTGATCTTTGGGGAAACTCTGAAGACAGGAAAACTTGGGGTATTCTAGTGCCAAATATATAAGAACCTCTGTATTTTGAGCCAGTTTGTTCACTGATGATGGCAACAAATGGAGCACAAGAGAACCCACCGAACTTTCACACACCAAATAAAAACAAACACACAGATGAATTTTTCCAACTGAAGATGTTCAACACTGCACTCAACCACACATCTTGTTTTTAAAATCTTCCAAAATGAAACCAATGAAAAATCATTTCGTTTAAAGGACACTAAGGACAAAGAAATTAGACTTACAAAATTCTGGTGCAGAGTTTGCTCCACTAAAGAAACACAGCGCTGATAAACTGGCTCACAATATGGCAAGAAACCATTCTGAAGAGCAGTAGCCACACTGGATAAACACTACAATATAAAAAAGGAGGCTTGGAAGAGGTAAATACAGATTTACTACATCAAACTTTCTAAGAATAAATCATATTAATAAAACTAATTTATCTTCGAAAGACTTCCTAAATTCTTTACCTGCATTTGAAAACTGTAAGGAAAAAGAGTTTTAGAAAAAGAAAAATTTAACTGTTTCTTAATTTCATAGTTGTATGCTCTTTTGCCAAACTGGAATGAGTGCCTAAAGCAAACTTTGCAACATTTCTTGATTATCACAATTTCTTTCAATTATATTCATCAAATTCTTGTATGGTATCTGTAGTTATTTATCACTGGAATTTAACATTTACAGGTGACAGTGAAATGAGTGATATTTTACTGGCCACACATTTCTGTTCATTAATATACACAAAACAAAGTTCTTAAGACTTTTCCTTTACCTCTAAGAGTGGAAACAAGTCTTTGTCTTCATCTTTCAAAACATTCCATTTCTGAATCAGTGGTGGCATTAGCATGTTCACATATTCCTGGATCAAGCAAAAAAATATACTGAATTGCAATAATTTCTGATAATTACATGTAGACCTAAGTTCAGATTTCATAATAATTACTAGCTTTCATTAAAGGCTTTTCTGGAAAAAATGTTCAGATTTTATAATAACTGCTTACTTTTATTAAAAACTTTTCTGAAAAAGAAATGTTCAGATTTCATATGAATTATTTACTTTCATTAAAGATCTTTCTGGAAAAAAGTAACTGAAATCTCATAACTATGGAAATAAAGTGTAACCAAACAAACACCGGTATTTAGACAGACCCTTAAACAACTCACTGGTTTATTGAGATGGTGTCCAACCGAGTCTGCCAAAGTTCCAATGGCATCATAGAGTATGAGCAAATTCTTGTGCTGAAGAATTATGGCACAATCAAGAACATCAGTAAATAAAAACATTGCAGACTTTTTCAGTTTAAACTTCCACTTTTAAAACCAATGCGTTCTGGACCTCTTTCTTAACAATTCACTTCATACGCAGATAAAGTTACAGTTGTTTATGAGATCTGCGTCTTTAACAAGAAAGTCACATCTAAGTGGGCTGGCATTATTTTACAGTGGACAATATTCAAAATACCTGGTGACTAGAGCCACTTTAGAAGCTGATAATTATGACTTGTAAACTTTATATTTCGATAATGACATACATTGCTTTTCTGTTGAACGTTTATATCTATTCAGTTGCATACCTGATATTTACTGAAAGCATAGACAAGTGTCTCAAGTATGAAGCTCAGATAAGGAACAAGTTCTGTGCACGCCTCTTCCTCCAGGGTTGCAAAAGCTGAGCAAGCTGCCTCTTGCACACGCTTGTTGCCATCAAGCACTCGTTTTAATAACTGTAACATGAACAAGTAAGAATAAATACATTCTTAAATACATCTTTCAGTTTCATTACCACAATGACCTGAATTTAAATATATTACCTTTAAACCTGGATATGGAAGTGAAACCAAGAAGAAATTCATCAGCAAACATTGTTACTTTAGTTTAAACAAGAAGGCACATTGCAGATAAAAGAACAACATTCCTTTACTACTTTTCGTACTAATTTTTAAATAAGCGACATCATGAAATGTCAAGAAAAAAAAAGTACACCATTTTTTACCAACTCCAATTCAATTCTGGCTGGACATGTTTGGTGATCAACATGATAATTCATTTAAAGCAATTTGACAAAAATGGCTAATTCACACTACACTTTTCTTTTTCTGTTCTTCAATAAACAAACACTTGGTGAATTAGCTGTGTGAATACCTCTGTCATAAGGGGTTTGAGGTAGAGAAGGTGTGGCTGGCCAACCACCCAGTGAGCATAACGACTGAGTGTCCAGCAGGTGATGGAGCGCACCAGGGCTTTCTTGTCTGACAGGCAGCTGATTAGATATGGGATCAACTCCGGCAGGTGAGGGATCATACCATTCATACAACCTGTGAGTGAAACAAGATAATGCACTCTTTCCTGTAACATAAAATCACCGTCCTGCAAACAGTTTCATATCATTATAAGTCTGAAGCCTTTCTTAATTTCCTGCACATGTAACAGAGCTTAATCTTATGCAGCAGGATTCAGGAAATTACATTTTTTTATTATAACTTTTCTGTCATTTGACATTGTGTTCATGGTTTTTAAGAGTTTCGCTGTATTTTCAGAAACATTGTGCTGATATTTTTGTCTGAGGCACTGTACATTGAGTTATGATTATTTAATGTCATAGGAAGTTTTAAACCTGTTCTCATCTAAATCATGAATGAGCACTGCTGTTGTTGCTTAGGTGATAATATATATTTATGTTAATTTACAAGCATTTTTCACCTCTTACTTTCATTAATGTCGAAGTTCAGGGAATTTATGTTACCATTGTACCGAGAAAACTCTTCTCTTGCATATTTGCCATTATTTTATGCAGTAAATTCATGGTCCTCAGTTCAACCTCTAAATCACAAGTTTGTCTGTCTCGCCATTTTAGTACTTTTCTGATAATTACAGTGTTCCTGACTTTTTCAGTTATTTAACAATCTTCGCTCGGCACATTAAATACTACACAAGATTAATGTTAGGGTGTGGTGTCACACTCATTAATGACTAATATACCTGAAGAGAAAGCTATACTTAATACTGAAAATATATTTACTACATTTATTAACTTCTTTGGAGAACATGGAACATGGCTGTCAAATCTTTGTTGTGGTTTCAAGTTCCTGATACACTGTACAAACAAGAAAACCATTTATACTACCAAGGTTTTTCAGGTTTTTCTTTTTGAACTATCTTTATGACTTTTACATACTATCCATCTGAACTGTGCAGAATGAAGCAAGCAGTTAACTATTAAGATTTCCATATATCATGTCTGCTTGAACCTGGGAAGAAATAAGTTCAGTTTAGCATGTGTGCTTTTGAGAGGTTTTCTTACCTTCAGCAATAGCTCCTAAAACAAGTATACCAGACTCCTTGATCTCCCAGTCTGTATGAAAGAGGGTTTCCTTGAGGATTGGCAGCAGAATAGGGAGCAAATCATCCCTAAATACATTGGCCAAAACATCCAGAGCAGCAGCTGAGCACTTTCCTGTCAAAACATAAAGTCACACATTTTCATAAATCAAGAAGGTATAAAAAAAATTTCAATCCAGCTTTAACTTACCTCTATAAAATGAATACATGACAGAACTACATCTTGGTACAAAAGTCATATGACTTGAGAGAAACATTAGATGAATGGGTACTTAAACGAGAGGGAGGCAGCACAGCTCTGTAAAAATGCAAATATCCATCATCAAACACACCTGAATTACAACAAGATTATATTCTAACGATAAAATTTTATACATACTGAGGTTCCAGTCGGACAAACTGTCATCATCATCATCATACCCATCATCAGAGCATTCACCATCCTGAAATTATGAAGCATACCCGTTACACTGTCCACGCTGGTCATAATATTTCAAAAAGCAGAGATTTAGCATACAAGGGAGATTTTAATCACACCTATAATAACACCTTATTTCGTTCCAAATGAAATCATATTTCACCGCCAGAGCAGAATAAGAATGTTTACCAGAAAGACTAGTTAAAGGAGTTGTAAAACACCCTTCTGACTTACATTATTAACATCTTCTCCATCCTGGTGCTTTTGACTGTGAGTTTTGGATTTGTGGAATCGTGGTTTGATATCAGATTCTTTATCTGGTATCATATCATCCTCTTCAATATCACCCTAGATGGAACAAAGAGAAGCAATAAAGAAAAAAATTTAACACAAAATTACACGTTCCTACTTTTATAAAAAGAGACTTCTAAAACCTTTACAGGAATACTGCCTCATGTCTAAGTAAAGCTATTAATATTTCAAATAATTAGGAAAAAAATATGCTGAAACAAGCTCACTGTACCCATGTTGTATTCTTGTTTTGAGTTAAGTATAAACTATGAAGTTACAAACCTAGAACTGATAATGCTATGCTCAAGATGACATAGCTTCCACCAAAATCTGTTATCTATAAAAGAGTACATTACAAATACTAAAATGTTAATGACATCATTAACACTAATTCAGAGCAAGATTGGACGTACCTTTAAGAGAATGATGTCTATTTCAGAGTATTTCATGCCCTTTACAAGGATGGGCACCAGTCTCTCAATATGACTGGTGAGAACTTCTTTACAGATAGGCTGTTCAGCAAGGGAAAGCCAAAACTCACAGGCCTCTAATGACACACCATCATCTGCATCTTGAGTCCGCAACAACATGTACTGGAAAAAAAAAAAAAAAACATCAAAAAACTATAATCTTGATCTCATCCATATGCATCAGAAGCAATGCTAATCTTTAGAGAGGCACAATTTGAAAACTACATTCACCTTTTAACCAATGCATCCCAGGTCCCCCCAAAATAAAATTGAGCAGGCATTTTGTTCTTATTTCTGTAACAGGTCTCAGCACCAAAATAAATGACACTTAATGGCTATGTACATATAAATTTCTTGTCTCATGCATTATGTGTTTCTAACAAATATCATCAGTAACACCAACAACACTACTAAAGAGATTGTCTGCAAGAAGGTACATGAATGCAAAACTCCAGCTCAATACAACCACATCAGTATTAACTTTAAATGGGAAAGACTCTGCAAAAATGAAGTTATGGTGAGTGAAACTGACTTTCTTAGATTTTTTTTTTTCTTCACCGAAGTAAACTCAATCAAATGTTTGGACAGTGGGTTTCATGCACGTCATTTCGACCGTTATATGATCATAGAACAAAAATTTAATGTCATATTAGCGTTTTCATACATAGGCAAACATTACAGGAGTACATTATCAATATGGTCCATATAACTCACCATACAATCAAAATATTTGACTGTTTAATTTCGTGAAAAAATAAAAAATCTCAAAAACTGAGAAGGTTTTTTCATATATAGTTTTTCATGGTCTCTTCGCTGACCATATGTTCATTTTCATGTCGTCTTACTCTTTAGATTGTAATCCACAGAAGAGACTCTGGAATTTTGTAATTTATGATAATTAGCAGCATAACTATGACGGAATATCCTGGTCTCAGTGCTCTATATATGCAAAATATCTGGGGTTTTTGGGGGGGGGTGGGGGGGGTTGAGACATACATAACATTAATCTTTGCAATGATTCTTGAATACAAAAAACAAACTCATGAATTTTGACTATTCATTTCCTAACATTCAAACACATTTTCCTCAAAAAGCTCTGATTTTATTTATGTAAAAAGTATTCTTTCTCTTATACATTATGAAATATTCAGATATAAAGATATTATTTACATTTTCACCAGAAGAAAAGTTAGGCCTCAAACATCTGGTGCTGTCTGTCATAAGATGTTCATTTTAAATTGTGTTATGAGAGAGTTTGGGGTTATGAATCCTTAACGATGTGCATGTACCTATGTACCAGAGGATGTAAAACAGAATCATCAAAAGAAAAGAGTCCTGATTGGATCCAGGTGTCCTTATCTATTCAGAATATTAATCTGCATAGACAATTCCACAATGGCTGCACTAAGCAAAGGCTGTACCTGCCTTCCCAAATTTCAGGTAACATGATTTGACAACCATACCATACCAGCTGTTTGATACTACATGTAACATTATATCAACCATGTGGAAAACCAGTCTTCACAGAGTCCCATTTACCTTAAGTATCCTATGGAGTAAGTTGGGACTCATTTTGGCATGTGATTTAACCTCAGTGAGCATAGAGTATTTGACAGAAATGAGTCTGAAACTTGGACACCATCCATTTAATTCACATGCGAACAATTCAGTTTCACTTGGACCGCACATTTAAGGTGGAATACAAGATTATGAGAAAACTATTTACAGTATGTACATGGCACAGTAAAATAGATGAACTGTGAAACGAACTGGAGTGTATGACCTAAAATTTTTGCTCAAAAATGCATATTTAGAGGGGAATAAAAGCTACAAAATACTACTATTGGAGTTGAAAGTTACATTTTTCCAGTACGATATCATCCTACCATCCAAACAAACATAAAAACTCTCACTATGAGTAAATATGAGCAAATCTATCATGGACAGAATTTTAGGTCCTTTACGGTATTTAAATTCTTGGTGATTAAATGAAGTGGCTATGCAGACTGGTCAAACACATGCATTAATACCTGTACTAGAGGTTTAGGCTGCTAGTGATTATTTTGCCAGAAGGGAAACAGTTATGAACTTAGGTATCATATTGCATGTGTACTTTAAACCTCGAAAATCGGGAGCAACAAGTCCACTAAACATGAAATGCTATCCATTACCATGATATATCATAAAAGGCCACTTGAGAGATTGTTATCAGTTTGAAGAACACTTCTGAAAAGATTGCCAAAGTTATGACAGCATCAACAGAGAACAAATGAAAGGTTTGTTTTCTGTAAGGAGCACACTATCAGGGTGGTTAACCAAGGTCTCCACAATCAAGAGAGTCCACTGACTTGGCGAGGCATTGGTTAACTCCTTTAGCGATGAAAGCTAGTCCCAACATGCCTAATATAAAGCAGTGATATTTACACCGCATCTCATTTTAGCTGGCAGCACTAGTCATTTGTCATCATTCAGAGGTACATGATTATGGGAATGGGTCCGTTTACACTTGGCAGACTACCTTTACACTACCACCCAGTTCATTGCCTGTCTTCTCCATGTTGATCAAGGCGTGAAAACACCACCATCTACTCAACATGAGCCCAAGATTGTGCTACTCAGGTCCAACAGAGATGTTCTTTGTTTTACTGCAATACATTCTGTTCACAGTATACTCCTCAATGTGAACATTCAACTGATACCATGCATTAATCTTGATTTATCACATTTTTAAATGTTGCACTCAAGATTATTTCACCTAAAAGATGACAGTCAGCAGTTTGGGATGTGGAAACACCATCCTCATCACAATTACTTGACTAACTCCATACTTATACCCAGGATCTTAACACAGGATTATATCAATCTCGTTAGGTCACAGTGTTCAATTAAGCATTAAATACCCTGTTTTACACTCACAATATAATTTACAAAAAAAATTCCTACATTTAGCAACAAGAACAGAAGACTTCACACTACTACCTTTTTGGAAGTACAGAATTGGGCTCAAGTACACCACAAGACAAATGTCAACTTCATGTTTTCTATTATGAATGATAGAACCTACCTGTATAATATTGTTGATCTGTGGGATTAACCTGTCCATTCGGACCTCAACCAGCATCACCAAAGCACGGCACACGTTCTTTCTCACCTCGGGGTCAGTGTCCTCCGCCAGGTAAAACAGATTCTGTAACAGCAGAGATCAAGCATCGTCATTATACTGGCATCTCAGTATAAGCATGTCATTAACCTGGGCCCAGACTACACGATGAGCAATGTATCAGAGATCACTCTTGTTATGGCCATGTCTACAGCCGTCTAGAGCCCTGTTTTTTTTTTCTTTTTTTTCCATTTGACTTAATAAATCTCTAACACTACACTTAAAATATTTCAGTTAGAAAAGAGTGGTTAGTTTCATCAGTGCTAGGCCCCCAGATTGATCAGTCATATACAAGTACAATCGCAATTGTTTGGTACAAGGCCTCTGTCCAGAGGTTTCTGTAGTACTGTTCTTGTCGATAGGCTCTAAAAAGATGTGGCTCTTTCTTCACACAGTTTGGATGTGTAAATGGATTTTAAAGTAAATTTTAGAGCTTATTACATTGTATCTTCATCCAATTTCAGAGATCACGAATGTATCATGAGGAATGTCTAGTGTCATGCAGCACAACACACCAGTCTTTAAAATTCCACTAACTCAAGTATGCGTGTACATGTAAACCAGTACATAACATTTACTTTACAATGGAATCCTGAAAAAAATCAACTGCTCTTAGATTCAGGGGAATTAGCACTAACTAATGTAAAATTGATAATTCATACTTGTGGAGACAATTAGAATTGAGTTGGAATTCAACTGTCTAAGACAAGACAATGCAATAGCCTGATTATTTAATAATACAGCCTTGCAGCAATGATTATGCATATATACACAATGAAAATATTTGCAGTTGACATCTATCGGTCACTGGCACTAAAACAAGCCAGATCTCTCTATACTGTTGACATACTGCATCATAGGCACAGTATTCTGTTGCTTCACACATATCCACACAACCCAGTAGTATCATTAATCCTCTTATACACAGCCATTCACATTTACCCAACACTACTGAAAAAAAAAAAAATGTATTTTTTTTTCAACACTATTTCTCAGACGGAAAAGCCCTTACACGCCTGTGAACAGGATTAGGCCAGGCAGATGTGAACAATCGTTAAAGTGAGCATCCGCCTACAGCCAAAAACCAACCATTCTCAGCCAAGCTGACTGTCAAACTGTGGTTTAGTCTGCATGCTGGCTTTGTAATAGAACCAACCAATACAGAAATAACAAGAAGCTATAATTTTTACATTTGTTAAACACCTAAACAGTTTTCTGGAACAGAAATCTATGCTATACCTTATCGACAAATACCATTCATTTGATCAGACAATGTGTGCTTCAGCATAAATAACTTAAACCTACTTTTGAACCATTTGTAAAATTTGTTTGAGCTTTCAACCATGTGCACTACTGTATTTGTCCTTTTCAACATTCATTTAATTATATGCACAATAGCGACATGTAAATGTCCATTATTCTGCATCTATTCCATACAGATTATTTCATACACTACATGTACTGTCACATGTTATCCTCTTCTGTTAAATCACTTAATATCCAGCAGTTATTTCAATCTTGTCAATTTTACATTTTTTACGGGGCCTAACTTGCACTTACACATAGTATATTCACTTGTTTCAGGAAGAGATTTTTTGTTTCATCTGGCCTCCTGCAATGAGGAAAAGCTGAGAAAACAGACCTGCCTTTGATATAGATGGATAAGGCAGTGATGGGATTAACACAGAGTGCTGTCTCTCTGGTCGCCAGCTTATCCTGGTGGGCAATGCGCTGTTTGGCATAAAAACTTCACATTCCGCTACACAGACTGTAGGAGGGGGTGTTCTATGTAAGCTCTGACACATGTGCACTAAAACATCTCTCTAGAGCTACATTTACAAGTCCAACACCATATCCAAACTAAGAAGCCAGACTCACAAATGCCTAAGGCAACACACACCAAATTTTCAGGAAGCGACATGTAGCTTTCTTCATTTCTTCCTTTCTGCTGAACAGCCCTTGTCAACAGGTTAAAGCACACAACTAGCACTGCAATTCCCAAGATAGTTTATCATAAAATATTATGGTTAAATTTATGTGTAAAAAAAATTGAGGCCTTTTGGTTCTCTGCTGAAAATATGGAAATTACTAATATCATTACAGAAATGAAAAAGTTTTTTTCCTCATTAGTGCAAGAGAGCTACTGATTTGACTCTTTCGCCCTATCTTATTCACTGTGTAGGCACTGTGTATCACACTCATGATACAATAAGTCTAGTCTCTCCCATGTTGGTAAAAGAAATTGCCAAGGGTCTGTGAGGTTAAAGACACGTCAATAAACAGATGTGTGTGGAATCGAATACAGATGAGTTGTTGCCTTTGAAGGTCTGGCTGGCTTGTGTCTTGGGTGTAGGAAAGGCCTCCAGTTATCCAAGTGAGCACACCTCCCAACATTTGGTTCTTGAGGAAACAGGTTATCCTCAATCATCAATAAAAGGATACAACTCGCCATAGTTCCTCAGTGCTGTGCATACACACCTATAGGCATGGTAAATATGCAGGGCACTCTGTTGTACACGGAGAAACATCAACACTACATGCACATTATCAACTGTACCAGTTCATATGTAGTCATACTGAAGGACAAAAGCCTGTAAGGTAATGCATCTTGCTCAGTACAGCATATCTGATACAGGTATATACTGAATATTTATGGAGTCTTAGCAATACAAAATCTGTGATTTTCTGTGTCCCAAGAAAATGAGCCTAATATTAATGAAACATTTACTACTGGTGTAAAATTCACAGCTACTATTCTGGATAAGGCTTTCACAAATAACCTTAGAGCTTGCCCAATTTTATCTTTAGCTCTTTATCCGTCTATACTTTACTAATCTTAATCTTCTGCTTTACTCAATACATTTTTTATGAACACTGAATTCCTGGGAAGACAACATAAAACGCGAAATATTGAAGTCTGCCACAAATGATCTCATTCAACTTACTTTAAACCAGTACTTATCATAATTTTAGTCAACACAAGCATACATTTCAGCAAACTTCAGTAGCATTTATCTTAAAGCACAGAGATATAAATTATACTATATAGATGCGTATGAACTATATCACAGAAACAAGATTTTACACATACAACCAGAGCCTGGCATAGTTTAACAATGTATTCAGCAACCTGGGTGTTTTCCCAGCAGAGCGTCTTGACACAGGATATTTCCTGCAAGTTGTTTGACTAAGGATATTTCTTTCACTAACGCATCTGCTGGGGAGCACTGAGTGGAGATGTACAGGTGAATCCAGTCCCTGTGGTGTAACGTTACCATCCTAACCTCCTCATATGCTGCTACTGACATCCAGGCACACAACACTGATTTGATTATCAGAGCCTCGGATCATGTATTATGATGTACAAATCCTTCATAGAAGATAGACCCCAGACATAAACTAGTACAAAAACAGGAGAATGTCAAGCACAATTTTCCTGAATTTGAAGCGTGGTATTTAAATGTATCTAGAATTTTACTCCATTATTCAGAATTTTACAATTTAACACCTGATGACAGCAATCACATACAAACATTAGGAGTCAAAAGGCCAAACAAATTGCCATGATTATTATCATTCATATTTTTCTCACATGGAATTTTATTTTTTTTTAGGTAAAATGTCTGGGTTCAATTTAATTTCACTCAGTTTTTGTGATATGTTCTAAATTGATGCACATTCCAGTAAGATAAAGTCTGTATATAATTAACTGATATACCCTATTTTACATAGTCTGACACTTTAAGCAGCATACATATATGATTGTCTACCCTAAGAAAGGGGCAGGTGGGAATTTCACTGATAACCAGCCAACATAAAGTTTCTCTACTTTTTATACAAACTATGCTTCAGCTGTGGCATGCATACGGGCTTATACAGAGAGCAGCTATAGATTCCTACTGCATGTGGTCAGACACTGTCAACCCCATTTGAATTGCTAACAACACTCCATTTCACCTCATAAAAATGATCTAATATGATTTGTTCGGCTTTATAAATTTTCTCTTGGCATGCCCTACATAAATTTGATATATTATACAGTGTCCAATTTTCGTTGCTGCCAACTTGTGAATTCTGATGTATTTAAAACAAGTTTAAACCTAACCTTACATTTTAGATCTGTATTATCTATGGCAGGTACACATGGCTATGGATCTGTACCTTTCTAGAATAGGACATCTTTATTCTAATTTCTTTAAAAATGATTTAAGTCGCTTGGTAGAGGGTAAAAGCTGGCCTAAAAGCCAATCGGTCTGATGTCCAGTTTGCTTCACTTCATGAAAATCCAGAAAGTTCATGGTAAAATTATCTGCTGTACTAAATGACTTCCTTTAGACAGCCTGTTTAGGATGCCAGTATGTTCATATGTATGTATGTATTCTTCATATAACACAGTTTGTGCATATAACTGCACTGCTGTCAATGTACATGTAGCTGGAGATTTTAGTCTACTCTAATGAATGTAATGAATCAAATCTTACCTGTATAAATGCATCTATATGCATCATGAGTGCTTGAGTCTTGCACATTATAAACTGATTCACACAAGCTATTGAATGGGATCTGGCGAAAAAAGAAGCAACAGAACGAATTCACTTAATACATGCACCAGGAATTGGACACCACAGCTCATCTACCGAAACTGCACCTTGACAATTTATATTTCAAAGCTAAGTACTCTATTTCAAGTCGGTAAAATGTATCACGTGATGTACTTTCTTGACATATATTACAAGGACAAACTCCCATTGTTCACGATTCTATGAACTTGATCAATGACTTCTACAGGTTCCAATATTAGGAAGATACATATAACTTGGTATAGTACTTACCGGATTTTGGGGCTGTTATGTTTGAAGAACTGTAGGAATTTTGGGATGAGTATATTGAGGGGTCGGTTCACAACATCACTGTCTAGGGCCTCTGCGGAATCCTCACAGATTTTCTGCATTGCTCCGAAGGCACCCTGGAAAGCAAAATATGATGACAGAAACATTAAATTGGAGTAAAAATTATCCACATGAAAAACAAAACTTAGATACGCATCAAGAGTTTTTTTTTTTTCCTTTATCTCAGGTACAGTAATACACGCAGTATGTCAATCTCATTCCAGAACTACCTGAGTAGCATCCATTAAGCCCATTAGAAACATAAATAGGCAACATAAAATACCTTTTAACTGTTCATAAAGTCCATTATTTTTACCAAAAGTCAGATTGTCTGAGGTGACAGAAGCTCTATTAGTTGGGACAGAATTATCAGGGAGTATATTTCAAAATAATGTAAATAGGCATTTATTTTTGTAGGTGTTTATATACTGTACGACTACATTTCTGACTAGTTTGAACACAAACTGCAAGATGATACAGATAAACAGATGACATTCAACTGAAAGTAAGAATTGATCAATTATGTATGCTTGCTATTTGTTCCAAGTTTAACTGAAATTTGACACACACTGCAAAAGTAGCATTTTAAAACAAGTGCTAGCAAAACCTGGGTAGACATGTAGTACAAGAGACACTGGAAAATCAAAACTGATAATTGATAATATGAAATATGTATCTTACTGTTTATACTTGTGCCAAGTTTCAATGAAATCATATTAAGTCTGCTGGAGAAGTAGCATTTTGAAACAACTGTTAACAGATGCTGAAAGGACATACAGAGAGACAACAGACCATCAAAAATGAAATCCATGCATAAGGATTATGTATCCTGATGTAATCTACAATGAATCAATTATTGCTGAAAGTGAGCAAAACTGCAACAGTAATAGTAGTTTGAAACAAATGCTAAGATATGCTGGGGAACAACCGATCAATGAAATTGAAAATTGATACTATGAATGACATATCTTGATGTAGTATACATTAGTACCAAGTTTTGTTGAAAACTGAACAAAAACTGTAATGAAAGTAGCATTTTGAAACTGTTCATATATGCTGCATGAAAAGACACACAAGTGGACAACTGGTCACCAAAACTGAAAAATGATGTGAGTTATAATAATATCTTGATGTAGTCCACACTCAAACCAGGTATCAATAAAATCGAACAAGAACTGTAGGAGGAGTAGCATTTAGCAAGGCCAGTTCTTATATGCTGGATAAATAGACAGGCAACCGTTCATCGCAATTGAAAATCCCTACTTCAAATTATTTATCTTGATGTTGTCTATACTTCAGACAAAAACTGTAGATGTACAGTTTTAAAAAAAAACATTAACAGACAGACAGACAGGCCAATTAACAACTTGACAGTACATTAGCTCTTTTGGTGAATGACAGTTGTCATGTAAATACATGTAATGAGAAGCCACTTAATACATGTGTGTATGGAAAAGCATGTACCCACAGTTGCAAAACCCAACTACTGTATTCCCTGTCTTGTATTCACCCAGAATTTCTACATGCCAGCCAACCAGAACACAAAGTGAAGTTTGTGTTGCATCAACTACTTTAGTAAGACTACATGGCTTAGGTTACTATTTGAAGCATGGTAATAAAGTGGAAAGTGAAAAGAAATCTTTTTATTTTAAAAAGAAATGAAAAGAAAAATCTGAATGTATGCAAGATGTCTACATCCACACACAACACTGCTCTGTATTATTTCCATAGAACACAGTAACTTGTGTCTCACACATCACTTTTATCAACAGTTCTTCGCATCAAAAACAGCTTTCCAATTCTTGGAACGAAACATGCAGACACATGCAGATGTCACTATTTCTCTGTAGGCATTGAATGTTAGCTACCTATCTTCCACTACAACTTAGATTTATATGTATACACTACATATGTAAATGCTGATTAGCATCCGTACAGCAGCAATATGTAATTATGAAGACAATCAGGAAGTCCTTACAGACTTGAATCTTGATCTTCACAAGGAATGCTGAATAGATTCCAGTCACACTGCTTTCACATTTATCTTACTTCAAACTTTCTACAACAGACCTACTGGATATCTCTTGGGTAAAAAATACAGCTGTCCTTGCCAGACAAATGCCAGTCAACCACAGAATGCTAACAAATTCCATTTTGTTTAACTTCAAGATGCAATTAGTGGGAAAAAATTTCAATTGTACAACTGGGAAGGGAATTATTGACTAATAAAAACAATCACTCAGATCACTTTATAGCAAGCAGTAGGTGGAACTAGCACGTTTAAAAAGCATCAAATATAATAATGGATAAATTTACAAGGATAACAACTACAGCATTGACAAAATTTCACTTTTCAAAAAAGTCAACTTACATCCTTTCTTTACACATGTACCTGTAATTTTCATTAAGCTAACTCATTATAAACTTATCTTGAACTACTGAACATACACATGTACACAAAAGCATTTAAGATATACGTACAGGTACCTGTGTGGCAATCTTTGCCACCAGCCAATTTCTTGACTGGCAAGACTGCATGTTGCATTCTTAACTTCATGCACTTGCCACTCCACAAAACAAATTATTATGAACACTTTAAAAAAATCAATGTCATGTCAAATTAACTTCACCAATTTACTTTAAACTAGAGTCCTTATACTTTTGATGACTTGGTTTAATTTTTGTGCAGTTGTTATTAGTAGGGCTATCCATAAAAAATGATTGCTGGGCATCCTATGACCCTGTGAGAAAAAATAGGGAACTTTTTTTTTCATGCTGGCTCTTGAAAATGATAGGGATTTCACAGAAATTAACATGGAGAGAAAAATTTAAAAAAAAAAAACAAACTTTTATTGACATACAAAAGATTTAGGGTCCCTCTTAAGAGGGTCCATCAAGGAACATATTTTTAAGGTTGCCCCAGATGTACTCCTTTGAATATCTAAGTCAGCTTTATGGATGATTGGATTTAGGTTCTGCGAACATGCACATTTCACTGGGCAACATTTTGAGCTTGTCCACACTAATTCAGGCCCATGACCTCTTTCACTGGTCAAAAGCTGGCTGTCATTGTACATGCAATTATTCATCCCTCCACCCACCACCATGGCACCCAGGCCTCTCCCCACAGTACAAACAATATGCTTCTCGAACATTAATAATGTAAGTACCTATTACAAGCAGCTTGGGACAACACTTGTGCGGGTATTCTGACAGAGCCTGGATTAACAGTGACAGTGGAAGCGAATGTTCCTGGCATCCATAACCATTTTTGAATGGGATGAGTTCAAGGAGAAATTCAGCGTTTACATGACGGATAGTCCTCCGTCAATGCGGCCTTCTGGAGAAGTATTATCTGTGCTAATGGTATCCCAGGAGAATTGCCCCATCACACTGCACAAACTAAACTGTCAATGGTATTCTTTAGCCAATCAACCAGATGATAATCATGCGCATGATTCTGTTGCGTAGTCTAGCATGATCGCGGCTGTATTTAATCAAATCAGAGACCTTGAGGGCTTTCTTCTGCGATTGCCAATTTCTACTTGTGAGAATATAACTCTAAAATAACACTTGTTACATCCTGCCTGTTGAGAACCCATGACATGTATACCACTCATGTCTTGCCACTACCACCATGAGTATAGCTTACAGATATTAGATTTGGGTTGGATTTCATCACCCCAGGGTGGCCATTTTCTTCCATAAACAATCACATCAAACACCTGGAAATCGATGCACTGTTCTCCATATCAAAATAAAGCATCAGGCAGAAATCAATACCATGATTTAAGTACTCGTCTTTTATATCAAAAATAATCACAAAGGCTTGAGGGTTCAGTACATGTACAGGCTGGGCAAGCTTGGAGAGTACAAGAACAATGAAGCATATATTTGCTTTATTAAGACAAGCAAGTGTACTTCTGGCAGCAAAATATTTGGCATCCTATTCAAATCTTATTGTTATTACTTAATGCCATGCTAAAAAATTGTTCACTTGCACAATTGCTAATTCTATTAGTGGAGGAAACTGGACAGTCAGGGGCAAACCAGAGACCTTTGGCAAGACACTAATGAACTCCGACATTCGCTGTATAGATATTCCTAATCATACTGGTGGAAGACAAGTGATCTTTAATCAAACTGAAGACTGCCGAAACTGCCAGATAAGCATCACTGACTGATTTTTATCACAAGTGCCCCCAGCACAAGAGAATCTCAGAATTCCATCCAAGAATGTCATCTAAATTGGAACACATCTCAGATAAATCTTTACCGTGTACATACACAACATGTGGAATATGTATATGTAACTACTTTAATGCTTTCTCTTTTCAGTTTTTTTCTACCCCAAGTTAGGAATGCTACTGCAACCAAAAACAAAGGAAAAAAGGCACAGAGTCTTTCAGAGTACTTCCTATAACATTCATGCCATTCTGGTGAAAGTAATCTAACTGGGCAAATTCCCTGGTACATGGCCTGAGTAAAGAGATCTTACAGAAAATCAGAGAATACCCCTGGAGGGCCAGCAGATTGATTTTCTACATGTCTCTTATCTAGGAACCTGTTGTGGCAGTTCGTATAAACCATACATACATGTAGTACGCACATGCCATGCCTGCCAATCACCCAATACGGCAATCGTGATGAATATTTCACCTGTTTTCAGAGAAGATGATCTCTTTGGAATTCGATTTTTGTGCAGTTATGCGCAATGGCCACTAGGAAATAGATAGTCATGTAAAATTTATAGCATGCAACTTCCACAGATAAATGGATCAGTGCCAAGGCAAGACCTAACCACACATTTCAAGTCTTTTTCCACCAGTATTAATTATTCACATTTCATAAGCTTATCAACATGGACTCATTTCAACATTCAAATAATTATATCTGCACTGGTACTTCAGTACTGAACATCAAACTAAACAGGATTTAGAAACCATACCTATGTTACAACAAATTACCTACACATTCAAACACCTTCACATGAAGAATTTTCTACTATATAACAAGCGTTGGCATAAGTTCAAAATAGGCTTCTGTAACTCTGGCTTCAAAAACGCTTTTGCTCTCTCATTTCCATACAGGCATTCTGTAAAACTGTAACTCGATATTTGACAAAATACCAACTCATGTGCAAACCGACCTTTTTGTCATTTGAGTATCTTTTCTCTATTTATCACAACAAAGAACAAAACATATTTAGTTATGAAGACTGCCCAGATTTTAAAATGATTTAGAGGACTGAGCGCCCGTCAACATCACACAGCATGTATAATAAGACAACACAAATTGCCTTGGAGGTGCTGTAACCTGTTTATAAACGGAACAAGCTGATGACAAAACCATCCCTACTGCTTGCACAAAGTGGATTTGGTGTTCAGCCCACACTGAGCTCTAGAGACAGACTCCAGTAGCAGTTGAGTATTGATCTGCCAGCAACAGCTATAGGCCGTTTATATGAACTCTTCACATCGCCTGGGCCCATAGAAACAGGCCTACAGGCACAAAAACATCAACAGGCACCCAGTCAGCATTCTGCATCAATAAACACAACACTATAAACTTCACAGCATGTAAAGTCAATGAGTTACTTTGGATGTACTGGCATAAAATGGGGCTAGTCTACACGTGCATGCCCGTTGGTTTATTCACATTTTGCTAAGTAAACTGCACTTGGCTAAATCAGCATATTGTCAAAAGTATGAGGATAGTACAGCACCGCAGTGTTCAACTAAAAGCAACCAGACTGATCCATGATGACTGAAGGTGTATATA
Organism: Acanthopleura granulata; assembly: GCA_016165875.1. NCBI lineage: Eukaryota > Metazoa > Mollusca > Polyplacophora > Chitonida > Chitonidae > Acanthopleura > Acanthopleura granulata. The sequence continues at coordinate 19,725,814 of JABBOT010000004.1, forward strand.
TGTTGTTTACAATATAACCCAATGGCAGAACAGGAATTGTTCTGTACTGATTAAGCAGCAGTAATGAAAGATGAAAAGATTAAGATAATCAAAAATCACATAATTAGAACTGTAAATATTTTTTCAGTCCGTCTTCTTCAGTCTTGCTTAAGTGACAGATGAAGATTTTTTTTTCACTTGATATGGACAAAACATAGTAATAAAATCAAATTTCATACAGTACACTAAAGAGCAAATGCCCCTCAACTTGAAATAAAGTTACAAGTACACCTGAGATCCCTTTCACTTTTTTCAAGATAAACTTGTGCAACATTGCATTGAAACACAAAAAGTCTACGTCCCTAAAAGGGCAACTAACAAGTTGTTTGCTAGTCATGACATTATTTTCTGTTTTAATAACAAACAGAAGGCAGTATAAGCCATTATTGTGCAAAGGTAGATGATCAAAAGTTTGGGATTGGCAGCCATGACCATCCTAGCAACAAAGACATGGTCTGAAAATGGCAGTTGCGAAGTTTGGATGCTGCTCAAGTAATTGCATCAGTTACATTTGTGTAAAATGCAATGTTGTGGTCTGTGTTGATCGCACATAATGAAGTGATGTGAATTCAGCATTACTTTAAATTCGCAGGAAACCTGTTTTTGTACAACTTGGACAGTTTGAGGACAGGACAGGTAACAGTTCCAGATTTGTAAATGTAATGATTCAGAGTGGTTAATGTTGAAGCTACACTAGGAACATGACCAACAGATCTCAGAGCTAAGCTGCAAGAGAGAGTGTTCACAAGTATTGCACAAATGGTGATGGTGAATGGAAAAACAATAGGCTTCTTCTAAAGTGCACATGGTACAAAATGTTCAAAAGACTAAGAGAAATTGCATTGACAGTGTACCATCTTAACAAAATGTAACTTAAATGGCTAAAATGGACCAAGGTCACTAAAAAACAATAATGTTCTTTCCCATGCTTAAGTATACATGTGTCATAAGTTTGATATACCAGGCTACAAGCTTTCAAGAGATGTTAACATGGAAATGGACTCTTGACCTGTAATGACAACACCTAAGACAATACCCTCTGAAGGTGGGAAGGAAAGAATGAAGCTCTAAAATCTATAAGCTCAGGTCATCCTTAAAAAATTATGTTGGGTGTAACCCGACCCTATGAGAAAAGATAAGGATGGTCGGTAAGAAACTGTTTTTTGCATTCTGGCTCTTGAAAAATATAGGTATTTTAAAGAAATTTACATGGAGAAATAAGAAAAAACAAGTTTTTATCAAAACACCAATAAAAACTTTTGATAAAGGTGCTTTTTGAAGGGTCGGTCGGATTACGCCAAACAAATACATATTTAAGAATGGCCTCAGTAGCATAAAGGTACCTTGCCACTGTGTTATTACGAGACATTAACATTCTTATCATGTTCCAACTCCATAAACAAAATGATGAACAAAACAACTAAGCCATACTGGATTATGAACAGTAATAAATACCAAAGCTAACCATCCTCTTCCTGATCATACATATATATATAACCTTGGTTGAAAACAGTTGAAGGTATCTTGATCACAACATCACATGTGACCAACACACAGCATTTCCAGGTTCTCTTGCCAATTCTGTGGAAGTCTTAGAATGTTTTCCTGATAACAGGTGTGCAAGACAGGCTATCCTTGATGGTTGAATATAATTCTCAACTGTCCCCGGCCTCAAGCCATAGTGAAAATATACACCAACTGGATCCAAGATATCCTAATCATAACATTAGGTGTGACAAATGGAGAGAATATTTCCTAGCTCCACTGTCCATTCTGTTGCATACTTTCAGAACATTTTTCCTGAAAAGTTATACCTGTATCAGTGCACTATATTTCAGGAACAAAATCCAATTATATATGAGAAAACACCAATTACATGCACTTCACAGATATTAGCACAACCTGAAACGTTTCATAGTGTTACATGGGTGACATCAGGGTCAAATTGGACTTGCATGTGCCTTGGCATCAGATAATAGTCATAATGAGCTTTACAGCTGCTGAAACTGGACTCCTCGAGATCAATGACATTCTCTATCCATCTATGGAAAATGTCATTCTGTAAAGTTCATTCTTCCTTTTCAATACATACCAGGTACATGGACTGACCTCGATTTTTTTTCTAACAATCAAAGCCTGGCTACTCTCAACCTTCTTAAACAAATCTTACAAAATGTTCCCAAAATGACCAATTGATTGGCAGACAGGATACCCCACCTAGTCACTTCATACTCGCATATAGCCAACCAACTGGCCTATTCCTCTTGTGCTGAGTGCAATGTTTAAATCTTATGTATGTCCTGACATGGGACTGAACCCAGATTTACCATTCATGAGGTAGAAAATCTACCCTCTATGCCAACACAACCAGCAGGTTCCTAGGTTGGCTTCTACATTCGAGATCATTCAGACATTCCAGATGCTACCACAGGCCATGAACTTCACACATCATACATAACTAAGACTACAAATCTGAAGTGTGTTAGAAACAATCTGGCTTGGAAATTCAATGATTTTTTTATCCAACTATTTTAAAACACTATACTTGAGAACTTTTCAAATGATTACACCAAAAGCCAAGCTTGTAACCGACAAAAACACCAGAAAAATGGCAGCATGATAATAATTTGGGATATTCTCTCTCAGAGAGTTGGGTTGAACCCCAGTTTCAGATGATCAGGTGATTGAAACGCAAGTTCTTAACAGGCGGCCACAACAAGGTTTCTTTAAGGAATTTGCCATGTCTGGCAACATAACATTATCACTTCTTTGTTGAAAACTTGCATTGGCGAGTATAGCCTTACGTAACATGCTGAATAATCAATGTGATTGACTTATTTCTTACGAAATAAAGGCATGTACAAATGGAGACAGCTATTCCCTTCGGGAGGGAGGATGAAACCCCTGAAGAGGAAATAAAAATTTGACGACTCACCTCGCAGACATTGTAATCCTCTGAGTCAAGATACTGACAAAGACGTGGGAGAAGTTCCTGCCAGTTATGTAACCCCGCCTTCGCCACCACAGTCGTAATGAGGATTCCGATGGTAGCCCGAATCAGTGGGGAAGTATCGCCTATACTGTTGAGACATTCTGACTTAATAAAGTTTGTCACTTCTTCAGGAAATTTCTCATAATGTGCCCGCACATTATTTTTCAAGATCAAACCACTTAAGCTCCTTGTAGGCTCATCTGCAAAGGAGAAAATAATACTTAAACATGGCTTGGTAAACAGGATTCCATACAGATATTCTGTATAAATAAAACTGCTGATAATTATTTTTATACTGACTTTCACAAATTTCAATTCAATACGAATACAATACAAAGCTGCTCTGACTGTTGTCTTACAAGGCTCGAACCATTCAGCAAATATTGAGTGTGATGGCATTCCATACATAAGGCTTTCAAAACCAGACAAAGTAAAGACTATCCCCGGGCCATCATTAACTATACATGTATGTAGATTGCAGGTAACAAAATATCCACAATAAGGCACATACTTTAAACATTTGGGAATTTGGTGGAATTTAATTTTACATTTTTTCTCTCAGTGTCTTTAAAATCCCTATCTCAATTACCATAATAACACAAAAGAAACTACCAATACACCCTACATTAGTTTGAAAGGATTAGGTTCATTTTTTTTTAAATGATTGCCCAATTCTGTGATCAAGCCAACATTTCAGATGTTGGTGATGGTCACATGTTGGGGTTTTCTAGCCACTTTCTCACTGTGGTAACCCCTATGAGAAATATCAGAAAATTTAGCATTAGACAAATTTTGTATTTAGTTTTCATGAAGTAAATTTAGTTTTCGATACATATTGACGACAAATTTTGAGTTTTCTGATTTGTTCAAATTGAGTTTGTAAAAACTGGCTACAAAATACCCCATGGTGTCATTAATCTGGATAACAAATAGCTCACTTTCTGGGTAGCTTTTGGATGAAACAAGTCATGTTTTTGCACAGTATCAATTTTGCCTGAAATCTACACCAAAATGATTATCTAGGTAAAGCTTGATTGCACACTTCAGACACATTCTTTCCTGCTATGAGAAGGACAAAAGTTTTGGCAAAATTAAATGATGTCAAATTCTGTACTCTGTTACACAATGATGCACACTAACACATCCCAAAGCATAAACAAGAAATACAAGACACTGCATCTCATAATCATTGTTTCCATTGCACTGACTGGCCAAAATCATAATTCCACGAAGCAGTAAATATTACACGTTTACATAAATATATCAGTTTATTAACTGAATTTAAGGAACGAAAAAACAGCAGGAAGACATGGAGTGATTTTCAAGTAATAACATGATTACATTTAACATCCATCTGTTCAATGCGTCAGGGCAATTCCATGTAGTTAATTAACTAAAATGTTCATTACATCAATACAATGACAAAATCTTGAAATCTTCCAATCATTATTTCATTTTGCTTCTGATACAATAAGAATTTCAAAATAACTGGTGATTTTGCCAACTGACTGGAAGAATCTTTGTGGTTGCTTTAAGAAATAAGCATCTCCATCACATGCGAATATCCAGTAAATTCAACAGAGACCTTGCAGGAAGAGCACTATTCTCAACTATAAATATGACCACATCTGTAGCAGATAATCATTTGCATTTAATATTTTAATCATGATTTCTCAGAGGGGGTCCTGGTTTTAGGGGATTACCCTTTATACCTTGCTAACCTTGGATATGAAGCAATCCCTACTGAACCTAAAGTGAGCTCTATTGATTTACCAGCAGCGACACATCTGCCTCACACAAAATAACCTACTTTACCCATTCCATATACAGTAGTCTGGCTAGTCAAATCAATATCATTTCATTCTCGGCCAATACCAAAAGCTTTGCACGCGCTTTTTTTCCTCCTTTCTTTTCTCCATTTCCCGATCTTATGCCCATTTTTGTCACTTTCATTTTTTTTTTTAATATTATGCTAATTAGATGGTGTTACATTATTTACCTGCTTTTTGCTTTACAGAATCAATATCTCTGAACCTAGAATTTTCAGTTTAAAAGGCAACGGCTGACATAATGGTTGCATGGCTACAAACATAACATTTGGAACTTGATTTACACATAGAGTTCAGTGGATAACAACAAAGACATTAAATTACGTGGAAGACAGGGTTTGTTTTTATGCTTGCAAATTAATCTTTTCTCAGTTATCAGTTCTATTGCTAATAAATTGCACAATCGTGAATACAGTGAACAAAGAAATCAAAACATACAACCTACATGTATAAAAACGGAATTCAATTACAACATACAGCAAGCCTGCAAGGAGGTTGTCAAACATCAAATTTTGTCAGGTACACGTACAAACTAAACAGTACTGACAAACTTCACAAATAAATAACATAGGGAATCTTCAAAACACCAGTTGGATTGAATTAATTTGATATTTGTCAGCCATGCCTCAAAATGTGATTTGCAGACCTCATACTAGGGAAGCTAGGCTAATAAAACACTCATTCAGTTAGTCAGCACATGGGGATTATGAAACAAGACATCCAGTTAAATCTCTACTGTTCAGTCTTCTTTGAATAAATTCTCTTTATCACAAGTTCTTTTTTTTGTAACATGTGGGTTATTTATGTGGGTTCTTTAACGTAGATTTTGCAGAGGCTAATTTTCATGAAGCTGTTGCATTTAGCTATCTGGGCTGTACAACAGATATTGACAAGATGGCATCACTCAGTTCACACAACAAATCTTAGAAGAATTTAAATAGATTCCATAAAATTTGTCGTCTTAGGGGAAACCTAATCTACACTTTTTTCAATCCCTTGTCTTAAGGCAAATAAGTGATAAAAAGGAGAGCTGCATCAGAGATAAATACTTAATCCTTCAGGCAAAAGACAGATTTTCAGGACTAGAAAATATAAGGTTGTTAACTCGCCATCAGCAATAGACAAATATTAGTCTACTAGTCACATACTTGAGTGAATTAATGTACTCTCAAATATGGCAAATTTTCATTCAAAAACCATGATACTTTTATTGCTGTCTGTAAGCACAACTTCAATCTTCATAATACAACCGTGAAGGACATAAAAAGAATTTCCTTTTGAATACAGGTAAGTTTATATGAGACAAGTTCCATAGACTTTGACTTTGTAAATCCGAACTAAACATGTAGAGTACAAGTGATGGGAGCAGTGCTGCGACCAATGTCAGAATTTGAAAATAACACACTGAGCACATCTAGATGGACCAGTGTCACCCATGAATCTGGAGTGGAATACAGCGAATTACCCAGTTAGGTGCGCCATTATTTTGCACATTGCCCATGCATATCAGTCATCCTCCATATACACTGTGAAAAAGATTGACTGGCTGCAAAACGACATTAATGCACCTTAGTGGAACTACAATTTCATTTCAGCACATATGACAACAAATGCATAATGTAACCACACCTGATTTCTTTTTCCAACACATCCCCCAGTAAGGAATTATTTTTATTTTACATAAAATTGTCCCTGTATGTGATATTATTATAAAATAATGATAATGCAAATTGTTCCATCACCAATCAGTATCATCAGTGTACCCATTCCTCACAAGATTGTGATGGGAAAACAAGGAATCAAGTCTCAATAGCCTTACAACTACAAGTATAACCACTTAATATTTACACATCAGTGTACTATTTAAAACACAGCATTTTAAACTCTCATAAAAGGTGAAAATGAAATAACCCATTCCATGCTTCGAGTCTGGTGGGTTATCATTTGCACCTCTCACTCAAACAATATTAATGGTATTCAACCACCACTGTACAATATCCTCTATATAGTTCATTCTGATGACATGCTTGTGATAAATACACTGGCATGTGGTATTTCAATTCGAATGTAAGAGTAATTTTATCAGAGAATAAGTATGAAAGATATTAAGTTTTAGCTGCAATATTTGAGGAAAAAATTTACCTTCCGTTGTCAGTTTTGTAAGAACGAAAATCAAGTAGTTGTTGAAATCGGGATATTTGTTCAGCTCTTCCAGTTTCTGTGAATTTAGTTAAGGACAAAGAGAGCACATAAAACCTATATACGATAAGTTCACTGATCATTCAGTTCTGATGACAACCTAAACAACTTAACAAGACACTAATATCACCATAAGGCGTTCATCTTCCTCTGTAAGTCAAAAGCACGTGTAGCTAACTCATTCATCTTACCGCGCAAGTTGCATATCGACGATAACATTATCAACAGTGTTCCCAGACAAAGATAATGAATACATGAAATATGCCAATCTACAGATAAACCGCACAAAAAGGATACTTGTTGGACGATCCTTTGCGTGGCAGTGTCGGGAGACTGTGATTCTCGTAATAATTGTAGAATTTGCCGAAGCCCGTTTTCCTCCGGCTGCCACGCCATCTTAGAAACTGCGCTTCCCCGATTGTCAGTCACCGGAAAATGCCGAAGACGAAAATGTGAAAGGACAAAAACAAAAATATTATTAAACAGAAAGGTACTTATTTTTGTTGATCTTTTTCGGGATCAATATTAGTAGCGTAAGTAAATTTAAATAAAGTGATCACATTAAGTAGTCTAATTCCGAATGTTCCCGACCACAGCTCATAAAATGGACGACCTAAGTCATACATAACAGAGAATACGATTGGTTCACGATTGGTCGATTCCCCTAATGATGATTCAAAACTGCATCGTACTCGTTTCAACAAAATCCCTGTACAAATTTGTGAACAACTGTAAAGCTCTGACGCCTTCACACAATAATATATTTATCACAGACGACATTGCAAATCGATATATTTCTGCGCCTTATAAAAGTAGATAATAACCAATGAAAATGCATGTCTCTTTTACCATGGCTGGTCATAATATTTTGATTTTCGTAACAAACACATGAGTCACCATGCGGTCTGCTTAACGGTGTTGTTGCTTTATTATTCCCGCCAGGTCTTGGCGTTTAAATGATGACAGCAGGGTATATTTAGCTGTTCCATCATGGCCCAAGCTGTCCGGGCGACAAAAACTAAGTGACTGATGCGCCAAGGGCCAGTGTGGTGATTCTCATGTCAGCTATCTGAAGCCGTTTTCGAAGGAAAACGTCAAATCTTGGCTCTGTGAAACGTCCATCACTGGCTGGTTAGTGTTGAGTTGCCCTGACTGACGAGAGTACAGCATTCTTATATTCAGGGAAAAGCGAGTGTTGCAAGAAAATTAGCCATATGTAACAGAGGTGTTCATAAATGCCAGATATCAGAATAATTCGTAATTCATAATTATCATTAACAGGTAGACCCTAACTAGTGTCTAGTAGGACTCAAGTTCAATTAAATTATTTACCTGCCATATCAGAAATAGACCCCAACGTTTAATTTAATTAAACTGGGTAGGACCCTACTACGTTACTTGTCAAGAGTAATCCCCTTGATACTCCTGAAATGCCAACCTGACTTATTTTTATGTTGTCAGAAAGTTCATCAGGTAGTTATATGGTAGGTGGTTTACCATCTGAATTTAATAATTTACTTGTTTGTACTTCTTGTGATCAAAGTCAGTGGGACGGAATATCTGATACTCCCCATGGACTGCATGGCCTACCTCATACTTGTTGCCCTTCGTGTTTGGGGGTGGGGGAAATGGCAGTTTTTTGTTTTTCAGCAGCCATCAGCTGAAGCTAATGACAACAAAAGCGCTTTTAATGGGTTTTTGTGTTTCAGAGGTGGAATATTGGGGAACATGTCAGGTTCTGAGGAGAGAAATGATGAGAGAAAAGCATCTGGAGACGCCATGCCTACTGACGAGAGTTCTTATGCTCAAAGAGAACTAGAGAGAAATGCTGCTGGTGGACTCAACATGACACATCTTTCTGAAGAATTTCCGACCCCAGGAGCAGATAACTCTGAAGCTGGCCTTGAATCTTTGCCATTGGAGCTGCTCATGCATATTTGTTCTTACCTGGATGCAAAATTCATCACAGACTGTTTAAGTTGTGTAAGCCAACCATTTGAAGACATTCTCTCTGTGGACAGTTATTGGAAAGCAAGGATATCAAGTCGTTGGCCAAAGATATACCCTGCTGTCTCAGGTACTATAATTATTTATATATTATATATATTTTAAGGGATTTTTTTTGGTTATTGATTTAAGAGTTTTTATGATTTTGAAAATAAAACTTTTACTTGTTTTGTGTGAATGATTCAGTGCAAAATTTTTGACATTTTGTGAGATTACAAAGATAATAATCTTGTTGGAAATGGTCTTGCTGCCAGTGGAATTTCCAGCTGTGCAGGAATACAGGTTAGACTGATCTCAGCTGCTAGTAATCCTTGTGATGCATGTTTAATGTTTGAATCCTGGCTCACAATTTTGTGGACTAAACTAAAAGTTGCTCAAAATAGTTCAGTACAAAGTGTTGCCTGCCAGCAGCCTGCAGATGGTTGTTGCTTTCCCCAGGGCACTGCCTGGTTTCCTCCTGCCATAATGCAGGCTGTCATGTTACTGAAATATTCTTGAGTCGGGCATAAAACACCAGTAAGATGATAAATAAATAAATCTAATGTGCCCTATCAGTTGTGTTTTTCTCTTGCATCTGACTTAGAGTGTAATATTCATGTACAAGTACATACTGTTCACTGAAAACATTAGATGTGTACTGAAGTGATAGGCTGTTAACTTTATAGAATGAATACTATATGCACTACTTGTAAGTGCAAAATATTTTGTACTCCTGTCCTCATGTTGAATTGATTTATACGCACCACTTCATCCATCTATATATATTTACAGTTGAGGACTTTGACTGGAAAAGTGCATGCATAGAGAGAGAGGAAACTTACCGCATATGGTCCAAACCGGAGGAGCATTTAGAGCACTTTTCATACAACTCGGGTATCTTTGCACCAGTTGACTGTGTTCATATTCTCAAGGTGTGTACGTAGTTTGATTCATCAGTGTTTCACCACTGCCGTGACACACTTGACATTTATGGGACATGTACCATAAATGACATCAGCAAACCAGTTACTAAAACAAATGGCAGAATATATACTATATCATATTTATAAAGCCTTCTCTGGCTTATTGCTCTAACAAACTTGTTGAAAGCCACCAAACTTTCATCATAGAGGTGTGTTGTTTAAGTATGGTTCCCACCAAACAGGTGATGGCTTTAGTTTAGGGGATATTTGGTATACCTGGTGATGTTCAGTAGTTTCTAAAGCCCTGTTTTCTCCAGCCATTAGCATAACTGCTGTCATATACATGAAAATTTCTTGAGTAATATCGTACACCTATCACATCGATAAAGGAAGGAATTTTATTTAGCGGTAGTTCTTTTTGTCAGTCTGTTAGTGCTGTGTAAGACTTGAACACGTTGACTGCTGGCCACACCCATCCTTGCCACCCCCATAAGTCAGCTGTGGATTATATTACTCCTGGCCTGTTGTTCAATTTACTCAAAGTGAATTCGGTGTAGGTTTTACTATGAACCACAGGGTTGGGAATACCATACTACAAGATATCTTGTAAGCTGGTGGTGTGACAGAAGTGAATGACCTTATATGTCATTCAGAAGTTATCTTGTAGTAGATTGGGTACGAGGTAAGTCATAGCTGGCATATGTAATTGACAGTGCATGTGACACCACCAGTCTAAGAGATAACTTGTTTCCATGGGTACTCGCTCCGTGTGTGTTTAGTATATCATTCACCTAGTTTTTCTGTAGCAAGATACTATGAGACAAATGAAAAGAGACAGTTTCTAGGCTTGTTGCTGCATTTGGGTCCAGTCACCTACAATAGAACATTACTGGAGCACTAAAGAACTGTATAGAGCTACCCTTTTCAGTGCTGTGATGAGCTGCAATCGGTTTCAGCTGCTGTTACGTTTCTGGCATTTGACAGACAATACACTGGTAGATGTTGATGATCGCTTTTACAAGTTGAGGCCCATTCTCAGCCATTTCAGTGACATCATGAATCGTATTTATTGTCCATCGATGAATCCATGATACTTTGGTGTGGGAAATTGGTCTTCCGACAGTACTTCAAAAATAAACACCATAAATGTGGCATAAAGTTTTTTGAATTATGCCTATCTGATTGATTGGTTATTAGGCTGTGTGTTTACATGGGGTCAGCTGCCATTGTCATGAAACTGTTAGAAGATTACCTGGATAAGGGTCACACATTACCAATCCATTGGCCTAGTAAAATGTCTAACCAACTGATCAACTTAGATTTGTGGCATGCTCCAATTTAGTGGTTTGTAAATGGAAGGACAAGTGTGACGTTCTTTGTATCAGCAACATGCGCAGGGTAGAAATGACAGATGTTATGAATCGCCATCGCAGACCTAAAAGACAACCGAATTTTGTCCAGGATTACAACGATGGCATGTCTGGTGTTGATAGGTCTGATCAAATGCTAACATATTACTCTGCCCTAAGGAAGACTCTCCATTGATACAAGAAGATGTGGTCTTCACATTCTCGAGGTGTGTATCATAAATGCTCACACCTTATACACTCATAGCAACCCAGGAAATGAAATGACATTGCTCAGTTTCAGAGAAGCCGTCACAGCTCACCTCCTTGGTAATGACATGAGTGGCCTTGGGTCACCATCTGCTCGCTTACCTGTGGAAACATTCCATTATCTAGAACATCTGCCTCCATCAGAGAAGAAGCTAAGAGCTACAAAGCCATGTTGGGTTTAATCCAAGGCTGGACATCGAAGGGAAACTTGATACATGTGCTCAAGCTGTCCTGAGAAATTAGCATTGTGCGTGGATGTATGCTTCAAACGATACCATCTAGATTAGAAACCCCATGTATTCAGGAGTAACGTTGTCAAAATAGACATGAAGAGCAGTCTCATATTTAGAGCTCTCATTGTTACACTTGGCTGTTTAGTCCAAAAATACTGTGATTTATGGACAATGGTATCCACAAATAGAAAATTTGTTGGGGTTTTTATAATGTTTCCTCAAATGGGTTACCTTTCATGGCCATGAATAGGCTACTTTAAAGCAGAGGGACTGTCATGAGACTAATTTCCGTCACATTACTGTGAGAAAAATAAAGCCTAATTGAATTGATTTTCTATTATATTTTGGATTGCTTATTTTCTTCACCAGTAAACTACTTAGTGCATAGATCATGCATAATATACAACAGGACCTTTCACCAAGCTTTTTACCACATCATGATTTTGATAACTCGTATTGGCAAGATGTGTGACACCGCTTACTACAAGATATCTCATTTTTGGCAGTCAACGTGTTAACATAGGAACACTGTATTGATGTATTCTTTGCAATTGTTGTGATACATACCGGTATATATGTATTTGTTAATGATGTGATTAGTAATGAAATGTTAGTACGAGTATCAAAAAGCCAAAAGAGTTAACCAAATATTTTATTCAAATCTTGTCTTTATTCTTTAGGACCAGAGAGTATTTGCATCTGGCTCACGAGACCGCTATCTGAACATTGTTGATGTAAACAAGCTGGAACATGGAAATCCTGCCTCCATGAAATCTGCCAACCTCCATTCATCTGTTGCTCACAAAGTAAGAAGAAACTTTGTTGAGAAACTAAATCTTAAAAAAAACTTTTGTGTGGGTTGCTTATGTAGTTATCCTCTCATTTGAGTTTATCCGTCTTGAGTTTAGTAACATTTAAGGTAATTACTGTTATTAGTTTATTCCGGTTCCATTGTTTTTTTATAGAAACATTACAAATTTGGACATGTTAACTGTTACAAGTTCGGCAGTGTAGAGTTTTAGTTTTATTAACAAATTCAGTGATGACCAAAATATGATGAAGTCTCATGTGACGAAGTGTATGTACTACATTTAGTGTGACTGTGGAAAACTCTGCTCAGAGATCATTTCTGGTCAGTAGTCTTTCATACCAAATCATCTCAAAGTTATGTGGTTGTGACATGCTAACTTAAGGCAAATTTTAAGAATTTCATGGAGGTAGGTGGATGAAAATCATACACAGAATTGAGAAAATGGAACTGAAATAAAGCTAATATATAGGAATTTGTTGACGAGTAAAAATATACAGAAATTTATTTAGTGTTGACATCTGAATCAGTGACAAGTTCCTAGGAAAGGTCATGGGAGAGATAATATGACATTACACATTTCTGTTAACCAACAGATCAATAACTCACAAAATATGTGTTGCACAGCCCCTTTTCATCATCATGTTACATGTACCTTCTCTTTCTTGTGAATAAATGAATGATTGTGGCTTAACTCCACATCTGTAATATCGCAGCTATACTGTGGCGACACTTGCTGCCATACCGTGGCGACTCTTGTTGCCATTTTGTAGCGACTCTTGCTGCCATATCTTGGTGACTCTTGCAAGTGATATATGGATTTCTCTGTTACAGAAAATATTAACTGTTTCCAAAGCCATTTCAACATGCCTCAACATCAGGCTAACTGCTAACAAGAACATACTTCTACTTTGTCATGTGCAGGGTTGGATCTGGTCATTGGCCTCTCTGGACGATTTGCTGTGCACTGGATCCTGGGATACCTATATCAAACTCTGGGATCTTCAAGCTGGTTGCTCCCTAGTCTCTCAGTTCAAGTAAGCACACGTAATGTTTATGCACACATAATACTCTATCAACCATGTGAAGCAACTATTTTAGCATTTTATTTCTCAATACAATGTGGAGCTTAGGATGCATTCTAATGTATGAAAGTGTGAGCAAGCTTCTCAGCTGTCCTCATGGGGCAAAAAAATGGTCCTAAACTACATCATTGATAAGGCAGTGATGGCATCAACTATGATATTTTATTTTTGGTGGGGTGAGGGACATAGCTTTCTTCAATTAATCTTTATCCCACAGTGCATTGTCTCATAGCAATATCCTTTATTGGAGATATATAAAATGCTCACATAATATTACCTGTTGCAGGTGTAATTCTGCCCTGTTAAAATTATACATTGAACCTGGGATGATCATGGCAGGAGGCTATGACAAATGCTTGTACATGCTTGATCCTCGAGATGGCAAGATCAAGAAGAGGCGTTCTCACCGACAGGCAGTCCTTTGCTTGGCTGTGGACGACAGATTTGTGATAACTGGTAGTGAAGACAAAACCATCTGTGTTTTTGACCGCCGAGCGGATGCTGTGATGAAAACCATTCCTGTGAGTTTTACCTGAAAAGTCCTTTTTTGGTGTGATTCTGAACTTCCGCAGTCTTTTCCATATCCTTACATTGTCATATTTTTAGCTATTTTTTGTGTTTTTAATCAGGAAGTTATTTTTTTCGTGGTGCCATGTAGACAGCCGTACAAGTCAATGTCATTTTCTTACGAAATGGTGAACTAATGATACAAGAGACCTGTCCAAAAGCAACCAAGCCACATGACATGTGAGACTCATTATCTTTTCTTTTTGAAATATTTACATCTTATTCATCATCCTTTCCATATCACATGAGTGTACATGAATGCTGTGGTAAGTGTTGTGAAGTTATGAATGACAGATTCTGTACATGCTGTTCTTTCACCTTCAAACAAAGTTAACAATTATTTTTCTCAGTTACTTTATTTTAATGTCATGGGTAAAATTATATACTCATTGAGGAGAAACAAACTGTAATTGCCTTCTAAGAATTCTTTGAAGTGCCAGTTCATCTGACGTTATTTCCTGTGGATGCGGATGTAGTGAAATAGTAACAGAATAATTACAAATGTATAATTTGACTCTGTTTTTCAGATGGAGAGCTATCCAATGTGCCTTAGCTATGGGGAAAACCAGCTGTGGGTGGGAGACAAAAAAGGCCTCATTCACCTGTTTGACACATATAGAGGCGCATTCGAACAAGTCCAGGTAAATGGTCATTTTTTCTGAAGATAAATCATATTTAGTTATATTTTTAGGATACTGCAAGACATACATCAGTTTTCATTGTGCCAATTAAGAAAAAAGAAAGCAAATGGAAGGAAGAGTAATGCATTGTCCTGGGCTGCTTTCAGAATGCTTGTTTCATTGGCTCATTGGTGCTCAATGCCTCACAAAGACTTCTTGACCTATAAGATGGCCATCAGTTTTATGGGAGGAGAAATCTAGAGTAAACAACCGTCCTTGGGCAAATAACTGTCACACTTTCCAGTATGTGTGACACAGAGATTTTCACCCGCAGAACCAACTCGTTGTGTATGCTGGGGGCCTCAGGGGCTGAGGGGTTTAACACCCTAGTAATGACCGATTTGCCTCTCACCAATGTGATTGCTTTGAGTTCAAGCCCAGCTCACGTTCGCTTGGCCGTGTGTGAAAAGGTCCACAAGCAACCTGCAGATGGTCATGGGTTCTCCCAGGCTCGGCCCAGTTTGCTCCCACCAGAAATCTGGCTGGCATCATATAACTGAAACATTCTTGAGTATGGCGTAAAACACCTATCAAATAAATAAATAAATCAAGTGTGTGCCAAATTAGTGCAGTGTCTACTTAGTGAACATCATGTGAGAACACTCATAAGAAGCCCTACAAGCACCATCAAATGTTTATTGCCATTGGTCCACTAAGAACTGTGGAGACAGAGAAACGTCAAGTATTGCCTGTCCAACACTGGGATTGAAACAAACCTGTGTGTCCTAGCATTAACTCCCAAGGCACTGTCACTGTCATACTTTATCATTTGCAGAATTGCGTCCCAAAACCCTCGCCCCCTCCTCTAAATTTCCAATCAATCTGGCTTATCACTGATGTTCAAAATGGTTTGAGGTTGAGGGACATAGATCCTCTGGATGCTTGTTTGCCCTAATTTGTTGTGCCTCAAATTCATCAACTTCATCTTTTAAATGGCATTAATATAAGCCAGAAAGATCTATGGCTTTCTGTTATAAGTTTAACCAAAGTTGTACATGAATCTGTATCATGTGTATACTTATCCAGACCCTAGTTAAAATTTGTTTAATTTACAGACCTGTGATGTTGGTCACAAGAACAGAGTGACAGCAATACAGCACACCAGGGGGGCAATGTTTACATGCTCCAGTGATAAGACCTTAAAGGTTTTAGAGCCTAGCCAAAATCCAGGTGTCATTACCACCTTGCAGGGAGAGGGAGAACTAGCAGGGGTGAGTTCACAGCACATTTTCCTTGAGGTTTTATGTACATAAAGTTATGCTACTTTCAAAGTCACCTTGTACTCTGCCACATTATTGTCCAGTGGAAGTTTTTTGGCCTGCTCTGAGACATCGTCCTGCTTTTGTATGTGAAAAACTCATGCATGCAGACAATTGCATGGTAGAAGAATATTTTTTGTGTCTGGAAAGCCATAAAACCCCTGCATCCCCAGCCATGCAATAAAGACTTGATCTGAACAGGGTTTTCAGAATGTTTTGAAGTAGGTGGCTGTTCAAAAAAAGTAGACAGCCCCAAACATTGGGGCTCAACGACTGCCACTGAGGTCTCCTGGGCCTCTGCTGAAGCCCCATACATTTGCCTAAGCCCCATACATTGGCCAAGATCCATGGGCCACCTAGGCCAGTGGAAGCTCTTGACCTTGAGGTTCTCTGTGAGGCTCGAGAAGCCTATTTTTGTGCTCTAAAAACCATTTGTGAGATAGACCAAATTTTGTCCTTTCTTATTGGTAAACATAAACCAAAACAAAATATATTTTGAACAGTTCCAAGTTATTGCTTTCTTTTTATGTTATTTTGGAATGCAAACTATGGATCACTTGGGGACACAGACAGCAGCTCTTCACTTCCTCTATCAGTCTTTTTTTCTTATATACCTCAAACATTACAGTCACTGATTGCAATTTATATATGTCAATAATTTGATTTGAGTTCAAATTACATGATAAGAACAAGCCATCTACAGCCTCTAACCTATGGAGAGTAGAGCTCTAAGCTGTACCTGAAATGCAAGTGTTACTAGCCAGTAAGTAAACAAGAGGAAATTTTCCTGGTCTTCACAAGAGAAAGGACTGGCGGCAGAATAAAACTACCATAATGTTCAGCTCAAAACTCAGAGCAGCATATAATTTAAATACATGATATATCTACATCTATGCAAAAGTGCTACTCAGACCTTGCATTGCGCATGCCTGTGCAGCCATAATACCATGATGGTGGATCTATAACACCTTCTTGAACTGTCATAATCATTTACAAAAAAGTCAAAATCACTTGCTGAATGCTCTGTAAACAGAGCACGTGTTGTAATAGATCTGGTAGCGGAACAGTCGGGAACATGGGAGCATGTGTGGCAGTAGATTTGACAGTAGAACAGCTGCAGGGCACGAGAGGACAAAGTTTCATTGGAAATAGGACAGCCTTATCACACAGTGCAGGCTACTATACACCATAAGGAGCTCAAAGCTTGCATGCTCATGCAGGTCACTCTCACAGCTGGGACACATTCTCAGATATAATATAATCCTCAGTGGGAGGTGTTATGGTCAGCACCAGCCTTGAAATTACCCCCAATTGCCCACTTACTTTAAAAACAGGTTTACAGCTCCAATTAAAAACATTGACATCCAGGGTAAGCTTGATAGCATTGGAGTAGCCGCGACATCCAAGCCAATAACTGGCAGAGCTCTGGCGGGTGCTAGCTTGAAATGAAAACCTTGCCCAAAGCTTGATTATTTGCTGGCATAAATTCTATTTTTCTTTAAAATAATGAAGAAATAGAACAACATAAACATGGCACAGGTTTTTCTCTTTGTGCAGCAAAAAGTCAAAAGAATCAGCTGGAAAATGTCCAGGCAGATTGAAAATATGGCATATTTTAATTGTACCTTGTTTAATCCTTTCAGCTTCATTATAAAAATGACATCCTGGTCAGTGCAGGTGATGGGATTTCTGTAGGGGTGTGGAGACCAAAAGTCACCATGGAAACAGAGTCATCTGACCAGTCAGAAACCAATCAGGACCAATCTCATGACCATGATGAACAAGCAGAATATGTGCAATCTGAGAATATACCACAGAGCAGCATTTCAAATTGATAACCCCTATTTCTTGTGATATTCATGGAGGAAAAGCTGATGGGCTTTAAAAAATCTTAAGACGATATAAAGCACAGCATGTTGTTCTCAAATCATGATACTCTTCTGTGATAGCTTTTGGTTAAATTTCATAAATATCAAATACTTCTTGTCCCCAAAAGAGCCTTTGTTTAATGGACTTACATGAATAACTAAAACATAATTATCATGTATGTGAATTATCTAATTAAAGGATATATAATAAAAAGAATCTTAATATATCCTGCAAGTGTAACATTCATATGTGATCTCATTTTTGTAAACTGAATTGTGTGGTAATTCAAGATTACTGTACAAATTTTAAACTATGTAGAGTAAAATTTGGTATATTTGAGATCTTGGGGCCAGACAGTTGAAAACCTTTGTAGAGTAATTTGGTATATATGAGAGCTTGGGTCCAGACAATTAAAAAATCAATCCTAAGGTATGAATCACTGCATGTGTCAAAATACATACTTTGGTGTTTCATGAATTCAGTCCTCCAAATTTCACATTGAAAAAATATTGACTTCATTTAAAAGTTAGTGAATATTTTCATTATTAATGAATAAACATTGCAAAACCTGTTAACTGCTTGCAGATTTTCCAGACAAAAAAGTGAAATAGGACAGTTTGTATTTTATGCATAAGTGTGGTCATTTGATATTTACACGTAGTTGTATGTGAATGAGTTCATGGCCTCTTCGTAACGTGCATGTGCAACCTCCAAAAGCATAATGGTGATATTTATGTGATTACAGAACATCTCTCATGGTTTAGCCATGAGTCCTTGTGTAGACGTTTTGTACTAATGACTTTGTATCATATGTTGTTTCTACATGGGTATCTGGCTACAATAATACTTCAACTCTTGTCAGGGAAGTTGAACTCTTTTGACAGTAAATTGTTTGAGATTATGTTACATGTATGTATTTTGAAATTTATCCTACATCACTTTCATGTACATCAACCACCTGTATAAAGAACAACAGCCTAGTCTCTAATGTCTGTATAAAAATATGTATGACCGCATAAAGGAATGAAAGGAAGATCAAGAGTAATGCTGTTGAAAACTTTCTCTAAGAATATACATGTATTTGTTTATTTTTTTTTTTTAGATCTTGTTTTCACTGAAGTAAATGCAATCAAATGTTTGAATTGTAAGATGGATTTTATGGACCATACTGCCACGTAACAAGGTAATCTGATGTCACATTTCAGTTTCTCTTTATGTTTACCGACATGCGAATTGTTACGAAGAGCTATTCCAACATTAAGACCTGTATTTTGAGCGGGAAAAACTGCTAATAAGGCTTACCGGTACTTCATTTTTAGCTTTCTATCAGTTTAAGTCAAAAGGAATTGTCAGTTAATTTTGCATGAAGGGAAATATGTTTAACGTAGTACACACCTGGTGAATATGCACTGCTGAGATGTTTGCTGCAGCCATTTACTTTAATTGTTTTACATCTACGATCACAGTGCATTATTTCGTGACGGTTGGATAGTATAGCGTGCTCAGGAAAACAAAAACAAAAAAAAAGGTTCACTTCATGGTGTGTGATGTATATTGTTATTTATACTTATATGTGGTTTGCCTATTTTATGTCTTTCACTTCTTTGCAATAAATTTGTAGGTACTGAAGTTACGACGTATTTTTATGTATTCTTTAGTCATGACGATTTCACAACTGGCAGACCGGAAGTGGTTGACCAAAATACAACCAGTAACAAATCGTGCTAAAGATGATACACAGATTTAACCTTTCTGGTTTCCAGGTTTGATACATGTTCTTTTTACAAAGTAGCATAGGGAGGAGATGAGAAGTAACAATTCAGTAAAATGCATTTAACATTTAAAAATGACATTTTTTCCCTCCAAGTGCAGTTTTTGTGAGGGTCATTCGGGCTACAGCTGTTAGTTTGTGAGCGGTGAATGATTCAGAAGACAAATCTTTATCAGTGTATAAAAATAAAAAAAAAATTCAAAAAAAGAAAAAAAAAAGTCAAATGACTTAGCGTCATTTTGAGTGTTTTCACGGTGTTGGAGGTGTGATCGCTTTCGTTTTGTTTTTGTGCTGCTTTCGATGTTCATAGGCCCCACGCTAGTGTTATGCTCGGCTGCCATCTTGTGAAATCATTGATTACATTGAAGGCCGTGTGTGTGTGCGCGCCATACTCAATAAATATCGCTTCACTCACTGAATATAGAGAGTCAATAGCAAATGAACAGTAATGGATTCGGATCAATACTTATTGCGATTTTGCGGAATACCAAAACCCGATCTCATATCGGCAGATGGAGATCACACCGATCTGCTTTTAGGCCAGCAAGGACTGCCGAGTGGCAGTGGATATGTCGAGCGACTTAAATCACATTTCAAGGAATTAGAACGCAGTCATGTTCTAGAATGGTACAGATCCATACCCATGTGTATCTGCCATAAACAATACAGATCTAAAGTAAGTTTAGGTTTAAACTTGTTTTAAATGCATCAGAGGTAGCAAGTCGATAATAACGAAAATTGCACACTGTATACTGTCCTTCAGTATACTTCAACATCGTGTTGGGCATGCCAAGAGAAAATTCATAAAGCTCACCATATCTTACTACATCATTTTTATGAGGTTTATTGGGTCATCTGAGGTGAAATGGGCTGTTACTAACAATTCAAATGGTGTTTGAAAGTAGAAAAACTATTATGTTGGCTTGATATCAATAAAATACCCCCCAATGAAACAGTTCAAGAGTTAGACTATGTAATTGACGGCATGTCGGTTAATTATATACAGACGTTATCTTACTGGGAAAAAACATGTTTTTCATAACTTTTCTTTCCTGAAACCGATTTTGTTTCTTGTTTGCTATGTTGCTTCCTGACATGAAATGTGGTACTGCCACTAAGCCCGCGCAGCAGATAGTCGGCGATCTCCGTGCATAAAATTAACCTTCGAGCTTGGCCGGGCAGGCGCTTGTAGGTCACATGATCAAGAGATTTCACGAAATTTTGTTTCAATATGGCGGCACCCTGTGAACCTGGCTAAAAATGATGAAAATGTGTCGTTTAACAACGATTCTTTTTATTCAGTGCTAACATAGAAACAAGAAGCCATAGGGCGAATTATCCACAGGAATTGTTATGTTGGACACTTCGTATGTTACTTTTCAGTTGCCAGTCAAAAGCTGATGACTTCAGTTTTCGAGACAGTTATAGATTTGTCCACATCTCATACCGTTTTGCCCGCTACGCGGGCTATGAACGTGAAACACAGAACTGAAAAGTTGCTGTTGCTTGTAGAAACTGTTCTGGACTTGCCAGATGCCGCTGCAAGTAGTTGAATGGAAATAGGACATGTAAGATCTTTACCGTTCAGTTAAACTCAAACAGCCATTTATAAATCAGAATATGTTGAACAGTTTGTAGAATGGCCTTTCCTCATCTGGTGCATTTGTGTTACATAAGAGGCATTTTATTCCGTTTAACATTCATAGTGGACTATTGAACACCCTAGAAGACCTAAACTTTTGTCCATGACTAAGTTGAACATTTTTCCTGATTCTGAGAGCTCTGTTGATTTTAGAAAAGTATTCTGAGGTTTCTTTGAAGGCAGGACGACTGGACAAATGTATTTTTCAGCCTGAAACAGAATATTTTATGACAGTAATATGCTTCTAAAAATGCACTTTTTTCGTCAAAAGGTTAGGTCATTTACATTAATTCTGATGCCTTGATCAGCTTGTTGATTTCAGAGGCCAGTCAATCCTTTTCAAGGCATGTGTTAGAAAGGTTCCTGGGTGCATTTTCTTGGTACATGTGCTGGTACATTCTGATGAATGATTGGATTTAATGGAATAACCACAGATACATGCATATACATATTGGTGGTTAGGTCTGTGTAAAAAAAAATGGCCATAATTTTGCCAAATCGTGACAGAACGGCCTGAAACTCAAAGTTGGTCTTTGAATGGTCAAGGTGAAGCAACATGAAAAGTTACTAATCAGATGCTATTTGAAACCAATGCGAGTGTAACAGGCTCAATCCCATTGGCAGATCTGTACATGTATGTGCAAAACGGTGGAATTGTAACACACTATCTTTACCAGTAATCTAATTGTTTCAGTTCAAGTTTAAACTAGAAGTGCTTTATTATCCTTATCCTTTGAAAGTCATTATCCTTATCCTTTTACCTAAGTTTGAATGGAGTTGTTGAAACTTGCTATTTCTAGTTGGTTGTCATGGAAATCAAAAATTGGGTTGTGACAGGCTTGGTTTATAAAGGGAACCAATTCACCTCACTATAAGCCAACTAAATAGCAAATAGGAGCCTCTATGACCAAGTGGTTAGGGTTCTAGTGCAACACAGTGACTTAAGCCTCTCACCAATGTGGTCACCTGATGCCAAATGCACAAAAGTGGAATAAGGGAGGTTATTCCAGGTATAACTTAGCGGTTGTACCACAGTTGGTATGTGTAAAGCTGGAGTAAGCAAAACTGTAGTATGATGTGTAGTCCTGGAATAGGCGGTGGTATGCACAGCGACGGAATAGCTTATTCTGTGGTGTAAATATGCTTGATTTGCTGGTGTAAGGTATACCTGCATGGGAGTAGGTTTGATGAGTAGAATAAAGGCCGACTGCAATAGTGTACCTGACGTCAAATTTGTGTACAATTGCGGGGACACTTCATGGTTCAAAATGATGTTGAAATAATTCTGTGAAGACTTTAGAAAATCTTCTGATGACAGATCTCGTTACCAAGTGCCCATGAAAATGCAGTCAGAGAAGAGAGCCTATCTGTCGAAGACTGTTGCCACAGTATGACTAAACATTGCCATTATCATTCACTCATTTCAAGACAGGAATTGAGCCTGTATCTTGAGTGTCCCAGCGATTGACGGAGAAGCGGCTTAACCCATCAGCCAAGACTTGTTCATCACATGCTAAACTTTCCTGTAATTGTTATTTATATCAGATAGGTGTGTAAAGGACATTTAACAAAAGATTTTGTTCTCCAATTGCACACCAATCCTGGAGAACAATACTACACGGTGGATTATTCCTATTCTCTGTATAATTTTGCAGTGAAGTTCCCCTGATACACTGGTAGTTACCAATTTTCATATGCCTTGCAGGAAGAGGGGAATAATAATTCTTAAAATAGTGTAAACCACAGTGCAGTTACGGTATTGTTCTCTGGTCGTATGTGGGAAGGTCTGTCAGCAACCTTGGGATGGTAATCGGTTTCCTGTATGCTCTGCCTGGTTCCCTCCCAACAAAATATTGGCTGCCATCGTATAATTAAAGCATTCAAGGGTACAGCGTAAAACACCAATGAAATCAATATACTGACCAAAGATGACATTAGATACATGTAATATGCTTTGATCTCTAAAGCAATCGCATCAAAACTTGCCATTTCCAGATTGTTGCCGTGGAAACCACAAATTATGTTCGAAAGGGGACAAAACAGTTCCCAGCTCAAACTGTGTCATTTCAAAACTGTCATGAAAGTGAATCTTGAAATTGCTTCAGATAGACACACTATTGAGGTGTAAACCTGAAGTCCTCCCACCCTCCACGTGCAAGTACCGTGAGAATCAATAATCCCAGCCAGCACATGCTTGCAAATCAGCATTTGTTACAAGATTTCAACATATAAAATTCAGGGAAACAGAGTAATGTTCCTGTTTAATTACTCCATTATCAAACTGCTGCAAAGATGGAACAGGTGGTTGTGACTCTGACCTGGCTTATAATGCTGGGAGGATTACTTCTTTGGTATAAGTGCAACAAACCTGAACAGATAATTTATATTTATACAGACAATTCATTGATATACTAGTAGATAAACTGTTCAGTTTGTATTCTTAAAAATGTACATGTATATCATACATGGTTCAAGACTTCTTCACTAAATAAGAAATCAACCAAATTAGGGAATCACAGAGATGTATACAGAAATGTATTTTTATTTCTTGATCGGTCCAAATTCAAGTTTTGCAATATTTAAAGACAACTGCATGTATCAACACTGCACAAACATTTCAAAAATAAAAATTCATTGAAAAAAAAAAGCATTTCTGACCAAGAACAAAGTTTTATGAATAAATTATGCTTATCCTGTATCTATTACATGTACTTCAGTTACCTCTACTGTGCGTTTAAATACTGTCAAGTAGAATATCTGAGAGATTCATCAGAGGAATGCTTTCTTATCTGTGTAACTATGCACAATATTTGCTAACCTTCATGTTAAGTTGTTATGGGCTGGCTATATATCCTATATTCAAAGATAGTCAAATATATAGATGGATATTTAACGCACAAATTTTGTGTTTTGAGTTTTTGTGCTGTTAAAAATTTGCCCTCACAAGAAAAACATACAAACATTTATTAGCCAGTAAAAACTTGATTAATAAATAGTAAATCACAAACAATAAGTCTCAGCTAAAACTGATTTCTTCCAGTATCAGGAAATGTTATAATTGTAAAGCACATTGTTAACTGGGTTGAATTTAAGATATCTTGACCTTTAGTACAATTTCCACAGGATATGAGAACAATTCAGTAATGCTGCATCAAATTGCATCATGTGGAATTACCCTAGTCTACAGGATGATCACAGGTATATTTGTTAATCTGCTGCTGTTGTTCGACATGTTTAACACATCAAGTAATAATTAAGTTCCATCATGGATGAATTTTTTTACCTGAATTCAGAACAATTATTTACATCCATCATCCCTGAAGGTACCAGGAATATATGGGCAACAATTTACTTCTGGATCCACTATAAGCACTGTTTACATGCTCAGACAAATCACAGAGATGTATACTCACAAATTTGCTAACAATAACATCTTTTGACATTATTGCGGAAACCCACTCAACCACTGAAGCAAATGAATCACTAGTGCTTTTTTTGTTTCAATGCAGAGTAAATAAAGAGAAAAAAAGCAACTGCACCATGAAATGCAAGAAGACCTTGATCCGTATAACCAGCTTCCTACCATAATTTTAGTAACCAAAAGTTCAACTAAAACACTTCGTCAGTTACCTGAATAGCCAGAATGTCTGATTCCTCAGCTGCTGGGCAGGGACTGTCGTTTCACTGCTTTAGCTGCCCAAACTTCCACAATGTGTGATGTTACTTGTCCCCTGCAGGAGCATGTACAAATACAATTGAGTTGAAACATGGTCATGGTTCAGAGTGAAACGCAAATCTAGGTCTATGTCAAAAATACAACAGGGATATTATAATCAATTATACTGCGAAAATCAAACATTATAATCAATATAGTTTCTGTTACATGAAAATGTTCTTTTGTTTTTTCTTGAATCATCATCTGTTTTTGTATTTTTTTTTTTTTTGTTTTTTTTTCTTCTTTTTTTATGAAAATGAGAACTGGATTATATTTTCTAAAAGTGATACAGAACCATACCTGATTGATTTATGTTAGAGATAAATGCCTACACAAGTCCAGGCTACACTAAACTATATACATGTATCTAGCAGATTTACTCAAGACCAAGGCTGCAGGTTTTAACCCAGGGAATCTTATTTCTATGATCAGCCAATCAACACTGATTCTGTATACCTGCACCTCTAACTATTCCAGAAATTATGCATATTAGTACAAATAAAAAATCTGATAATATTTACACTGTAAGTATTGAATGAGTTAGCTGACTATATATATCTTATGTTTTCATTTATACTACTATTTTGTTATTTTTCATGTTGCATTAGTTATTGCCAAATTAACAAAACTTAATCCTCAACAACTAATCTGCTGTCTGTTTTCCTAATATATATGGTAAGCACCACAAAGGTAACACAGCTGACCTTATGTAAGGAAGGTCTCAGAAAAATGTTCCTTCAATTGGGAACAAAACCTGACTAAAACAAGTCACTGGAGCTTTTGTTTGTCCTAATACATGTAAATCACTGTTCTCGTACAGCTGTGCTCATAAAGCAAAAGGCAGTTCAAAAGTACTACCAGCTTAACAGTACAGAATGATATGGTTTTACACACCTTGGAACCGGTTAGCTTAGGTATGAAATGATCCTGATTTGGAACTTAATTGATTATCAAGCTTGGAGTAACATAAACACTTGACAACACAAATACACTAGTCTCAATATCTGAGTGAACATGTTCTAATGAATGACAACTACATGTATAAAGAGTTGCCCCTGTTTTTTCCTAGTTTACTCATAAAAACATGTACCCTTTTAGAAATACCTCACAAGGAGCAAACAAATAAAAAGACATGTAACATGACAGGTAATATCACACAATACTGCCCAACCATGAAAGAGTTTAACATTAGTCCTGGAACAATCCAGAATTTGGTGCTAAATATAACTCTTACTATTCATTTGTTTCATTGCAATTTCTAAACACAATTTTAAGCACTTCAAACACGGCATGCCTTTACTGGCCTCCTGCAATACAATTCTGGAGTTTGAAAACTGTCAGTATTTCATCTAACGCTTATTTTCTTTCTAGCTTTCTTGCTTGTCTGGTTGATTCATCCAACTTATAGGGCCTCTTGCCAGTTGACATTAAAAGTATCGTGTTAAGGTCTCTAGATGTTTCTAAAAGTGCAATTTTACAGGTCAAACTTAAGGTGAAATACTGAAACTAAATCTTCTGAAAAAGTCATCGAAAAATCACAAACTATACAATATGACCATGTTACACAAGGTTTACAACACACTGCCCAATAACTGAACAAGTGAAGTTTTGCAAGGAGTAAATATGTAAATTTTGACAGTTTGATTACCCATGCCAAGTTCATTTTTATAACTTTATCTTATTCTTTTTTACTATATAACTTTCTTTTTTTACTGTACCAGCACAGATGATGAGCTAACCATACATACACAGAAAAATCCCAAATTTCACCACCAAACATTAAATGCAGCAAAGTCTTCAGTAACTGGTTTGGGCTTTTTGGGAGCAAATATTGGCCAGATCTAGCAGAAACCAAATACAACAACAAACTAGAACACCCACCAATTATATAGTTTTCTATTTCAACCTAAGATCTATCGGATTTGCTGTGCCAACGCAATGCTATACAAATGAATCCCCAAATATATAGAGTTTATTCACAAAACTTACCGTATACTATGACAATTTAGGACCGAGGACTTACCGGCTGGCGGCAAGGGGTGTAGGCCTTTTTCCCCAGTGCATATTCCCCAAAGGCCCTTTTCTCTACTGGTCTTTTTTCCCACAGGCACTTTTCCCCACTATAGATACAAATCAAATAGAAAAACATGTACTGCTATGTAATTTGAAATATCTATATATTTTTTATAAAATTGAATTAATTGGGTTATTTTTGTAGGTAAACAGCAAGATAATGTAAAATTTGAGACGTTTGGCACTGAGTAGATTAAAAATGATAATCCCTCTGATGAATACATGTCCCTCCTGAGCAAGGTTCCTCCAGTTAATCTGATGACTACGTTCTCAATGCCAGACTGATCTGCAGACTACATTTCACTGTAATTCCTTTGTTTTATTGCTTTGAGGAACATACAGGTACATGGTATTAAGGATTAAGGATAAATCCCTTTGTTCAATAACTTCTCAATGACATTCACAGGTTTACTCAATCCTGCCGCCTTAAATCCTCTGCTGTATATAAACTGACCTTGTTACTGAGCATTGTCACTTGTGTCTTACTCAGTTACGTGCACTATAACTGTCTTTATTACCATGGAAGTCATAAAGACGAGTCGTGAAGGATTTTAGTTGCTGAACCAAGGCTTCATGTACATAAAGAAGAATGAGGTATCTGGACGTGTACGCTGGGAATGTTCTTGGAAAAAAACCCGTCACTGTAGAGGCACTGCATACATAGACTTGGCCATGATCTATGTTGATGTGACACAGGAACACAGTCATGAGCCAGATGAAGATGCTCTGGAAATTGTAAAACGTCGGACAGCTGTATGTGGCAGAGCCCAAAACTCACGTGAAAGACCAGCACAGATTATTGCTGATGCTCTTTTAGAAGCTTCCAACCCAGTAAGAGCTCGCATTGGAAAGACACAAACACTGAAGCGAACAATACGAAAACAGAAAAGAGGAACTCTTCCAAATGAGCCCAAAACTTTGAGATTTCCTTATACCAGCTGAATGGACTACAACTGCCAAAGAGAAGGATGAACCCTTCATGATTCATGACAGCGGTAATGACTATATATCTCACAGAATTGTAGTCTTTGCCTCATATGAAGCCTTACAACACCCTGCCAGAAGTGAACCTTGGTTTGTGGATGGTAACCAAGCCATGGCACCAAACATGTTCCATCAGTTATATGTAATCCATGCTCCATTGGGAGATACAGCAGTTTCCTGAGTATACTGTTTGCTTTCACACAAGACACGTGCTTTCTATGAAGAGATGCTCCAAGCCATCCTGGATCGTTATGAAGTCCTTGGTTTCAATCTTGACCCAGTAGCAATCATCACTGATTTTGAACAGGCATCTATGCAAGCCATCCAGAATATCCTAGGACAGCATGTAACCACTCAAGGCTGCTTTTCTCATCTTTCACAAGTCCCTGGAGAAAAATTCAAGACTTGGGCCTTGTTGGACAATATAAGGCTGATGCACAGGTGAGGCAGTATTGTGGAACGCTCCATGCACTAGCATTCCTTCCAGTGGATGAAGTAGAGCAGCATATGCGCCATATCCGTGACAGTGCTCCTGAATATCTCGAGCCCCTTATCAAGTGTTTTGATGCCACTTGCGTATCTGGGACCTTCCGACGTGCTCGGCCACCACCAACGGCTGATGGCCAGATTCCCCCTGTGCGACACCCTGAGCGACACATTCCACCAACATTTCCTCCCTGCATTTGGAACGTACATGACATCACCCTGGTTGGAGAAGACTGCAGGAATAATCTCTGCAAGACATGGAATGCAGCCTTTTCCAAGTTAGTTGGCCATCAATATCCATCTGTTTAGACCCTCACTGAACATTTACAGAAGGATCTGGCGCTTACTGTAACCACCCTAGTGCAGCACTCTGTTGGTCAGCAGCCACAAAAACGAGTTCGAAGAGCAGTCAAAGACCTACAAGACAGACTGAAACAGATTTGTACAGCCAGGAGGGACAACACCAGAGGAATATCAGAGACACTGCGAGCTGCTGGACACACCATTTGATTTTCCTAATTTTGCTTTTGGTGGTAAAGTTTGTATACTGTGCTCTTTTATAATATTTATAGACCTACATAACTTGTTCATGTTGATAGCTTCACCACTGTTTTGTGTATGTTAATGAAAGACTCACTGCATATAAACAAAATAGTTCTTGAGTTTGATTTGCATGTTCTGTTGGATTACAAAACACACTTCCTCAACTTCGGTATTTTTAGTAATTGCATGAAGCACTGAAACACAATTTTGCAATAGTTCCCATATTTTTATTTCAAATTACATAGCAGTACATGTTTTTCTATTTGATTTGTATTTATAATTGGGAAAAGGGCCTATTGGGAAAATGGCCTATGGGGAATCTGTCCTTGGGAAAAGGACCTATGGGGAAAAGGTCAGTGGGGAGAAAGACTGGATCCCGGCAGCAAGTTTGATCATAGCAGACACGTGGCAGACAGATCTGAGAGCCACCGCAGGTGACGGAAGGCCCCTCCAATCCAAGAGACGACATAATAAAGCCGACAGAATTTCACACTAGAGACAAATTATAGCTGTATTCTATATTACTTTTCTTAAGTATATTGAAATATGTACGAGATTACTGTTATACCGACGTGGCATTCGTCATGTTGTTTCAAACAACAACCTACTTCCCTTGTTACCCAATGATATGACCGGAAAAAAAAGCTTGCTCGTTTGTTTAACTTGGTCATTTCCTTATGTTTTCTTCATTTTCACTATGTCGTCAAGTACACTGGTGTGTTTATATAGCTCTTTGCATGGTTTGGTAACTGTTTCATCTACCGGTACCGTAACCGCAGATAAGTTGGTGAAAACACGCGGTGGTATTATACACTTTATCAAATTTACTTTGGTTTGTAGCTGTTTAAATAAGCCTGTGCTAGGGCCTCGGGACTGAATCCATGAAAGAATTTCTAACTTACAAGTTAAGTTAAATTTATTTATTTATTTGATTTGTGTTTTACGTCCTACTCAAAGATATTTAACTTGTAAGACGGCGGACAACCTTACGGTGGGAGGAAACTGAGCGGGGAAGTGTAAGCTACCAATAACTAAAACTATACACTAAAACACTTTGAAAACACATCGCAGACGAACAACCACTCAGCAGGAAAGGTATCTTTTGTGAAAGGAAAAAAGGGATTATCAGTCAACAAACCACAGAAGAATATTGCCCTGGTCACAATACATCCTCACCAATCACAAATGTTATGTTCATCTCAATATGTCTGTTTTTGCCATGATTATACAAAAGTTTCACCAACATTTATGTTATGCATTTTCAATGTGTGCCAGCTTTTAGTTGTATTCCAGACTTAGCTGAATAATTTTATTTTGACAGATTAGTCTTAACATAACATTTATTTATGTATCAACAAAATTACATCCTACAATCCAAATATAAAAATTATGTTCCAAATACCAAAGTAAGTTAAAAATGTCTTTGGAATGGCCCCTGGGCTTGAAGATGACCCTTAATGATTTGATCTGTGTGACTTTATCAAAATTTTCATGCTTAAATGGCTAATATTAGTTAACACATATAAAATGAAAAGGAAAAAAATGACAGTGAATGGAAAAGTCCTTTCAAAGCATTAAGCTGGTTTATGTTGTATGGAACATACTTGAATTAATGTGTCATTTATTGTTAACAAAATGTATACAGATATATAAATATTTAGATTACTAGCTGGGAAAAAGAAGACGCCTGCACCATTTTAATATACACTAGATACAATGTAAACCAATTACAAACCATAGGTCACTGATACAATCACAAGATATGTTAAAAAGTACAACATACAGACATAAAATAGCATTCATCATTTCCATCAATCACATATTTTCTTCTACAAATGCAGGAGAGGACATGTCAGGCTTGCAACTTCAAACCAATATCATTTTTCTGGTTGACATTATCATAAATTTGAATCACTTTGTCCCATTCATCATCTGGCCAAACTCCATTTTCTTTAACATTGGGAGGGTTCTTTTTCCAGTCCCACGATGTCACTGGTTCCATCCAGTTTTTGCCATAGTTTGCCTCTACATAGCTCTCAGTTTCACACGGCACACGGAATTTCATCTGAAGTAACTCAGTCCAACACAAAGAGAATTTGGGGAAAATGTACCTGTAAAAAACGAGAACTGAAATTTACTCCGACATGGTTTGTGAATATTCGGAGAGTTCATCCAAGTGGTCAAATCAAGTACATGTAAACAGATTGGTGTCTGAAGGTCTGCAGTATGTTCACTGGTCCCACTGGTCCCCACTTGGGAAGCCGGCTCTTTCATTTCCCTCTCCTTTGAGCAGATTGGTGGAAAAATTTCACTTTGCAACAGGATACCGACAGAAGCAAAAGTGGAGCATATTACGTCATTTTAGCAATGCTGAACATTCTGCTACAGCATTAGCAGCACGACTTCACATAGCATAGACCAGATACGTCATAAATTAAATCACAGTGGGCAACATATGTTCTAATCTAATGGTCCTAATTCAACGCAGAGACACCTGTTGGGAGAGAGAGATGTGTCGGTACACCAAGTCAACCCAATAGCTTTGCCAACTATCAACTGAAGCTCTCCCATTTCTCCTATCAGTAGCATGTTCTGCCATTAAACAGAAAACGTGCTGTGTCGTTCTCTTTAGATGATCCCCATAAACCTACTTTAGCACCAGATGAAGCAACAAGCACTGCCAGTATCTAAGATGGTTTGATCAGTTTAGATCAAATTTAGCAACAAGTATCAAATCCAACAACCACCTGAAAAAAATGTTTCCCATAATCTTTCAGTGTTACAATGTCTCATGGCTACTCAGATTGTAAGTGATAGTGATAAAACAATTATTTTCAACAGATATCAGAGACTTCAAAGAAGAGAAAAATTTGTGATGTTCTTGAAGTTTTCTCCGTGATCTGCCATGTTTACAAGCTTTGAGGTTTACATTAAACAATCCTCTAGATACTTCTAGTATCACAGCTGTTGCACACAGAAACAGACAGATCCAGAGTAATTCTGTGAAAAAAATCACTTCTCAGGTGTTAAAATGTATTTTCCAGGTTGCCGACATTCAATTTTTTTAAGATTTATATAACAGTGCCATGCTAGTTTAAATTACTTTGTACAATCAACCATTTTGTGAATCATTTCAGAGGATGAAGAGTTACTTTACAGTGTACTTGACAACTGGAAAATCCACTAACTTGTATTTCTTCCCAGTGTCGTATTCTGTTCCCCCATTCCACAGATACTCTGGCTCCTCATAGAAGAAAAACAAGTCCAACTTGATCCCCGTTTTAACATGGATAAATGATAGCTCGTAGCTGTCGGATATCTATCATACAAAGATATAAACATGGGTTTAACACATGAGTGTAACATTTACTCTAAATGCAACAAACTCGTATTACTCAAGGCATCTGCCTGTAATAAGACACACAAAAAAGCTCCACCTGAACATTCGCTGTGAGTTCAAGTCCAGCTCATGCTAGCTTCCTCTCCAGCTATACATGGGAAGGTCCCCGGCTTCCTCCCACCATAATGCTTGTTGCTGTCATGTGAGTGAAATATTCATGACTTTGGTGCAATACACTAATCACAAAAAAATCTACCTAAAAACTCAACACAGAGCCACAGCTGCATTTAGGAATACAGGGTGGGCATAAAGACAGTGGGCAGTGTAACATCTGGTCATTTCACTGCAGTAACAGTTTACCCACATACATGTACATGTAGCACAATGTAGACAGGAAAATTACTTCTGTTCTACTTCTGTTCTACTTCTGTTCAGTTACACCATCTACATAAAGTGCACAGACTTGTACAAAGTGTCTTTTACAAACCTTTCCAAAAAGATGCTTGAGTGTAAATCCTGCTCCCTGAAATGCTGGAATTAACCGCTCATCATTATCCTCAATAGCCACCCCAAAATCCACATCTTTACTGTATGGAATGATGCCACACTGGCGGAACCAACCTACAACAACACAATGAACAATTCAGTCACTGCTTTTTACTTGATTTAAACTTCACTGTTTTTTGGCACCATACTTAAAAATTTGCACTTAGCAGCACATGATGGCAGTCAGTTTTGGGGGAAGCAAGCTGACAAGGTAAACCATGTTTTTTTGGTCAGTTACAGAAGGACTCTCCCAGGGCTGTCTGAGCTTTCTCACTTGCATGACCGTAACCCTAAACCATCTATCAAAAGTGTTTGGTTTCAAATATTGCAAGATGACTCACACATACTTTATCTGTTTTTTTTATACTTATCAATTTGTAACATGTATCACCACAGCTGTAACTTTATACACATGCTTTCTGTGATACTTTAAGTTTGTTATGAGACATCACTACCTTACCTAAGCAATTGCCACTGCTTAGCCAAAATGGTACCCCTAGTTTATTCAGGATTTCTCGCCCTTTCAACATCACTGTTACTGCATTCCTCACAAAGTGATCATCAGATGGCTCTTTGTGCTGTCGATGAAATTCTCGTGCACGTGTATAATTGCAGTCCAAGAACGTTGCATCAAACGTTTGAGTCATTAGATTTTCAGGCACTTTCATATTGTACCCACGCTCTTTTACATTAACAGTCAGTAACCTGAAATAAAAGAACCAATATTAAGAATATGAGCACACAAAAAATGAACCTTATGGGATGCTTTATAAATGTTACATCTCAGTAAAAATTTACAATTATGATCTATAAATATTTACATCTCTATACTGTGAATGTTGAGCTATACAAAAAAAAAAAAAAACAGCATTGGAAAACAAGAATATAGATGTATCAAAGCTGTCTCCACCTTTGATAAATTCCAGAAGTAGTTCCGAAACTCAGGTCCTCTAGCTGTAATGATTGTATCACCCATTTAGGCAGACCCGAGTCCCATTTTATTTCACTGTGCCAAAAGTAGCTATCATCACCATCTTTCCTTTCATAAAAGACAACAATCTGGATGATATGGCTGTGTGGAATCTTCCTTTGCACAAAGTAATGAGTTGTGACATTTGGCGTATTTAAACTGGTTACAGATTCAAGCCTAGGATCTGGGACATGGACCTCATGAACCCGCAAACCAGCCATGGTGAACAGCACTGAAGATATCTTCTGTGAATAAAAGAAATAAAGTAAAGACTTCATCATGATTTGAACTTTCAGCAGCTTTCCTGTTTTTATTCCAGACATTATGAGATCTAAAGCATAATGACTGCACCATGGTGATTACATGTACATTATTTTACCTCAAAAACACAGAAATATAAACAGAAAAAAGTTTACTCTCCAATGACAGAAGATAATCTCTTGAACCAAGCACCATGTACTTCTACATTATTTTTTTCTTCAAAAGTCATCCTATTATACCTGTCATGTATTTTTTTCTTTTCATATGTTTTATAAAATGTCACTATCTAAACCGGAAAAGGATCATTGTCTTGTTAAAGAAACATTGGTATTAACATCGGCTCAATACTAAGGAAAATTTTGCAATACCATTTCAATGCCACTTAACATAGTCGGACAACTCACGTCTTCACTATTTATACCGACTGTTGTGTGATGACGGCCAAACTCATTACACCTGTCACAGTACAGAACATCTTCTGTTACACCGCCACGCAGGTAGGTGCGCACTGCTTCAGGCTCCAGGATGGTGACAGTCATGCCCTGCTGGGCAAACACGTCCAGAACTGAAGTCAAAACTTCCTAACACACAAAATAAAAGGAAGGTGAAATATATGGTAAGTATTACAGGTACATTTACATAAAGAAAACTAACTAAGGAATTTATATCAATTCTTAAATTTCTAGTATGGCAGCTCAATTGACCCAGGGTATTATATATACAGGCCTCATCTAGTTACAGTGTGTTTATATTAAATGGAAAGCCCCAGATAGTTTATTATTATGTAACAATTTTGAAATAAGGATTCAAAATATACATCTGATTAGTTAACCAGATCTTTCTCTATGAGTTCTGTCATTGTGATACAGATGTGATTCACCTCCAAATCCTACAATACCCTAAACATTACATGCAGCCAGACATGTACTTCAATTACTCTAGTTTCATGAATCATTTTCACTTGGAAAAAAGTGTTTTTGAAGAAAATAAATCAAACTTACCACATTGGATGATAGTTTTTCTTCCTATGGAATAAACATATCAATCATTAAATGGACATTTGATCCCAGTTTTATGTTTACCTGGATTTAGTTCTGTAACATTCTCTTTGAATACTGTTTTATTCAACAAGCATATTTGTTTAAAGACTTGCTTTATTGCTTCATTGAAACTCTATCAATGACAGATGGGACAGATCAGTGTCACAATTACCACAAAAATCCATCTGTTGTGCAGAATTCAATAGGGGAGTGATGATTAATAACCTTTACCACTAATGTATGATTTCCTTTCATTTCATTGTTTGATAGTCAGTTTTAAAGTTGGAAGAAACTCATGTAAAACCACCGACCTTTGGCAAGTTACTGATAAAACTTTCCCATTTGTGAAATACAGACTTACACATCATACAGTCTTGCTGAAGTAGTCTTCTATGAGCATAAGACTCTGGAAACAGTTGTCTGAATGCTGTCATACACTCAACTGCAGGAAACAGCCACGTAATCCACAAATACTCTGCCCATGGTTGGGTTTTAACTGGCAATTTAGGAGTCAGACATCAGGAATATCCTGCTGCCCACTAATATTGCAGCAGGCTATAACAATTCTGTAATAGTTTTGTCAATTAATAGGTATATGATAGGAAACTATTTGATACACAGGCCATTCAGAGGCTTTATCTGTTCAGACTTTTTGCAAAGCAATGAAACAATGAAACTCATGTTATAATTCTTCAGAGTAAGTTTACCTGTTTCACAGTTAAAATCATGAAGAACTGTATTAACAGGTAAGTCAAACTGAGGCACACCAAAATAAAGAGAAACTGGTATCGCCTCATCGCCAGACGCCCTTTCACCCACTGAACCAATTGCATCACATCCTCACATGTGATGAATCGCCTCCTGTGATTACCAGGTGTAGACATCACAGAGCTGTCAGCTTTTTAATCACCATCTCTGAAAAATAAAAGAGGGTATAATCATTTTTCAGAACTTGAACAAGGACAATCTTCTCAATCTGTTTGGATGACATACCAGTTATTCACAAACTCACACCTTGTATGCCCTAGTCAAGCACCTTTAACCGTTACACTATGGTTGGTACCCCACTGTGTTTTAAGGCAAACATCAAAAAGTACTTAGTGCTAAATTTCACACCCTGAATCAATTATCAGCATTGCTTCGATAGTTTACAGTTCTAGTTGCCGAGATTTCTCTTTCAGGCCAGTCTGACAGAGGATATATGACCTACACCATAAATATTGTTTTTATGACTTGACCTGGCAGGAAATACTCTGAATTTTATGAAATTACAACAGAATTTACAACCGATATTGAGGTATGTCTGATACTGTGGTATATCTGGTGTCTGATTATTATTACAGACTACTGAAATTCTCCATTTTATCCTGTTGTTTCACCCAGGTGCAAGAACTACTCCTCTGAAGTATTGATGTCCAAATTATGCTACTGGTCCTAATTCTAAAGATTATAACCTGTTTACACAGTATATAATGGGGAGGGCTTCATAAAATACATATTAATCACTTTAAATCTGCCAAAAACAATAGATTTGCTGCCCTGGTCGATCTCCAGCTGACTGCCGGGTATGGCTCAGTGGGAGACATCATCTTCCCTGTTCATGCTTTCACGTTCACTTGTAGCTCAAATCTGGCTGACCTCTCCTTACAGAGCAAAGCTCCAGTCCTGTCTTACTCCATGAGCAAATCTTACTGTCCTTAACAACTTGCGCCCTACCACTGGTATACACTGACTCCTTAAGTCATTCGAGGAGAAAACCATGTTTTAACAGTAATCCTGCCAATGTCCCCCATGTTTTGAATTCAAACTTCGAGCAAGTTTTGGAAAACTAAGCCAGCCGTTTGAAAGACAGAACTTTCGAATACTCTCATGATTGAAGGCCAAAGAAAAAAATTATTGTTAATGAAATGTCCTATGGGAAGGAATTTCAAGCCACCATCATGTACTTATGCCAGAACTTGGCAGAAGTTTGAATTAAAAATTTGGTGCATGTTGGTTCACCTTATTCGATTCAAGAGTTTAAACAGCTGGATAACTGTTAAATGATGGTTTACTGTTGCAGGCTTTGACGTACCTACACATACTGGGGCTGACATAGGGAATCGACGTACTGTAAATGATCTAAAATTTCTTTCTTGACAAAGTTGCTCATTTTTCCTGATTCTGGGAGTTCTGTTGATTGTAGGAAGATGTTTTAAGATTAGTTTGGAACAAACAAAATGGGATATCCCATAAGAAAATTTGAGCTTCAGCACCAAATATCATATTTAATGACAATTATTTTCCTTTAAAAATGCACTTTGTTGGACGAAATTTTGAGTCATTTACAGTATTCGTAGTTTTGCAGTGATGCCATAGCAGCTCTGAGCTAATCAACAACATTGTCTTTGGCCACGTGCCTAGATTACTGGAGGCGAAAACAAAGCAAATTTTACCCCAGTCATATGGGCCTTGGAAAAATAAAGCTTTTTGACAACAAATATTTCTGGAAAAATAATCAGAATTTGTCTAGCCTTCAAATATGACACTTTCAGTGACCTGCAGTTCATGCCCATGGACCCTTGCTAATAACTGTCTGGGATAGCCACCCCAGTTGTCCAAGCAACCTTTTCCTCCTCTCCCCAACGTGTCAGAGTCAGAATACTGGGTGCAGGCCTGGTTTGGGAGCATTTGCACTACATTGGGTGGATTGGAACCACAGGCTGTCTTACTGATCCAACAGACCCAGCCATAGTAAAGGTGTAGCCCTACTATATGTATATAGAAGGACAAGGACTGAAACAAAGTTTCAGCAATTTTAGAAATAAAGCATTTCTACCCTGATTTGACCTCATCTGTACTTCCTGGTGTCCTGTGAATCTCACGCCACCAACAGTTTGTCAGAAATATCCACAACCTGGACATAATCCTTCCAAACTTCAGCATGTCGATTAGTGCTTGATCTGGACACAGTGCCATTTTATTCTCTTCCATCCCATTATAATTTTCAGTCTTTTTTTCATTATTTTTACACTGAACGTCTTCCCAGTTCCTGTTTGGCCAGTAAGAAAACTGCGTCCTTTCATGGCTAGCTCTACTGCTCGCTGGTGTAAGGGATTAATTACATAAATATGGCAGCTTTTTCACTGTTGACTGGGGCTTGGCGAAGTGAGATACGTTGGTGATATTATGAGATGGAACGGTAAGAAAACAAGGGCACTGTGAACAGATCAAGCACTAATCGATGCGCTGACGTTTTGAAGGATTATGTCCACACTGTGGATATTTCCGATGAACTATTGGCACCGTGAGACTTACGGGACAGTAAGAAGTACAGATGAGAGCAAAAATAGGGTAGACATGCTTTAATTCTAAAATCGGTAAAAATCGGGGTTTACGACCTTGAGTAGTACTATGGTCGGCCCTGTTGGATCGATACGAGGGCTTGTGATTGGAGTAATTATTAGTGGTATCTTTACTCAACAGCTATATAAAGCACAATTGGGGCTTCAAAAAGTAATAACAGTAAGTAAGTATATACAAAAACCCATCAAATACAAAAAAGGTAGGTAGGCTATGCATTAGCGAGAACTAACGAAGAACAGATTCAAATACTCTTGGTGTTAATTAAGCTGTGAGACTACATGCAGATACCTGTACTTATAACGTGAATGTGGTGACGTCTATGTCGGCATTGGAATCATGGAATTTTTACCAGTGCAAAATTACATTCATTCAATTTTCAAAAATCAAAGTGAATCAATATCATTTACCATAAAACAGTTGCATAACTGTGCGATGCAGTGAATGAGGGGCTAGCTCTTCTTCACCAGCAACAAATGGTCGAAAATTTATCTACCATTTCACTTTGTGACATGGGGGCTGCCATTAACCAGCTTCGCGCTGACAAATCTTAACCAAAGCAATGGATAATATACTTCCACAAGTCGTTACTGTAAATATGTATGTTGGTTTGCAAATTTAACATTTTGATTAATAGTAATAATTTAAATTTGTAATAGATGTAACGAAATTTTACCCCATTATAATTGTTTGGAGTATTTGCTGCTGTATAAACAGTAGCGCCATCTATGTTTACTTCCTGTAACAGAAACAACAACGTGGATGGTGAGCAGTAATAGCGGCATTTTCTCTCCTCCAAATCAAGCGATGTCTTCTCTGTGACTTCTGTTTTTTGTTGTACGGATTATGATGCCCGACCACGCTGATTATTTCACCGTTGTAAAGGTGATATCTCTCTGCGCAGCATGGTATACAGTGAGCTCTGCCCAAAACATCATCGGGAAAACTTTGTTATCAGACTTCCCTTATCCAATGACAGTTGCAATGGTTCAGCTTTTGTCGATTTGTTTGTATACCATTCCTGTTACGAAAGTGTTGTCAGTCCCCCCAGTGAAAAATATACCCCGGAGGTATTATATGAGTCTCATAATACCATTAGCCCTAGCGAAATTCATAAACTCGGTATCTACACACATCAGCATATGGAAAGTTCCTGTGTCATATGCTCACACAGGTAAGCAAAATGTACTGCTTAGTTTAAGTTGGGGAGGGTATTCCCATGCTGTATGACTTTCAGAAGAATCAAGTAATTTTCACGTTACAGCTCAAAGCCTTACCTTTTTAGTTTACACAGAATGATTTTCACAAGAACAGCTTACTGAGTTACTGGTTATATAAAAGTACCTATTCAATATGGCTCAGGTGTTAGAATTTGCATTAGTCTGAGATTGCTCTGATGTTGGGATTTGCATTAGAAAACTGACATGTTTTCAAAACGATGTTTTCAATGGTTCGGTTAACTGATGCTCACCTAAAGTAACTCTACATTCTGTAACGACTACTTCTTGTGCTGGGTTTGCTGAAAATACATTTTGAATGCGTAACGGCAGTAGACTTTGTTCTGGCACTTTTTGATCTCATGGGATATCACTGGATCATTGGGTATGGCTTAGGCATGATGCCTGAGTGTCGCTGCCAACGGTTCAGCTGTGTTATTTCTGGTGCTTTTTTCGACGGCACCTTCAAAGATAATGTAAAACCAATGAACAGCCTGGTGTAATACTTTCTCAAGTTCGACAAGATCTGCGTCTGTATGTGTATTTACTATGCTGACAGGTATTGCATACAGACGTCAGACCGAAAAGGTTCACAGAATCAGGTGGTGGCCAGCGACTGCTTGGTCACTGGAGTACTCCCTCTCGCCTTCTATCACCTAGGTCTCCAAAACTACAGACCATTTTAAATTGTTAAGGAAAGTAGCCAGGCAAATGTTATGTGAAAAGGTTCTGTGGATTTGGAAACCTAGACAATGGAAGGGAGCGAGTGCCCCAGCGACCAAGCTGTCGCCAACCACGCCCTCATTCTGTGGGCTTTTTCGATGTGACATCATAGGCAATACCTCTCCGTATATTAAATATGCATACAGGCGCAGATCGTGTCTGACTATACTTTCTGCTACTTGATAAGTTGCTGGCTATCAGTCTTGAACACCTGTGTTGATGGTTCATAAGAATAATATGTATTGTGTTTACAAAAAGCTACACTGCAAATGCATATCACTCGCATGCAGCCATGAGTATCAGAGAATTCTGTCTAATTTGTCCACATAACTGATAGGTTGCACAAAGATTCTTAAAGTGAATTAGCTTGACCTGGGAAATTAGGAAGGTATCTGGCTCTTTGCCTTATTGATTAACCTCACTTTGTATGAGTTTGGCCATGGTGTAGATTATACATGTTGAAATACTGTCAGTCAATCCTGTAATATATAAACTATAATACATTCCATCTCTTACCATCCCACCTGTCAAAGTGGACACTTCACTATGCTGGATACCCCTCTGAACAGGTTGTAACTACTGCATGTGCACATGGAGTGGACACTTTCCCCTAGGTTCTTTCAGTCATAAACATGCAAATATAGTGTCTTTCGAATATTAATTGGTATTTTGGTACAGTGACATGGGATATATAAACTGTTATGTGATAACCATGTAGCATGTTTTCAGCTTAAATGGCATAGAGATTCAGATTCTGGTTCTAATCACAGCCTTTGATATACGACATATATCCAGAGTGTCAAAACAAAAGCGCTACTTCAACTTAAAAACATGCTGTATAACATTTTATGCTTTATTTTCTCTCCCCCAATCAGTCAAAGCAACGATGCCACTGTTTACAGTTCTCTTATCACGAATTATAATGGGAGAAAGGCAGACTTATCAGGTCAGTAAAATGAAGTTGTGGATGATCATTTTTACTATACTATAAAAAGTGATGCATCTCCAATGAGAAGCAAGCATACAACACATACATACATTTTGAATGACTCATTAACATTTGAAATTTTTTTTTTGATGTTCAGTGTGAATGTGCCTGTAACTGTACTACAATGGATTTTGTATGATGTTATATTATTTGATGGGAATGAACTAATGAATTATACATGTTGTTTTTGTAGCATTGCCACATAATGTGATTATGTAACATAACATCATCATCTAGCTCATAGATTCTTTGTACATGTATATGCTTGCATTTTGCTGCAGTCAGATTTGCTTTATGGTTTTTTGCATCTATGGTCGATGATTAAAATTAACTCAATTGTTTTTCTGTTTTGTGTTGATTATTGTGTGAAGAAACATATTTTTGTTTTTAACAGGTGTACTTTTCATTACTGCCTATCATTGGGGGTGTAGCCATTGCAACACTTACAGAGTTGTCATTCAATGTAATTGGATTAGCCAGTGCACTGTTTGCCACAATGGGCTTTTCACTTCAAAATATATTTTCTAAAAAGGTGAGTGTTCAGTTTCATGGCTGTGATTGAAATTAAGGTTGAGGCATGAATATTTTCTGATTTGTGGGTTTTGTATCCTATTTATTGTTGCAGTGTTAAAGGAAAGACTGTACTTGTTACCAAGTAGATCTTTCAGTCATAGGATCTTGGATTGAGGAAGAGTACATAGTTCAAATAGTGTTTGTAGTAATGACACTTCAGATTGATGGATTTCTTTGAAGATTATTCACAAGGGCATTTTTGTATGATTTCCATATGAAGGAACAAAATATATACATACTTTAGCATAAGATGGAAGGATATTCTTAAAATGCTTTCACATCCAGCTAAAGGTGATTGGTTGTTAGCTTGTCATATCACTGGATAGACAGGCTTACATTAGACTCAGTTAACTGTACTGCTTTAAAGACCTGAAGAGGCTTCTTTTCACCTAGTATGTCACATTGTGGTGAAGATTCTACTAATCATCATTTTAACACCAGTGACAAGATTTCTCAATCTAGTAAAAAGCTAGACATTTGCAAAGATTGTTAAGTCAGCAATACGATGATACCAGCCATGCATATCATTCATATACAGACAAATATACACCAATACCAGTTCACTTGTATGTTAAATGCTGGAACCAAAAACAGGAGGATAGCTTGAAGATCTTGGGAGTGGGAGGATTTAATAATTGTTATATCTTGTTGGCTAAAAAGTTTTGTTTTGAAATAAGATCAATTTCAGGGCTCTTCTTGTCTGTTGACTAAAGGTAATTGATCTTTAAATTTGATTTAGACCCCGGTGTGAATTTACAAAACCTGAGCTAGTTGCTAAATTGTAATACATGTACTGTAACTACTGTGAGTTTGTCTTGATGTGCACTGTAAACCATCTGACTCTGTGCAGTATTTGGGTGAATCTGTTTTATATGTTGGGTAAGAATAGGGCCAATAGGGGAGTTTCAAGATCAACTCTTTTGTCACTAAAGAAAAGCCCTGCTGTACACATGTGACCTGTCAAAACTGTTAGGTAACTATTTCTGTTT
The DNA here is from genome assembly GCA_016165875.1 of Acanthopleura granulata. Classification (NCBI taxonomy): domain Eukaryota; kingdom Metazoa; phylum Mollusca; class Polyplacophora; order Chitonida; family Chitonidae; genus Acanthopleura; species Acanthopleura granulata. The sequence continues at coordinate 19,769,102 of JABBOT010000004.1, forward strand.
ACATTTACTATAACATGGGTGTCTGAGAAAAGTTTCAAAAAAAGTTACTTACACTAGACGTACAATAGGGAAAATTTAGGAGCTGGAAGTTTTTTAATTTAAGAAGCTCCTGATTGAAGGAGAGGTTGTTTGTACCTCCTTAACAAGGCAAGACGGGTGATCGGTAAATTTAAAATGTACAAAATCACCTGACTTTTTTGACAAGTCACCTGACACAGTTGAACTCTTTTTACCTCCTGCAGCAAAAGAGTTCAAACTTGAAACTCTACTATTTACACACCTTTATATTCCTTATTCTTCTCTTAATTTCAGGCGTTACTCTGATCTTTAAATTGCTTGACAACCAAGCAACATTGCTGTCATATACTGACTGCACAGTGTTGACAATTTGGCCTACATTGTGTTTTCTTTTATCTACTTTTGACATATCTTTCTATTTAAAATGTGGCAAATCTTTCCAATTTGCAGTGCTTGAGAGACACAGGCATTCACCACATTAGACTCCTTCTTATTCTGGCCAAAATATCAACGCTGTGTTTTATACCTCTGTGGCTTATGGTCGACCTACGGAAAATTCTCAAAGATGAATCTCTGGTGAGTATTTTTACTTACTTGTAATTTAATGCTTGCCCTGGTATCATTGTTCTGTGAATTGTAGTGTAATTTTTACAAAGCTTAAAGGCAGTAGTCTCACACATGAATTTCAGACGTACTGGCCGGATGTAGTCCAGATGTGGTCTTTGTTGTGTGTGAAGCTTTCTATTTCTCTCTCCATATTAATTTTATTAGCAAGAATAAATAAAAAAAATCCCCAACCAATCAACTCTAAACACACAGCAAAGAATTAAGGTTGGCCCCATGCAGTTCTGTGACTCTCCTTAAGTTTGATGTATATGTAGCACTTATACATGTCACATGTCAGCGGAGAGATTAGCATTTAAGTAGTCCATCTGCATTAAGCATTTTAATCACTCATTATAGTCAACCATAAGATAATGCAGTTTGATAGTTTGAAAGTCCCTTTGGAGAATGCCACTATAGAACACAGATAATGCACCAAAGTACACAGAAAATGTTTAGTAGATTTTACATAAATTTCCCAGACCAGAGTTAGCTTTGCAATTAAAACAGCCAATATGACAGATGAGGTCATCATGAGTTACAACAGATTATGCTGTTATACTGCAACAGTCAAAAAGAGTCAGTTCACATTTATGTGCATTGAAGGTAACTGGAATCATCCAAAATCACTCCAAAAAATGGCCCTGCCAAATTTTTTTATTGGGATTTTGATGGAATTTCTTTTTCCCCCAATATTATTTTCTTTAAAATCCATCCATGTCTTCAACAAGTCTCTCCATAGCCCAGAAAAAATTTCCCTTAGAGACCAACCCTGTTTTCTTCTGATAGGGCTGGATTACCCCCAAACTACAAATTTTAAACTCATGGCCCGTTTGTGATGTAGGTATGTAAATGTTCTCAAGCCCTTGCTTGGTCATGGTCCCTTTCATGATTGTGATGTGATGCAGTTAATACTGGTCATCTTGGGGATTATTTGTAATGAGTAGTTTCCTGTATTGTGGAACTGGCGCTTTTATGTGATACATAATTTGAAACCTTTGTGTATTTGTCTTCTCTGCAGATGAAAGGTGGCAGTTTGGGACGTACCTTGTTTTTGTTGTTTATCGATGGAGTATGTAATGTGCTACAGAATGTAGTAGCGTTTTCGATCCTTGCCCTTGTCACCCCGCTTAGTTATGCAGTTGCGAGTGCAACAAAAAGGATTGTTATCATCTCAGCGTCGTTGATCATGCTGCGAAACCCTGTCACCTGGATGAACATGTTGGGGATGTTGACAGCTGTGATAGGTGTGCTGATCTACAACAAGGTACTTCTATGCTAATCAGTGTCATGTGTCTCATGATGTTGTTTTCTGTTTGTCAGTTTTATGTCAATGAAAGTTCAGTTGTGTGTTTGTCAGATATATTAAAGTGCCACTCTAGTTCCCATGACCCCAGACCTAACCCCATGATTCAAACCTTTTAAGATGAATAACACTATTTAACCCATATAACTGAAGATTCCAGAAAAACCAAATGTTTTCCTGGCGTGAAATGATGATATTCCTTACATGACGTTGAATCATGCAGAGGTCATGTCGAGTGAAAAGCATTTGTTCTGGGATGACATCAAGAGTATTGAAAACACAGCATCATTTGTGGATATATGTCAGCGATTGGTGACATCATGTGTTCATGTGATGTCATACCAAGCAGAGTTACAAGGACAGAAAAATTTTGTTTCTGTTTTCTCCAAAGAAATGACCGATATCAGTTTTATACTCAGCATGTGTTTTAGAATTTAAGAAAGCATTTTAGGCTATCTCAGTGTTTTTCATTTCCCCAGAACAGAGGTTTTAACACCAGAATAGCTCTTAAACAAGTTAGGCTTTTGATCTCTCCTACTTAATGTTACAGTAATTGTCTTTATTTAACAGTTTGTTGTTCATTACATAAACAAACTGTTAAAATGGTGAAAGATATCTGTTATGTTGTGTGATTTATTGGTGCATGAGATCATTGTGCCTTGAAGGAGCCACCTGTTATGTAGTGTGAACTTATTTGCACTCCTAAAAATCTTCGTTTTAATACTTTCAGGCAAAGTATGATCAACAGCAGGCCAAGAAGAGAGAAAAAGTTTTACCGTATGTCAAAAGTGATACCAACTTGCCAAGGATGAGCAATGCTCTTTTAAATGGAACAACACATGGTTGGAACACATCTGGATTTCTAAATCACCCAAATGGATACCCAGTGGAGCGCTTACAATTTGAGGAAGTGCCAGCATTCTCCCACAAAGCTCACATGCCACATATCAACCACAATGACGATTTCTTGCACAAGGAGACAGTTAGTTATCCAGCACTAAATAGCAGAGCCTCAAGACCCTACTCCAGAACTGTCTACAATATATGAAACTTTACTCTAACATCTGTCAGCTCTTAGTTGATATGTCAGACTGAATTAATTAAAGAAAACTGACTTCCAGGGTGAGAATTTAGATCAAAAGAGCTTGTTAAACTCTAAATTTAAACTTGACATTTTAGCAATCTCCATGGCACAACTGTGATTTGTGTGCAGTGCACAGGTGTTCTGATGGGTTTTCTGGATCATCTTTAAAGGGAAGCAGATCTTGTAACCTATAAAATGGTACTGCCCTTTAGCTACTTTATATATGGTTACCAGACCTCTTATTGAAATCACTGGTATTTTTGCTCTGGTAGAGGGCGCTGTTTTATGACTTGCAAGATTTGCTTCTCTTGGTAGAGGGCCAGAGAAGTTCACTGGATAACATCCTTCATAACAGACATTACTAGTGTGAAGCTTGCTTTTTCTTTTTAAAGCTTTACTGAAATTTGTCGATAATATTGAGATTGTGATACATCTGCATGTACGTGTTGAATTGAGGTCTTCCATACTGTTATCTAAGAGTTTGAAACTCATTCGGGAAGGTCAACAGACAAGGTTTTTGGTCATATATCACAGAAGAGTCGGGCAAGAATTGCTTTCATAAATAGGTACTGCATGCACTTCATTTGCCCTTAATTATTCCAGTCCATTAAGTCAGTTAAGTCTTATAACTGGGAAAAGAAAAGTAAGTACGGTGTTGACCACCGCAAACCACAAAGTGAGAAAATGTTCGCAGACAAAAATTTATTGTGACAGTTAAGTGCGGTTGGCTCATTGCTGAATAGTTACTCTGTATGTTGATTTAATAATGATGTGCCACAGTTGCGCTGGTTATATGTGCCTATGTCATTTGTCGCATTGTCAATTCTTTTGTCTCAGCCTGCCTTATATTTTCCTCTTCACAAAAACTTTATTTTGTATAAAAAACTTTACTCCCTGGGTAAACTATTTTTGAAATGTCAATACACAAAAATTCATTGAGGCCATTGTTTTACAAACACCAAAACAAGTTCCTAGTATTTTAAACCCATTTTTGTAGGACAAAACTTCCTGAAAATGTAGCTGAAATCTGTATATCTTTGAGAGAAAGAAGCCTGAGAAATATGTGCAATATGTTGATAAAAGCGTGGTTGTGAAGTAAGGATGTTTTGAAGATTGGGCATAAAGCAATTACTCTGTATTTGTAGTAATGGTTATGCTTGCATCTTATGGCATGTTTTCATTCAGGTGAGCAGTATTTGTGTGAAAGATTTTATTCAAGTACATGTACCTGTATGGCAAATTTGGTGACAGACATGTAGAGTATATTGGTATAAGTTTACTCCAAGGAGAATGAGGTGATGTAGAGTAGAATGATATCAATTGACTCTAGGGTTAATCAGGGAGTATGAAGCTTGTAGACATTAAGATGATGCAGAGTAGAATGATATGAGTTTATTGGATGGAAATGGAGGTTATGAACAGTAAACTGACACTTTACTCCATGGAGAATGAAGTCATGAGAGTGGATTGATATCAACTTATTCTATTGGAGAATGAGGTGGAATGATATCAGTTTAATCTTAGGAGAACAAGAAGTTAAGTTTAAGAGAATAGGGTAATGTGCAGGAGATTGATATCAATTTAATCCATAGAGAATGATGGCATGTAGAATTGAGTGATATCACTTTCATGCTAGTCTGATACAGTCTACTATCACTCTTTGAATCATATGCACTATGTCCATCGCCCCAGATTTACAATATTTATTGTTTTTAAGCGTGTATATGAGACTGGAGCTAAAAAAAAAGAGAAAGCAAACTGGTATTGTCTGCTACATGACAAAGTGTTCCTAAATTGCAGCAAGGAGTGAGCAACTCTTACTCTCAATTTAGTAAAAAAACAATATACATATTCATGTGTGTTTGCTAGTAACTAAAGGAATGGTAATAGAGATTTAAGAATAATTTTTATTAATTTTTTCCAATGAAAACAATCCTGTATTTGTCTATCTAACCCGATCTCCATAAGTTGTTTACCCACATTGATGAATCTGTGTTTTATTTCACTGTTGTTGTTTTTTTTTTTATTTGTATACTTATTTTAGATTTCATTTCATTGTCAACTGTAAAACTTGACCAAGAATAATGATTGAATTTTCGGCTCAGAGAAGGGCAGGTGGGTGGGAATACTGTATTTCACATGAAGTTTAGCATGTACATGTAAAAATGTACTTTCGTAAGCAAACAGTGGCCTTAAAATAACATTTTTGATGCCAAAATGCAAGTTTGCTCGATAAATTAGTCAAACTTTGCAAAACAACCTTACATGACTTGGAATAATGGATGAATCAATTTGAATCAAGCAAAATGTGTCACATGAAAGGTGTCAAGGATTAGGTGAAACCTTGTAGTCCTGTAATTTATCATACAGACAGCTACTTAACACAATATCAAACTGTACATGCCAAAATATTTCTGCTGTAGCCATTAATAATAGCAATATGAATTGATGAGTTATATTTCAGGAATTGTCAATAATCATAGTGACAGATGAAAGCTCTGAAAACACTTACAATTTACCAGTGTATGGCGGATTAGCCATCTTCATTCTGATGTTGTTTATCTTTCCCAGATACCGAAAGGCATAAGCAAATATATGTACATTTTGAGACAGTTTTTTCTTGCTTATATGATATGTGAAATTCCTTATACTTAATCAAAAATCATAATTTGGTCAGTTCGAATGGGCTTGAAACTTGCAGCATATGCAAATGTTGTACCACCATATGTTTGTACAATTAATGTTGTCATTAACTTATTTCATTTTGGTTTGCAGTCATTTATGTTTGTATTCTTGTATAGATTAAAACATTATTTTTCATAGCCATGTACAAGGATTTATGTCTGGATTCTAAGCATTTCTTTGGTGGTATTTCAATCTGATGTTAAAATACTGTTCACACTTTATATGGGAATGTTTTTGTTTATAACTAGTCATTAAATAAAGGCTATGGTGCATGACTCAGCTACATATATGCATATGTACATGTATTTGTAACTGATCAGTTTTTTTGTTTTTGGCCACTAACTTTTAGAAAGCAGTGGAGAGTCAAGTAACATAGCTCAAAGTTAACTTAAAAGTTATGCTTCTTGTGCTGTGAGTTTTATTGCACTGTGCATATGAATAATTAAGACCATGAACTGTCATGAAAAGGTTGGATATGAATTAGAATCTTTGGAATTTGCTGTTTTCCTGCACATGGTATTCCGAGAGTTACTCTTTATGTAAATTAGTCATGTAGTATTGAGATATTTCCTCAGCACATGTAAGGAGAACTCATTCCTGTTTTTAAAAGGAAGAACAGCATGTAATACAAATTTAAAATACTGGTACTGGTCATTGGTCCTATGAGAAGGAAATATAAGCGTACAAAGGCAGATTTGTAAGTTAGGTGTGAAGAAACATACTTTTCTACTGATTTTCAGCCATTCATGAAAACTGTAAGGTACCAGATGTGTGTCCTTTTTAAATTTGGCATGTTTCTGTTGCCAGCTAAGGAAGAAAAAAGTGACGTTTTCTGTATTTGTTCAATAATTTAATGTCATTTGTTATAAAATAAATAATCTGTTTTAACCAATGACACACATGCTTGACTTCTATTACAATACATACACATTGTATAAACTGCTCAACAAAGCCAAGTAACCAACTAGTAATGAACCTCCTCACCTTTCTCAATAAATAAATAATGCTGGACGAGGTTTACAGGAAGAATCAGGTTTACAGACTGGATCAGCTTTAGGCCCATAGGCTTTCGCTGATTTACAACCTAAACTAAGCTGACCTACAGTCTCGACTAGGTGAGCAGGATGAAGCAGATGTACAAACTGGACCATTGTCTGCAGGCTGGACTAAGTTTAGTCCCGGACTAGATGAGCCACCAAGATGCTGTGCATCGACTTTCTATATTGGACTGGTGCCGTTATAACAATAGAATATAGAATATCCATGAGCCACAGGCGCCTGCCTTTGTTTGTATCCTGTATGTAAGATTTACGTCCTTGTTACAAACGAAGTGTTAAAACTTTGGCCGAACAAATCAAATTCAAAGAAAGCTACAAGACATTTTAAAAAGAGTTTTCCCACACTGAAGATCCAAGTGAAAAGATATGGTCAAACGCTGTCAAGAGGATATGATGGACTGCAAGTTAAGAGGAGCACAGCACATGTAAGAGCAGCTCTCTGTCATTCCGTAGTCTCAACGCTAATTTCGACATTTGTACTGGAAAAGGGCCTCACTTGTTGCTTTCGACAGAGAGTCACGTATAGGACCTAACAGTACGACTTGCCGTAAATGTATGCAGGAAAACTGTGTTGGATTACACATACAAACAAATAATAACAGACGGCAGAATTTTAATAGAAATTTCTACAAATGTCATTATCCTGAAGGACCTTTTCCTGGACGATTTCGTTGATTTAACAGCTGAAGCGTTGAATAACATATTTCGCGAATTAAATAAAATAATTATTTACTAAGGATGTACCTATGACGATGAGGTAACAATAGACAGCGCCTTAGATGAAAAAGGGATGCTGAATGCAATACTGTGCAGTGCATATAGATTTGACAACTGTCTATGGGCTTTGCCTAAGATCTCGAAGAATAGGACATGTTTCAAATGCCACAATCAAAGACAAGACTGCCAGACCAGACAAAATACCGGACAGACCAGGAAATGCAGCTGTTGAATACAAACAGATGATGCCTCTGTCTGTGAAATATTTCGAAAATTACCTACCTCAGCTGAAGGTAAACATAAGTGTTGAGATTTTTCTGAAATTTTATTTAATATTATTCCATATATAATACTGCACTTTTAGGATTGCGGTAAGGTTACTGATAGGTGGAGGAAATGAGGCAAATCATGGAGGATTCCACTATTCAACAGATATTCATGTATCTCAGATTGACAAATCCGCAGCCAAACCATCGACAGTTGGACTCGAACACGTGGCCATGGTAAAGAGATAAAGTGTTCCAGGCTCTAAGCATGTAGTATTGTAAGCAAGCAACCTAAGCTGTTGATACTATCCAAGTTGGCAGTAATGAAACAAACTTAGCGAAGACACAGTGGTTCACATTGGGCGATACGAGATTTAATTGATGTAGACCAATAATACCAGTTTGCAATGACATGATTTACAGGCTTGTAAATATATAGGCCTAAATGACATATATCTAATACATCTGGGTGTAAACAGCAATAATTGAAAGGCCAGTATGCATTACTTAAGTGTACAATAGATTTCTCCGTATATAGCAGTGAAATGGCAAGTTGTCAAATTTCCTGTTGCCTGTATGTCCTTTGCCCTCCAGTACTTTATTTATTATCTGTTTTATTACATATTATGAGTAGTTACCTCATTTGTTGTAGCCAAGAAGACGTGATAACTTTGGGCATATAGGTGTTCACCCTATATATGTAAGACACTCTGAATGGACAGTGGTCTACTAGTTATATCGGGCTACAGGTGCTTGTCTTTCAGTCGCTAGGATACACGTGTTGTGTGTTCAAAACCCTGTCTTGACCTCGTATTAGCAAATATTCACTCTCTCACTGACGGGCGATGGTGACAATACGCAGTGGAAGACCAATATACGCTAGTCACATCTCGGTAACTTTCTAAAGCACACGTCGGTTTCCTTCACTCATGAAACTGGCTCATTGTACGTAAGTGAAAAATTCTACAGCGTTAAACACTCAATCAAATATCTATAAGACCTTCTATGATGTTTTTTGACAGATTGGCTAATCAAGCACACATCATCTGCATACCAAAGATGATCAACGAACAAGATCACACTGATGTGTGTAAATAAAAGCTGCAAGGAAGATTACTGTCTTCAAACTGTCGCATGTCTTGCAAACTGTTTATTTACAAGTTTTTTACCCTTTCGAAGTTTACTTGCTGCATATCTATTTGGCCGTTCTACCCTCAACGTTGCTCAAACTTGAAGAACAGAGCAAGACCAATCGGCTTTTTTTATTCAAAGGCTCTGAATCAGGATAAAGTATGTTACCTGCTAAATCAGGTACGAATACCAATAAGCCTGAATTACTTTCTTCAGACGTTTTCGAAGTAGTTAAGAATATACACCCTTATATCACCCACGACATCATTATACCAAAGGAGAGACAAATCAGTTTGCAAAACAACCATATTGTCAGTTTACCTAGACACAGAACATGAACATGTGGGTGTAACTTTCTTACATATAGCTATGTCGAGGGGTAAGGCGTGGGAACCATCCACTCGGCTGCGAAAATGAAGGCTGTGGAAACAAGAATAGTTCAAGCTCATTTAAATGGATGGTTTGGGCGTACACATATCTTATAGGAGGACTTAGTTACAAGCAATAAAGTCACAAATGTCTATATACATGTATATACATACATACTAGATAGACAGACACGTTCACAAAACGTTTATAAAGACCTCTGTTTACAGAATGACTCTTTAATACACCTGTATATAGCACCATATAGTACAGTATCAATGTAATTCATACGTTTAAATCCGTCGTATGAAACTTGTAGCTGAACAGAGAGAATAAATTAAGGAAATTTAACAGTCTTTCGCATATAAAATGCACTACCACAGGTCACCTCCGTAGGGCCGAAGGTTCGCATTGTATTGGACTTCATAGTTCGCGTTGTAATGCTTGTTGTAATCGTACTGTGGTCCGAAATAATTCGTTCGAAATAAGTTCGATATACTGGTGGAATAGTCAATGGAAGGCGTTGAGCTAGAGGCCAGGTTGAGCGTAGCGGCACTCATCAGGTCTCCGTAGCTGCAGTTGGCGCTGAGAGACTGAACCGGACAGCTCTGTGAAGGAGACCCAATTGCGTCGTAATCGCTCCCATTTCCGCTACTGGAAGATGGTCGAGAGGTGTCCATGGCGGAAACAGGACTGACTTCCTCATTGTCACAGCGCTGTGGGGAGTCGCTGGGGATCGGTGAGATCTTCAGGTACTCCCCCGAGCTGCTCTCTAGCTTATTGTTCGGGGATACCATTGTTGTCGGATAGGAAGTAGGAGTCTGATAGAACTTCGCTGGCCCGTGGTATTGGTAAGGAATCTGAGGCCACAGCGACGCTGGTGTCTGTTTCGTGTACTGGGAAGCTGCGGGCGTCTGGAGCAAGTTGGGTGGGAACATCGTTCCAAGAAACGGAACTGGCCGCACCCTAGGACGCTCAGATGTAGCTGGGGTGATTACCGTGTTCGGAGCAGCCTCAGGACCCGGGATGTTGGCGCGTTTTCCTTTCTTGCGTATTCCATCCTTGAAACGATACCGTCTTCGGAGAAAGCTGCCGTGGTCGAACATGTCTTCGTACTCGGGGTCTATCGTCCACTGGTGAGCGATCATTCCAGGCTTTTTGGCCAGCTTCACAAAGCAGTCGTTGAGAGCAAGGTTGTGGCGAATGCACCCTTTCCAGCCCTTGGGGTTGGCATGGTTGGCGTAGAACGGGAACCTGTCGGTCATGAACTTGTAAATCTCGTTAAGAGTTATGCGTCGATCCCGTGCGTTGGCGATTGCCATGCTGATCAGGGCGATGTAGCTGTAAGGCGGTTTGCCCTTGGGGACAGAGCGTGTACGCTTCCTTCCTCCGGCGTTGCTGGGGACGTTGGCGTTATCGAAGTAAGGCATGCTCACGTCAGAGTCCGGGGACACGTTTTCTAGACCCACGCCGGGGGTCGTGTCAGGACACCTGGTTTCGCTGTCCGTCAAACAACCTCCAGTTCCATGGTCCGCAACACGACAAATGGCATTTTCTGCACTAGAAGAGTAGAGAGATTCTTCCTCCACGGGAATCGCCTGGTTTTGGGCGCAGTACTGACGCATGTTGTAGTAAGAATAATTAAAGTCCGGCAAACCATGCGGGTGAGGATTCGCCTGACTGTACTGATAGTAGCTGCTAACCGAAGTTCCACGAGCAGATCCCACTTCCATGATACTTTTCGGTGGAATATCAGGAAGGACTAAACAATCTGAATTCACTTTGAGTTCTTACATTAAAGACAACCAAACACTTTGATGCTTGAACAATGTTGTCAAAGTGCAGACAGTCGCGCGGTTTTAAAGGGCGGGTTGTGCTACCTGAGGAGAGTCTTCTGGCTTGACCCCCACGTGGCTAAGAGTGGGCTCCGCTTGAGACTGTCTTTTGCACTGAGTAAGAGATGATTGAGTAGTAAAGAGCTCTCAGAAAACATGATCATTGGCAAAACAAAAAGGCGGCAGTCAAACAAAGTGGCCAACAATACCACAGCTGTCAAAGGGCATGAAGCCAGCTCTCCCCCAAAAAACCACCGTGGGATCCCATAATCCCCAGCAGTCTCTCTGTCACAACAGGCATATAGTCCTATTGCTTCCTTTACTGTATAAGACGTCTTCTGTCCTTGCTTAAAAACCATTTATAACATTTCGACTGATTCATTTACTTCCACGACAAGAAAATGATCAAATTATTGAAAACAATGTCGGAATGACAAAAAGAACGTGTTTCTGGAGTAATCAACGATCTAATCACACATCTGCCAAACTGCAGATACAACTAAGTCTTTATTTAAAAATTATTTTTAATCTCCCATATGGGAGATCCAGTTAAGGTAATCCCACTACTACAAATTCACCATACACGCTGGAGTTTTTCGTGGCACTCATGATTAAGATATTAATGCTCAGTATTAGTATTTCATGTTGATGATTGTGGTTACCCGAGGCTGAAACTTCATGCCAATATCACCTGTGGCGCTTTGTGTTCGGGCATCTAGATGACCATAAATTTTCATGGGAATCCAAGCCAGCTTGTGTTGTCCAAACATTTGTATAGAACAGCGTTACCGCTGGTGTAAAGGCGCATCATGTAAATCCCATATTGTTGTGATTGTCACTTAAAGAAACTCTAGATGTTTATATAGCAGATATATACCGCTTTCCAGAAATCAGTTCGATGATTTTAATATACCATTTGAAGTATAAATAATTCGCGATCTCGCCGTTTGCTTTCGCCAGGATGTTTTTTTTTTTCCTAGGAGTTATGCTTAACGGCCTTAATTATATAAGTATGCGTTTTCCTTGCTTACACAGTCCATCTATGTGCATGTAGTACTTTAAATGACCCTCCATGTTTCACGTTCAGAGTCTGATTCGTTCATATATACAGGTTATGTTATTCATATAGGCATTCTTCTTCTTTGGGGGGGGGGGGGGTATTGAATATTCAAATAATTACAGGAAAAATCATTCTCACAGCCCTCATATATATCTTCTTGAGATACAAGCTCTTTTGGGACAAAAAAGGACATTGCATCAAAACCTCTTGAGATCGAAATATCGACCTAGGTTTATATTATCAGCAATATATTCCACGGCACTTAATGATTTCGGTCGAATGTTTGATATTGTCTTTTGAATTTTAACACTTCCTGTGCAAAAACCACGACAATATTCTGAAATGTGAAACTAGGATTTCAATATGTTTATCATGCACACTAAAATTAAGGAAACATTGGATCTTAAAATAATCTGGTTATGAATTTCAACCAAATTCCCTTACCCTAGAATGTAACAGTTCAATCAGTGTCAGCATGAATATATAAATTACGATTTTGGGTTAGACAAAGGAAAGGTTAATCGCCGTACAATACCGTGGCTTCTAGGATTCAATTCGTTACACTGTATAGCAGGCGCTTAGTCTATATGATATGTCGACAAATAAGCTCGGTCTTGCATGCAGTGGAATGCAACCTGGACTTGTTCAATGAATTTATAGACATTTTAATACCTTCCAGTTGACACCATCTGAAGTACCTGTTATACATGTAAAACTCCGAGAGTTTTCTCCACATGATTGAGTGTGCCCATCAGTATGAAGATAAATGCAGATCTTCGAAACAATTTATTAGTACATACTACCATGGTAAACGAAAACGTATATTCTTTCGGTAACTATTTCTTTTTCCATTGAAAGTCTTGAAGGTTCCCTATCGACACAGCTGAACACATGTCATTTATAATCTTTCTCAACGGTACTATATGAGAGAGTGGTTTTATTTGTTGTCTTAAATCCAGATACTAATCATAGTGGGTGATGTGATTGATTGCGACTTCATTTACCTCCTGCTGACGAGTCAATCCTTTGAAGTTATACCCAAGCATGGTTAGAAATTGAACAGACCAGTGTACCTGGACGACTGTATGTGTAATATCCTATCTTACTGTCTTACCCACATGCTCAGAACGTTTTACATGTAGAAGTGTTTTTATTTGATGGGATCAAGAATATCGGTGGGAAAAGGGACTATAATGACAGCTTGCTCCCATTGGGGTTAGGGTATTAACTATACAAACGAAACCCTTCTAATAATTCCAACATGTCTTTCCATAACCCAAAGCCACACGACGACAATAGCTCGGGATAGTTCATCACTTGCCTGGATCTCAAAGCCACGTCTGAATCAAATTATCTTGTTAGCAAACCGACGTACTCTCAAGATCTGGCATGCGGGTTTCGATATACCAATAGTATGAACTTGCATGTCAAGTCTAATGCAACACGATGCTATATCTATTACGAAATTATGTATGTATACACAGGCACAGCCTACATAACTCAATACTCTGATGAACCCAAACTTCACAGCGATTATGTTGACTCTCCTTAATTCTTTGTTTGTTATTCCGATTAAACAGATTGAAACTCATGTCAGACCTTTTCTTACCTTGCTTGAGGTTTGCATTGAACTATCTGATGTGAAATATGAACCCAATGTTGTCGTGAAATTACTTTATTTTCCCACGTCACCTGCCATTTCAATCCGCGCACCTGTCGGTAAAGATGATGCCAGTAGTTTTTCGAAGCGGATTTACCGCGGAACATTTATGGTCTTGTTCAAATTTCACATCACCTCTCACATCCACCGTCCAGAGTGTTGGGGAAGGTTACTCTGATAATGGAGGGCAAGAGCTTACTTGAAGTGTGTAGAGCACAGACTTTGAAGATGTGAAAAAATGTAATCAGTGGACCTGCACGCCGTAAAAATCCCAAGTCCTGAAGAAACCCACAATAGTGTTACGCTACTTCAAAGGCTATCGTCATCGATTCATTTAGGAAGGATTCCCATTTCACACAATATAGCAAAGGATAAAGTGATAAACTCATCAGTCTTCACCATGTCACAAATTCCTCCATCTTGTGCTAAGGCGCATTTTAAAACACACGATGTCAAAAATTTGACCAACGGAAATTTTTGGTTCAGTCTGTAGCCGTCAAAAAGTTCACAAAGTCTAGGAACACTATATGTATGTATGTATGCATGGGTTTTATGTCGTGCAACATTTTTTCAGTTATATGACGAGGAGTCATAAGAATGTATATTTATACTGTGCTTTCTTGTGCCAGGGTAAGTCCATGCCGCCAAAGTGCTGCCACACTTTTGGCTATGTTTATTTACTTCTGATTTACACTGGTCACACGATGTGCAACCAAATACAGATGATGTTCTCAGAGATTTGTGTCCTGCATCAGAGTAAGGGCTGTATGACTTCAAACGCTCCGGTACCTACACCAACCACCCTTCCTGTGACCAATCTTGCAGATGGAGATGACAGGGTGTCCTTTGTCCCATGCAGGGCGGCTGATCGCAAAAATGTCATCGTTGTTTCAAAACTCATTTTCTGAAGAGGGGATGCACAAGATTCAATGGCATTTCTATTAAATGGCTTATAGGACCCTTCAAAAGTCATGTAATCAGCTATCAGTGACAGATGTCGGTAATCCACTCTAATTCCATATGCTCCAAACACACTTGTTATCTCCTGTCAACAAGAAACAAAGATTTTACTGAAATTTTCCACTTTATTGAACGCCAAACTTAAATCTTCGGGACCCCAAAGCAAACAAAAAAAGGTAAGATTTAAATGGTATAACAGTAAACAAAATGAGGTATCTCAATGCTATGACACAAGATCCAGCTCCCGGTTCTTGGCAGGTTAATGTGAAAGACCACTCAATAATGAAGTGGTGGTCAGTGAAAAGAGCATAAAAAACTGTATCTGAAAATACCTTCACTGATTTTTTGAGATTTTTTTCCCCACCAAATTATACCTAGTAAAATGTTTTGATTGTATGGTGGGCGTTATGGACCATATTGAAAAGGCTGAGGAACAGTAACGACAAACGTCACAGTTTCCCTTTTATTTCCACATTATATAGATACAGGTGTAGTACCACAGGTACAGTGATAAGAACGTAAACATATAACAATCAGAGGATATTTAGCAGCTTAAAAGGAATATGTGAAGTCACTGTCCCACAAAAATGTCATTACCAGTGCTGAACGAAGGAGGACTAAAGAAAACTGACCTTTATAAGAACCCTGGAGGCTGCCTCAATCCCAAACAAGTTGGCGATAGCATGTATATCATTACTGTACAGTTGTTTGAGGTCTAACAGATCTCCATACCCGTACATGGCCTAAAAGCAAACACAGTTATACAATAATATCACAGAATAAAATGTTAAAAAATGTGAGAAATTGCACACAAAGATACAACACTGTATTAGCCAAAAACCCCTTATCTTTAAATATCATCAGACATTTTACAGAATTTATAGCTTGTTCTATCTACAAATAGCATAAATACACAGTAATACACAAACAGACACTATGGTTCACTTATAAACTGGTTATGTTTTACTTTCATTCATCACCAAAAGGTCTTATGCTAATGGGGATATGAAAGGCTTTTAATGCCTACAAAGTATCTAAACTCTTTATCAAATTAATAGAATTTCTTACTGATATTTACAAATGGTAATTATGTGACTGACATGTATGGGTTTCACATACTATTTATTACTTCCTGGATGTTATTCATCAAACTCAAAAAAATCATTTAAATGACTATGGAATTATAACCCCTGGACTAATGAGATCATTTGAGAAACTAAAGTATCTCCTGACAAAGGGAAGTTTCCACCTGGTTAAAGACCAAAGATGTGAAGAACTTTACACTCAGAACCAGAATCTATCCCAAGATGGGTTAGAGCAACAAGGGCAATAGCTATAACTTTATTTGTACTTACAGAAATATTGACTCCTTCTGTTTTGAACTGAAAGTTGCCCTTACTTTCACTGAGCAGACACCTGGCTATTCCAGGCACCTGGTGTAGAACCACCCTTTCTGCATCCTGCTCAATCAGGGATGTCATGTCCAGTTTAGAGTTAGCCAAATCAAACTGAAGAAAAAACAGACAAAGTGAAGACGTTTTCAAAGGATTAGCTATTTAAACCAGGATGCGTAAATATAATTCATACAACAGTGCAACAGGCCCATTATGTTATAAACTGCAAGAATACATACTCTTTTACTACACTAATATTCCTTAGAATAGGCCAAGAGATGAAATAAGATATGTGTACATGTTAATATAAGTATCATTTGAATACATGAAAAATTTATAAAAAGAGCCAGGCTGTATAACACACCGTTTATCCTGGGAAGAGATAAACATACATATTTTTTTGTTCTAAAGAACAGCAAAACCTCACCATGAGGGTAAATTCACACCACAGCTCCTCAGGTGCATCATACTTGTATGCTGTGATATTAGGACTGACCTGCTTAACCCTCTGGAAGTATCAAAAAGATGTGTAATTGTTAACTGATCTCCAATTCAATTATCTCCATGTATCCAATTTTAAAGAGCTACTTTGGTTTCAAAAGTATTTAATACTGGCAGGCATATAAAAATTTTACCGTGCGCCCTGAACCCAAGAAGTCTGGCTTTTTTTTTTTAACACATTCATGTACTACAATAATGATTGGATTAAAAAGTATGGCAATCAATTATTCTCGAAAGCTGCCTTGGGGTCTCCATTTTGTCAGGCCATTTTTCCAAATTGATCAATATACAGAACCAGAATGATCAGAATTCTTTGTTCCTGCTCTTACTTTACTTGTCTGAGATAGTGAACAATCCAAAATGTACAGTATAACATACAATCCAAAGCAAAACTTCAGAAAACGGAAAACACCATTCACCCATTGTACATGCAGGCCCACTTCACACACTAGTGACACAGATGAAATAGGATGTTTAATTCAATATTATCTAATTAGCACTTGGAAATTTTTAGCAACTCACTGCAATTCTTTGTCTGTTCATAGCTTTCTTCCGTCCTGTGGTGTTTGTCTTTGTTTCTTTCTCAGACTCCAAGAACTGAGTCATCCCCTCGGGATCCTCTGTCACTTCCCCCTCCTCCTGTTCCTGCAGAGGCTCCTCCATTTCCACATCTTCTTCATCTAGCCAGAAACAAAGGGCATGTAAAATTACAAAATGCAAACACATCAAAAATGTCTTTTTCTTAAGGAGTCTTGGCATTAGAAAAAATAGTACAGTGACAATTACAAATTGTACTTTCATCTGCCAATGGACAACTAATGTGAATACAAACACAGCAGGTACTGGGCCAAGTTCACAACACTTAGCATGAACATCCGTTCATAGTTCTTTGAAACCGATCAGTATATCTTTAGCAACAGTCTGTCAAAGCCAAATATCTTACCACTGTTTTTTTCATCACCGATTTCTTTTCTCTCCTCTTCTTCCCCTCTATACTCCACACTATCATCTGCGCGTTCAAGAGATTTTTGCACAGCTGCATCATCTTCTCCTGGCTGGTCATTTTCAGAATCATTCTCATCTTCATCAGCAGGGAGGGCTGCACTTGTAGCAGTCTGCTCTCGGATTCTGATGGTATCAGAGGATACCAATCTGGTAAATACATGTAGTCAGAAAAGAGGACATCATGACAATATGTATTTCATATCATATCATCTGGTTGATTAAATCAATCATATACAGCAACACCTAGAATAAAGAAAAAGACACCATAAATCCTTTTTAACACG
The DNA here is from genome assembly GCA_016165875.1 of Acanthopleura granulata. Lineage (NCBI taxonomy): Eukaryota > Metazoa > Mollusca > Polyplacophora > Chitonida > Chitonidae > Acanthopleura > Acanthopleura granulata. The sequence goes on from JABBOT010000004.1 coordinate 19,787,035, forward strand.
TTTTTAGTTTTGTTAAGTTTGAAACCAGCCTTATAGTTGAAAGCTGAATTAATACATTACAAAGCTTGCCTCTTCCAAAATATGATGTAGGTCACATTTAGACCTACCTGTAAGCATCATTTACCAAAACTACTTTCACGAAAAATCTATAAAACTGAAAGTAGCTGTGAATATTTCTCCCACAGAACATTGTATAGCTTAGTACGAACTTTAACAACTTTCAAAAGACTGGTGGTTTATTCTTTTATTTTTCCAGTCTGAAAAATTCCACAAACCTGGTACCCGCCAACTCTGCCATTTTTTTCTTTGCCAAGTCAATCAAGCGTTTGATGTAGATGTATTCCATGTAGCTCAGAATCTTTTTTGGAGTTATGGCAAACCGTTCAACATAAGCAGATTTAGGGAGAAACTGAAACTTAATGGTGTATAACCTGCCACGCTTTCTGAAAATGGTTAAAGTAAAAAAAAAATGAGGAGATTTCAAAGTTATAAGTTTCACAGAGCAGCCATTTAAATATCATGACACAAGCATTATAGTAGATTACATACACTGCTTAAATGCATTTCTGTACACATTTTTCAAATGAATGGATTGCAATGCATACAATTAAAGAAAAATAATTTATTGCAAAATGACCTTGACAGAACATAATCAAGAACATGATAAGAATGCTGTTACAGAATAAAAAGCTTAGCTAACCTTTTTGACTTGACGAATATGGAGTCGCAGACAGTTACCTCTTGAAGAACCTAAGAAGAAAAAAAGAGCACACCTTCATTCATTCATTCATTCATTCATTCATTCACTCCTCTAATTTGCTCTAATACTAAATGGGAAATCACTAGAATTTAGTCAGAAAAACATAACTATCTACGTTATTAACAACACTGCCCTCTGTCCCTCAACTTTTCATCATCAGCCACACAGGCACTACCGGCTTAATTCAGATCCAACATACTATCTCTCTCTTGAAGCCCACAGTATTTTGGCCCGGCCTCAAATCTTAACACATCTCACACACAAATCTTGAACTATTGCATCACATTTCAGTGTCACAATGACCTACAAATATATTCATGGGGGCGTAACTCACAATGACTGTCCATATTTGATCAAAAGTTGAAACCAACCTCTTTGAGGCAGATGCGGTTTAGATTTGTCATTAGAGTCTTAGCTCTTGTCTTGGCATCAGGCATGCGCAGTACAGGAATCTCCATGGCTGGTGTCTTTATATTGGCGCTGGCTACCATTAAAATCTCGCGTAACCGAGGGATACCCAGTGTGACGTTCATTTCACCACGTCCAGCAAAATGAAATGTGTTCAATGTCATCTGCGTGGAAGGTTCACCAATAGACTGGAACAGATTTAATAACAAACAAAATCACTTCAGCAATGATGATACTTGTCATTAGTAACACAGTGGCACTAAAACTAAAAGTAATTTCAAAACGATTATATTTTCCAAATGATCATTTCTCTTCCTAACTAACATTCCTAGCTACAAGTGAGTGGTTAAACCAACTAAATAAATAATATGAATCATTTGACATATTTATGTTAGTCTCTTTGCAGAAAAATCGAATATTTCACCACGATATGGCTGAGATATTGCCGATGTGGCGTTAAGCCATAATCATTCATTCATTCTTTGCAGAAAAATGGCTTTTAATAGAGTATACCTGAGCAGCTATTAGTCCTACAGCCTCCCCTGGGTCAATAAGGCTCTTCTGGTATTTCAGGGAGATCAAATGCCAAAAATCAGATTGAGTTATCTTCCCTTTGCGTGCTGCTTTTTTCCTTGACATTTCCCCATCGGAAACAAATACCTGTAAACAATCACACCTTTAGTGTCCCTCATAAAGTATACATTAATACAGAATCTAGATGAAATGAATGCAGGAAATCAAGGTATCATCGGCTTTATTTTAGCCAATGTTTGTTTCAACACAATGTTATTTTAAAGACATATAGTTGAATTTTTGTGGAGAACTAGGATATTCCATAGTTTCTCTATAAAATTGCTACCAGTACCAGAGTCTTACAGTACATCTTTTAAATTACTACCATTTCAAGGCACTAAATTTTACTTCTTTCGTTATTTATTTATTTGATTGGTGTTTTATGCCTTCCTCAAGAAAATTTCACTTATACGACTGTGGCCAGCATTATGGTAGGAGGAAGGTTACTGGGATGTTTAAGTCATCTCAAGGTTTGCAAGGTAGATAACGTCAGGGAATAAGAGAGGAAAACGCCAGAGTGTGGAGACCATTCCTTGTTGAACATAATCTACTTACATCAGCATGACATCATCTCAGTGATCTATCAGATCTATCAGGGCCTAGTGGCTCACAGGCCACCCTTTATACACTGAGAGCACAGACCTCAGTTAGAGCATCGTTTTGATAAGCTACTAGACTACAGCTGGACAAGCCTAGTTGTTTTGCTTTAACAGGTTTCAAGTTGATTTATAAAACAATGTGTAACTTCAACATGGTAAATATACATATCACAATATTCACAAAAAGACAAGCTTTTAGAAGTGATAAAAATAAACAATACACAAAGGTCAAAAAGTTAAAGCCAACTAAAGGCACAAATGACCAGCCTTCCTAGTAGTTTTCACCTCTTTGAGCTGTTAATATATTCTACATAGTTTCTAACCTTCACTTAATTTACATCATTTGAAAGCTTGTTTCAAGACAAACAAATCCATATATAGATCATCACTGAGAGGCACAAACTTTTAAGTTATAAAGACCTTTATGTTAAAATAAAAACACAAACATATACATTAGAATGGCTTCACTATCAGGCATCCCTAATACACGTCAGTGGCTAGATGTCAGGTAAAGGTGGGATGGGGTGGGGTAGTGAGGTACATGTGTCTGGATAAGTATTACCAGTCAAAAAGCTCAGTGAACCATAACAAAGGGCCTGTGTTACAGGAAACTGGGCAGAGCCCAGAGGAAACCCACAACCATCCGAAGGTTGCTGGCAGACCTTCCCACGTACGGCCTGAGAGGAAGCCAGCATCAGCCGGACTTGCACTCACAGAGACCACACTGGTGGGAGGCACCTGGGTCATTACGCTACACTGGTGTGCCAACACCCTCGGTCACAGAGGTCCCCACTTAATTTTAAGAGTTATAGAAAATTGAACTCAAAAGTCTATGATAATGGCTACGTTTGACTTACTAACTTACTTTGTCTGGGTCTGTTGAGCAGTATGTTGTCACAGTGTCTGCCATTTTGTCTGACATTACCCCCAGAGTGCACGGAGGGCTCAGGTGGGTCATCAATGGGTCAGCACATCTAACCTCCCGCTTGCAGTACCTACAATTACAGGTAACCTGATGCCTCAACCTCTTCTCATTGTTTACTGCAGAGCTTAAAAAATTCTAAAAATTAACCTGCATCTATGCTGGTATATGCAACAGGCATTTGGATTTTTGCAGTCAAATTTACAATTTATGGATTAAGACAAGTGCGCTTGTGTGGTCAGTCATCACTCGACAAACTACACAGATCACAAGTGAAATCGATACAAAGCCGGGTTCTTACCTGGGAGAAAATATTAAATTTTCTGCACCACAATCTATGCACTAAATGTCAACCCGGGCAAGGTTTCACTAAGGTTCTGCATACTGCTTATGTCAGTAGTGGTTTTTTTTTTTTGGCAAAACTAAGACACTAGTTTGCTAACACACTAACCAGTCAGCCATGGAGGCCCCGAGTTGTTATTTGAGAACTTTGTTATATTCCTGCAGACTACTTATCAATCTTCTCTTAAAAAGAGTATTAAGACAGTGTGTAGAGCATTTCAGAGTAGCATGGACAACATTGATATACCAATGGAGCAAGACATACTTGTGCCGTTTCTTCTCCGTCAGTGATCTCCACTTGGCCACCATGATGTTTGACGCCTCACTGCGACCATTTGCATCGATTCTTCTCTGAGATTCAGTTGTCACAAGCTTGTGGCTTTTCTTTCGGCAGAATCTCAAAAACCCAGAAGAACGATGCTGCTCAAGACGCAAAGACATTTGTTGTAGATGAGAACCCACCTGACAAAAAAAAAATAGCCACATGGTTCATTCACAAAAACCAGTAAGGTATTTTTCTTATCCATGAGCAAGATCTTGTTTATCTGGCCTTATGACTTTAATTTTTTTTTTCTTTCTTTGTTACTGAGCAAAGGATGATAAATAAAGTAGTGTAGACCTAAAATTCTGTGTTCTGGCATGCATACTTTTAAAGTTGGAGATTGGCCCTGGACATGCACAGATTTAAAATCACATGTGCTAAGTGACTGCCGCAGACCTGTGATAACAAGTCATGGATGGATTATGGCATCGCTCCTTTCCAATCCACTTTGCCACTCATGTAACACATGTAACAAACGTCAATAAGACTGTGTCAATCTTGAAACTTAACTGCACTCATTCTAACTCCTGATGGAAAAAAAATGTCATTGTCCTTAATATACATGTATATATGTTGTTGTCAAATAAGAATTACACGTAATTTCTGAAATTATGGTGGAAACCCCACCAAAGTTACACACTCCTCAAAACTCACTTAATAACGAGCAGAATAGCTAGCAGGTCTCTCCACTAAGAAGCAATTTCTCAAGGAAACCTCTACAAATCCACTAGGGTTATCATTAGCGAGTGCATTCCTTGAAGTTCATTATACATGTGGGAACTGTGACACGAAAGTGGTGCCATAATCTGCATTTTATTTCAAGTAGATGATAAATATTTAATTACTGGAGTATGGGGAGCAACATTTCTTTCTGGTTTCATATGAACTTTTCAAAACTTTCCTTTCCCATAGTTCTCACTTCCTCATGATCTATCATGGACCATAAACCTCTTAAACAGTTCTGTCTCCTTTCTTACTCAATTCAGTCTTTTGTTGTTCTCCATGATAAATGAGCCCCACACTTTTAAACAGCTTCAGTCTTTCCCCCTACCCCATAGAACTCACCTCCTCATAAGCCTCCATGGTTACATCAACTCCATATTGATCAAAAGCCCCAGACTTTCCTTTCCCTCGTCGCTTACAAGCACGGTTCTCAATCAGGAACTGAAACTGCTTCTGATTCAGATAAGGGGTCCTTAAGATGTCCAAGCCATCTTCACCAGAGTTAAACTACAATGGATGTGAACAAAAACAAATATAAGGACAGATGCTTTGCCAAAGGTATACATCAACAGCTCATTAAAGGGGCACGGTCGCCCAAATAGTAGGTATTTTTGCCTTATTACAGAATGACATGAATATTTGGTATTTTTCTCAAGAAGTAAAACTTACAACCTTTTTATTAATCCCATGACCATCATTGTACATTAATAGCATGCTTAAAAACAAAAACAAAAAACTGAAAACTCAAAAGTCTACCAGAATACATGTATTTAAATGAGGGATTGTCTATTCGGTAAACTTCATATGTAAATAAATGTGTAAAAGAAGGATTTATGGCTCTCTCAAAACAGGATCGGCCAAAAAGAGGTGTAAGAGAGAGCTCAGCAGGTTGGCAAGCAAGTCTAGAGTTGTATAAATGTTGGCCAGTTGTCCCAAAACTACTACTCGAAAGGTCAGTTCAAATGTTGTTGCTGTTGTGGCAGAGTTAACCATCAAACAGACACATTTCTGACTCATAGTTTAATGAGAAGATTATTTGTAAGAAAATTATTAAATATCCCACACCAAAAGAAATGACTGAGGGTCCTGCACATCATGGTATAAGTTCCTGAAATCAACTTATTGTCATTTTTGTTTTACAAATATGTTGCAATACAAATTCAATATTGCCCATAATGTCCACATTTATTTATTTATATGATCGGTGTTTTATGCTGTGTTCAAAAAGAATATTTCCTTTACACAAACACGACCAGCATTACAGTGGGAGGAAACCGGGCAGAGCCTGTTGGAAACCTCAGCCACCCGCAGGCTGCTGGCACACCTTCCTACATGATGTCCACATTTAAAGAATCCCATAAATGCCAAAGTGAGAATTCTATGGGAGACTGACAGGCTACACAAAAGGGTCCAAATTGCAGAAAAACACACTGTTTCGTGCTGTGAAGCTGCAATGCTTGTGTATTGCCCAAGCGTTTTAAGAGCACACATGCACAGAAAACTGTGACACACTACAGGAAAGAATAAAGGGGCACATGGCTTGGATCAAACAGCTGAAAGGTGAGTTTGATGAGTTCCCCATTGTGTAAAGCAGCCAGGAAAATGTCACTATTTTGTCACTGGTGCCCTTGTGGAATGATAAAATGTCCTAGAACTCATATCCACAGATCACAGAATAAACTCTAAGCTTCAGTAATGGAAAGCTAGTGGTGTCCTCTGAGAGTGCTGTACATTTATCTGTATTCTTCCTGTACCTGCATGACACTGCCATCACTGTCACGGACTGTAGAGTCGTAGCTCACAACGAGGCCCTCCAGGTGTTTTATCAAACACCTCTGAAGGTAACCACTCCTACTGGTCTTCACAGCTGTATCAATCAGTCCCTGAAAACCACAGGTGAAACAACTAGTTGAAACAATTAGTCCTTCATATTCACATGGCAAACAGCTTTACATGGTAATTTTAATCTTGGGCTTTAGTGATATTAGAGGACAGAACATTTAGTCAACTACATGTACATGGATTACAACATGATGGCCTAAGGGACTAAAAACAAAAGAAAAAAAGATCCCATGCCTGAAACTATTACAAACACCAGTGGCAGTCACGATTTCTTACCTCTCTTCCGGCCATACAATGGAAGAAGTATTCCTGAGGGCGGATGCCTGTAAGAAAGCGTCCATCAACAAATCCCCCAGCCCTTGGAGAAAGGTCGTAAGCCAGAAATGATGGCAATGATTTTCCACTGATCATTAGCGGGGGTCTACGTCCTTCCAACTCAATCTGACCCAGCAGACAAGAGATCTGCATGGTGTTCACCTGGTATGGGGACAACAAGCAACAAGCATACTTAGTTTTTGTAAAGCATTACGATACCTGAAACCATTAGGCATGCATTCTTGTCACATAAGACGTCAAATCTCGCAGCCAAAAACTCAGTTATTTGTGCTCACCACTTCACTTGGGCAACAAAATAATACACAGAAAATATGTCAAATTCCAAACCATGGTTCAGTCACATCTGTATGTTGATCTAAACGTTTAGACAGAAATGGTACAAGAAGTTTCCAATGTGCCTTACAGTGTTATTTGGTGTTTTATCTGCCATAAAGTATCCTACCCTGATTTCGCTTTACACCTATTTGTAAGCTATTGTGGGGTACTTTTGTTGTTAGTGCACTTACAAAACTAGCAGAAACCGTTTATTAACAGCAATGTCACTTTTTTTTACTAAACATTTAATGTGTATCAACTTGTCTGAATCTTCATTAAAGCTGAGAACAATGTTTGACGCCAATGAACCAGATGATGGACAGTTACACCATCCTCTTTTTGGCTTTTCAATGATTCTTGTAGATGTAAATTCCATGATCAGTGCATTATGAGAGAAACATAACAGAAATCTTACCGTGGAACCCTTAGCACCAGACTGCACCATCAACTGGAGGTTATTTTCAGGGAATACCTTGAGAAGTCCATAAGGCATACAAGCTCTGCACAGAAAAGGAGTCACATTTTAGTAAACATTTAAGACACCAAAGTGAATGATGGACACAGGAAAACACTGCGACAGATGCTCTGCTAGTATAAAACAAACAGAAATTTTTGACATCCAAAGATCACCTTTAGCCCTGAAAACCATGATATTAACATTTGCATGGGAGGAAAAAACTCACTTCAATAAAGTCTTACTTTGTGATGTTGTTTTGAGCTTGGTCTGTTTTGCTCTTCATTGCATGATCCAGCTCAGCAAGCTTTGTCTCGATGCCAGAGAAATGTGCTGCCTGATAACTAGCCAGGAGCTTTGGGCCATCCATCATCTCCTCCAAACTATAGGCCTGTCGGATTACGTCAGCACCACACTGGCGAGCCTTGTTCATGATCTCCTTTCTTTCCTCATTTGCCTGTCAAACATATTCATCATCATCATTTTAATGTAATCAGCAAAATAGGTGAACACTTCCTAGAGCTAGGCCTCAAATGCCACAGGTTGTTTAAACATAAAATTGGCTTTTCCTACAAAATAGACAGATGTATACTACTTTTTCAACTTTCATTGTGGGTTACTCTTTTTTAGAGCAGGAACACAAAAAAGGGAAAACAAACTTCTCATACCTTATCTGTGACCAGGATGTCTTCCACACCCAGAGTAAAACCTTTCAGTTGTAGAAAGCTCATGAACAGACGAGCCAGACATGTTAGCAGCTTCCCTGATGTAGCCCCTCCATAAAGCTGGAACGAGAAAACAACAAAAACTGTAGCATTTCTCAACTCTTTTGCATACGAAAGAACAACTTTCAGCAACTTATGCACATTTTTAATTTGATTTTGGGGACAAACCTACACTGGTTGGATTGGCCAGTTTCAGGGTTTCACAAAAAGTATAATTTTATCAGTCAGCACAAAATAATGCCTTAAGAATATGCTTGCATGAACACCTTGCTGACATGCGAAAAGGTTAAGAATTACATTACAGAATTTATTTGTTTACTTATTTGATTGGTGTCTTATGCTGTACTCGAGAATATTTCACTTACTCACTTGAACTCACAGCGAATTATGCCCCACACTAAATATGCAAAACTTATCTATCGATTAAAGAAGGAAAATGAGCAAACTCAAATTCAGACACCTCAAATATACATGGAACAGTATTAACCAGTTTTGGACTAGGAAATGACATCATGTGAGAAGTATGGATGCTGCATGAAGTCAAAATACATGAAGTATGCCTCTATTATCGCCAAACTGTTTTATGAACTGATGATATATAAAATCTCATATTGTCATTATACAGCAAATATACAGTCAGTGATAAATTTTTCTTGCCTCATATAAAGCATGAACCATGCTGTATGGAGTGTTGCCATAGTGACCCTTGTCCAAAACACCCTGCAAGAGGTCACCATCTTTGATCAGAACAGTGCCTTCACCCATTTCATCCCCTGAGGGGTACAGTGACCCTGGAGCGTAACCCGTGAACTTACTAGATATCCAACTCTGGAAGATGGAAAAATAGAGATATCAGGCCCTAATCAAGGAAGAAAATACAACAAAGACTGAAAATTTGTAAATGGAAAGGACATCACTGAATTAAATTTTACAATGCTGTGTCACATCACTGAATTTGTCTTGTCACATTAATTTTAAATCTGTTGCAAAGGTGTTGAAGCAGTGTTGTAAAAAACCAACATCAAGGGATAAAAAAACCATGTAACAGGACAGTATCAACAGCATCCATTTGATTACATTTGCTTTAGTGAGGAATAGAGATTTTATCTGATTTATTAAAGTTTTATCGATGAAGACAATTGTACAATCATACATTACATACTGACCTTTGACACCTTTCGTCACAAATAACATTACAAAATTTTTACAACACTGATATTTTTTCCTTTTCAAGAAAGTCAGTTTCCCAATTACAAACAGATTGCAGTCTTCAACTGACAAGTTTACAGATGCCAATATAAGTCCATAGTCATGTGTGTCGTAATATCTCTAACAATGAATAAAACGAATTATTAGTTACCTTCTCAGGAATCTTAGCTTTTCCTCTTAGATTCAGCAGTCTACAACCATTTGGAGTTATGTTATGTAAAATTGTGGATATTACCTGGGGGGGGAAAAAAGGTAAATAATATTATGTATTAATATGCTCCATGCTCAACTGAACAACTCTGTGAATATTATCTTTAAATCTGTAAGCAAAATTTTCAGATTTCATCTTACCACTGTAACCCATTGCTTGCAACCTGTTTATTATACTTTTTGTCCTTTATTTGTTAACACTTCCTGTAAAATTCTTACCTCTTACTGCAACATAATTATGAAAGCATGTTGACAATGGCCAAAGTGGGATTCTTGTTGCCTATAAAACTGGACCCTTCAGATAACTGAGTAAATAATATATTTATAAAAAAAGTTCATGTACATGAACCAACATTTCTAACAATTCCAGTACCTGTTTGCCAGCCCAGAGTGGGCAAGGTTTGAGGATGGTGGGAGGTTGGAACTTGATGGGAGTATCTGTATCTACCAAAGCACTGTATACTAATTGCTGATAATCACGTCTGTAAAAAATGAGAACATTACATACAAATTGCTTTTTACTTTTTACAAGCCACCAGACAGATGAACACAACCAAATGATTTTTCCATCTTCATTTTTAAAGCAGTTTCTTACCTTTTTCCAAACATTTTTTTATCAAGGTGTATTTTGTAATTGTTTCATTGATTAACACATAAAATTATTGACGAAAAATATGTATCAAAAGACTTAATTATCCCCAAAACAATTATTACCTGCTGAAAAACCTGCCACGCACAGTAAGGGACACACCAGCAACCATGTGATCCTGAATCAGCCCAGCCAGTGGAGAGCCATCTTTGGGCACCAGATAGTTGTTGTTGGTACTGACTAAAAAACCAAAAAAAAAAAAAAACACCAAAAAAAACCAAATAATAATAATGACCAAAACAAAAATAAGGCAGAAAAAACATGACAAAAATGAAATGGGGTTTTCACCCATGACTGCCGTGTATGATACATACACTGTAGTGAGCGGCAGCCACAAGGGTATTGCCTTCATGGGCCACTCTTTGTAAGGCTTTGGTCCTAATCAAGCCATCAGTGAACCATTCTGGGCTTACATACGGTTAAATGTTCATACTAATACAGGTTAAAACAAGAAATCCAAAGTTACATCAATCTTTTTTTTCTTAAGCACATACACATGCATTGGACGAATGATGTCATATTCTATATAAAACTTTCACACGTAGTGTTTGCAAAGACAGAGAAAATACACATACCCTAACCATGAAGACAATTTCATTTTCGCAACCAAAGACGTACTACTTGCAACTAGTGTCTTTGATTTCAGGCAGCATTTTTTGTTTGTTACTTATTTGATTGGTACGTGTAAAACACGTACACGCTATTCACAAATACTGTATTTAAAATATTTGCAGAGTGTGAGGCTTATGTATGTGGTAAACCCTGAAACTTATGCAATTCTCAAATTAAGGTACTTGACAAATTTCCTAATGTAAACTTCATGCTACACGTAGGTTTGATTTTGCAGTCACAGACATGAAACATTATTCCATATTCCGATAAAAATCCAACATACCCGCAGGAACACTGGATGGTTCAAAATAAATCCAAGGGCCTACTCAAAAGTTTTTATTGGTATATTGGCAAAAGATTTTTTTTTATTTTTCTTTCCATGTTAATTTTTTAAAATTGCTACCTTTTCCAAGAGCCAGAAAAACAAAAAGAATTCCCTATCAACGGAATCTACTTTTTCACATAGGGCTGGGTTATGAACAACAGACAGTTTTTTTAAGGAAGCCCTTGTCAAGTCTTGGAATCTGTTCTACATTCTTCTTTACATTTTAAGTCACAACACCCAATCATAGAAAATATTACCTAATGTATATGCTTCTGCTCTGCACAATTCATTCTGTGGAAAGTGAGCATTCATTTCATCTCCATCAAAGTCAGCATTGTAGGCTTTACAGTTTGCATAGTGCATCCGTAAAGTTCTCTCTCCTGGCAAAACGTGAGCCTGATGAACAGAAATTAAGTAAGAAAAAAATTCTGAGTCTTGCTTGTTAACTTCTGACATTTTACACCAAACAAAGAACTACTGGAACAATTGAAATATTGCACTGATCTCAATGGGTAAAGGAAAGCCAGGGAAACTAAGCACACACACGTTTTATCCTTTGTCAGGCACTTCATTCATAACAGATCTATTTGAGTCCTTTGTGCTAGAGTTACAAATTGACTATAACATCGTGCATAAACAAAACTGAATTGAATCGGATTACTATGTCCACATGCCCACATGACAATACAGCTGTTCCCAAGGGGACACAAGGAATCTGAAATCATAGTATTTATACCAGACACTTTCCCGGAAATACTGGGCCTGAAGGCACATTTTGCTTCATTCTGACTGTTATCCAACCTATATGGCCTACGTGAAGGTATCTTACATTAAAGGTTAAGACCAAAAAGGCACCCTAATTTAAAACTTTTTTATCAGTACCTTGTGAGCTTGAATACTTGGTCGATGGAGAGTAGGCTGTCGATTCAACAATAACACATCTCCATTTCGAAGATGACGGTAAACCTGAAATAAGCAAATTCTAAAATTAAAGTACAGCATTAAGTTCTGTTGTTAAAAACACAAACTCACATTCATGATATAGAACAATGAGAATAGAACAATGATCATAAAACAGAGGCAAACAGAAAAAATTATCAGAAAAATCAAAAAGTTCCGCTCAGATACCTTAATTTTGCTTAAAGCTTCCCAAAGTATATTTTCTGGTTAATGTGAGAGACTGGTACTAATATGCAACACTGTAAGATAGACATACAAAACAATTACAAAATCATCAAAGGAGCATTTGAAGTACACAACAAACTTACCTGTTTGTTACCTGTTGATAGGAGCCCTGATCGACCTGGTGTGGTTAGAAGTTGCTTTGCCTGGGCAAGACGCTGGTTTTTGTCCTTGGGACTCAGCATTGTTTTAAACCCATTTTCCTGAACCACAAGCACAGCCCTTGACAGAAGAAGAAATTAACAGGTTTCACAGATTTGTTACCTTTAAAACAGAACATCCAATCAGTACAGAAACATTCAAAAATGGGATAAGTCTGGTGTTAATTTGAAGACTTAATATGTATAATGCACAAATGAATCTGCACTTTTCCAAATCACCATTGACTGAACTTTTTACACATGACGATGAAGCTGTGAATAACACCTACCCTGGATGGACATTGGGCCCATTAATGACAGCCTGACGAAGCTCTTGTACATTCCATGGCGTGACTGGTTCTGGGTAGGTGAGGCGTGTGGCAAACGTCATAGGGATTCCAATCTCACTGGTGCTTATACACGGATCAGGCGAAATAACGGATCGAGCAGCATAATTCACTCGCTTCCCCATCATGTGTTTTCTGAACAGTCCTTCTTTCTTCTCCAAAATCTGAAACAGTTCCATTTCAGAATTAAACCAACCATGATTTCCTTTGCAAAACACTATAACCAACATATTTAATAGCCTTCTCACAGTTTACAACGGAGTTGTACGTGATGGAAAATAAGAGAGCCCAATATGTCAATTTTTCTTTTTAATGTCAAAAATCAATGGCAAAACTGAACAGGATGGAAATAGTGACATCAGTGTTCTCATTACTTTACAACCTTATGTTACCCTTTCAGATGAACTTAACAAACCTGGATAATCCTTGACAAAATGACCATTCACATAAGACTAAACTTTGATGTGGTATCAAGACTACCAAAGAGCTCACCTGTAGGGGATAGATTCTAATATGCAGTACACTGTCAGGAATTTGGTAATTTATGGTATTTAACTAACATTTTATTCAACATTGCTTTCCCTGTTATTGGACGCTGACGCTCAGGGTACAACATACGCTATGCATGTATGAAGCACTGGTCAGCTAAAAAAAAAGCAACTTTAATTTCTGATAACTTGCTTTCAAGCCAACACAAGACTAAAGTATAGCATCTCTTCACACTACCTGCCTTTAATTATCACCTCACCTGCTTGATGCCTGGCTTTTTATCAGTGCTGATTTTATCCAAGTCACTGTCCACCACACCGTTCACATGAATCTGCAGCTGCACCCATGCACTGTGCAGTTTCTCTGTTAAGTTATCACCAGGAACTTTCTCAATGGCACTCTGTTAACAAACACATGATGAGGGACATCACAGCTCTGCCATAAAAAATTAGCCCTAGCTTACAGGACACGAAAACGAAAATATGGCAGAAAACCTTTAACAAAATATACCTTACAAATGTCAAAGACTTTGATTACTTAACCCATTTATTTAGAACACCAATTTATGTGTGTGTGATGAAGGAGGTAGGGAGGAGGGGTGTAGTCTCTGAAATGGAGAAAGTACAAGTAGCTGTACTTTCCTAAAAAAGAAACAATGAGGCGCGATAGTACTGAGGCAATTCTTCTTTCAGGGAAGTACTTTTACGAGTGCTTTCTCTGTCTTAAATGATAGTCACTGACAATATTCATGTACCAGAGTGATTTTCTACACTACCCAAATGATAGGAATAAACATTTGACATAAATTGTCCTATTTCATGCAGTCAATTTGGACTATATATATCTACAAGGATGAAAATTTTATTACTGTCCTTTATGTAACACGTTCGTGAATTTATAACCGGTTGCTTTACCCATGCGGGCCCAGTTAAATTGCATCAGATATCTGCGTGCATGTTTCTTGGATCTTTGAATACATGCGCTAATTGAACAGGACAGCATCGCGGTAGAACAAACTATGGCATATGCATGGCAAAGGCAGTGGTTTTCATGGGTGTCTTATGCAAGGTGGGGTGACGCAATGAGAGACAGCTTTATAAGATCCAGGCCACAAAGAACATTGTTTTATTTCATCATGGATTCCAACGAGGACGAGATATTCTTCACACAATCAACCTTTAAGTCCCCAACTAATTCGTTCAAATCGGATGATCCCGCTAACATGAATGATTCTCCTTTAAGAGACATGTAGGCCTGCTAACACCAGTGATTAGGAGCTCTCACAAGCCCTGGATAAGTTTGAAATAGCTGGTAATAGACGTCATAGCCCTACAACTTCATGTGTTCATGTGACTACTACCAGCCGATTTCAGTCTCCAAAGTCCTACTCTGCTATGACGATGTGTAACACTCAAAGGTAATCCACATGTCTTAGAACAAATTTATCGAAATCTGTAATGTGTCTTGAAGTTTAAAGTGAAACTTTTACCATTTAAATAAGTCAAGATCTGATAATGAAGTCAAGGCCCACATGCTTACCCATGACTATCTTAATTAAAGGACAGCTTTGTGTGTAAAATGATACAAAGACAAAGAATTGTGTTTTTAAAACCGTGCTATAGGGTTGATGTGACATGCTTTTGTAACCTTTCTAACTTGTTAAGCAATCTCCCACACTCTGAGCAACTGAATGTTACTCAAATTCACTCAGACATCACCAGTTGTTCTGTTCAGGCAAGAGATATTGAGCCAAAGCTATTACTTTGTATAAAGTAGAAAGAAGCAAACAGATAGGGCTCCCCTAAATTAAAGTTTAATTCTGATTTGATACATCATTATATTTATCTACCTTTTAAGTGAAAAAATGCAAATAACCCTTGCCTCCAAGGTGGGTCATTTTGCTTTATTTGTTGTCTGTGATGTAACTCGTCACTATAAGCCTTGAAAACTGGTTTTCAAACTTCTGTCTATATATATGTATGTTTTTTTATCTCACCAGTATATTTATGTCACATTGTCTTTTTTTTTTTTCAACATAAGTTTTTGGAATATTTCCAACTGGAGAAAAGATTAAATAGTGATGTTGACAAAGACCCATAAATACATACATATACAGCCCCAAGTACACCTTTTTTCATGAATTCAGGATTCAATTCTTTTTGTATTTAAGTAACACGAATCTAAACAAAATGACAAATATACTAAATATATGAAACAACTTTCAAATTATGCCAATAACATAACTAACTGACGTGGACAAGGACATAAGTTGCATCAACCGAACACTTTTGGGAAATAGACGCAGACAAGTATCCTACTGGGACTCTATGCTTTACTGTCATCAGCCTTCAGCTTTGTTTAGAACTGAATGGTCAGTATTTTTAGTTACTACAACATAATGACTTTTGAAAAGTTAAACACACATTGGACCAGCTAATGAAAGATCATGCCCAACAAGAAATTGTGGACTGCCACAGGAAGGCTGAGATAATAATGTTGCAGGAGGAGGATATCCTATGGCAAAAGGGTGTTCTTGGAACCACTAATCCCCGTGTATTTGTTGATACAATGCTCTGTTTAAATGGGTTGCAATTTGCCTTCCCAGTAGGGCAGGAACACAGAAATTTGAGACTGGAAAACAGTCAGTTCACACTGTTGACCAGTACCAATGGCTCATGCTGCTTGTGGTACGTTGAGTACATGTCGAAAGCAAACCAAGGTGGACTTAAACACAAAAAATATAGAAGGAAAGTCATCTACACCTACAAGGGCAACTATAATCCAGAAACGATGCATCATTAACGTGTTCAAGCTATACAAGAAGCACTGGTAAGGTACATACTTTCAATTTTTATTTAGAATGAAACTCTTACATATACATAACATTTTTAGCTCTACACAAGGAGTTTCCAAACTTTGGTGTTGTTGCAAAGTGAAATAGTGCCAAACTGTCTTCATGTCTGGGGCTGGGAGAATCTGTTTTTTACTTCCTATATCCCTCCCCAGTTTGAATGCAGTCTGTCTAGTCCAGTAGAGGTAAAGATAAATACATGTATACTGTAGAACTAGCTGACAGATTAACTAAGACCAGACCACTTTTTCTTCTAGAAGTTTGTGAAGCGAGTCGTATATATATATATATATATATATATAATCAGCCTCAGGCGTGGTATTGCTTTCACCCAAAATTGATCGCATTCCACCAATACAACGGCGTACGCTGCGACTTCGCTCAGTTTTTGACTTCATGGTGTGAATACCTTTTATAATCCATCTGGTCAAATATAGGTCTTTGGTTCTATCCCTGTACTCCTCCACCATTTAAGACTGATATGTTGTCTACATAAATCCATCCTACTACAGTACAAATCTGAAGCAGCCCTAATGAAATATGTTTACACATTTAACCATGTAAACATGTATCAATACCTTAAGTCTTTTTTTTTCTTGTTTGTTTTTCATCCCATTGACCAAGACTGCCTTTTATTTGCGGCCGCTAGACAAACCAATAAGGACATATGGTTTTCATATGGGAATTCTCAGCTTAGCTACGACTGAAAACCAGATCTGCACAATTGCTGGATTTGCTCGTTATTGAACAAACCATTCACTGAGAGCAACGGCTGCTATATGTTTATATCAGGAGGGCACTGATGTACAGCTCATTACACAAATAAATGGACAAATGAGGGAGTATAAACGTACTGATTATGCTCAACACCACAAAGGTAATGCCACTGTGTTCTGCAGACTTCAATGTTGTCTTGAGGCCCCTATTGTAAAATGCCCCGTTCGGAAGTGCCTAGCAGTAGCAGCGATGTGCGAAATGTACCAAATGTGACTATAAATGTAACAGTTAATAACAAAGTATTAAAAGGTTTAATGTTACATCAGCATATGTATATGATACATAAACAATTTTGTTATTTGATCTAAAGTGTTCCGTACTTAGCATCCTATGTGTTAATCGTTTTGTAAGCAGGGTTTGTCATCAGATGGAACTTTTGGACAATTACATTTCCACAACTGTGTGGAAATAGTGTGCAGATTATGTCCTCTTTTAAAGCCTTCTCTCATTGGCAGTCAGACATTATTTTGTTGACCATGTCTACACCGAATAACCCCCTGAATCCAGAATCCACACAACAAAAAAATATGTTCCTGTTCATCAAGACGATGTGGACATTTGATATGGCAGATTTACATGCAACACAATAGGACATATGTATGTCAAATAACGCTTTCAGAGGGCTATTCAATTCAGAACAAGTCCTCAAACTGCATGGAATAGCATGCTAATTTACATGTCTCTGTACATTAAGTTCTCCATTGTATTGTACTTTCCAGAATAAGAACGCACACTATCTGTAGTTTCCCAAAAAAGAAACTACAGTTCGACATTTTTTTTTTTTGACTCTTCAGAAGCCCTTGAAAACCACGAAAATTGTTACTATGCATACATTTATTTATTTACAAAAATATTCACCTTGCTTTACAAAACATCATAAAGAATAAAACTCACATTTATTCATTCATTAAAATATTTACATACTTCATAAGATCATAAGGAATAAGAAATACATACTGCAGCAACTGTTTCTGTCTCAGGAGTTTCTGTTTGTCCTTCAGAACTCTTTTGGGCAATTTGTGTTAATATCAGCCGGAGAGTGACAGAGTCCACAATACACTTCGACAGATTTACCGTCTGCCCGTTCTCCACTTTCATGTCTCTCATTACAATTACCTTCAAAATAATGAAACAACTGTAAGTATACAGCAAAATATATTCACATTATTGGTAAATTTAATGGTAACTTAATTGCCAAAAAAAAAAAATCTTTGAAAAATGTTACACAACAATTTCTACATGTACTCTATTAACACGGTTGGTAATGGAACTGTTTTTAAAATTTACAGATGGGAACAAATCAATTTGAAGGTGACCATCAACATTTTGAACACAGATGCAACATAAGGACTGTAATGCGGTTGCATGTCATTAATAGACACAATTTTGATGACTAACCGGACGAAAGCGTGAAGGGGTCACAGGAACCACATCCATGAAGAATATATCCATAGGGTGTTTGCTCTGATTTTTACCCAGTGCTCCAAATAGGCTTTTTAGAACAGCTGAATCTTTCTTCCAGAGCTCTCGCAAATGATTCCTTGCCTCCACAGGTGTTAAGTATGTCTGACCTCCAGCCTTCTGAAGGTCACTCTGGATGTCCTCCAATCGCTTGTTTCCCAGGATACTGCCCTCTGTGTCACCATTTTCAGCTTCTTGCTGTTTCCTGAGGTGGTAAAATCTCTCTGTAACCCTCTTGAACCATTAGGTTTTCAAAACTTCCAGACAAGCAATATTTTATGAAAGAAAAAAATAATTATTCACATCGAAAACATCATTTCCGTATCGCACTTAATGTGATTGGTATTGAACACCATGCCTGAGAAATTTTCACCAACTCAACAGTAGTCAGTTTTATGGGAGGAGAAAACTAGAGTGAAATACAAATATGTAACAAGTGGTTTACAAATTTACAAATCCATATCAAAACAATACAGATAAAAAGGCAAAAGTTACAAGGAACAGTGCATATTAACTCAGAATAATTGTATTGGCAGTCAACTTTAAGTAATTCATTAAAATACAAATTTACCAAAAAATAAAATTCCATAATGTGATTTAACAAATCATTATACATTTAATAATTTTCAAACAAAATGCTGAAGGTCAGTCATACCTTCTCATTTCCAAAGCCGCCTTCATTTTGTCTGCCATAGCCACCTGTTGTTGTTCTTTTGTTCGACTGAACATACAAATTTTACTATTGTGCTCTGCACGTAGAGTCCTCATTGACATTCGACAATGGGGGCACTTTCCTTTCCCGCTAAAATTGCCTTTCAAAAAATCTTTAATCAGCTGGTTTTTCATTTCCACAACATTCTTTACATTTCCAAAAGGGGTGCATGTCCCAGCTGAAACAAATAACAATTAGCACTTGTTGAGGTGTAAAATTTATTAATACTGTTAATCAGGAACAATTGTCTCCTGGCTAACAAGTTTGGACCTTTACTTTGGATTTTAAATGCATTTTCTACCATTCATGCAATGTTAGTATTATCTACATGTGTTTATTTCACAAAGACAAGTAAATAATTAGACATGTTTTCTGTCTTCTTACCATCACTTTCCTGCAGAAAGACCCCCATACTTCGATTAATATATTTATTTATTTTATGGGTATTTTATGCCGTATCCAAGAACACTCGACTTATACTATATGGTGGGAGGAAACTGGGAAAAGCTCGGGAAAACCCACAACTGCGCACAGGTTGCTGGCAGAACATTCCTGCGAGGGAACCAGCATGAGCTGGACTTGAACTCACAGCGACAGCATTCCTGAGCGGTTCCTGAATCACTGAGCTGCACTAACATGCTAACCACTTCGGTTAAGGAGCGAATCCCTCCCCACTAATACTTGATGACCACGATGGCAGCTTTTTTTTATTTAAATTATGCATGCATACAAGCTAAGATTAAATGTTACACTCTGAGCAAGTTTGGTAAGGTTTTGATGTTCAGGTACAAAATATACTTACATTACAAATATACGATATTTTTAAACATATTTTACGTAATTCGACAGTCAGTTTAAAGTCTGAAGGAAACCGACGAGTCCAGCCTAAACCACTGACATTTATCATGCTCCCAAAGTTTACCACATCATGTGACCTACAAAGGTGCCCACTACATGTTTGTGAACTGGTGGAAGACAACAGTGTTGTGCTGGACTGTAAATGTGGCCACTTGAGCATCATGGACTGCTTTCTATCACCAAAGCTCAGTGAACAAGGAGAGGGAGGAATCTACAAATTCCCTGTTCAAGGTCAGGATTGAACCGGCACCTAAAGGAGGGCTTTACTTTTGTTGGGAACCTGGGAATCAGATTCTCATCATGACTCCCATAAACATAATCTATGGGAATCTACTTGGACTCCAGTCAAAAAGTTAAATTCAAATACACTGTTTTATTATAATGAAAAAATGCATTGTTTCAGGTGATTACAGTTATGTACATGGAATCTCCCCAAGTTTTGCTTTCATATGCTTTCAAATCATTACTTTGATCAAATCTGTTATACTAGATTTGGAAAGATCCAGTGGATTCCAGGAAAGACAACCTACTTGAATCCATTTGGATTCTGGTAAAAAATAAAGCAGTGTCAAGTGTACATGAGATTGAAACGCAAGCACCTTAGTCAATGAACAGTATGTGCCATTTTATTTCTTTGAATATTAACTCACTGATTTTTGAATGTTAACTCACTGACTTTTGAATGTTAACTCACTGATTTTTTAATGTTAACTCACTGATTTTTGCAATTTTATCACTTTACCTTGAAGTAACTTTGAACATTATGTCACAATCTACATTATCACTTCCCACAAAAATGGGTAACGCTACAGAACTTTGTTACATGACACACCCCTGATCTTGTTTGTGAACTCTCCAAGCTTCCTCTCAATCACATCCTCGCTGGGATTGCTCTCCACTGCCAGCAGCTCTCCTAAGATATCCCTCAGGTCACCTACAGCCGGCAAACACCCATGTTCAAGTACTTTCAACTGGTGTATGAACAATATGGACTGTGCAGTCGAAGCTTGAAGGCGATGGCAGTGGAAGCAGGTTCCTCTCAAAATCTGTCAGTGGTCAAAATAACACATTTATTCACACATACATGTAACATCGCTGAATATTATTCCTTGCGAATCCCTATGAAAGAAGAAGTAATAGAAATTACGCTTTACTGTGTAACCTGAGCATACAAAGCAATTCAGTAAACTCGCAGCCCTTTTAATGCTCAGCATGATTCTTGGTCTACTTTTGTTTTTCCCAAGACTGATGTGTGTATGTGCTGAAAAACAAAAGAGAGAACATGTGTAAGATGAATAACAAAAGCAGATCATTTGACTGCTATTGTGGACTCTCTGTAAATGTACACATATGTTGTACAGTTATGAAACAGAGAATCTCCAACAAGTGATTATGTTGTATTAACTTCATTAAACGAGAGTTAAAAAATTGCATTTCTTTCGAGCCTTTGGTAAGAAACATGCAAAATTTCTGACTCAAATTTAATAAATTTGATACTACAGGATCACGAGTTGAAGATTCTGTTAATCCCGTGAATGTAAAGTCGACGAAAAGCACAATACTTGGCCTCAAATCAGCTGGATTTATCGTTGTTCATAAAAGCAGTTGCAGGTGTGCAGATTAAGTATATGACATCAAATTCAGTTCAAATTTGAAACTGTCTTTATAGTACTGACACAAGTTTGGCAGGATTATTGCATTATCACTTATATAATTAAAACTAAGTACATGTAGCAGGTGATGGTATTCAAATAGTTTACAAACATGTTTTTCAGACAGAGGAAGACAAGAAGAGGTCACAAGAAAATGAAAGAACTTTAATGGGCTATATCATTTTTACACACCAGAGGTGAAACTGATCATGCAATCTCCAAATTATCTACTGCTACAGTCAACATATCTTCGGATATTTGCACTCAATGCAGACAAAAGTACGCAGCAAAACAAAAAAGTAGTTTGGCATGTGTGTAGCTTTTACTTGGCTAATTTTTATCAACAAACAGTTGTGAGTCAATCAAAAAAAACTCAACATTGTTGACAAAAACATACATACATACCATATTTATGCCACCCCCTTTATGTCTTGTTCTGGGGGACATTTATGGTACAAATAACATTTTGCAAGGCTTCTGTTTTGGGGCAGGTGTGTGATAATCACACACATTCACACTCTCCAGATTTTTGGCTATGTCAAATGTCTGTTATTAACAGTGTACCTAAATTTTGGCTTAATTAAGTATCACAAATGTATTTGTCATGAATGTAAAGAAATTGAAACATACATGTACAATGGAGCTACTCTCACACTTGAACTGTCAAGGCAGTTCCACAGAGGTTGGCAAATTTCTGGACTTCAAATTCTTCTTTGTGATGCAAAAGCATAAACTTTCTACCCAAAAAAGAAGCAGGTTTATTACATATTGAAAACTTTCAAATTTAAGTGTAGAATAAGTAGATGTACTGCAGGAAATAATGATCAGGAATCATTATAATTTATACAGCAGGCCTCTGTCTTTGAGAAGGTATAATTTGCACACCTAGATTCACACTCCCCAGACTCTTCATTATTTCAGACGGGTGTTATCACACCTGAAATATGAAGACCTGATATGACTTTTAATTTATTTATTTGTCTGACTGGTTTCCTACACCATAATCAACAATATTTTGACATATACCAATGGAGTCAGGTTTGTAAAAGAGAAAACCACACTTTACCAGGTACATGTACATAAACAACCTCCTGACATAAAGCCAAAAGGAACTTCATATGGCCAAGTGAAAGTGTTGCCCAAGATAATATAAAATTTTCTTGAAAAGATAGGCCTGATTACTGAACTAGGGAAGGTTTCTTTGGAAAAATAAACAGATTTACTGTAAAGTTTCAACATTTGCAATCCTTTACACAGTTTTAGAAGGGTAGTGTATGTATACAGTTAATGTATAAATGACATCAAAAATGATTTCTTTGTATCGCCACAGGTATACATTTAATAAAACTATGAGCATTATCTCTCTAGACCCTAAAATCTCTATGAAATTATTGAAATACTGCTTTCAGTGGTGGTTGAAAAGGTTGAAGAATTACGATATTTACACCCATGTTGAAACAGAGTATGTATTTAGGAATTTAGCAACATTTGCAATAAGGATTAAAATGTAAACCAAGGTTATATGCATACAATAACAAGTTTAGATGAGTAGATGTTGCAATGCATGGAACTTACGTTAATATATGTAACATGACCCCAGTTTTATTTAGGCTTGCTAACCTTTATCAGGATCTGGAAGTAGACTGGGTTGTAGACTGGCAGTGGCAGCTGTATGTGGCCCATGTGCCCAGGACAGTAAATGTAATTCTGACCGCATGTGACACACACATCATCTCTCTCAGTAGGACCTGACATAATAAATGGTGAAAGGTTCAGAAACATGATGAAGACACAACTTTAAAAGATGGAGAGTAAGACAAAAAAGGCTGACTCATTTTGCCTTTTCTTTTTTTAACTTGGGCTATTTTGCTTCCGAAAGACTTTTGTGCAATTCCAGAAGCTGCATACTGAGTCAGCCATTTTACATTCATCATTTCATAAACATTCCAGAAGATATTTTGAAAAAAGTAAGTACAATGAGAATGGGATGCAGGCTTTCAGAATTTATAATTCATGATAGTTCTGGATTTATAACAAAACAAGCCAAACCAGTGAAGACAGAAACAAATAAATCAGATAACCTGTGTAATTGTTCTTGGCTATTTTCTGTCATTGTACAAATCCAGCCGAAACATCCATTAAGCTGTGCACTATATACTCAATTTTACTCAACACTATATACTCAATGTCAATTTTAACAGTTTTATTTCTGACTAGTTTCAACAACACACCTTTCAGCTCGAAGTTTTTAAACAGAGCTCACCATATGCTGGATCGTACAGTCCTCCAAGGTTAGGATGAAGAAGATTGTCAAAAGCCTGTGGATTAACAGCTTCCTTAACACTCAGTGCAAGAATTTCCTCTGTGGAGTATGTGGAGAAAGTCATAGAACTCAGTCTGACCCTTGGTTCACCAAAATTCTCCATCTTGCTCTCTTAAGACTGGTTTCAACTTCAAATTTACCTCCCCTGAGTGCACTTTCTCTTCAGCAACAAAACTCCTTCTCAATTATTACCTATGGCAGAACAATTTGAGGGTAAATAAATATGCTTGTCTTGGACATAGAGCCATTGTAAGAATTATTTGTGAAAAATCCAGCGATACTATGCACAGTAATTACACTGGGAGGTTTAAAAGTACAATACATGAGTTTGGTTATGGTTGAGTGGATCAATGACCTACCGACATAAACAAACTCTCAGTTAGCACATCCAAAGAAGCATGAATTTGCTAAGCAAGTACTCATGTAACCAAATGCTTAGTTATTGGGTCAAACAGCTTCACAAGGCTCCACATTGCAGCCCTGAAATCTCAAACTCATGTACTGAGCAAATAACAATTGATTACCACAAGCACATCTTTACACCATTCAACAATGTCAAATGAATTACTGTAATTCTTCAACCTTTTTGCATGTTTCACGGTGTTTATATAAGCATATTCTGAAAGCATTATTCTGTGTTGACTGATAAAATTATACTTTTTATGAAGACATGAAACAACCAATGTATTTTTGTCCCAAAAATTATATTAAAAATGTGCACAAACTGCACTGAAAGTTGCAATTTCATATGCAAAAAGGTTGAAGGATTAGGGTACCTCCATATTTTACATTTGTGACATAAATTCAGTCTGCAGACACTTAACAGGTAACACGTTTTCCTCAAAGCATAACTGTTTGGCTGATAAAGCCTACCTTCATCGCTTAAATCAACCTGGTAATATCTCTAACGTATAACACATGTTCAGTTAGCCAGAAATATTCATTAACATCTACATTTTGGCACACTTCAGCGTTGTTTTCCAAGAAGACTTCCTCCCCCCCCCCCAGGTGAAACATAAATTTTGATATGTAAATTATACCAATCTCAAACTTTAATGTTACAGTGTGAGAATAGGGAAGGGAGGTCATTCAGTTTGCAGTTAAGCTATAGCAATGCTTTTACAGCCACTGCGCTGGTCCACTAAATAACCATCAAAGGCTATTTAAGCATTAATTAAATGTCTGCTGGGCACAGACAAAACAATAGTTGATGCCATATCTGTCCTGGAAATTATGGAAATAAAGACACATGTTTCCTCACTGTAGCAGCCAGTCCAGCTTGCTGGGAGGAGCATTCACACTAGCCCGAGATCATGGTCTAACGGTGGTTTATATATACTGATATGCGGGCACCGCCGGCCACCCTTAGCCTGAGGGTTATGTGTACCCTATTAGGTATACTGCTTCTAAAGAGCTACCCATTCACTCAATTCTGCTGCATGTGTCTTACATTCTCCCTGAATACGCATATAGCATCTAAATTCTGAAAGCTGAAATATTTCGCACGTTTAGCCACAATTGCTAGTCAGTGTTATTGCATCATTCTCATGTAAATTTTAGCCGGTCAAAAACACGGTCACCTGGCACATGCTGCCATGTTTTTTTTTAATCTCTGTCATCGAGGTGCGGATGCTCAGCGCGGGTAGACCCTTCCATGAAATCTTGAAATTTACATCCATACTAAACAAATCTACACTTTCAATCAATTTGCTTAAATGTCAACCACGGATCTGCATGCACGTAGAAGAACAACCTAGTTTATTTAGATCAAGTTGTTGACCTAACGTGAGCATAAGTCACAAATGTGAATTATCTTGGATTTACTGGTTGTAAAGGCTACAGAATGTGAACAAATTTGGCAGAAGAACAGGGAATGTCTTGGTGAACATAGTTTATCTCAGTTCCACTCGGTCCATGCATGTCTTTTTTTAAATACCACTATTTTAACCTGTGTAACTCATCAGCTGTGATCTATTCCTAAACCCATATTAAAGATTCAAAACCGAGATCCTTAGCTATGCGCATACAAAAGGATCTCGGGCCAGCTAAATGTTCCCTCAGCTAATCATGACTGATAGAGGAGCACACAGGTTTTAAAGGCTAGCAGCGTGTAAATCCAGATAGGAGGGATTCGTGAAGACTAGGGCTGTGCTATTGTTCGTTGCCCAATTTTCCGATGTTCATTGAGAGAAGGATATTCTTCAATGAAATGAAGTCAACCTACAATGTGACACCACCCTTGTGTTCACTATACCCAAGGTGAGTACTACTATATATTAATGTTGTTGTTGTTCTGTGTTCACTGACGGCTTCTCCTGCCCATCCTCCACGTCGCTTTAAATCTTCAATGTCAACCCAACACAATCTGAAATATTATTCACCGCATAAGCAGACCATTATTCCACTCAGTCAAATTAAGAAGAGGAAACCCAGAAATAAGTGAAGTTTATGTTCTTTGACATACCATTCATCTTGCGTTTACCGCTTCGCGTCAACACGTGTGTTTGTCCACTTGTTGCAAAAGTTAGCTCCCCTATCATGCCAAGCACTAGACATATAGTCTCTTTCACATGTACTTGTCACAACTTATTTTGGAATTCTATCGAGGACTTCATTATGGATCATATTGATAATGCTGCATACCAGTGATTTGAAAAGCGATTTTTTCTGCTTTCACTTTCATATCTGAATGAAATTATTCTGACGTTTACTCGTGAAATGTCTACTCAGGCACAAAAAGCATCAAATAAAAAAAATGTTGCTGATGTCATTATCATCTGCATGTTATTCAGTAAAACTAAATAAATAAGTAAATAAATAAATGGGGTAATTTTTTGGATACTTGTATAGAACGGCACTTACCAGTGTTACTTGTCTGTAAAGGCTTCAGTGATGGCATGGTTCCACTTTTCAGTGACAGAATAGGTACATGCTCTGCGCGTTCTTTGAGGAACACAAAGGCGTTCGAATACATGTGACAATGCTATATAGTCATACAATGGGCCGAGTTACTCGCACGGTAGTTTTCATGCTGGTACCTGTGTATTTAAATACTTGTTTATTGTTGTTTCAGATGTAATGATGACATCCCGGAGCACCGAAGTAAACCATAGCCCACTGACAGCAGGGTTTGTGGCGATTTTTCCCTCGTGAAACATATATGTACGCCTGGGCCAGGTTGCTGGATGACTCTGTGGGCCTATACATAGCCACCTCCATGTAAGACCACACAACACAGAGCCAACATATTCATTCCACCAAGGCCAACACGAACAACATGGAAGCAGAGGATCTTGAAAATTCTCTTTCTCAGATGAGAATTCGCGCTTCCCCGTCACTCCAGTCTATGGCAACTAACGCACTTGACCTGGGTACATCTATGTTTGATGGTCAAGGTCTGACAAGTTGTAAATATTTTAATGACAGACTACCGTCCAGAGCTCAGTGTTGACTCAATGTAGACGCTTGAATGAGATTGGATGAATCTCTTAACCGAACAGTTGACTTGGAAGTATTGCAGAGGTATCGTAGTGACGAATGAATGTTTGAGCATTAAGGCCCACACGATGCCTGTATCGTTGTCCCCTACATACAATGCAATCGTATGTGTTGAAACACATTGTTATATGGCAAACAATGTCTATTATACGCGAGGATACCTAATAATACATTATCTTTTCTCAATATGTGAATCCACGAAATGTTTTATTGCAAGTAAAGCATACAGTTAAAACAAAGCATAGAAGACCATAAGTTACAAAGCTGCAGCTCCCATTTCTCAACATCTTGACATAGGCGTGGGAAGCTATTGTGTCCTGGGAAGGAGGGGGGGGCGGATCGACTATCACAGCCAAGTTTAGGCGAGGGTTCAGGCACAGCCTACGCCCCGGAAGCCCCGCCCACCCAGATGCCCGGAGACGCATTCTGATCAATATTAAACCACTGAAGTGAAGAGCTGAAAATGTCTCGTATAGTCTAGTTGATCTGTTTTTAGCTGGTTTCTTTACGACACCCTTCAAACTTTTGATTGTCAAGTATTATATTCTGAAAATCTTGTACGGTGATTGTACGGTATATAATAAATTTAAGTGAGAATATCCATTTATGTTAAGTTCTATCATTAAACTTGGCAAACCTTGGGGGGCGGGGGCAAAAGATATCCCCCAGGTCGGAATGGGGACCCCCCCCCAGGTTCCCTGACCTATGTTTGACAGCGGTAGAGCTACAGTGAAATTCGCGGCTAACTCAGCTGCGTGCACACTGATGCCTATCTAATGAAAGTAAGAACCTACCGCTCAATAAAAACGCCCGTTTTCAATAAAGCTATGCCTTTCGCCTCCTTCAGATATAACTATTCACCACAACTTCCATATGCCGCCAACATTTCTGGTCCACGCGAGGTACTCCCCTCCCCATGTACCCGCCAAGTTACCATATAGCCTCTTTCTGGATTCGACTGGAGCCGCTGAATGTGTGAAGCTTTCGTCCTGTAGCTTCAATTCTGTATCTATGGCGACCATGTGGAAACTGGTTCTCGATACCTATATTGATAACCGGTCATGTATAATGCCAAAAGCTTTTTTTATTAAGGATTAAGTATATTCACCTGTAATGTATATTGTTCATTCGGATGGTGAAAATCTAGTGAAAGTGAGTACGAATTGTCTCTAACCCCTTATTCATTCTTTTTTTTCATGTTTTTGTTGGTTTGAGTGCGGTTCACGTCGCTTTCACTACCGGTGCTATTTCGGTCATATCACGATGTTGTCTCCCTGTACCAGGCTAGATCCAGTGCCGCTGTATTCATAGCGTTTCCTCACTAAAACACCATGTGGAAGAGACCAGACACAACGCCGTCAAAGACTTGGTCCACATAGCACCAGACTGTATGTATGTATGTATATATATATAGAGAGAGAGAGAGAGGAACTCATTTAAAGTCAGATGATCTGCAGCTTGCTGTTTTTGGTTTACCTGACAAAATAAGGATAAACTAACCGTGGTTTTAACAAAAGAGATTTTATTATGTCTTGGATATACAAACATTTCATACTACGCCGCATTAGGAATGGATTTTTTACAACTGTCGTTGGAAAGTGTGTATATGGCTAGGCCTATATATGGTTAAAGGGTGGTATAGCCAAAATTACCACTTCACTACCGTCACGACTCGCTTCACGTGCATTATGTTTTCGTACTGATCGCTGAGACGTTATGATCACGTGACACTTTTAGTTTGGTTCTTGCTTCTAAATTATTGATGGTTACATAGGAGACGCCCTTGTGTGTCCTTTCCTATGCCAACGTGTAAAACACAACATATCGGCAGTTTCTCCGGTGACCGAACCGACGGTGGACGACAAAGAAAACGCCGTTTCTCTGTCGGCTCGCAAAATGAACAAAACATCCCCGGACAGCAAAGTTCAACATGCTAAGAAGGGCACCAAGACGCAGCCTGTGTCAGAAACTAAAGAGAAGAAAGTGCACAGGGTGCGAGCTGAAATATCGGCTGCAAAACCTAGGCCGTTGAATTTGGAAAAAATTGGCAAAGCCGCCACAAGCCTAGGTCTTCAAGATAGCCATCGTGAAAACAAGACAGCTCTTCAAGAGAAGTCGTCGTCTGGTCCGAACCAATCCGATGGCCATAAATATCGCGTCCAGCGGGCCTGCACCGACCTCACACGGCCCTCGGGACACCACCCTCAAGACCATGATCGTCACAGACACCGAAGTCACCCACATGGGCAAGAGCAGCTCTCTCATGATCACGGACATCACCCAAACAACCAAGACAACAGTCACCGTACTCACGACCATGGGCATCATGGCCATCACCACCATCACGATCATGGGCACCGTGGGGCTCTGAGCTTTCACGATCATGGTCATCATGGACACCATGCCCACGACCGTGGACATCGCGGACACCATCATCATCATGGTCATGGCCACCACGGACACCACCAAACTCATGAACATGGCCACCACGGGCACCACCACACTCATGAACATGGCCACCACCATGGTCATGCCCCTGACCACCATGGACACCATTATAGTCATGACTATGGGCACCACGGACACCATCGTCATCATGACCACGGCTACCAAGGGCACCATCATCCTCACGATCATGGGCAGCACCATTCCCATGGCAGCCACGAGCTCCACGGCCATCACCATCATGACTACGGTCACCACGGATCACCCAACCACGGCTATGATACCCATGGACATACGTACAATGGCCACCTCCAAGGATTCCACGCCTACCACTCTCCCCATTCTGGAACATCCAGGACGATTGGAGGGCGATCGTACAAAACATATTCCACAATCTCCGGCAATTGCCGCTTTTATTCTGGAGACGATTACAGCGTTTGCTCGGCTTGCACCGACATGGCATGGGAGAACACATACAAAACGGAGCCAGACGAAGGCGTGGCAAGTGACCAAATTAAAAAAATTATTGTGAAAGTGTTCAGGGAAAGACTGCAAGATAAGAAATACGATGCCCTCGAAATGCAGCTGGAGAGTCGTGCCATCAGTGACATCATCAAGGACAAGGTAAAGGCTCTCAGAATGTACCGGTACAAGCTGGTCTGCCTGATTTTCATTGGCCAAGAGAAGAAGCAGTCGGTGCAGATTGGCTCCCGTTGTTTATGGGATCACAGGTACGACAGCTTCGCCACTGCCACCGTTAGATTTCGTGATTTTTACGCTACGGGGATGGTATTTGCCACCTATTTTGAATGATTGTTTTCATTTAGGCACAGTGGTCGTTAATGAAGTGTTTGACGCGTGCCATTACTAATTTAGTGACAAGTGTGTTTTTACGGATTGCTTTGTTGTATGCTTGTTGTGAAAACAAATATATCCAAGTCTTGAAGAGGAGTGACTTTGTCACTGAACACTTATGCATAAGTATTAGTTCTATCACACTGAACGGTGTATAAATGTACATTGTATACCAGGTTAGGTGTTCACTGATACAGCACAACGAATAGTGTTTGAGAAATTGTTCAAGATATTTCCGAATCAAAAAGTCTAATAGTACTATGGAAATCTCTTTGGCAATGTCTTTAATCCACCTTTGGAATTTGGACAAACTATATTTGTTATATAATTATGTCTGTCTGAAATGTGTGCTATGAGCGCGGTTCTTGCGTCTCTTTGACTTTGTATACAGTAACTGTTTGTATCAGGCTCCTTAACATAAACTTGCAAATAAAAAATTTCAGCGACCCATGTACTAATGGTATTTTGCTATTGCTTTAACATCTGCGAATACTTTGTCTCATTGGCATTATTCACACACAGTCCTTATGGAGCTAGAACCTGATCGGTTTAAAAGGGGCGT
This sequence comes from Acanthopleura granulata, assembly GCA_016165875.1. Lineage (NCBI taxonomy): Eukaryota > Metazoa > Mollusca > Polyplacophora > Chitonida > Chitonidae > Acanthopleura > Acanthopleura granulata. The sequence continues at coordinate 19,818,513 of JABBOT010000004.1, forward strand.
GGTTATTGCGTAATGCAATTTTCGGATCATAAAGTATACGAAGGTTTTAAAATGGAAGTTTTGTCTAAAACTCTCTCTCATGTGGTCATATCTTCGATTCGGATGCTTAAGTGAATTGTACGTGTGGGAGTGCTTGAGCTGACTTCAACACTGCGTTTTCATAAACTATTGCGTCTGGAAACAGCCACTTTAGAAGCATTAAATTGTGAAAGCAAGACACGCTTCTTTGAGCTGACAGAATAGAAAATTCGTCGGTATCACGTCGGGATCTGACAACTTAAAAGAATTATGTGAATTTATTTTCACAAAACTGCTCCTTGGAATAATATGCCGTTACAAAAGTGTGTGGCTTAATAAAGGGAGAGATTGCTGATTGGCAGTTGTCAGAAATATTCAGCCTGTTGAGACTGAAGAGGATCATTTGGGGACCATACGTGGGCTAGGCTATGTGAACCCCCACCCCAACCCCAACCCCCACACAAATAATAACAGTAAGACATAGGAACATAATAATATGAAATTCCAGGCGTTTTAAATGGCCAAATGTTAACTTTACAGTAAGACTTTATCTTACATTTACTTTTCAAAAATCCAGTTTTAAATCATGATAAATATTCATATTTCACCATGATCCAGGAGCCTCTCATCAGTGTGAATGTTGTGAGTTCACATCCAGCTCTGGCCTAGTTGCTCTCCAGTCAGAAGCAATAAAGATTGCCTGCAACCTCCGGATGACTGTGGGTTTCCTCTGGCCTATGTCCGGTTTCTTTCCACATTTATTTAATGCTGGCTTTCACCTGTAAGTGAAATATTCCTGTGTACGCTGCATAATACCTTTGAAATAATAAATATTCTTTTTAAAGATATTTTCTTATTCAATTGTAATACCTTTGATTTAATCCAACGGTTTTATTTTAAATACTCATTTTCTACTTCTTTTTACCGAAGAAAAATAAAACACTTTTATTTCAACCTTCTCAGTTTCATATCAGCTTTTTGTCCTATTTGTGTAATGCGGTCATGTTACATTTTAAAACTATCATCGAAATGGCTGTTTATCCCACACAAAAACAAAAAAAAAATACAGCAGCAGAAATGTAGGGTAGGGTGGGGCAAAACGGACACCTTAAGCCCAAAGGGCTCTACATCCACAACAGCGCGGCTAAATCAGAAACCGTTCCACACATCTATATCCCAGGGCGTATCCCGCACGTACCCATTGGCATATAGATAATTACCTATTTTTACTAACTTCAGGAACGTGAACATTATTAACTCAAAATGGACGTTATGCCTCAGGGGTAGAGGTAAAACTCCCAGAAGCTGGGGCAAAATGTCCACGATGGGCGTTTTACCCCCCCCCCCCAGCAAACATTTGTCAAACGCATACCAAACTCTTGTGATATATAATAATGCCAATCTTTTTTATTCACATATGGTCATACGTTAAATGAAATTTAGTTCATATCAGAGAGTTTGAAACACTTTAGGCCTACTTAAGCAGACTATTTCCGACTTACAGGGTTCTTGGGAACACATAACAAGAAAAGCGAAAAAGAAAAACAAATTGTCACGAAGTTGGATCTATCAAAAGCAATTATTCCCTTTTTAATTAATAGAATCGTTAGAGTCCTGGTGAGATTCGCAGTTTGGGCACACAAACACCTTTTCACCATTCGCACATTCTTCATGTGCCCATTTTAGACACTTTACACACTGCACCCAAATTTCCCTTTAAGTGGAATTTGAGTAGGGCTCCCCATAAATTAGACAAGGCCATTCTTCCTCTTCATCGGTGCTTTCTTCATCAGCATTTTTATCTTTTCTCTTTTTCACAGTACCTTTACCCTTGGATTTTCTACTGCCATTCTCTTTTCCTGAGCTCTTCATGGCAGCCTTCTTACCACTTTTACCCTTTGCATCTTTCGACGATTCCCTCTCTTCCAGCATTGCCTTGTACGGAGATGATGTCAACCGCGCCGCATCTTCAGCTTTTCTCTTCCGAACTCGCGAGGTAGCCAGCTTTGGTGGCGGCGACAAGATTCGAATAAGGTGTTGCATTGTTGTTGAGCGGTCTGAAGTAACCAAAAGCAGCCTGAGCGATTAAAAAAGAACAACCCGCATTAAACAATTTATTCTATAGAGAAATCGACTCTAAGAGTTACAGTGGCCCAATTATAGTTTATGATACAAGACTCCCTGAATGCTTTATACCATAGGCCTACTGGTACCCACTCAGTAGAAATATGCTGTGATAGCTCTTGATTACCAGATACATCTTAAGTGCTGGAGCTTGCTACAGCTGGTAGGGTAACTGGGCCGCTTTAGTCGCAAAATCAGAAGTTTCTTGCTCGCTGATGGCCATATTTTGCAGTTCTTCAGTTGGACGGGCAATCTCTTTTACTTTTGCAATGATGTATTCTGTCTATCAGCTGTTGTCTCTTACTGGGGTTCAGGCTCATCTGTTACTGCAGCCCCGGCGAACTCACTATCAGGAAATATGTTATCATCAGAAGGCCATATTCCGCAACATGCAAACCCCGCTACAGCCTTTGCCAAATATAGCAGCCATTTCGAAAAACGAAATTCATTTCCCGGGGTTGGCAATCATCCACGAGTCAGCTGCTGCATTGTAAGCAGAAGTAGGTTCTGTCCAGAGGCTGCATCTTGTGAGTGCTGTGGGGTGGAAGTGTTAACAGATGTATGCCATGCTCACGTGCATAGGTTACAGCCGTTAGAGTTTTGTGACTGTGGTGTCCATTAAGAACAATGATTTGCTGAACATCCGTAGAAGCATTTGTAAATTTAGCAAAATGTTCTAACCACCTGAGAAAAAGTTCTGCGTCAGTCCACCCACTTGGACTTGCATATCCGACAGCTTGTGGAGGTGCACCAGCCATTAAAGCATCGACCATCCTCTTTCGGGGAAAAATAAGCATGGCGGGTACATACATGCCTGCAGCATTCATTCCACAAATTACAGTCACTGTCTTGCCCCGTTCCTGACTTGTCATCCGGCTCACTTGTTTCACGCCTTTGGTAGCAAGAATCTTTCCTGGTTTATGTACCCTGGTGATGCCCGTCTCGTCCATATTCCAGACACGAACGGGTGTGAATTCTTCGGTTTGAAGCAAGTCTTCATACACAGCGAAAAATTGTTGAGCTTTAGGTTTGTTGAACCCAACTGCCCTGGACAGATTAGTTCCTTGGGGCTCTCTTATTCTCGGATGTCTATGACGTGAGAGAAATCCTGAAAGCCAGTCCTTACCAGCCATTTTACGGTCATGGCTGAAGGGATGTTGCAATCCAACTCTCTCAGCTAGCTCATACCCGAGTTTTCTAATATCTTGTGTAGTCAGTCCATAAAGAGACTTTTCCATACACTGTATGTGATGGTGTAGTTCTTTCTCAAGGTTTTCTGTGAGAATAACACGATGTCTACCAGTACGTGAACCCCCCGGAATTGCCACCAGTAGATCTCTGCGGCGTCTTATAGTCCTACGGGGTACATCAAATTCTCTCGACGCTCTCAGAAGTGGCATACCCCCATTCACTGCTTCTAGCACTAAATTAAGTTGATGGTTCCCGTATTCTCCTCTCGTGGTCTTGCGTTTACAGTGTCTCACCATGATGAAGTCTGAAACAAGCATGAGGAAATATTTTACAATTATAGGGTATATTCTACATCCCAAATTCATTTTGTTATATGTAGGCCTAACACGATGTTGGCTAGTTATGTCTAATACTGTCACATTCTATTAGTAGTCCTACATGACTGCATCACTACACTAAACAAAATAGTTTAGGCTTGTTAACCAAATCAAAATAACACATGGAATATTAACCATCAAACAGTAAGGTTTCATCATAAATGTCAGCCCGTCTTTTATATAGCCCAGAGAGTTATATAAATATACAGATATGTGTACGCATAAGCTACTTGAATTTCTACATATTTGTCCCCAGGGCTCTGCCCGGTTTCCTCCCACTATAATGCTGGCAAGTGTCGTGTAAGTGAAATGTTGTTGAGTACGCATGAAATACCAATGAAAGAAATAAATAAATAAATAAGAACCTGTACGTTGTATATGTTAAAACTTTGTGAGCCTACACATATATATCGCAATCCGAAAAGTATACATCCGATTTTCTAACTTTCAGTGTAGTATTTCCGCTTTTCTACAACTTACTGAATTCCATCTCTAGAAGAATTGTGTACCTCTTGGCGGTCAGAGGTGACTTGGGACTGCAGCTGAATGGACCATTGTTCTCTTGCAATACATAAGTACATTTTGTACTACACAGTCTATTTGTTCAAAAGACGCCAGCGCTAGGACAGAAAGGAATGATAAAGTACACAGCTTGAGCAAGAATTAGTTTGTGTGGGAAAGGTTCTGCATTAATCTGTGATGGTTTAAGATCTAGGGAATTATGGCCACCTAAACATACACAAACCAGATATTTCGATTTGGAAGGAACAAACATGCCGCATTTACCGTGATAAATTATTGTAAATCTTGACTTAGATCGATACATGCTTATGACAAAATGTAAGTTTGGTTTGTCTGGCAACCTCTCTCTCAAAGTTGCAGGAAGAACAGGCTTTACGAAAAGCCTGATTTCTAGTCTCTTGTAATGGCCTGCAGTCGCAATGAAACTGAGACCGCCATATATTAATTTGTTTCACCATATGACGTGCCTGTTGCATCGTAAGGTATTAGTGTTTCTTGAGGCGAAATGAAGTTGACAAATTTGTGGAAGGACTACGTGATGCGTTTTGGACATGGTAGAGCGAGGACCTAAGATAATTTGAATGGAAACTATGAATTTTAAGACATTAGAAATCTAAAAACGAAAAAGAAAAGTCATAGTAAGTATCGTGCTTTATCAGAGAGCAGTTTCTTCCTACCATGTGACTTGCAAGCAAGAGCCATACGAAAAAGAAACCAGATAAATTCCATGTTCAAAATTTTCTGTACACTGCCAAAAGTGTGATCATATTACAAGTTACAGTAAACAATTTATCCTGCAGTCATATTTTGTACCCAAAATCAATTTACAGAAAGTACTCAGAACGGCTACATGTATGGTCGCCTGAATGTTATGCACATGTGTTCATTCTTCTTTCGTTGGCTATTTCCCCTTGTAGATGCTGTGACAACATTCAACTCCGTGATCATGGTTCTACCTGCCATGGCCGGAACCATTTTAAGCACACATCATCTGTATGAAGTAGTGCAGCATTCAATGAACATTCCGTAACCGCGATTGAATGCATAGCTATAGTGGAACTAATTAATGCAACTCTTTTAAGACGTCTTTGTAGTTCAAATTTGACATTGTTTCGTCATACTTCACAATATTCTACAAACGAGTAAAACGCTAATATCGTTGAACAAGAATAAAACCAACCACTTTACAAACAACTTTGTTCTCAATGCCATTTGACAACCGTATGACGCCTTTCGATTTAATTTTAGTTTAAACAGTTTTTGTATCTTATAATTAGACTTTCAATCAGTCAGAGCTTACGAAAGCATGAAATGAGCTATTTTTGGCAATGGCAAGAGTACTTTAACGGCAGTAAAGATTTTTCATCAAAAGAGACGAAGTTTGATAGCTTCGGACTTAGTTCACTCGCTGTGTCAACTTTTTTATTTACTACAAATTCAAAAAACAGGTATTCCTACTTGTTTTTATTTGTAGACATGATTTGTTTTCTTTTAAAACGCCTTTTTCTTTTGCAACGAAAATACACATAAACCTCTGTTGTAAATAGTGGCCATATATATAATCTGTTGACAAGTTTACCGCTTCCTAGTGGTTACATGCGTATTAGTAAACCGCTTATACAATTTTTAGTTGTGTAAGAAATTTAGTTAAAAGTTAAATGGGAGAATATTTCATTAATTTGTCAAGCTGTTATCATTATATTGCTTTCATCATATAACCTATGAAACATTACACTTTGGCAAGATCTGAGGGTTAGACCTTATAATAAACATGCAATTCGTGAAAAATACTCTGTAGATCCTGAAAAAAATTGTTACATATTGCAGCTATTGCATAATAGGATTCATCATCATAACTCTATAGTTTCTAAGAGCTTGTCCTAAGATGATGTGTCAATTATACTGCAAATTACAGACTAAGCTAGGATGTTACACGAAGGTAACTCCTAAAGCTCCAGACAATGTGAAGCCTTGGCCTTTTTCTTCCAAATTTTTACCTGTGTGGAGGTGGTTTCGCGTGAGATCAGACTGATGTGGAACAAGGGGTCGTGAACCGATACGTCACTGTCAAAGATGCAAAACATTATTACAGCTGTTTTTAATATTTCCTTCAACTATCTGTCATCAGGAATGATCAGCTGCTTCATGTCAACATGTGTTTTTCGCCTAAAGGTCCTCAGTCTTTTTCTTCAGGTCAAACTGTAAATGCAGATCGTCTATCACGACGTTGTGGTAGTTTTCTATTCTTGCGGTTGAAACAACCCCTGCAGTTGAGGTATGAACTCGAGAACAAAGTGTAAGTCCTAAAGAAATTCGATCTTTATATCGTCGTGTATTGTGTACAGCTATATAGTGGTTTTCTTAGGTAAAATTGGTGTGATTTAACCAAAATTAATAGAATTACCTTGTTATATATAGTGACCTCAATTATACCGTTCCATAATTAGCCCGAGGAAGTCTGATCAAAACTTTTGAATAGATGTTTTGATTTAAATTATGTCAAAATGTTAAAAACCATGCTTCATATCCGTTAATAGACTTTACTTCGTATCGCGATATTAAATTTAAACACTAGTACTTTTTAAGGGAGATATACGCTTGATGATTTTAACTCAATAATCATATCATCCTATATGTGGATTTAAAAGATATCCTTAAGTGAAAATAGATAAATTGTTGTGTGGACGTACATCTTCACTTTCGACGCGAAGCCAGGAAGGAAAAAGCTATTCTCTCTTTGGATAAAGGGAGATTTTTACTCATCTTTAGCCAAATCATGCATGGCTTCAGGCTTATAGTAGTTTGTTATACTACATGTTCTTTGCGTGGCTGATCATACGGCTGCTGGTCATGTCATTAGGTGTAATCATTAAATTGAAGGCTGATACTTTAACCCCAGGGCAAGTTGTTTCTTTTCATTATCACCCTTGGGGATGGAGTTAACGGATTTTCGAGGATTCTGTGAACAATGCTTCATTAATTCATATCTAGGGGCTTCTACGGCTGTAATTATAAAAAGCACAAATGTGACCAGAATAACATGTTTTAATTCATACGGCTGGTCATGTTCTTGCTGTAAATATCAAGGATAAGGTCACATCTTTGCTTCTTTTTTACGGTAACATATCCCGACAGATTATTGACGATAAATGTCGCAAGACGTGCTGGTATGGACCGTAATACTATAAAAGTTATTTTGTAGGGGTAATCGTCAGTAGACCCCCACAAATAGCCGACACATGTACTGCATGCTTGACGTTGATGATTAAGATGGTAACATCCATTTAATGAAAGATACTCCGTCAATTAATGGTCATTAAATATCATTTCCCAGGTTAACTGTTCCTTGGTCGTTTCGTTAGTAACTTGTTAAGGTCAATAGTTAAACAACAGTAAATCAATCCATCACAGGCTATATCGGATTAAGCAAAAGTCATTTAAATATGCCAGGCTAAACCGAATGTAATTTAGTTGTGCATTTAGAATTGTTGCTAAGCGAGAAAATTGTATTTAATACAGAAAAATATTAAGAGATTGTTATGAACATGTAAGTTATAAGAAATGTTATAACTATGTAACTTCATATGAGATTTATATTTTGTTAGGGATATTCCGAACAAAGTAATATGATTTAATAAACATGTGGTAGTTTACATGATTTATCGTACAGCTACGTGGGAAATAAAATTCTGAAATGTAACCTTCAGTATGTTTTATTTTTCTTTTCCTCCACGAATGAATGCTGCTGACAGTAATTCAGCATTCAACAAAAACAACTTATATTGATCTGTCATTCTACATAAACGACTGAATATTTATTTTTCTAGGTTACAATGGTTTAAAAATGCATATCAGATAAAGAGAAGTTTTCTACTGGACTTAAACAATGGTAGTGTAATAGATTACAGCATGAACATTAAAACCAGAGCAGCAACAGCAGCTTTTGTATTCTAACTTTTCAGATAAATGATTAACAAGAAGCAACGCTCCGTCCCCTAGCACGGTAGCTTAAGCAGGATTAATGCAGTATTAATTAAATTTAAAATTTACTGTCATCGAATTAACATCTGAATAAATTTGTGGAACTACCCCACTTACAACTGTTTTTTCCGATACCACACGTTTCGCGGGTCATAAATTCTGAAGCGATGAGTGTAATTCATTTGTCAATCTGTCAAACAGCCACGAGGATTAAAGTCGAGGTAAACGTTTCTTACGTGAACAAAACGTCCCATTGTTTCCCCGGATGTGTCCATGTGGTTAATCATCATGGTGGTTTCCCAGGAGTGGAACAATTCTCGGATGCAGCTAGGCTTTTAAAGGATCTAAATAGGATCTAAATGTCTGAAACATGAAAGACTTTTTAGAATGTTTATTATAAGTACGTCTGTCAGGCGTAGTTTGTTATAGTAGTATTAAGTTAATTAACGGTCTCTTTACAGAGGTGACATAATGTTTCATTGTCATCAGACGACAGTTTTACGCACAATAACGCTAAAAAAAATCAATAATTTTGCTTGTAATATACAATATCATTCGCCAGAGAGTGGTGTCGTAATATGTACATACATCGTCTCTAATAGTATAGTGCCATTTCTATCGACTGACAGTGAATAGAACGAAACTTACATATATGTAAAGTATTTATTTGGTTAACCCCTCATCTTGGACTCTTGAGTAATGTCACAGTAACGGAACATCTCAGGTACATTAGCCGTATAATTTTTTGTACTAGACGTACACTCTATTACGAATGTAAATTTATAGTTTGAAAACTTTATTAATTTTTTTTTTAAATCCTGCAATATGTTTCACCTAAAACTAAATGAAAACCATTCAATCAAACACTTGAAAGTATTGAGCATACTTTGCAGACACAATGCAAAATTAATTACAAGGCATACACATAATTATTCTAAATACGAAGAGAAGAAATCTAAAAATTTTCAATGGCGATCTTTCTATAACTCTATTACAATTGATTTATTTGATTTGTTTTCTTAGAACACGCGATCTCGCTGATCAATTGCTAGTACAAAGAAAGGAAATCGATGGCTCAGCACCCTAAGCTTCCACACAGCGATAGCAATTTTAATTAGAATGACAATACATATTATAGTATTTAGTTAGCATTTTATGCGCCTTATTGGTTCAGCATGCATGAAGAGATAAAGTGTTCAAACTTTGATACACAGCAAATTTGTTCCAAACAACTCTTCCACATCCCCTCTATTTCACTTTTTCTTTTCAAACAAAAACACACGTGATAAATATAATTGTGTAAATATAAGTGAATGATTTGATTTTTCACCAAATACGAGATCCCGGATTTCCAAATGGATGCTTTTCTTCTGTCGACTGCCGTATATGACGTGCGAGGAACCAGGTTTTTCCATACACATAACGCAAATAATGACCCTGAATCAAGGATGTAGCGAACATTTAACCATCCACCATAGGATCACTTTTATCCAGCACGTATAGCAGCTCACTTTTGGGTGTACGGCGGGATATAAAATGTATAACAAGTGGTTCATCATTTCATCAAAATTTCATAATTATTCTACCTTATAGGAAGAAACGTATTTCGAAGTCATTGAAGTTAGTCATGCTACACTCCAATGTATATGGCGTCTGTAATTCGTTCTGTTTGTCATAATTCTCAAAAATACCTCTAATTTACAAAATACATGTTGATGCGCATGTTTCATAGGTAACATCCTTCAACATTCTATGATGTGTTGCTCATGAGGTACTCAAGGTAACTTGCCCCAAATGGTGTACTGTAAAAGATCGTGATGTATACACAAAGGAAGGACTGGCCTCGGGCTGGAAGCTGAATTATTCACTAAGCACGTTACACTGGGTGCGACTGTCACCAGAAAACCACAAAATAAAAACACAGACGTATAATCGCACACAGGTATTTTATTAATTTCCGACAGTCAAAATCACTCAAATAATTGTCTTTCTTAACTTTTTTATTGCCCACAGGCGCATTTTGCCACGTATGCTATACCTTTATATGTATATGAGCCTTTTAAGTACCACACTGCTGATAAAAATCTTGGCAGATTTTAATTGTAAAACATTGTGAAGAAAAATTTAAAGCCTTAAACAAGATGGTGAAAGACTGGGATAAATATATAGTCAGGATGTAAAGGGTTAACGACCTAGGTGTAGTGAGTGTTGTCCGGATCTCGTCCGGCTTAAGCATTCAACAAGCCTGTCGTTACTTACATAGTTGACATAGTGAGTAAATCACTCATGGAAGACATTTCGTGCTTTGGGCGTTGCCTATAATACAAAACCTCGTCGCTGGATCCTCACTTGAATCTTGAACTATGATTGACATAGCAGTCATAAGGAAGACGTATGTCTGTAGGTGTGTCTTGACAGAGACATCGGGCTGTAGATGTCGTAAATTTACGGCTTAAACATACGTGTGTGTGATCCCTTTCAAAAGTTTCTTCAGCAATCAAACCCCCATAATTAAGACCGGGCGTAACCAGAGGCAATTCGTGCACCGTTGTTGAAATATAACGAATTGTAGCTTATATATACATGTATATTTTGCTCAAGCTCTCTTACAAATATAATAAGGGTTCTTCTGTTTCTTACTTGCGTTTGCCTTATCTTTCCTACAATAATAATACAAGTGACTTATAGAGATAGGTTTTCACTCTTAATGACCAGCTTTGTGGGTTTCATTTTTGGTCGCTTGGAATCCATTATGGTTTTCAATCACACTTTATACAACACAACTTTATGCAACACTTCACTCGCCTTCTATGCAGGAAATAGAAACTATATTTCCCCTTGATGAAAAGATGTTTTAGCTAGATTTCTCGACATTCCATGGCTCTAATTCCCAAACAGGAATCGATGTTTTTGAACATCTTTTCTGACCAGATTTAGGGGAAGGTGAAAAAAACGCTTTGAAGATACCATAATTTAATAGTTCCGTTACGTTTGGTACTCTGCAGATTGGTCATGCATGATCATACCGTTAGACAAAAATGAGGTTTTCGGTACATTAACACGTACAAAAGGCATGTGACATATAACTTTCATGATAGCAAAATTTTTTCTTGATATGGAAATACGTTCTATAAGTATTACTTTATTCTTCTCACGGACGTTCAGTAAATTCACGTGAGGTTGTATCAATGGGTTATTCGGTCGATAGGTACCGACTCTCATCTCCATACCTAAAGGCTTCTTATTAAGGTAAGTCACGGTCACGTCTGCTAACGTCACAGCAAGGCTTTCTTCCCACATGTAGGCCGAGTGTTCACTGGCCGTGACGGACGTTGTACCTTTGACATGTATAGACCTAAAAACAATGGAGTGATTGTACTGATTTAATTGACGGCTAAGTATGGCTAATGGTGCAGTCATATGTTTTGGGTTGGCATTTGTGAACAAACAGGTGTAATGATGGCGAGCAACCGAGAGGTACATCGTATACTTTCCTGAAGTAATAATCACCACACGTGTTTAACATGCCATAAAAAAATAAAACCTACCACCTGTTTATGGCACACTGCATATGCTCTCTATACTGCCTGGATTCATGTTTAAATGTACAGACAAAAAGTAAGACATATATTGAGGGGAAATCTCAAAGCTACTACAATTACTGATACGTTACCTGGAGACAGTAAACAAGTCGCAAATATTACTATTTTTCATAAATAGGTTTCATTTATTTAGCTTTGGGAAAATTTCTGCTCTCTTAGTTTAATATAAATTACTGGCTTATAAATATATACATCTAGCACAAATTTTACAACCTGCTCTATAAATCATCATTGTTTCAGAGGGTAAATCTACCATGTGTATTCCTTAATTGATTCATCTTTGATTAAAACGTTGCAATGTTGAAGATTATTTCATAAAGCTATCATGAAGAGGCTTAAACGGATTTAAATGTCAAGTGTTTCGCATAAAGTCATTTATTTGACATTAACTTCATATAGATATCCTATATTTTTTTTTAGCCGATGAAAACCCCGAAAGCGATACAAAGCATTCGGTTTTCGTCAAGCATTTTCAGATGTTTATCTTGGTTGATGTCGTCATCACTTCCTCACCTGTATAACTTATCGGTAATGTGTTGGTGTTTGAGTACAACTTATTCCTGGAAAGAGATTGGAAATGTCTTGTGTAGTAAGCATGCATGCTGTATAATGTGAGAAGCGAATGGAGTACTCCCGTTAGCCGAAATGGTAACTGAACGTAGCACATCATGTGACCAGGCGAACTATAATATGTGTAACTGTGTAAAATTGGTAAGTTATGGACTTGAACTTATGATCTTAGAGACACACAAAAAAAAAACACCAAAGGGCATGTCAGTGGCTCTTATACTGCAGACAAGATCGAGTGCCGGATACCATTACACTCAAAGTGTTGGAAGATGTGCCGAATTTAAACATATACCAAAGCACCCACTGAGATGAACTGTAACATTGAAGTACTCTCAACGTAGAGTACAAAGTAAGACTAGAAACGTGAAAACTTTCCAGTCTAAATTCTGGCTACAGAGGGAGCTGGAAGCCGAAATGACAGAAACTTTTGTATCGATGCCTGTTATTGTTGAAAACTCGGAAAAGTGCCCCCAGACGGACCGATCATGTTTTACTTGACGTTTGGTTTGGTCGTCTGAGACAATGTGTCCTATGGAAACAAAGTCTGGTTTGTTTTGACGTGGTTGTGGTCGTCACAGAATTACGTCAGGATTAAAGGATTAGGGTGACATTTACCTGTAGATAAAAATAGACAGAAGAGAAAGAGAACACACAAACAGAGAGTCTGTTTTGTGTGTACAAACCAGGTAACCTGAAGAAGTATTTCACACTGCCGACTGTATTTTACTTTAGCCTGTACCGAAGAGTAGATAGGCAAGAGCCCCATCTGACCAACCATTGCCTTTAAAGGTCTATGAATGTTAAGAGACAAAGCTTCACAGCACACCTGTTAGAGCCAGGGGACTAGTTTACTGATTCAGCCTTCTTCCATACTCTGTTCCTTATAAAAGCCTTTTCATATCGTATTTCGTGTTGACACAGTTTTAAGAGAAAACTTCACCAGAAATTTGTCAACGTTTATTGCACACTTATCTGGTCTTTGGTTTCAGCTTACTTGACGCATACTATATTTGGGAACATTTATTCCAGGCAAATGAACTTCCCTTTGCCAACCTGACGTGACAACTTTTCGAAGGGAGAAGGGGTGCAGATAGGTAACCACATCACATGTCCTCAAGTTAAAGCTCTCCAGATTTTATTAACTGGATACACGTGTATGTAATATACATGTACATGTAGTTCTACGCCCTAGTCACTTATTCCTCTAAGCACTTTAATCGGAATTACTTGACACTTATATATGGCTTAACTGACGATCTAGAGAGCCTGCAACCAGCACTGCAACCTGCGCTTCACGTTTCTCTGCGACTGTATTCCTACCATGTAGACCAGCGGCAAATGATTAAAACATGAAGCAGGCCTATAGGAATTCTCTCGAAAAACTTCTTATCTTTTGGCGGTGGCACGTGTTTCACTTTTAGGCTCTGAAATATCTTGACTTTTACAATAGTTTAGTGAGCTGTAAGAAGACAGAAAAGAGTACTTAAAGCAATTTCTGTTTCTAGCACTCGGATCTATGGTATTAAAGAACTTGACTGATCATCTTTATTCACACACAAAAATGCAAAAACATGTATGCTTGATTCTGAAATCAGAAATGTTACAAGAGAATAGTTATAAATTTTGCATTTCATTTGCTCCATGTATATGTTGAGAAAAACACGCAATTTTTTGTACGATGCATTGAGAGACAACGGGCCTCAGGACTGAATATACAAATACGATTAGATGCCTAGTCGTCTGAAATGAGGCTGTATGCACTGGAACATCATTCGAATCAGCTAACGAGAGAGAAGCGAGATTTCGCCCGTGGGCTATGTGTCACTAATTGGCCTTAATGTCCACCGGTATATTATTTATGGGAGAGATTATGCGACAAGGTAAACTTTATGTGAGAAAAGGCCGATTACCGGGTTGTAGATGATACGGGTCAGATGATCCGGTGATGTAAAAAAAATGATAATATTAACTGTAGTGTATGATTATGGCAGAGATAACATGAAAGGTTAACTTGTGATTCAGGACAGAGTCATCAAGACAGTGGACAAACCGGAGGATTTAGCCATGCATGCGTGATACAATAGAAAACAAGTACATGAATAACACAGCCTAACGTGTTGGGTAATTCTCCTGACTTGTTGTGGCTAAGCTGTGTAGGTAACTTTAATATTAGTTATGGAATCGGGTAATGGAATATTCGATCTAATAACTCGTTGTAAGGATCATGATCGTTGATCTCCAGCTCAGTTCCTTCAAGCCAGGTTTTGTTTACATTTGTTAAATTATGTTCACACTTCTTGCCAGTCTCTATGTAGCCTTTTTGTGATAAATACGAAAATCAGATGTGTTGATACATGTTTAATAATAATTATAAACTTTTGTGTGGCCTAGGATTTCACTAGGTATTAAGTGCTGGCCTATTCCTTTGCCTATGCCTTGCGGTGTGGTTGAACCAATCTTGAATAAATCTACTCTGGGATCGGTGGTCATTCTTGGCAATATACAGTTGGGTATACAATGACGCCACGTGCGGAATCGAGGGGGTCCCGGATTTACACTGCATTCATTGACCCCACTTTTGCCTATGTCCCATTTTGGGTATTCCACATCAACTCATGTTTGAAGAGGGCTAAATATAGGTTGATTGTAATGTCGCGTCAGAATCGCGAACCTATTTATTTGACTTTCAAATCGAAATGCGGTTAAAGGACAAATTAGTCCGAAAGACTGTAACACACAAGGCGACAACAAACAGGCAAACAGCCTTACCCATAAACCAATGAGGCCCTGCCAAGCTTACTAATTATAGGACCGAGAGCGAGTCGACCGCTTTCTTTATGTAAGTTAAAAAAATTTCTGTCCACAATATTGCCTCGAAATGTAAATATTAATTTCAACAGCTCCGATAGATGCACTTCCATTCTCGGAACTCAATTTCATTACTTGCCATTAAATGAAATTAAGAGTTTGTGATGCTATTTATTTTGCTAGCATTTGTTTAATATGTGTGCGAAGGCGTTTTTTTTTTCTTAAATGTGTAATAAGAGATGAGTCAATGTAATTATACTCCGACTAAGTAGAACCCAATTAGATCATCTTCATAAACTTCGCAAGAAGAATAACCCAAAGACAAATTTAAGTGTCGAGTCATGCAATCGTTTAGGCAATTAAGGTATCCCACTCGTTAGCTTTAAACATTTCTAGTTTTAGAATCAGTAACTTTTGAAGAAGAATAAAACCATTTTATTTAACACAGGATCTAACAAGTGACACAAAGCCAGATTTGTTTACGTCACATGCAAGGCCCTTTTGTATATTAACTACTTTATAAATCACGATAATTTACTATTTCAAAATTGAAATTATCTCCTTTGTGGTAAAAGTGGAGTAATAGGAGAATTTAATCAGTTAGATGTACTATCAGCACTATATGTTATTGTCGTGTTCA
The DNA here is from genome assembly GCA_016165875.1 of Acanthopleura granulata. Taxonomy (NCBI): domain Eukaryota; kingdom Metazoa; phylum Mollusca; class Polyplacophora; order Chitonida; family Chitonidae; genus Acanthopleura; species Acanthopleura granulata. The sequence goes on from JABBOT010000004.1 coordinate 19,834,346, forward strand.
CTTGTTCAAGGAACAACACAAATTACATTGCCTTGTTTATCATCACGTATTACTGATACCCTTTGGTTGTTGACAGCATATATTTCACCGGATATTACATTATTCATGGATAGCAAAACTTAAGACAAGAAAAGACCTGGGGTCACTCTCACGACATGTCGTAACCCACTTTTTTTGTAAAAGACTTTTCTCATGAAAGACGTCGTCCAGGTTTTAGCGCCATAAGGAGGCGTGATTTACGAGAATAGTTAAGGGAAACTGATTTACAAAGTTTGGTGAAAGTCGGCCCTGTTACTAGAAGCACTTTCACGCTTACGCATGCATTTTTCCGTTTAGAACAATTCTCAAAACAATATACATATATAACGCGAAGCTAGACGCATCAGTGTCTTCGTATCTCCATTGTGAAAATCTATTTGGGCAGCACTGACCGAGGTAAACCTTGGAGTAAGCCACCGCTCCTCGCTAGCTACCTGACAAACCTCCTGACTTAAAGCCACGGGATAGAAACAGCGAGAGCGTCACTGATCGACGCTCTGATTGAGCACCAGCATTGTACATAGAACCAGCATTGTAATCGCCTTTTTATTAAAATATTCGGTGGTATCTGCTGGTGGTATTTGGTATGTGGCATCTGGTAAAATATCTCCACTCTCAGCGAGCTGAATACATCGCTTCATCATTTCACTCCCTAAAACGCCCAAAAGTAACGGGAGATAGGCGATGCAAGGCAATGGCCTTCATCGGCTTTGTCTGTCATCTTGTGAGCAGGTGCATACAATCACACGTGATTGATGTGCACAGTCTGGTCCATTTAGTCCGATATATAAATCATTTCACCCAAATTCACTATACATCTCAACCGATTCAATAAGAAATACCAAGGTAACATTTGGCTGTCGAGTAAAAATCGCAATAATCTATGTTTTCTTATTATTCTTTTATCTGTACAATCTTTACATTCCTATATATCGATCGAAAAAGGATGTCAAGAAAAATTTCACCCATATAGCCCTATGTAAACAAAAAGCAATAAACGCTAGGTTCATCATCAAGCCTGATTTGCATACCGGAAGGGCTAAATATCATCACGCGTTAATTATAAACTTTAATTTGAATGTCATGAAGTAAATTAAATATTAATATGACACTTTGGCGTAATCTTTTTCCAGTTTCCCCCATCTGTCATTATTTGTCTTATTTTTGGATGATTAGTTATCTGAAGTTGATACCGGAAGTCTGCTTTTGGCAATTTATAGATATTATCAATCAGCATGTCATGTTTTATCGAATATTTACGAACAAAAAGCCAACAATCTCCGCCTTGAGTCATGCACATCAATGCATAAGGAAAGTAGAAGTGCACTTAACTCATGGTGTTTATGTTAAAGCCTCAGGTTAATAAAAATCAGCATCCATTTATCATAAAAACATCCGCGGTCTTCAGACATATAACATTACTTATAGGCAATCACAACAAAGATTTTGTGACACGATGAAAAGTCGTACAGCGAATTGTAATATGTTATACTGTTGCAAATACAACAACAGACGTGGACAACGGACTATTTTGGTCTAGTTTTTCATTACGATGTATTACCTTATGTTTAAGTTTTTCTCTGGTTTTTAGCACCGCAGGGTAGACATTCTAACAATGCCCACTTGAGCACATTTGGCCTTGCATGATGATTGTCATTAGAATCAGTGGAAAAAATATTTTTGTGTTGGATTTGAATCCTTAACAGAATAACATATAAATGAATAACAAACAAGAAGTTCCCACTGTTTCACCATAATAACAGGTAGGCTACATTATTCATAGGATGAAAACATAGAAGCCTTCAATGATGAGAGCAGCGACTACAGTGTGATGGTTGGCAAATAGTCCCACGCAACCAGTGAAGTTCGGCCTAGGATAATCTCTTAAATTCCCTCATTTAATGTTTATGCCGACTATTCATGCACATACCATTAAAATATCAGCAACGTACACGTCTACCGGTACCACGGCTTAAGTAGAATTAGGTAAAAAATACAATAATGCTATATATAATTGTTATTTGTTAAACATCACAGATCTACAGAATCACTCAAAATGTTGCCTTGTCATCAAACTTAATAAACATTGGCATGAAATTAGTACATAGGAACAAGATCTCTGGGATGTTTTCCCCACCAGCTGAATCCTGATTTAGGCAATTGGTGAAACACGACCCTTTGTTAATCTATCTCCTGTCCGGTGTTTGAATCCATTTTTGTTCATTTTTAGAATCTAATGAATTCAATAGAAACCTACATACCAACTGTCAATCATGATGCACAATCCACAACAATAATCGGGAGACCACTTGTGATCAATCAATGACATTACCAGGGACACAGGGATAATATACATGACGTTCTGTTCAAAGTGCAAGGAGTGTTTAAAATCAAATCCTTTTCACCTTTGCATATTAGTGTCTGTAAAAGTGCGGTGTATGCCTCGTGTCCTGGCAGCGTCCCGAATCTATCGGGGGGGTGGGGGGTGGGGAGCTATTTCCTACTCCTCTGGCGGGAATCATTTGTCACATCTGCCTGTCATCCTCATCATCTGTCAATTCAAACGGAAACATTTCGGATTCGGGGCGAAGGCAAAAATTTATCAAAGATGTGGAGGAAAAACGATGCATCGAAGAGTACTAGTAATCCTCTATTTTAATATAAGTTGGATCCATAGAGACAAAACTTTGGTAATTCATGTTTTAGTGGTTATTAGTAGTCAAGTTATAATTGCCACTGTGAAAGTGGAAAGAAAAGATAAATAGGTTACGTAATGCCTTGGTGCTAAGAGCACCTGTTGCATATCAACACGAAGAAAAGTATCTCTTCGATAGAAAGAAAATGCTTGATATGTATGTATGTCATGCATACAGGACTTGACTAATTTACCGACTGCTTGGTGCTTCCACGTATTTCCTGCATGGCAGGCCCACTTTATCAACCCGCAAGGCTTAATTTGGATTGCGTAAACCAAATATTGACTTTACCGGAGAGGCGTTAAGATCATTCCGTAGGTCAACACACCCGTAACATATTGAAACAGTATATAGATTAACCCATCAGAATAACCCATTAGTCATTATTAAATTGTGTAATGGTTATATTTGTTTATACCCTGAGGGTGTCTTTCATTTCCCCACCCCCACCCCAACCCCACGCAAGACAGCACCGTCGGCATAATTTTTATGACAATTTGGATTGAATTGTGCTCTTTTAAGAAATTGGATACAAATCTTTTTTTCACTTTTATAATAGAATGTTTTTCTTACTCTAGTTAATGGAAATTATTTTGCATCATTCGCTAATATAGCTATATTTAGTTCCATTATACATAGCCTTTTCATAGATGTAATTGCATGTGATGTGGTTTTTAAATTCTTGCATAGTATTGTTTTTAATTTCATTCTTTCACCATTGTTGTTGGTTTCTTTTTGTGCTGTGCTTAAACATATAGTTGCACGACAAAGTGCAAAGGTTCTAAAAATACACATTTTATATTTGAAACAGTGAAGCATTTAATCACAATATCTTTACTTGCATGCGCCTTGAAGTAACCTTCGTGATAACCTGATATAGCACTTCAGGCGCGTGTTTTCATCCCCTGTCGTTATTCTGTTGTAATGAAGGACTTAATTACTGGTTACTAAGACATGGTGATGAAGTATTTTATCTGTAGAAGAATGTGCCGTAAAATAGTTTCATTTGTCCTCAAGTTATACAGTGGAAATCAGTTCCTGTTGCCTTTTTTGCTTCTTGTTCGTACCAGTCTGCATGCACATTTTGCACTTGTCCCTGTTCAGCGTTATCTGATGACGAGCAGTCGCCTGGTAAAACTCGGTTTTAACTGCACTGGCAGTCTTTGTTCATCTTGAATATCAAAAACTGTAGATGAGCATCAGTGCCAGCTATCACAATGTCGTCGTTACTCAGGCTTTACTCTGTGTGCTGTTGTCTTTTATACTGGGTATGTCATCGTGCTGGGATACACATCTTGCTGTCTCTTATATTATACATATGTACACTGTCAGTCAGCTTCAGATGTACAGCAGTACACTTGAGCATTATATATAACTGCGTTTGACGTAGACAACGTGCTAAAACTTTCATTGAATACACCATCTATAAAAAGACAAATTTGGTTAGTGTTAGGTCAAAGTAAGTGTAAATTATGAATGATGCCCTTTGATACATATATACGTGAACGTATGATCAAAAATTCCCCCGTAAGTTTTCTGCAGTTTGCACAAAGTACATATCCTCTTAGAGAACCATCAAATGCATGCAGTTTGACACTAAGATGTGTGCAGGAATGAACTGCATAAAACCAAGACATACTGGCCACAGTAAGGAAGTAGAGGGGCAGCATGTGAAGCCTTTGCTTAGTGAATACGCTTGGGCTGTGTTTTAATCGGAAATGACATGACTGATATGAAAGCGAATTTAATGGTCACTTTATAACGTAAAACGCATTGAAACAAACATACCCTGTAGTTGAATTCATTGCAAAAACAGGAAGCAACATGCGTCATTTTAAGACTACAGCATAGAGTAAAAGCAGAGCAGGGGCGACCGTATGACAGTTGGCAAATGGTCACACATGACCGATGAAATCCGACCTCTTGCCAGTTTACCTAAGTTACAGTTTTATTCTAACTGTACATGTAAGTGTTTAAGAAGTAACAACTTACACCACCCCTATCGCCAAGACGTAAGCAGAATTAGGAAAAAAGAAATGCAATGAGATGTTAAATACAATTTATTAAACTTCACTGGTCGAGAATTACTTTAAATGCTCTGTTGTCATAACATTTATCACATTTATACGCTAACCTAAAGAGAATGCAAAGCGACCAGGTCTCGGGGATGCTTAATCCACCGGCAGAATCCCGATTTGAACAAGAATAAAATATAAAAGACTACAGAATGGGGAGTAAAACCAGAGCAGTGACGACAGTGTGGTAGTTGACAAGAGGTCACATGTTATCGGTGAAATTCGACCTCTTGTAAGTTTACCTCAGTTAGATATTCTAACCGTTCATGGAAGTGTTTAAGAAGTAACAATTTAGAGGTCTCTTGCACCATGGCTTAATTAGGTAAAAAGTGTTGCACTGATGGCAATTTATTAGACGTCACTGGCCTAACATTATTCGAAATGCTGTGTTGTTATCACATTGAATACATGCAGACACAACATGGAAACAATGCAAACGGAGCGACTGTCATCCAATTATAGTTCTAAGTTCACTATAAAGTTATATCAGATAATATCAATCAGCCAATGAATCAGTGTGCCAGACTACCAGAAATCACACTGTACATTTTTCCTGGTTTCAACCTAATCACTAAGTTAACCCTTTTGTATCTCTCTTTGTTGCTAACAATTTGGATGGTGCTGTCAGAAATTGTTTATTTTTTTTTCTCGGCGCACAAAAGGCAAGTAATAGCGCCAGGTGTCTCTAGACTTTTCTTTCTTTGAGCTCAAACCATCAGCTATTCTTATATATACTTGCTCTTTCGAACACTAAATGAAAAGACAGAATTCTAGAAATGTTCGGTATGAAGTTCTTGTAAAGATGGGCAGCTTGACTAATTCGATCGTTTGTTATCGTGTCTTTCTTCACAGTTAGCAATCTTTTGATTTCACAGTGACAATTATCCTTTTAATCATAGTTTCATGCATGTGATATAAAATAAATATGTTTTCATGTCCTCTTTTTTGGCTCACTTCATTATTTGCTGCATTATCATCGTAGGTGGTGATATATGCAGCTAAACAAAGATTAGCAGATTCGTAAGGGCGGCTCAAGGACAAGAGGTCGAGATGCAAGAAGATACATCGTGCATGTGTTTGTCTCCTTCTTTCTGTATGTGTCAGTCTAGTGACTGGCTAGAAATGATTGTCTGATGAAAGTTGATATCCATAATTTTATGCTCAGTTTTCTAGCCATTGTATTGTGGTTGTCTTTTGGCTTGAGTAAAAACTCGCTTTATGGAATGGACCCCTTTTGGACCCTCACATCATTCTAACATCTCTGTGATGTATAAAAATTACCCATGTCAAAGTTAGTGGTGTATTATCGATTTTCAACTTGGGCTTGATCTTTATTATGGAGCAGTAAAAGTGACATGATGAAAAAAATTTGAAAGAGTGAAAAAAATTTTTTGGGAAAATAAAAAGATGAGGGGGCCCCTGTGTTTCAAAGTTGGGCCCTGACTTAATTGACCAATCGGGATTGTTTGCCATCCAAGAGCCAATATGGCAGTCACAGACGAGAGTGCCTCACTCATAAATAAATATTTTGAAAAGGGTTTTACCATAATAGAAATACCTTTGATTTTAGATGTCATCGTCTACACAAGTCCTTTCTAAGCTGTTTAAAACATATTACTCTCAACTATCTCATTGCTTTACGAGAGATGTCCAAAAATATAACTGGTTTCTTTTAAACTCAACTGCAAGGGCTAGAGCAACTAAACGGCTCCCGAATAATGTCTCTATAAAAACCTAGAGAAAGGATTAAGAGACAGAATGAAAGCTAGAAAGCTGGTGTACTATGCAGCTGTATGTTCACTTTATTAATAATAATCCAAGACTGATGGAGGTTGTTACACATAGAGATAGAGGTGGCGTTCCTCGTAATAGAAGAGGAGATTTGGGAGTCATGGACGTAATAATTCCCCAGCATCAGTTCATAGAAGGGTTAATGGCACTAACTACCAAGCAGTAGGCTCTACACACAGAGTCTAGCATACCCCCTAACACTGTATATGATTTGTCAGTTAAGTTGGGGCCCAGACTTTGAAACTCCGAACCCTGACTTTACAACTAGAGGCCACGACTCTTTTTTCTCTCCTCAAAAAAATTGGTTTTCTGTCTTCCAAATATTTTTTCTACCATGTCACTTTTATGGCTCCGTACTTAGACATTTTCCCTGAAACATTTCGAAAACCGCTTTTCTCTATGATAAATTAATATTAACTTTGTATATCAATGAAAAGACGGATGAATGAGGATGTCACTTGTTCCATGTCTGATATTGTTCTGTTGCAATTTGTAAGTTTCCTCATTTGTAAGCAATAACTACACACATGACCTTGAAACATGAATAATAATGTTATGAGGTCACCAGGCTAGTCTACATTTTGGTTGAGCCGAACTGTGTCAACAGAGTCTGAAAATTGCTCCTGCGGTATAATGCAGAATAAGCTATGGCTTATCATTTGGATTAGTGAACAAGGAAACGGGTGGTTACCGAAGTAGGAACAATTGAGGAGACGTTGCCAGTTGGACCGTATCCTTCAAAACACAAACAGACATGAGAAGAGGATGGCGGTTTTCAAGGTTGCTGGCCACAAAGATTTGGGCATCCATTCAACAGATTAACGGAGACGACACACTGACCCGCGTTTAAGAGGTAATTTTGTCTTCAATTTGCTGAGATGAGCTGGACAAGTAGATCAAGAGGACCGGGCAATGTGTCACTTAGTCTTGACCTCGCATTCAGGCCCACCCAAATCCAGCCTAATGGCTTGAGAGATACGCCAGAAATTTTATGAACTCGTTATTAAACACAATTTGACTCATTTGGAGACATCTATTTAGCGAATTTTTAAACAAATATAGAAAATGTAAGTGAATACTCGATTTCACAGTATAGGTATCTTAGAAAAATATTGTATAAAATGTATGTGAAATCAGTTAAACCAAAGCAGAGGCATCTCTTTGATGCACCGTAATTATTCAGTGATACATTAAAATACAATACATTCTAACTGTCACACGATGTTAAAGTTGCGTTTCATCAATGCCGATCTGACAACTTCTTAAAGTTTCGTTTATTAAATTCTGTGGATTGATGCAGTACATTAAGGACAAGCGCTGGATATATCGGTAACACCCAACGTACTTTAGAAATCTGCTTAAGCCGTAGTGCTAGTACCCAGGTAAGCACTTTTTAAATACTTACATGGACAGAATAAAACTTTACAAGTCGAATTTTAGTGGTGACGTCTGACCCTATTCTAGCCATCACACTGCCTTCGTTACTGTGGCTTTAGATTCGTGGTATAGTCTTTCATGTTGAGATAAGCTCCTTAATTTTACCATGGCATGATCATAATGTTCTAGATGGTATATGTCCATTTTGTTAATACTTTGCTGGTCGATTAAACAACTTTCAAACAATCACAATTCTAGCGCAAGGCCGAGTTGAGTTCAAGCTGAGCCGACCGATGTCCTCTTTTGCTATTATAAGCAAAAAAAAAAAAAAAGGTCATCGCGAAAGCAGCAATGAATAATACTTTACACATCTTAGATCGGAATTATTTTAGATGAGAAAGTTTTCCATGTAAATTGAGTTTACTTTTAACCACTGACTCGTACTCGTGCCCCAAGTTTATCGTTAATCATTAGGCTGCTAATTTCAACATTTCCCACTTTCACGACGAGCGATTCACGCCAACATATCACATTTTCTGATTCGTTGCCGCTCTACAGGCTTTTTACAACAACAAAAATAGTATGACAAGATGAAAATAAAACGTTAGGAAAGGTATCGCAGGAATGCTGAAATGCTCTCGGTATACCTTATTACTAATTATGCCTGCACTTAAACGATGATCAACAAAGGTCGAGGGCTTCTAAACTGGAGTAACCGATCCCAAGAGAGTAGGTTCGTTTGAAGGCTTTAAAAACAATACGTTGTTTGTGCTCGGCCTTTGTCAGCGAGTGTTGAAGACGCAGAACAAGGTCAGGGGGTTGCAGGCCAGACACACAGAAGACTTGCAGACGTGCAAGAATTCTGCCCCATGGCTGAGTGTTTTGTGTATAATATCGTAATACAGGTCCCAGTAGTAAAACCGCGATCTGAAAACTGGCTGTGATTTTGGCGGTGAAAAAAGTGTAAATCAGTTTAAAAGAAGACAGAAGGACGTGGTTTGTACGGCAACTGTTATCGCATTAACCTGTCATGAGTTTACGAAAGAATGGCTTTGCCAGACTCTACCCATTCTCTCGGTGTGTTTGCATTCATGCCTTCTACATGTATGTACTCTGACCACAAACTATTGATTGATTGATTTTAAGTATGTTACAGAAAATTAAATATTGTGTGTAACATTTAAAAAATAAAGAAAACTGGTACATTGTTTTATGTGGTTTAAATGCTTGTGTGTGTAACTGACTACAACGAAGATTAATAGTCAATGGAAAGGTACAAATTTTAGGTTTTATTAAGCAGTTTTATTAGTGAGGAAAAATGTATCTGGATTAAAAAAAAAGCACTCTACTTTCCTTCTCTGTTTTCGTGTTCAATATATATATAAGGAGATAGAGATATTTCCTGTTCTTGGCAGCAGTATGAAGTGTTTTCTCTTCATCCATGCTGGTTGCAACGTGAACTGCTGTTGACATTCTATCTGGATGTCAAGCCGAGGCAGATATTCATACTGTGTTGACACAATAAAAATTGCCACCGGTTTGAATTTTACAGACCTGGCTGGGCTAAGCACACAAATGGACCTAGAAAGGTGTGCAGGCGAACTACAGACGTACACTTTCTGGTCGGTCGTCAACGAAACTTTTAGGTCCTCAGTTGCAGTATGGCACTACTGAACTGTAAGACACATAAAACTGAACTGAAATTCAGTCACTTTAACTTTATGGATACCGCCATATTAACGATAAAGCTGGTCCTTACGACTATTTATAGAGCCCAATATTCTCCCCAAATAGATTAACATACTGAAATTCTTAATCATTTTCTTCTCCAGCACATTTCTTCAAACACCCTATGTTAGAGTCGTTATTTTCTTCCCAGGTGTCATATATGCGGCCCCGAATAGCGGTACTGAGGTTAGCAATTCAGGAGACTAAGCTCAAACTTAGACGGAATGGTTCAGGAGACGTCTCCGCGTTACATTTCTGAAGGAGTGAAACAGCAAGGCTGTCAAATGGGCCGTAATGGAGGACAACCTGACGGTTTCTCGAAAGAGCTTCCGACATACACATCACATCAACATCCTTTTGGGCATGAAACTTTGAAGATGACTAGAATAAATGGAAGAAACTACACCAAAACATTACCGTTTAACAATTTCTCTTTAGGTCACTACCTACAATTTGGGTGAAATTAGATCTAAAGGATTTTAAATCAATGAATCATTTTCACACCTTATGTCGACAAAGCTTTCACGAAAATACAAAGAAAAATAAGCATTTTTTCGAATGTCATAGTAAAACATGATTTAGATACATTCCGTAGCTACAGAACGAATTGAACAATAAAACAATAACATAACTTTCTGGAAAGCAACGACAATGTTTTATTTCATAATACGTATGTAAATATTGATTTACAAAAGTCAACAACTTTCGCTTTACAAAAACGCCAGTTGGCCATGTGTATGCCAAGGTATATCATTTAAACATTATCTACACACGACTTACGAAAGACAGTTTAAAGTTGTGGTTGCAACAGAGTAAAGAACTTAATATGTACAACAGAACGGATCAATCAGTATAGTATCAGAGGGCATTTTGATAGCTTGGTAGCACCACTTCGTCAAATCCTCAGATCCTTCTAATCAAACAAAAACAATTAGTCTATCTGGAAGAGCTCGGTCGTTTCCGTTCACATTCGGGCTTTTGTTTCAAGAAATAAAGGTACAATGAAAAACATGTGACATGAGATTGCTTAGAATATGCGGATGGCCATCAAGCTGACCGCCTAAAGGGCCCCAGGCGGATAGCTCCAGCTCCTCATTGTGGTAAGTGTACCTGTCCATGAGAAGTTACAACAAGCCCACGAATATAAACGGAAATGCCCCAAGCAGTTACCAATCCCTTTTTGAACCCTTACTAATTTGCATATGTACATCACAGATTTCTTTATGTGGAATTTGGTAGCTCGCCTCAATGCAAACATTTGCACAAGTAGCTTTTAAAGCTTCTTGTTTGTTAGTCTCCAAAGCCTCTCCCTTTAAAATTATTTTGCCTTCGGCGATGTTTGTATAAAACGATATTTCGTCATTGCTAACTAAAGGGGCCAAGCGTATACATAAAGGTAAATTACAAAACATTAAATAGCAAACAAAAATGAACAATTTACAACGTAACTTCAGAAATAAACATAACATTGCACTTCGACAGCACGATTTTTCGTGGCAAGTAGCAGAAAGGCTGTGACTTTGCTAGACCTTAACAAAAATACTGTAAGTGTAACGATTAAACTGACGAAAGTGTGAACAAAACAAAAAAACTTTCAAAGAGATCAACGCCGATAGTTTCTTGGTTTCCGACTGCAATTTTATCATACTGACATTTTTGCAGAATGGGAGAGGTTTCTTAAACTTCTGTAGGAAGTTATCCGTTTTGTCATTAAATTCAGATTGGTGAAGACAAAACCAAGCAAAAAAAAGAACGATATATTCTAAGAAAGGAATTTGCTAACACCAAAAAATTGTCGCACAATGAATGTAGCTGTCGGCAATAAACGTTTCAAATCAGGCTATACAAAACGTTCCCCTATATTGAAACATTCAATCTTACGTAGCGTTGGTGCCCATGAATCAAAATAGCTTGATTATGAGCAAATGGCACTTAAAGTACAGAGTTTATTTGTATGAAAGAGGAGAGAGATATCCTAGAAAGTTGGAGTTCAAAGATTTTAAGGTCAGTTTGAGTTTGAAAGGAAAGAGAAATCTCACATTGTCTTAATTAATTACGACGAAAATGAAGACAATCTCAACACTTTTTTAACCAAAGTCCTGTAACTCATGCTTTCAAGATGGGAATAGCTTAAATAAGCCCAGTCGTCATCAGCTGTACTGTCTGTAGTATAGTGCTCTGGATTTTCCTGCAGCGTCAAGCAAATAATTGTAACTGATAACGAAGTCCATCCAATGGAATAGAAACTTACATAGTCCTCAGCTACGAATGGAAAAAACTATATCCATAAATGAGACAGTAAGTTAAAATAATCAACTAGGAATTCAACACTCGTGTAGATGAAACGCATTCACACTTCAATCAGTGCATCAACAGAGAAAAACAGTAAAAATATATATGTTATCACACAGTTTCCACTGGAAAACGAGCATCATCTGTTTAGAAGATTTGTTAGCAAAACAGAAGCCTGATTCGTTTCGCATTGGTTGACATTTGCATTGCATATTTCATTCCCATCCGTTCAGGAAAAATTTCAACAGCCAAGTTATGGCGAGAATGAGATCTTTCGGTGTTGACCATACAACAAGTCCTTGATTAACGTGGCTAGCATAACGAAACACTTCGTGCCCAGGTAATAACATGGACTCGTATACGTTGGGCAGTAATGGTTTGTGGCTTCGTTTCGTCTTTTCACTCCACAAGGAATTATAGAATTTCTCAGTTCACCTCATGGGTCTAGAGAACTCTGCAAGCTTTGCAAAGCTATATATCAGGAATGTCTTGCGGATTACAAGGCACAAAGAACAGCTATAAAGCTCAACCCTGTAGTGTAGGAATGTCATATCTGTGGCAAAAATGGACTAGACTCTGCATAGGCCGGAATAATTGGGCAAATGGTGAACAGTTATAGCAAAAATAATAGCCTTGTATTTGGGAGGGGAATATATGCAATTTCCTTCTTTGTCCACTCGTCTCTCCCTCCATTATTGTGGCAAGGCAGCCGGGGAGATTGCATATGTAGGTCTCTGGAATGTGTTGTGGTAAGGCATGGCTCTCCATAATGGCTTGGTAAAAACTTCAGTGTTTGTAAACCATAGTGTCCCATCGTCGGGACTGAAAGACTGATATGGTTTTGCACAACTTAAATTTCCTAAATATCTTCTCCTTCAATGGCCACCAAATTTTGCAACATGAGTTTTGCAAAGTTCATCCTGTCCACAATCCCTTGGCGACAGCCGTCGTGGATGAGGTTTGTTAGGCAATAGGTGTTGGCCTTGCGGTTCTCGTCTATGTAGGTCACCAAATAATCCATCTTGTAATAGCTCAGAATAATCTTCGTGTGATCGTCGAAAAAATTAACCTGGAATGGCGAAAAACCAGAATTGTTAGAGTTACTCATTTAGCAAAGAATGTGAGAGTGATGAAATCACGCAAGCATTTATTATACCGAATCTGCAGAAAGTCACAAATGGAAAATCGAAAAACTATCATTCAGAATGTTTTCAACACACCTGTAAGGTTCCATCACTCAGGTAAAGGACAATGGCTTTGGCTGTTCGGAACCACTTCTTCAGATATAGACCACCGGACCAAGTCTCGTCCAAGTCACGTGACCCATCCATATCACCGCCCTGAACAAGGTAAAAACGTTAACGTCATATACATGTGCCTTCGTAGAAGCATGTTGAATTCTTATTTAACATAGTTAGAAAATCCTTGCTTATTTGACAAAAGCAGGAGAGGAACAGAATAAACATGTACATTTAGGGCGCACTGCAGTCTTAGAGCGAAGCAATCAATGGCGTTTCGTGACTTTGCATAAGGATTAGCTGTACTCAGCAAAAAGGGATTCAGATCGCTCGCGTCACCTTTTTTTACCACAGCAGCGGCTGTCAAACTGAACACTATAAGCCAACTATGAAAAACCAAGGCGTAAATATATTACCTCTTAGATCAGCTTAAATTGTATGAGTTTGCGTTTAGAGTTGACATTCAGAAATTAAAACCATTAAGGAGTTTGATTACCACTGGCACTATAGCTTGCAATATCCTGGATGTCAAGCCAAATAACTCCAGGGGTAAATATATTACCATGAGCAATGTCTCTCCTTCTATCCACGTTAGCATTTCAGGATTTGCTTAAGGGGCTGAAGTGGCACATTTGGAGGTATTTACACAGTATATCAAATAGGGTGGAAACAGTTATTGCACAAAGAGACAAGGGAAATGGCTTATAGACCGAGCATTGTTTAAAATTTGAATATTATAACAACCAACATCCTGTCGTGACGCCAAAAATGCAACAACAAATGGTTTTAAAGTGGATACTTCTGTTCATGACAAATGACTGGCGTGTCCGACTTAGTCTATATCCTTATATTATGTCTTTTGGTTCTAGGAATGGATCCTTTATGTGTAGGGATATATGGATACGACTTGAGATTTGTGTGGGAATTTGGCGACAAGAAGAAGTAGCCCATAAATAAAACAAACCGCTATCCCTAACTACTGAATTGCCCTATAGGTGGGTTGAAAATCGCAGTCCACTCCCCAACTGTTTTTCCAACAGATTTGTCCAAGGATTTGCCGCAGGTGCCAGTCATTGACCAGTTTCCTTGTCCTGCACGGCCAAGTTTAATCTTCGTGTCTACAGAAACACGCTTTTGGAAATGCCACAAAGATTTTCTTTAAGCCTTCACTGCACAGTGTTTGTCTTCCAATAGATTCTCCAAACCATTTCACACCTCCCTGGGTTTGCTTTCCGATACTAATGGAGAAGCTAATGTTTGAAAAGAATTGTCTACTTTAATGATCTATGGGTTTAACAGGATATATGTATATTCTTGAAATGGAGATCTGAAATCTATTGCCTTTGAAATGTCCGGTAGAAATTGAGCTAACAAGCATTTACCATCTCCTTGGTGATTTATAGTTCAAGGAAAAAAAAGTACTCTAGGGTTTCCAGGATATGATTTTGTAAACTTTTCTGTAATACCACCGATATGTAGCCTTTGCAATCTTAACACACGTGAGTCAGCAGAAAGAATGCTTGGAGATAAACTACTGAGGAATACACAACTTTCAAATCTCTAAGACGGAATTGTAGGAAGTAATTTTTTTATTTTTTTAAATAAAGCCTTACCTGTATAAGATGCTCGTCCATGTATTGAGCAAAGTGCTGGAGGAGTGTAGTCTTCTTCTGTAACTCCCCAGGTGTACAATCAGTGGTGTATGCCGAGAGTTTACCACTCAGATCATAATACTGAACAGCTCTGCAAAACACAAAACCCAACAATATAAGGCGTGTGTAAACTATAAAAATGCTCTACAATTACTGACACGGAATGTGAATGACTACAACCACCAAACACATATGAACTACATTAGAATGGGACAGTACCATAAAACCAATTAGGCAGCAAAAGTAACAGATTACAGTAACAGAAATATAACTTACGTTCGCTACCTGTCCCCCCCCCCCACCGGAAACTTTTCTGTTTTATGTACGTCTTCCATCCGAGCAAGTGCAAATGACGAATATAAAACTCACATTAACCCTAAACATCCAAAGAAAATATTCAGTCTGAATTGATTGCCTGAATAAGGTTACCTTTTAAAAAATCAATTCGAGCAGTGGTACGTGTCGCGCCAAGTAAACGCTGCCGCGACATTTTTTCAAGGTTTTTCGATCGCGTCTCAGCTCTTGACTTTCGAAGTTTTACAAGTTTTGTAACTGGTGGCAAATATTACTCCTGACCAAACTTAACTGTCGAACACAGGCCACATGGAACTTCTGAATATGTTTGCAGTTCAAGTAGAATCGGTAAACTGGGGTGCAATGTTTGCTGATTAAAGGCATGTTCGTTAGAAACTACCAGTTGCGTCACATACAGGTGAGCAAATCGATATACAATCCTCGAAGACTCTCTTCCATACTTTGTTAGCTGCACACCGTACAGTGAGCACAAATTTCTCACTTTTCATCACATAGATGCCAATACGGCAAAGGTAGCTTGTCAACAGCATTAATGTGTGAATAATGACTAACTCATTAAAACATAAACTTCTAGCTTTTTTTTTTTACCTTCCATCTGGACCCAGTCCAATACGTGATGTGTCGTTAAAGAGGACACCGATTGCATTGTTGGACAACTGGAAACCGAATCCGTATTTGTTAGAATAGTCCACCCACTTAGTGATCCACACAAACGCGGGATCCGCCATAGATTTGGGATTGATTTCTACGTCTGCAATAAATGAACAATTATTGATTTACTCATTACCGAATATGTCTTAAAAACCACAGCGATGGAAGGAAGTGGACAACACTACTCCGTTTTATACAAGATTTCTTTGCTAGAACTTACAACGTTTTTGTTGTGGACGTTTAAAACGTTGAACAACTGATAAGTTGGATATTACTGTTTATAATCATCCACACGAAAACGTTGCTAGTTACACAAAAGAAGTCACATCCACATATGATCCAGATAAATGGATAACAACTTGTTTATTACAGGTAGCGATGTGTCAGTGTGGAGGCTTCTACCGTTATCAAGAAATGCATCATTTACTTGTTACGGTGTCAGCTTCCACACCAAAACGCCGTTAACTGTGGTAAAGCAGGAGCTATCCATCCATTCCGTTATACTCTGTAGAGTAGAAAGAATGTTCATTTATAAAGGCGTTGATGTCAGGAATCTAATATCACTGATACGTGGCCTCAGTAGTGTTAGTCAAGCAAAACTTACTATTTGCACAGTCAGAAAAATACTAACATGATGACAAACTAAAACACATTACAAGGTATAACAAATATATTAGACAGCACAAACTTTTATGCTTACCATTATTTGTGAAATTTTTATGAATGTGTATGTAGGATGTAGGAAGACTAGCTCTGAATCAAATACGAATATAAATCCTCTTTATGACAGGTTAGAGTGAAGGTAAACGTCGGTGTGTGTACACACTGGGAACCTAACCATCCTGGGAGTGTTGCTTGGATTGCGTGACCGAGACGTACCGACACACGACGTCCTTGGCCTGTTTGTTCTTGCTTTATTATTACATAAGTGGATCTTGTGGTTTGCCGCCAAATACGGCATGCTTTCACACAACAATACAAGAATTTGAGGAAGAGAATGCCAGGTTGGGCATAGGTCTCCCTTTTCTGTCTTACCTTTTGGCATATGGTCTAAACACGTTGTAAGGACATCGAGCAAAACTGAGGCAGACAAAGGCCTGGGCGAGGTCGAGTCTGGAAAATGAGATAATGGACTGAAGCAAAGATTCCCAACAACCCCCCTTTTAAAGCATCACTCAGAAAAATTACAGGTGCATTTCAGGTCAGCTAATGCTTTAGAACAACTGACATCTTTGAAATTAATCACGTAAACACGGTAGTATATTATTTATGTTCCAACACCTGTTGTGTATCTGTGTCCCTATCTTATCTTCAGACATATATTCGAAAGTTGTTTTAACAGATGATAAATAACGTGCCTCTATCTCTGTACGCCTCTGATTTGGTCATTTCAAAATGACGGTATATAAATCATGACCATATGAAGTATTGCAAACAGAACTGTCAGGAAAACAATTGCTACAATTGCTTGCATGAGGTGTAGGGTGTACAACCGAGGTAATGAGATAATCTAGACTATTCAGTGCCAACGTGTTTACCTCTTTGGCTGGGGGAGCTGGAACGATCACTCTTGACCTTGTCTGTTGATTTGTCTTTGATCACAGTCTTAGAAGCCGGGGTCAGCTCGATGTCCCCGCCTTGATTTGGGCTTGTGTGGACGGTAAGGTCCGGTTGAGAGGGCGTTGAGGGCAGAGGACGCTCTCGAATCTTCAAGAAGGAAATAAAATACGTTAACTTATCAAAAATTTACAGCAGTCTGATGAATGAAGTTAGAGGAAGGTTAACACACGTAAAATAAATGAAACCAGTGTAGCAAAATCAACTTAATCAAAAACAACACTGACGTTAAGACAAGTTCTGTTGCACACGTTAATTTGAAGTACATTCGATTAGCAAACTAAGTCAAGAAGTCTTCTTTGGATTATTATATCAAACTTCTTCTCAGCTATTTCAGCTAAATTATATCTTGTATGTGTTGTTTTGAGCAAATATGTGTAATGTGCAGAAACTGACAGCGATGCAGAAATAGACCTTTAGCTCTTTGCATCTTACGGCTATAATTCTACACGGCAATACCGTGCATTTGTATTATATGTATAGGCCTAAATATGATCTATTTAACAAATAATGACTTTTTGTCTCGTCATTAACGTTCGTTTTACCACAGTGAATGTGGAAGAGCTGAAAATTTAGAACGAGGAGCCGAAGCCGTCCGAGTTTTCAAATTTCAACTCTTCCACATTCACTGTGGTAAAAACGAGCAACAATGACTAGATAAAGAATTATTATTTGCATTCTATTTTACCTACTTTAAAATTTTTGCACATGAATTAGACAGGAAAATGATCAAACGGAGCACAAATTAAACAACCTACTACCCCTCCGCCGCTACATTCCCTTGTCCGCTACCAACAACAGCAAGGGCCTCTGGGAAAAAACAATCTCCCACCCACAGATGATGGGTGAAGTGTGTTAGCAGAAAATAAATTTTTGTTTACTGGTTTCACAAATTTCTTATCAGTTTTTCATCTAAATTTCTTCCTTTGCTCCGCGTTGTGTTGTCTGTTACTTATACATCAGTGAAATGCCACGATTTTCTTCACTGATAAAACTGAAATAGGTCTATCACTTTTGTAACTTCATATTGATTTTCACACCCAGACGCCATGACGTCGCAGAAAAGAAACATATTGTTTCATAACGTTCCAATCTGAGCTCAACTGGATTACGTCATAATACAAGTTTAGTAAGCTGTAACATGTCTACCCCACGCAAGAAGCCACGTCATACAAGAAGTCGTGCATACAACATCACGCTAATTACATGTCATCGAACGCCTACAGCTAAAAGCATCACCTAAATTTTCTTTACATACACAAAATCATGGTATTGTTAAAATATAAAAAATAAATGGAATGTTGCACAAAAGTTGTTATCATTTTCACCACTCCCTCAAACATTACTTAGGTATTGATTCGCGTGGCTTCATAATCGTCCGTGCTGATTAATTTGATTAACAAGTGGGATAAACACCTGTGAGAACCCCCTACGTCCAAATGACGTCGCCCATGGTCGGGTATTGTGACGCGATGCGTGACGTCATTATGTTCTGATTCGTATGTCTGTGAATTTTGACTCCTTGACGTCCAACGTTGTATGTAGAAGGAAATTACAGCGTATAATGCAATTGGCTTTCTAACGTGGTTGAAGTGACATCATCAACACAGAATGATGGAGACGGGTGGGTTGTGTGATCCGATTAACCCTTATCTTGGTTTCGTGGATGAGGTAACGCAGGGCAATATGTCTGAATGTTAATTAAACTGCTAGCGTTATCTAGCATGTGAAAATATGTAAATTAGCTGCTTGACACCTTGAGGACGTTAACCGTTCGTACTGCCGATGGGAAACAGTTCCAAGCCTGTAAACATCCAACGGACCGTCTCTCAAGTCAGTGTTCTGCATATATTTATAGAGATTATGATCTATGTACTACCACCACCCTCATATGAACATCGTAACAACTGATCCGTGAAATAAGAAAACCGTCCATTTCACATCAAGCTGCGCTGCTCTACTTCGCTATTTCATTTCTAGTCACAACGACTTGGGAGTAGAGGTCAGTTTTATGAGGCAAGGAGAATTATGGGTCTGTATGGTAATTATATACACCTCCACATTTTACTATTAACAATGGTGTGACAACTGTGCGAAGTATGCCTTTATAAACAAAATTTATAAATGATGTGCTTCGCTGCACATTAGAATTAATGAATGATTGTGGAAAGGCCTAAATGCCACGTCGACAATATAGCAGTCATATCTTGGTGAATCAATAGTTATTTAATGGTTCTAATAATGGATTTACATCCCAAAAGATTAACAGAGGCTGCATCAATGGCCTCCAACAATTCACCGAAGCTGACTTACCAAAACAACCTCTTTCTCCTCCTCGCGATCTTCAGGCTGGATTCCCTTAGTGGTTATTTTCCATTGACTTAGAGACGATGTAATTTTCTTCATGGCGTCATTCTGGGAAACCGGAACTGCATATGACATTGGTCTGCGGAAAACGAACAAACTTCCAGTAAAGCAACAAAACGAAAAAAACGCATCGGAAACATTACGTTTTATTATCTTAATGAAAGTTTTGGACAGTGAAAGGCACGGAAGAGAAGGTATTTTGTAAATTACCATTGGTTCACAGAAGCCACTGTGAAAAGCATTAAATAGAAAGTATTTTGTACATTACCTCGGTATAGTGAAATACTTACCGAGATCCACCGGATGTGAACTTTGGCGCGGAAGTACAAGAGGATGTTGGTAAGACTTTGGGCACATAACCACTTGTAAGAAATTCATCCGCCATGAGATCGTCCAGTGTTGGCCTCAGTTCGGGCTCTGGTGTCAAACATCTCCGGATTAGGTTTTTGGCGGCATGAGACAAACCAGGTGGAAGAAAATACGAATTGGCGGTGATTCGTACGTATGTCTCCTTAAGACTGGAAGTTTCGAAAGGTGGCCTACCGACTAGAAGAGCATACCTGAGGAGAGATATCAAAGTACTTTATTAGCTTGAAATGGACTACACAGGCAAGTTTTTAAAATAGCGCTAGCAGCCTCGCCAGTAGCATTGGAAGACTACAACATAGGGGTCTGACAATTAATTAGAATTCTTCATTTTAGTCTTGTGCTGTATATTTCCGGTAAACGAAACACACTACCACATCGATCAAACGTATTTAAAAAATAAGCATTGGATTTCATGGAATTTTGAACTGTTGTTGAGAACCGATTCTTTTGTAGAACAACAGTTCATTCAGAAATATCTATGGACGAAATCAGACTTAGGAAGCGGATGATAGTTTCGGAAAGTTGGAGATAATAAAGGCTTGTTCTCTTGAAGTTCTTTCTCCAAGGCGACATGCCAATCCTGCTCAATATCAACAATGCATTCTGTTTGCCTTCAGGCTAAATTTCCGTGATAGGGTTTAGCAGAAAATCTCTTGCCAATCACAGAGGAGAAAACAGTATCTTGATCTTCAGATCTGCACTCTTTTGCAAAATTGGCACTTCAACAGATTGCTTTTGTTATCGTTGAGGGCACTCTGGTGGCACCGCACAGCTAGATTGTACTGTTCATTGTGTGTGCTCATATGTACCTTTGTTACAAATGCAGCTGGTAAAAGATTTTTTGCTAAATTCTGACGAACTCACATCACGCAGCCAATCGCCCAGATATCTGCCTCATAACTGTGTCCTTTCTTCTGCAGGACTTCTGGAGCTATGTAATTTGGTGTCCCACAAACAGTCCTGAGAAGTAAAATTATAAACAATGTAGGGATAATTTATCTTGAATAATGTTTTCAGGATGAAATGGCAAGAAAATGCTCCCTCGGGCGAGATCGGCTGAAAACAACCTGCTATCAGCACTCAGGCATAGCACATTCGCACTTCATAAAAGATACCCAGCATGCCAGAACCAAATAGCAATAATAATAATGTTTATTTAAATACGTAAACCGAATTAATCATTACCTTTCATGCGAATATTTTTTGAACTTATTTTAAGTGGAAAAAACCCTTACACAAACTGCAATGCACATGCATTTAGAACAGTTGCACTGAATTATATATATAATGTTCGTGATGTTACAGAAATGGGATAGAGTATGAAATAATTGCCCAAGTTGTCCAGATATTACATGCAAATTATCGTCATACCACTAGGTTATCTGAAAAAGGAATATCCACAACAGATCGAGAAACGTGTGCCTTTCGAAAGGAAATTGTGAGTTCTTCGAGTTTTTTTGTTCAATGTAAGCTCTACTCTTAAAAATTTGCACCGACTTGTTCCGCCGGTATCGATATTAGGGATCTTAGGGCTGAGCTCCTTGTTCCTTTTCAAACACATATACACACTATCCTGAGGCACAGAGTATATCGTTGGAGCTATTTACAGGCACTTGACGGCCTCTGAATGACGGGAAGATTCTATTCCGCACTGAAACGGTACTAAAACTTTGTGTACTTTTGAGACCACAAGACTTTCAATTTTACCATCCTTAATTGCTATTTAAAACTTTACTGCGAAAGGAAGGATTAGACGAAATATATTGTAATTCTGTGAATTATAACTATGTAAGCGTAACATTTTATCCTATGGATGAGCGCATCTTGGCATAGGTTTTTCATCACAAAATTCAGTCTTTGCTTGTAGACCTTCGTATATTGGCCATTCCCAGGAAACATGAACCTCTCACTGTTTAGGAACAGCATAGGGCTTTTCATATACACACATTATGTTGCGTTTGATATGACTGCAATTTAAAAATGTGACGACTTCTCGTTGAGCAATGGGCAAGATATGCAATAAATTTCTGCACATAACACACAAACTGAAGAGCAATGATTCATCGAAATAATAGTATTTGGCCGAGCGAATGTCCTGAGCCCTATAAAACAGGTAAGATAATCCAGCGACATTCTAGTCACGGGCTGCGACATAATGTTAATTATATTTCTCGAGGTATTAGTCCGTGCCCCACGGCGCTTTTGGCTCTAAGGAAATCATCTAGCTCATAAAGATGTGTAAGTACTTCCTGAACCCGTTATGGGTAGTCAGTCACCCAACCAATACAGATGGCAGTCGTTCTATCTTTCACGGTGAACGTGACAAATCATCAGTTTCGAAAACCATTGTCACCTTTTAATTAAGTCAGCAAAACCATCATGAAATCCATGGCAATGAATCGGTTATTATACTCCCCAAGAGCTTATATAACAGTGCTAGTCAAACATCTTATAACTTAACATATTTCTAACATATCCGCACTGAGGTTTAAAATAATGTCCAAGAGGCTTCCTTTATAGTGACATTTCCACTACGTCTAGTTGAACAGCTAACGTTAAAAGACACACGTCTCCCACGTGTAATTTGATGACTCAAGCTTTTGCACTCACGACATTTTCTTGGCCAGAAATAGACAGAATCACCCGGAGATACCCAATTAAACCTCCACTTTAGTTTCCGGAGTATAGAGAAAAGAGCATGTTGGGTGCAAGAAAAAAAAGAAAGAAAAAAAGAGAGAGATATTAAAAACCTAGATTGTCAAGTTTTCGTGTTCATGTATTTATTACATTTATTTAGCCTAGTTTCTCCTTCAGGGCACTTTGTGGTTACGGTATAATTAGATACATCACCCGACAAATAGGCAGCAAATCACAGATCCACGAAGACTTTTATGCTTTTCAGCATACCACCCATCTTTATAACCAAAACCGATGATAATAAAATACACGCTAGCTCTTTCGTTTCTGTGCATATAATGTCGTAACTATTGTGTCGTGTATGCAGCACACTCTTCGATACACGAAAGCTACAGACGACCTGTGCATGGGTTACGTAACAGATTTTAGATTTGTTTTGTAAGTGATCGGATGTCACCTTCAAGAGGGATTATTCTAGAAGTAGGACAAATATAGGATCCAGCACCCGTGTTAATAGCGGTAAAAAGTATTTCGAATGATGCGTTTTTGTGAAAGTACAAACATGTCATGTGATAATTGTGCTCCATGTTTTAGAAAGTTTTCGCTTTCTAGAAGTCACCACAAGGTTTTCCAAACTGAGACAAGTTCAGTGGGACAATCTGTCAAATAAAAGGCCCACAAGGTTTCCCAAACTGAGACAAGTTCAGTGGGTCAATCTGTCAAATAAAAGGCCCATAACAAGTTTTTGAAGGATCAAATCAGAGTTGAAATCCCAAAATGGTCTATTAATAGTGTAAAAAAAAATGAAATAAGACTTAAACAGATGGCCATTTGATGACCAATTGTTACATCAAAATTATATTTTTGGAGTCATTCTATACCTGCAATACGTGCTTTCCAAGAGCACCTGTAATTTAGCTGTTGTAACGTTATGCATATTAACGTTGTCAATAGTATTGGCACATAAGGAGTCGGCGTCCAATGAAAGAGCCGTCGCCTGAGTAGTCTAGCACCGTTCCTTGTAGATAGATTAGGTTAATCCTGCCAAATACATCTTACAAACAAACACCCCAAACATCTCGAGTTCCGCTGTTTGGCCACGTGAGACGGGTCACATGGTCAAAGATAACCACTGTTATTGACGGCTGAGCTCTTCAAGTGTGGAGATAAATAAGACAGAAGCTTGAGACAGTTTAACTTCCGCCTCTAACGTCCGCATATATATAGCACATAGACGCCATGGCTCAATATGATAAATGATATCTTATATCATTATGCCTCTGCAATGGGCTATATGATTTGCCAACTGTATATACCAGAACAGAAAATAATACACTAAAAGAACTAAAATATACTTACATTTTCTTCTCTCCCTCGTAATCAACCCTTGTGGCTAACCCGAAGTCGGCTATTTTTAAGTCCATATTGTCATTGAGAAGCATATTGCCAAGTTTTAAGTCTCTGTGAATGATGTTCCTATTATGTATATATCGTACACCTTCGATGAGATGCTTCACGTAGTATCGCACTTCCGTTTCTGTAAGCGTCTTTCTGTGTTTGACAACGTGGACCAGAGACTGAAAACCAAAGTTAAATACTTATTACAAAACAATCGGAAACTGAAAACAATTAGGCTATAATCATATAATATAGTTTGCTTTAAATTGCTCCATTTATTCCCGCTCTACTTTGTCTCTTACCCTTTGGTGTTGTTTTCAAGATATTCCCAACAGATAGCATTAACAAGCGAATTTATTTATTTACACAATAACCCATTCAATTTTTTATCCAAAGAAATTTTATTGGACACATTAAATATATATTCATGAAAGCTAAGTTTTAACCTCATTTCCCCAAACTTTAATCAACACAATTAGTAAGCTATACGAATATATATCTAAATGTGAGATAAGTTAGTAATTATCATTATGGAAATGCAACTCAATAACGATGAATGCAAAACATTCTTCATAAAACAGCGATCTGCGGAAAAATGTTCACACCACAAAAGTAAACAAGAGCTAATGACATTTTGCCTCATGCAATACACATATTTACATTTTACTGTCCAAAAGACCTTGCCACGGGGCTGCATTTTTGTTGAACTAATTGAAACTTGAAGTCTCATCATCACATTCATTTCTACTGTTTTGCTACATTTATTTTTAACCCTGCGAAGACATTGTTGTCGATGTTGAGGGCAGCGTGTCCTTGTAGTGATTAAAAGTGCGTTGTGCCCGTAAGAGAAATTAGAAAGCCGCTTTAGATCTTAAGAATGTCATAGACAAACAACAAGGGCCCAAAAAGAATGTGCTGCGGGAAGTTTCACAGATTATTTCAGATACACCAGATATATAATTTGACTACACTCGGTTGCGGAATGTGTTATAACTAAGCCAGGCGATACAAGCAGCCTATATTCCTTCAGGCCTTAAACAAAAGGAGGGAGATATCTTTATCGATAAGATGAAACCTCATAAAACAGTATCCATGAAATCTATTTCTTTCTCCTTTTCTCTCTCTCTTTTATTTCAATGTCTGGGCTGTATTCGTAATATAACTGACATGATGATGGTTTCAACCTGGAGTAATAGATGATCGAGCCCATTAGCATGGATTTCTTTTATCTGTAACATTTTCGAGACTTGGGTCAAAGTGCGGATCTCGCATGTTTCCTGCATCAAAATCCAGCAGCATTACATCCTACGCATACATACCCACATACATATTTGCTGCACATCTGTGATCAGGAAATTTCACTCCAAGAGCATGCGTTATAAGGTAATATCTATATGTTATGGAGAGTATCTTAAACCTATATGGCAAGGGCCGTTTCAGTTCAGACATATAACCTGGGGGATCGAGAACTACTACTCGCTGATTCGGCAAGAAAATATGAAGATATGGTAGGTGCAAAAATATCTCATCAACGCCATCTCAGTGTTAAGATCAACAGTGAACAACTAGAGAAAATCTATTTGGAAGAAAGTATGTGGTGGGGAAAATACATAGGTATGTGAGTGTGTATCTAACAGAGTGACATGTGACCATGAATATCATGACGTTATTGCATTCAAATGTGTTTACCAGGCTTACAACAGATCTTGTACAGGTAGACCACACTGACAATGAGGGTCCTTAAACTGTATAGTCTCGTTAATTAAACGAAGCTGACAAAAAGACTTTGATGACTAGGGTAGAACAAGCAATAAAGAGACTTTGAATTGAATCGTTTCGATGTTTTTTTTTTATTTTCTCTTTCTTGCGCACGGTCGGAGAGGCATTGCGCAGACCCGTACACAATAGAAAGTTCCCTCTCGACATTTAAGTGTACATAGTCTCTGCATGATGACAGGTATATCTGTAACTTTTTATTCTTTCTTTGTTGTTTATAATGTGTTCACAAGAAAAGACTGACGTTTATTATATCCTGTCTGTGTTTTGTTATACCCATACGAAAATAATGTGGAACGATGAAAGAAAATTTACTTCCACTAACTCTTTATGCTCACGTGAATTGAGGTAACAAACAGTAGTTTGCATGGTTCAGAAAGGTACGACAGAAATGTAAATTTGTTAAACATCATTGTAATCTACAGACATTGAAAATCGCCATAATTTTAAGATCAACATCACTGCATACTGGTCTTATCGAAGAGACAACTGAGGCATTTCACATTTTTGTAGTTAATTAATGACACCTATGACACTTTTGAAATTATCTTATTAGAGGGAATTTCATTTGTTAAAGATGCGCAATGTATTATGTCCACGGTTATTTTAATTTCATTGTGAACGCATGATGTAAAGCGGAATGCATGTGTAAAATGTGCAATGCATGGAAGGTACAATCTGTGAATCATTAAAAGCGACAAACCATCATAGTAGTGATGGGTACACCCTGCCTTGATATATATATATCTATATATCTTTTATGAGTAATCACATGCGTCACTGCTGTAAGAAAAGAGTCGGATTCGGCTTGACATACCTTTCGACAGCAATTCTCCAATACGATATATACGTTGTCTTCGTCTTCGAAAAAGTTGTGGAATTCCACAACATGTTTGTGCTTGAGATCTCGATGAAGCTCCACCTCACGAAGGATCTGAAAATCAAGGAAAGATAAGTCAGGTGTAGATCACAAAATGATCCTGAAGCAACACTAAATGGAAATAACAAGCGTACGAAAATTAATATTTGCTTATTTGTCATCTTAAACTAAGACTGAAATTTCGCATGTAAAGCTGGGCCAACAGAGAGCCAGCTATGCTCAGTCCAATAGTTTGTTCTTCGTCTCTTCCTCTTTCTTTGTAACGTTTCAAGCTAACAGAAGAACAATTCTTATTATTTTTAATGTTTATATTGTTTTCTCTGGAATTATAGTACAGGTAAAAACGTTAACTTGGGACATTTCTCCACTTTTTGACCGACGTCGCCATATTGTATTAATTTTCATGAGGCCCTACTGGCATTAAAATTTTTTGTCACAACCTAGACCTTGAAGGATAATCGCCGTATCAATGCCTCCTGAACGAACTGAAATGTAAGTGAAAGAACAATATGTGTATTTCCATGCTCATGTACAGACTCAGCTGCTGTGCACTAGTATGTGGTAGGTTAACTACAGTCTGACAGACGAAAGCGTCTGTCATTGAAAAGGTGAGGCTTCTATGTACACACCAGCGTAAACATTGCTTGTTCAGGATGAGTATGGGATAGATGCAATCGGATAGTTATTCTAAGTTTGAAACCCGATTTTCCCGACAGCAAACTTAGAGTGCGCCATTCGGTAATACTGCCTCACAGGTGTCACGGGAAAACTCTGCAGAAGAAAGCTAAGTCTTCACCGGGGCCAATTTTCTTTACAAAGACGGTCTCAAGCCCAGCAAATCTGCTCACATCCGAAAAGTTCATGTTGTCGATTTTGTTTGCTAAGTTCTCAATGGATTTCCGGTGAGCAGAAGAAGTCGTTGTAACCTTTCCCTCAGTGTGCGGGGAAAACGCCGTGACAGTCTCACAAAAAGTCGCCATAGGCAGAATCTTTCCTGGATATACATACATTCTAAATCAGTACAAACTGCACGATAGAGGATTCGCTAACCCACCAGTGCGATGATCTAATATTTATGTTTTTTGTTAAAAGTAATAGGTACGTAACAACGTGTTGTGGCTAACTAAAGTTTAACTGAATCTTACTAATGAGAGAGTAACAAACTGATTGGTTGGCTAATTATAAGAATACAAATTTGGGTAGGCGGCGAAATAGATGGCCTTGAATTTTATGCCAGCACAGCAATATTTTCTTTGGGAGACGAAACAGTGTGAATTATCCATCTTCATCTTGAACCGGAACTGATGCAGATCTGATTTAATTCCAGCTGTTCTCAAGGACAGTCTGTGTAGAGGGCTGCCAACTGCTATTAGAAAGAATCCAGGCACTCTGTATTTGGCATCTTTTTAGCAATCTTTCTATAATTAAATTAAGCCACAAGACTCGAACGTTTACATCATGCACTTCTTTGCCAAAGAAATGTGAACGACTCATATTCTCTTATAACTGTTGCAAATGACGATATCGCTTAGGTCCTCAGACTATACATATAGTGTACATGTGACAACAAGAGAAGAGAAAAAAGACAGGACGAGAATAGTTTATCTCAAACATACCTTTTGTCTCTGGTGTGGTTTTGATATCCGATTCTTGGAGATGATTTTACCAGCATAAACTCGGCTGGTCTTCAGGTCGGTTAACTCGTAACATTTTGCAAATCCTCCCTAAAAACAAACATAATCACTTTATTAGTGTCACATTATCATTGCTCTACATCTGCAATGATTGGTTGACTGACTAGTGGTTGGGTTTGGAGATAACAGCCCCCGGATCTTAACAGTTAAGAGATCAGCAAAAAGTAATAAATATCAAAACATTACTATGTCCTGATAAATAATTAAGTACAGTAGTGGAAGAAGAAGTCAAAGGAGAGAAAGAAACCCACATGAGAAAAAGACTCTAAGAACATAAGTCATCGGCTAATCCCGATTTTCTGTTTTTAACCACATGTAATATCAAACCAAGGTTCCAGCTCACATGAACACAAGGAGCCTATTTCGTAAAAACCATGCGTTTCAGAGGTGATAGCCATTGTAACACGCTGTGAGAACATTGTTTTTCGTGATACGCTCCAAATTTAAATCCAAGGACAGGCTTCTTGTTGCCTTGGTGATCATTAACAGGGTAATGACAGAGGGTATGTAGTGAGTTAACTGTAACCAGTCATTGTATGGCCATGCTGTACTAAGATAAGTTAAAAAGGATAAAATGTCTGGAGTTTTCTTTTCACAAATGTTTCACCTATTCCTATTGTATGGAGGAGACTGAAGTGAAAACGTAGATGCCGAAAAAAAATGCCGAATTATAGCTCCGACTCAGCTGGGAGCAGTATACCAGCACTGAGTAATGTATTCTGAAGAAGGTAAAGTTTGTCGAGCGGAATAAGCTTAAAGTGGTATACTCCAAGTTAATGACATAGTTAGATCGTATTCTAGTCTCTGATAACTCCTCGTAACATATGGAGTTTGTTCTTACACCAAGACTGGACTCATTTTCCAGTTAACTCTACAGCAGATGGCTTTAAAGCTATGGTTGATCGGCTTCAAAAGCTCTAATCTTAAATAGGTATCAAATTCTTGGCACATACACTAGACATATACATTCAAAAGCGAACTTTGACACGTGAAGTCTAGTGCGATTCAAGTTATAAAGACGTGAGTGGTTGTGGTTGAAGTGAAAACTTACTTGTTTTGACTCCCACGTGAAAATATGCAAAACTTATTGTACAGATTTTGTACACTTAACCCGACGTACATAGACAAGGCAGCAACAAAATAATAGCGTTCTCTGCCCCTTAGCACCCATGACTCTCACACCATTTTTAATACAACAGGTAATAACATCAGCTGTTGCACGGGCTACTGAACCTTAAACAAAACCTTTGCCCACGGGTGAAGAAAGACAGGGAGAGAAAATACGGAGAAAGTACCTCCCAGAAAGGCCTGGAAGGGGCGCAAGGTTTGCAAATGGGGAAGAGTTTAGACATATATACAGCGTG
This sequence comes from Acanthopleura granulata, assembly GCA_016165875.1. NCBI lineage: Eukaryota > Metazoa > Mollusca > Polyplacophora > Chitonida > Chitonidae > Acanthopleura > Acanthopleura granulata. The sequence continues at coordinate 19,864,302 of JABBOT010000004.1, forward strand.
TACAAATAGATGGAGCGAGGGGTACATCACAACCTCCACCCGCATAAGCAATCTTGTCGTCATACAATGCGCTCAGTATAGCAACAGCGCCACAGGCTGTGTTAGCCGTCAACACTGTGTAGCAATCTTCTACATCTATAATTAAAATGAACACTAGCATTTTGGATTATAAATGCAAACTATTTTCTCAACAACTTCAGACATCTCCACTATAGGCCTCTGTGAAATCAGCCATGATGGAGATATCTAGGAGCCATCAGTGAGGAGTGTATCTCAAAATATGGGGATGAAGCCTTTTAACTTGCAATATTTATATCCAGAGTATAATAGTAAAGCTGATTTTCTTCTAGTCCACTACAATAAAAACACATGACTTCAATCATGAACAACATCGCAAAACTAAACGTTAAAGATCTTTCACACTGCGTGCATAATATTAGGACTGAGTCCATATGCATATAATTGTTACAGACAGATATTCCAGTGACAAAGAATGGTGAGAAAAAAAACCTGAAGGCCAGTCGTGCCAGGTTTTTTTCAAAGCAATTACATCGAGTGTATTTGCAGAAATATGTTAGAAAAGAGGACAAAGATATGATAATGCTATAGTATATCCTCGTTGCCCTATATATGTATATGCACACATATATATATATATATATATATGGGTTACCCGCCTGTTATTTTGTGATTGAATCAAAATAGTGCACTGTAGTGCAACACCGCCCGATCCTGTGGATTATTGTATACCCATGACTCATGCGGCCTCTTATCGATGAACTTGGGCTATTTACATTGTATTATGGTCACGTAAGTGACACAGCCTGGCTATCCAATTGTACTGAAGAATAAGGACAATCCACAGTGACTGAAACACTGGCGATATTTTTCCGGTTTGTCATATGCGATATGTATGAGTCAATGTCAGGACATTACATGTTACATGGGGTTATCTCGCTGACCTAGATTACATATTCAACCACCGCCAATGTGGTTGGCTACAATTCCAGGCAGAGTTGCATGTCTCAAAAGGAAGCTCCTGCTGATTAAACGCCGGGTCGAAGGTGTCTGAGTGGGATTGAAATTTCCGGCTTTGGGTGCGCTCAAGACGATGGTTGGGTCCGTTAACTGTCAGGGACGGAATATGTAATACAGTTAGGTTCAAGTAGACAAAACAATAGGCATAAAACATAGACGAGCTTATATATATTGCTCATATAGAAGAAACTCTAAAGATGTATGTACTGGGAGGACACTTTGTTGCGAATTACCACAGTGAACATTGTCTATTTATTCCTTCATGTTAACAGGCGGAGAAGGACAAGGGGGAAACTGTTCATTAGTATTAATCAATATATTATAAGTATGCCACGTGTACGGACAGAAGTCGATGTGAAACGCTATTTAGGAACTCTCCACCTATAAGGATAAAGTGTAACATGACTGTGCATGCAAATGCCTCTTACATCAACCCAACAGATCCGTCAAGATATTATGGAATTTATATTCGTAAGCTTGTACTAGCATATGTGAAGTCAATCGAAGTTTCATCTCATGTTATCTATAATGTCTCGATCGGAAATGCATATTTAGCTTATATACAAATAACGTTTCAAAGTTAAAGGCTTTATATAAATCATCCTGGGTGGACTGTTACCTCGCGGGTGAGTATTTGATTGTACATCAAAACATGGATAAAACCATATTTACATTAGTGTTTTGTTGGTAGTGCATGCATGATGACCAGATGGCTGTTTTAGAGGGAAATGGAGTAAAGGTGGGCCTGTTTAATACGGTAGGGATGGGGAAATGTAGACAGCTGTAACAATCACTGGTCTGTGTGAAGGTCCCCACAATTGTGCTCCTCGAGGTCTGTTGGCAACTGTACCGAAACCACAAAACCCGTCAAGCTGGTTGAAAAAAAAGCTAGCGCAGGGCCAGTGACGTTGACATGGCGCTATGCTCATAATGCGCAGACGTGCACCTTCAAGGCCTCGTCTAGTCAAATCGCGAGTCTTTCTCAGGCAGAGAAAGCCATGGCTGTGTTAATGATGGATGTTCTCTGAGAGATGTAGACGTAGATAGTTTTTAAAAGCCCTGCTAATTCCCGTTTTAGATTCAACTCCTGACTAATTTATCATGGCGCATCAGCAAGACGGTATAAATAGCCTTAGGGAACCAGGCACAGTCGATCAAACACAAAGGGTCAAGAAGATGTCGATAGGGCTTTAAACCTGACTACATTAAAGAGAAAACGCTTTAAAAAAATCAATTAGACCAAGGATAGTTTGAAGTTATAAAATGCACTTTGTAGATAACATATACACTGATGTTAACAAAACATGCATTGTGACCTTTAGGAATAGTTTTGTTTTATGGTTTTGTCTGAAAGCTCTACAATGTTAATTCGATTAGAAAGATGACAGAAGAGCTTACTTCAAAATTCTTCTTATGTGGGGACAAGCACGAGTTAATACCTTTTCTGTTATTGCAGAATATGGCTCAGTACCAAGCACATATGGTGTCTTTGGTACTGGCCAGCGGACAGCTAAAGGCGTACTGAAACCATATCTGCGCGAGAAGACACGAGACTTAACTGTTTGAAAACATAACCACCTACGACTCAATCATACCTTTTAGAACAGAACAAATATTGTCCAGTCTTTCCCCTAGCTCAACAAATCTTAGCAAATTTCACCTATTTTTGTTGAAAGTGTCATTTTTAAGACTAAAGGCTAAGGGTAAAGTTAATCTTGTTGCGCCTTAGGAACAGAAAAGGTCACATTGGTTTAATGGGGGCACTAACAAACATGCATCGAACTTTCGATTTCTGGTTCGGACAGCCCGCTCTCAGATATTAACACAATTGACATTTTTTTCTGTCGACGCGAAGATAAAAATAAAAAAAATGTACATAGTTCACAGCAAACTAACAATACCGCTCATGTAGAGCATACTTTATATAGCTCCATTGTATATAGTTTGGGGGCATATGCATTGAGAGGTTTATGCATTGTCATTTTACAAATATATCTTTACACATGCCCATGTTTACATGCCATGTCGATAATGATCACAATGACTTTCAGCCTATCGAGTGTAGTTAAGCCAAGGGGTAAGAGGTATGATATAGCTCACAGTACCGGTACAACTATCAAAGTCAGGACAGGACACAAAGAACGTCTCTCTTATAATCATTACAGTTCCTTTCAGCGTTATTTTACACTTGGCCAACTGACAATGTATTGGGGGAAAATGTGGGATCTCATCTAGCCTGAGCTGTAAGCTGAGGTGCAATATACAGGTGTGCGCACGATGATGAACAGGTAAAAGCCGTGTGTGTACAGGTAAACGTGTAAATTGTAGTCACAGGAAGGATATGGCCTCCAGCAAGCTCAGACTGACGAAGGTCTAAATGCGTGGGATCTCACATTTCTTCAGCCTTCAAACCCCACCCAAACTTCTCGTTGTGCACGTCTGCCCGCTCACAAAACAGGCGTCGTTGCAATGAAAAGTAAGAATATTTAATCACCATTATCAGCTATGAAGCTTAACTTAAGCCATCCGCTCTATAATCCAATGCAATAGAATTATTTTCAATGCTTGGTTTAAAACTGCCACCAACACACACCCGTGCACAAGAGGTTTTGTGTGAAAGGTTATTAAAGCATTGGCGTCAGAGCGGTTCAGACCAGTCCAAAAGAGCTTATTCAAAAGGTACAGTTACTAGCGATCAAACCTCGTGTACAGGGGCCCTCGTATATGGTCATACAAGCAGGAGACCGGGCTGGTTTTCCTGTATGACCCTCTTAATACACCCCTTATACCCCCACCCACTTGTCACCTCACTTCTCCAGCTTGTTTTACCTGTCAATCGATGAGCCATGGCTGGGAGCCATGTAAACATACACAACCTTTTATCCCCGGCACCTGATCATGGCGTCGATCGCTGTGATCGATATATACGCGAGGCAACGATGACGTGGACCCTACATACAGAACGTATTAACAGAACGCACTCAAACTTCTAATCAGAATACAGTCTTAGCAAAGGAGTGCTTAGGGTTCACAGATTGTGCACCCACGTCGTTACCCAACGTATCCTCTATTCGAGAGTGACATTCCCAAAAAACCCAGACCCCCAGCACGAAAATTCTCTATTGGAAATTTGCTATTGGGAATTTGGGAAAGTACATCTGTATAGGCCTACCATGCACTCAGACGGGAGGCGTCTCCATGACGACTGTTTATTCTGAAGTAATGGGCGAATAATTGATGAATAAACCACAAAAATACTGGTTAGACGAGAAAACTAGGAGAGACTAGCACATGTGACCGACGGATAAAGGACCGCCCATACAGCAATGGGGATTAACTGACCCAGGGTTTACCTATGGCCGGTTATAAATTCAAACTACTACGAAAATCATGCAGTAACGTTTCTACAGAGAGGCTGGTTAAAAAAATCGCGAACGATAATTACTGCTTTTCACATTGAAACGCCTATACCTGCAAAGCATCAAAAGGTCACAAGTTTACAAGATTGAAACAGGGGAATGACATATCCTAACACAATTTATTACTTTATTGTTTAACGCCAAACAATTGGTGGATGTTTCTCCAGCCCTACGTGGGAAGGTCTGCCTGCGGGTGATCGTAGGTTTCCCCCGGGCTCTGTCCGGTTTCCTCCCAGCATAATGCTAGCCGTCGTCGTATAAGTGAAATATTCTTGAGTACGGTGTAAAACACCATACAAATAAATAAATAAAATGGATGATGACAAGCAGTATGTGGTGAATCTTGAACATTCCTCAGCCTAGAATAGAATCCGAACCCACGTCTCGAGTGGCCAAGCAAGTGAATTGCAAGTACCTTAAGAGACATGGCCACATTCATTTATTCATCTATTTGATCAGTGGTTCATGCTGTAGTCTTACGACGGAAGCCAGCATTACGGTGTGAGGAAACCGGGCAGAGCCGGGCGAAAACCCACGATCAGGTTGCTGGCTGACCCTCCCACATACGACTTAAAAGGAAGTTAGCATGAGCTGGGCTTGTTCTCATGCTAGTGAGAGGCCTAGAGGCTCCTGTCATTGCACTACGCTTGCACGCTATGCAACTCGGCCACCGATGTCGCCATACGACTGCAAGTCAAACCCGACGATACTTTACTGTTTGACACAGATATCTTTAAAGGTCTAACTGACTACTTCACGACATTTGTTTTAGTCTCTATCTCCTGGTATGTTCAGCTGAATATCGGATTCTTTAACCAAAATGGACATATGTTGATCACCCTTACAGTGGGGACCGATCGGGGCACAAAGTTTTTATTACAACAGATTTTGTAGGTAGTAGACACTTTTTGCACAAAGAATGACAATAAGAGCTGATGCAAACTTGGAACCTTTTCTGATTGATGACCATACATTGTCCCACTTCGCGTGTCACACGTAAACCGAAAGTGGAATGTTATTTGAAAGCAACCGTCCTTCAACCAAAAAATAGGGGATGTCTCTGAATATAAAAACCTTAAACTTTAGACTGTAGGCGGTCTGGTATAGTAGGATGTGGAGAATTTCCTTGATTTTCTCAACAAAAAGCCTTGTGGTCCTAAATGTGTATTCAGTCCTCTTTCTCAATGGACATCCACTAAAGACATTTCAGCCCTCAGGGGCCAATAATAACTGCACGGTTGTCTGAAAGCTGAAAAGGATTGGTGTTCTCCGTTTTAGAATCCTATCAGTCACAATGCATCTCTTTCCCCCAAGCCGAGCTGACGTCACAGACAAGAGTGTAGGAAGCCTCTGTCGCGCCTTGATTTTCACTTTGAAAAGTTAATGTGGATTTTAAGAGCTGCGACCTTTTGGGTTGACATACACACACGTACTGCTGAATAATTCTCGGGTGAATGAGCAACATCTTTCTAGGCCAGAGAAAATCGACCATAAGTCTGTTCATTGCACTATCTAGTTAATAATAACATCCTATATCCAGGAAGGATTAGTGTTCACTTAGAGATCACCATAATCGACCATATACTTGCTAAGCTAAGTACATATATATATACTTCCATCACTGGTAAACAGTGTCAATATTTGTGGTAAGCCATAACTCAGGGTAGCCGAGGGCAAAAACCAGGAAGACTCGTTCTGCCTTTGCAGATTATCCCTTCCAGAGCCGAAAGCATTGAAACACAAACCTGAACGAAAATAAGGCGGTTGGGAGCTCGAGCTTAAGGAATCTACGTGCCAACCTCTGTGGCACAATAGCCGAGAAACATATCAGAGAGCAAACAATGCAATAGCGTTCGTCAACACAGAGTCTGCTTAACTCGGGGATACACCCACCGACCTTCCACAGTCCCGGTGTGATTCAACCGGCCTGTTGGGAACACTCGCCGACATTTCCAAGGCTGTTGCGACTCAAAACTAAATATTTACTCGGGTTGAGAATTTACTGGTCAAATTTGTCCTTAGCTTGGGCGGTTCGTGAACGATAGTTTTTGTCAAAGGCTTCGGAGGCAACAAAAACGACCTGGTGTTTTAAGAAGATGAAAAGTTGAGGTGGTACAAAAGGCAGACCGGAGATGCTCTTGTCCCAAAACTTGTCGCCAACATTTAGGGATACCCAACAAACTGACCCAAGGATAACATCTCAGATGTGGTCTACTCAACTTCAGACGCTCAGAGCGTTTCTTTTTTAAGATCCATCTTTACACGCAATCATTAAGCCATCTGTCTTTCCTGAACTACCAGGAAGTTTAACTGATATTCCACTGCAGCCAAGTACATTTCACTGACGATAATAACCATTGGGGAAACCTAGCCCAGATAAAACGAACAGTCAGCTTTTAAGAAATGAAACTGAAGAGAAAGTTGGCTGAATCTGGCTCTTCTTCTAAGCTTAGGACAACGAACTACAATTACCTTGTATTTCCATTCGCAAGAAGACAACCCGAGACATTCTTACTCACAAAAGATAATTTGCCCATTTTACATAGGAGGCCTTACTAAAGTGATTGAGAATATTGTGAACTGGGCAGAGAAACTGCTGATGCTTGAAAGACCTATAGCATACATATGCATTCACACCGATGAGCCCCTAGACATGAACATTTATCCATCATAAAGAGGATGAAGTTTTAATATTAACCGCAAACAAAAGAACCACTGGCCTCAGTTTACTCTCCCCTAGCCTTTCAATGAAAGTACAATTTGCCCTGAGGTAAACCAAATTGAAACGCGATATATTAAAGAGTTTAATGAACGAGGACTAGCTTCGGGACAATAAAAAGGAGCTTTGTTGCACGGCTGTAGGGTGAAAAAATAATCACCAAATAAAAAAGAAGTCCCAGTGCAATTTTAAGGCACAATATTGTGAACAAGGGAACGACATATTACAAAAAAACACATGGAATATCCTGGTGTCTCACACACAATGAAAAAGAGAAGCAAAGCAGAGACTGTGTGGTGCACATTGTGAAGTCATGCAGATCTTGTTCGGATTACCATATCTTAAACAGACACTGAAGAGCAAACTTGATGACAGCGGAAGAGTGTACCTATTTCCAATGGATACAGTTCACAGGTACTACATGCTGATTCATCTGACGAACCCTATGGTTAATTATCGGTCTAAGGCTTTAAATCGCATTCAAAGAGCGTAACCGTTGACTCAGCTGTGGGCGAAACAGAAATGACAAGAAAGGAATGTTAAAGTACACATAAACACACACTCCACACCATAAAAAGACATGCAATCTCCATTTTTGCATCGGGATCTGAGTTTAAATTGAAACAAAAATGTCCCATATCTGGATGGCTATAAAGTAGTCGTAACGTTACAACTTAATATGATAATATCGTGGTATACCTGAGGGAAATGACTTACCTTTCCTAGTAGCCTGCCCCTGAGATAGGTGGTATCAGTAGCACTGTCATAGATGACATAAGTTGGGTCCGTGTTTAAGTTCGTTATAATTTCTCCCTTGTAATGCTTGTCCAGCGGCTTGGTGGTTTTTACACGTATTTCCTTCATGTGGACGGTTACACTTTTTGTCGCTTTTGCAAATACATTCATACGTTCTAAGGACATTCAAAGTATCCCAGATTCTGTTTAAAGAATACTGGGCCTATTTAGGATACTTCTTTTCCTATTTATTTTTGTAACCTAGTTATGGAAACTTAATCCAGTAATTAAGGATCGCTGAGAACACCTGAAAACGCCGTCTTTACAACACCATCTGAGTTCTTTCCCAACGTCTGTTTTAGCCGCTGTATGTTTCAGAAAAGGCGGTGGGGCTGAATCCTTAAGGATCATTCAGTGGTAGAATATACTGCCCAAACCTATACCAGCACTAGCCGCTGGAGGATCTCCGTCCTTAGTGGGCAACCGCCTGGAAAAAGATAAACAAAGTTGAAAAATCACTGATGTTATGAAAGGTAGGCAGTGTGTAACAGAGATAAGCCGATTATTTGCCATAAACACAATTAATCCCTTAATCCTTCGTTGTACGGTACACGAGCGGACATACCCGTAACTGAAACTGAAATATAATCGGTTTTTTATATTCTCGGTTCTTAATACAACGGTGGTACCAGTGCATAACATTTGCTATCCCCAAAGTGATAACCTTTACTGAATTATATGCACGTACACCCTCCTCCCCACCCCCTCCCATTCGTTCCCACATTCACACCCTGAAACTCACTTTCCATTTGGCCACATTAATACTCATGTAATGAAAATTCCATCGACTCCCGATTACATAACACAGATATACGTGGAGTATATCTCAACGTCCAATAAAGTTTTCTATGCAGCAGTCCCACTCGCTAATTGTACACGTGCTGGGTGTACACAAGAACAAACCACTTATCGATTGTCCCCTGCCCGTGCTGTCAGTCAGTTTTGCGTGCAACAAAATCAATGGATGCAACATCTGCTCACATAACGAGAACAGCGTCTGATAATGGGCTCTCCTCTACCCATTTTCAGACACACTAAATCTAGAATGCCGACCTACATGTGTCGTCTACAACAGACTGCGGGGATATAAATGTACACTCCAATGACCTCGTTGAATATATCGAATGTACAGCTGGAAATTGTTTAATACCTGCATGTTACACGGTGTCATGTTTGGAAAATAACTTTCTGTCCAAAAACATTTTCAGCCTTTACTTCATTTGACGCCAACAACATGTGTGTCCATATATAAGTACCTGTTCAGTTGCACAAAAAGGTGATGCACTGGCCCAAGGGCGTTTTTGTCTATGGAAATGCTCTCAGTTGTCCAATGTAAAAGTGTTCGTCGTGTATGTAATTATAAACAGCGTCTTTATCAACTAAGATCAAAGATCGTCACATTCGTGATGAGGACTATATTCCACAAAATGTTTTCCCAGGATTTCACATGCCGTTCATGTTTATTCATGCAATAAGTCTGAGACAAAAAAAAAATCCGCTGTCTTCAAGAAGCCGAATACATGCATATTCATAACAGCGTATCTATATCTTCACTGCACTAATGTCTGCCTCTTCATACTCAGTACAGATATTGATTGCATGTGCCCGGAGTGACTGTGACAAAAAAGAGCCTGTGGCGGGTTCGACGCGGGTCAGTGGAAAGATATATAAATAAGTATGCACATGTCGGCCAATATGTTAAGACACTGATACATGAGGTGAACATCACTAGTCGATATACCAGTAACTACATTTATATAGCTTGATGATATAGGTCAGCATGCATTGAGATAAACTTTTACCAAAGGTTTTATTGCATTCACGAGTCCTGTTTCTAGACCATGATATGTGTAGTCTTGTCAAAAGACTGGGTTAAAAGATTCATAAACACACAGTATGTGAAATTATACAAAAAAAAAATTAAAAACAAAAAACCCACGCAAATCGCGGATATTGTTGCTTTGGTAAAATTAGCGTGTGGATATTAAAATGGCATACTTAGTGTAGGGCGGAATACAGGCGACATCAAGTTACTCACAATAAGTTTAATTTCTTAATCTGCGTTTAAGGGATAATAATTATAGGCTTGGTTTATGTTTTCGTATCACATCCAATGCATCAATCACACAGTATTAGAAGTACAGAGTGTATAGAATGAATCGGGCTTTTAAACATTAAACCGAAGCATTGTCCACTTTGTATTAAGTGCGTCCTATATACCAATACAAATATCACGCTTTCTGAAATTACCTCACTGACAAAAAATCTGTAATTTATTTCCCAAAGACTCCCCGCTAGTCGGTTCGGGTATTTAACAAAAAATGGTGGTTAAATTTCAGAATTTTTGTCTTCAAGGTGTATCTAATCCGGTCCACAGCTGTGCACTGGGGCACGATTTCTGTAAGGACTAACCATCGTGCCACTCGGACCGCTGTGTTGACACTGCTGTCGCTTCCCAGAGCTTTCACGAGGTAAAACGTGAACATTTGGAATTTTTGTTGTGGGAACCTGCAGGGGCAGACAGAGGAGACCACAGTTGGACCTGTTCGTCGAGGTAGGCTCGCAGGGGAAGAGATTTGCTTTGGACACCCTCGAAATGTGCGGTCAACTTACAACAATAGGGGGACAATACCTCAGTGCTCAATGGTGGATTGTCACAACTCATTGAACCTAAATTTAGTTCTCCATTTCACACTTTTGTCTGGTTCTTGTCTCCCTAAGCCCTCTACACATGTGAAATCACTTCAACTTCAAATTAGGCACATATTTCAGCGACTTGCTCACACAGTGTAAAAACATCCCGCGTCATCTTTAACATGCAATTTCGACATTCACAGTTTTATTTCGGTTTAAATATGCGCAACAGTAAGCAACTGTGTCGAACTATGTGTCCCTGTTTAATTTACACATAGAACACGTGCATATTTTAATTTGACCAAAATGGAGCAACAGCCAAAAAGTTACGCAAGTTCACCTTCTCTAAAACCAAAGCCACGCAAACTGTATCAGCAGTTATTGTCTCCTTCTTTGTTATTCAAATCTTGCATTCCGGTCAAAACTGTCAGTGCATGAGGAACAGATTTACAATGTCAACAGGTTGTTAAGTGAATCGTACTACTTAATTATGCATACAGTCCCCTAAACAGCTGTTCTTGGTTCCCAAGCCTCTCACAGTGAAGTAAAATGACCCCTTGCAGGATGACAGTCCATGGTTTTAGTTATCATACCAGCAGATCAACCAAGCAGGGTCGACCCCACCGCGGGCGATCTGTTGGAGCTCTTTGTAACCGTGCATCTATAGACGCACTTACACCATGTGGAAGTATACTAATAGCTCTTCATTATATGTAGGGAAAATTAGGAGAGCATATGGGTGTAAATTGAAGTTTTGGAAGGTTTGCGTAGAAAGTAATTGGTGTGCTACTGAAGTATATGCTCGGTCTATATAGGCAATTTGGGTCAGTGATAGGTTGGTCAGCAGGTGACCCATGTAGCTATCAACGGTACCTTCTTCATTTGACAAATAATCCATGCCATTTAGTGTTTCGTGCCAAGGTGCCAACGCTTAATGCCTGGTACAGCTCTACCTACATAAGACCTGGCGAGACATTTTTACACACACACAGATCTTGGCTATAATGTGACAGTACATTAACCCAGCCATAGCTTGATTTATCAGAATCACAGTTCACTAGGTATCAAACAGTTCTAGACTAGTTCAACGTACCTTCAAAGGTCACCACAATGAGTTAATGAGGTGGAAAAAAATAATACTACGGGAAGGGAAAAACCTATATGTTAATGTGAAAACAAATCCCAAGGTGGTGATTATTACCCTTATCAAATGTCAACAAAACCCAAATTATGACTGTTTGAACGTTATCAGTTACGCCACGAATTCTCCACTCAGTTAAAATTTACAAAAGCATTCATCATTTAAAAACACGCCTATTATACTGACAATTTGCTTGGCTATGAGGAAGAAAAACTCTCCATACACCCTAACTATATGCATTTAACTGCCATAATCTCATATAACAGTTTAAAGTAATGTCACTACCATAGAGACTACACATCCACGTTCTAGAAGACCAGGTACTGGTACTTGAAACTACTTACTCGATATTCCCTGGCATATATACATGTATCAACTACAGGATATCTACGGAAGCCGACGTGCGTCACCATACATACGAACTAAGCGCGGATACAAAATATCGCAGGTCTGGCATATAAATGCTTCACGAGTGACATTGTAATGCCGTCCAAGGACAAATGCAGTTTCTGTATCGGTTATTAGAACGACTATATTACACTGAACATATACATGACATATTAACGTTGCGCGGGAAAGGAATGCGCCCATAAATATATTTGTTATATGTTCAAAGATTAGGCAATATACACAGTTATTAATACAATCCCATAGACAAAATAAAATCATATCTCGTACCTACGCTTAAAAATTCCATTCTATTTCTATTATTATAAGTCAGTTCTGTAAACGTTGACATCAATTTGATTTGTAAATTTTCAAGCTGCATCAACTGTTCATCTGTTTTTTGTACCTCTCTCAAGGTACATTAATAGACTCTGGCTTTCACGTAGGCTTATACGTGCATGTATACAGGTAGATGAAGGGCGGCTTAGCCCTTAGGATGAGTGTTACCTGAGGGAACTGGGAATATACGTCAGACGAGCTGATGTATGTGATGTGTTTGTCAACCAGAGCCCGGGTATTGTGACTTGGTTTCAAAAGCTAGACGATAGCATGACCGTGTGACAGAGACTGTGTACGCCCTGTATTTCCCCGGCAGGCTGTGCTGGTTGAGCGGCCGTTTGAAATGTCAGTTTATCGCAGGCTGAGCTTGCAACTCAGGATAAATAGATACCTATTTACCTGTCACATAGGTAAGGGATCGGGGTGTGCAGCCGAGACTGGTTCCACTAAATAAATAGAAGCTAAAACAGCCAGAGATAATCAAACCTGGCAAATGCAACTAGACAAAAAAAACCCTAGGTGGTCGTTACAGGGTTAATGAACAAGGCAGCTGGCACAGGGCCTTACTTAGGTGCGCATAAATGTACTTATGCACACATTTATGTGGGCTATACATATTATTCACATCTACCTGTAAATAGCTGTAATTAAACCAGCTTCAGTGAAAAATAACAGCAAGTGTTCCATAATGTGACATGAAGGCATACCTGTCACAATAGAGAGGTATTATATATATACATACATATATCGAGATAAAGCCTCCTTCCTTGGTATTCACATATGCAGGCGTCTATATGTTCCTCGTTGTATGAACAACGTGCGCTAAGCGTATATCATCAACCGCAGTTTCAGTTGACAAGAGACAAGAGTTGACCGTTTTGTCCGGACGGGGGTTACCCGGCCTGTAAAAGCCAACACCTTTCCCCAACTAGATGACCCATTTATAATCAACAGGTAAAGAACTGGCCATGTACTAGTTCACATCTAAATAACTCACTGCGAAGACCAGCTGCTCGGCCTCGAGACCCGTGACAAAGGAATAGCTGGTGAAATCACTAGGGCCAGACCAGGACTTTGGCCCAGTGTAGCGCTAACACAGACTGACTCACTGTAAGATCCCCAGCGTTCAGTACAGGTAAATCTCTCTCTCTCTCTCCCTCTCATACAACACCGTAAACTCCTACCTGTAACACACGCGGCTTCGACTGACTCTGTGTTCTCATTATATCTCGATTGGGTGGTTTTACTTTATATACTCCACTACGCCTCTTCCCTAAAAGGCAATGCTCGGAAAGGCGGGCATTGTTCGACTGTTTCCGTACACCGGAAAGTACGCACCTCCCAAATATGGGACGGCGGCCTTTGGGGACATTACACCAATGAGTAACCTAATCCATGTAAAATCCATATGCATGAACACTCTTTTTCATCAGGACGGCTATTTTTAGAGGACTCGGGGATTCCCCTATTAAACAAATGACACCACTGAGTCTTGCTTACAATGCTGATCTCATTCTTTCATGCTAGTAACAAATGACGATGAAACAACAGAAAGTGACGAGACCGATTAAAATAAGTTTACACCTTATTATGTTTTTTTTTTTTGTTATTTAATTAAATGACAAGACTTAGTTTTTTTCAGGATTCCTTATATCTATATGGTTTAAGCTCACTTAAAGCGATCCCTTTGTTTACACTTGGTCATCTTGGTTACGTAAAATAGGTGATTTATTGAACAGGATGACACCCCCTCTTGAAGAAGTCAACATGGAACAACTAAAGCACGAATATTACTCACTGGCCATTCCTCCATGTAGTATATAGTCTCGCCCGAGGGAGGTTTGCGGTTTTACCTGTACAATGACGATATGCATTAAAAAAAAAAAAAAAAAAAAAAAAAAGAACAGCATGCAAGCGGAAACTGACGTGAGAAAAGTAGCAAAATCCAACATAGGAGCGATCCTTGCTTTATATAGCGGATGACATCAACCGTCATGGCATTTCTTTTTTGACGAATTAAAATAGGCGCAAACCGACCACAGTAGAGCACAACTTCTCGCGGCCATTAAAAAAATAATTGAAACACATGAAGCTCTATCACCAGAACTACATGTATTTTAGTTCATGCTTTTCTACAGAGGATAAACTACGATTAAGACGGTTGGAGGAAGTAAAGTTTTGATCTGTTAAAAGCGACTGTTTAATTTTATTGAAATCTCAGAACATGTTATACACCTACAATGAGTTTTTGACGATATCTTATGCCATGTTTCTGTTGCGAAGCTAAAGTGGGATTGATCTTTGTTTGTTTAGAGGAGGGAAACATGTCTCCACTGGCACAGGTTATTGAAAATGACACACTAATGTGAACACTGGTTAATCCCAAAGGCTTTTATTATTTCAGATCTTTGACAGAAAATAATCTACTCCGCCTTTTCGCTGTCAAGTAAGTCACAGAACAATACCCTTTCCAACACCTCAACGGCTACATGAAAGTATCCCCCTACCCCATGCCCCAAACAAGCACACTTCACTGAAGTGACCAATGTCTACGGAATTAACCCAAATCATGCGCCCCATTGTGGTATTGGATTAAAAACGACAGTAGTATAATTGGGTAATTTGCGTTTTTGCAAAGAGAGAAGTCCTACAGAAAGAGATATCATTTCTAGTTAGCATTTGAGTGAATTTTATTTTCGCATTTTAACTTCTTTCAGGATTTTAAATATATATCCACCGCCTATAATTCCCCCAAAGTATATATGAAATGGAACACCAAATTATGAATCATCAAATTATGTAACAGATTTATATTGCGCTTAATACAATGCTGAGTGTATAATCGCATGTATAGTAAATAGATTAGAATTAAAATTTCAAGTGCGTGGTCAAACAAGCAATATCATGGATGAGTTAGCATGGACCATAAAACATTTTCATTCCTTTCACCCTTGCATTTCCATAGGTAGGTTTTTCCCCTCTCTTTATAGACAATTTAAAACCAAGTTTGACTTAAATATCTTTCCATTAATGGACAACGAGAAAAACATTGATATCCGAAAATAAATTCAAATAGAATTGCTAAAACCGTAATAAACTGTCTGTCTCTATGTACATGTATGATATTGAGTACTAAGAAAGAAAATTTTACGCAATGGATAATATATTCCTTTATGCAACATAAAGTTTAGATTAAAGAAATTCAACTTTTGAATATTTGCCATACACTCTCAAGAGTATAATGGCCGAGTCAATGTATAAGCATTTTATTGACACACTTTTTTCAATGATTGAAAAAAAAACACTGCTTAAATTCGTGTTTAACCAGGCATGCCCAAACAGTATCCAAGAGGAGATGACGCCCGCGTAGTATAAATCAAGTGTTACGCGAGAGCTCCTTTGACTGACATATTCCCACGTTCTCTTGAAATCTATGACAAAGAGGTGCGGCAACACCCGTGGTTCACTCCAGCTATATACAAAATCGAGTTGTACCTACCGGTTTAGTTCCTTTCTCCTAACAGCTTTTGTTGATGTGCATGTTATAGCCTAGTTCAGCTGTTTGGCCTATTTTAGTACATATAATATAGTGTCTCAGGTAACATGATTGCAATTAAAATTTCCGTCGCTGCAGTGTATTTTTTCTGGATATCTTTTATATTCGAGTATTATGTATTTGCTAAACACACCTATAGGTAACATCGCCAACAATATTGTGTTCTTTATCAAATGTGAACAATCCTGCAGACCTTCTGAAAACTTTAACATTCGTAGTATACTGGTATATATAGTGCAATCTAAGCGTCAAGTCCAACATAAGCGTACAAACTCCGAGAAACGAAAACATTGTGGGCACTTTATTTTGCCATGTACATAGTAAAAGTGCAACGGGTAGGTGGGAAGGTCCCCCAGCATCCTGCGGATGGTTGTGGGTTTTCCCCGGGCCCTGCCCGGTTTCCTAACACCATAACGGTGGACGCCGTCGTATAAGTGAAATATTCTTGAGCACGGCGTATCAAATAAATAAATAAATAAGAAAATAAATAAATAAATAAAAGTGTAATCGCTTCAGTGTGTGCCAACTTATCCACTATATGTGCTATGCATGATTTCTATTGTCAGTAACACAGAACACTCTATCAACACATGTATAATGAAGGTTGTGAAAGTCATTTAGTCTGGTTGCTTTTTACGGCGTTTCGTTTGTATGTACACTATATAGCGTCAGTCGCAGTGCCTAACAAATGGTGCAATTAATGTGAGGAGCACGGCAATTTGCAGAGCGCATTCATAGATTGCTGTATATAAAGAAACAATTCAAGATATACCAAACGCGAGGAATAACGTTTAGTAATTTTTCTGACCTCTCTCATGTATATAGGCAGTATCCATCTTTTGCAAAGTGGCATTTATATATTTCAAGAAAAGGTTTATGTTTGCTTTGGCAAGAATGTGTAATATATTTAAACTGAGTTTGGTCTACATATATTTATTGGGTTAAGGTGTTGAGCTTCGGGGTCTGTTATAAGTATTTATATTTATTTTTAATTATATATTCTTATGCAAACCGAGCTGGCCTGTAAACTATGCATTTCTTGTGGCAATCTTTACTACCTCTGTACTTGATTATTTTATATACACCAAATATAAACGTACAACATATAAGGTCTATTACTCAACAACGGAAACGAATGGTCCCATTTGAGGAATAGTGCTTTAGTCGATACTGTCTCGACTAATTATGTCAGCTTAATCCTTTTTAAACAATGTGGTCAAATGCAGATCGAAAGAAGATGACAATAATGTCCCAAGTTAAAATTTCAACAATATATATTTTGTGTAGTGCGATTTCTCCGCACGTTTTACATAAACTGATCTTTAACGTCTTATAGGATTTGTTGAATAACCCTAGCCCTTTCGCTGAGAGACTGATCAGAATACGCAAGTTATTTAAGTTATTTAATACAAATCTTTTAAATGGACTTCAATAGCAGATGTATTTTAAACAAATAAACACATTAAACATACGATTGGGATGTCTTCACAAAGGAGAAAAGTAAAAATTACTGGGTAACGAATTTGGGGGGGGGGGGCAACTGTTAGTTGCTTGTGAGGAATAGTCTTTTAGTAACAGCACAGTGCTATATACCCTATGCCACCCGTACATGTGACAATGATTTGTGTATAGCAATAAACTTAATGCCCGACCATGTTATCCGACTCGTTTTGAAAGTAATTCACCAATGATTTTTATTACATACAAACTACTCACCATTCAAGCGTTGGTTATAGTCTCTATACTTTACAATCAAATAGAATAACTTTGTCAGGGCCACTACTAGTCGTTGTTTATGGCAGCTGGTACATTCCGATGAACCAAAACTGTCACATTCTTGTACAGGTTAAAAAAAAAAACAAGCAAAAACCACTCCAGCCAGACTTGTTCTTAAAATGGAGATGAACAAGAAAGTCGTGTTCAGATTGTCATCCGTGGGAAAATCTGTGAAAGAAGCAATCTATGAAGTACAGCGCTTTTTACCTACTGCCATTTTTTGGCTTATTTATTTCATGTTTTTCCTTTACAGTGGTTCATTTTCATAAGCTTATGCTGATATCATTTCATTATAATGTATGATTATATGCTCACATCACGCACTAATACATATGCTGGTTGCGTGGTAAGATAATCAATGTTCATTTGAACTGAGATCACATATGGCTATATACATATATAAACCATGGCGTCGTATAGCAGGCATTGGCAATACATCTGTGCTACCATGCGATGCACATCACAGACAACAAATAACAATAGACATTTCTTGAAAAAAAAAAAGCAGTGGGAAAATGTGAATCATAGCAAATCTAGATTTGTATTATGCCAAAGAGAAGTTTTGAAAAATATCGGCTGTAGGACTTCGGGTCACTAACCGACAACTCATCAAATCCACCTATCAATTTGCACCTTGATATCAGCCACCGCATGCATGGGGTTGATTTCAAAAAGCAAGTTTCGTTGTAGGTTTTGTTGTAATGACCTAGGTGTCTTTCACAAATGCCATCGCTGTGAGTTCAAGTCCAGCTCATGCTGGCTTCCTCTCCGATCGTACGTGTGAAGGTACGTACCGGGTTCCCCCGGTCTGTGTCCGGTTTCCTCCAATCTTAACGCTGGCCGCCGTCGATCGCATAAGTGAAATATTCTTGAGTACGGCTTGAAAAAAGAAATCAAAGAAATAAATAAATAACTTCCTACCTTGTTCCCAACCTCAGGTTTTATACGCACTAATTTTTACACGTCAAAACTGCTCACACCTATATATTTGTGCTAAATTTCAGCTGTCACAGTCAGATACTTGAAAAATACAAATACTTGAATGCCACTTCTACAGTTAACTATTATATCCATGTACTCCCTTCCGCAAGCCAGTATCAGGACATCCGACTTCAGGCGAAGCTCTGTAAGTCGGTCGTTTTGTCAACCGGTCAGACTCATTGCATCGTATCTTTTAACACGGGCCATTCAGTTAACGAAGGGTTTGACTGTAGAACGACACGGAACCTTAAGCTGGGAGAAGAGTGGCAGCTTTTGCGAATTCTGTGTTTGTTTAATACAAAAAGCAGATATAGCGTAGGTATATACAAAACTTCCATGGCAACGTAATACCCATTGTAGCAGCAGCCATCTAACTTGCTTCTCAACCCACTGATAATTGATCATTGTTTTACGCCGTGGCCAAGAGTATTTGACTCATAAATACCACGTCAGCCTGCATTATACTGGGGACCGGGCAGAGAACGGGGGTAACCCACGACCTTCCACGGGACAGAATAACGCCGGACTGTCAATTTGTCCATCTGTATATACAACACACTTCTGTGACGTCACTCGACGAATTTAGATTTTGTCTTACAACAGCGGTGGCGTAAACCCGTCGCCCAGCAGCCTGCAGATGATTTCTGTGTTATTTATAAACACGGGGTTGATTACACCAGCCTCGATATCGATGATGCAGGGTGCTGTGATGGTGTACACGATACTTGTGCCCACCTGACATGATACGACTGAAATGTGCACAAAAGGTCTGAGCCAAGCAAGGAAATGTGCTATCAGCGCTAATGAAAAATGCAGGAAAATGTCATTGTCAAACGAATGACCTTTGCCGTGATCATGTGTTTTCGACAGAAATAAATTTAGTTCATGCCACGTTTATTTCCATGATATTCATATTCTATTCGGTGTACTACTATGGATGATACTGCTTTCAAAGGAACGCTGATAAGAGTCAGTAACAAGAAGCTAAAGAAGCTCTCAAGATATATAGGAAGGATTTAGCAGTAACAACGGTTTGAGAGCTGTAAATATGGCCCTCACTGCAATCTTGATAAAACACAACAAAAACGGAAATACGTTTTTCAGTTAACACATACATGTATTAATGTACAGTTAATTTTAGTTCCTCATCTTCATGGTCAAGAAAACGACATTCTAAACGAAAAAAAAAAAGCATCATAGACTGGAAGGGTTTCTAGTTTTAATTCCTTTACTGTTGATATTAATGAGGGCTGAAATTTTATACAGCGAATCAAATCTGTTTTATATTTCGCTAATTAATTTTTGTTAGTGACTGCATCTGTCACTTCTGTCACCAGTAATACTATGTGTCAGCGCGTGACGCTTTTTCCAAGATGTCTCAGTGATGAATGTTGGAAAATATGGGTCTCGCTTGTCATCATGCTCGTGAGGTGTCAGTTTCTATAATGGCAGGCTCGTGCTGCGGAAACACTTTTTGCGTTCTCATTTTTTACATACACAAAAGATAGTTGAGGAGAATTTACCACAATATCATACATACAGATCAAGTACTCATTGCTTTTCAATTTCTTAACTGGTACTTCTTATATGAACAATATGAATCGATATCTATACTCATATATGTATGTCGCCAGGTCTGTTCCATCCATTCAATGAACACCGATCGACAAAAAAGTTGGATCTACGGGATCTATTTAAGGTTATTTTTCTTGTAAGAGGAATAAAAACCGGAGGTCTGCACTTAATCTTCTTGCCATAAATATGTCCCTTTGTTATAAAAACATGTGTTCCCAAACCTAATATAATGTTATATATTAAGTTCAATAGAGTCAACATCGTACCACGTGCTTTACAGCCTATGATATACGTTAGCACAACTGATAATAGGCTCATCATATAAGAATTTTACAGGTAACAAGCCACTCTTTATTTGGGGGTGTCCTATAGTTTTTACCAGTTTACTGTAACGAGGAGTATTCCAGCAGAGTACATGATAGCTTTCCATACATGACAGTACTCAAATGGTATGATCTGCAAATAAGTATACAAGCCTATCTATGTGTACACATAGACATCATGAGAAAGGTCCCATCTGGTAAAGCGAGAATACAAAAAAATCGACAAAAAAGATAACGACTCCCTTGGAATAGCACATCGATGAATACCTCTTATATATCCTGAATGAAAACCCCCTCGCTTGACTGGCCCACATCAGAGAAAGAGGGACAGCTGGTCACTGTCAAATTGATTATCATTCATGTATGTGTGTGACTGCATAACCTCATTTCTATGTGTTAAGTTGATTTGAGATCGGTGTATATAATTAGTCGGTGCACATACCGCTTGAGAACAACGCCGACATATTCCATGTTAATCGATCATAAAAACAATAGAATACTTCCTTGTATTGATTAACTGTTTCACATGCATATAAACGGAACAAATGTTGTGATCTATAAGTTCTGTCAATTTGTTTTAGCCATCATCTATTTACAACCTAATTTATCTTTGTCGCGCATGTTTCGGGTTTGGGGTTTTTTTTCTCCTCACGTACACTTTGTGAAGGGAAACTTTGCATGAGACCTCATTAATAAGTAGATCGAGTTTTAGACATGCACACATTTTGTTTTTAAGTAAGGATTACTGGTTTTTCTATACACTTTCACGATTTTACCATCATGGATGTTACTTGCCTGCAAAAATAAATGTCTACACATCCTCTTCAGTGAGCTTCTATATCCGTCTAACCAGTTCTATGATTTAGACATCCTCTCTAAACACGGCCGTGTCCACATTGAAAGGTATATCAGGGTTACATAAACTGTGTACCACACAATTTTTGTCATGTCTCCTAGTGCACAAAATTATTGCATTTTTGTCTCAATACCGGGTACCACTGTGTTCTGTATTTCAAAACTGTTGAAAACTGCTTCAGTTTCAGTCAGCAGAATGGCTACCCATCACTGTGTTCTGGGCGCTTTATTTTTTGGGAAATTCCTGCTAATTTTTGGAGAATTAAGCAGAAATGTAAATTTAATGACATTTATATGTAACGCAAAATAGAAACGCGTGGCTTTGGAATGGAATAAGCAGAATCAGAATGAAAATTACACATAGCTGTTCTGAATCAAATCACGTCTCTGTTTACGGCCCTAGAACTGAATCTAAAAAATGAGCCATCTGTTATCAGGATCAGTGCAAGCACCTCAGTGTAAAATTGGCAGATGTATGTGGCTCTTGGGTGTGCTGACTGACACGACCCTCCTTAGGAGATGGACAATCGGGATCAGGATCATCTATAGCCTCTCAATTTAGAATTGACACTGCTGTGTAGTGCCAAAATGGGAAGGTCTCTCCTTCGATGTGAGAAATTTGGATTCAAGATCAGTCAAGTCGTAGAAAAAAACATTAGCATACAAATCATTAACCACAATGGACTGTCACACACAATAATAGGAAAGTCAATTCCCGCCAGAAAGTTCAATACAAATCACCAAAGAACTAAGAAAGTATAAATGAAGATATTGGAACGGATTCATGTGGAGGAGTCAGCAGTTCTCAGTTATGGTGGAAAGACGCATTTGAAACCTTTGACCATAGAATAAGCTCTGGGGCAGAAACCTAGCGTGTCAATTTCAACTTCAGACTTTAATGTTGTATCAGGATGTAATATAGGATGAAAGCAACCAGATATAAACTGATCCATAAAACATGTTCTCGGAGATAAGGGCAGAGAAGGCATAGATGAAAACGTCTTGTAATAGGTCGATATTTTCGCTGATCGTTGGTAAAACTCAAATACAACTGATATAGCTCGATCAACTCCTGAGTGAAGATACGTCTGAGGGGCTAATGACATTTGGAAATTTGAGTACTTAGGGATCTGAAGAGTTTCAACTTCATGTGAATGTTTTCAATTTCAGCACACGGAATCATTGCCTTAATATTATAACTCAATATCTAACCGAAGTACTTCTGTTTTAAGGACCTTTTCTGTTTTTATGCTTTTCTAGCTGTTAATCACGAACGACTGAAGCCACCATTTTTACAGATATTTTCAGAGAAAATATCTGTATTTTCTGTATATATCTGTATATATCTGTATTTTCAGAGAAAATATCTGTAAATATGAACCAAGTATCCCTAAATCATTCTGATTCATATTTAAATCTGTAAAATATGATGTGCAGGTGCGAATGAGTTCAGTTGTTACAGAGTAGGTCTATCCCATATTTGAGGCTTTCTCCTTTTCCTGTACATTTATGTTTATCGGCATATATAGATTCAGCTCTTTTTATCATATGTACTGCACATCAACTAAACCGTACGTGGTCTGTTACTGTCACTTACTGCTATCACCCGTCTAAGGTTTTGTTGTATTTTTATAGAATTTTATACATATAAATCAAGTTGAGATTTGATCAGTTTATATACTGATTTCAAGCAGAGGGACGTAAGGATAATTTTAAGCTATATATACTCACTGAGGATATATTTGGCCTAAAAACGAGCACATCTTTAAGCCTATAGGTAAACACCGTGTTAATTAGGCCAAAGTCCGGAGTTTGACCTAGTTTAGTAGAGAGATTTCCAGTGATAATTACACAGGTCAGCTGGTCAAACTGTCGTCGGTTAAATAGGTTGCCCTTTACTTTCTCCTAACGCTCTACACACAAGAGTTTAAACCCACTAATCTGAGCTTGTCCTCAGTTCTTTTTCCCAGTTTAACATAGTGTGCTCTGATTGGCAAGACTCGTATTGTAAAACACAATCCATCTATGGCGAGATCGTCAGATTTTGGAAAATGTTTTTGGTAAAAATAAACATTAACATCTAACATGTTAATTTCTGAATGTTTTATTTTGTGTTCGGCTACAACTAATGTTTTACAATGACAAGGTGTGAAGTATTCAACAAGTTGCAATGCATATAACGTTAGTGATACACAAAATCAGGCCAAAGTAAAGCAACCGAGTGATTTAGAACATGTCTGGTTGCAATGAAAATGAATAAGGTGGCCAAAATGTCAGTTATATATATTATGTTGAAACATGATATAAAATTTCTCTATTTGTCATGCAGTGATTGTTCAAGCGTAAAAATAGAACCACACACCATGCGTCACACAAATGACCTGTCCTACATATCACACAAAGCTTACCTTGGAGTATACCTTTTGGGTCAAACCTTCGTCTAAATCATGCCGCCTCTTTGAAATGTAATTTAATCGCTTGTTTTTAGACCCGATGGTGCGAGATAAAATTGCGAAATATCGTGTGCGCTATGTTAATACAAAAATATCCAATTCTGAACCTCTAGAACCATACACTTTGCACCATATTAAAATTTTTAACTTTTGACTCATGTCAAAAATTGACTAAATTTGTGAAAACAGTTTCTTATGCTAGTATGCGTCGCCTACTAGCTTGATCAACATACATGCAAGAAACAATAATGTTTAAGATGTTGGATTATCAGTTTGATAACAACAGAAAAAAAAATTGTTTCATTGTTCGAACTACTATATTCATTAAGGATTCTTTCCTGTTAAACAGAGATGTGTTCTAGAAGACCCATTGGTTTTATTTTTCGATTTATAACTGCTTACTGCTGTACATACATACACTTTAAGCCATAATGTAAACTAAGTGCATCTGTAAGGAGATCTACGATATTAAAATATGTATTTGAAAAACCGCGTTTCAGTTTTTACGTCGGAAATTCTGGTTTAACAGCTCATTACACTCGTGTACTCTCCAGAACTGATAAGCCACCGAGCGAGGACGCTTGGTTAAATATAGAAACAAAGGCGTTGTTAGGTTGGATGAAACACAGACATTTTACAAAAGACTGACATATAGAGACAGTTGATCAACGCATACACGCTTCAAATCATTTATGCCAATGCTTAACGGATTAAGTAGAGAGGGAAATCGTTTTACAGAAAAAAAAAGTTGCTTGCATTTTGAATAGGTTATCAGGACAGCGAAACTATATATATATATATACATACTCATAATGTGAGTATAATTGTAACTAGAACACAGACGAGCATTTTGGGATGCCCATGTACATATTTACAGCCATTCAGTCTATTCACATAGACATATAAAACTTTATTTAGGTATGCTGTTTTCGTATTTACAATCTATGGCTTTGTCCCATAAATGCATTTATCACCAACTACAATTTGAGTATATCTATACTGTATACGCATTTGCAACCACTAACATTTTGAGATCGCTGGTATACACATTTGCGATCACCCACACGTTGGGCACTGTTTTCAACCATGACAAAGGCGTGTTCAACTTATTTTTTTCTAATTCTTTACAAACAGACTATAAATGATCCAATTACAGGTAGAAACAAACAAAGCTTGCATAAATATACTACAGGACTGCTCATTTTTGTGGCAGATTTCCCGGTATATGACAGCATGTACATTAATTATTGCCATTAGTATCATTTTTGACAAAGCTTACCAAATCGTCGCTAATAACTAACCTTGGCCTCACATAGATGGCGATATGGGTAACTTTTGTTAAAAGCGTCACATTTTTTTTTGATAAACATCTGAGCATGCAGTGTTCAATAGAATGGAATGTGCTTGTAGTGATATTATCTGTCACTCCACCTGCATTAGTAACAACAAGCTTCCCACCAGACACCCTATTTCATCTGAGTTAAAACTATTGTGAACAAGCCGATGTATAGAACACGTGTTGAGTGTAGGCTGAACACTTCACTGATTCGAAGTGATAGGATAGAAACCCAAGTCTCAATTTTCCAGACCACAGCATTGGCATAAATGGGCCCAAACGTCGAACAAGTTTGTCAAAGGGAGACAATCCTCTTCCCAGCGTGGTGATTTATAGATACGTGTAAAAGATGACTAAAGCTTCAAAAAATTGATTCCAAACGTCAATTCAGATATTACCACTCGTAAACCACGAAGATTATTGCCAGTTGATAATAACAATATCCATTTCAAAAACAACCTAAACACCTGTTTCAGAAAGAGTACACAAGGAAAATTACAAATGTGGCATTAATAGAAATATGTAAGACAATTATGCAATCAACAGTTTTCATTGATACGGGGAAAACAGTGGATATTTTAGGTCTGGTTTCCAATTCAAATTTCAGACGTGTTACTAATTTACAGGTCTAATACAAATAAATATATCTGAGTCGCTCTTTTACTATTACTCTTTTTTACAGCACCATGTGTAATAAACACCTTCCCCGACCCCGTGTTAAGCAGAACTGAAACAGACCGTCAGAGCTCTTGGTCGAATGATGTATATTTCTTGCGTTGCTATAATTTCACTGCAATACATATCATCTCAGACCGGGTAACGAGTTGACCACTTAAACGAATGACCGTTCCTGGGATTCAACACCCTGATCACGTACTATTAAGCCTTTAGCATCCTGTTGTCACGTCACTTTAAATCTACACTGTCCAGAATTCCTGGGACTCTGCTACATAATTGTAATTATGTAGTTATATAATGTAATTATATAATTAAAGCGGGCGATGTAGGTGCCTTATGTTCATCGTATTGAATATGACTGCCACGTTGGATATATGAACAGTTGATGCTGATTTTATTCATCCTGCTAGAACATTCCTGATATCTTTCCGCCATCAATGAAAACTGTTAACAGCTTCTTTTTATATGCATATGTGTCCTCATTTTATCTTACTTCATGTACTTTATTAGTTCTTTGTTAGTTTGTGTTAAAAACGCTGTTTTGGAAACTGGTCTTGAGATTATTGATCCTGAAGGCCCGATTTGGCTGACGGCTGGTATGCGAATGTCGGTTTTGACGCCTATATGAAAATTATTTGGGTTCGACTTAAAGCCATTAGAATTACGTATTCTAAATATGATTGGAACTTTGCTTGGGATATATATAAATTGCACCTAACAACATTAGAAACAGATTACTCCATACGCCCCTTTTTGTACGTTATATACCTTTAAAAAAAAGGATACGCGCAAATCATGGAAAGGCAAACAAGAAGGTTTACTCAAAACAAGGGAGATAATGAAGGCATGCCAAAACTGAAACACAATCAGTGTATGAATGAAGAAGACAAAACAAACAATTAAGATATTAAAAGAAAGGATGGAAAGCGTATTTAAATTGGATGTACGGACAGGAATTACGCTCCCGAAGCCGAGCTCTTTTGCATTATTTTCATGTGATTGTTTATCACAGCTGATGGCAACACAGCATTTAGACTAATTCTAGACCAGCGGCGTCTAATAAGTTGCAACCGACAATACTCTTCCTCTAGGTTATAGATGGACGAATTGATTTTCTTTTGCTATTTATGTAGTCAGTTTGTCAATTTTAACCACCAAAATATATTTTCCAAATTTTCGCGCGGTGCTAAGCCATATAACCACATGATGCTTGCACTTTTCTGTACAACGTGTCACAAAATTTACATAGCACATTTGAACTGCTGTAACTGTGAAGTGCCAGCATATTGTTACCTTGGTATCCTCCAGGATGTGTTTGTAAGCCCGGCCAAAACGCTTTCTGTTGCATCTAAAGTGAACAAAATTCTGATTCATTGTAACGAGAATTAAAATTACAAATTAGCTGTGATGGAATTTCTTTGGCTTTACGTTGTATACCGAAGGTGGGCAGTAATACTACCACGTGGGAGCCAGCGGTGAGACAGACAGCTGTGTAGATATTCACATCTTAAAGACTAGATTATCCTTGGTACTTATTGTTGTTGTTAGACGCAATCCAAGCCAATATGTCAACGCTTTCTTAAGAAGAAACTGAATACACCGATGCAAACAGTGAAGCCAGATTCATTTAAAATCAAACCAGAACACAGGTATAAAAGGAGTGTACTGAAGTGACTCCCTTAAACCGAGATGTTGGTGGTGAACTAAATGTCTGGCCCTTTTGAATTACTTTTATAGCATTTGGACCATTTCTAGACTGTAGACCTCTAATAAACGGCGATTAACATCACATTTTAATTGCTCAAGCCTGTTAAGGCATTGGTGCTAAAGGGGAGGTCTCAGTTGATACTATTGGAACATGTACATAAATAGTTAAAATAAAACTCTAACTCATGTAAATTGATAACAATCTAAGCCTCGAGTTCGATATTCGTATACTACTTGTTGAAAATAATGGGGCGTTCAAAGTCACATAGATCAGATTCCACCGGTTAGATGTGACCACTTGTCACACTGTTGTCGCTGCTTTTGGTTTTATTCGCTATTCTGTATAGTTTTTCTACATTATATGCTTGATTAAACCATAATTCTGCTGGTGAACAAGGCATAATTTTCATGGTATTAAAGGGAACGTGTTTATGGTGATAGCACGTGGATTTTTGAGTAATTATAAAACAGTGACGTCTAATAAATTACTAGCTTATATAACTCTACCTGTGGCATCCGACATTCGTAACAGCCGGCTACCGAAAACAACAGTTTCCTCTATACCTGGCTTGTGCCAAATTAAACACATCTATGACAAGTAAGAAACAGATCGCATGGAGCGCTCTGTCATTATGTGCCAGTTTGAGTGTTAGACACACTGCAGAAGTCACATCACTGATCTTTTTCCACCTCATTCTACTCAAACCATTGCGCCAGGGAACTAGTGTTGAAGCATTGACATGAACAGTTAATATAAAACCCTAAGTAGGGTAGATGAAAGAGGCTGTATTTTGCTGGTTATATATGTGAACATTTACCAACTATATCACTCTCAGATTGTCGTCACTTCTCTGGTTTTTACTCTTCGTGTTGTAGTATTTCATATTATTCATAACAAAATGGAAAAAGAGACAAGCAGAGCGTGTAGCATCGCCAAGGCATTGCTGTCAAAACATCAATGGTTGTCCCGTAAGTTCCGAGGACTTAAGTTATTCGTGGAACACAAGCTACTCAGTTTCCACTCTGCGGCCAGCACTGAAGAGGGACAAGTTTCTCATTGTTTCTCCCTTATAGTCAGCGAGAGGCCTTTAAAATATAACCCTGACCTGATTGCCCACCTCGATTTCTTTTTGAAATAAAACTTCGTTTTAACTGCAGAGTCCATGTGTTCAAAAATATTAAGCAACGGTATAAGCAGGGGCCCGTTTTATGAAGAGGGTGTAACATCACGTTATACGTAAATTCATGGCGACATATCTCTACGGTATGTGTCGTCATGACAATCGAGTTCGACGTAACTTACTCCCTGTTTGTAAAACGGGTCCCAGGAAGACAACCTGAACAGTATAAGACGTTTTCCTGTCATGCTAAACGCGACAGCTCAGGAAAGCATGCATAACGTTTGACCTGGCTATGACCACTCCCGGAAAGTGTACACACAATGTATATACAAATCAACGTTGGCGTTTACTCATGCAAGTATAAAAATGCTGAATGAACATCAGGGATGAATGTGTTGTCTGCACGTGCATAATAAAAGAGAAAGACAGGAAAGGTGTTTAAAAGAGACAGACTGAGGTGGAGTCATGAAGTTTGTCTATTCAAGTTCACGGAATGTAACATGCCCATATATCCGACCTCTGGTAGCAAGAAAACGGACAGAAACAGCTAAAGATCAAGAAGTACAGAGGCAAGACCAGGCAAACATACTTTACTTCAGATTTTAAAGAACAGATGCAATGCTCCATCTGCATAGTGCAAACATAACACATCCAGCATCATATTAGGCTTTATGCATTTGGTTTAGAAAAATAGACTTATAAGTTCAGAATATATCAGATTATTAGTTATTTGGAAAACAATTGTAACTTACTCAACACAGGTCCGTTGACTATGAGGAGACATTTAAGCGAGTCTTTCCGGGAATATAAATAGGCTACCGTAATATAACCACTTAAATAATACCGACGAAAGCCCCCACATAGACCCCGCGATTTATTTTAATCCGACTTCACATGTTAAAATGAAATTGACACAAAATGGCTATATGTAAGTTTGGTATATTCCAAAATGCAAAAATCTTTTGGATTCACTCAGTCTTTTTTTCAGTACTTAAGTATATCTAGAACAGAGAAGATCTTGTCCTACAGTGAGATCTTGCTTCTCCTTCGTGTGTTTAACTTGTTCCTTTCCAGTTGTGTGCATAGCATTTTGTGTCATTAATAGTCTTGTTCTAGATTTTATCGATACTCTTTTCAACAATAATTTATTTTTTTCATGTCAAACTGTCTATACATTTTATGCTCTTTTTTTGGACAGAAGACGTATAACCATTCCCTGTAACGCCCTTTCGTGCGTTAAAGAGATTCCATGTATGCTTCTCATTTAGACTTATGTTGGTTAACATGTCAGTTACCACAGGCAGCGGAGCTCGTTGGAATTGCATAGGTACTGCAGAAAAAAACCTGGATTTATAGGCGTTGGTACAGGTCTGTCAATCATCAAGCAAAATTTATGCAGTTACGCACAACACCAATTTCCATAACAACGTTCAATATAGATCACCAAAGAGCAAATTAGAAACTTTTAAAAGTAAGAAATTGTAAATGGATTCGTGCAAAGAGAAGCAGTGGAGTGTTTTAACGAAAAGACGCAAAGGATTTTTCTTCAGGCAAATGAATCTTCTGTCTCATTAGCATATATGGCAATCTCACCTGAACTTCGATTGCAACTGTTCACAGTGGCCATCATCCTCCACACGATGAATACGGACCGTACAGCTGAAATTAGGCCTACTAACACACAGATACGAAGCAGAGCGTAATAGACTATGGACATGCGGTCCATACCTCGCATTAGAGCATTTGTTAGATGCTGTTTGTTGTGTGATTTCAATTAACGTCAAATGTTATTACTTTGAAAAACTAGTGTGTCAGGAGGGGCCTCGGTGACTCAATCGGTTGGCCCGCTAACGCAGCGCAATGACCGAAGCCTCCCACCAGTGCGATCGCTGTGAGTTCAAGCACAGGTCTGCCAGCAACCTGCGGATGGCCGTGGGTTTCCACCGGGCTCTGACCGGTTTTCTCCCACAGTTATGCTGGCCGCCGTCGTAGAAGTGAAATATTCTTGAGTACGGCGTAGAACACCGATCAAATAAATAAATAAATAGTGTGTCAAGAATAAATTTTTAAATGTTACTTTGAATACACCTCTCTTGTTAGTAAATGTGCACTCAATTTCCAGAATCTCTTGAAAATATAACCCGGAGACGGGTGCCCTATGTTTGTCGTGTTGAATAAGAATGCCATGCTTGATATACATATATGAACAGTTGCAATCAAAGCGCAGCTGAGATATATGTTTGATTAACCACAACATATAAACTAGCATGGTACGCCGTTTGGATGCTAATTTTTCCCATTCGCCTACAACATTTCAAACATCCTCTCTGAGCCCATGGATTGAACCGTTCACGAATATTTTTAATTGCCTTCATCTATTTTACCAGGGAAGCCCTAGCGTCTTTTGGCAGATCTGTCACTGTTAGCAAAGTGCCAGCCACTGTGAACAGATTGCGAGGGGAGAGGTCGGGTCGATTTCCCGTCTAGCTATAGAGTGTTCTTTATCTGTCAGATAATATCCTTTAATCCATCGTCTTCTTTAGGCCTACTTTGCTTGGGCGGACATTCTCTCAAAATAATATCCGAAGTTTTGAAAAATGAAGCATGCCGTTTTATCCCTAAAAATACACACCTTTACATATGGAAATCATAGCACAATAACAACTTACAAGGCCCTGCATGTATCTATAAAACAAGAAAATTGAGAGAATGAACGTGCATCAAGTGGACCTAGTGCAGTCAGTAACGTATAAACAAGCGTAGGGAGTAGTGCCTTACATGGTATGGGCCATATGCATGGTATGCTCTGTTAGAAGTAACGTTATGGCCTTTGACCACATAGATGACACTTCAACATGTAATATTTGTGTACAAATTAGATCAGGTTTTTGAGGAATCAAGTCGAACCTTTATTCTAAATAAACACCATTTTTTATTATTTATTTATTTTAGTTGAATAAATGTATCTCAGGTTCAAAGACGTAGATTTCGATGGAGACCATGGTTTGGGCGATTTTGATTTACCTGTTGATGGAGAATGATACAACGAATGGAGAAATGCGTCCATTTGATTTTATCGCCATCCAAAGTACAATTGATTTAGGGGTATCGGGTAGATTTGCGAAACCATCAGAGACAAGATCAAAGACTAAATTCCGATGAAAACTCGATGTTCTAAGAAGTAGATAGTTGCAATAATGAACCTCTCGCTTCTTCGAATGGCGGGTAAGCGCCGCGAAGTTACAATGTGTTTTATGTCCTGAAATGTCGATTTTCTTCCTGAGTCTTTTATTGGTAAATAGGCCCTATCTTGAAAAGTACGCCACACGTAAGGCCATCCAAAAGATGCACAGAAGACCTCTACCGTATATAAGAACTTACCGATACCAAAACATTCCGTTGACCAACAGTTTTTTTCCCGTTTTCACCTTTTTTACCACAGATGAGAAATCTTCTGTGCAAATTTTGCATTTCTAAGTGGCTTACTTTTCAAGATAGGCCTATTTACCGATAAAAGTCGATTACGCGCCACTCGAAGAAGCGAGAGGTACAACATTGCAACCAAGAAGTGGAGTATTAAAGTGTTCGAAGTTTGGGTGAAATATCGCCCCATGCCGATCCTTCAGGTAAACAATGTCCTGTGAGAAACATTTGCAAGATGCCATTTGTCAGTGACAGATGAAGGAACCACAAATGAATTTTGATGGTAAGATTTATTCAAGTGGCCGGACGTAAAATATGGGACTGATTTCCCGCCAAGTAGCTCACCAGTAACCAACAAACATGACTGATCCTATAGACATCTACCTGACCGTGTCATGCAGGTTAATTTCTTAGAAAAATAATATGATAATCCCAGATTTTAGAGAAGTAATAAGTGGATATTATTACTATTACTAGAATGAACTGACTGCTGCCCCAATGTGTCCTTCATAGTAACTTATTTTTGTTGAATCACATCGTACTCCAACGGAACAGTACCCTATGAACTAACAACACAGCTGAAACGAGGTTCATCAACTTGAATGAACAACTTGCATGGTAACCCGGTTCGTTAAACTGTACCGTATGCATCCCATCGATAAGCAAACCATAATTTAGCAAAAGAAGACATGCATCCACAAGCTGACGAATGAACTGTGGAAGATATGTAGGTCCTTAGTGATCTGTACGATAATACAGAGTGTGCCATAAGTAAGGTAAGGTGGCGGATACTGATAGGCATTTTGCGACCCATGTTTTCATTTACTCTACCACACAACGCCTTAGGTACAGAAGAAGGTACACTCGAATTTTGTGACGGAGAGTTATCTGTTCCTGGCCTAATTCTTGAACGTCCGCTACTCGCACATATGGCGTTGTGGTCACGTGACAAACTTCCAGCGATAAACAAGACATTCGCGATGGAAGTTGAAATGGGTAGTTTCATCTGAAAAATGATCAGATCCGTGGTGATTTTTCTTTAGATTGATAGGTGAGTAGTTTTGTGGTAGTTGCAAAAGCGGTGAAACTTCCATTGCGATGCAAAACTAGTGTCGACGGGCTTTTACCTCTGCCAAAGAAAAATAACGTCCATGTGTAGACTTCAATATAATTAGGTCAACCTGGGTTACTATTTTAGCACATGAACTTAGGCCTAACAGCTGATTTTCATTCCGTCGAGGAAAAAGTGTTGTGTTGTTGTAATATGTAGATGTCGTTGCCTTTAATGCGTGAGTGAAGTAATATTGTGGTTTGATATTTTTAGGATCTTTCTCTGTGGGCAGAGAAACTGTTTCTGTGAATGTGTAAAGATATTTTTTTTCCTCTGAGGAAAAGTGAAAACAAAGAAACGACGGGGTCCGCAAGGTATTCTGTAGGAAATTTGACACTGGTTTTAGAAAAAGAAATACTACAGGGTAGTGGGTAGCATAAGTTCTGGTGATGTAGACATTTTAAAAAAAAAATAGTTGCAAATGTGTAACTGATTAGTGTGGATGCGGCGTAGGAATCTTACTAAGTTACTTACATGTTTGCAACTAAGAAATAAAATAAAAGATAAAATGGGCATGGCAGTTAAAATAAAACTAAAAGAATATCTAATCAAAGACCAAACTTGTGTGTATGATATTGGTACTGAATTCAGTGTAAGGCATTGTATAGCTCAAGACTCCTGTTATCTCATTAATTCACTGAATTTTTCTTCCATGTGCTATGTGCAGTCATTAATTGTTTGATTGATACTTTTATCTTTCATTTCATTCCTTTGCAGACCCATAAATTTTCAGTTATGAACGAAGTTAGGAAAACTGCCCGGGATTGATTGGGAAAATTTTCCAGTGGGTTTTATTCATGTACAGATCACTGTGGTTCATTATGGAAGGAACATGTGGCCAAGATTTTAGTTTTTCTACTTCTTGTTGTTGTGGAACTACTTAAATTAGCATTAACATCTAATGTTGCAAAAGCAGTGGCTTCTACACCTTTCCCACCCAGACAATCTGCAACTGACTGACAACTTGTTACTGCATATAACAATCCTGTCAACTCAGAAGTTGTAGATATGACACCTCCCGAGTGTGTTAAAGTGTTCAGCACATCCCCATCCCGGCTGACCTCAGGTTGCAGTGACAGGGAGAAGTTGTGGTCCCACAGAGTCATCGTGGTCGTTCTAACAGTCATGCGGCCTGGCAGATTGTCATGTAAGTCTATGTTGAAAGCTGTTGTCCTAACTGCTCTTATAACCATAATATCCGGCTTTCTTTTGCTGTCTTTTGCCCCGCCACTACGCACTGAAATTGCTGGTGGCATAGTGGCTGACAAATACCATGTGCCTGGGAGAAGAAAACTGCGACTGACAGCTAAAGATGGGCATTCTGTAAATGGTAAAGTGCTTTTGGATCTGGAGAAAGGTTCAGTAAAAGATTCTGGTGATGTGTGGGATATCAAAAATTTCAAATCAAACAAGGATATTCAACCATTGTGTGAGAAAACTGCAATTTTATTGATTTTGATAACTTCTGCACCCAGTAATTATGAAAGACGAGATGCAATCCGCAAAACTTGGTGTAGTAGTCATGCCATGGGGTTTTCAGTCAAGAGTTGGCAGTGTGTGTTTATGATAGGACAGACAGAGAATTCAACCATCAGTGCTCACATCACTTGGGAAGCCTTACAATTCAGGGATGTCTTACAAGGCAGCTATTTGGATGTTTATAGAAACCTTACTCTGAAAGTATTCCATGGATTTGACTGGGCAGCTAAAAACTGTTGTCAGGTTCAATACCTGCTCAAAACAGATGACGATTGTTTCGTCAATGCCGGACTTCTCCATAACTTCCTAATGAACCATAATCATAATTCATTTAACTTGTATGTGGGAAATATATTCTCAGCCAAAGACAAGAGGACTGTAGTTCGCAACCCCAGCAGCCGATGGTTTGTGTCCAAGCAGGATTTTGGCGAGACAGTTTACCCAAGATATTCTAGTGGAACAGGCTATCTCATGTCCTATGATGTGCTTCTTCGGGTAGTGCATATTAGCAGATTTGTCACACCTTTTCCTGTCGAGGATGCATATGTAGGATACCTGATCTATAAACTGGGTATTGAGCCTGTTACCAGCACTCGCTTTACCTTGTATGGTAAAGGTTGGACCACATGTAACTTTCTGTACCTCATGGTCATCCACGGTGTGGATGCTGAAACACAGAGTACCATGCTTTCCAAGACACTGAATGCACCAAACAGTCACTGCAAAGTAGATGGTTCTGAGAACAGTTGGAGGTAGCCCTTTCTACTGTGTATAGGTACTGTCACACTGTATGGATACATTACAACAAGATGTTGTAACAAAGTATCTTATGTTACATAGTTTTACAACATGTATTAAATCCAGGCTTGCCAAGGCTAAGACATTTACAGTCATGTATTAGTTTTTATGACAGGTTATCATGTGTGTGTGTGTGTTTGTTTTTTCCCAATAGTTCATAACAACTGTTTTTATACCATTTTAAACAATGCTCTATTTTATTAATGTGAGCATGCATCATTGTTTATAAATTGCTTTTATCAGAGACTGTTACTTTATTACCAGTTAGGTTATGGGAATCTAAAATAATTTTTCATGTGTATTAAGTGTGATGTTACCCCACAATGACCTTTTAATTTAAGCAATAAAATGAAATGTCATTGATCAGATTAAAATGCCATGTGTTAATCTGAAGATTTTTAAATGTATAAAACAAGTCCTTTGATTCATGCTCAGAAGAAAGAAAATGAATTGTCCAGTAGTTACTCAGAAGTGCATATAATAAAGAACATTATGTGTTAGACGTTGATGTGGCTGCAAACTATCAGATTATCAATTATTGCCACCATCTATGTCTAATTCTGTTATACTAACAATGTTCATGTATAATTATTTAACATGTACAGTAAAACATGATATGTAAAAACGTAGACATGGGTATAGATTGGCAGATGAAGGTTGCCAGGATTAAATTTTACCTGGCAAGATATATTAAGAGGTCTGACCTGGTCACCAATGGTGCCTTACACCTAATTCGAGTACAAAAGCATATGTGTGTATTGTTACACTTCACGCAATAAGCCACCATTGAACTGTCCATAAAATGCCTGTAGTAAAGTTATTGTAAGCTTACAAGTCAGAACCATTTATTTAGCAATAGCTATATGTGCAATCCGACATAATATATGATACTGGTGTACAATATACTCATCCGAGTGCTACATTTCAGCAGGGGACAGAAGTTTGCTTAACCTTTCTGATATTTTGGCAGGCTGCCATGATGCAAGTGGATGTGAACAGTGCTGTACGGATAAACATGCTCGCAGTGTATAATACATTGGTAATAAATACTGACCTTTTTGTTCTGAATATTGTGCACAGCATAATCACCGACAGTCTGTAAAAAAGGGAAGAAATATTGAGCTAGAAGCATATTCGGGGCCAAACTGATAAATTGTTAGATATTGTAATGGGAAATACGTGGAGGTTTTGGGACCTGTTATACTGCCTCCTCTTCCTTTCCATATCAACCATATACATGGCTTGAATTTATAAACTAGGGTATCATTGTACCTTTGTTTTCTTTTAGTACTAACAGCATAGTTTTAACTGCATTTTTAAGGCATTTTATTGAATGTTAATTTGTTTACTGGAATGTTGGTCTTAAATTGTAGCTGTTTCCGAAAGGGTTTACAGGAACTTATAATAACATTGACTTCATTTAGTGTATTGAGTATTTTGTCTCTCCTTCACTGTAGGTGACTATTAGGTTTTGAAATCTACCTCTCTGTGATATGCATAGGGCATAATAATACATGTATTGCTTGCTGAGTGTGCCAGTGGAACCCTATGAGGCTAGAAAGCCTATGGCTGGGTCATGCTGTTATTGAGGCATCATACAGTGGCCAACCACTGGGGAAAGTGGGTGAAAGCCAGGAACTGAATACCCCAGCTGTACTGGCCTCACACAGGGAGGGGGGGGGGGGCGGTTAGTGTAGGGGTGTTGGGAAGGCAGGCTGCAGTTGTAACTCAATGATTTGTGGCCTGCCTTAAGCTGGGTACTCCCATGTGGCTGTTACAACTGTGTTGCCTGAGCAGTGCATGTGAACTGCAGTAACAGTAGCCTTTTGTCAGAAGCCAGACAAAGTATAGGAAAGTTTATCCCATAGTATGGATACTATATTATCTAATGTCAGACTTAAGACAGGTTTCACGCTGTATACTAACTACCTCAATTTGTTAGTGGAATCCTGTGTTAAAGTGCTATGTATTGTGTGTGTGTGAGTGTATATATAACTGCTGAGTTTTGGTCTGCAGTTATCAGGAAGATATATTTTTCTACCTATTATTTTGAAATGTAAACCATTTTTAAGAAACCAAGCAGAAAGCCAACAGTAAATACATGAATGAATGAATAAATCAGTTAATGACTACACTGGCAGAATTGCAGCCATGTTGTGGTGATATATTTAACATAGAAATGGTACCCGTACAAATTTTTATATGCATGGACTGCTTTATCTGTTAGCCCCACAACAGAATTATATTGAAGCTATACAGTGATAGGAAAATATTACATTTGGACACATTCAAATCTTTGTCAATAACCATGAAGGCCACAGCAACATAATTTGTATTTTACAGAGTAAGTCTTTTTCCTCTCTCAAAAGAAGGATAGATATAGAAATAAAACTGAAATATCATCTAATTCAGTGGGAAAATGGGACTGTCTCATTGAGAAATATTTACATGAACAAGCTGTCAAAAAAAAAAAAGAGAGAGAATTATGAAAAACATCTGGAGTGGGCAAAATAAAAAGGTGGAATGATTTTTTTTATTCTGTTATTGGATATTTAATGTTGATTTGTCCTAAAACACAAAATAAAACTCTTGTCGCCTAATGGACACAATCAATTGTGCACTGCTGAAACAAGGTTCACACTAGTTAACAAAAGATTCCACCCAGGTTGAATCTCATGTCTACATGTCTGGAGTTCAGTACCCTTGTGAATCAGTATATTTATACATAGCTAGTTCTTGTATAAGGGCCCCTGTGGCTGAAGGGTTAGCACACTAGAGTAGCATAATGACAAAGGTGCCTCTCATCAGCAAGGATTTGTATGTTTCTCATATGAACGACTATATTACGTAGAACAATTCACACATTAGCATGGAAGAAAAAGAGAGATATTTACAGCCCCTATACCACAGCAGGAGAAGCCTGTAGACAACACAAGGCCTTCAGTTAGCATTTTGACATTAGTCTTTCATTGTTAAATACTCAGACTTAATACCTCCAACTGACTTTAAATGACTGGGCCATCCCTAAAAGTATGTTCGTTGAGTGTGACCCGATTGACCCTTCCAAAAATGACCCACTCTTTTTTCTTTATTTTAGCCTCCATGTTAATTTCTTTAAAATCTCTATCTTTTTCAAGAGCCAGAATTAAAAAAAAAAAAAAACAATTCCTGTCTGACCGACACTATTTTATCCCTTAGGATTGGGTTACGCCTAACAAACAGTTTTTTTAAGGATGGCTCTGTTTGTGAGGCTCATTCTTACAAAGCAGGAATCAATGAAATTATTGCATACTGATACTGTTAATGTGTATGTCAGTTACAATGTACAGGCTGAAATAGAGCTTTGTGAGCATAAGTTTCATTCTCAGATATTACGTTGTAATTTCAAATTAATACTGATGGCTTCTTTAGATGATTAATTGTTGTGATTCTTATTGAAGCCTGATGTAAACACATAGTATAGTGGACCAATGTTTAAAATGTGTACTGCAAGAACTCTTTGTACTAATTCTGTAAAGTAATATGGACCTCATAACTATTATGGATTTATGTCCTGAATATGGCATACAAAATACAAAATATAATATGATTTTTCTTGCAAGGATTACATGTAAATAAACATTTTCCTTTTTTATTTTCCCTAACTTTTTAACCACCAGCTCTATGGTAAATCAATGGTGGCAGATTCAAACCTTATTCCTGTCTTTGATAATATACAAATATTATTAAGAAACTGTTACAAGTATAAAAGAATTTGGTGAATGGTATGACAATCTGTGCTACTTGATATTTGACAATGCAATTCTTACAGATTAAAATGATCCGAGTAACAGTATTATTATATTTTAACACTTGCATAAATATATGGATTTACTTATTTGTAAATATGATCTAAAGAACAGGTATGTATTTTGTCTATGCATTGTACATGTATATATATAGCCTTGTTGTCAGCAATAAATTGCTATTTTATACCTGTACTGGTAATTGTATAATATTTATATAACCTGATGTTGGTTGAATTTTTACAATGGCTTTTATGAACCACCTGTAGAAGATGGGCTAATTTTAAAAAAACTATCACATCATGTACCAAAGTTGTATGTCCCTGTTCATTGAGTCCTCCATTTTAAAAGTACATGTAAACTATATGCAGCTCACACATGCTACCCTTTTTAAGATTTCTTATCACAAAACTTCAAAGTCATAAAATGTAACTGCTGGTGTACATTTCCTTTGTACTGTTGTTAAAGAACTCAGAATGTTAAGTTGCGGAAAAGATATTCATTTTTAGAATGCTATTGCACCATGCTATTTTAACGGGTTTACTGATTGTGAAGAAGAATTCGACTCACATTGTTAAGTCACAAGGTTTGTGATGAAGGATCTTACATTTCTCTGTACATGAACTTGTAGTTTCGTTGACAGGAGAGCAGAAAAGAAAGAACAGCCTTCTTACATGAAGTACGATTGCAGTTGAGGAAAATAATGGTACACAAACAACGTGACTTGCTTGCTTGATATGTGTTATTATTGATATTATCTTGGGTAATTGCATAGAATTCTTCTTCATCCATCTGGGGTGAAAGAACATCCGTGGCATAACCATCCCATGGACACTCGCTGCAGTGCTGGTATTCTTGGCCCAGCCAGTGTTGAAGAGATTCTGTGGTGCCTGGTAGGCCCATTATCTGATAATAACCAAGCATACAATGGCAGAATGTAATTTCCACTGTCACCAAAGTAGAACAGACTTTGCAGCTCACAGCTGATAATATCCTTTAAATTACTGTCCTCCTGTGTAACACATCTAATGCATGTTACTTACAGGTGGGGCAGAGCAATATGAATCGGACAGTATAAGCAGCTCAGGGATTGACTTCCATGGGCAGTACTAGCAGACATTTATGCTCTGTTGTGATTATGGGGCATATTTTGCACCTCAAGTAATAACTCGTAAACTAATTTCTTAATTTTCTGTGACCCAATGTCTCAGTTTATGAATACTGCCTTTTTACTGCCTTGTATTTCAGATGTTCAGATATGGAACTTTTCCTGCTCTTGCCTTTGAGGAAATATTAATAAGAGTCATGACTGAGATAGATTCCGTTTTTTTTTCCTTAAGGCTAGATAAAAAAATGACCACAAGCCTCCTGAAAAATTGGGTGGGCAGACCCTTTTTCCTTCTACTTTCCTTTCCTTTTTTGCTTTGGACACTTTTTCCTTTTTTTTGGGGGGGGGGGGGATTTTTTCGCTTTGGAGAAATTTATATGTATGTAAATGCCTTTACTCACTACAACGCACATTTGACTTGCCATGATTGAATAATAAAAGCAGAAAAAAATGTCCTGAAATTCAGGACAGAGTTTTGACTCAAGCAGCTCTCCTTTATGCTTAATACATATGGTACTAAGTCATAACCTGCTTTCCTATGCACACACATGAATGTCATGCAGCCATAATCAGTGAGGTTGTAGTACGCCAACATTTAATGTACTCCTAAAGTTGATTGGATTCATGAAAAATATGTATCTTTCGAGGCCTTTGTAATGCATGTATTTTATGTAAGTAAGATGTATTCGCCATGAAATTACCCCGTGGCCTGAAATCAGTGTTTAGATTTCTATGTTATAATGAACTCTGTTGGAATTTGGTGCTATGAGAATATAATGCATTTAGCTTGTTTTATTTTCTGTATTTTGAGCAATTGAAATTGCCTTTTATTTGAAATGTTTATAATTCGAAATATTTTGTAGTATCTTACTAATATTCATAGAATGTAGATTTTAGTCTTAATGTACAAAGAGGGTAAAATAGATATCAGTTCTGTTTTTCGCATCTTGTGTATATGAAGAGCTCCTTGAATTATTTTATTGGAAGTCTAGCTAGCCCACATGTCTAGTGGAGAAAGATGCTAGTTAAGAGTATAGATATTTTTTTCAAAAAGGAAATGTTATGTCACATTTCCTTTGTTACTACAATGATGACAGGAAAACACTGAATGCATAATTAATGAAATTTGGTCCAGTTTGTCCGATTTATGGTTGTCACTGCTCCCTTTCTTTGTATGCATATTATTTCAGTAAGTTCATCCTTAAGATCAATGCAAATCTTCATCTTTATTCATCTTGGCATACCAAACATATAGACATACTTGTATATTAAAAATGTTACTTGTTTTTACATCCATTTAATTTCTTGTAAGATGTTACCTTTGTTTCTTGTGTCCTTTTCTCGAGATTTGATGAAAGCGGATATGTCAAGTACAATAAATAAATAAAATTTGCGCATGATAAAATGTTTTATGAGTGTTTGTTCTCATTATGGATATCAAAGATCTGTCAGTGCATGAGTATTGGAAATCACCTGTTGTGATACCTGTAGTACATTTCTCTGCCCCTCACTAGATAAAGCCACGCCATTGCAGTTAGCAATAGGGGAGTTTCGAGTTCGAACTCTTTTGTTACAGAAGGTAAAAAGAGTTCAACTGTGTTTTGTGACTTGTCAAAAATGTCAGGCAATTTTGTTGATTTTAATTTACTGACCACCTGTCTCGCGGTGTTAGGGAGGCACAAACGACCCCTCCTTCAATCAGGAACATCATAAATTAAAAAACTTCCAGCTCCTTAATTCTCCCTATCATCCGTCTAGTTTATATCACCTTTTCTATGAAACTTTTCTTAGACGCCCATGTTATAGTAAATGTAATCGGAAATAGCTGTCTAACATTTTTGACAGGTCACATGGTACAGGAGGGCTTTTCTTTCTTTTGCGATAAAAGAGCTTGAACTCAAAACTCACCTGTTCATGATGATTCATAAAGTGACGTCGTCTGCAGGACAGATGCAGTGTACCACACTCGGCCATGCTACATGACATTATTTGACATCCATCTGTTGTGTCTGCTTGTAATCAATTTCGCTTGTCATCTACAAGTGTCAGTTTCATATGTACATTCAGTCTGGTGTAGGCCTGTAACGTAGAGCCGAAATCAGCATGCTGTTACATCTGAGTTCATGATTTGTCATTCAGTTTAATAAAACTACTATTGCATGTTGCAGAGTTGAACATCGTGATTTGCCAGCTCAAGACAGTTGATGTACAACCAACGCACATCATGATGTTTATTTTTCTTACGCTCTTTCTTAGGCACTTTCTTAGGCTCTTGTATGGAAAACGGCTCAATCAAAAATAGTGAAACTTGGCGATAATACGTGACCAGGTGTGAACTGATGCATAGTAAAAATCAGGTATAACAGCTCACGTGGTTTGGCGGCCTTGTTGGAATGAGTTCCAAACCTATTTTAAACTTCTCAAAAACGGCTGAAGGATTCTACCTGAAATTTACATGTATAGACTTCGTTCAAAAACATATGTTGCTTTGTTTTTTGATAGGTAAGCAAATAAGCGCTGGAAGCCATCTTGAAAATGTCGCCTGGCGATGTTTTCGCCAATATGCCTCAATTTGCCCAGTTAAAGTGGAAAAAAAGTGTCGATTTGCATGTAAGTAAGCATGAACAGTGTAAAAATGTGCTTAGATTTTGCCTACAGAAAGTAATTATCAAGTTATTGCCAGAAATTACAAAAATGTCCTGTTTACTTAACATGGGAGGTTGTGCAAGACGACATGAAATCCAGTCCTGGGTTAAGTCAGTTGTACACCGAGAAAGTCTCGTCTCAATTCCCCTTGGAGTGAGCAGTCTGTCGAAAGCCTTTGAAGCTTGTCGACTTGAGCTGTTCTCAGGGAAACCTTCCAACATTGCTTACTCTCTGTTTTTTGTTATCGGTTGTGAGCTGAAGATCAAAGATGAATTTTCTGTATGCTGGTCTTTAGTACCTGACCTGCTGTATATGATTCCTGGCAGTTTAGGGCTCAAATCCAGATTATTCCTTTTCTTTTTTTATGCTGCTTTTCTTACTTTTATTACAATCTGTGCATGCAGTTTGATTGGATGAGTTTTGTATTACAAGATTGTTGGTTGAATATCATATGACATGGTTTTTGCTGAATTTTCCTCAACAGCTTGTCATTTTCAATATAAATGAATAGAAGGAGTGCAAAAATGTACACAGATTTAGTCTATCGGAAGTATTTTTCAACTTATTGCCAAAAAAAAACAACTGCTGAAACATCTCCCATTTACTAGAATAGAAGCTTTGTGTAAGACAACATGAAATACTCTCTTGGGTTAAATCAATGGTACATTGAGAAAGCCTCGTGTCGTCGGTGAACCTTCCTGTGTTTTGTTATCGGCTATAATTTGAAGATCAAAGGGGAACTTTCTGTATGCTGGTTTCTAGTACTAGACCTATTGTATATGATTCCTGGCTATCTAGGGTTCAAATACCAAATGATTCCTTTGCATTCTCTGTCATGGTTTTTCTCTTTTTTTTCTGTTTTTCTCTACGCTGTTCCCTAGAACTTGACCTGTTGTGGATGATTTCTTACACCCCAGGATTCTAATCACTTTAATTCCTTTGCATTTTTGTCATGTTTTTTCTCAAATTTTTATCCATATGTAATTTTATTGGTATTGTTTGTTCATGCAGTACATATGAGACCGATCCCCAGGATTGCTGTCCCTGACAGATGTTTTCGCACAGTATGTTTATTGACTTTTTGACCTACACACTGGTATCACCCTACTGTACCAGGGAGGTGAAAAACAGTATGAAATTGTATGTGATTAAAACCAGATGGTATAACCAACATACTTAGATGCAACTCACTTCAACTTGTAAATGTAGGTTCAACTTCAACACAAGTTCAACTACTGACTTCAAGGTACACAAGTTCAACTGACTTCACATTACATAGGTCTAACTGGCTTTAGGAAAAATATCGACTGCAACATACGTGTACTTAATTATTAAAATGACTTCAACTGATACAAACTTTGGTTTAAACTGATTCAATTGACTTACAGTTTATGCTGACAAAATGATATGTCATAAATCAAGGCAAAGAAATGTGTCCTCTGACTTGAAATATGATATATCATCTGGCTGCTGTGTGCTGTCAGTGGGAGGCTCTGATGTGCTACATAAAAGGGTCCAAACCTCAGTCAAACATTGTTTCTGCTGTGACGTGGCGGTGTTTGTGTACTACCTAAGTACTGTTTGAGCACACGTG
The DNA here is from genome assembly GCA_016165875.1 of Acanthopleura granulata. Lineage (NCBI taxonomy): Eukaryota > Metazoa > Mollusca > Polyplacophora > Chitonida > Chitonidae > Acanthopleura > Acanthopleura granulata. The sequence continues at coordinate 19,909,079 of JABBOT010000004.1, forward strand.
CACCTAGAAGTGCTATGTAATCCAAGAAACAACTAAGGAGCACATGGCTTTGGACCACTTTATTCTGTGATTTCAAGTCGACTGTCGGTTTTGAAATAAAGGAACTGTAAGGTCTTAAAGCTTCCATCAACACATTTTCACCAGCATACAGGTACAACATGTGAGGACGTATGGTACACTGTTCACTCCTAAAACAATTTAGAGAAGATAAATATGAACTGTGCTAGGCTGCATTTATTTATTTTGCTGGCGTAAAATTATTGTGTCATATTGTACACACACAATGGTATATGCCCTCCACATATAATCCTCAAGTGAGGTAGATGTAGTGGAGCTGGAACACTAAATCCAAAGGAGTTACAGGCAGTGGCTTATCTCCAGGTCTCCTGAGACAGTTGACAGTACGGCTGAACTTGATGTGACCCCTGGCATTCCTCTCAACCAGACAACTCTATGGTCTCTCAAGCATAGCTTATAATACTTTTGTCCAGGTTTATTTTTATCACTGATGCAAGCTTTAGTGACAAATAAAGCCACAAGTGTTTACCTGGAGAACTGAGACAATGGCTGTTCAGTTGCTTGTGTGTTATCCCTAGGGTTGGAAGACACAATATTTACATGTAATACAAGTGTTACAATATCCTAGCCATATAAAGTAGATGATGTTCATCATTGTCTGTTTTGACTAATTCACAGTTTTACTGTTAAACATTCTGGACAAGCAGACTACAATAGTCTTGTTTAAACCCGTTGAATTTTGAATTTATTTGTTGTGATCATACCAAGTTGTTTCTCATGGAGTAATTTTCTTGCTTTACTGTTGCGTTGTTCTGGCAGAATTCTTCACTAATTGAAGTTCTCTATTCTTTGACAAATACTGGTATGTGTATTTGGCAAAATTCCAGGCACCTCCTAGTCAGCAAGAGCTAGATTTGGCCATTGGAGCTTTTTCTAGCATTATCATAATTAAATTATTATGCATGTTTTACGTGTTTTAAATCAACAAGTGTCTATTAGAACAAGAATCAAATGACCAATGTCAAATGTCCAAAACAAAAAATTCTGTAAAAAAGCACCCCTTTGCACAATATAAAAACTTGTTTAACTGTAGTGAAGATGCACGCGTCAGCTGCTCCACAACAAATAACTCCGGGCGTACATGGGAAAGTCTACCAGCAACATACAAATGGTTGTGGGTTTTCTCCCACCATAATGCTAGTTGTCGCCATATATGTGAAATATTCTTGAGCACAGCATAAAACACCAATTGAAAAAAAAAGAACAATTAATTCCAGCCTGCCCGCTTAATAGGACTCAGTCTATGCTTCTGCTACCTAGGGGTATGTATCCTACTTGTACGATGAATACTTGTGAAGATATCATGCAAACTCCACATTATTCATAAGTTACAATTTTGGGAACTAACATCATTGCCTATTAGCGTTAAGGCTAGTGAAGCTTATTTCCCATAATCCGGATGAGCAGATTAAGCCCTAATCTTATTGTCCAAAATCTTTGTCCTCAGTTGACTTTCATGAAAGGGATGCTGTATTTATAAAGTACTTCCAGATTTATGCAGTGTTTGAGGAACTGACAATAAAATTTTACATTCTGTTGTAAATAATTTATAGCCATTTAAATTCTTCTCTTGATTATTTGATTGGTTTGGGGGTTTTTTTTAAAGCCAAACTCAGGTATTTTTCACTCATGCAGCGGTCGGTTTTATGGGAGGAGGATATCAAAGTAAATCACCGATCTAGCAAACTGTCTCATGTGTAACATGCTTTCTTCCATACTAGTGGCAGATACTTTCTAATTTAAGTGGTGATTAGCACACTTCATGCAACACACACAACTACTCATCTCCACTAAGTCCCCAAGAACAACAGAAAAAGGGAAATGTTAGATACAGCCCATCTCGCTAGAGAACCGAGTCTACATCTCTTCAGTTACTATGATACCATGCATTACTCAGAAGAAATACTGTAATTAAACCACACTTCAAAGCATTGGGCCTGCTTTACTACTAAAGCTGTTGTCATGTTGCATCAAGCCCTTTCCCCTGTGTTGTCATGGATGTTACACCAGGCACAACAGAACAAAAATGAAAATTTAAGTCCTGTATCACTTTTTTGTACACATCAAACAGTTTTTCTGCACACCAAATACCATGCCTACATATCAAATCCATTAATGACCATGAAAACAAAAATAAACAATTAAGTAACTTAACTAAAGCCAAGTAATAGTAATTTTTTTTATATATATTTTAACAGTTCTTTTCTCCAATGATGAGCGGATTCAGTTGAGTCCTGACCATCAATACAAATCATCAATACATGTACACATATATGGACTGATGTTCTGATTGCACACCAAAATAAATGCTGTTATCTCCCTGTTACAATCGTTTGCCTGTAGATCTTATATAACAAACAAACTTAACTTGTTAAAAATGACTCACTCTACCCTGGTGACGCTCTCAAAAGTAGATGCATTTATCAGAAAAGTCAATCTGATTAGTGTTGAACTGAAATAAATTCAAGAGATTTCTTACTCATGGAACACTTACTATGAAGTCCCGGGCTTTGTTAAGGATGTGGGGATTACAGGAAGAAGTACTGACTAGAATCTGCATGAAATGGGGTACCACAAGCATCAACACTGTTGGAATATGAACGATTTGCTGTAATGTTGTGTACATTATTTGAATATCATTCACTTTATCCATCTTTTCTGTGAGCAGTGAGAAATGAAAAAGTGAGAAAAGAGCATACCAAGAAATTTAGCTGTTTCCTCAACATTTGAGTCACATGTGACAGAGCACAGGGATATAAAAAGATAAAATGACGGCGGTTAATATATACAGATCATCTGAACATTTTCATTTTTTTTTTTTTTTTGGTTGACGTAACAAATCCAGCAACATTCTCTGAAATTGGCCTAGACAACAGCCAGTGACTCAGTACCAACACTAGAAATGTCAGTATTTACAAACAATTACTGACAGTATCCTTGTAATAGCTTTCATAACCCTTACAAATAGCACTCTGTTCGTTCCTTGTTCACAAACTACATCGTTATGTAGCATATATCCATATAATAGCTATAATAAACCAATGACATCATTGTGTAAACTCACCTGCTATATGTTTTGAAAAAAATTTCTGTAAATGACTTGCAACTCTGTCAAATACATACGTATGTATGCATTTCATTGTGCCATGCATCAAGTGTACATGTGTTCAAAAGATCAAATACCCTTTTGATCTTGATTTCAAGATTTGAAACACAATGGCAGTCAAAACAAAAACCAAACAAAATACATGATAAAAATATGTATCTTTTTGACAACACTAACTTAATACTAACTACACTTTCAGTATAAAAAAATCCTTCCCTAAATAAACTAATCTACAGGTATTTCCAAAAGTTAGAAAATAAACACCAACTTGGGCACATGCTGGATAAGATTATAACAGTTACAAAAGGAAATAAACAGTACATGTGGAAGCTGCTTCTTAACAAATATATTTATACACTTTTCCATATCACAATCTGATGCTGAAAATAAAAAAAAATTATTAACAAGTCGACATCATAATTCTTTTTCACTGCCCAAAATGACATCTAATCATTTTTACATAATGAGATTTGCAAGAAACTTAAACAGGGAAGGGAGAAGCTCCATAAAATTGGTGAGAAACTTGGCCCTATGCAGGAGCTTTACTTTTCAAGAAAAAACTTAACAAAACAGTATGCTTATATGATCAGAGTTAAATGTTTTTACTAAATATTATAACCTTTAGCAAGTCTCTCAAAAAGACAGTGTAGCTGATGACACTAATATGACCCGCAACATTTTAAGTGAAGTCTTGCACCACTCTGATACACGTTCACCTACTCCAGTTTTATGACAATATCTTCCTCCACTGAGGAACACTGAACTTTGACAACACCTGAAGCTTTCTGTTATCCTTTGATAATCACTTCTTATTCCTATTCAATACAAATGCATCAACAAAATCACAACAGACCACCTTAAAAATAAAAAGCAGTTTGAAGAGATAATGTTCATAAATTTCCTTTCAAACCTACAACGTTTGGATGCACCATTCAGTTCAAGTGACATACATGTATAATAATTAGATGTGTACAAAACAGTAGATGTATTTGCCTTTGAATAAGAGTTTTATGCCATACAGCATTCAACAATATTTAATTTATGAATTCCACACACCTAAAGTTTAGGAACCAAGAAAACTGGGCACAGCACTGATGAATCTTTGCCAGGGAAACCTTTGATGTAACAATAATCCAGGTCAGACTGCCAGCTACATGCATGGTCTCACCAAACTATGCAACTCAGTAAAACTGTGTCCAGATTTCTAGAATATTCTTAAGGATGTTCAGAGGTGCTAGCAGCTCTTATCGAGAGGACGTCCAGTGAAGACCCACTTGTGGGAAATTCATTCACAGGCTACATACACATGTAAAAACAAAAAACAGGTATGTGTTGTAAAACTATTCTTTCTCGGAAGAGCCAGGCTCATGGGTGATTTAGCGTGCTTGGTTACAAACCCTCTAATGTTGAACAATGAGTCCAGTTCATTGAATTGCTGAGTATTAGTCTTACATATGTCACTGTTAATGACTTATTTCCCCATTTTTCTCTAATCTACATTAATCCTTCAGTATCTGAAGTATGTCTAATCTTACCAACGACCATAAAACCATTTTCTAACCTCTTCAACTTCCATCATATAACTTGCAGTAAATGCATGTAATTTATAAAACTGGCCAAAAAGATACTAAAATGCATATCAGTAACTGTGCCCCACAATGATTTGTCTGACGCTCACTGCATGTGTACTAAGTCTTCCATGAAACAACTGGCAAAAACGATACTGAACTATCATGAAATAAAACCTGACCTGACTGTCATTTTGGCTCGTGTGTTTGAACTGTGAAATACACATATTCATTATATGTCACAAACATGAAAACAAAGATGGCTCATTAAGCTGCAATAAATTAGTTGAGATTTAAATACATATAGATTTTCTGCAAGAACAAAACGTTTTCTCGTTCATAATACAGGAACATTACCAAACATACTCATAGCAGGAAGTAATTAAACCACACCAAAATGGGAGCAGGGTGAATAACTTTGTAGCGGCTATATGTATTTCTGGCTACAACAATGATAACCCGGACACCCCTCAGCAAAAAGGTGATGATAGAGCAAATAGTACAAATGGGTCTTATACACACGACTGGATCACAGATTTTCACAGCATTCTCCTCAGCAGTACAGCACCAAAACTACACTGCCACATTTTGTCTTTGACAAACAGCAATTCTGCAAACATTCAAAGACTAGCAAGTCAACAGATTTGATTTCAATACCTCACAAAGCTTTTGCTGCAATTATTTCACTTCACCAACCCAGAAGAGTTCTGAAGAGGAGTTGTCACAAGTTACCTATATCCATATGTATATGAATTATATATATATACATATATATATCTCACCGACAATCTTAACTTATGCCTATTTACAAAAATTAAAATGAAATTCACTTTCATTAGCGTTCCTCTATTATGAGAGTTTCTTGTGGGAACAGATTTAGGTCCTTCAATGACTTTGTTTGATCAAGGAGTGAGACCTGTGGAAAACAAGAAGTAAAGAAAAAAAAGAAAACATTGTCATCATCAAAACTATATCCAATCCTGAATCACAACCTTTGTGACTCAAAATGATTTTTGACATCTTTTAAACTGTACTTTAAATTTTAAACTGAACTTTAAAGGTGGCAACAAATTTCCATACCAATGACCTTTTTTAAGGGAACTTCTTAAAATGTGGCATGGTGCTTTTTACACTATGGGTTTACATGTTGAATGAACAAAGGGAGGCACCATTAAGCAGAATCTGACACTGTCATCTGAAGAAATTTAGACAGCCTCCAGAAAAAAGTTGGCAAAAAGTGAATTCTTGAAAGAAGATTTTAGAATCAGAATGTACTTACATCTTTACGTGGATATGTTGTGAGAAGTTTGAAATCCTCAGAGTGAAAACCTTTAGAGGCTACAAAGTTTAGAAGAACGTTAAGAGTGTTTGTTGCCAAGAATCTGCGTTCCAGCACTTCTCCACCAGGCACTCGAATCCTAATACGGCTAACAGGTTCGGGACAGTCTGCATCTGGTTCCTCCGGTAATTCCTCAGCCAAAGACTTACAGATAGCCTACATTAACATGTAATGAAAATGATTGAAGGCATAAAAAAAGATACTACAACCCCTTGCAAGCAGAATTTCACATTTTGGCTTGTGCAGCCAAAAACAGTGATCAATTATGGCCACATATATTTATATTCTGAAAGTTAAACATCTGTTGATTTCACAAAACTTTCAAAATTTACCTAAATTTAATCTTAATCAAAATAAAGAGAGAGCTTGAAAAAAAATGGAGCTGTTTATGAATGCTACTTTTTCACCAATTTTCCAAATTTTAAATTTTTTCTTGCCTACGTGGACAGTTTACTACTTAAACTAAAAAACAGTTGAACAGATTTTTAATACTCATCTTTGATTGTTCTGAGTATCATTTACAGTTAAAAAATTCAAAAAATTTAAAAATTTTTAACAATTTTTTGAAACTTTGACATTCTTTACTATGTCTTTAAAAGTAGGAAAGATATCAAAAATTTGTGGGACAGTTTTTTAGCTTAAGCATTTAGCTACATTTGTGCTGACTTTTGCAGAATTATGTTGAAAAGTAAGCAAGAAATAAAATTATTTCACCACACAACTGTCTTAAAAATGGAAAGGGAGAAAAAGACCAAAATGTCTGGCGGAGCATTATGTGACAAAATTAATCTCTAATTCGTTTGCAAATTAATTTTAATGAAGAATTGTCTCATCTCTGATTAAAATGTAGACATATCAACCTAATTATGTTAACTTTTAAAACTCAATATTCTCCAGGAAAGTGTAAATTGGTGTTTTATCGTGATGTTTCTGACCAAAACTTGCTAGAATATGTTTACCAACCCCCCCCCCCCCCCATGGCACCCTAGTGGGGTGATTAATTCTGTTGTTTTCGTTAATAGGCCTGCTTTGGTAGTCTACACCAGCAGCCATGCAGGAGGCAATGCACATTTAGCAAAGGTAGGTCCACTCATAACAGGTAACCTTCCTTAGTGAGGTAATCCCCCTAATAAGCAGGAACTACCAAAACACACCTGTCTCAGTTCATAACGTGTTGTACTTTTTGTCAAATTTAAGGTATTTACAATTGAAATCTGGTTTTCATCTTTAAGTGAGAGGCAAGATAAGAGAATGGAGATTAAGAATGGAAAATAAAAAAAATGACCGAATTTCACCCTTGAGGGGTTCGAGTATCCTTAAAATGGGTTGTTTCAATTTTGTTGATGCTGAACAGATCAAAATTAATGAGCCTCTCTATTACTGTCAATAGGGAGAAGGCTCTGTCAGCTTAATTGAGAAATTCTGCATCTGGGTATGAGAAATGGAATTCTTGAGAACACACCTCTTTAATGGCTTCGTCATTTTGGCGTTGTTGCTCAAATTCCCTTTGCTTGTTGACCTCCTCCTGCTGGGCTCGTGCCTTTGCAAAGATGAGCAATATCATGGAATATAATCAAGAAATCCATAAAATGCCCATAAACCTGACAACCATCGTATAAAAAAAATAATCATCAGAATGGTGAAAAACACAGATGAAATAACTAAATCAAAAGGCAAGGCATATTGATGGGTGTATAGGGAATCATGGGAATGAAATAACACAAGAGTAAGTTTTAAACCAGAACACCTCATAAATTAGTTTGGTGTCAGTGTGGTAAACATAAAGCTTTGCTAGATTTTGCTGTCAGTTTGCTTCATTCAGTTTACCTAGTAATGGCAGTGGTTTGCAGTTACGCTGTAAACAGTCTGATAAGGACATCAAAATTGGTAACAGAAAAACCAGCTTTGATTTGCTTTGTATAAATGAACAAACCAGACCCAAGCCACTAATTTTTTTGTTGTGATACTGTGCCTCAAAATTTCATTGAAGTTGTCCTTGTACTTGTGAAGATACTTTGTTCACCAGAGCTTAGCAACATATCATACATGTATATAATATAATAGTGGAATATTCCACTATAGGAAAACCAACATGATGTCTATTTGGGATGCGTTCAACTTAAGAGGAAATAACATGCTCAGTAAACTTCACAGTTGCATATAAATCCATATAAAAAGAATATAGCTACAAAACCACATCACCTACCTTTGCTCTATCAGCTGCTAGAGACTGTTCATAAGCTGCATCTTGTTCACGCTTAATCATTTCCCTTGCCTCTCTTTCTTCCTGAATACAAATACATATAGACACTCATTTTCAGACGCAGGAATGGTAGTTGTCCATGAACAGGAACATACCATCTGGATGTTTTTCACTGTCTGACTGGCCCATTCTAACTGTGGCACAAGTCTAGTTGATTCCATCAGTATAAAGAATAATGTTTTTCTGAACATACACAGGGCTACTCTGTATTAAAGAAACTCCCAGATGTCATACATATTATACATATGCAAAGACTTGTGCCTTCAAAGCACATCTTTATGTACTGTAGAACAAAATATTCTGAAGCTTTTGAAAAAATTGCCTGGAACAAAATTATAATACAGTAATTCTCATGTGATGTTGAATCAGGAATGATGACATGACATCAAGGAAAGCAACTAAGATGGAATGGCGTCAAGAAGAATAGAAAGCACAGTGTTGCATGTTGATATGCATCAACGATTCATGATGCCCTGTGTTCTCACACCAGGCAAAAGTGGAAAGGGCAGAAAACCTCATCCTTCAACATTTAAAACAGCAGATTAAATACTCTTTTCTCCTTTCAATACAAAGAAGTTTTGACACTGAAGTAGCCCTTTCAGATGCATACACTTTCCCCAAAAAAACAACTTAAAATTAAACTGATCAAACAAATAGGTGCACATCTCACATGCATATGTATATCAGCGCAACAGATAAGCAAGACTGCATGCATCATGGGTAAATTTTTAATGCTATATACTGTAATAGAGCTACCTCTTCTGCAATATCTGATTTCAGATTCAAGTGGAACACTTCTGATGCATTAATTAGAGCTGACATGAGTTCATCCAGAGTCTGGTGACCTGCGGCAAACAAAACCAGAGTGATTAACAGACATAATTTATACAGAGAATATAACATACAAACATATACATGGGTGTGCATGACTTGTTAGTGTATAAGGCAACGATGTAATGGAAATGCTGTTTGTCAAATGACTGAAATGTTTTTATTATTATTTTATTTGCCACCGTGGGCATTCTTAATGTTTGTGTCTTAATATAACAATGGAGTAAAATTTCCTGTCTTGTTAAAGAAAACATGCATGTGTACTGATTTAAAATTTAATTTGATTGCAACATCAATGTCTTCAAGTATGTACAAACATCATGTTCTTTGAAGTGTGCTCTGACAGTGTTTACATGACTAGAAAGTCTTCATAAAAACTAACTCACTTAAAGGAGTCAATCGAATCACATTCATTGAACATTAAGAAGCATCTCAACTTACCATGTATAACAGAGAAGACTTCCCTTGACGAGCGTGTTCGCAGAATAATCAAGAAAACAGGTAAATGTTCTGATTTGTAACTCAGCTGGGCTGCATCAAGACTACCAAATAGTGAGGTGGCAGCATTTTGCAACCTATAAAACAAACCACATATTAATTCACATGAGAGAAACAACAACTCAAGCCCATTGTACGTCCCACTTTATGCACATCCATTTCCACTTAATTATCACATGTAATCTACGGTCATGTTGAACAACTTTACTGTCCATTGCAACCAAACATTCTTCCATAGAAAATGCCAACAACATCCTACAGGAACATCAACACTCAAAGTAAACTTATTCACAAGAGAATGCATCATTAAGTTTTCATGACCTTTTTTTCTTGTACATGGGTAAATACGCTTTGCATTCTTATACCTTTATGGACTTGAATTCTCTGAATTCTGTCACCTAATGAGAATGGGTACCTTTTCCTGTTAGATTCATGTGTGAGATCCCACGCCCATGTGATGAAGTTTGAACTGAGATAGTTAACCACACTTTCAGAACACAACACTTGAGAACAGAATACATTGGCTGATATGCTGTTATCATGATGAAGGTAGATCGCTAATGGTTTGCGCTGCCAAAAAAAAGAGAAAAGGAACACGTGAGATTTCTATGCAGCTTTTTCACTCTTGTGCCATATCATCAATAAAACATGCTGAAACCACAGTTGAAAAAATTCAATACATTTTAATGCATCACACTTCCCCTGAAAGATTAACATTCTTGTAACAGGTCACCACATAACACTACCTTAAACTTATATAAGGGAAGAAATTTAAGCACCAGTGATCCACAATCATGATAAAATGTACACTTATTGGCTAACTGTTGGTTAATCAAGCCTTTCCACTTACTTCCTTGGCACTGACTAGTAATGAGTCTTTCACAGCATCCTCCAGTGAGCCAACGTAAAACACTGGATGACATTCCCCGTACCTGTAACAAAAATAGTCAAAAGTATTTACATGCATCATATATAATTGTTTATTATTTACAAAACAAACCTGTCAAAATTACAGATACGTAAATACATCAACACCACATAATCACCTGTTGGAAAATTCTTTCGTGAAATGTTCCAAGGCAAGTACTTCATCTGTAACATTGTCAGGTACTGAAATACAAAATAAATTTGAACATCAAAGAACCAAGTGAAGGGTTATGGAGTGAAATATCTCGAAACCCTGTCTTCTCACACTTAGATGTTCAGAAAATTTATTAATCTGCTATCTTTAATGTTACCTTTACATCTCAAACATGTAATTCATATCTGCATTAGTGGAATATTTATATATAGACATTATGGAAATTACTTTCACTTACTTAAAGATCTGTTTTTGTTTCCTGATAGAACATCTTCATCTGCATCAAACATGTCATCTTCTAACAATGGGTTGTACATTGTTTCTTCATCATCACTAACTATGATCTCCATGTCCTAAGAAAGAGTAAATATTAATATAACAGTGAATTTACAGAACAGTTAACCATTCAAATTTGTTTGTAAAAGTGTAGTCTGACCTGTCACAGACAAGTTATAAATGGTCAATCAGAAGCAAGATATGACCGAGTTAAAGACTGATTCTATTTAAGGCAGAGAAAACACGAATATAAAGTGTCTGTGAAAAAAAAACATTCAACACCGTTAAGGAAAAAATCTCTGTTTATTTTTACTTCAAGCATAAAGAATGGATGAAATGACATTGATACCAAGTGGTCCCACCAGTCAGAAGTTTTAAAAGCATTGCACTTGGTTGAAAACTTCCAAAAAACAAATCTTGTCTGTCATCTGACACATATACTTTATTTTGGTGTTTTCTTTGCCTTTCGCATTTTCTCGCTTTGTACAAACCTCAGATGATTGCGTTTTCCGTGTATCTGAGCATGACATTGAGACTTTGTCCACCAGCAAACTGTGGGCTGGGTACTTAATACCAGAGGCCGCCAGTGTTAGCTAAAAAGGAGACAAATTAAACACAACTACCAGTAATTTATAGGATTTACAGAATACATTTTCAATGAAACTGATAATTTTATAGTCATTCTGTCTAGAATAATTGCTATGCAGCTTTTACAATGGAAAATACTATATCTTAACTATGTGTCACATTTCTTTTACAAGGAATCCTTTCCCCATTTGAGTTCCATTCCGAACTTTTTTTTGTATACAACACTATTTAGCTTCATATCAGATATGTTTATACATTCAATGACTGTTCAATGCCATGGTCAATAATTTTTCACTTATATATGAGTTTACACTGGTCAGCTTTATGGATTTTCTTAGGGCTACAAAACATAAATTAAGTTCAAACTGAATTGCAGTGAAGATGAAGTGGTTACAATTAATGAATAAACTATGGCTGGTGCCAGTAAGAGTCAAGGAAAGATAACCCTGATCAGCCTACTGAGTCATCTTTAGCATCTTCTGGCCAGCCTGTCCAAGCCTGATGACGAACTGCAACATCTGTTAGATGATATACATCACTCTTAACCTGGCAACAGTAAAATATGATACAGTATGAACACTAGGTACATGTATCTATAACAATGATCAAGCCTGCAAATAAATAAATATGTGCATAAAATTTCAATCACAAGTACTCTTCTCAAGAAAATCAGGAAAAAAACAATCAATGGCAGAAGTTCTCATGCTATCAAATCAGACTATGCCTGTTTCCTACAATTAAATGAAACCAAAAAGGATACAAAGTTTTATGAAGTTTTTCCGAGTAAGATGAATCAAAAAATGCAAATACAAGCACAAGGATACCTCTTTGATTGTCTTGCTACCAGGAAACTGCAGTGAGAACTGACGCGGCACACTGCTACTAGGCTCCCGCACAGTAATGTTCAATGTGTATGTGTGGCCCAATTTCTCTTCAATGGTATACCTGTAAATAAAGAATATATGCTTTACAACACAATCACCCTACATCAGTGCATTTTCAATATTAATGACAAGACGATTTTCAACATCGTAAAAAAAAATATCTTTAAAACACTCGGCAGTTCACATTCAATCAGAAGGTCTGCTGAAAGGCAGGCAGGACGCAAAAGGTTCATGAGGCAGATTTTAAACCCCTTCAAAGTATGAAACCTGCATTCTTATTTCTGACAATTTTAAACTTCAGATCTTCATAATTAAATTAAGAATGTTGGAGTGAATTTACATTACGTCTGCTCTAAGATTAATGTAGTTTTGCAAATTCACAGCCCTGATATGTTCCCCCTCACCTCTGGTCTGAACTGGTAGATGGTAAGACCACTGTGGGGTTAGTGACCTCAGGGGTCAAGAGGTAAAGGCGTGTTTCTTTGGGAAGGTGGAGGTCTCGTAATACTCTCTGAAAAAGAACATATCAGGAGCAAAATAATTTCAGGCTGCACAGCTGACGAAAAACCTTCCACTAAAAAGGCCTCATAACTTTCACATCAAAGGCCTCATATTAATCTTCACTTTCAATGCATGTGGCTCTTTTCTTTACATGAAAGACATTCTGGCAATAAGTTATGGATGGTGAGTGAGTTTTGTACTAAAGATTTTACCACCAGATTTTACTATTCAAAAATGTGAAAAAATTGCTTGGTTTAATTGTATTTATATGTACATAACATTGCATCAGAGTCAAGCAACATACTGATAATCTGAAAACATCGTAACAGGCTGAAATCATTGTTTCTTTGGATTTGAAATAAAGGATACAATCTAATACAATGCAGTAACAAATTACCTTGTCATCCACTTTTCTTTGAACCCAGCCTCTTAATTCCTGCTTTGACACAGGTATATTCAATACTTCATTTAGTGATTCTTTGATCTTGCCTACAATGAACACAAAAACATGCTTAACTGCTTGGCATGTATGAATAAATCACAGCCTTAAAGATGTTATATCTGAAAGGAAAAAATCAGTAAGAGCAAATAAAACTAATTTTTTTTTTTATATTATCAGTATAGCCCAAATTGTCAGCTCTAAGAAGCTAACCTTGACAAGGTATGGTATTAAAATCGTAATAAAATAAGTGAAATTAAATGAGTCGTTTTATGAACTTAGATAATGACAGTGAAAGAGTCCCACCTTGGATGGACATATAATCCAATGAGCCTCTCAAAACATAAGAAACATCTTTTAATTTCTGAATTCTGAGCCTTGCTTCAGACATGGTTCACATGACAGGGTGGGTGCATTGAGAATGAAGCCAACGAATCTCAGCTTTTATGATTTAGTCACTTGAGTACAAGAGTGATAGAATTTTAGAAGCATCTTTTCATTTTAGTGACCAATATTTTCCAGCACAGCCTCCAAGAAAAGCCCATTATAAGTAATCCAACTGGAAAGAAAATTTCCTTTTTCCATTGTTTCTTTCACCAGTCATAAGTCTTTTGCTTTAGTGATGTTGAACACAACCTACCCACTGTCTCCGTATCTGCTAGTATCAAGGGGATGTTCGCATCTCTGTACTCCACTATGAAGTTCAACATGCGCACAACCCCAGTACTTCCAGAGGGCCCACTAGTTCCTGCCATTGGGGTTTTGGATGGGGCGGGATTACAGGCCCCTGAGAGATCAACCAAGTTCTCTGTATGAGGGGGAATGTCTTCAGATGTCACCACTTCTGCAGCTGATCCACACTCGCTAACCTCATTCATCACACTCTGGACAGCAGGCTAAACAAATGAAAGACAAAATTTACACTTAAGAATTGTTCAGTTCACACACATGTATTTTGATTCTTGCGAGGATAAGTTTTATTTATTTGATTTGTGTTCTACGCTGTACTCAAGAATATTTCACTTCTACGATGGCAGCCTGCATTATGGTGGGAGAAAACCGGGCAGAGCCTGGGGGAAACCCAGAACCATCTGCAGGTTGCTGCCAGACCCTCCCACAGAGGCTGGACTTGAACCTACAGTGACCACATTGGCGGGAGGCTTCTGGGTCATTACACTGCTCATTAGGAGGCCCCCGCGAGGATGGGAATGACAACATTAAAAAGTGTCCTGTTTATTAAAATAGTTTTTTTATAATATTCTTCATGAGCAAAAACACCCAAAGATTAAAAGAACCTCGCTGGAGAAGAACTTTGATGTTTCCCTGTCCAACTTTCTCACAGGAGGTGACTATAGCCTCTCCTAGTTATAGTCACTGTGGTTTATTTACTTACGAGAAGATTCCAGTCATGCTGTTCAAGAATGGCAATAGACGTCTCAACATCTTCAAATCCAGTGCACTCCTTCAAACAAACAGGTATATAACATGAACTATAATACCACACTCCAATAATTATCCTCAAACAAAAACACAATAAAAAATGTACAACAGTATGTACAAAAATATGGTACTCAAGTACATATGCTGACAGATAAGCTTATACTTGTGCTGTCACAAATAATTTTTCATTATATTTTCCAAAAATCACTTAAAAATCACCTCTGACCATGTGGGGTTCAAGGCCTTCTGGGCATTAGGAGGATGATGGACTTTCACCAATTTTGTCCGAGACACTTTCCTTCACCCAATGCTGAAATCACTCCACCATGCCTAATTGAGGATACATACAATTCCAACATTTGTTTTTACTTTCCCCAATATTTCAACAGGATTTAAAGTGTTTCAAATTGTTTTATTTTTAGTATTACTTCCTCTCACTTTCTGACAGAAAGTCAACTGCAGATTGTGGAATGAATATATTCCAGTGCATGATGCATTTAAATGATGTGGGAAATAATGGATGTTGTAAAATGATTCAATAAGTCAAATCAGCATTGCAGAAGTGTCTCGAGCTCATACTGGTTTGGGACTAGACAGTGTGGGGGTTCTCGCCAACTACCGTAATTTTATGGAGGTTAACAATGTTGTTGTTG
Organism: Acanthopleura granulata; assembly: GCA_016165875.1. NCBI lineage: Eukaryota > Metazoa > Mollusca > Polyplacophora > Chitonida > Chitonidae > Acanthopleura > Acanthopleura granulata. Next base: position 19,924,624 of record JABBOT010000004.1, read on the forward strand.
TTGGGTGCGAGACCTCACTCCCTGTCTTGTCCAAAACCAGCCTGATCTCAAGATGTGTGGCGATGGGAACAGGAGATGTTATGACAAGGATCTGACCAGCTACACGTATGTGGAGCGCTTTTTCAGGGTCCCAGCTGTTAGTCATCACGTATATCTCACACTAGAACTCTATGACATGGGTGTTTGAGCGATAATATCATTTCTAATGCAAATCTCAATGTCAGAGCAATCTCAGATTATGTAACCTGTAGGCTTTCTCACAAGAAACAAATCTTTATTGTATAACCCGTACAGAATTATGTGTGGCGATGGAATGGGGAGACGTTACGACATAAATTTGACTAGCTAGACAGAGGTGGATCATTTTTTCACATTGCAATCAGTTCATCTCCACTTTGTTGTAACAAGGAGTCTCAGACATGAGATTTGAACATTGCTGGCGACCACGCCATTTATAATGCGAATTCCAACGTCTGAGCAATATCTGACTAGATCATTACTGGATGCATGAGCTTCCCAAAAATCAAAAATTCAGAAAGTTTCTTCTTGCAATTCTCACAACTACATTGTTCGATGAAGTGACACCACAGTGCACAACTACATGCGGCAGCCTGTCTGTGAGGATACAAATCTCACGCATGAATCTTGTCATTGAATGACGTCTGTTTGAGATATCAATAGCGCAAAAAAAAAAAAATCCAAAAAAAAAAATAGAACGTCTGGCAGGTTTATCTGAGAAATTATGAGGATGATTAGTCAATTAGCAGAAAATAATTCTAGTTAACACTATCTGAAACACATCGTAAAAACAGCTGTATCACGATAAAATCACAACAACAAAGCAATGAACGAGAAAGTATGACAGAGGCTCTTTATGAGACGCAAGGAAATGCTGTTTAAATATCTTTATTGACGCCGATTACTCCCCATGTCAAATATTTTCAAAGAAAATAAGTAGCTTAATTCATCGCCACACCCTGTCGTTCCACAAAACTGTCCAGAGAAAGTATAACAGTACCTGAAAATCGGCTAGGACTTGATCTCGGTCTGCCATTTTCGTCTGTCTGTTGTTATTCTGATTTGCGCAGTGATGACTCGATCCGTCCACTTCCGGTAATACCAAACCCAGTATCCCAAAAGCATCTTGGGTAATTAAGTTTCTATAGCAACATCTTTAACTCTTTGTAAACACATTAGACAGGCGTGTCCGTTTATGGGCAAACACGTCTTAATGTCCAATTTTATAGCGTGTATTTAAATAATTTAGTAAACAGAAGTTGTTAAGCGGTTTTCCGTGACTTCAGGGGCCTACAGACTACGTGGCCTACCCTACATAGCATATCATGCACAATCATGGCATGGAAGTTCGATCCCGTTCTTGTCTGACCACGTGTCGCTTGTAGGCCGTCACAGAGGCCAGATGTGAGCACTTTGTAGCATTAAAATATATGTCCAGGAGAGTTGTCCAGGAGTTTTGTACGTGCAAAGGTCTAGATTTGAGTTTTATAGACTGTGAGAATACTTCAGTGATTTTACGGTTAGGGCCTGTCTGAATATAGAACACAAGCGAAAAGAAGCAGATTTGGCACATGTGATTCCCCCCCCCCCACCCCACCAAAACAAAAAACAAAAAAAAAAAACAACAATTACCTGCTACACGTATATGCAAATTATTTATTTATTGAAGAGGTGCTTTACGCCGTACTCAAGAGTACTTCACTTTTACCACGGAGGCCAGCATTAAGATGGGAGAAAACGAGGTAGACCTCGGGGGAAATCCACAACCATCCGCATGTTGCTGGCGGATCTTCCAACGTGCGGCATGAGAGGAAGCCAGCTGCATGAGCTGGACGTGAACTCACACCGCCCACATATCGTTGCTGAGCGCCTTGAGCAATCTTGGGTGATCACGCAACGCTAGGGTGCTAAACCACTCGGCCACGGACACCTCCTCACGCCTGCCTCCACCATGTAGGCCTATATAAAGAAACCTACACTGGTCAATATATCAATATTCCTGAAATAATGTTGAAAGAGAACTTCTGATATTTTGTGACAGTGCCGTGAAACCTCCCATAGGACTAGATCCCATGAAGCTCCTGTATGTGTCAGTATTAGCCTAGGCCTAATCACATCTTGACATGTATCTCTTAGATATGTATATATATCCATTTGCTCATTTGTTATTCCATTGACCTGATATCGATGTTAGTTACTATATCGAAACGTGGTCTACAAATAAATAGAATTTGTACATTTATATGAATCTCTTCCATGTTATGTCATTCCCAACTTCTAAATGCCAGCGAAAGAATTAGCTTTGATGAACGGTCATTACGATCATCCAGCCTGAGTGTATAGTGGAAACAAAGAACTAAGAGGAATAAGTCAGACACGCCTTTCAGAGTTTTCGTGACCAGAAATCGCGTAAAACGCGTTCTTGGTATCTGAAAAACCACAGATTCCGGGCACGGTGCGTGCCAAGTTGGGTTGAAATATTGTTCTACCGCTTCAACCAGCAATCAGTATAATTTTATTCACCAGAAACCACACACACAAAAAAACACATACCTTAGGCTACCTGAAATGCCAGAGCTTCCGAGATCGCTGTATAGCTCAACTGTTTCAGTCAGCAACAAACCCTAATTTATAATATAGACCTAATACAGAAAGGCATCTCTGGCTGTCTGAAATATACCAGCGGTTCCGGTCAGAGGAGGTACTTATTGGACTGAAATATTACTTCCACTAGTTTACAGCCTCCTCTAGTCCCAGTAATGACTTAGAAGCCTCCCACCAATGCGATCGCTGTGAGTTAAGTCCAGTTCATACTTGCTTTCTCATCGGTCGTACGTGGGAAGGTCTGCCAGCAACCTGCGGATGGTCGTGGGTTTCCCCCGGGAAATAAGCATGGTTACGGCGTAAAACACCAATAAAATAAATACATTCCCTACCCCCCGTGAGTGTCCAAACTTAAACTCGATGTTCTGTAGCCCCTGTACACTATAATCTCGACATCCTCGTTGATTAAGTTAAAACTCTGGCTTCAAGTATGCACACGATTTCTCGCTGAGAATATAGCAGCACGGGTCTTCGGCCATCAAGAATCTCGGAGTGTTCGAGGCTTGCAGCTGCCTGAATATGACTATACGCGTATACAGCTAGATATGCCCTGCACGATGCCATGTAAATTAGTGTGTCATATACACAGCAATTCCAGACCAGTGACGTCCAATGAGGCATTTAACATGACTGTAATTTTTTTTTACCTAATTCTGCACGATACTATAGCGGGCGTGTAAGTTGTTACTTCTTAAACACTTACATGTGTTGTAGTTTTTATATTGTATTCCAGCATAAACCGAGATTCTGCCGTTGGACTTTGCATTGTTTTATTATGTCACTGCGTTTATATGTGTTAAATGGGATGGCGACACAGCGCTTTGAGTAATTCAGACCGGTGACGTCTAATAAATGCATTTAACAACACCGTGATATTTTTCTTTACCTCATTCTGCTCAAGCCATGGTGCTATGTGGAGTGTAAGTTGTTACTTCTTAAACACTTACGTGCAAAGTTAGAATAAAATCCTAACTGAGGTAAATTAACAAGAGGCCGGATTTCACTGGTAACGTGCGAACATTTGCCAAATATCACACAGTTGTCACTGTTCTGGTGCTGTAGTTTTTTGTATAGATTTTACCCGAAGCATAATAGTTTAAGAACCTACATCGTGTGAAATTAAACAAAGCTTAAAAAATCTTATTTTAGCTCATGAATTGTAAACCGCATAGCCCGGTATATAGTACCTAATGCTGTGTTACATTTATTTAATTATTTGATTGGTGTTTTACACCGTACTCAAGAATATTTCACTTACACTACGGCTGCCAACATTATGGTAGGAGGAAACCGGACAGAGCCAGGGGGAAACCCACGACCATCCGTAGTTCTGTGTTGCGGGTGTATATATATATAGTTTGTTTTCGTAAAATTATCTTTATTTTCATGAATAGGTACTAAAGCGAGATTTCTTAATATATAGAACTCAAGTCTGTTAAGGCTATTAACACTTCTCCACTGGGACACTATGATTCGGAACGGCCTTGTCAAACAAAATATATCACAACACATAGAGGTTGGCATGCTTAACCTGCTATAGAAATATAGCGGAGCGCTTTTTCCACTAATGCAAGCAGCCATATAGTACGTAGGCCTCTATTAGGACGCCAAGACATATCGAATTACTCAAACAGAAACGTGGGTATATGGAGAACTAATTGTTCTCGAGCCATAAAATACACCAGATCTTAGAGACGCCGAAAAAGAGCTATATATATACAAGGTTTATTAGACGTGTCCCGTATTACATGCATGGACATTTGACGGCGTATATTGTTTGAGTCCATTTCTATGTGTGAGATTATATAGTTCGGTGAATGTATATATGTCGAGGACTCAGGCACAGGCGTGGTCAAGGACTCAAACAGACCAAGCTGGATAGATAGGCAGGTGGCTTACTGAAGAGAGTTCACACGAACTGCGCCAAGAGCAAGACAGAGTACCCTCTTAGATCATTCTTTTACTTGGTAAGCACAAACATGCAGGATGTGTATAATCAAATCCAGAGTGTGAGTGCAGGTGGGTGTGTACACATAGCCTATGCACGTTTTCAATATTAACATTCCTCAAGTCTCCAACGGCAACTCTCGGGATTATACATATGTACAGATGATTTCTTCGTCAGTTTTCTTCATTTCAACTGCATTAACGGTAGCGATATACATGTGTACACCTCCGCAGGACCATATACTCGTTTCGCAAAGACAGGTAATCCAACATACGGATTTTATAGTCACTAACTTATACAATTTCAACGTTGATCGATGAATGCTTTTGAGACTTCACGAGGCTTGGTTCCGTTGTATTGTTTTCATGTAACTGATAGCCCTACATATGATGACAGGGTATAGATTTTCTCTCTCCCTTATACACTGTCATATACTGTCAGTCATTTCTGAGCACTCTGAAAGATATGTATTTAAACGTGTACATTTGCGTGTGCATAGGCTATAATATCATATCCGAAAACAAATGTGAATCAGATTATTAGGTATTTACGAAATCTCCTTTCCGTTTTAAACAAGGAATCAGGGAGCAAGCCAGTTTGTATGAACTGGTTGTAGTAAAGGTTACATCGGCACTTCTTTAGACCCATATGCTTACTCAACAAAATATACTTTTCCTTGCTGTTGTTGTTGCTTTTTTTTTTTATTTTTTTTTTTGCTATTTTTTTTCCCCACAGCTTAGAACATCCCTGATTGGTGGGCAAGGTAAGGAACATATGTAAAGGGAAACAATGCTTTCTTTTTCATTGTCATAATATGAAGGTGAATTAGGTATAAATGTCGCACAAATTGTGCATAAATACTATATACCTAAGCGTCAAAATTGACATTCATATACCAGTCGTCAAGCAAATATGGCGTTGTGGGTCAGTAATCGTAAGACCAGTTTCCAAAAATGAAAAATAAAACAAACCACCAAAGAACTAATAAAATATCTAAAATATAAAAATTAGGACGGATTCATGCAAAGAGAAGCAGTCAGCAGTTTTCAGTGATGACAAAAAGACGCGGTGAATGTTCTCTGCGGATGAATAAACTCAGTCTCCAGATCGTGTGCCATTTTAGTATATAGGCCTATGGCGTCGATAATCAAATATGTTGCGCCTTTACTGCAACTGTTCATATATCCAACGTGACATAGGCTACCTCATTGCACTAAAATGTTCTTTTCTTCCGTTTACAGATTTCAAGCAAAGAGATTCTATAAGGCGTATTTATTCACTGAATACACGGCATTGGTCGCACTAAAAGGAAGTTAAGGGGAGACATGGGTGATGGTCGCGATACATCCGGTCTGCGTCAAGGTGCTTTTGGGTCTTCTGCAAGAAGCCATTTCCCAAGAATTCCAATCAAATTGGAAAACTCTTACAGGTTAGAACCTGTGGTCCAAGTATCCAGAGTGGCAATGACAAAGATAATTAAGGATACGTTTGAAGGGATTCTAGGAAACAAGCAATACGACGAAGGGGAGGCTCCCAGCCTTGTAAAACTCCTAAGTGACATGATCAAGGAGCAGGTGAAAGACTTGGGGTACCAGCGCTACAAGATCGTGGCCACAGTAGCTCTGGGACCATCTAAGGGTACCACTTTGACTAGTGCTAGCCGATTCGTATGGAACGACACCTGCGATACATATGCAGAGTACGTGTACACCAACTCGAGCCTTTACGCCATTGGGGCGGTATTCACAGTTTTCTTCGACTAGCTGCTGTACTTTTAAGCCTTTTGATATGTGCATGTATAAATTTTCCTATCTTGATAATAAATCATTTTTACATGAACAAAACACTGGAACACAATGATTCAAGTTTTGTCGACACAAAAGGACTGTGTTAACTGAACTCTAAGTAATTTTCATCAAGCAGTGCACATGGTCTTGGAGAAGAACCCTCTTGCGAAATTTCATTCACTTTTTTTCTTTTGAAATCTTAAGGCCTGTAATACATTACCTTGTGCCTTTGTGTGTAGTGGGCGGGATTGGGTATTTGTATCCAGTCCTTATGTATTCCATATACTTGTATATATTTAAAATATAAATTTAAGTAGTCATGCTATTGCATATATATGCTACGAAGAATGTCTGTGGTAAGACTATACCGTCGACAGGTAGGCATTATTTCCTGTGGTTTTTCATTCTTTTGTGATTACTGTGATTATAAATAGATGGACGCCCGGTCACGTCTGAGAAAAACTTCCAGCAATCTATAGGCCTACATTGGTTTAAAACAGTGGAATTAAATACCTTGTATTTATATCGTAAAGTCAGCGATGGAAATATTGGCTATATATGTGATGTACGCGTTTGGGTATCATTGAAAAATAAAATCTTATAGTACTCTGTAAAAGAAACAGACATGCCGCATGTAATTCTCCAGTAGCGATTACATGCAAATGGAAACAAATACTTAGATTTATAAAAGCGTATTTGTTTACTCGTAGCACACTCTGTTTGCAAGTAAGATCATTTTCAAGTTAACAGACGATGGCAATTAATGGGATATCAGAGGAAGAGAAGTCATGGTACAGTTACCTATATAAAAACTGCCCATATTTAATGAAAACGGAGCCGGAAATGCCACCCCATGCATGCAGGGTCAGAATGGATAAAATAGGTCGACGAAACATATCTATAGTTTGCTATATCTTGTACATGTCGCTGCTCTGGCTTTACTCTCTATTGTAGTCTTTTATATTATCTATGAATGATTTCAACATAAGACCCGGGTCTATGTCTATAGTCACTGCAGAACTCTGTCAGTATTGTGCATTCATTGTCACCACTTGAAATGTGCATTGTCAACGTATTAACGTTGTGTTATTAAGGAATGGAGAAGCCTCGTCTTGACAAATTTTATACGTGGCTGGAGCCTACCTATAATGCTTGTTTCGGCTGTGTAAGACAGATGAAGTGAATACGCGGATATTATCAGAATCCCAAAGCAAGACCAGCGAATATGTACTCCTAGAGAAACACGTTGCCATAAATATAATTATTCTACTTTATGATAACTTCTGGGCTCACGCTTTAAGTCTTAATGATGATTATCCTAACAAAAAGTTTACGCATGAGTAACGGGAGCCTGGAGATAACATGTAAACAACAGGTGCCCCCCACTGGATTATACTTGTTGAATACAGGCTTAAAGATTATCGCCAAGACAATGGCAAACAGACTAAAAGCTGTTATATACCTTCAATTACCCATGGAGACCTGACTAGCTTTATGCCAAACCGATATATCGGTGAAAACATTCGAATGATCTTTGACATGAAAGAGCAATGTCATGCAAAAACATAATTGTCCTATGCTGGTAAAGCTCCTAGATACAGAAGAATCATTTGATAAACTCAACTACTAGGTTTACATAAAAACATTTTGAGATTACTTGGTTTTTGGAGAAATTTTAATATAATGGATTAAAATCTTGGATAATCACCCAATTTCGTTGATGTAGAAAGGGATGTTTGACAGGGGTCTTCTCTGTCTCCTTACCTGTTTGTTCCCCCGATTAATTTGCTGGCTATTAAGATAACAAGTTTACACCTGCAAATACAACAGTTTCTACAAAAAAATCTTCTGGTTTCATTAAAGATAAACATGAAAACATTTCAAATTTTGCCTCGAGGAAGATTTTATGCATTTGTGAATGACAGTCTAGTAAACAGTATCTTTTGAATTTATTTATTTATTTATTTATTCGATTGGTATTTTACGCCATACTAAAGAATATTTCACTTCTACGACGGCGGTCATCATTATGGTTGGAGGAAGCCGGGCAGAGCCCGGGGGAAACCCACGACCATCCGCAGGTTGCTGCCAGACAGGGTATGCCATTTATATTTGATCACTTACAAACATTATGCAGCATATCTGCTGAGGATACTTTTCTGTCTTATGTGGCATTTTACGGCATTCCGTTTCTTTTGCCTTGAAATCAAAGGTATACAAGACAATGTTACGCCACATGTATACCCAAAGTTTTTCTGTCCTTATTAAAGGTAAATCTTGTTAGGTTTCACGTTTAACATGTAAAGACATACATACATGTACATGTACTAGTATCCAGTGACTATACTGGCCAAAGAAAGAAAATTGAGTGATTAGTAGCTGTGCATTTTTAACAAGACCTACAAAGTTAGGACTTAGCATTTTATATTAGCGGCTATATCGCATAATACCATCCCAAAAATTTCTGTATATTACTAATCGTTGGTTACCCATTTCATACGAAATGCGGTAATAAAAGTAACTTTTAAGCCATCTACATGTATATTTTATCATGTGCATTTATATTGGTCAGGGGTGGTCACGGGTTTCCCTTGGGCTCTGTCTGGTTTCCTCCCACCATAATGCTGGACACCGTCGAATCAGTGACGTATTCTTGAGTACGGCGTAAAACCCCAATGAAATAAATATGAAGGCACTAGTCCGCTGAATCAGGTAACCACATGGTTATGGATACAAAAGTTCACAAATTCGGGTACACCTCTTGATATCTATGGATTTTAATGAGCAGTTCAAACTTTTCATTTCGTCAAACGCGCTGTTTGCCAAAGGTCATGGAGGCTCTGTGTAACTCTTCCGAACAGTCCCGGCTTTCACCAACATGGGATACATCCGATGCTCACGACTACCAAAACTGATCCAACATGTCACACCACGGATTATTCCGAATCAGCTGATAGATTGCGTAATTCAATAAGGAAGTAATAAATTCCTCCCACTGAAATAATTGCTTCAAGAAGCGTTACAATTGTAACGTATAATATTCAAATAATTATTTCAATAATTTAATCGTTACAGCGTTGGAATGGCAACCATAGATGAAATATTATTTATGAATATCAGACTTTGTCAAAAGTCGTTACATTTGCAACACTTAGTGAAATATTTATATCAGTAAGGTTAATCCATATATTCTTGCTTGGCTCTAATCTTGATAAATTCAGGACTGCTTCTCCTGGATTTTTAAGTAATTTCCCTTAATGCCTGGCGTTGAAGCTGGTATGGGCGGGTGAGCTGGGGTTGGAGGTGTGTTCGGAGGGGTGGGTACCTGAGTTGTGTTGCCATGTGATCTTGGAAGTCGGTTTGTGGTGAGGACGGAGGGTTTATGCAGAGGTGGGGTGGTGCAGCTAGGGAGGGTTTCAGCCGAGCTTTTCATCTTTGGAGTTAAACAATTTTGGATTCTTCCTGTTAATGAGCCTGCTTAAACATCGATCATTAGTAGCTTATACCATCAAGAGAGGAATGCAAAAGATTTTTTTCCAGAAATTCTACGAGAATAAGATTGCACACGAAGCTGTTATTTACTTTAATGCATTTAAGAACTACATGTATGCATAGCCGATGGCGCACATTTGACTGCTGTCAAACTGTTTACGTGTGGAAGACTGTCCATGCCGGTCTAACTGATATCAAATCATTGAATCACTGCAGCAAATGTCCAGACGGTCCCCACGTTCAGAGATATTATAGATTTTCTCTCAATTTTCACAGGCGCAGTATTCTGCGAATGTCGGATCGCTTTGTAATTGTCTGCACTCCACTTGCCACAATATTTAAGATTTTAATATCAGATTAAGTCAGGAGTAAAGCTTAGATGTTATGATGTCAAGAAAATATATATGGAGGATAAAGCAACATAAATACATCAACACATCCAGAAAGACACGCCAGTGAAAGTAAAACAAAAGTGACCAACAGATGTACGGTATATGTCTATACGGGTAGACATTCAAACACAAGTTATGAACGAGTTTTTCCAGTTGTTAAAAAGAGCATTTCTGGTGCTATCTTGGAACGATTTGATAATGTCACTCACAAAATCATTCTATCCATATTTCAGTGTCAATTTGACCTGTAAATGTGCCTGTGTGAAATACAAAATGTTTCGTTTCAATAAGGGTTGCCATTTTAACGCTTACTGATATAATTATTTTACAAGGAGTTATATTATCCTAAATGGTGGAATCATACTTGCTAAGATGACATGGGGCAAAAGATTTTGGCCATTCATATGTCAATTGAATTATCTTCGAGAAATCATCTGCAGCTGTTACTAAAAAGGGAGCCAGAAGTTTATTTCTAGCGGTGCTTCATCGAAGACACCGCGTTCCGTCAAATTATACTTACACCCACGCCGTTGTTAAATTTAAAGTTACATGTATCACACGATTCGGGTTTGAACACCTGCTCTACAACTTAAGAGGCACAGGCTCCTTCCGATGTGATCATTCTCCACTCGGTGTGATGCACACCGAAGACAGATAAAAAACAGAAGGTACTGTACTAAAAAATTGGTGGGTCAGTGTCAACCAAGACGTAATCAAGCCTACGAGGTGGTGAATGCAAGGGCATGTGTATACTGTTCGTCAGCCTCTCAAAGCGTAAGCACCGACAACTGAGCGTCACCAGACGAAAATAAATTTGCTGAAACACTCCTGCAAAAGTGGGGGTATAGAATAATTAAAGGGATCCGTGAAAGGGCCTCTGACTACTATATTCAAAATTAACACTGGCTTACAATCCTTAAATAATGTTTAAACACATTTAGGCTTATTACGTGTACACATTACCACAGAAGAGTCGCAACAAACTCATCCAAAGGTGAAAGTATAAAAATACAGTTAACTTCACATAAATGGCACTCAGCAATAATAAAATGGCCTGTAAAACCCATTACAGAATTCAAGTATTTAACGGTTTTTATTCTGTCCAAAAATAAGAAAAAAAAGTAAAGGCAGTTCTAGAAATACTTTCCAGTGGTCTTCCTACTAATGTTTACTCTATTTTTTATGCTTCAACACTTTCAAACATAAACAAAACTGAACTTCTCTTATTTCATAATTCTTTAATGTCATCCTCCGGAATTTATCACTAATAACGGCTGTCAATTTTATGGGTGTTACAAACCAGAGTTTCCATGGTAAACCTTTGGTAAGGTGGTGACAAACTTTTCTATTGTGTGTTATATATCCATTGGTGAAAAGTGTCATGTACAAGCTTTGTTAGACCGTTATTTTCAACTAGGTCCGATACACCCAAGTTTGGCCTGAACAAATCCCTTGTCTGCCCTAGCTATTGAAAAGGAAATTACCTTTACCATTTTACCAGGGCCCGACTGAATGAGGCTGAAGGATTTAAGTAACACATGAAAGTAACACTTAGCACTTAGTCATGTCAGCCTTGCTTTGGTTGAAATTGAATCCTGGTTACAATAATTGCAAAGTGTTTCACATGTACAAAAGCACAAAAGCTGCTATAAGGACATTTTCAAGGGTAATGGGATGATTTATTTCAATCAATTTTACAATAACAAGTCTTGTTTCCTTTACACTCAACATAACCAGCCTCTCTTTTGCCTTTTTTTTGCTTGAATACATAATAAATGTACACAAGGATAGCAGTAACTATCATCACACAGTCTTTTTAATTCAAACATGGCAATAAAATAAGTTCATCGCATAAAAGATTGTCCTAGACACATATTTCATCTAAAGAATGTCTCACATTTAAACTTAAAACAGGGCTATTCTCTCACTTGTCTGTTCTTACCTTGACAAAATTCACTGGGGCTGCCAGCACGAGTAAATGTAATAAATGTGTACAAGCTTGAGAGAATAGCAGTTACAATAAGGAGATAATTTAACTGTTATCAGCAAACACACTTACATGTACCTTTATGAAATTAATCTTAACTTCCACATTTTGCTTGAAGTTAAATGTGACTTCAAAATCTCTCTTACCTTTAAGGCTCGCAAAACAGGTAAATAATCGAATATGAAAGCATTGGGAACTTAGGGGACTTCAGATGTTAGACAGTTTACTCTGATCATTTTAATGAAGCATATAAAGTCTCCTTATGTGCCAACAGCATTTTCTCAAATACTTGCAGAAAATATTTTTACCTCTTCATTAAGAAAAGAAGGTACACCTGCATTTTAAAAATAAATATGATGCTGAAATATACATTCATAACGGGGTGATGACTGTGTACATTTTGTATTACATACAGTAATCCGTTTTTTTTTTTTCTTCAAAAACATGTATCTTGTTGATAAAATACATTAACATGTACTAAATTTCCTATTCAACTTAATTTCTCAAATAATATTAAAATCAAAATGTAAACATATTAGCTGGATTTTTCCAGAACAATTTGGGCATAGTCGGGTAAAGATCCCAAATACCCAATACAAGAATCTACAGAACAATTTAAATAAGAAACAGGGGTCAAACAGACATCTCATCTGACATTTCTCAAGCAAACCCTAATGGATTAAGACAGATTTATAAGGTAAGTGCCAAATGTTCAATTTTATGCAAAGTATTCCAGCAGGTATTTATCAGTTGTGATGCTGTATTATTTGTACCAAGATAAAGCCACATTCAACTCAAAAGGCCACGTTTTGTTAGCAACTATAATCAATACAATAAAACAGTTCATCTTGTGAACAAAAATTCCCCCTAATGTTTAGAGCATAGAGATGCTACTCAATCACCAAGTAGTCAAATAAAGTAGATCTGTCCTTACATAGATATGAAGAAACAGAAGAAACACCTATCTCAGTGCATCTCTGGACCTGTCTTTAGATGGACAAATCAGACCTCAGCACCATTCACAACTGATGTTTCTGTATAAAAATGACTGAAAGGACTGAATTCAAAAATGCAGAAGAAAGAATCTGAATGGACAATCAGCCAGCTGGGGAAAGGTTTGACTTCAGTGGCAAGGCAGCTTTTGAAGGTGGCTACTTGATATGGGTTTAGCAAGATTGTGATCCTACTTTCGAAATTCAGAGCAAACAACTCCTTTCTATCTGATAACATATGGATCTCATCAATAACATAACAACATCACAAGTTCACATTCAGTCTGCAAATGAATGTGTCATAAATACTGTAAGTTTGAATATCATTAATTTATCCAAACATTATACAAAATCTTTGTCTTAAGTAGTCTACACCAAAAATAAGAACAAGGCAACATAAGGTGAAATTTGACAACAGTATTAAAATAATTCTACTTCAAGGTACAAATTCTAGAACAGAAAGAAAACATTCCTGTTCTCAATTCTATTTGTACATATCCTTATTTTATATGGAATGTTAATGGTTCTGATTTCAATCCAGTAGAAAAACGTTGCATTTTTTGCCACATTTCATCCACATCAAAGTTTCCGCTTCACTGTTTACCTATAGGAACAGCTGAACAAACATGTAGGTACATGTAAATAGGTTATCCAGTGAACAACATGGGAAAATCACGTACATTAAGACCTACACAATAATCTAACAAAATTATTCGTTTCTCTGGATATGGAAACTCCTCTTGATTGAACAGATGCAGGTTATCATGGTTGTAATGCCAAAATGGAGTATATTGCAGGGAATTCATGATGTTATACATATTTGACAAGTAAACAAACAAGTATGTAATTAAGAAATATAGAGAGATTTTCGTGGATGTTCAGTAACTGCAAACAAAAGATTTATCTCACCAGAGAGCAATACATAATGACTGGACTGCAGCCATTGTGCAATAAGATAGAAAGCACAAAAAAGGTAAACGAAGCCAACAAACTGAAAAGAGCAAAATTACACAGTACAACAAAGTAAATTAATCACAAAATTTAAAATACAAGGAGCTGCCTCTGATTAGAACACCTTCTAATTTCAGTCCTAACATTTGCGGCCAAATCTTGGATCATAACGTTCACTCTCCCTTGGGACATCTGAAAACATAATTTTACAAAATGTATTCATGCTCTATCACTCCTACATCTTGCACAAAGATGACAAGGATGAAAATAACAGAAAAAATAAATCAAGCTTACACATTCCAAAGAAACTGTCACAATAGTTTAACATCATGGCTTCAATAGTATTAAGACATAATTTACCAGGGCCCCCACAAAAGAACAGTAGCTACAATAAATTATAAACCCTACCACTGACTTGGTAAACGATTATAAAAGTAACTTATACCACTTGCACACAGAAGTGTAAGATGATTGCAACTTTTGACAGTTCATTAATAAGGGGTGATGTTAAATACTTGCAACAGGGTCTAGCCCACTGTAATTTTCGACTGTACATGTAAGTAATGATGATTGTCGATCACAATGCCTTCAAAGCAAGAGGGAGTTGATTGTAGGTTTAGACTTTTTTGCAAATTTGATGATTTACTAACAACTGTAACAGTTCTTTGGGTTTATATGCATTGAATTTGGTTAAGTGTAAATAATATAGTTTTTGCCCCCCCCCCCCAAAACAAACAAACAAGAGTCCAGGTGAACACAGCATACGCCCGAACAAATGCATTCGTTCGAAATGTACACATAAATATCAGTAGGATTGTCATATATCATAGTTTCTCCATAATACAAGCGAGGGCTGTTGTCTTAAGTTATAAACTCTCAGTGGGGAGTGTAGGAAATTACCAGTAGTCAGTTACTGACAGTCCATACTTTCGTCACGCCTCTTTGAGCCTCACTAGCTGGCCGAGACGGGAGTCTCCCAGCGAGGTTGTGAAAAGTTTCACTTTTTGCACCACTGTGTTAAGGCTTTGCACACACTAATATACCTATAAGCATAGGAACCTGCGATTCGGTAAACTAATGGCTTTGTCTTTAGCAGAATTCATCAGTCTGCAATGTAATACCTTCTGATATCACATGAAAATGTATTTGTATTTAAAACTTGAATTACAAAGTAACCGCGGTGAAATCCTGTCCATTTTCTTACCGAACGGATCACTGAACGTTTTTTCATATAATTTTTAAATTCGTATGTAACAGAGTAAGAAATATAAGCATCTACAGACTGAAGGATATTTTCTGTGATTTCTAAATATATTTACAAAATTGAATTGTGTGAACTGTGCTTTTTTTCCATAAAGATTTAGTGTAATTTTTCACTAAGTAACCTAGGGCTTCACTAAGTGTGCGTATATATGGTTTGACAAAGTTTGTGAATCCATGCATACGTCCATCAGACTGAAATATCACGTCAATGACTCAATACAGATTGACCAGAATATACATCCGCATTTCTCGCTGCCAGTGAATTGTTTTAAACCTGCGCTGCCAGTGAATTGTTTTAAACCTGAGTCAAATGTGCACTGAATCTGTACACGGATGTTTCGTCAAGCTTGTACTGTATAGTGATATAGAGAAGAAGAAATGCATGTGGCCGAGGCCTCTGATTGCACATTCAGTACAATCTCAGAACGGCCCCTGGTTTGGAAGCTTTGATGTTCTGCTTAGTGTTACCAGGTGTCTGTTGAACTTGACTGAACTAGTTGTCTCACATCAGCCACATCTAATGATATATGTTACAATACTCTTCAAACAGAGGTATGTACAAAGGATCCGATTTCTAGTCTTTCCTAATGCAAGATATTCACTCTTATAACTGCCAGCAACACCTGAGAAAAAAAATATCAAAGGCTTGCAGGGTTTCCATGAAATCGACGTAAACTGATCAACTGCACCTATTATATAAAAAAAAAACCAAAAAAAAAGACAAAAAAATGGAATATTGAAGACTTCTGGAGAAATACTTGTTACTTACACTGTCTATTATGAAAGCTGTCCTGGTGTCTAGCCTGACCAGTGAACTGCTGCTGCTGCTGCTGCTGCTGATGCTGGTGGTGGTGGTACTGTATCCCTGGATTGGGATAGGACTACAATAAACATAACAACCAATACATCTTATTACAAAGACAAATTATTACAAAATATGTAGTTGGTAATTTGGTGTTTATACCTATGAAAAGATTATACAGATAATGCTGATCATACTTCAGGTGTTCTCTTGGGGCACACAGTGCCTGTGAGCTTTTCTTCTCTTATACAGTGTTGTTAGTATAATTAACTACTGTTCACAATGTCCAGATTTTCACAATGCTGGTACACATTCACTTCTAAGGGACATTTTGGGGGTTGTATTGTGTATGTACAAGATTAAGCACTACATAACATAAGTACCATGAAGTATAACCATGACTATAGGTCAATAACTGAAACCAAAACTGACGCTAGTAAACTGTCAGCATAAGTGTTAGTTCACAAATAAAGTTTTGAAGAAACTGGAACATTTAATTTTTCATCAATCATAACTACTAAAATATAATGCTCATTTATCAACTAACTTACAGTATGTTACTATATTAAATCATATTGTTCAGTACATTGCTAAATCAGATAACTGAAAAAGACAACTTAAAATGACAACTTAAAAGAGTAAGTATTATCATCCTCTTCAATAAATGCTCCATTTAAAAACCTAACAAAAGCTTCACCTTAAATGGCGGACCAGTGGAATGACCTCTTGCTTGGTGAACCCCATAAGCCTGACCTGCAGATGCAGAGCTTTGATTGCTGCCTGCTGATTGGTTGTAGAAGAAAAGTGAGGGGCTGACGACAGGGTTTTGCCACCTAGAGTTGGGACTGACTTGCTCTCTCTGGTGCTGTGGGGTTGTGCAGATCTGTCGTGGATTGCTGGTGGTGCGGTTTCCAGAGAAATGCCCCTGCTGCTGGTGGGGAGCAAACACTGGGCTCAGGTAAGGGTCTAGCTGACCCCGGCCAGGTAGCAGCGACCAAGCCTGCCTGCCCTCTGCACGGGGAGACCCAGCATATTCTTGAGGGGGGCGCACAAACTCTTGGTTGCGGTTATCTCTTTGCCCATGGTGGCCTCTGTCCTCACCTGGTCAAACACACGTGTGGAAAATGAAAGGAAATCAATGCTCAGAAATTATATGATTATCAATGTAACAACATGATCAAGATGTTGACCTCTCCACCAATTATAATTGGTATCAATGTTGCCAATCCAAACAGCTCAAAACACGAAGTACTTTTACCTTAGCTTGAATTATAAAACAAGGAGACATAAAAATCAAGAATTCTGAATTGCAATTAACACTGGTGTCAGGGCATCAACGATGGGACATCTCCCCTATTGTTACTGTCCTTTAAATGTAAGCCAAATCTGAGCTCAATACCTGCAGTATGATTTTAACATTCTTGAAACATATTTCATCACAAAAACATATCATTTTTAGCGTCATTTTCATAATTATTGTATGCATGAATTCCACTGAAAAAAGTGCCTTAGTGGTTGAAAATTGACAGTAGTGTACATATGTGCCTGTAACACATGTTTGTCAATAAACAGTCACACGTTGGTATCCCCAAGTTATATGCATTGCATCATATATGCAATTGGAAACATCTTGAGCATAGTGTTAAACAATCAAATAAGTATAATACAATGTGATCACTACAATTTCTATTTACGTGTACACGTAACAACACCCTTTTTTAAGATTATAGTTACCTAGTGATCTTTCAAACTCTCTCCGTTCATCTCTACAAAAACAAATTAATAATAGTTCATAACATGTTTCAACTGCTTAACAATTACACAGAGAAAGACTTATGAGAGACTTTTCCTTGTCCTTAATGAGACCTTAATCGAGAACTATCATAAATCAAAGTTGAAACTATAAACCCACATATATGATGGTGCTAGAAACAGGAGAAATTAGAGGAATTTTCAGGTTTGCCAGTTAGTGAAGTCCATTCAGGGAAGTGGGAAGCATTTTAGATGTATGGAAAAAAGTGAAAGATTACTACGTCATAATGCTTGTAATTTAAAAAGCTTATTTTGGTTCCGAACGTAAATTTATTGAAGCTAAAAAAGTTAAGATGCACTTGGCTGTTCATAACTTTCTTCTAAATGAATAATATTCTGCATCACATTATTGAGTACAAACCTCTGCTTTCGATTTTTGTTAGGAGCCATGGGACATTCTTTTGCAAAATGACCAAGTTTTCCACAAATTCGACAAGACCAGTCCGCTGTACCTCTCTCCTCTCCTGGAGATAAAACTAAAGCTAACATCAAATTAAATCTCACACGTTTATCTGCTTCCGAATTTCCAAGTAATTATGATGTTAGTATCACACGATTTAGACCTGTATAATACACATGCATAAGGTAAGCCAACCTTGTGAAGTAAAAATAATCATATTTTGCACGTTTACACATGTATTTATTTATTTTTTTCATTGGTGTTCTATGCTGTACTCAAGAATATTTCACTTATACAACAGTGGACAACATTATGGTGGGAGGAAACTGGGCCGAGTCAGGGGGGAATCCACGACCATCTGCAGTTTGCTGGCAGACCTTCACACTTACCGGCAGAGAGGAAGCCAGCATGAGCAGGATTTGAACTCACAGCGACCGCATTGGTGGGAAGCTTCTAGGTCATTACCCTGCGCTAGCACTCATTTACACATGTCAGAACTAAAGCTACCTTGTGATCTATCCAACTCTCTCCGTTTCCTTTTATCCTCTTCTTCTCTACAAAAACAAAATCAAAAAGGATCTTTCCAGTGTGGGAATTCCCTGATAAACAAATAATGAAACATCATAATTTTCTTGCATGTAACCTGAAGAAATACATTATTTTATTACCAATATTTGGGAAATAACATTTGACAACTTGCATTTAGTCACAGGGCAACAATAGATAAACTTTATAGTTTTTTACATGTTTCAACCATGTTCCTGTACTTAGGAAAAGACAACAAGCTTAAAAGAAAAGACAACACTTGGCCAAATTAATATATGCATCAATAAAGTATCCCATATGAAGTCTTAATGAAATGAAGAAAACATTTCTCTACGTTTCCAAGGTCTCTATTCAAGCATCTCCCTGAAGCACTGTTCTCTCTAGACTGATAAAGTTATATTTTTCAAGACACCCTAAATTTGGTCAACACAAATCAATATAGTTTTACAACCAATCCACTGCATACATCACACTTTTACAACTGCATACATCAATTTTTGTGACGGTGTATTAACTGAAATATTGCAGCTCAAAGTGAGCAAAATCAACACACTGAGAAAATCAAAGGAGCTGTCCAGTTATCAATTTAAACCAATCAGGCATTAGTTATTAGTATAACCCGAGAACAAAGTTGTTTCCGCTGAGGGCACATGAACCCTGTTTTGTCTTTAGGCCAATTGTTCATAGGGTATAACTGATGCAACGTTTTCTGTGCCTTTAACATGGTGCATCCCATGGCCTCGTAAGTAAAAGTTGATTCGTAGAGTTGCCAAGCTTGTCAAAAAAGGAAAAAAAAGGCAACAACAAAAAAAAAAAAAATACAAAAACAAAAAAAACAAACAATTGGTTTTGGCTATTTGGGTGTGTTTTGATACATCTTCCAAAGTACTCAAGGCAAAATCCTCAATCTTTTATTTTACACCACCACAGGAATCTATGATTATATGCTCACTGTTCTGTAGATGCAACTTGTATTATAGCCCGCCATGTGGCACACACCTGTTTTTACGATTCCTGACAATAGGACATTCTTTCACAAAATGACCAATTTTTCCGCAGGCTCGACAACACTTGTCTGTCGGTGGAGCCTCCTCAGTCAGTTTCTCAGCAGCAAAGAAATAATCCTAAAAAGATATATTATATACAGCCATGCAAATATTGTACTGACCTACAGATGCATGGTGAAGTTGCTAACTTTGCTTGTGTGTTTCACTGATCTTATTTTGCATGGGTGGTAGGATGACATCATACAGAAAAGTTGTGAATTTTAGCCCAAAAAGAAATTTTTATGACATTTATTTGCCCCTAAAAATGCATGGTAATTTACTGTAATTTTAGTACATGAAAGTGTTCAAAAAGAGACTGACCATGCAAATATGTTCCCCACTGAATCATCACCTGTGTGAATTGTTTTACACACTCCAACATTTAACACCCTGATCACATTTCTGCTAGCCAGTTGCTTAACACAGTTTGTTTTAAACAATAACAACTCACTCCTAAGCTTGGAAATCCTGCTGGTAGGCTGTGGATTGGAGTACAATACAGTTGCCTTCCCTTGATGAATGCCTTTTGTATGTACATATTCACTGAAAGAAAGGGACAGAAAAAATTGTAAGCATATGAAATGAACTGATACGTTATATGCAAGATATTGTCATACATCACCTTTAACATCAATATGACTGTTTGCTATCAGTGCTCCTAATGCTATTAACAAAATTGATCAGTCTCAAGAAAAAACTGAAATCCGCTTGATTGATTGTTGTTGTTTGACACCATACTCTCCCCACATTTGTCCAACCTACTTACTTTTCCTGGAGAGGCCAGCACCAAGATTGTGACTAAGATCAAATGGATCTGAAATGTTATCAAACATAGAAAATCAATATTTTGGTCACATTGCTTATTGTGCCTGTTTGTTTGCAGAAGCTTAACAGTGCTTTCAACATTAGATCAGTTATTTCACTATGATATAAACAGGGTGACAGTGAACAAATTAATGATCACACTATATCAACAAATCTTGAAAGTTCCATTTCAGTGTTCAGTAAAAAAAAAACAACATGTTGTTCAACAAGGGTACAAGTAATATAAATTTGTTCAAGTTCTTTAATAGCAAGTAATGGAAAAAAACACTGGATTAGTTTTCCTTCCTGTGTGCATCTTGATCAAGTCAAGGAACGACAGGTATTTTCTGATTTCTGTAAATCCAGAAGAGAAGTGAAGTTATGTTCCTTCACTTTGTGTAACCAGTGCAACCCTCAGAGCAACTCAAATGTAGATTAAAGTGAAAGACATCTCGTGTTCAAAGTTAAGTTTGCCAAAAAGGTTGGACAATGTTATGTTTATTTCTGTAAAGTATTCTTTCAAAGAGCTACTACGACAGGGGAAAATGACATTTATCCAAGCTCTGTCGGCTATCATGAAATCCAACCATTCTGTGTGAGCTGTGACGTAATTGTTCCAAATGCGGAAAACTCATCACCTGAGACTCTAGTAAGCTACTAGAGTCCACTTTGCCTGGTGTGACATCTAGTAAGCTACTAGAGTCTTGGTTGAAACTTAAGTATATATCTAAATTTATAACATGAAATGATCAAGAATCTTACTCCCTCCACAACACAATGGTCTCGAATTACTTGGCAGTGTTGTTAACACATGTACTTGTAATTAAAATATATAACAATAAAACAGTGCCCTGTCCCTATGTTATTACATGTTATTTTGACAGTCAACTCAGAGGATTTACATCATTGTTTATAATAGGAGTTAAGAGCTGATATCTCCTAGCTGTCTGATTGGTCAGTCTTTCATTGGCTTATAAGCAAGGGCTCCTTCAGATCCCCAGTCGGCAGCACAACACTCCACACTTTAAATGACAATAACTCAGCAACGAATTCATACATATTCAAACAGGTTTTGCATTCAAGAGAGAATTCTGTAATCTTTTTAATGAACAGAGCCTTGGTCATGAGCTGTCTTTTACCTTAAAAAGCTACTTTGGTGTCAAAACATCTGTGTCTTACAAGCAAGGCCAATGGATAAAAACTGGGACAGCCTGAACTGCTTGTCTAAACTGTGAAAATATTTTAGTGCATTAAAACCGATACTGTACGTTTTGTCAGAGTATACGCAAACAAAATATTTCTGTCCCTTCCACTTTGCCTGGTGTGACATCAGCCACAAACGCATGGCGTCATCAATCGCTGATGTGTATACACGTATGATGCTGCCCTTTCAAATGCTCATGACGTTATCCCAGCATGAATGCGTTGCTCAATGTCACATCAGCTTGATTCGATGTCATACAGGGAATATCATCATGTCACATCAGGAAAATTTTACGGACACAGCTGAAAATTTTGTTTTTCAAGGAATCTTCAGTTATATGGGTTAAATAGTGTTATTCATCAAAATCTATTTGAAACATGGTGTTAGGCTTACTACCTAGAATTTCTTTCATATGATTGTAATATTTCAACGCAATTTGTATTCTGACCAGACTGGCACTTTAAATATGAGCCCACCTTCAATGGCGATGCATCTTCCATTCCACAGCTTCTCAAAGCGTGTCAGTGTGGCATGCTGTCTGATGCATACAACTTCCTCTTTGAAGTCAAACTTCTCTGTGTAGTAGCGGAACATGCCCATCCATAACTCAGCCACACTTGATCGGTTCTTACCAAAGTCTGGCCACACTTCAGGCTACAGAAAACAATATATGTGCATGAATACTAACAAAAAATTTTATCTTCTTTTAAGCAATGGGATGTCTTTCATGCATTTAATATTGAAGCTGCACCTCATCAAGAGTAGAAGTTTTCTCCTTTTTCACTACATCTGTTAGCCTCAAAAATCCATCCATGAAAGAATACGTAAGTCGCTAGCATCCTTAGAAAACCCAGCAAACAAGCAAGCTCCAAGTCGATTTGAACCATAGCTCGCCCTTGTCAACAGCTTGCTGTGTACATCGCCTTGCCACCAAAAAACCTTGATAATTTTAACATTTGGTGAATATACTCAGAGCAGTCAAGAACTAGGGTACAGAAAGAAATGTGCAAATCAGACAATTTTACCATTAAAATGACAGCTTATAGGAACTGTATGATTTTCTTGTACTGAGATGCTAAGGAGTAAACTATGTCATTCCTTGAAAAATTATAAAAATGTCAAGAGCATTTTAATTTGGGTGCATACTGTGAGGTGACTGACTGGAGACAAACCAGATAAACTTCTGTGGCACTAAATCAGGTGTTTTGCACTTTTAATGCTATTCAAAGAAACAAAATAATTTATATCACGGAACTAACAGTCTACTTACCAGCCTTCTGAAATCATTAAAAAACCAAGCATTCCACCCATCAACTAAAACTTCAGGATTCTCATCTGGAGGATGAAGCTGGATAAAGATAGAAAAAATGGTACGGTGATGTATTGGTTCAAAACTGAAACATGCTGGTCACAACCAAAACTGATAAAACACACCTGCCAGTAAAAGGTTTCATAAAATCTTGCTTGTTACCTTTGGAGATACAATGCTAACATAAATAACATAACATTCTATAACATAACATTCTATAACATAAATTATAGAATCAAACATGCAATAGAACTATAAATTACATATCTTTCAGTTCAGGAGACTGAGTATATACCCTAATTCTTCAACCTTTTCAACCTTCGCTCACAGCAGTATTTCAATATTTTCTTAGATATTTTATGGTCTAGGCATATAATTCTCAGAGTTTTATCAAGCTTATACCTGTGGTGACACAAACAAATCATTTTTGGCTTTGTTTTTACGGTAACTGTATGCATAAAGATGTCTTTTAAAAACTGCTTTAATGACTGAAAAGATTTACAGTATATATATCTACCTCTTGGAGAACTGGTATCACTGGTGGCTTACACTGCTGGAGGTAGTGCAGCACCATCAGGATATAACCATATGACGACAAACTGCCACGAGAGGCATCGCCAATATCACACACCTGGAAGATAGAAAACATAATTCAGTACACGTACTTATTTTTTACCACATTAACAATGAATTTAGACTGTTCAATGTCTAGTACTTTTCTTATGCAAAGAACTGCGGTCTGCATCCGATATCTCCTGAGGAAATAGCAGGGAGCCCCAAAACACTGAAGTGATGCATAGGCTGCTGAAGAATCTGGACTGACCGATGCAAATAACTGTACCCAGCTGTAATTGACTGCTGTTGTTGTAGCTTAAGCTACTGTGACAAACTACTTGAAACACCTAGATTTTGTGATATAACTAGGCACTGAAATGTATTCTACGATGAATGCTCAGGTTTCTTGCATGTAGAGAATTCTGTTGTCTGGCCTATGTTTATGATCAAGACACTAAAGTAAATCTATCATAATTTCACACCTTTATCCATCAACTGTTTGTTGTACATGCTAGAGGTTGTGTGAATCACTTCATGAGGAAAGCCAATACTAATTGGTGATAAACACTTCAACTGTTGCCTACAGGCTGGGAATTTCAACCGTACTGGCCTAAGCAACAGCTCTTCTGTTCTGTGATTCAAGTTCATGGGAACCAACATGACAAACGAGAAACATACAATCAATTCCATTGAAAGGAAGTTATGAAAAACATTTTTTCCGCAGAATAAAGGCTGTACATAAATAACTGATATACCATAATTTACATAGTCTAACTCCTTAATCAGCATATTTATAAGAATGTCTACCCTAAGAAAGGGGCAGAGGAGAATTTTATTGATATCCAGCCAACATACAGTTTATGTACTTTTTATACTAACTATGCTTCAGGCGAGCCGAGGCAGCCTATACAGAGAGCAGTTACAGATTCCTGCTGCATGTGGCTGGACACTGTTAACACCATCTGAATTGTTAAGAACACTCCATTTCACCTAACACCACCCAAATAAACCTCACAAAAATCATGTAATAAGCTATGCTGAGCTTTATAAATTTCCTCTTGGCATGCCCTACATAATGTTGAAGTATTACTTACAACAAAATTTGATACATTATACAGTGTCCAATTTTCATAATTACTGACATGTGACTTCTGACACGTTTAAAACAAGTTTAAACCTAAACTTACTTTCAGATCTGTATTATTTATAGCAGATACACATGGTATGGATCTGGTATCTTCATTCTAATTCCTTGAAAAATGCTTTAAGTCACTGGACATGAGCAATGGCATTCCTTTCGATAGGGCTGGCCTAAAAGTTGTGCAGTCTGACCTCCAGTTTGCTGATCTGAGATCCGGTCTGGGTATTTGGCAAAACCTCAAAAAGTATTTATCCAAATCAACTACTGTTCAACTGCTACTGACCATCTATATCCAGTGAGTGAAGCAATATTTACTGAGCATGTCACACAAGTAGGTTTCGATCATGAATCCTTTTCCAAGATGCAGGCCAAGTATCAAGCAGGGTAGTCCAACATGAACTCCACTATCACTCCGATATTTAGATGTCACTATACCAGTGGAGTCATACAACCTTCTATATCACTTCCTGAAAGAAGTGCCAGAGATCTGCCGCCTCGCAACTCAGCCACTTATCTTGTGTCTCCTGCCAAAGTACAGACACTCGCAAACATGCACGCTACAATTTCGGCGGTCTCACCTTCATTATTTAGGAGCTGACTGGCCTAGGAGCTCATTCCTCCATGTTAAAACAAAAACGACACCATGTTTTATCACTACAAGCTACAAACAGAAGTGCCACCATAAACATGGCATAGTCTTTGTTTTAACAAGAAGTGATGAGCTTCTAGGCTGGTCAGCTCCTATATAATGAAGGTGAGACCGCCGAAATTGTAGCGCGCATGTTTGTGAGTGTCTGCACTTTGGCAGCACACATAAGATAAGTTGCGAGGCGGCAGAACTCTGGCACCACTCCCAGGAAATTAAATGGAAGGTTGTATGACTCCACTGGTATAGTGACATCCAAATATCGGAGCAACAGTGGAGTTCATGTAGGACTACAAGCAGGCATGGGGTCCATTAAGATCGAAAGCAGCACAAAAACAAAACAAAAGCGATCACACCTCTAAAACAGTGAAAACAATCAAAATGACACTAAGTGAATTAAATTTTTTTTTATTATTTATATATACTGATAAAGATTTATTGTCAGAATCATTTACCTCACACAAACTGACAAGTCTTGCACTGTAGCCCGAATGACAAATACAACAAAATATTCCTGCATGCCGAGGAGAAAAAAATGACAATTTTACATGTTCAATTCATTTTACTGAATTGTTACTTCACATCTCCTCACTAGAACACTTTCTGAAAAGAACATGTAGCAAAACTGGACACCAGAAAGTTTAAATCCGTGCATCATCTTTAGAACTATTTGTTCTTGCTTGTATTTTGATCAACAACTTCCAGTCTGAGAACTGGGAAATTGTCATGACCATATAATGCATTGCTATGCGTTTGCATAGAATACATAAAGATACATTTTCTTGAAAAATATCCTTGTAGACAGTAAATTTCTCACAAACAATCAAGTTAAACTCCCCCGCAAATTTATTTCAATACATGATCAATGGTTGACACTCTGCTTCTGACAAATGCAGTAATCTGCTGCTCAGTGTGAAACCATAATACAAGTACCAGTTGAATTAGCCTGCACATGCAGGAGTTACCCTTCATGCATTGGGCACTATATAACTAAGCACCTGGATAGTTAAAGTTTTTTTTTCTGCACTGACATGTTAACAGAATGACATACCCTACATAAAGAGATATTATTTCTACACACTGTACATTCTAGGCTGGCCATTGGTTGAGAACTGTCTCGTGCAGTGGGATGAAAACTTTATCATTCACTTAACTTGTCTGACCCTGCCGAATGGAATGTTTTTTTTTTGCCAGGAACAGGATAAAATTCAGTATCACACCCCTCAAGCATTGATGACTTATAGTATGTGTATGCCACCTACCTTCGCAAAAACTTTCATGGCATAACCAAGTATCTCCACTCGTCTATCAATCATGGAATACAGCTGAAGCATCTCTGTATTGTGCTGGGCCTTAAAGAAAAACAGTTACCATGCACCAACACATGAAATAAACTACTAGTAAATAAAATATCATAATGCTTACATGTACATGTATTAGCATGAAAATAATTTTCCAACTTCATCAGAAAAAGTAGTTATACATGTACTTGATTACTACATACACTGTAGTGACTATATAAATTTATTTATTTGATTGGTATTTTATGCCTTGCTCAGGAATATTTCACTTATATGATGACGACCAACATTATGGAGGGGGGAAACCCACGACCATCCACAGATTGACTATATAAATATATACTATATTGACTGCTAAAGTAAATATATGTATTATCACAGTTTTACCTGATCAGTGCATGTACCAATCTAAATATATATACATATAACTTTATCTACCAGTGTGTTATAAAGGCTGATGTCTCCTTCCAAATGGCTTGGGCGATGTTTGAACTTGACAATCGGCACCTTGGCTGTTGTTATTGGCAGTACGTTGTAAAACCAATGGTGGTCTTTCAACATCTTGGCAAGTGTCTCAATAACTGACACGCAATCTATTCCCTAAAAGACATGAGAAAAGATAGTAACCCAATTTTCACTCAAATACACGTATGTACATGTATATACACTGTACTTATCTGTAAAAAGTAACTTTACCTTAAAACAGTAATGCCACAGTTCCCAAAGAGAATATCTTGGCCATGGATGCTTACTGGTACAACTGAAATATATGTGTTTCACTCCCTATCTTCATCCAATCTTTAGTTATTTGTTTAAGTGTTTTATGTCATTGAAAAATATTTCACTCTTTCAATCTTTAAACATTCTCTCAAAAATCTGAATTTTCAAACCTTAAGGTAATTTTACGGTAACCTTTCAATTCTATATGTATATATTTTTGTTTGCTTCTTGTTGTGAATTTTAATACCGATGTACTGACAGAAATGTTTATGTTATTTAATAAGTTTCAGTGTTCTTAATATACATTTCAAAGTAAAACCCAACAGGGGAACTGGAATAGGTATGCCTATCAACAATAGGATGACAGCCATCATGCAGCGCTACTCCAGTTCCCACAGAAACCAGGCTGTATTTTTCACATATCAGAGAAGCCTGTAAACCAATCAGAATGAAACCATGCCTTGAGAACATTTAGGGTATAAAACACCTTTTACTGGGTGTAAATAAGTGAACATGAGATGTAAACATATTTTAGATGTGATGTTGGGTGAAGTAAACCTTGTAAGCTGGATTAGGAAGGTAAGAAAGCAATACTGATTATATTACTCCTATGTATCTATGATTTTTATTTCTTGAGGTCAAATATACTGAAAAAACCAATTCAAACAAACCAAATGAAAAAATGACAAAAACAAAAATTAAAAATGTAAGACTTACCTCTGCCGTTGGTTGATTGAATACCATACATATGTCCAAGTCACTGTGTCGGAATCCAAATCCATTGCACGATGACCCAAACAAACTTAACTTTGCCTCTGGAAAAAGACGAACAAATACATTCTAATTTAAATAGTAGACATGAAGTAACTGGCAAATTACCACAGTAGAACAATATTCACAGCCTTCAAGACACCCATGTGGGCTGTAAACAATGAAAAAAATCCAAAGATGTACTACGAGAACTTTCCAAGTATTAAACCATGAACATGTACTGCATTAATCAATATGGTTCCAAATACGTTAACAGGTTTCTCCGCACATACTGACATATATTCACTGATAGTTTTCTGTGATGTCAAGGCATGAGTATTGCCTTCACAAGAATGGATTAAATAGACATTACCAGGTGACTGTCTCCCCTGACAGAATCAATGATTAATATCCTAGCCAATTATTTACTTCTTTATTGGTGTAACACAATGGCTTTGTTCAACAATCAGAAATAAAAGTTTCACCTGGATATTTTACCCTGATGTACTTCTGCAGCTCTGATACAATGTAATTTCTCTCTTCAACTTCTAGTGGAGTGGGAGCAAAGTCAGCTGGCAGATAGAACAATCAATGAAAAAAGAACTATCACTGACACAGACAAGAAAAACATGGCTATTAAAATTATATGATGACAACATCAAGACACACTGTTTTAATACACGTATATTCCCAGAATTGTAGAAGCCCAGCATTTGCCAAATTCTCTAAAAAAAATTGATATTTAGGCTAAGGGTAATAAAATATTACTCTTGGAACATAAAAAGGGGTAGAAACATATAAACCCTGCCAAAGTCATATGAAAGAGCATCAAAACTTATTTGTAACTATCGTCTGTCATATTTTGTTTGACTTTTATCGGGGGAGGAAAGAGTATTTAACAATATCTATGTATGGTGGGTATTTGGGACCAATTTTTGCTATTTATCGTTGTTACATAATAATCTTCTAAATAAGGATGTAAATAAATAATTACATCTTCAACATTATTATGCTAAGACAATAAATACCAAAAGGTGGTCACAAATAGCCACAATACAAAAAAAAAAAATTGAATACCACATTTACAACTAACTTTTTGCACTCTTTCATCCGAACTTTTTGTAATTTTTGTTTTCTCCACCTTTAAACTTGCATTATTCCAGTATGATATCATACTGCTACGCCAACAAACGTCAAAATAACACCATAAAAGCAACAGAACTCTCAGAATCAGAAAAAAAAGCAACTTAAAGTTAAAGATATTGCATGTTTTAAGTTAAGTTTGCCAAAAAGGTTGGACAATATTATGTTTATTTCCGTGCAGCGGAAACTGACAATTGACCCTGCTCCATCAACTAGCATAAAACAGCCATTCTGTCTGGGCTGTGACGTAATTGTTCCAAGCGCGAAGCACTCTTGTCACCTGAGACTATATAGTAAGCTGCTAGGGTTCAGTATTTATGTAAATTTATAACATGAAATGATCAAGAAACCTAATCCCGACACAGCACATTCATTTGGAAGTAATTTCAGAGTTGTTCACAAATGTACTTGTTATAATTAAAACATATAACATTAAAACAATGCCCTGTCCCTTTGTTATTACATGTTACATTTACAGTCAACTCGGAAGATTTATGTCACAGCTTTTATATCAGCTGATATCTCCTATCTCTCTCACTGGTCGGTCTACCATAAGCTTAAAACATGGATGCCTTCAGATAACCAGCCGGCAGCAAAATACTCCACACTTTAAACGAAGACAATTCAGCAACGAATTCATACAAATTCAAACAGGTTTTTGCATTGAACAGAATTTTATATTCTTTGTATTGAACAGTGCCTCAGTCATGAGATGTCTTTTACTTTAAGTATCAAAATATGTTAAATAATAAACAAGGTTAAAATGGGTCTTTAGTAACAAGTAATTTATCACTGAAAAATAGTTACATATACCTGGTACTTCCTCCAAAAAATTAGATAAAATCTTCAAATGCTTTGGGGTCATTTCTGGTAAGGGAGGTAAATCTGGAAGTTTATCTTCAGGACAGGCCTGCTTCAGATGACCTTCCAATTGGCATATACTGCACACAACTGCTGGGCCCTGTGAAAAAACAGGAGCTTAATTTGAACAATTCTGTGTCTTTTATGCACTAATTACTGAAAATGTTGAGGATTCTCCCCTTTTCTTAATGATTGTTACCACAGCCTACATTCCCTAATTTAGTACAATATGTTGTTTGTAAATCATGTCTCAACACACTGCATTCCTGCTGATTAATCATTTCAAGAAGAAAAAAAAATCATCTTAATGCTAAGCAAGAACAGAGAGCAATTGATTATTATAACTTGTGACTGGATTAATATAAGTTTACAAACACATCTGTAATTATGGGCCTTCACTGCTTCCTGTCAAAGGTTTTAAATGTCCTCAAAGACTATTTTTACAAAATTTATTGCTTTCAAAAAATTTACCTGTGGCTACCTGTTTATCAGGTGAAACTCTCAGACTAATATATCTGTTGCCAACCATTAACACACACACACACATATATATATACATATTTACATATTATACGTTATTCACAGGGTATATATGGGGATTTAAACAATAGGAGTAAAATTTAACCCCCTGGGTTTAAATCCACACATACCATTCTAAACATACAGGAACAGTTTTGTCTCTTCAATATTTAGGCCTATCAAAGAGAAAACCATTTTGCCTGTATCATATAAACCCAAGCCCAAAATTATTCAAGCCATGTCCACTACACACAGCACTGATTGTGGTATGTGGTCACAACCCCATCCCCACCCCCAATGTAGTGTCGCTAGGAAAAATAACGACACACACAGTTATCATGCTTCATTCCTGCCATGTAAAAAATTATTGAAATCCTCAGCGAGAGCAATAGCATGTGAGGACATGGCATGCTGCTCTGGCAAGTGCATGTTGACATTTTAACTTGCCTAATCAGCCAATATCAATGGACAATGATCCACATGTGCCATGCCTGCATGCCTTCTTGGCTGTTTGTTGTCATATGACATGTCTTTCCACTAAGTTCTTGTTTACACTAAAATTTAATGGAATATTAAAGGAGATGCTAATACCAAATAAAGCTGAAATAGTTCAGGATGCAAAACTATGTAGAACCAGATATTTAAATTTCTTTATGTATAAATTTGAATGGCACTGGAATCAGAAACGTCTTGTCACACCCATATTTTCAGTCATAAATAAATCCCTTCCAATTAACCTATTCCACTAAGCCCATACATATCACTGTTTAGGTGAACAAAAAGTTTAGGTTAACCCTGCATGTCTGCAAATGATCCAGTCTGCATCGGGAACAAGTCACTGAAAGCAAGACCAAGGAAATGATCTGACAAAGGTGAAAGTTTAAACTCCTAGACCCATGATAATCCTTGACCCTAACAACTCCTAGAGCTGTCCCATACAATGTCCCATGTAGAGTTTGTCTCATGTGAAAGGAGTGGTAACTCTTCAACAGCATGTCATCTTCCAGGTTACCAAGGTTGAAGATATTCACACAATGGATTTCAGCTGTGGGTCATGTGAGGGTGAATTTCATCCTATGGAATTCATGTAACACAACACGATCTTAATGATACTGTTATACTGTGAAGTTCAGGCTGCACTGAATCTGTCAGATCTATAAGGACTTTGAGGTTCATCTTGGGGCAGGCAAGCAATATGCCTCTCACACACTGGCCAAGTCTGGCAACTGAACATGTACCTTGAAATTGTTTTGCATACTACACAATGACTGCTTTGACAATACAATTTTCAGATGCTTGATTCCATGGAATTATCTGCATGTGAAAGGCTTTAAACTTTCAGAGTATATTCAATTCATAGCCTACATGGAAACATGTCAACTATTTCCTGTGTTACAATTTCTTGTAATGGGCCAATACTTCTCAATATCTATATCTCACAAATGCAGAATAAGATATTAAATCATTCACAGAGAATAGAACAATAAACTAACACTTTAAAACAATGAAGGCTTCAACCTGTTTGGAAATTTTCAGTGCTTGTCTCACAAAGTGGTTAAAAAATAGTAACTGTGAACAGATCGCCTAGAATTACTAACCATTAATAGCCATCTAAATATCTGGCTGAAACTATGTCTTCACTGATTGCTTTCACCCAAATTCAAGTTACTTACTGACATCAGGATTGATGGACTTCAATCATGAGTGGTCAAGTTACACCACAGTTATGGGGTAACATTTTTAAAATGAACAGAAGCAGGCAAGATCAACTTCAGGTGGAAAACATTTTAAAGCCATCAATTAAAAAGAAGTTGGTTGTGGTAACAAGTACCTTTCCATCTGTTAGAGTTTCCAGTGAAAATGTAAACTGTAAGTCCTCCTCCTGCACCTTCTCTTCAACACTGTTTATTTCAGGGTGGATGTTCGGACTTTCCTCACTTGCCATGCCATCAACTGTATGGGCTTTGTCTGTAGTGTTATTCTCAGCTGATGTTTCCACTAAGCCCAGACAACTATCACGAGAGGGAGCCATTCCACCAACAGCGATCACCCTGTATACCGCCATTCGTATCACAGACCGAACAATCTGCTCAGCAAATTCCTCAATTCCTTTTGTGGGCACCCTTTCTTCCGCACTCTCTAGAATTTCATCCTCTCTGTCATCTACAGAGTCAGGGATGTCTGGATTGGAAGCAAGTTCTAAATGTCCAGCATTCTCATGGCCACTTTCTTCACACAAGTGAAGCGGGGCAGATTCTTTGACAATGTTCACTGGTGGATTTACACTTTTTTCCTCATTTTCTGATGATTCTTCGTCTACAGTGAGATCATTCAGATTATTCTGCATTGGAACATTTGCATTGTCAAGAATTCTATTGCTGATGTCTGTTGCAAGAATAATCCTATCATTGGTTGTTTCGTTTTCACAGGTTGAGTTAACACAATGGCTGGTGCTGGGACTATTGTCCATGCTATTACACAGGTGCAAATCTGTATTATCTTTACAGCCTCTGCTGCTGTCTTCCTCTTGTGATGCAGATGATGGACTATCTGTAAACCCATCCTTCATACTGTCTAACAGTGGCTTGCTATCTTGTGAGTCAACTCTTTGCTTGGAAGAAACTTGTGGGGTCCCAAAATATTTGTAGGCTTGTCTCAGGCAGTCATAGATATAATCAAATACCAGGCTACTGCTTACCGATCTGGTTACATTTCTTTTTCTTGAAAATGGATCTATGAAAAGATGCGAAATTATCGTACTAGTAATGCTTGTACTTTTTATGTGAAAAATTTGATTTAAATGAAACTTTAACAAAATTTTAGTAAAACTGATCGGCTGAAGAACAACCAATTTCTGACAAGCAACAGTTCTCAAAACACCCTTTGAAGTTTTCAAATGTGGTGAATAATTAATATGTGAAAATTTATCGCCATAAATAATATTATCTGCAGAAAGTTTAACAAAATTCTAGTAAAACTTTTGTGACATAATTTCTGATTACAATTTTATTACAATATACATATCCTTGACATATATCAAACAAACAAAAAAGAAACAGAGAGATTAGGGAATTTTCCAATAATCAACAAAAACAGAGGTATTCTTCATCAAAACATAATCCACATTCATCAAGATTTGTAAAAAACTCATCAAACTTTTCAGGTTTCACAGTCTTCAAAAATTAACTACATTTCAAAAGCATTTTAATAATATTCAAAACAAATACCTTCAACAGCCAATTTCTTGCCAGACCACTTTTTCTCCCCCTTAGCCATGAGCTTGTGTTGTCTTATGCACACCACATCATGGGCCATAGAGAAGGTTAGGCTGTAAAACTTCACCATGTTCAGCCAAAGCTCCCCAACAGACTGGGTGTTTTCCCCTTTCCAGCACACTTTCTGCAAAGGAAAGATATAGGTTACATGATGTGTGAGTTTTGTGAGAATAAAGATTCTTAGCAGGATTTAGTTATATGTATACACAAAGGTCATAATCTAGGTATTTTTTTAATTCCAGAAAGTGCCCCTCAGAAAGCTGCAGGCATAATGGCTAATTTTGATATTGTCATCAAGGCATCAGACTCTGAGCTTAAAAACAAAGTGCATTTTTTTTAAGCGCATTAAGATCATAAATATTACTTTTATAGTTGAATCTGACATTTTCTTAGAATCTTTCAAACAACTTGGAAACACCATTCTATGATCTATTTAAATCCCACAATCATGGAAAACGAGTACCTCAGTCAAGGGCAAAATTTTGGGTAGAATACAAAGCCTGATTGGTGTTCAGACTTTAGAAGTGAAAGTCCATAATTTTTTGGTATGGTGGCAGGCAATAAGCAATGGAATGAACAAAAATGAGTACGAAATGTCTTACCAGGAAGTCTAAGTTACGGCAATACAAATTCTCTTTCTCTGATGGGGTTTTCTTCCCTTTGTTGCCCTGTAAAATGGTAGAAAATATTTTAACATTATTCCCTTGTAAATGATACAGAAAAGGGCGTTTTACCACTGCTATAACACCAATCAATGAGGTATTTATACATAGTACAGTGCATAAACTTGAATTGATGCATTTAAAAGACAAATTTTATATATTTATTTATTCTTTTTTTTTTTTTTTTACTTTTGTGTCACACTACTCTATTTTCCAGTTATACATGTATAATTGAAGCCTGCGAAATACAGGCGAAGCAAAGCAGAGTACATGCAGTAAACCACCAATCTCTGGAGAGTATTACAGGCAACAATGCCATATTTATGGAAGGCAACAAACTCCATGAAAAAACACATTACTGATGAGACAAGACGTCTGACTTCTTATTGCCCCCAAGCACCCGATAAGAATGGAAAAGTTGGATAAATTCATCTTGTGCAACCTAATGCAAAGGCAAACTTTTTCTTCATTTAAAGGGTGACAAAGAACCTGGATAAATCATCTACAATGAAAAGAGCATAGGGTCTGAAATCTCTGGGAACGATCACACTTTATCATGGCCTTATTTCATGGAATAAGATGTAAAATAAAATAATAATACTGAGAAAATGGATGCACTGAGTCATGGCAGCCATCTTGGAAATATTATCCAATCAAATGTGTGTTGTGCTCACAGTTTTCTATCTTAATCTGTGGTTATAAGGGAATTTACCAACACATAAAATTTCATCAATAATGGGCATCATTTAAAGCAGTTATTCCAAGGACAAAAAGAGCCATGAGTTTTATGGAATGCACTAAACACATAAAACTTAAAGGAAGAGGCAGCAAATCAATAATATTTATTTATTTGATTGGTGTTTTACGCGGTACTCAAGAATATTTCACTTATACGACGGCAGCCAGCATTATGGTGGGAGGAAACCGGCCAGGGGAAACCCATGACCATCCACAGGTTGCTGGCAGACCTTCCCACGTACGGCCGGAGAGGAAGCCAGCATGAGCTGGACTTGAACTCACAGCGACTGCATTGGTGGGAGGCTTTGGGTCATCGCGCCACGGTAGCGCGCTAACCGACTGAGCCACGGAGGCCCCCAAATCAATAATATACTGTATTAAATGAAAGCCCAGGATGATTTTAATGATATAAAATTCAAGTTTTCCTGTCATGTCTTTTGCTGGAAAAACATGTTTAAACTTACACCTTATATACAAAACATGCCTCCCATTTTGACGCAACCATTGTTTGAAGCTGTGTCATCATTAGCCACTCCAAACGCTTTTTACATAGGGGCGGTGACATAGGTGGGCACCACTGCCTTTTTTCTCAATGTGAATAAATGTTAATACCACAGGGGATTTTCAGTGATTTCTAACTAATGACAGGCACACAAATTAATATTCAGGAGTAGACATATGACATTAAACTTACTTCCTTTGATTAATAATAAACTTTTAAGTTATGACTTTTCTGTCTTCAAAATAACATTCTGTCACATTGGTAAATGTTTAACCCAGGAGGCACAGACCAGCATCTAGCCCAAAACAAACAAAGCATGGAAGTTTCTCTTGCAGAAAATAAATGATAACGTTCCATGTGACACATAGACTTCTCCAAATAAAGGTCATCAAACATGACAGGTAGATGTCAAGCACATCCTGTGTCACAACATATTAAGTTTAATGCCAAAGTTCATGCACAAAAAAAATCTATATCAGGTGACCTCTTCGGATGTCTCCACTGAATGAGGTTGAGAGAAAAGGGATAAAGTTTCACGCTTTCTGTTAGGACTTCATAAAATCTAACCTTTTTCCTGATCGCCTGAGGCCCCTCTTTTGCTTACAATGGTATGACACATCAGGAAAACACTGGACTGGTACAACATGACAAAGTTGATCGGGTTACAGCTCCATTTGTTTACCAAATAAACAGGTAAACAATATCTATATCTCATCGTCTCCTAAATTTCCCATGTGTTTGTAAG
Organism: Acanthopleura granulata; assembly: GCA_016165875.1. NCBI lineage: Eukaryota > Metazoa > Mollusca > Polyplacophora > Chitonida > Chitonidae > Acanthopleura > Acanthopleura granulata. Next base: position 19,961,539 of record JABBOT010000004.1, read on the forward strand.
GAAATTAAAAAGTGATATTTTTTTGGAAAATGACAGATATATGCAAGAAAAACAGGTGGGCCGACTGTTTGGGAACTCGACCGGTGACCTCATGCTCAAACAGTCGGCCTGTCCTGTTTCTTTTACTGCATATTCGCAAAATAGCAAGAGAAGAGAAGTAGTGGTTCTCTGGTTATGTCACATTCACTGATCACAGCCCTGAATATGGCAGCTTTTGCACAACCACCTAGATGGATTATTTAACTTTTTCCACAAAACGGCAATGATGTGAAAGTTTTGCACTTGGATTATGAAAATAGAGCAGCTTTTGTGACTTTTAACAGTAATGTTCATTACTTTCTGCCTCTTCCTTTAAACCCGAGTATCTCTCTACTAGCATAAGATTGAGATACTTAAGAAAGCACAATTTTGTGCCATTTCAGGGAAACCCATGCATCATGTTCACAGGTTTGTGGACCACATCATATCTTTGGCATCTCAGCTAGCAGCAGATAGATTATGCACAAAAATTTTTTTTTTTTAAAAAACTCTGTGCTGTTCTCCAGTAGGTGTTCCTTGGACAAACTCTTGTCCATACAATGAAGACAAGCTCTTGTCCATAGAATCAATTATGGGCATACAGACAGGATGATTCCTGCACACCCCAACCCCCTCCTAGGTCTGCTGCAGGGATATAAGTGCTGTCTGAGGGTCAAGGGTTGTCATCTTCATGGATAACCAATTAAATGATTCATCCTCAATCAACTCTAATAGCAAAACACTAACACAAAATTTTTGGAAATTCTTACATCATTACATGCAGCTCCATGTCACCTCCATTTTGGCTACACCTATAGATTCAGAGATGTTCAGTCTAATATAAACTCACCATGAAAATTACATGAGCTAAATGTTTTCTCAACCCATGTTCAGAGGAATTCCAAGCAGAACAGTTGGCAGATGATTGAATATCATTAATGGAAACTGACCTCACTTGGTGTCTCTGGTGGGTTACTATATTCATGAAGGACAGGTAACACTGGAGGGCGGAGCTGCTGCAGGTAAAATACCGTCAACAATGTGGTCACATATGCCGGCATGGTGCCCATCATCTGCTGGTCTACTTTACATACCTGCATAATGAAAAGATAGAAAGTATAATACAGGAAACTGGCCTACACAAATATGATGTATTGCATAAACTAAAAAATGGGCTCTAAATCAACATGCTTCTACCTGCCTCTGACAGGCAAAATTTGCTTGGGTTGGGATAGCCAATGTTTTGGGGAAATCAGTTGGAATATCTTATTTTGAGCACTAACACTTTATCTCCAAGAGGTACAAATTTATACCAGATGAAATTGCCATGTGTTGATCAGCTGCTGAAAAAAGTGGTGAACTTGTACATGATTATAGGTGATTTACGACACATGTCAAAAAGGTAAACGATAGCATGTTTATCTTCTGATTTGTGTGAGTGTTTACACGAACTCAAGTTGTACAGGATACCAACACCAATACATGTACAACAGAATCAAGTAATTCAAATATAACCTGCACAGTATGCACAACTTGAAAAGAAATTTAACTTTGCATAAGCACTTCAATTGCCTTCAAATTCAATCTTCATCTATGAATAATGTGGAATAATGACCTTCAAAGTATCTTACCTTTGCCCAAAACCTGAAGGCTATTGCAAGATCACGCACCCTGGGATCGATTTTATTGTAAAGAGCCAATAACTCTGTGGTTTCTTGAGCCTGACTGTTCCCAACAGTTAACTGAAAGCATGTGTTTGTTTCAGGGTCCTCAAAGCTTACAGATGGAATCTTGGCCTTGAAATCACTTGTTACATTGTTGTAAATACCTGATATAAAATAAGATTACAACCTTGGAAAAAACAGAACTTTGTCAGTTTTATATCACTTACAATTTATTTACATGTGTATAACAGACTGAGACATTTATCAATTCATGTACCAAGGTACATTTATGCGTTAGTAGTTGTTTTTTTTTTCAGTCCTTATGAATATTGTTGAACATTGTAAATGTCAAAATATTTCACTCTAAGAGCAGCTGAATCGATGTTTGTACAGACTTGGGAGCTGAGCAAACCTTTTTCTTTCAGAGATTTGTAAATTATCACCAGGGCTTGCGAAGCACTTTCCCCTTTAGGAAGGATAATGTCAACATTAGCATCACTTGTCTTCAGGGCAAATCCGGTTACTGATGACCCATACAGTTGTAGAGTTAGGTCTGAAACAAATAGGAAATGTCTTCACTAAACTGGCATGTCTAGCTCACGACAAAACCGTGATAAATTAAAGAGCTTATGTCCAAAATCAGCATAGAATCTGAAATTGGAGAAAAAATTAATTGCACGTAAAAATGATGCATGGCAGAAACATGTGCTTCAGGTTTCATCACATACACAAGAAAAATGGCATCCATGTTTACCCTGTTTAATTTACTTTCCACTATAACAATTAGAAACTGTAAGTTATCAAATTCTGTGGTTTCACAGTGATGTAAATCTCCTTACACTTACTTGGTATTAACGACTGAAGGTTCTGTTGTAAAGATGCCACAACCACTTGACGCTGGTGCATTTCACTCTCGGACAACCCATACTTTTCTGACAGCTGTGTAACGGTACGTGTCAGAGCTGCTAAGTGTGAAGAAGAGGGGGTAGGGATGTCCTTCAGCTGCTGATCTCCCTTGGATATCTAGAAACCATGAAAGAGAAAATGTTGATCTAAATGGATGTAAACCTTCAAATGACATTTAATTACATACATGTATTTCTTTTTTTATATGGTTACAAGGCAACAAACAACACTAGTGTTGCCTGCACAGGCTTATGGTGTGGGTAAGCACTACAGAGCTGTCAGCTGAGTGGAGAAAAACAGGGTGTTGTATTTAAGTAGGAGCTGCTAAATTGTTGAGTTTAAACATTTTTTCTTACGGTAATCAGGATCCAAAGAACATTCAAATACAGTAAATGACCTGAAATTTCATCTAAATAGATGCATTTTTAGAGCCAAACAGTCAAAATATATCACTTGTGGTGTTGAAATTTACAGTTTTAATAGGATACAATCGTCAAAACCAAGCATCAAGACATCTTTTCAAGATCAATAAAACTGTCTGAATCTGGCAAAATGTCTGACTTAGCTGGACAAAATTCTAGACTGCATACAGTGCATTTCATTTCAGTCAGTATAGAGAGATGAGAGAATCAGATTATGGAATCATTGCAAAAAACATAAGGCCTCTTAGTCGCCAAATGTTACTAGGTTCATTTCTTTGAGTGACAAAAAACTCAAATTGAGTTCAGTGAACATCCAAACTAATCCAAACCTGAAGACATCTGAAACACTGCAAGTTAAACATCTTGTTAGTGCCTTACAAGTCACTGATTCTTTGTATTCCACAACAACTAAACCCAGGTATATCAATGGATAATGCAAGATTTTATGTATGACACTATATTTTAATTCTCACCTATACTTTTTTATGCATCGCTCTAGGAACAAGCTGAAGTCTGACTCCCCATTTAATTTGTGTCATGTTACCAGACAGAAATGGTGGCATTATTATTATACCAACAGAGGTTTAATCAAATACCTAAAAATTACCTCAAGCCTTCTTATATGACGCCGACCCTTCATGTGTTCCTTACAGTCTTGAACCTTGTCACAATGGAATTCACAAAGTCGACAGAAAAAATTGGCTCGAGGAAAACGTACAGATTTCTACAAAACAAAAATTTAAACAGCCTAAGAAAACAAGTGTTCAAAAATGGTAAATGTTAACTATGAGAAATCAGGCCCTTTGGTAATACATGTTCCCTACTGGTTTGAGTTAAAATAATATCTATATAGTTCACAACAGAACAAAAATCGTCATCATTTCGTCGAAACTGGATGTAACTGCCTGAAACTCAAACTCGATCAGTATCTAGTGTTCTCCTGAGGCTATGTACCAAATTTTATATCAATACAATGAACTGTCAATTCAATACCATGAACTGTTATGGAAAGAGAAATCTGGAAATCTGTTCCATGATATATTGACAGATTCACAGATGATTTGCAAACCGACAATGTCCTCACCAGGTACCTTACCAGTAGGTGAGTAATAAATCACAGAGGGTGGAACATGACAAATAATTAAGAAACTATATATAAACTAGAGCCTATAGGCACTGAAACGTATTCTAAGATGAATGATCAGGTTTCTTGCATGTAGATAATGCTGTTGCCTGACCTTTGTTTATGATCATGACATGAAAGTAAATGTATCATAATTGTTATCATGTTAACCCCATTTGAATTGTTCAGAATACCCCATTTCACCACAGATGACCCAAATAAACCTCCTAAAAATAATGTAACAAGCTATGCTGAGATTTATAAATTTCTTTCTTGGCATGCCTTACATAATGATGAAGTATTACTTCAACAACGAAATTTGATATATTACACAGTGTCTAATTTTCGTTATTACCAAATTGTGACTTCTGGCACATTTAAAACAAGTTTACTTTTAGATCTGTATTGTTTATAGCAGATACACATGGTATGGATCTGTACCATTCTAGAATATGATTCTATACCATTCTAATTCCTTGGAAAATCCTTTAAAGTCGCATAACATAACCACTAGCATTCCTCGGTAGGGCTGGACTAAGTCGCATGGTCTCATCTGCAGTTTGTCGATCTAAGAGCTACTGACCTTTTATATTCAGCGAGTGAAGCAATATTTAATGAGTATGGCACACACACACGGCCTTGGATGATGAATGATTTTACAAGATGGCAGCTGAGTATTAAGCAAGCGTGGGCCGTGAAGATCGAAAGCAGCACAAAAACAAAACGACAGCGATCACATTTCTAACACTGTGAAAACAATCATCTTTAGAACTGTTTGATACTGGTTGTACTTTGGTCAACAACTTCTCGTCTGACAGTTGGGAAGTTGTCATGACTACATACTGCACTACTATGTGTTCGCATAGAATACATAACAATTGACCACCTTTACATGTATACTCTGATTTAAATGAAAGTTAATAAGTTCTTGTTTAGTGCTTTACTCATTATTTAACAAACCTTTTTTAGAGGAAAAATTCCAGAAACTCCAAGATCTTCCAGAATTTTAGGGTCTGTTTGAGATGAGGTCTTGTCCCCTGGTTTAACTTCTGGTGAACCAGTACCTGGGTAAAAATATCAACAGATAGTTGGAGTTCACTTTTGGACAGCAGTAATTACAAATCCATGCAAACAAATATTAACACTGTTTCTTTCCATCTGAAATGCCAACTTTATCATTGCTTATCCAGCTTCACACCAAAACTTGTTACAGACAGGACCATAGTAGAGAAAATGTATATAAGCAGTGATAAAGTATCCTACATAATTAGATTTTAAACAGCAAAACTTTTCATTTTAGTGATGCTGCCTATCCAAGATACTGCAGTTCTAGGTTTGAAAAATCATGCACACTGAGAAAATCTAGAGTCAGATCTACTTTAACCAATCAGGTGTTATTTCTACAACACAGAACACACAGCTGTTTCTGCTGACGTGATGACATTTAGACATATAAGCCAAATACATGTGAGGCGACATCATGTTTCCTGTTTGTCTATCATGGTAAAACCCATGACCTCATGATATTTCCAGATCAAAAACTGATTTAGAGAGTAATCAACTACTGCTATAACCATCCAACTACCAATGTTAGACATGTATATTTGCACATTCTATTAGCTGCCAGTTACAAGACAACATGTAAGGTTATACATGAGTTTGGGATTTGTTGTGCCCTTCAAATTTACCTCTTGATCTGGCAGCTGCGTCTTTCTTTGGTGGTCTGTTCTCATTTTTGAGTCGTCTGCCATTCTCGTGACCAAGGCTATTCTGGTTGGTGTTGTGTTCGTTTATAATTGGACTGACTGTCTCATTTCTCAAAGAGCCATAGGCTTGAACGTTGGCTAACTGAGATACATCCTCCACCTCACCAGCACTGACTTTTGCTTGTCCCTTTAGTTCAGATTTTTTTGACTTCATGCTCTTCTGCTGTGATTGGTTATTGCCCTTGTCTGATCTTGTTGGTGTATTGTTAGCTTGAACTTTTGTCTTTGGCAAGCCTTTTTTGAATTCTCCTTGAATTGATTCCTCTGTTTCAGCAGATTTCTTCTTTTTACGAGGCTTTCGCTGTTTCTTGAACTCTGGTTTATGCTCTGTCTCTGCCACAGCCCCGTTCCTTTCCCCTTCTCCTTGGGGCCTACCAGCCAACTGCAACATTGCCTTCAGATGAAACTCAATATCTGCGGCATTCAAATGCTCCGCCATCTCTGCCAGCTTTAAGTTCCCTAAATAAAACAAATTAACCATCAGCCTATTAGATAAATGCAGTTATTATCAAATTAAAACTAGTCAGTAAATCTTAAATCTGCAGTATGATACTTAATTATTTAATGTTTAACATTCTGAAGGAGTCTTTAGTTCCTAGGGGTGATGAGTTCAAATGAAGTTTCTTTCTTACTTCATTTCATTTTATTTGTTTCTTTTTGACAACATATACATGGTGGCTGTCAGGTTGATCGGTGGAGGAAGCCAGATTGCCTGGTGTAAAACACCACCTAGCATCAGCTACCTTACAAAACCTCCTGACATATAGAATATTTGTACGGCTTGAGCCTGCAAGGGCCTTAATTCACATTTAATAATTCTTTTATTTCTACCACAGAAATGAATAACTCCTACAGCCAAACAACACAGTTTATTCCAACTATCCTAAGGTATCAGAAATTTCTCAAACACTGATTCTATTTACACACAGCGTGTAGTGTCTGTTAGTGACATCATCACTGCCCACTTTGCACGTGAATTACTGTCTTCACCTAAAGTGTAGCAATTTTCAAGAGTCAATCTATTTGATTAAGACAAGATTCATCCACCTGAGAGGGACACTTAAGAGTTTTGCTTTTTGTGACGTTTGATAAATTTCTGATCAGAAAAAAGCTTAAAGGTTGTCATTAAAAGTATCATTTTAAGGCCTTTGTGTACTTTATGAGTACCAGTACATGAAACGGTATCCAGGCGTATTTATGTTGTTTCAAAAACCATGCAGATCCTAACATTCACCTAATCTTGTTGTCATTATACCATTTCGCATTATGCCAAAGAAAATACAATTTTGGAAATTTGTTGAAAAAAAGAACAACACAAAAATGGTACAAGCAAAAAAGAAAAAAAAGACAAAAAACAAAGACACTGACAATGAACATGTGTGTCACCAGTTTTTCTGTAATTATATCTCGGAAATATAAAATTTGAAGCCAAATGGTGTCAAATGATAGAGCAAAAGGACCAGTAAGTTTAGAAGCACTGTGTTCATAGAATGAAAAGGGCATAATGTGGACTTACATGTAGAGAGAAAAAAAACCCATGGTAACTGGAACATAGACCATCAGCTCCTCATGAATAAATTTTGTAGCAGAACAGCAAATTTCTGACAGGAAAAAATGAACGGTAACAACTGTCACCCTACCTAAAATCGTGCAAAGCACAGTGTGCACAGATACTATGACACTGTGCAATCCAGTAAGAAAAATGTCAAGTTGTGTCATCTCGGACAGTGATCACTGACACTTACACTGATCATGAAGCGCCAGATCGCCCGCTTACTGACTAAGACCACATAGTATCATTTTTCCTGCACATGTTAGCGCTGGAGCTAGCTGGATAGTAAAAAAGCTTGATGCTTTCCAATAACTTCAGGCAAGTTTAGATGCGAGAATGTAAGAAGGCACCCCCTCCCTTTCCCTCTTCCACCCCCGCTTCTCCAACGTGAATGGAATCATTTAACCAATCCGTGTGGGTTACGTTCCCCTTAATTTCACACTGCAGACACGTGTACTTTACATACATACAACACAGAATCTTACCACCGTTTGAAGACTGAATAATTTCTTGCTTAACAATAACTTATTGAAGCAAAGTAAAAGTGAAAACACGAATGACGAGCAAGGTGGGCGCCATTTTCAACTTGTATCACGGGAAGGTTAAAGTTAAATTGATGTTGAAGCAAGAAACTGAAAACGGACGAGGTAGTTATAGCTACGAAAATCTCCAACGAAAACAAGTTCATTTGACACCTTTCGGTCTTTGCATTTCATTTAACACATAGTTTAAGTTACTTATTTTGTTGAAGCCATTCGACAACGATTATCCTTTTCGGAATTTCTAAAGGATTTCAGGGTTCAAAGACCTCGTTCTGGTTTTTCGACCTAGCCCCACATTGTCAAAAATGTAATATGGTTGACTGTGTCTGTAGGTTGTGAAATGTGCTCTTTTAGAGAACAAAAATATCGTTGATCAGACTTCCAGAACCATTGTTCTGAAATTCGTTCACAATGTTTACATCCTCTGGATATTTCAGAGGCCTTAATTGTCCGTATTTTGTGAATGGCTTGTGTGAACGGGCTTACTGCCACTTCAGACATTCTAAACCGATACCAGAGAAAGGTTTGTTTGTCTTGTTTTTCCCTCTCAATCTGCCGAAGTCAAGACAGCTTCCGTCTGGCTGAAAGGTGTTTATTTCGAGTCAGCTTCAAGTTTATTGAAGTTAAATATAAATATGGAAGATATAGTTATATCAGATCATCCATAAAGAAAATCCACCAGTTAAGTTCGCCATGAATTTTCTAGCGCAAGTAGGCAAAATCTCGGAGGATTATCCTGCAAACGAAAATCAAGTCCGAATGGGCGAAATTGCCCATTTATTATCACTTGAACAAGAACTAAAAATATGTATCCATCATGTAGTGTATTGGAATGGTGATACATATATATATATATATATATATATATATATATGATTTGTTGACGGTCTTTTTTCCCACAGCCAAATGTAAACTGGTACACTTTAACGCTACGTGGCTCTGCTCAGTATTCGGATGTCATTTACCAGCAAAGCTGTGTGACCTTCATTGCCATTCTTGGTGTTGTGCATGCTACAGTTTTGATGGTTTCGCTTTCATTCCTTAGCAGCCTGTCACCTCAAAGATCATCGACTTAGCTTAAAGTGAAACCATCCTATGATGGTCGGCATGGTGAGAGCTCACAAGTATTGAGGGTTCCAATTAAGGCTGGACTTCCACCACCCCAACATAGTGTATTTTGAAGCCTACAAATACTGCAATATTTCACTGACACAGACATGGACTACTAGCCAAAAATAAAACAAAAACAGGTCCACCTGTCTAGTCAAACCTCACAACTTAAGCTTTGCAAAATTCAAATGGGGCCAAAGTTTACAAAAGTCAAATGATATTGCCTATGTGTTGGACACAATTTACTGTACAAGTTGGTTTTGCTTTAACATGGGACCATGATCTTCGAGGTTGACAAGCTGCTAAAGAATAAAGGTGAGACTGCTGAAATTGTAGCATGCATATTTGTTCAGGTCTGTACTTTTGAAACAAACACACAATAACTACTGGGGTAGGTATGACACATGGTTTGAGAATATTGTGAAATAGCGCCTAATAAATATAGAGTCAAAGAAACAGTTTGTGATAAATACTTAGTATCCCTTCTAGAAGAATATTGGTCCACCTTTATGGTGGGCAATTTTAAAGTCTGCGCCCTCTGCTGATAGCTGCCCTAAGCATTTGAGTGGCAAAATGGCAGTACTCGGTGCCTCATCAGAGCTGGACATAGTGAGTAGAAATGATTAGAAAGGACAGCTTAAGTGCAGAAAGTGCCATTGTTGTTCATCAGCATATTGAAAATAAAAGCTGCTGATGTGGAAAATACAGCCAAAGCATTTTGGATTTACGCTGTTACGTCACTTGCATGAAACAATTGGTACTCAGAAAAAGGCAGCTGAAAAGTTTAAGGTAGTTAATTCAAGGCATGTTTACTTGTGCAGAGACATCAGGTAAGCATACCTACCAGGGGTGTGAGGTGATAGAACTCTGGAGCTACTCCACGTAATGTTAAAGGAATGTGGTATGGATTTGTGGTAAACAACATTCATATATCGGAGAGAAGGTGGAAAGCTAAGTAGGGCTAACTTTAGCCTTGAACATGACCAAATAGTGCAGCTGGATTTGGGCCAGTTCAGGAATTTGTCTGTTCATATAATCAGAGATAAGACAGTTCAATCATATACACAGAAGCATCACTCTTAAAATGCATACTTGGGACTCTTGGTTCAGCTGCAGTTTTCAAGGCACAAATAAATTTTCAGATCAACCCTCTGAAACTGCGCATTCACATAGCTAGCAGTGGCAAATAAACCAGCTTAGATGAATGAAAATTCATTCCTTGATTCCCTTCCCTGCCTGCATATCAGTTTCCCCCCACATCAGAACTCATTACTTCATTTTTGTTTGTTCTTTATTTTTTCAGAATAGGAGGGATTATAAAAAAGATAGCAGAAATATTGATTAATGTGAAAAATTATATGTTCTGCCTGCCGCAAGAGTTTTTCAAAATAATTTGACAGGAAACAAGGAGCCAAGTGTCAATGGCCATAAATATGCACACGTGAACAGGGCATAAGCTGCATGTATTACCAGTATTTACAAACCAATAAAAAAAGACAAAACATTAAACCCTCACAAATGTATTCCTAGTGAGGGAAAACTCTCTTTGCATCAAGGCAAATGATATGATATGGTACTTGAACGCAGGTCATAGACTGTCACTGGTCCATGAAAGTCTCTGCATTTTAAATGACATACAGATTACATTGTCTGAAATCCCAAGCATGATTTCCATGTTGGCATATCTGTACTTCTTGAGAGACATACATGTATTACAAGCATGGTAGTCTTAGGTCCTTTTTAATACATAGAGTGTGGTAATTGATCAAGGCAAGCCATTTTTTAGCATGATTACTTGAAAGAATATGCACGTGGAAATTAGCAGATGTTTCTAACCATGGGTTAAGCTCAATCGTTCAGGTTTTTCTTCATAATTTGGATAGCACTGAGGCTCTAGAAAACCATAGTCCACAATTGTTCCATAATTTTCACACACAAAACTAGTGTTGTTGTTCTGTTAGGATTTCATAAAGGATGTAAGGGATTTACTCTGAACAATGAGAACATAGTAAGTCACTGTGTATCTCCTTATTGCTGAGACAATTCCTTACACTTGGCTGCCCCCAAAGTTTTTTTGTGTGGTCCAGCTGAAAGACAGTTGAAGTGTTCACTGGGTTTTTATAAACAAATTGTCTTCAAAATCCCTCTTGAACATACTCATTAGACACTCACTAGACTTAAAAGAATGTGGACATGGATCTAATGTTAACCTTTACAAAGATGAGTTAAAGCATGCTCCAGAATAGCTAACACTTACGATCTATCTTTCAGATACTACAACATCATTCTCAAGATCAGTGAGCAAAGAAGCACTGGAAAACAATGTTCCTGTTGTTTATGGAGGGCCAAGTAGCAACTTTAAACCCAGTGATGAATGGGAACCTCAAAAAGAAAAGGAAGACCCAAAGACAGAATGTGAAGAGGCACAGCAAAATAGCATTGAGGAAGAAAGTAATGTTGGAACAGATGGAAGTAAAATTGGTCCGTATGGAAAGTACTGGCCTGCCCAGCAATATGAGCCTGTTGTTGGTGATTCTGGGAAACTGCCTAATGTGAAATATACCCCAACGCCTATCAGTGCCTTGGAAGTCAAAAAAGAGGCTGAAAAAATTGTCCTTACTCATGCAAAAGGAGGTGCTATGCTTGAGTATAATCCCACACCCATTGTACAGTTGCAACAAATGCGACGCAAGCCAAGTCATAGGTTGAAGGGAAAATCTGCAGAAGGTATGGAATATGATCCAGAAAGTAACTTTTCTACCTTGGACAAACCAGGTGAAGAGGGAGTAAAACGTAGAAAGCGAACAATTAGTTCAGATTTGGACAGCATTGAGTACATTCCAACAAAAAGAAATCACACGGAGATCGAAGGGGAGTTTAGTGAGGAGGAATATCAGCCAGAACCTGTGGAGGATCTGCCTGAATATGTTCCTACCTCTCGGACATCTGCCATGTATCCTGTAGATTCTGTTGATGCTCTCCTCATTTGTGCTCAACAAAATGGAGAGACCACCAAGAATGAAAATAAGATGCCTGAAAGTCGACTCAGCATGGATGATTATATAAAGTTGTTGCTTAATCCAGCAGACGCTTCACCTTCCTCAGTAAACCGTCAGTTTGAATTGAAAAAAAAAGACAAGGGCTTAAAATCGAACAATGCTAGAACAAATTCGGTGAAATGTGAGACTGCTCATAACTCTTCAAGTTCAGGAACAAAAAAGGAGAGGCGTAGTGAAAAGGAGTGTAAAGATAGCACTAATAGGGACTGCCGAGCATCGACAGACAGCAGAAAGGATGGGAGTAGATCTGAGAGGCAAAGTAGCAAAGACACAAACTCTGGTCATAGAAAAGAGAAAAAAAATACAGAGAGTCATGCCCCAAAGTCTTATGGTCATGCTCATAAAGATAAAGAAAGTAAGTCATCAAATGGTCACAAATCATTATCATCATCATCATCGAAAGATAAATCTAGTTCATCAACGAACACACACAAATCTGACTCCAGCAAAAATCATAAACATCACAGTAAGAATCATCGAAATAATTACAAAGAGCAGCACTTAAGTTCAGAGAAATCTGGATCAAACCACAGTAGGAAACAGAACCATGTGAAGGGCCATAGTAAATCAGGTGGCGGGACTTCTCAAGGGCATGAAAAAGCTAATAGCAATGCCCTTACAGGACAGAAGCAAATTCTGGATGTGAATTTAGACTTGTTTGGAGCTGATAGTGATGTTAGTGATGACAATGCTGTGACAATGTCAGCCGTGGTTTCTGGTGAAGATCGAGACAGTGACGACACATTCAGGGGAGATAACTTGGACAGTGACATTGAAATGGAGTTTGACATGTCAGACATAGAAGGAGATGGGGATACCTATGAAGAATGTTTGCGGATATTCCATGAAAGTGGAGCAAAGTTGAAACTACCTAGCATGGGAAAGGTAAAAGTGATCTGTGTTATGTGGCTAAGCAGTTAATAAATAATTATTTTATATAAAAAATATAATGATGTTGTTTTTCGTCTTAAAGTTACTTTTATCTGTCTGTGGCAGTCAGAATATTGTCTGATATCCTGAGAATATGAGAATTGGTTTGGTAACTGCATGGTAAAGAGTAAATGTCACTACAACATGGAAATTTCCAGAGCATTTAACAAACCCTCCTGTTTATCTCCACCTTTGTAGTCATCTCACAAACTCACTGAAGATGACATCTCTGTTAATTTGGGGAAGAAAAGAGTTGCACATAAACTTGAATCTGTAAGTACCACATTACCTTATCATGTGCAGTTTTTAAAGGGAAAGATGTCATAAAAATGAACCTATGATGAGTGAAAAGACCATTAAAAACTGTATCTGAACATACCTTCACTGAATTTTTTTACATTTTTTTTCACCCAAATAAATGTAGTCAAATATTTTTATGCTATGGTGTGTCTTATGGATGATATTGATAATGTGGTTCACCAGTGACGTCACACAACTTTGTGTACACTTTTATATTCAGCTCTAAATAAAGTTCTTGTCAAGAGTACTCCTTTAATGTATGCCTGTGTATGAAATGCTAATATGACATTAAATTTCTGCTTTAGGACCATAAAAAGTTCACTTGTGAACCACATCATCAGTGTGGTCCATAAAACCCACCATACATTCAAAATATTTGACTGCGTTTATTTTAGTAAAAAAAAACAGTCTGAAAATTTCAGGGAAGGTATTTTCAGATACAGTTTTTAATGGTCTTTTCACTCACCTTAAGTTCATTTTTAAGAGGTTTTTCCCTTTAAGGTCTTTCTCATGATATCTGTCTGGTAGTCATTTTTATTATCCTACATGTATGTGTAAATTGTATTTTATGCCAGGCTTACCAATAAATGTATTATTTTGTTCAAGGAATTTAATAATTATTGCTTTTTGTCATCAGTGATTTTGATTCAACAGTCAATTAACTGTGGCCAAACGTTTGACTGTGGCCAAACGTTTGACTGGTAATACTGAGATTATGTCCCTCCTTTGTTGATGCAGCATTTTCATTTTTGTGTTCTCATTCTTCCATTTTTATGAGGGAGAAATAGATTCTCATTCTTCATTGTGTTTGAGTAGTCACTGCAGTGTTTTACTGTGATGTGAAACTTGCGTTTGCAGAATTCAGTCAAGAGAATCAAAGAGAGACCCATGGCTAAATTAAGCCCAGCTCAGGTGATGCACAACAGATTTATACAAATGCAAAAGAGAGCTTTGGAAGCTGCTAAAACAAATGAGTCAAAACAGGTAAGTTAAAAGTTAAATGACCACTACCTTTAATGAGGACTGGTAATGAAGAACTTTACCATGAATAAACTGTATTAGAATTTCAGGTGAATGCTGTTCTGGCCCCTTAAATCTGATAATACCAATTTTGAATTATTTACAGATTATGCTGCTAAGAATGGAAACGCACAAGCAGAAGAATTTAATTCTTTCATAGATTTACATGCATGTGTATGTACACTTGCCACAAGTATATTCCTAACCCAAGACAGTTAAGATCAAAACTGAGCAAATCCTATCAACAAATGAACCTGTCCATTTTGATATATAGAGAGCAGTATAAACTGATAGGCTGAAGATAGGCTGTTTCTAGTAGTTCTGAGTAAAGTCATATTCTGTTGTTAAAAAAATTAGTCAGAATTTTCTCAGTGGTATAAAGATTAAGGGCTTGGAGTTTGTTTATCAGGAACCATCTACATCTGGGACATCCAAGTCTAGAAGTGCTCATGGGGCAAGTCTGGCTTCTCGACAAAAAGAAAGGCTTACCATAAGTACAGCTTCGAAGATGGAAAAAAGACAAGCTCATACTCCTGTGGTGGTTAGTATATGAACAGTCCAGTAGACATAATCCATAGTTACCTTTATTGCAGTTTATCACCAAATCACATTATTGGGTATCAGTAATGATTTTATTTGGTTTTTGTATGTTTTTAATACACGTTGCTGGTCTTAAAGTGGCTGTAATACACAAGGTACGTTTGTACTCATTTTGCCTCACTCTTAGAGTTCCATTGAAAGGTGGGTCTGATATCCTATCAGGAAAATGTGACTCAGGCATCAAAAGGCTGATGTTTTATGACCTTTATTTGTGTGTTAAAATGCACTTTTTGGGCTTATGTTAAGGACAATTACAGTAAATTTTACGATATAATTATAATGATAATAATAATAATTGTAGGCATCATTACCCAGACCAACAGTTCCTGCTGACTTTGGGAGCAAAATTCCCACCAATATTCGCCAACGGTACCTGAATCTCATTATAGACGAATGTCTGAAACTGTGTAAAACGGAGAAGGAGGCCTATGACAGGGTAAGCAGACAGTGAATAAAATAGTCAAATCTTTACTGCCAACGTAAAGGAAAAAGTTATGCATGGATTGGGATGAAGTGTTGTGTTGAGGTTGACCTTGGGTTAAAAGTTAAAGCATTAAACTTTGATGAAGACACAGGATCCAGATCCACTTATTTTATAAATGATACTGTATTATGAAGAGGTAGGACAAAGATGCAACATATTGTCTTTTTGTCTTCTTGTGCTTACATACATTTTACTGGGGCTGAGGTCTGAACCCTCATTGAGAATTGTTAAGTTCTGTATTGTGAAATACAGAGTGAGTGTGGACATCCAAAATTGAAGAGAATTTAATGTATACATGAGTTTTTTTTTTTCTTTCTGTGCAATTTTTTTGTTATCTTGTAGGCTTTGGAAGAAGAAAAGGCATGCTATTCTAGAGCAACGTCTAAAAATATCTACCTCAATGTAAGCGTGAATACTATTAAGAAGCTGCGGGTAGAAATTTCCAATAAGAATACCAAGAAGTCCAGCAATACAAACTATGCCACGACGCTCAGCCATCAGACAATGCTAGGAGGGTTGAAGGCTACACAGATCAGCTATACACTCAACAGATCACAGGGTGCCCCAAAGGCCCAAACACAAGACTTTCTTGGTAAATGTTTCTATACTGTGTGGAACTTAAGGTTTGACTTTCACTTCTGAAAGCCTGGATTGGTGATGGGTGAGGCTAGTTTTTTCCATGTCGTCAGCCTTATGTTGTCCAAGGTACTTTAATGTAATGTGAGATCTGAAAAAATACTTTGTTTCCCAGTATTCAGGGTAAATTAGTGGCATTTTTAAAGTGAAACAGATAATATATAAAGGACAGTAAGTAACAAACAGAGGAAAAAGATGGGTAAGTGTGCTGTTACAAATTACAATGATTCTAGGTAGCTGAATTGTAGGATACCTGTAGCATAGTCATAGTTGATAATATGGTTTGTGTTAAGGAGGATCTGTTCTGTTATGTCATTCAGGAGCTGAACTGTATAAACGACTGAAGCCCTATGTGCTGACAGAGCAGCAGCTAGTGGATAATGGCTTTCCAAGATGGGACTCTGATAACCCTGGCGTGCCAATTATCAAAGAACGCGATGTAGGACAAAACAGTCCAACAAAAGCCAAGTCCAAAGGTATTTCCTAATGATAGGTATGATTTAGTAACAGTGCTGACATCAACACAAACTTTGGGACCTTACAGGCTTGATAAGAGTGTGCATGTATAATGCTGATGCAATTGAGGCTCAGTGAGGTTCATCAGAACCCAGGCCACACTGGTTGATTCTGTTCCCAATTACAGAGTGTTTCCAGTTACAGATAACAAGTACAGACATTGTCCTATCAACTTGACCTCAGTATAAAGCTAAGAAAAGGAGGTGACAGGTCTGATGTGCCCTCTTGGACCAGGTGTGGTGATTTAAGCCCTTGAAAGACAAGAATACGGAGAAATATTGTTGAGTGAGAAATCCAAGATAATATAAAATTCCATTGTTATTTTCTTAGGCAACTACAAAATATGCATCCGCTGTGGGAAGAGGTTTGAGGTGTACCCAAATGGAAAGTATGCTGTCAAAGAGGAATGTGTACACCACTGGGGCAAAGCATGGAAACGTAAAAGTATGTATACTATGCCTCATTGATTTGAACTATTTTGGTGTTTGTACATAGTGCTGTTATCTTAGTGTGTCAATCTTTATTGACCAAAATCACCAATTCAGTTGCTTAGTAGGTGATGGTGGCTCTTGGCAGAGCTTCATTAATTTGAGGTTTGACGGAATGAAAAAGTAAAGAAGACAACAATAAAAGCAAAGAAATTTAGAGTAACATGGTATTTTGGTATACAAGAATCGTTAAGTTCTTCGGGTCAGTGAACTTGTACAGTTTTTAAAAACTTTTTATTCAGTAATGACCATTATATTTTTTCACTTCAGTTGCTGGGGTTATAGAGACCAGGTACACATGCTGTTCTAGTGAATTGGAGGTGAAAGGTTGCCAAGTCTGTCCTGTAAGCAAAATAGTTCACTCCTGTATTTCAAACTTTTCTATTCTAGAGAGGATGTGTGTTGACGTAGTGCAAAATTATGTTTACATTGAGCAGCATGTTATAATGAAGCTTTACAAAGAATTTAGTAGTTGTGAATTTGTCTGTAGCAAGAAAACATTTAAAATCCTGCGTCAGACAAAGTATTTCATTGTCATTGGGAATGTATGGTGAATATTGGCTCTAGGGGCTTACTCATAGATTATTATCTGTAAAGGCTAAGCCCAAGATCCTTCCTAATACTGAGCCCTAGATTTTACCAAGATACCACACTGTCCCTCTCAGTTTGATGTTGACATCAATGAAACATTTATTTCTGTAGACCCACATGTGTAAGTTATTCATTGTCCCCTGTTGTCCGGTCGCACAGCCTCTAGTAAATGCACAAGGGTGTAAAGCTCCTCAGCAGTAGATCCATTTCGAAACTCATTCATGCCAGACCGGCCATGTTCACTATTACGTCATCATTTTGGGGCCCCGCTTTGGTGATGTTATTTACTTCCAAGTCTCGGTTGGTAAAGTCCGGCCAGAGCCGAGTACTTGACCAGCGGGCCTCTGAGCCTTGTTCGGTAAAGTTCGAACAACCAGCAGGACCCCAAAACGATGTCGTAGTTGTCAACTTGGCCAATCTGGCGCAAATGACTTTCGAAATGGATCTACCGTTGAGGAGTTTTATACCCGTGTGCATTTACTAGAGCCTGTGCGACCAGACAACACGATACAACGATCAGCTTAGACGTGTGTCTACAGAAATAAATGTTTGAATGATGCCAACAGCAAAGTGAGAGGGACAGCGTGGTATGTTGGTAAAATACGGCTGCAGTGGGTATGAAGTATCTAGGGCTTAGCCTCTGTATATAATAATCTATGGGTAAGCCTGCTAGAGCTAGGTGAATGTGTATATTGCTCAATGCTACAGCCAGTGTTTCATGTTTCAGTGGTCTAGGTTACCTCCCTTTGGTGGCATGTCAAAACGGTTGGATTGCTGAAACGTTTCAGTACATCAGCCGTCTATGTCAAATTAATGGGTCCTCTGAGGGATAAATTTCAGGCTTCCCTTGGTGTTTTCCTTATAGATTGTCACCAGTACAACAGTGTAATAAAGAAACAACAAATATACAGAACATTACTTCCACCTTGACGTTTCCACAGAACGATATCACCAGCTGAACTTATGCACATTTGGTAAATCATTTTATCCCATAATTAACATGTGTGAGACATATAAGAACAGTGGTGTTAATTTTGATACCCCACACATTATGTAAATGATCCGAATTATGAATTGTTCATTTAAACTTCCAAAAAAAGAAATGAAAAAGAAAAGTTAAGCCAGAGATCACTGGCTGCACTTTGACTGGGGTTTCATGATTTTTTCCTTATATATTTTAAATATTATCCGACTCTATTACTGTTTGTTTCAGCTTCATGTTCATGACAGCAACAAGTATATGAATATGTCTGGGTTCATGAGGACTCTTCCCTGCTCCCCTCCTGTGGATGGAGACTATGGAACATATGCGATGGACTGTGAAATGGTGAGATGCTCAGCTGGCTTTTACTGTACCCTGATAAGGCGCATGTTACAGGAGCTAAATAGAAATTGGCTTTGTTTTTTTTAGTTGAAAGGTCTAGAAATCTGGGCCACTTTGAACAAAGTCCTCTTAACATTACAAACATGTAGCTACCATGGTGATGTAATCACTACAGTGCTGTGCCATGATAATTATGTGCTCATACAGTAAGAGGGCTTTGTGCAATTGTGCTGATCTTATTTCTACACTGTATGATAACCTAGCGGTGACAAATTTACCATATTGAATATCTGTTTCATTGAAAAGCTGCACTATTAATAATACCTTCATCCCCAGTAACTTGTGGCAAGATCGTTGGAGAAACTGAAAATACCAATGAGAAAGCATTACTTTGAAATGGTGCCATTCTATTAACCATAGAAGGCTTCAATGTCAGCTGGATACTTGATGCCTGAACACTGTCGCTCTATTGTGGGAAGAGTAGGAGCATGCAGCATTAAATGTGAATTTGGCGGATTAATTTATTTGCATTTAGGCTTTCTTCCATGAAGAATCAAGATTTGAATGGCATGGCAAAATACCCCTGCCCTTATGGTAGAGGTAGTGTGTGGTGTTTGTTTATGATAAAATTGTATGTTGGATCCATTCATTTTCTCATTTCAAGTCTAGACAAAAGTGATCTAAATAAAATTCAGAGTTCATAATCGTTGCCAGTTCTTTGAGATTATAATGACATATGGTATGGTATTATGGCATGGAGCTTTAAATCTGTAGCAATCCACAGTTCACTACTTTAATCTTCAACTCACTACTGGAAAACCCAACATGGAGAGGTAGGTTACCTCTTGTAAAGGGAGCTGGTGGTGTATCTTATATATTACTTTCTCCAACAGGTATACACCTTTGGTGGCTGTGAACTGGCCCGTGTCACTGTGATTGCCCCAGATCTCTCTGTGATATACGAGTCACTTGTGAAGCCAGATAAACCTGTGATAGACTACAATACAAGGTATAACTTTACTGTTATTAGTGATTTCACTTTCTGGATAGTTACTTGGACACTTTATAACAGTACTACAGTTACTTAAATCCCCTTTATAAATTATATCTACCAGTACAAGGGATAGTTTCTCATTTAGGAGTTTATGTTGTATTCCTTTTACACCACTAGAACATGTTTTTCTTATGGATATACAACTTCTTGGTTTATTATCACAACGTTTCGATGTAGATACTAACATCGTTTTATCGTTTTTTAACTTCTTGGTTTATTATCACGACGTTTCGATGTAGATACTAACATCGTTTTATCGTTTTTTAACTTCTTGGTTTATTATCACGACGTTTCGATGTAGATACTAACATTGTTTTATCGTTTTTTAACGATGTTAGTATCTACATCGAAACGTCGTGATAATAAACCAAGAAGTTGTATATCCATAAGAAAAACATGTTCTAGTGTACTTCCATCCCAACTTCTACATGCCACCTAAACAAGTCCTTTTACACCAGTTTTTTATTTCAAGCAGATGTTAATCATGATTTTATTCAAAGATGTTACCTGGGTTAAAATGGTATAGATATCATATTGGCCTTGTAAGACTACAATTTCCATGACTTTTTAAGTTAGTAAACTGGTGATGTACTCTGCGGTAGATGACTATCCAAATTAATATATAAAGCATGGATTTGTGTGGAAATGCTGTAAGCACTTTCTAATAAACCTGTACCTCCAAAATACTAGAAATATCATAAACATAATCCAAAAAGTTTAAAGAGTTTAAAAATGTAAACAATTCAAATCAGTGTCTTGTGTGTGATTTTTGATGTTCGATCAGTTTTATTTTTAAAAGTAATAATCAGCAATCCAAAAACTCAAATCAATAAGACTTTGATAATTGATTTTATTTGTTTACAATTTTTCATCCTATGCAGGTTTAGTGGCATTAAAGAGGAAGACATGAAGGATGTGACAACCTCTCTGAGGGATGTCCAGGCAGTGTTACTCAGCCTCTTCACTGATAAGACGATATTAATGGGCCATAGTTTAGAGAGTGACCTCATAGCTACAAAGGTAGATTGTTCAGATCTGAATGTAGTAACCTGTGGATTATATTAATAAGTTGTCTGGTGGAAACTAAATTTTCCTTCATTTATTAGGAGAATTTGAATCAAAATTCCCCTTTAACATGAAAATTGTTTTAGCATTTTGTAGTTAATAAAAGTTAAGATAAACATCAACAGATTCTAGGCCATAGGTCAGTGAGTTTAATGTAATTTGTTTGTTTAATAGTGATATTTTTTAGTCTGCAAATAATATTTGAACACGTCTTTGAATACCAGGGCATAGATAAAAATGTTCTGGTTTAGCTTTTGTTTGTTAGTCATCTTTTTTGGATACACTGCCAGGTTTTGTTTATCTTACAAAAGTTTATGTGTGTTACATGACAATCCCTTTGTGATTTACAGTTGATTCACAGCACTGTTGTGGATACATCAGTTGTTTTCCCCCACCGGCTAGGACCACCTTATAAAAGAGCTCTCAAGACCCTCATGGCAGAGTTCTTACAGAAGATAATACAGGATGATGGTATGGATATATTTCTTATGAGCAGAAGATGAACTGTTGTATGCATAGGTTATTTTAAACTGAAATGATACTTATGAGTAAAAATTAATCTATGCATTATTTATTTTTTCTGATTGGTTTTTTACCCCATACAGCTTCAGAATGTTTCACTTGTACAACGGCGGCTGGCAATGGTAAGAAACCAGGCAGAGCTCTGGTAACCCATAATGTGAGTCAACCATTGTCCAATTTACCATATTGAACCTAAAGTTTACTATTTTTCAAATGACACATTTTGATTGATTCTGATTGATGCATTCACCGTATAGAACCACATTAAGCATTGGCATCAAAAGTGTCATTTTGAGGCCTTCATGTGCATTGGATCATCACAGTATGGCCAATGTGACCTCTCAGCCATAGTCATTCAGTCATGAGCATTGGAAAGTGCATTTCACATAACAATCTGTAGGTGTAATATAGTACTCAAGGCACACCTGATGTTCGAGGTATCTGGGTCGGACACCTGTGTGATAAAGTTTACAACTGTAATAGAAGGTGGTACATGATACAGAGCATACTTGTGATCTGTGATCCATGACATATGACGTAATATATTAAATATTCCCTTCTTTATGTTTACTGTAGTTGGTGGCCATGACAGTCATGAGGATGCAGCCTCATGCCTTCACTTGATGCAGCTGAAGTTGAAGGAAGATGCCAAAAGACAAGTTCGCCGAAACTAGCTGAACTGGACATCTTTGTTCACTTTCCCTGGCTCTCATGCTTTAGTGGATATTGACAGCAGCATTCTAACAATTCAGCATTGCTTGCAAAAATAGATCTGCGTTTTCAGGACGAATACTCAAGTATGAAAGACGGGTATTCATAGTAAAAGATTAAATCTGTCCACTGTTGGGTTGAACTTTGTGTCAGGGGTAAACACATTGAACATACACACATCTTGCAGCAGAACTCGCATTTAATAACTGAGGTGGCCAATATTTCATAGTAATTGAAACTCAGGGGTTTTTTTTTTTTGGGGTTTTCTCTTAGATTTAAGGCTTTAAGCTGGGCCTGGTTTCATGAAGAGTACTTAGTGCTAAGTAACCCTTGGCTAAGTGCACTTTTATGTCTTCAGCATGTGCTGCCATCGCAGTTAAGTGAATACTTAGCTATGTTCAGGTTTGTGCCCATTTATAAACCTGACCTGATTATGTTTATATTATAGGGTAAGTGGACATTGTGAATCCTTTCATTAGCCCTGTTTATCTGTAAACAAGCCTTGGCGTATATCATGTGACATATGTCATGTGACAATAGCTGTATTCAGAGTTTTAATTGAAGGCAAGGTCATCTTCTGAGATTGTGTTGCATATTGATGTTTTATTCAATACCTTTGTGCAGCTACATGCTACTTTACCTTGTCTTCATATGAAGTCTCCTTATTATGATTGGAACAAAATTAATACTTTGGGTAAAATGTAATTAATTCCCCACATTCACATCAGCAGTGCAACATATGCTTGTGTTAACACAACAATATTTTGTTAACCTCTCATTTTTGCATTATTGTTTTCTAAATGTGACATTTCAAAACTGAAGTCCAGGCAGTCGTGTTGGTATTGGTATTTGTGTTTTTGTTATAATGCACTGTAAATTTACTTCTAGATTGAAATTGGGAGTCCAAATAAACTTTATTTGTTGATTTTGTAAATGTAAGAAAAGGATCAACAGTTTTTCAAGAGTATTTGGCCATGTAAACCTCATCATGTAACAGTGCATTTTGTTATATCTGTTTTGTAAGTGTCTGTGTATAAGCTACCTCGTTAAATTGAATAACACTCTACCATGTCCCAAAAACTTATATTGCATACATATTCAGTTTTAGGGCACACAACAGGGCATTGATTTTTGATAATTCTTATTTCATATTCATGATGACAAGGTCATTTATATCCATTTCGTGGAAAATCTATTTTACTTGGTTGTTTTCTGTATTGAAAAAGATGAAAGTGCTTTATAGAACTTAATTGAACATTTTCTTTTCAACATAGACACTTGTGTTTTTGAATTTTAAGGTGCTCTCCTATTTTGTGGACAGACATCAATTTGGGTTAAAATTGAAGGTTTCAGTACTTCATTCTGTAATGTATATTTCTGAAATACAGACTCCCTTAAATCCTACAAGATTATTGCACGTGTGTATCATTTCTTCTTTTATTTTTCTTAGAAAATTTTTTTTTGTAATTATTTTGTATTCTTTAACTTAAAAACAATGTGTAGAAAAATGCTTACTGAAGCGTCTTGATTTCGCCAGAAATTTTGCTCTTCTCTTTTTCTGGAAAGATATCTCGAATTGTCATGAAAATCAAGATTATCAGACGTCATTCTGAACCCTGGCTTCCTGACTGCCCATAGTCATAATGCTTCATATTATTCTTGGCCAAATAATGAGCAGCAATAATAGTGCCCTTCGTCAATAGCAGACTGCCAAATTTCCTGTTTCCATTATGTACAGTTTGGCATGAATTGCTAAACTTATAAGCTGACAAATGTACAGAAATTAAGGTAGTATTTCCTTCACCCAGCATTATTTATAAAAGTCAATAAAACTGTTGTTTTTCTTCCCTTACATAGGTGAGAATTCATTAGCTTCTTTGTTGCTGTGTAGCTTTGTGTAACATAACTTTGCCTGTAATATCATCTGCAAATATGAAATGTTTTGAGGAACTGAGCTGTTTGTACAGTATTACTATATCAACTGATAAATATGTCAGTGGTAATGTTGCATGTAACTAAGTGAGTATCAATGTGATTTGTTTCCCTGTCGACACACAATAAAATAGTTCTTTCATTTCACCCAAATTTGTATATATTCTTGATTTCTTCCTATTAATGTGCTGGTTTGTGGAAACCTACATACAATTAGGCCAGTTATTTAGACATCATATAGCACAAATATATACCCCATACCAGTATACATGAAGCTTACGAAGAGGACTGCCAATGGTGCCAAGATATCTCTCTTCTGGCATTGACATCTCTGTGCTTTTAGCATTTGGCTAAGGAAATACAGAATGGCATGGCTTGTGTAAAATCTAGGGAAGTCCAGGCTAAGCTGAATTTTGAACATACATTTATTCAAGTGTATCCTAGCTAGGCTGCAGGCTATAACCCAGGAGGGGCTCCGTCTCCGAAGGGGTTAGCGCAGAATAATGACTTAGGTGCCTCTCACCAATGCAGTTGCTGTGAGTTCAAGCCCAGCTCACGCTGGCTGCCACTTCAACCATACATTGGAAGGTCCACCAGCAACCTGTGGATGGTCGTGGGTTTCCCCCAGGCTCTGCCCGATTTCCTCCCACCATAATGCTGGCTGCTGTCATATAAGAGAGATATTCTTGCAAGAGTACAGCGAAAAACAGCTATCAAATAAATAAATAAACATAACCCAGGAAACTTTATTGTGGATGGTGGGTTGGTGATCGTGAGCGCTGTTTCTACATCCCTATATTCGATTTTTGCAGTACTACAAATACTGTGATAATCCCAGAGCAAACAAAACCCTGTTGTAATCAAACATGAAAGTATATAGTCAAGGGCAAAACTTTCCCATCATAGTTGCTTTGTGGAAAACACTAAATAATTTGAGCGTCTAGGTGGTTTTGTAAAAGCTGCTATATTCAGGGCTATGGTCAATGGGATGATGTAACCAGAGAACAAGTTCGCTCGTCAAACTCCTCACGGCGCTATTTTGCGAAAATGCGAAAAAAACAACAACAACAACAACAACAAGAGAACAAACAAACACACACACACACACAAAAAAACAACACACGGACTGTTTGAGGACCAGCTCGTAGGCCGAGTTCTTAACCAGTTCGCTCAGCCGTTTTTCTTGTATGTATCTGTTGCATTGTCGCAAAAATATCAAACGTTTTAATTTCCTTACAAACACATCAGAAATTTAGGGGAAAACGTTAATTTATAGGTATTTTTACCTGTTTTTGTGGGGTGGTGGTGGAGGATAAAATAATGGAGCTATAACCCCTTCAACTTTGTCATGTTGTACCAGCCCAGTGTTTTCCTAATGCGTCACACCATTGTAAGCATAATATGGCCACAGGCGATCACAATAAAGGAAAGAATTTAAGAAGTCCTACCTGAAAGCGTGAAACTTTATCCCTTTTCTCTCATACTCGTACGCTGGATACATCCGAGAATGTCACGTTTTATTGCTTTTTTGTGCGTAAAGTTTGGCATGAAACTTGATATGTCGTGTTTTCAGTTTGATATGGACACAGGATACATTTGACAACTATCTCTTCAACATTTATTTGGACGAGTCTAAGTGTGAGATTGACTGTTATCTATTGCCTGCGAGACAAACTTGCACGCTCCGTTCATGGTATATGCTTCCTGGGTTAAATATTTCACTGATGTGATAGAATGTTATTTACAGACAGATAAAAGTGAAAAACCTACAAATTTACGATTAGCCAAATGAAATAAGTTTAATGTTAAATGTCTACTCCTGAATATTAATTTGTGTGTCTTTCATTAGTTAAAAATCACTAAAAATACAACGTTGTATTCTGTTCACACTGAGAAGATAAGGTTCTTATGCATCTTACACGTCACCGACTTTTCAAGGGCCCGATGTGAAAAGCGTTTTTATTGACTAATGGTGGCTCGGACTCAAACAGTAGCTGTATCGAAATGGAAGATGTCTATACAACGCAAAAGTTTAAACGTTTTTATAGTAACAGACATGACAGAGAAATTTGAATTTTATATCATTAATAAGCAAGAGTCTAGGGCTTTCTTTTGATACTGCGTATTATTGATTTGCTGCCTCTTCCTCTAAGGTCGATCAGTATGTGGTTATTTTCTGTGGAAAAATAAAAGGAACACATCAACTTGAAAAGATGTACATCACAACCCAAGATGTAAAAATATGGTAGTTAAGCTTTGAAAAGGTAATATCAAGGTACATTTACAACAGAAGCTTACTGGTGCACGTAAAAAGACCTATTGGTAACTTTAGCCGAGTGGGCGTGGCTAGACTAACCTAGATAGCCGGGCCTAGATACGAAAAACCCCAAAAAACCCGAAAAAACAAAAAAACAAAAACAAAAAGAAAACAAAAACAAAACCAAAGAATAAGGTAGATGTAGAGGAGCCCATCTAACCCAGATCAGTCTCAAACTGATTTAAATTGACAGAATGTAAAATGAAAAAATGTGACATATAGCGAATGCTTAAACAGTAGGCTGTGCTTTTTTCCCCAAGTGTGTCTTGACTATATATCCGGAATTCGAAGACTTTTTTTTAGAAGAATTGGAAGAATTGTTAATATACACATATACAGGATACGCTGTGTTGCTTAATTTGTTCAAAGGGCAAAATCAGAAAATTTTACCATTTTCAGACATTTACCACGCCTGGACACCATGTAAAACTCAACTTGTCACACATTTGTACAAATCTTTCACTGCGAGGAGTTCGTCATTGTTATAATATTTTTCACTGTTAAGAGTTTGTAGACGTCGCTGTGAGCAGCTTATCACACTCCACCAGTCGGCAGTTTGGCCATTTATTTATCGACTAGACTTGTCTGCATAGTGGAGTTCCCGTTTTTACAGACAAACGTTGACAAGCGCCGTCTGCTGTACCACTGTCGGCATAAAACTTTCAACACAGCTGCCGCTTGATAGAGAGAGTCGACGAAAGGAGAAGATTGGTCGATATTGACCAGCTCGTATGTCGTCTAAATCATGTCGTTAAAGGTAGGTGTTCAATATTCAGGCTATACCCATTGAAGCTTTGACAGCAAGTGCGGCGTGCGATCTTGCGCGGCCAAGTTTGCGAATAGCTGGAGAGATTACCGGCTGGTCGCGAGCTGTCGGTGGGGCTGGATTAGCCCGAGTATCTGGGCGTGGGGCCGCAGATTATCTTCTAATCTTACATGTCAGCAGATTGGATGACCATTTTTCTTGCTGGATTTGTTTTCATTTCGAAAAGCTCAGTCTCAAGCTCGTGAGCATTATTATTGTTTACACAGGATACATGTCCATGTATGTAATTCAGAAAGGAGAGAAATGCCGTAATTTTGAACAGCAAAATAACTAGGAATGAGCCCCATGGACTGTAATCATCATAAGTGTGTGTTCACGACCGACTTCATCTTCTAGATGTCTGCATGGTACCTTAAATGCAACAGTACGTGTAATGTACAAGCGTTTGTGTAGTCTTACTGCATCGTCGTATGTAGTTCTTCCAGGGAAAGTGTGTATGCAGCTTGATGCAACCCTTTATACACTTCTACCAGCTAGTGTGGCACATTGAATGATTTACTGTATCATTCGGGATCACTGACATTGTTAGGCAGGCAATTTAAATAGTCAGGAGAACTCATAACCTTTCACCATGCAACAGGTAAAGTATACTTAATTAATCTTGACTTAGAGTTAATTATTGCCGATTAGATTAATGAGTCTGAAGTATGCAGGTTCTGCTAGTTGTTATTCAAATCCACTGAAGCGAAGCTCATGAACGAATTATTTCAAGTACAATTTCAAAGCTCGCCCATATAGGATTAATTCTTTACACACAGATTTAAGTGAATAAATGTAAGATGGACAAATTCTTCATTGTGTTTAAACCAGGTACAAGTACTTAAGTCGCCAGTGAGCCATACTCCTATGCATCTGTTGGATGGGAGTAGTGTACATGTAGTTAGTTATTTAGTTTCAACTTGAAGCATATAATAGTTTTGCAAAGAGGACTAGCAAAAAATAAATGTAACGAGATTATGTGATTTAATTGCAGTAATTCACATAACTCTTCATGTTAGGATATGCCAAATCATAACCCATGATCTGCACTGTAGTTCATGCAGGTGGGTGGTTAGTAGGTGAAAAATCCCATGAAAATATATGTCATATACTGTGGATATTTTTTATACAGGTACATCATTGTGCAAAATTTGATTTAAACCTTGTGTAACATTCTGAGTCAGTATTTAAAAGAGACACTCATTCAAAACTTCTAGGCCTAAATGTGACTGTCACTTGCAAATTCCAGAATATATTTGATGAAAATGCAATAATACAGGCTACTGTCGTGGTGAAATATTCTTGAGTAGAGTGTAAAACACCATTTGATAAACAACTAAGTAAATAAACAAATAAGGATGTAGACTATTCGCTTTGTTTTTAAATTGGTGATGAGTCTCCACAGGATTGATTTACATGTATACGAATTGTGTTAGGCACTTGCAAATGGCCACTATACAGAGAAGTGGTAAATGCGACTAGTTGATTTTAGAAAAAGAAACTAACTCCATGTATGCTGAGAATTGTTGGCTCAGTCTTGCGTTATTACTGTAGCCTTAAGTCTTGTGTAGTTGTGCACCTCAGCCCTCCTGTGGAAGGCAACCAGGGCCAGAGTGCTAATGAGGCATTTTGGGGCTTTATTGAGTTGTTAACTGTTCAAACCGTCAATGAACAATGTACTGACCATGGGCTAAAAATAACCTGATCTAATCTAGATAATGTCACCATGTATGTGTTTGTAGAACTTTCGTTTAATCAGCTATGGCATGGGTCGAGCTCAGCTTTCAGTTGACAGGACACAAAAGGTGTTGGTTCAATCCAAGCCTGGACCTGAGGTTCCCTAACACCCCTCCCTGCACCTTGCTTTATTCAGATGAACATCATAACGATTAGGTCACATTTTAGACAATCTTACAGGAAGTTGGGAGGTCAATTCAATTGACCCCAACAGTCCACCAATATGGCATAGATATTATGATTAACCTCACTGAGCAGATCTGTTAAACAAGTTTGTAAGTTACATGCGCTTGGGCTTGCTCTGGGCATTCCATTTCCCACCAAATATGAAACCGACCACTGGTGTTTAAGTGAAATATTCTTGATTAAGACATTAACACCTAATTAATAATGGAATAAACTCTTCATCTTCTTTCAACTCAAACTCGTTCGATTTTATGTTATTTCTGTGTTTTGTATATTTGTGTTTTTTGTTTATGTTTTTTTTTTTTTGGAGTATGTTAATGAATCTGTTGTTGATTTTTCAGTCAGTAAAACAGAACTTTAATGTCATACTAACTTTTTCATGTACAGATGCACATTACAGGAGTACAGTTTACAAAAACTTTATTCAGAGCTGAACGTAAAGGCCATGAAATCCTTGGTTACAAACTTTATCAACAGAACCCACCATGCAATCCCAACATTTCATTGCATTTAATTTAGTGGAAAAAAATCTTAAAAATAAATAAATGTATTTATAGAGACTTTTTTCAATGGCCATTTTCCTGGTGATCATCGTAGTTTTAAGTGGTCTCTCTCTTTAAATTTCATATCTTACATTTTTTTGTATTGTGCACAGGACTTGAATCCTCTTTACCACAAAACATACAGTGTAGGTGTTATGCATAATCAGACTCGGTATTAGACTTTTCTTCATTGTCATCCTATATGTATATATAACTTAGCAGTGAGTTGCTGTGACCAAACTGGTCATATGCTGTTGTCAAAAGGCAGCCTGGAAAAGAAATGAATTTGTTGTATTCTTAAGTTATTGTTTTTTCACCATATCACATTTTGAATCCTCAGAATTATCTGAGAGTTTTTGTGATTCAAGTTTATATGATGGATTAACACGTTTTTTGAGGAGGTATTAAAATATGTGTAATAGTGTGTTTATCTCCTTAATTTCTGCACTGTGTCAGTAATTTATTTTTTATTATCAAGAATAAAGGTCTGCATTTCTCTGGCCGTACATGGCAAGGTCTGCCAGCAACCCATGGATGGTTGTAGGTTTCCCCTGGGTTCATTTCCTCCCAACATAGTGCTGGCCACTGTCGTATAAGTGGAATATTTTTGAGTATGGGGTAAAACACCGGTGAAATAATTCATCACATATACAGGTGGGACAAGCAGATGAAACTTGGATAACCTTTTAAGTAGTAAACATTTTGTTTATGTATGCTGGAAGGGTTTCATACTTCTTGCTTTGACACCTTTATTATCAACACATCTTAATGTTCTGAGTAATCATAAGAGTTTGTATGGTGATTAATTTAGTTCATATATGCAAATCACTGTCTGTCTAGTCATGATTAGTTATGATTAACTGTGATGTAAATTACTGGTGCAAAGGTACCAAATACATAATTAGAATATTTATATGCTTTGAAATATATATGTTTTCATTAACAGAAGAACATCTCTTTTATGTTAAGGACCAAACTCGATAATGTACACGAACAAACATATTTTTTTTTCTCTTCTATTAAAATCATAGCTATTTCAGATTTTTGCATTTTAATTAGACACGAAAAATGATCAAATGGAACACAAATTAAACAACCTTATACCCCTCTGACTTCCCTGAGAGATGAAACGTTTCACAAATTTTTATTAGTTTTCACATAAATTTCTTTATCAGTTCCCCATGTTGTGTTGTTTGTTTTTGATACATCAGTGATATACCAGAATTTTGGTCACTGATAAAACAGCACTGTCAGTTTGTTATTACATATTAATATTATGGGACAAACACCTGTGAGAACCCCCAGCATTGAAATGACATCTCTCAAGGTCAAGTGTCGAGGTGAGGCTGATGGCGTACATTCAGATTAGTGTGTCTGTGAATTTAGACAAATTGACATGCAACATTGTATGTAGTAGGAAAATGCAAAGTTCATCTATAACAGAATTCCAGTTGCGTTATTGATTTACATGTTCAAGATTTATTGCTAATTTCAGCATTGTAGCAGAAGATCTACTGAACATGCCCAACACTCAGATAATTAGCTCTCTTAGATTACTGGTTTCTGGAATGGGAGGGTAGGGAATTGGACTGGGGGAGTGACCACAGGTATACACTTCATCTGCTCGACAGTCCACCGTAATACAGTTTTTCCCAACCAATGCCCATATGGTGTGTTGTATTGTTCTGAAACTTGGTACATAGCTTGTCAAAAACAAAAGTTTAAAAGACAAGTTTATGTTTTGGCCCTTTCATTTCTTTGTAACAAAATTACATATGGTTCTTTTTGGCCTTTTGTGGACATTGACTTACGTGCGGGGGCCTCCGTGGCCCAGTTGGCTAGCGCACCATGCAGTTGATGTGAATGCAAGTCCAACTCATGCTTCCTCTCTGTTCGTACATGGGAAGGTCTGCCAGCAGCCTGTGGATGGTCATGGGCTTCACCGGGCTCTGCTCAGTTTTCTCCCACCATAATGCTGACGGCCGTCGTATAAGTGAAATATTCTTAAATACGGTGTAAAACACCAATCAAATAAGTAAATGAATGTATTTCCAAGTAAATAAATAAATTTACATACTCATAGCTCTTATTCTTACATCCCAGACTTATGCAAAAATCATTACTTTGAGAAATTGAGAAAATGCTTATAAGTTTATTTTTTTACCAATCATCCTCTCTTTGAAATGAATATCTGCCTGTAAATGCACAGCAGCTGTGTATTTATTTAATAGATGTTCATAATGGAACACATGCTTAAGAATATTTCATTTATATGATGGTTGTCAGGTTTATTGCTGAAAAAAAAAACTGACAGAGCACAATGGAAACCACATACTAAACAAAGAAAGTTTCATGACAAACTTCCTGTCACAAAGCAATGATTCAGCCTGCTGTAGATGGATTTGAACATGTAACTTGTTGGCTGTTCATTGAAGAACTGCGTGTTCTGGTTCTACCAGCCAGCAAAGGACAATATATATCTGGATGTAAAAAGTGTTCTTTTATATTTCTGTTAACAGAAGGAGACTCCTTCAGACCAGCAGCTCCATCTTGCGGCTCTTCAAGGAAACTTGGATCAGCTGCGGCGTGTTTTAGACAGTGGAAAAGTCCACGTGGACTGCAAAGATAAGGTAGGGATGCCTGTATAGGTCACTTCTTTGACAGACTTTTATTCACACATGTGTATCATAGAATGTTCCAAATTTATGTCTGCATGACTGTTAACATTATGACAAAGGGTATACACATTCTGTGGGAAGGTTTGTTATGTTTTGTTGAATATGTTTTAACTTTCAGAGTTATTTCCCTTGGGTCTTTTTTTTTACTCTGTCTGTAATCTTGTCCATTTTAATACTTGCCTGCAATATTTTGGTTGTATATATTTGATGCCTGGTCAATAGATCAGTAGGCAGTGACATATGATAAATCTAGGCACTGTTGAGAAATGGTGACGCCTTGAAGGCACATGTTCTGGCTGATGGTTAAAAACATAGTTTTTAAATCGCTAGGACATGTAATTTCTGCCTCAGACATGGAATCTTTGATATTCACCATTTCCGTTGATTTCCAGGCCTTGCATGATGGCAATAAGGGGTTGACAGCTCTTGTAAGGATAGGATGCTTCTTCTTAAAATGATGCACCTTGCTGAGTACCTTCACCTTAATTCTCCCCTTCCTGTACAGGATACCTGTCTTTAGTCATACATTTTTTAAACTGTCAGCTGTCAGTTCATGAAATCTAAACCCAACTCTTGTGGGATTTGTGATCATGTGACATTTTCTTTATTCCTTTGTGCAGTATGTTTCATGAGCTTTGTTCTTTTGACTTTTTATGAAAGAACAAATTCTATTTTCTTTCAAATAACAGCAGTGAAAGTATAAAGTGAAGGAACTGGCACATAGAATTGTTCCTGGGAACAATTACTTGTTCAACTTTTGATTGATTGAGAGATCCTGTACAGCATTTAACCATTGGATAAGGTAACTAACGTAATTCACACCTGGAAATTGCTTAGCCTCCAGCTGCTGTGGTGTACCATTTCTGTTCATCACTTTCTATAGCAAGCTTATAGTCCAGTGTGAGGTGTTTATAGGCAATGCAGGCAGACAAGACATAGAGTGTGTATTTATTCAGGAACAATGTAATGGAGACATCAAACCCTGACAGATCTTGGCATGGTTCCTATTTACTTCAATGGTTTTGGGGCTGGGAGGGCTTGACATTTACTGAACTTGGTTAGTGAGAAAAATTACACCAAGGCTCCATCAATCCAGCTTTGTTCTTGTGCAGTAAAATCAGTGTTCTCAAATTGCCTACTGTTGCCAGGTTAGACCAAGTTCACTTGGTTGAATGATGTACATGCATAGCCATACTGCATGGCTTCGTTCTGCAGTCATTTCTTGTGGAATTAAAATGTTGTGGTAACTAATACGTTGGATATGTGAACTACATTCATGTATATATTTATGAATGTACCTTGCAGCCAGTTATATTATATGTAACATAACGAAGTCTATGTATGTATATGTTTCTGTAAGTTTCGTCTGTTCCTTAGTCTGCTGAATTGTCCCTGCTCTAGCTACATGTGTATTAGGGCTGTCAGAATGAGCAAACACAGGGACTCTAAGAATGAATTTTCATCACCTTTCTGCTTCTGATCTTAATGTTGACTCCTGAAGGTAGGGTACTCATTGTGTTCATGTACATGTACATGCGTATACAGGTAGGTACAATGTGGATGCAAAGAGTCGGAGATTTTATATGCATATAGAGCATGTAGCTTGCTTACCCAAAGATATGCTACACAGTATAGGGAATTAATTGTGAACTGTGCTTAAGTATAAAAAAACATAATCTTTCAGGTCTGAGTGAGACTTTGATGGTGATACATGTTTGTAATTATGCTGAGTAATTAGTATTTAGCCCAATAATACATGTCTGGCTGTCTTAAGCAACCCATCAAACAGATTTTAAGACTGTTATTTTCTAATATGTTCAGGACATTTAATTGTGAATACACATACCCTTACCTCCTGGTGAAGATGACATGCTTCAGTGCATTCTGTCTTCAACATCCACCATTGTTTCACTCATGGCAGGAACACCTGTATAATCATTCTATTTTTAACAGCATCTTTTGAAAAATATCCTACCAATTTAGTTGTATTTCTACTTGTACATGTAATGACTTTTTTTGGCGAATACAAGATTTAAGTGGTCTTCCGTAAGTTGTTACATGCTGTATTCAGTTGTCACTTGTACTTGTACTTTAAACATGTTAAAATACATATGGTGTGCTAACTTACATGTACTTGTACCTATACAGCCATTGTTCAGATGTGAACATGTCATTTTTTATTTTTCAGTGGTTGACATTTAGTTGTTAAATTATGTTAATCAGTAGTTGTAAATTTGGTTTTATGAATATACAGGGCAAATGCAATAATTGCAACCCATTTCCCCCGACTGATATTACATTTATCTTAAGTTGTCATATATTGTAGTATTTTATTGTGCAAAAGCAAGGTCAAATTGCAGTTAATACCTGCTTAGATTACCTGCTTCAAGGAGTGGTGTAATTTGATCCCCATGTGGTGATAACAAGTTCGCCTATGTAAATCAATTATAGAAACAAGTGAGAGATGATAGCTACACTTGGCTGGTTGCCTGATTTTTATCGGCTAAGTTTCAGAAAAAAGATTCAGAGTGTCATGCCGTCTACAATCAATGATCTTTCATCAGTGTTAATAATTTCCATAAGAATAACCAAGCCTTTGAAGCTCCATATCTCATTTCTGTGCTTTTGGTCAGGGTACAGCATGTGGTGAAGAGGGGGATGTCAGTCTTATGCTTAATATCATTGATGCTAAGACTGATTGTATAGCAATGTGAAAAACAGCCTTCACCTGCTTCTTTTGTCTATCGATTCATAACACTTGCATTAGATACCTGAAATATGTGCAATGAGGAGAATGCGTATTTATGTTACAGCCAGACAGGAATTCTGGTTTGAAGGCATTCTTAGTTGGACACCCGTCTAGACAGTCATGATAATTGATGATTACAAATTAAGGTTGTAGGAGATTCTCAATTATCTGTATTCAATATCAACAAAGACACCTGTGCAGATGTATTGTAGGGGTTTTTCTAAAAGTATCTGGCACTCTTCAGTTATGCACGGTTACAAGGGAGTGCCTGTATTCTTGGTTATTGTACAGAGTTCTAATTCTTTTATTCAGCTTTGAGATAGGAGTCTTAATATTTTTACATGTACTGTAGTACCATAAAAATTTTGCCCAAGAGATGCTGGCAAAGAATTGACAATGTTCGGTGGCATGCTTCAAAGTGATAGTTATAAAGTGTTTTTCTAGTAATGTCATGATTTTTTTTTTACATTGGTGGATGCATGATGTTGTGTATAATTTTTATTCTGAAATAAATTACTTGTTGCTCCTTATGTAATACATGTAGGTTCATCTGTCATTGGTACATGTACATGTAGGTGAAGGAATTTTGGCGAGAAACAGGTACGCATGCATTCTTGACCATATGCATTGTACATTTAATTATTCATATTTAAAGCCATTCCATCTCTCACAATGGACTAAGTGCACTTGAAAGTTAATGGTTAGCTAATGGAGCTAGAATAGCAGGACTTCACAGTCCATTTGTATTCTTGTTAAGTAGGAAAGCAATTTGTAGGAGACAGTGTAATTTGCACAGTTGTACAGGGGGTTTCCCACAGCCTTGTTACATTTGGTATATCCCTACTGCTGTAAAATCTCTAAATAACTAGTGCATCTACACATGTGATAAGGGCCATTTTCCAAAAACAAGATATAAATAACAGCAATGTCATTTTGTCCTATAAGGTTTTCTGTTAATAAATTTTATACTGAAAAGGGTAGTATTACAAAAATGTCCTTTATATTTTATAAAAAGTATATACATGTAAGATATTTGTTTGTCATCATTGGCTGAGACAAGCAGCAATTACATTTGTAGAACTTCTTAAGAGGAAAATATGTACATGTATATAAACAAATTTGAAATGACATCTAGTGCTTATTTATACATGTATATGAAAATGGCCAGTAATTTTGTCTTAACTTCTCTAAAAAATATATAGTTAACATTGGTGCCCATTTTGACTATCTTCATTGAATTAATTTACTAGTATAATGTACCTTGAATATAGTTAATCTTCAGGATTGAGTCAGCAGGAATGTACATGACATGCATGTTATATAAAAATAGTGATGATTGAGAGTGCAGAATACAAAGCAGAAATTTAAATAGGATAAAAGTTTTTTATTCACAAATATTAGGAGAGGATTCCTCAAGTTGTTCTGCAGAGGAGTTCTTGAGATATCATGCTATACATGGTACGTCTATATGTGTGCAAAAAATTCAGATGTCCTATAGGTTTGTATAACACATGAATACTTATGTCAGAGAGTAGTTTATTTGTCAGGATGAATCAGTTAAGACTACTACTAATAAAGACTCATCATAATCTTGAGAACTTACATGAAACAGATCTTCATGGGTATAATTCAGTACAGATTATATTGTGCCATAAACCATGTGCTCTGAATTTGTTTATAATAATGCGGGAAGTGCACTCATTATTTTAGGTTAAGTGTAGACCAGTCATGCATACCAGGTATGATTTAATTTTGCATGATACAGGATTTATATCTGCTAAAGTTCAATGTGTTGTTAGTGAAACATGGTTGTAGCTGTTGGTTGCTGGGTTTTTGGAGATTTTTAGAGTTTGTACTGTAGTTAAACATTATCAGCACACATAGACCATGGTCTTGGACCTCTGTAGCTGACAGATGGAGATGGCTGGGTTTGGTGCCTTCAGGAGAAAAGGGAGAGAGAGCTCTCACTGTTTGCTTGTGGGCAGGGTTTAAACCGTATGACTTTTATCACAGGCAGGTTTTTCAGTGACTGCCGGGCTATTCTGGTAGATGAGCAAGGTAATGGGCTGGCTATGGTTGAAACCCTTACCTGGGAACGTTGGACATGCACATCTATACTAGTGGGAGTCCTTTCCTGCTAAGATATACTGTCTTACAGTAATTGCCACAGCTCCTGTGGAGACTAGAGTAACATCATGAACATTTTCAAAATATTTGAAAGCTAATTTGATCCATTATTTTTGAACACTTTATTCATGTGGACTTGTTTCTGGTATGTTAATTTAAATAATAGTATACATCTCTATAGATGACACATTTATTCACTATTTTTTCACCCCAAGGATTAACAGAGTAATAATAGACACTCAGAGAATGATGATGATTTTTAAAATGCTTAATACAACTTAATATTCTTTCAAGTGGTATATCCTTTGGGAAGAATAATAACTTTAGAAATACTGAAGATAATATAAAAACAGGATTTGAAAGTATAATTCTGACATCAGTTTGCTGCTGTAGTACATTTTAACATGAAATCTGGCAGAGCATAACAAGCAAGTCTACAACACAAATATTTAAAACACATGGGACACTACATGTGAACCATGTTTGTACATACATTCCAGGTATACAATGCACATTAAACTGAATTGTTTGGCTTTTAAAGGGAAACCACATTTAATAAAAAGAAATGAGAATATGTGTGACATTAAAAAATATTAAGGAATGTTGTTTTTTAATTGAGAACATTTTATCTTACCCATTGCACATAGTTGTTTATTGTTTTTTGTATCTTGATCTCATCACAAATACAATACATGTAGTTGCTACATGATGTGCTAGATCACATCTTAGTTGATCATCGCATTTGTGACATTGACGATAACTATACAGCATGCTTACATGAGTAATAGATGATAGGTGGAATTCTCATAACTCAATAACACCTATCACAACTTTTTAAGGAATGCTTAAGGGACTGATGATGAACATGGGCAATTTTTCTTCATTTATTTGTGTTTAAGATCCATTAAATGCATGAACAAATTGATGGGATCTTACTATATTATTATATATGTACATGTATGAAGATTTTTGTATTCCTCTGTATAGAAGTTAGAAAGTCTTCTCATATGTACATATATAAAACTAGCAACTTACCCTGTGGGAAACATCATAAGTTTATAAGAATGATGTATGAGTCTCATTAACTTTACCAGAATATTATACATGTACATGTTATAGTGTAAGGTTTTCGCAATAGTATGTTATTAGACTAAATGCATATTTTAATGACAAAATATAGATGCTGTGTTTCATGAAATTACATACATGTACTAGCTTCCGTTTCCTCTTTCTCTGTTTCTGTTCTTACTACTCATCATTTATGACTATGCATGTTTGTTTGCCTGACTATTGCAATTGGCTTTTTGTGTTCCGTCTTTATAGACTAGTGTTAATGCTTTTCATCCTGCACTTGATAGGTAAAGTATTCAGGTGCTACGATATGTAAGCAAAACCATGGATGTAGTGTGTTCATTTTACATCCCAGCCTAAACTACTGGTATAGTTGTATCAGTAAAGCAGTATGAGAGTAGATGGGCGATGAAAACCTGACAGGCAGAACTGAGCAGTGATCGTGTGTCAGGTAGTCAGTACTGTACATGATTGTAACTAGTCAATCTATGGAACAAGATGTATAGATGATCTGCATATATATTTCTAAATGAGCATTTCTCTGTTATGTATTTCTCTAGGAAGGGACAACACCACTGATTCTGGCTGCAGCTAACAACCATATAGAGTGTGTGAAGGAGCTCTTGAAGCAGGGTGCGGACCCAGGTGCTAGGAGGCTGGTGAGTGATGGATCAATTCATCTATGATCTCCGTAATTGATTAGTTTATGTATGACGCATGCATCCGATCTTGCTAACACTGTGAATATAGCTAGGAAGCAGCCTGTATTGAACAGCAATTAATTACATTCTTGACTTGCATATTCACACAATTGATTGACACGTACGTGTATACAAGAGGCGTACATACACCTTGTGTTCATATATTGTGTTAATAAACCCTTGAACTGCAGTTGTGTGTAAAATAAACACAGTCCATGGAAAGCAGTCATTTCTATTCTTCTGGATGTACAGTACATGCTGTATTTGACCTAAACGAAGTTACTCATTGTGCCTGATAGGGAGTTCTGTTGATCTTAGAAAGGTGTTTGTGGGTTTGTTTTGAATGTACAGTAATATCCTTCGAGAAAAATGCAAGGTTCATGACATTTATATGCCTTTCGAAAATTCACTTTTTTGTGAATTTTCAGGGTAAATACAGTAGTTAATACATTTTGTGTGTCTTTACTGTGACTGACCTGAAACAGCTAGTATATGTGCATATACATGTATGGAGAAGAAAACCAGTGTACATGTAACGTCCTAGTCAGTAATGTAGGATAATAAAAATATGTTATGGATAGTGGGGATACCAAAACTTAAGGGTACATAAATAAGCCCAGTACAAATTAACCATCCAGATGAACTCATTCTTTGTGCCACTGTCTGTCTGTCTGTCACTTTCACCTTGGCATGAATATTTATATATTAACAGGTATGCATGTTTATATGTATGTATGTAGATAGAAAGTATTGATGAAAAACTGATGATAGCAGCTGGGAAATCTATGCACGTATAATATTGTAGGTGTTAGTTTATACATGAAACACATGACAGATTTAGGGCAGAGGAGCAATGGCATTGTCACAATACACCCATTCACAGTATCGACCACATATGTGCTGTTTTCCATGGGTATAATGTTGAAACTTCTGCGTCCATGTACCCTTGCTGAAAATGAGCCATAGATTTATCTGAAGATAATTTTAG
This sequence comes from Acanthopleura granulata, assembly GCA_016165875.1. Taxonomy (NCBI): domain Eukaryota; kingdom Metazoa; phylum Mollusca; class Polyplacophora; order Chitonida; family Chitonidae; genus Acanthopleura; species Acanthopleura granulata. The sequence continues at coordinate 20,001,775 of JABBOT010000004.1, forward strand.
GGGAAGGAAGTAAAATCACAATGCAAGAAATTACTGTGAAACTCAATCTAAAGTGAAATTCAACTTCATGTACCCACTCGACTAGCATTTCTGCTTAAATTATGTCACTCGGCGCCATTACATAAACTTAGACAGACTTTTTACTGGTAATTGAAAGCTCAGAACTATATCTTTTGATTACATGATTTGCACACCTGTACCCTTAAATGTATTTTTAAAATTGCCTCTATTTCATTGCAATCAGCCAAGTTATCCTCTTTCCTTATGACTAGTTATTCTCATTGCAAAATTATTTAATTGATCTGGCCCAAAATCAATAGTTTGATGCTTATGATACCTATTGACAGTTGGTGTGTAAGTACAGGTGTATATCAAGGCAGGGTTTGTGGGTAGGTAGAAAAGTAATCTGATGTACATGTATTTGTGTCTACTTTCATGAAGCATGTGCACAACCAGCACATGTAGTGTAAATGTCTGTATATGTCTGGAACAACAAACACATCCTGAGACATGATACATCTACTTCCCTGGTATACTTTCAGTCAAGTATATCTCTTCTGGGGTTCTTTATGTATTTGTATATCTCTCCTGACTTAAGACCAATGAGTTTGTTTATCGGGCAGATGCCTTATCTGCTGGAAGCGTTTGGCACATACCAGATCTCACTGTCAAACAAGAACATCAAAACACATCAAAATCACAGAAATTACGTAACACTCTGTTGTAGGCATCATACAGTCCACACCTGGCAACAATCTGTAACCATGGCAACAGCCTGTCATACTGTGTTGACCCACTGAATCATTGGATTGGATGTGTAGAACAAAAATTGATTTTGAAAATGGTCCAAATGCTTTTCCTGGTGCGCTAAGAATTTTCAAGTTAGAGTGTATTTTTACAAATGAAAAATAGTTGATGTCCATAAATTATGTTAGGGTAATCACAGAAGTAAAATATAAATTTATCTATTCAAGGATTATCATTGTTCACTTCTATGTACTGGCAGAACTAGTAGGACTTTTGCATTATCATGTAGAAATTTTACATAGGCTGCATTGGTGTGAAATGAGGACCTGACATAAAACTAGATGTACTGTTATTTTGATGTAGTGGGAAGGGTAGAGATAGACATGATTTTCACTTAATTCTTTTACTTTTGGCATTATTTGTCATTTGAAAGGATAATGTGGCTGAAGAGATCTTGATACTTCTACAACCCACAAAGATCTTTTCTTGGGTAGATCCAGCAGATAATCTATTAGGTTTTGTACACTTTCATCTCATACTCCTGCATGCAATGATAAGTTTGTAAAGCTGATGGATGTGCTGCCTGTCTGGTTTTATTGCATCAAGCTTAAGATACGTCAGTCTTATCAGGCTGTCATCAGTGGGCTTGTCTTATATCTGGGAGTGATTACTTCTGGCTATGTTTCACCTTTGTACATATGCCACCTAGCATGTTTGCATCAAGTTGACGGAGTTAAGGCTTGTTTACCGGATATACCAGTCTTCCCAACAGGAACATACAACATTTTCATGAAGGTCACATGTAAAGCAAAGTTGACATGTATTATCCAATGAGCTTAAACATATTTGCATACACAAAAACAAATAGAATCTTTATGGGAGCACTTCATCTAAAATTGATCATGAATATATTTATTTGTTGTTATGTGCAATCATGTTTTGTAGTAAATTTATAATAGGGTGTTTATATCCTGATGATCACACAGCCAGCCTCTAAAATGAATTGTGCTTCCTTGAATTCTGTTTGTTTATGAGGGAAATTAGTTATTCCAGGGAAAACAAACTAGAGTCTTAGTTTTGAAGGAAGGGTTCCTTTCCCTCGGTTACATGAAAAGTTTACATGTACATAATGTAATGTAAATTCATGTGTGTAAACATACTTGTCAATCCCTGTAATTATGTGGTGGACAGTACAGATTTTGGATTAGCATATGTACTCACATATTTGTACACTGGTTGTTCTTGAACACTATTTTCCCTAAAAATCTACCCAAATAGTACATTTTAGAGGCGAATAAAGGTAATGAAGTATTACATTTGGTGTCAGTATTGAGTAAGATATCATCCTATACATATACCTTCCAAACAAACACAGTTTTAGGTCAGATACAATATGTATGAACAACACATTTGAAAACATAAAGCTGTACAACTAATAAATATTTATGGTCAAAAACATTATATGTATGTATATTAAGCAAAGTTCAAAGTCACACTTTGTATGCAAAATCTTTATATTTTATGTACACATATACATGCTCATAAAGACTGTAGAATATAAATATGTGATATTACAAATGGTTGTTTTCATAAGGTATACATTTACATTGCATTGCATAGATGATCATGTGTAGACAGAATGTATGAATTAGCGAAAAAGATGTCTTGACATTTCACTGTGAAATATATACTGCAAAGCTCGAGGGAGCTGACAAAGGTCTGGCAAGATAAAAATGGAACCTGATATTAGTTTTGGCTGATATTCCCCAGACTCTCTGTCTCTTGTTAGCAAATGTGCCAGTAAGCATTATTTCCTGTCCGAATGTATGAATAGGTATAAGGTCTAGCTGAATGTAACATCATTTCCTTCTCCTCCCTCTGGTTCCTAAGGTTGGACATTGTTACCACTGAGACATGTACAGCCATCCTAGCTTGTACTCATGTTACCAGTGCCCTAGTGCTGTATGACATGCATGCTGCAGACAGGAAGCAAGTGAACCAAAGAACGTGTTTTATGCACAGTGTATTTATATCTGACCTTTGTGCTTTACCTACTACTTGTAGTATGCATGTTCTTCATTTGAACACTGTGACCATGCTACCCATGAATATCTCCAGGCCAGGAATATCCTCTCTGCTTTTTAGGATGTAGGCTTATTTGAAGAAGTTGTACATATGCATGTAGCCGTCATCTAATCATTAATAAATTATCAGGGTCATGTGGGCACGTTGTTGATGTATATTTAATGCTGAGGAGTAATTCGTAGATTCTTGTGCTTGTACTACTGCAGTATAATTGAAAACAATATAATACAGTTTGATATCAATCTGCGACATTTAAATTAAATATTAGCATAATTAGTGATGCTAAACCTGAATCAATGTATATAACATTCAGATTGACGAAATGCTAATCATAAATTTGGAACTTCAGTTATGTAATTTATGCAGTACATGTATATATGTTTGCAAATTCGAATATTATCCTCATTCAGCCTTTCTCTAACGCATACATGGTCCAGTAAATGTAATTCTTAATCACTTCTGTGCATTTGCCAGTGATCTTTGTTTCCACATATTGCTCTTAAAATAGGCAGTGTGCAAGGACATGTACACTTAGAACCTTTCTCTTCACCAGTTTTATAAATCTGTTCACAAAAGTTACCAAAAGCCTATCATTTGCCATGAGTGCATCACAGTTGACTGAGTTGACTCATAGATGGATAATGGTTCCACTACTACATGTACAGTACTACACTTAAACATGCTGTAGCTAGTATGGTTGAACATGTACATATACTGGTCCCTTGCATGTGATGTTTATGTAAATGGTGAGAAAAGGCACATATATAATTGCCCATGTGGTTCTGATCATTCTATCACAGCTGTATAGATTATGTAAAAGTGCAGGGTACATATACTATGACCAGATGCTTAACTTGTAGCTGCACATTTACAGAAAACCTGCAATACCGTCAGCCTGTTGTTGTTGCTGATCAAGTTTTGACAGCTGCCAGACCTGACTAATCCATCAAGCAAGCTTTGAGTCAGAAATGCATGTGTCCATGTTACAGATAGCACTCCACTTTAGCATGTGCAGTGAAGTTGTAGAAAGAGATTTTTGCGTAGGCATCTCATAGAGACATACCTTACAGTAAAATAAATGCTTGATAGTCAATGTAGCGTTTGAAGGTCATCCAGCAACCCATGGATGTTCGTGTTTCACAATGTATGTGTAGATACCTCTTTTTCTGAACAGTTTTTTGCTTCTCATAAATATGACTGGACGTTATTGAAACTTAACAGTGAAATCCTCATCCTCATTTGTGGAAGGAAAGTTTTACTTTGATGTTTTATGAAAGTGGCCCTTCTTCTAGTAATGTAGTTATCCTGCTTCAAAAATGGAAGATAAATCATCTGATGATATGTACATTTTTTTTCAGACAGGAACATGTGCCCTGTTTTTTGCTTCACAAGGTGGATACAAAGAGATAGTGAAGTGTTTGATAAACAGTGGAGCACCTGTAGACTTGCCCAGTTATGTAAGTACACCACTGGCAAATGTAGTTTAAGATAAAAAATGGATTCAAGTGCATGAAAATTTTCTTATTGAAAAGAGAGAGAAAAGGGATAATAAAAAATGACAAAGCAGCTATTGCCAAGTTACTGAAACATTTCATCGTACTTGTGTTCAGCAAACATCTAGTATTTTTAAACAAAAAGTTATGAAACATTTTTTGAAAAGTTGACTGTTGTAATACAGAATTCCATCTTCCTCCTTGAATATGTGAACTAACTTACACAGACATGAAACTCTTCTTGCTGTCTGTCTTCCTTATATATTTTTTTTAATTCAGATGTCTATGCCAAGACTATATGAGCTGTTATTGCTTAAATAAATGTCCCTGTGATGATTGTGTTATGTTCTATAAGGATGGAGGCACTCCTCTGTTCGTGGCATGCCAGTGTAACCATGTGGAGGTGGCTGAAGAGCTGTTGAGCAATGGAGCAGACATCCATGCACAGATGGTAGATGGCGCCACCCCACTTTTTATTGCAGCGCAAAATGGACATGTCAAAATGCTCAAGTTCTTGTTGTCAAAAGGAGCAAAAGTGGACATGACAAGAGAGGTTTGTGTTTATACAGCATAGAAAAACATTTTATGTAGATCTTGAAGAAAAGCCAACAAGTAATTAAAAGTTAGAAAGTAGAAAGTAACTGAAATGTTGAAGTTCAGTGAAAGCGAAATCGAGCACAGTGGGAAAATGCAAAGCACCACCAAGTTTTCAGTTTTAACCAGTCAGGCTTGAGTTGTTTCTATAATCAGAGAATGCAGCTGTATCTGCTGACATCACACAAACCCATTTTTGCCTTTTAGCCACATGTGCAAGAGGTACAAATGATGCAACATCATGTTTCGAATTGCTCTAACATGACAGATCACTTGACCCTGTAAGACTTCAGATTAAAAGTCGACATGTAGACTTATGAATCACGTCCGAGAAATCTGGCTGAGGCCGATGAGGTCTTTTTTTTATAACCCCTCTTCTGAAATAAGTAAGGTTATATTTTTTGTTGTCTTTTCTTTTTTATTTATATTTTGTGATGTGATATGTAATAATTACAGTTAAAATTTGAACAACATTCCATAAGACCCAGCTCTTGCTGGCTTCCTCTCCATTGATGTGTTGGAAGGTTTTCCAGCAAACTGGAAATGATCATGGGGTTTCCACAGGCTTTGCCCAGTTTCTATGTACCGAAATGTTAGGTGCTATCATGCAAGTGAAATATTCTGTAGTACAGCATAAAACAACAATGAAAAAAATAAATTTTTTAAAAGTGGCTAAGAATGATTGAAATGCAGAGTAAAGCAAGACAACCAGATGTTTGTTTGAGAGTTGAAGAGAAAAATGAACAGGCAGTAAGATGGCATTATAAACCTCAAAAACTACCGAATCATTATGAAAACTAAGTGATTTGATGTGAGAAATAGTTATTTGTAACAAGACTTCATGTGTGATTGTGGTTTGAAGGATGGTGCTAGCCCCTTGTGGATTGCAGCTCAGATGGGAAATGCGACGATAGCTAAGGAACTTTTGGAAGCTGGGGCTGCTGTGGATGCCTGTAGAGAGGTGAGTGCATGAAGCATATATTCTTACAACACAGTTCCTAGATCACCATTAACCTGAAGGAGATGGGGAAAACATGGACAATACAATTGTACACTGGAAATTGCAAGAATTTTTTCCCCACACACCGGTATATAATACTTAAACACTGTTCACAAAAACAAAATCCTAGAGACTGGTTTTAGTTGAACATATTTTCTGTTTCAGGATGGAGCCACACCCTTGTTTAAGGCCTGTCACAAGGGTCACTCGGAGGTTATTGAAGAGTTACTTAAACACAATGCTAACCTTGGCTTGTTACAGGTATGCGCTGATGATTGTGCACATTTTCAGGTTATAAATTCAGGGTTTTCTCTTTGTTGTGTTTGTTTTTGTAAAAGACTCTTCCAGAAAACAGCTTTGACATACAGAATTTAAAAGTTTTAAATATTTGATGTGGCACTCACTGACTCAGTTATATAGCTCGTAAATTGCAACGATGACAGACCCATGCCCAATTAAAAAAAAGTCACTTATTCAAACAGGAATGAGTTGGATTTTAGATCAGGTTTGTTCAGTACATGAAGAAAGCTGGGATGGTTTTCACTTGACATCTGCAGGTTTCCTTCCATCCTCAAGCCTGACAGCTGTCAGAGTTGCATTAATCACCTGCAAAAATATACAAAAAAAGTGAATGTATTTTTATTGCATTTTAAAGATAGTATCCTTTCAAGCTCAAGACTGTGGATACAGGAAAAGCTATTTGTGATTGCATGATTCTGCTTGAAAATAAATTTTGTCATTGTTAAACACTTGAAAATGACAAGTCTATAATTGTTATTTATACATCTCTACTGTTAGATCCTCATTTGTTGCAGAATGGTGAGACCGTTCTCCATGCAGCTGCTTTGTTTGGTCACATGAAAGTCCTGAAGATCCTACTAGACAAAGGGTCTAACCCCCACCTCAGAAACCGGGTAAGTGGAGAGAAGAAAGTGAAATGATGGATAGGTTATTCCTCGGTTGATGCAAATTGGATTGGAAAATGTAATTTCATCAAAGACATTGCGGGGACAATATTGTCATTCTGTTCCCAAAGATATTTCTATAACAACTATATCCCATGATTTTGTTTTCAGGAAGGACAGACTGCTGCAGAGCTGGCCATAGAAGCTGGCTATGACTATGTGGCAGAATACCTCAAGAAGTTAATCAGCGGAATGGACGACAAGTTTATAGATGAGAACTCCAGCACAGCTTAAATCAAAATATCTGTTCTCAGTGACGTGATTGATTTAATTTTTTGAAGATTTTGAGTGTGCGTGTTGAACACATATTGTTTATGAACACTATCTTACTTCTTTTTGAAAGATAATGATAGTACAGTTCTTGTGTATTGGCCATTGCATCTAAAAGTTAGTCAGAAACATTGGTAATGCCATGCAAACTACTCAGCACAAATTTAAAGCACCTATAGTCACTTTAAATCACATAAAGGGATTGAGAAATGAATGTTTTTTTGAAATCCTCACAGGATCTGACATCATATACTCTTAATTTAATTTTTTGTCATCTAAGAACTTGTAAGATTCCATGTACTATACAAAGCGTTGAATCATCTTGCTTGTTGTAGAATTTGTTGCACTACTGTTCTACGCTCTCATTAATGTAGTATTGTGGTTGCTAATGGAAAACTCAGTTTTATATCTTTATTTTCTAGTTTTATTTGAACAGTCGGGTTGCGAATTTTATCCTTGTGCCTACACTAGTTTATTATGAAGCTTCAGAACAGTTTATGGTAAATCCTTTGATCCTTAACCCACTTATTCTTTTTACACAGAGTGTATGCTTTACAACTTATTCAGGTGTCTTTGAGCTAATTATTATGCAAATATGAGGTAGATGAACTATGAATTGACAAGTCATAAGCACTTGCAGACAAATAAGGAACGGCATTGTCAGTCCATATTCCAACTCTGTGCACACTGGCTGTGTTGTGAGTTATTATTGTTGGCTAGTATGAAATTTATGCAACAGAGACACATAATTAAAGTGTGTTACCAAGTTTGTAGATTTTAAACCGGTGTTGCAAAAAGTGACAGCATTTAGTTTGGTATGGTTATATATTCACTGATGTGTTTAACCAAATATGTAATTTTGATGCTTGACTGTGCCTTAAAAACTGGTGATTTTTGTTAATAATTGTATGTATTTTTGTGCACCCATGTATTCCTGCATCATGCTCATGGTCATTTGCATATTTGCTTGAATTTACATTTTTTGGTGAACAACCACAAAAGTGTTTGTTTTTACTTGTATTTACTGCAAATGTATGGTGTAGTCATGCTTCTAAATTCACTCAGGAAATATATTTTAGTCAGATTTTAACATTATACCATGCCAATATTCATATGACTATATTGCCCAGCTTTGTTACTTTGTTCACTAGCACATCTGGCATGTGGAAATTTTTTTTTGTATTTATTGGCATTATTTATTTGTAGTTGGCTTGTGAAAGTTTCAGCTTTTAATTAAAGGGAAAAGGGTTGCTGTTATCACCAATTTATACAATTGTTATTTTATTTTCAATTGTTTCAAACTATGTTTCTCCTGGATTGACTAGTACACTGTCCTGTTTTACACTATAATAGCTTAATGTTAAATGGTTGAATTTATTTTACCCGAATTCAAAAATTACGAAAGTACATTATGCTATATGTAAACCTTTCTCAAGGTTCTTGAAGAAAGTAATAAAATGTCAGCTACTTTCGTCAAATGTGGGATTTTGTTAAAACAGAACATGCATGAAAAAGATAAATTATTGTTACAGATTACTGTGTCTGTCTGTCTATGATTCTTAGCCTGATAAAATGAATAGTTTGTATACATGTAAACATGTAACCTTTACATGTATTTCAGTCAAGCAGTTTCAGTATTTTTTGCCAAAGGCCTGGATTGTTAATTTAGGTCCAAGCATGGCTTCGTCAATCATTACATTTTCTATCTCCTGTTCTTTTTTTTTGATCGAAAATCATCTTTGCATGATGCAGAAGTGAGAAGTCCATTAATGAATTCATTTTCATTGCTTTCTATTTATCATTCTCATGATAAAATTTGCAACAGCACTAACTTCAGGTATATTATTTAACAGGCATTGGATGCTTTTAAAAGATATTAGTTATAATAGGCTGTGACATGATGCATTATTGCTTGATTTGAACCAGTCTACTCTGAAACCTATTAAGTCAATTCTAAAACCATTCGTTATATCATTTCAAGCCCATAACTGGAACCATACAAAAACAGCTGCTCTTGTTGAGACAAGTATATCTGGGATACTTCAGAATCTCATCAGTGTTACCTCTGGAATAAAATGCTTCATACTTGCATGTATTGTTAAATGTTCATTTAAAGCATCAGTTGCAAATGCAAGTTGGATAAGCTCTAGTCAGTAGAATGATTCTTTATAGCAGTTTGTGAAAAATATTGACAATTTTCTTGGCATTAGATTTTTGTGATCATTTACATGTATATGTGTAATCAACATATGTCATTATGTGGTATAAAATCAAAATGCCTATCCAATCTATACCATTTGTTGTAAGGTTTGCTTTCTTTAGTTTGTTTTCTTTAGTTTGTTTTGTCTCAGTCCAGAATTGTATTTGAGGGTACATGTATATACTTCATGTACCTGCTATCTCTTTCACAGTATAGTCAGTTACCAGTGCACTTTTAGCTTTGATTAAAAAGTAATTGTGGGTTTATTTTGAACTGATGAAAATGAGTAAAACTGACATGGTTTGTAATTTGTTTAATATTTTCCTTTGCTGTTAAGCTTTGTATTCACAAGATTCATTATATGTCATACTATATTCAAAACAAGGTATTATATCATCTGGTGCTGATATATGCATTTCACAATAACCTTATACTAATTGTCTTGCCAAAGTGAAAAACACAGAACCTGATATACTGCCACAAGTCACTCAGCTACAGAAATCTTTGTTGGTGTGAGTTATAGTGCCACTTGTATAATCCTTCTTAATGCTTCATTTTGAATGCATTGAGATGTAACAGTATCAAAATTGATTTCACACCATGACAAGTTTATATTCAGCCTGAGAATTTTTTATTATGCTCAAGATTGTTTTAATCTTCAAATTTACAAGGATTGGGAGCATGCATTTCTGATACCAACCTAAGTATCCTACAAGTATACTAGGAATAATACGAGTTATTCTATTTTTTTCAGACTAGCTTTAAAACTGAACACAATGCTATGCAGAAAACTAAATTGCCAAATTAGTACAAGAATATTTGCTCCAAATATTGGTGTGTAGAGTAATATGGTGGCATTTAAACTGTGTATAAATATATTTAGTTTAATTAAATAAATGAAGCAGAGTGAGCATTGAATGTTATGTGAAAACATGTCATACATGTATCATGTTTGGAGTTTTATTTACACATGGCATGCAGCAGTCTTTGACTCTTCTTTTGTTTCTTTTCATTAGAAAGGGAATGACTTAAATCTTAAGTCATGCCAGTACTATCGATAAATTCATCAGTAATTGTAATATTCATACAGTTATTTTAAATGTTCAGTTCTATAAATAATGGAGCTGAAAAATGAATAAAAATGTCACTATTGGAAATTTAAATTATGCCGTGTTCATTTGCATACAAATGAAGAATGTCATCTCCACGTAGAAAACATGCATGATGTTGAAAATGTATCCTGTCCTAATTCTTAGATCTAAAATGCCATTAAATTCATGGATAATTATTTTCATGCAAATAAACTGAAAACAAATGCTGCATTTGTTGCAGATGTACAACTACTGTGATGTGGGCATTTAGCCTTGTGTGGTGTAACTCAGTGAAGTGCTGGAGTTTATCTCAGCTGCACCTAATAATGTATTGCTTATTCTCTTTTCCATGGGTTGTGTGCTAAATTATATATATACATATATTTGTGCTGTATATACTTGATATAACTCTGTATGAGAAATACAGTATACATTTACAACATATCCAGTCTGGTGTCATTCATGATGTGGTTTGTATGGAATCTGTTGCTCATTGGTTTCCGTGCAATAACTGAAAATTTAATATCATTTTGTGTACCCTCAGATCAGCTTACCTAACTTTCCATATTTTTTGGATTGGTGCTTTACGCTGTACTCAAGAATATTTTACTTATTCGACAGCAGCCAGCATTATGGTGGGAGGAAACTGGGCAGAGCCCTGGAGAAACCCACGACCATCTGTAGGTTGCTGGTGGGCCTACCCACTTACTGTTGGAGAAGAAGCCAGCATCAGCTGGGCTTGAACTCACAGCGATCGCATTGGTGAGAGGTACCTGGGTTATTATACTTCACAAGCGTTAAGTACCTTGGCCTCAATGCCCACACAAACACATTGCCCACCCTATACGCATTACCCACACTGAACACATTGCCCATACCAGATACCCTGCCAACACCAGATACCCTGCCCATGGTACACACATTACCAACACCAAACACATTGCCCACGCCAGATACCCTGCCCACACAAGACACATTGCCCACACAAAACAAATTGCTCAGACTAGACACATTGCCCACACCAGATACCCTGAGCACACTACACACATTGCCAACACCAAACACATTGCCCACACCAAACTCTACCCACAGCAGACACCCTGCACACAGCAGACACATTGCCCACACCGCCCACACCAGACACCCTGCCCACAGTAGGCACAATGCCCACACCAAACACACTTCCCACACCAAACACATTGCCCACACCACACATCCTGCCCAGAGTAGACACATTGCCCACACAAGATATATGCCCACACTACACACACTGCCCACAGCAGACACCCTGTCCACGGTAGACACAATGCCCACAACCAGCACACCCTTCCACACCAGACACCCTTCCCACACGAGACACATTGCCAACACCAGATACCCTGTCCACACTAGACACATTGCCCACACCAGAAAAATGCCCACACTAAACACAATGCCCACACCAGACATCCTGCCCACAGCAGACATAATGCCCACACCAAACACACTTCCCACACTAGAGACATTGCCCACACCAGACACCGTCCACACTAGACACATTGCCAACATCAGATACCCTGCACACACTAGACACATTGCCCACACCAAATATCCTGCCCACACTAGACACATTGCCCACACCAGATGCCCTGCACACACTAGACACATTGCCAACACCAAATACATTGCCCACACCAAATATCCTTCCCACACTAGAAACATTGCCAACACAAGACAAATGCCCACACTAAACACAATGCCAACACTAGACACCCTGTCCACAGTATGCACAATGTCCACACCAAGCACGCTGCCCACACTAGACACATTGCCCACACCAGACATCCTGCTCACTAGACATACTGCCAACACCAGATACCCTGCCCACACCCTACCCACAGTCGACACATTGCACACACAAGATTAATGCCCACACTAAACACAATGCCCACTTCGGACACCCTTTCCACAGTATACACAATGCCCACACCAAGCACGCTGCCCACAATAGACACATTGCCCACACCGGATACCCTGCCCACACAGAACATATTGCTCAAGGTACTCTGCCAAAACACACTGCCCACATCAGAAACCCTGACTACATATCGCCCACACCAGACACCCTGCCACAGTAGGCCCATTGCCCACACCAGGCAACCTGCCCATATCAGAGACACTGCCCACAGCAGACACCCTGCCCATACTAGACCCATTGCGCACATCAGACACCCTGCCCACAACAGCCCATACTGCCCACAAGTCTTCAAATTGCTCCATCTTACATAACACAGCAGTAATTTGTGCAAATGATAAATTCTTGAACACATGAAGTTGGAAATTGATATATATATTTTTTGCATCAGACAGGAACCTTATTCTAACTTGTTTTTGTTTTCCAACTTTGTCACAACAAAATACAATGAATCCATAATGATGACTCGCTTTCACTCTTAACCAAAAGAAATTAGACAGAGACCCATAATGTATGTACACTATCGATCATCTTTCCTCATGTGTTGTAGGGTTCAATTTGTTCACATTTACATTTTCATTTAAGTCTTTTGCTGAAGTTGATGAACCAGCTGCAGTTTCAACCTTGGTGTCGGTCTGGCTCATTCCAGTGCGGGACGCCTCAGCCATCATCCGGATTTTAGTAACAAGTTTGGAGGCAGCATCTTGTTTCTTCTTTGCTTTTAACTCTTTCTTTCGCTGCAGTTCCTTTTGTTCCAGCATTTCCTGGAATTTAGCATCTCTGGGATCCACATCATAGCCAAAGAACTCTCTGGCTTCCTCCAGCAGTTTGGCCTTCTTTTCCTGCTGTTTGAGGGCCTCAGCTTTTTTGACTTCAAGTCTTTTGTTATACTGTTCAATCCATTTACTCATTTGAGCCATGTTTTTCTCAATGAGCAGTTCTCTGCAACAAAAAGATACACAAAATCAGTAATATGCACTCTAAAGTAAAATGAGAATAATATTACATCAAAATTTAGTTATTTACTTCACCAATATGTAGAGCCCTAGGATTCAATGTTACACTAAAAAATAAAAATACCAGGGTATGCCTGTTGAGGTTATCCTGATTGACACTCCAAAAAAGGGCCCTTACAACTGACCTTAAAGAGTAAAACAAGAGTAGACAAAAACTTCTATTTATTTCAATAGAAATACTAATACAATTTTCAAGCACTTATATATTAGTATCCACAGCGAAATGTTGTTTCAAAGTAAACAGAAGTTGTTATTCATTTGTCATCCAACTCAACTTCTAAATTCCTCTCAATGATAGACCTTAAAATGGACAGAATTTATTTATTTTTCTCATAATTAATAAAATCCCTATCCCTTTCATTAGCCGGAATAAAAAATTCCTACTGACCTACCCTATTTGTGTCTCCTAGAGTTAGACCACCCGTAACATAGAATTTTTTAAGAATGGTATTCACAAAAGGCAGTAATGCATGTATGTGGACAAAGATCCCTGCGTTTTTGATAAGCTCTTAAGAGTTACAACATACAATTTCAGATGCATGTTATTTAGATATTAATGTGTTTGGTGTTGGCAATGTGTCTATTACAAGGCAGTCTGGGGCTGCACATATCAGTATTCCAAATTTTTCAAAAATTTCACTGTCTGATATACCTTGATATAACCAGGTTTATGGTTTGTGTCCAAAAAATCCCCTGTAGTACTGGTACGTGCATGCATGTATACAACACTGACCGTAAGCTTTGACTTTACATGGGGCATGTTTAGTCCCAGAGTGTAGAACAAGGGTGTCTAATATATATTTATATACTGACATGTACGCACCACTGGCTACCCTGTGATCTGTGCATAACCCCATATCAAAAGGTCACAGCCGAGATTCTCGGCTTGGACATGTTAGTATATGACTTGTACGAAGTCTGACTTCATATTAACCTTTCCATCCTGGTTCATGCATTTGTACTTCAAAGAATTAAACGTTCACCCCGATGTTTAATATCTAACGCTTGTATCAATGGTTGACCAACCAGGTAATTGTCAGAATTTGAAAATAAGGAGAGGATATTCAGCTTGAAATTGAAGAATCAATGCATTAACACTTTACAGCCACTTCGGAAATTTATGGAAAATGCTTGCTGCATAACCCTTTGCAACCCAATGAATGTTTTATAGTTCCACATACAGTCATTTTCAATCTATGCAGTCAACCTAATTAAGCAAAAGCAATCTGCATGGAGAAACCATTATACCTTTTCTTTCTTCGCTCTTGCTGTTCCTCCTTCACAGATTGTAATTTCGCCCATCTTTCTTGCAAACTTGGCTCCCATTCTCGTTCTTCTTCCTTTATTTCCTTTAACTCCTCTAAAGTGGGCCAACAGATCCTAGCATCGATTCCAGATTCTTTGCCAAACTTAGCATACAGCTTTCTTTGGTATTTTGTCGTTTTCTGAAATATATATTTCATCTCTGGCATTTGCTTGGCATGGGCCATCCTGCGCCGGTTGGCTTCCGACAAACCAGATACATTACGAATTTGATCAATTTCGACTTCATCTAGACCAAAGGTGTCTGTGACATCTACTTCGACAATTTCCTCTGATTCTTTTGAGCTAAGATGACGTTGTGTGCACACAGAGGGCGAAATCCTTCGCAAAAATACTTTGTGTTTTGTCGATATTTGACGTGCACATGACCCTAACATGCTGATGGACATCGCCATGACACTGGATTCAGGGGAGATCACCGGTTTATAGCATGGAATTATCCACCCTTGGAGCAGCAACATGACATTCATCCCCTTCCTCATGATTTAATCTTAAAAACCTAAAATTGGCAAGTGACTGTACTAATCCCCTAAGAACATTCTAGTCAATTAGACGGTATACAAAAACAAGAGATTAGTGAAGAATGATTACATATATTACATACAGAAGCCTCCACCTCTCCCCTACTGTTTATTCCCGTCAGTACAAAAAAAGCAGTACAAGTGTTTCAGTCTAGTACAGTAGTTAAGAAGAGTTTTTTTTTTTTTTCTTTCAAAAATGCACCCTGAAAGTGCCTTTCTGATGAGCTAATGAAAGATGATTTTGCTAGATAAATAAACATATGAATAACAGACTTCAGAAAATGAACTGAGTCAGTTGGTATGGTTCACTTAAAACTTCCTCTAACCAAGTATGTCTTTATTTCCCTCCATTTTGGAGAGTTTTCACCATACCAGTGAAGTTTTTGTGTTAAACGAGTATGTAGTCAAAGTACAATGGGTGCCTAGTTCATGATGAAAAATCTATAGTAGACCAGTCCTTTTCACATTACAAACCTCCTGACTTACGCAGTCTAAACAGCACGAGCTGGATTTGAGCCTGCGACCTCAGTACTCATGAGCCGATTGGCCACAATGAGAAGAAAGTTTTAACCAATATTTGTAATGTCTGTGTAGTTGTTATATGTGTATTTACGAATAAGACACAACAGATCAATTCAAGGTACTGACAAAGAACCAGTAATGAAGGTAATGTTATGATGTCATTTTACATCCCCATCGCAAAGAATGAACGTATGAATGTAAGATTATAGTTTAACTCCACTTGCATAATACTGCAGCCACATAGTGGCAAGAACATGTTTAATGGAGGCGAAAACCTAAAAACTATGCCAAAATCAGATGAAAGAGCATGCAAGTTTAATTGCAGATGAAACCTTCAGTACTTATTTTGTTCTCTTTCAATTATTTGATAATATTTTTGTACAGTTGTTATTTGGGACCAACTTTGGTATCTATTGTCTATAAGATGTGTAATAATGTTATAAATGATAATGTTACACGTTTAATCAGTATATTTGCATTAAAATTTGGTCTTTTCATCTAACAAATGTACTCAACCCGGATTATTATTTTTCATATTTTAATAAATATTACCATGAATCAGATTAAATGCATATGTTTGAATATAAACAACTGATTTACATTCAGGCACTTTTATGTGTCACATCCTTATTCAGAACATTTTCATGCAAAGACAATATGCCAGAGATGGTCCCAAATAACCATCATACAAAAATATTTTCAAGTACTCTTTCTCCAGAAAGAGAAAAATCAAAATAAATATTAAAGACTATATATACAAATAAATTTTTACACTTTTTCATCTGATTTTAGCATCGTTTACATGTTTTATTCTTTAAACCAGGAAACATCTCTGTGGCAATTAATGGAAGGAAATAGTATAATACTTTGTCATGTCTCTTTGTGGCAGTTTATATTGTCAAGGCATGTAACAAAGAAATAACAACACTCGTTCAGTCACATGAATAACACCTGTTTTATTTCTTAATATGTTACATAAAATCATCGCATATTATCACAGTTCAAAATTCACAAATCACACAAACAGTAGTTCTGTAAACATAACTCATGTAAATTGTATTATCACTAACAGGACGGAATATACTAACAGGATGTAATGTGCTAACACAGACACAGGTAAAATCAATCAAGTCTGGAATGGATTTCATTTGCAAGACACATAAAACTTACACAAAAAATAAAAACAATGACTCTATCTGAGGACTTAAAGTAAGTGAAAGTTTTAATATGAAACAGAAAACTTTGATTCCCATTAAAATCTACATTAAATACTGTAACCACTAAAGGTGGTTTGGTGTATATTATTTTCCTTCTGTAAGCGTGGAGTGTGAATGCCGAACTGAATACTGATTACTGTTTTAATACTGTATCTATATTTTCTTCCAGGATACTTTGAAAATATTACAGATCTTTAGGTACACACAAGGAAGCTAATTTAAATACTCACAAACTTTTGAAAAATCTACCGAATTATGCCTACCTTCCACTGCCAGAAAATGAAAGAATATAGACTATCTGATCTAAAATGGAAAACAGACCCAATACACAAAATGTACTGTACAGCTGCTGGTGTCTTTGGAAGTCAGCAATGAGCATGTAATGAAATTCCTTGCTCAGTTGAAGAATTTTATCCATGCAGGCTACAGATCAAAGACTGTTTCCAACTTCTACTGCATTTACACATATCTGACAAGGAGTTTATTTGTGACTACAATTAAAACATAAGCCAACAGGTTGTTGATACAGCCATTGTGATAATTGTCATTGTATTTTGTTAATTCATAATTACATATGATGCTACTGATTGAGATATTCTTAATGAACAAACATTCAAATATGGTGAACAAAATTTAATACAGGCCCATGTTTCACAGGAGGAACTACATATGGCTGAATGGCATACATATATTTGGTACAGTGTATTTGACAAACAACATGTAGTCCTGTATGTGTTCAGTTTCAGCCAAATAATGTGCAATGACTATGTGATAGGTATACACCTATGACTGTAATGTAGCGTCTTAGTAAATAACCTGTAATTTCATGGAATTTTCACAAACTAACCCAATAGGCATACAAAAACTGGTGAAAAAACACATGCCATTTTGTGTGATTAACATTAAATCTCTTCCACCTGATACTCTACCAACCACAATCACAGAGAAATTCTACAAAATCACAGGTGATTTTATACTGTTTTTCAAATGATTTCTGTCCGAGTAATTGGAATTGCTTTCAACAACAGTAGCAGTGAGCGGTCTCCAGTCTATTCCATTCACACTTAACTTGACCTAACATCTGTATAAATAAAACAAATCAACTGATGACATAACTAACACAACATGAAAGAGTATTAACAAACTCTTCAAGACAATGTAACATATGTGTATTCTTTTTCGCAATACAACTTGAAATACCACAGACAAGAAGACTAAAATAATTAAACATTAACATGTAATAAACAATTAACCGTATCATCCCAAGGTTAATGTTTATTTTGCTTTTTTTTCGTTTGTTTGAATAGATTCAGTACCTTAATGAAATATGTGTACACTGAAGAGCATGCACAAGATGGTGTACCAGAATATATGCAAAGGCCTTTATCATTACCAAAAGAGTCATAGGAATAAGAAAATTGACAAGCACTTCAATCAACAACGTCAAGATAAAATAAGAGCCAAAATTCAAATTTAAAAACATTTATTATGAAATAACACTTTCACTTTTTTCTTTTACCATACTGGTATTAAAAATTTGAAATAAACTCACCAAAAGCAACAGACTCACCCAAAGTCAAGGACAAAGTGATCAATATGTTGTTGCATGTAAAATGGCCACCATATCTAATAACACGTTCTTTAGTTATCAATCTCCTATGCTTATACAGCATACATTTCACTAATAAACAATATATCTTAAGTACATGTATACTATAATTATACATGTATATGTTTGTTTTATTTATTGATACTGTCCTTTTTTGCACTTGCTGAAATACACATTTGTTACGACATACTGCCTGGCTATATGTATGCACCCATAGAAATAACATCTGTGTGTTATTACAGTATAATTCACGTGGAATGTGAAATATGCAAACAAAATGTTTGCACAAGTATCCAAGTTTTAACAAAAATCAATCTACATACTGTTATATGATGGCATTTGTATTGAACACATGTTAACTTGTAAGTATGGAATCAATGCATGTCCATACATTTGGGTACATGAATATTAATATGAGCAACAAATAGATCACCATTTAACATTATTATGATTACAAGTAATCACAAAGTAATCCCATTAACTATGAATGCTATGCATTTTTCTTATATAAATAGTCACCTGTGGAGAGTTTTCTACATGGTATGACAATATATGTAGTTGTCTTTCTGACATTTTAACATTGTTCTCAGACAACTTTGCGCTGCTGTTGTAGACTATAATGTTTAGATATCATCATCATCATCATCATCACCATCCTGCAAGGGGAAAATCTCCCTCTCTGTTTTCTTATCTCCTTCATCATCATCAAACCACCTGAAACAAAAAACAGAACCTTTGCAACATGTTACCTTTCAAAATGAACTTCAACGAGGATACAAAATGAAAGAAACCTTCTGAGAAACCTGTCCAAACAATACATGAACAAATCTTCTGTTATTTTTTTTTCAGTTTTCTGACCCCCTCCCCTGCTAATAAAACAGATGAAGCCAAACATATGAATCCTTTTGAGGGCTTTGTGTACCATACTGATAATGTGAAGTAAAATAATATCACATTGACTTTCACCACAATAAACAGATCATTTGAAATCAGAATAGCTATTTTGAATGCCTGGGTTTAAACAATTCATCAAACTCAAAAGAATCTGATTTGTCTATAAGTAATATGACTTTCAACAAGGTTCATCATTTGACTTAATATTGGGTGGCCTTTGCATTTACAAGGTACCCCATTTCATTCTGTTTAAACTCTATTGGGCAAGTATTACATGTATATGCCACTGTGAAGAATATCCCAGTCTGGTTTAGAGGCGGAAGAAATTGTTTCAAGCATATGGGTACCATCGCACCTGGGCACGTACTGAGCAAACCACCTGTTTGCTTGTTTGACTATGCTTTAACATCAGTTTCAACATTATTTTGCCTATATCATGGCTCTGTTTCAGAGTAGAAGGCTGGACCTAATGACAACATATTTAAAGTGCTACCTCAATGGATTGTCATGCTGAAGACAACGGAGGACGCCCCACAGTCACATTATTCACAATATCTACTGTTTATGATTTTTTGGAATGATGTTTTATGCTGTACTCTAGAATATTTCACTTATATGACAGCGGCCAGCATTATAATAGGAGGAAAGTGAGCAGAGCCCTGGGGAAACCCACGACCTTCCTACATACAATGCTGAAGACGCCAGCGTGAGCTGGACTTGAACTCACAACGACTGCACTGGTGAGGGCCACCTGGGTCATTACACTGCATTAGCGGAGCCAACCCCTTCGACCAGAGTGGCCCATGTTGTTTATGAGGAAGATGTTCTACGCCACCAAAACTGGTACAAATTTAAAACAAGCCACCCCTACTATTGGCCACAGAAGAGTGGTTTGCCTATAAAAGTTAGCCTATATTAAAATGTAGCCTATATTGTTCCATTAGTACAACATTATGCCATGTAAAGACTGCAGAACACATATATGCCCATCAATGGCAAATTTAGAAGCCTTCTGTACTGTAATATGCCTGGCGGGAAAGGTATAGACTAGTAGCTCAACTTGAAGAGCTGCTAACCATGACAGTGTGTGGTTTATGAACTTACTGTCCACAGTGGAAGATGACTTTGTCCTCCGCATCCTCTCCTTCTCTTACCATCACGTTGTCCAGTTTCCAGCCTGACCCTGCCCCAGTTCCATCATGACCAATCACAATACGAGTCAACTTCCCAAGGTCAACAGCCTCCACTACAAAGGTATCAATCTGAGGAGAGAAAAGCAATGTATAAATACACATTTATGGCACAGATTTGCTATAAATGGTTAATTTTATTTTATTTGAATCGATATTTTATTTCACCAAAGAAAGTATGCCTAATTAGCCTAAATTTTTTCCATGACTAGGTTGTTCATTTTTCTTTATTCTACTGAGTTCTATTAATTTTAGAAATGTGTTTCAAGGCTATTTTGAAAGGCTTGGTAATATCCTACTAGAAAATATAAGTTTCAGCAACAAAAGTAATATATGTATTTTATGGCATTTATTTGCCTCTAATGATGCGCTTTTTGGGTACAAAATTTTAAGTCGCTTTGGGCTTAATTTCAATAAAGAGTAAAAAAGATAACCGGACTTCACTGGAGAAAAGATGGCTCAAACAAACAAAGCATCAGCGCTAAAGATATCCATTCCATCATCTCCACTTCAAAAGTAACATTAAATTTACATCAGCATGCATTTTCACAAATCAAGTGAAAAAAAGACTTGTGTTCTTGTTAGCTTTGTGTACACTGCTGTCTACTAAGGCTGGACAGGTTGAAAATCTCCAAACACTGTCACGCATGGGCAACCAAACTTCCCCAAGAAATGCCTTTACCTTTCCAGATTCAAACTTATCTCCACCCTCAAGGTTTGTCTTTAGTACACGTTTCCCCGAGTCTCCTTGATCTCCGAAGATTGTCAGGTACACATTTGCGTCTGTCCCGGAGCCAATACTCTCTCCTGTGTCCACCTCGACATAATACTTCTTCACTGCAATCGTAAAGTATGGGACTATTTGTCGGCTCAAAGTTTCATGCTGATTCAACATCAATGATGTCATACAGTACACACTATAGAGAATCAGAATCTTGCCTCTCTAGACTACTACAAGGAAGACACCCGACAGCCCAGGGTGAGTATCACACACTAGGCTGACCAGTGCTTAGCATTTTCCTGTATTCTTAAAAATCGACTCCTAACAATCTCACTGTTTTGCTCTATATATATGTATACTGTATAAATGTGCATGGAATAAGTCATACAGCTAGTTGTCGAGAATATGTAACTAACCAAAGAAACACCTGAACACTAGTGTTTTAGCATTATTTCAATGACACCGGCAACATGCAATAGGCAGATTTTTTGGTCCAATAGTGGCAATCTACATTTGCATAGATTAATCAGTAGCTTTTTTAGTTTGTTCACTATGTTCTGTGCCATAAGCTAAAATATTCTTTTGTAGATTATTCCAGTGATGGAGCTTATCCCACACAATTACCTTGTAGTTTGTCGTCAGATGATGCCCCATCCGATGGAACCTCAACCACAACATCACCATAATCTCCCTCATAACTCAAAAGTTTGTTCACAGTGAATTCAAGATTTGTCTGCTCTACAAGATTCTCCAGAACAACCTGTATAAAGATCACAAAAATTGTGATTAGAATTAAAATCACCAGAAAGATATGACAGTAGAAAATGACCAACAGGCATATATACATGTACAAAAACAAAACCAGACATAAATGCAGTTATGAGATAAAATTCTGCTGAGAAACAGCTGACAATCAAACATCACATCTGTACTTGCAAATCACAACCCTTACTGTCATACATATATTTCACAGTCAGATCTAATACGTAGGAAAATTTGCTTAAAGGTGACCATACAGATGGCTGAATACAATGTCTGCCTCAAAATCTCATTATTATTTGTTACATTCCTGTCCATAATTTTGCTAGAACTCACTGATTGTCTTTTGGTTGCTCAGTTAATATTCTCAACATTGTTCTAGTTTTACAAAGGTGTATGTAGCCAGTTTAGGGCTGAGGACAGCATATAGAGGAAACTATAGATCATATGAACTGACATATGAACAGGCAAAAAAGCAATCCTAAGTGAAGTTTCATGCCAAAGTACCCACAGACTAAATGTAAACCAATTTTTGTTCCAGCCAGAGGATCATATGGAAACCAAATACTGTATATGTAGCTGAAGGGCAATTGGCTAGACAACATCTTAAGGCAAGGTTTCAAGCCAAGATACCTACAGAATAAGGGCAAATTTGAGACCCGATATCATGTGTAAACTACATACCTGACAGACTAATGGTTTGGAAAAGAAGGCAAAAACAATTCTGCAGTAAGGTTTTATGATAAAGTCATCTCAAGCACCAAATTTATGCTATCTTCTGTATTGGAGTAATCAGAGAGAAATCCAAAATGTTTTACCCAAAATATCATGTGAAAACCAATTACTGGACCTTGTGTGCGTTAGCAGACAAATAGTTTGGTGCATGCAGGTAAAAAGCCATCTCAAGTAATGTTTCATATAAAACTATGATCAGGAATGAGTGATGTTGGTGAATAAAAAGGGACCAATCTGGCAAACACTGCCTTCATTCTTTGAATAGTCTGAGCTATGGAAAAAAAAATCAACAGTATGTGTCTTTTAAACGGATTGTTCAGCTTAATGGCATTTTGCACCTTGTCCACTCTCCATGCTGGTGACTCTCCAGTGTTGTCATGCTCCAGACGTATCTTCTTCACTTTGCCAATCTCTGCTAGCTTTGCAGACACCTGGAAACATACATATGTATGTGGTGTACACATATGTATATGTATGAACAGAGAAGTTCATCCAGCTACAACAACAGTATAATTAAAACTTAAAGTGGACACCAACTCAAATATTTCAGCACTCACATCCTTTGAAATCTCATTACCTTAAATTTTTTTTTTGAATGTTTGCCAGATACATGTTGTACCAAAATGATAATTCTTTTCAGGAACACTAGTCGAGGATGTTTTTATAATGCTTGTCAGGCCTGATGAAATGCAGGCTCCAAACCCATGAAAATTAACAACACAAAATCAATGGAGTGGTGCGAAACTGATATTTAAATGTTTGCAGAAATCACTATCCTATTTGTCAGGCACGGAAGAACTGTAAATTGCTCAAATAAAGGATTTCAATTAGGAAATGTTCTTGGATGTTCTTGGATGCTAATCATTTGTGGATCCTATTTGTACTGCCAGTATATGTATAATTTTATCACTATATGTCAAAGCGTCAATTAAACAAAAATAAAAAAGCTAGAGCAAACAGTGTACATGTATACATTTATCAAGAAAACATACGTTAAAGGACTCTGTATGCCCAGCTAGAAACAATGGTTTCTTATCCTTCTTGGTCAGCGGACAAGGTCCCGATTCCCCATCTTGACCAATCACAGTTAATGTGACTTTTGCGTCTGTTCCACTGTCAGCCTCACTGTTGGTTGTCACAGAAACCTGGCAGTCTGTAAAATATACACACACATATTAATGTCCCTCAAAATTTAGCTTTGAACACCCTATTCAGGATGCACAACTAAGAGTTAACTGGTGTCCAACATGTCCAGGTGTTTATGACAATGATGTTGGGGTTAACATCACAGTAATGTTGGTCACTATCGTACATGCACATCTAGCTAGCCACATTTTTCTCTTTACAATGTTTTCTATTTCATAAGTCATTTTTTACTTCATTTACCAGATAATGGATAACATTTACCTGGTTTCTCATCTGTGGATTGTTCTTCTTCGGGTATAAACTTTGTCAGAAATAATTCCCGTTTTATCAGATTGTCCTCTTCTCCTACATCTAACCACCTACAAATGTCAAGTCCAATGTTATACTCCAATGCTGTACATGTTACTACACATGTTTTTCTCCACACTAGCAAAAAATAAAATTGTAACAGAAGTAAACTAGAATAAAAGTCAGTGATTGAAGGCAAGCAGAAACAGAAAGTTGTCAAACATGTAAGCGTAAGTTAATAATTCCCATGTAATCATCCAAACCAAAATACAGCTCAATGAAGAAATGAATTAATGGGCATATCTCAAACGGTGACAAAGACCGGGACCAACAAGGAATACAAGTATATTACAACAAATCTATCTTAATTTAAGCTTCTGTTCCCCATAAATCTACTTCACTTTAGATCATTCTCAACTCAACTAAACATTTGCTTCAATGAATGTACCTGTCATATATATAGCATAAAGTCAAGTTTGATTAACATCGGTTCAGCAGTTCCTATGATATCTCGCAGGCAATGTGTAAATTTACAAATTATATATGACTAGCTCACAACACAGTTACTTTTCACTTACTTGTCACATTCAAAGACATACTGGCCACGTGGAGGCTGTGGTTCCATGACAATAACCTTGTCCAAGAACCAGCCTGAGCCTGGTCCATCTCCATCATGGCCCACCTTCACCTTTGTTAATCTTGACAGGTCTACAGCTTCAATCATGAAGTGGTCCACCTGTAAAACAAACATAATCACCTTACAGGGTATTGTATGTATATTGATTATATATGTTAATGACAAATACACTACATCATCAGCCAAATAACCAAAGAGGCAAACTGATTCAACCAGTGATATGTTTTACGGCACTTCATGTTACATGTAAAAATGAAAACAGGATTTATTTCATTTGCTCTACGAATCTAGTTTGTGTGCCTGCAGCCCAAAATGGGTATAAAACAATGACCTCAGCAGGTTAACCTCACTAACCTGGCCCTGTTCAAACTTGTTGCCATTGTTTGCAGACTTGAGCAACTGTCGTGGACCCGAGTCCCCTCGTTCTCCAAACAGTTGCAGATAAATGTTAGAATCTGTCCCGGCACCCAGTTTGTCACCTGTGTAAATCTGTATGTCATACCTAAGCACTGTAAACAAATAAAAATCAAGGTTTGTTCATTGTAAGTGATTATTTATTTATTTCACCATATTGCCGTGACCATCGGCAGATTGCTGGTTGACTTTCCCTAGTGCCACCTGAGAGGAAGCCAATAAGAGCTGGGCTTAAACTCACAGCAACTGTATTGCTGAGAAGCTCCTGGGTCATTGTACTACGCTAGCATGCTAACCCCTATCGGCCATTGAGTCCCTCGACATAAGTGATTATTAATTGTTCATTTGTTTGTTAAATCAAGGTTAAATTACTTGGGTCATATCATAGTGATGTCTCTTTGCAGCATGTCAGACCCAACGCTGACATATTTCTGTTGCTGCCTCACTGGAATGCAAACACCACAGACACCGGTTCCATTACAATGACATCAGGCCAACCAGTGTCTGGCCTACTATTCACGCTGAACACCAAGCAAGACAGTGTCAAGATTACTGATGTTAAAATCATACGTATCACTTGACTTGGGTTTGAGTCCTGGATCTACAGTTTGCAAGACAGACACTCTGTCCACTACGTCATTGCAGCCACTCAATCAATAACTGAAAATCTTATGAAAGAGTACAACTTGGATCTGTTCAATTGACCGAGACGCCATTATAAGACGATGACAACTAACCCAGAAACAGTGAACTTGTTCTGACCAGTAATTATATCTGAGCTGAAGGAGACAAAACTATAAGTACAACTGTTAGTTCTTTTTTTTCTCTTATGAGTTGGTGATGTTACATCTCATCATTAAGAGTAAGTTCTTGAACTGAAAGGAAAACATTGGAAGGAAACTCATGAAATCAACCCACCCTCGAGTCAAATAACAAAAGCAGAGAATACATGAATGTTCAGGATGTATAAACACCCCAACACTGACCACTAAAACAAGCACCTGACTCTTTACCTTTCAACATGTCATCTTTATTGGGTTTGACAACTGGGAATTCCCTCCAGTAGTCCCTCTCCCCATCCACTTTGATCCATGTGTCAGTGTCAAAGTCGTACTCTGCTGTAGTCTTCACATTCTGTAGTTTGATCTAAAACACAAACAGTTCAATCTTACAGTAGTGAAAAAAAACATTGGTTACGGTTGAATTTATATAAAAACTATACCAAAAAATATGCGAATATTTTTCCCAAAACAAGAATTCTAGCAACATTGGTGCCTACATTGACACAATTCACCTTATTTAGACTGTCAAATGTAGTAGACATTTTATCTCTAATTTTATAAATTATTGTCAAGTACGCTGTACCTTGTCAATGAACCAGGTTGGGGCTAGACTAAAGTCTGTGAACCAGTTCCCTCTGGCCTCTACATCATGGAAACCAACACGCACTTTGTACACATCACCAACATCTTCTTCAACTTTCACCTATATAAAGAAATAAAACATCTATGAATATTACTTGAGAAGGAGAGTCAAAAGTACCTGTTATACTGTAGGCAAAGTACCTGTTCGGTAATCTTTCATATCATTATTTTAACTAATATTCAAACCACAAATTGGCAAAAAAACAAATAAAAACAAAACAAAGAAACAAAGAAACAAAATTATTTCACATGAAGTGTGTACATCTAATGAACAAGACAAATTTATTGCAATTATCACAAGTATTTCAGAACACCTCATGAACTCTTACATCACACTGTTCTGTAGATCCATCTTTGAATTCAAAATCGTCTGACTCTCCAATAACAATTGGTTTGGAATGACCTTTGTCTCCATACAAAATCAGCACTGCTGCAGATTTTGTTCCAGATCCAGGTTCTGCTTTTGTTGTCACCCAGACTTTCCAGTCATTTCCTGATGTTGGAAACAAACAATAAAACTTTAATAAACATATAGTTCAATTTTTATATACCTCAGAACAATTGGTAATAAATACTACTTACTGAAATGATGCTGTAAAATTATCACTCCTATTAGCAAATAATTACTAATAAATATTCTTGAACATAAAACAGGTGACCCACCTGGTTTTTCATCTTCTGGTGGAGTTTCCTCTGGTTTATCATCAGGGGTTGCTGCTGGGGGGACCTGACCTACATCTCCCAGAATAAGAATGCGTTCAGTTAACTTGTCATCTTCACCACCATCAAGCCACCTGAAAATTAAAACACCACATGATTTTCTAATCATGATGATCCCTTTTTGTTTTTCATTTTTTTGTGGGGGGGGGGGGGGGTATTTTATTAATTTTTAAAAATAAGCTGTAGTCTTCAAGTACATTTTTGTACACGTAATCAACTTCATGGCATCAACATTATATAAACATGCTCCATAAGCTGCCTTGGACTGAGAAACACAAGGAAAAAAGGTTAAATAATGTTTTCGGGCAAAATAGGCTATGAAATCAGTCCATCATGAGCAAAACAATCATTTTTTGTTTTCCTGTTCCTCTTTTCATTGCACAAATACATGTATAAATTTTTTAATATATTCATGAGGTTCAAAAGTTAAATGACCGAGAAAATGCCTTTTCAAGTTTATTTATGTGATGCGGCGTTTACTTAAATAAGTTATGCATGGCACGTTAATTATCAGTATTTGCTGAACAAAAACTCTATCCACTTACTTTTCACACCCAAAAGAGTATTCCTTCTCTGAATCTGCAGTCTCTTTAATCACCACTTTCTTCAGGAAAAATCCAGCCCCTAGTGATCACAGAAACCAAGCAATTTAGACTGAGCAATGTAGTGCCCTAACATAATTAGTGCACATGGAAACCACACCCTGAAATGCAAGCTCACTATTTTCAAGTCATCTGCTGACCACAGTTGCGTAATTTTCTTTTAAACTGATTGTGTTGCATTTTCCTTACTGTCAGGAATCTTTTTGGGCATAATTTACCTCTGGACTGATTAAATTACATGTACTGTCCAGCAGGTTTGGAACTAACTATCCATGTAAGTGTCCATGTAATTTAAAAGTACACTGATAAAGTTTTACCAGGTGCACTGCTGTTGTGACCTAGGATGACCTTCTTGATATTCCGTAAGGTCACAGCCTCTATCTCATACAGGTCGCTCTGGAAACAAAGACAAACAATCATTTTTAATCAAATGAATATAATTCTGGAGTACTTGGGTATTAATGAAAGATATTATACTTTTCATACGGTTTGTTACTGTGTCCAGTGAAGAGCTTACCTGGTTGTGTTGGAACCTTGTGTTGTTATTGACAGCCTTTTTCAACAGTCTCTGTCCAGTACTGCCTTTTTCACCATACATCTGGATGTGTAAGGCAATGTTTGGGGAAATCTTATGGACATCTCCCAAATGTACAGAGATCTGGTATTTAATCACTGAAACAGACAAAGTGCAAGAAAACACTTAACATTTTAACTGGCATAAATTAACACATTTGCATCATCTGTAATACATTTTCAGTAGTCAAATCCCAAAATAGTGTGCCAAAATATATTATGTATCATGGGAACAGGGAAATACTAATGTCGGATGACCACGCTTATGTTAGATTGGGTACAATCTCTAGGTACAAATTACAAACCTAGTATATCATATTTCTATAAAGCCTCCCATTATTACCTCGACATCTACTTTACATATCCAAAGTTACTGAATTTACACATGTTTTGCTCAAGTGTAACATGCCTTGGTGTTGGACAAACAAATTCATGTACACTGTACATTATCATACTGATACTTGACAGCAGGGTGAGGTAGAAAGGATCTTAGAAAGCTCTAACAAGTACTCCAAGTAAACTGTATACAGAGTAAATTTCTACGAGTAAACAAAATGTGAAATATTCACAAATAAATGTCTCACATCTTAAGAGGCCCTAACAAGCAATCTTCTCTATAAGAAATCTGTACGCCCTTTACGATTATTTTGTTAGCCAATATACGAATTGTCAAATGGAATGATTTGTTTCACCTGGTAAGATAGGCATTGCTGGCCATACAATGGGAAACTCCTTCCAGCCATCCTGTGATTGGTCCACTCTCAGCCAATCACTAAGCTCATAGCAAAAGTGATCCTGAGTGTCCTCATCAAGGAAGGAAATCTATTCAAAAGAAAGGAAGAATAACCCTTCTTGCTCAAATCATTTGAAATCAAGAAAAAGCACAACTTCATACTAATCGTAAATCTTCATGAGAAAATAACTACCTCACAAAACAGGCAAAAAGGATATTGAAACATGAATATAAAATGATTTTCATAATACTGTCACATAGTTTTCAAAATCAGAGAAAGATAATATCAACAAAACCATTTTATAAAAATAGCACATCTAGTGCTTAAATATTTTTTGGCAAGTGTAATTCAAAGTGCTCCTCAAAACAGTAACATAAAGTACTTCTCAAATCCAAACTTCTTGTACAATGAAATGAAGAAACAGACACATGACATATTCACAGCTGCTGCATTATTATGAAGGTATGCTTCTAATGAACTCACTTTCTGTATCTTCAAAGATTTCTCCTTTGTCCTTTCAGCAAATCCCATTCTCACTTTAAATAATTCTCCAACATCTTGGTTCAGCTTCAACTGTTGTTTTGTAAAACGAAAAAAACACAGGTCACTAAATGCTCCCAACTACCAACAGAAAATGGCTGAAATACAGTGACAGATTTCATCTCCTTATCAGGAGAGAAAAAAAGAAATAATAAAAACAAAAAAAACTTGTCTCCCAAACTCAGAGAAAACTCCACTTTGTCAAATCAATACAAAAATTAAAATTTATGAAGAGCAGCTTTCTGTCATATCCTGTCCTCACACCTTAAAATCATCCAAGTTTCCAGGTTTAAAAACCTCTCTCGTTCTGGCAACCA
The DNA here is from genome assembly GCA_016165875.1 of Acanthopleura granulata. NCBI lineage: Eukaryota > Metazoa > Mollusca > Polyplacophora > Chitonida > Chitonidae > Acanthopleura > Acanthopleura granulata. Next base: position 20,032,076 of record JABBOT010000004.1, read on the forward strand.
TAGCTGTTGCTTCTGTTTCACCTTGGTCACCACACAAAACAACTACAACATCAAGGCCTGCCATTTTCTTCTGTTCTTTTCCTGTCAGAGTTTCCACCTTCCAAGATCCCTCTGTAATCGAAAGTTATCATTTCAAAGTGGTGACCTTTATTTAAATCCACAACAGTTGACACTCAAAGTGGCATAACTTAGTGTTGCTTATGTCATAAAGAATGACTTTCAAGAGTTTTGTATAACAAGACCTGTATTCTAACAGCTGGTGTGACCTATATTTATGGAATTTGATGAACAGCACAAACTGTGCACAAGCAACACATGTTTAACCAACTTCATTCTGCTAATAAACATCAACAATACAACCAAGCCAATGGCGTTCTGATACCTAAACAGAATAATTGCAGGTCAACTCAAAGCAAGATTCCTGACAGTGTTTAAAAATCAGGCTTACTTAAACAAGTTACATGACAAATGGTCTGTCCAGTCAATCAGCTGTTCCAACAAGCAAATTAGAGAATTCATGTCCCATGCTAAATACATCTAGACAAAACTTTTGTTTGGATCACAAGGGGTTTCAAACTAAATCTGATGGGCCACAAAAATAACCGACACAGAAAATTTATAAAACTCAGACATCTGAAGCAGTAATAGCATAAAAACCAAAGTGTGACAGACAGTTAAACATTAACATCTCTCACCTTTACAGAGGCATTGAATAATTCCTGTTATTAATAACCTTTCACCACATTATCATATCTCTTGGAGTGTTAAAGTTTACAGTGTTGCTAATTCACACATTATCTATCAACCACTCACTGGACATTGGAAGATCAGGCTCCAAGTCTCTTGGAATAGCAACAGCACCAATTTCATGGCTGGACACTGTAATAGTTGTAGAAACTTCCTCATCTTGTTGACTAGGATCCCCAATCCAGCTGCATAAAAAATAAACAACAAATAATCATAGATGAAGGTATTGGTTGTACCAGTTGTTCACTGATACATTCCACTGTAACTTCATCATTTAAAACCATTTCAATAAATTGATTAAGTCCTTACTTTGTGTGCTTAGTTGAATGTCAAAAACCAACTTTTTTCACGTTAGTTCTTTTCTGATGCAACCTTCAAAATTTCTTTTTTTGTGAAGACGAAAACTGAAAAGGATTATCAATTAGACAGCTTAAATACTTGTCTTGTTTGGTGACTTCTTTAATAATCTAACAGTTAATATTACTTGAGAGTAAAGTACATTAGGCAATGTGCTAACCTGTCATATAAAAAGACATCTTCACTACCAGCAAATCTTCCTGCTTTCACTATGACCTTTTCTAAATGCCATGGGTCACCTGGGCCTTTGGCAATCACAATCTTCTCCAGCTCTTCCAAATGCACTGCCTCTACCTCGAATTCATCCACCTAAAACACAAAATCAGTACTACAATAAGAGACCATTATTTTTTTATTTATTTATTTGATTTAACGTTTTACGACATACTCAAGAATATTTCACTTATATGACGCTGGCCAGCATAATGGTGGGAGGAAACCGGGCAGAGCACGGGGGCAAAAACCCACGACCATCCGCAGGTTGCTGGTTAATTCACAGCTTTTGGTGGGAGACCACTGGGTCATTGCGCTCTGCTAGCGCGCTAACTGACTGAGCCACAGAGGCCCCCAAGAGACCATCAAGAGTAGAGAAGTATTTGTGATGACTTAATGGTTCAATGGGCATGGTTGTTCAGTTGAAACACATTGCACTTTAGTTTTTAATCACTCACAGGAGTGAAATATTCTTGAAAGCAGAAATAAAACCAACCAATGAACCAATGAATCCTCCCCCCCCCCTTTTTTTTTCTAGATTTCAATATATTTCTTCATGCATCAGATAATAAACATCGAGATTGTAAAACCAGGCTATACTGCTGCAATACAACTAAAACTCTGAATTTAGTGCAGTTGAAAGTAATACCTGTCCAACCTGGAACTTGGTTGATTTTTTCAGGTTCATTGCCAGCTGCCTCCTGCCTGTATCTCCATCCTGTCCACAGACAGTGATGGAGACAGAGGAGTAAGTGCTGGCTTCCTTATCAGAGCTGGTGTGAACACTGATCAGGTACGTTTGCACTGAAATGATGAAACATGACAGAATATACATCTATGGGAAAACAATTCATGCAATGCCTATTTGTGAATGATGCAACTACATGTGTCTGTCAAAATGTTGTGGACATGCTCACTGGTATTTCACTCACAACTGTATGACTTTGGCAAAAATACATGTATATCATAAGTGTTATGAGAAACTCAATACATGTAGCAGCATATTATTTATTTATTCGTTTGATTGGTGTTGTAAGCCATAATCACACGTTTCATTTAAATGACGATGGGCGGAAACCAGACAGAGCTTAGGGGGATATCCATGCCCATCTGCAGGTTGCTGGCTGGTGAGGAATCCAACACAAGTTGGACTTGAACTCACTGTGACGGCACTGGTGAGAGGCAAGCAGTCTATTAGGTGTAAGTGTTACACGTACACCCTCACCAATCATGTGTACACTTTACATGTAACAGATCACATGCTTCACCTTTGCAAACTGATACTGCAAATTATAGCAGGTGTAAAAGAATCTCACAATAAACAGAGGATTGCACCTCTTTATAGTACTGAAGTCACTTAAAAACACTCAGTTTAGTATCTAGAGGAAGAGTATGGCCCTTCGAAATTAAATACAGGCCTTGAAAAATTCAACATCAATTAAGTTGACTCAACTTAGATTTCTAATTCATCGCAATACATTTATCCAAATTCCCATGAACGGCACAAAAAATGTTGAGTCTGCATACAATTTACATGTACTACAGCGTATACCTGTATGCTCATTTCTGGTTTTAATGCACTCTTCTTATTACAGCTTCAGGGAAATTCCTACAGTACTATAATTAATTAGTGTTTATAATACAAAGTCCCCTCACCTGGTTTTACAGGCTCGGTTGGTCTAACTGCTGGCAACTCTTTATAGCCATCCCAAAACACTTTGCCAACTGATGGCCCAAAATTAAATCTCAAACTCTCCTTAGTGTCATCATCCTCCAAAATAATCTGTCAGTGAAAACATGCAAATCACGAAGTGAAACTTTCACAAAAGTTACCACATTCCCTTACCACATTCCCTAGGTATTCCAACCACCCTAATGTCCTTTAGAAGATGCTACAAACCTGACCAATTCACCTTATGTTTATAAATTTATCTGATTGATGGTTTATGGTGTGCTCAAGAATATTTCACTTGTATGACGGTGGTCAGCATTATGGTAGGAGGAAAGCAAGAGGACCTGGGGGGAAACCCATGACCATCCACACATTGCTCCTTCTGTTTAAGAGTAGGCAAAAATTGAATATAATACAGAGGTATAATATTCTAAAACGGCTGAATTTCCATTTACCTCAAAACAGTTTAGCTTGAATGAAGTTTTCACTTAATTTACTATATTTGTTTATTTACATGTATTTATTGGCTTTGTGTTTAATGCTATATACTCAGAATGTTTCACTTATGTTATGGCTGCCGGCATTATAGTGGGAGGAAACTGGGCATAGCCCGGAGGGAACCCATGATTATCTAAAGCGTGCCAGCTACCAGTTACTGCATACACATTCTCTTAGCCACATGAATCTCACCTCTTCTAACACCCACAATGTTTCTGCATCACTTTCCTTCCCCAGACAAACTCGGATCTTCTCTATCTTTCCAATGTCACCAAACTTCAAGCCCTGGAAAGAGTAATCCTATGCTCAGAATGATCTCAAAACTTTGAAGACTTGCAATTCGCTGTATAATTATGGATGTATGGAACTAAAAGTCCAAATTCATACTTTTTTTCATTCCTTGTGAACAGTCTATTCTCAAGTTTAACAATATCAGAAAATCTTTGTTTTTATGTCATTTGATCTGTCCACTAATTTCTAACACTCACTTTGTACTCCTCTATTTGTCCCAAAATCAATGGATGGAGTTTATCAAGTTGAAAGACATCTGTCACTCCATTTTCACCACACACCAGTAGTGATAGCTCTATCGGTTGCTTATGATCAACTGTATGATTACAAAGTTGAGTCACTGATGCCATGGTTACTAAACATGACCACACCCCATCTGAAAAACATGAAGTATATGGAGTAAAAGTATAAATTTTAATGAGTTACATTTTATTAAAAAATTTTTTTGAAATTTACAGTCACTATTTTCACAGAATGTACAAGCATGACATTTCCAAACAAATGAAAGTAGACAAAACGTACTTGATCTCTCTCTTTGTAAGCTGTCATCAGTCTCAGCTTGAATGGGAATGGTAGCCAGGGGCAGTAACTCTCGCACAAGTTTCCTATCCTCACAACCAGTGTCAAACCATCTGAAATATTCACCACCAATATATACATTTCTTTTCCACAACTGCTACATTCTAGAATTTTTCTAGAATATAAAACCATGGCCAGCTTAACAAATTTCCTGACTTAAATCTAATTAACTTCAGGCAGAAACCATTAGTTCTGTTCCCTCATTCAGAGAATGTCTTGCCATAACAATTAACCTTAAAACAACTTGCTAACAGAAGTTTTGCAACATTTAAGTTCAAATAACTTATAGGAACACAACAAAATAACTATCTACCTGTTGCATAGGAAGACTAGTTCTGTTGGTGACGTTAATGTCTTAACCGTCACCCTCTCACAGAACCATCCTTGACCACGCCCAGTTTTGTTATGTCCAATCACAACCTTTTCTACCTGGCCTAGATCTAAGCTGCTGATCGAAAACTCATCAACCTTCAAAAACAAAATACCCGAATATAAATACATGTACATCTACATCCAAACGTTTTGAAACCATACATTTAATTTACATAGATGAATTTTTCAAGGTTGACTTGCAAGGCAAATGTCTGTTTGCATGTCTTCATCTCCATTTAGCAATAAGCAATTAAAATAAATTATATTCCCTTTTTCAATCAAATTTCATTTTGCAGCTCACTTAAATGTGCTTAATATGGAACCCAAATATTTACCTGCCCCTTCTTGAATGGATCACTACTCTTTCGTGGTGTGGCTAATGGCCGCTGACCAGTTTCTCCCCACTGACCTATCAAATTGCAGAACACTTCTGCTTCAGTCTCCGCACAATGTTGCTTTCCAGTCAACACAGACACAATGTACTTTGTTTCTGGAATGCCAAAAAGCAAAACATTTACACATTTTTTATCTCAAACTACTAATTTGAGGAATAACTAACACTTAATCTTACACACATTCGTCCAGACTAAATCTCTTAACTGTCAGTAGATTGACTTTTCATTTATGTAAAATTCTACACTGGATGCAATTTGTTCAGATGAAACAAACACTGAATTTTATAAATTATCATTCATGAGTTATTTTCAGGAGGAAATGTTTGCCTGCACATACAAAACACCCTACTAATTACAAAGTAATATTTGTAAAACGCGAACAGAATCACCTTCCAGCGGTGGAATGTCTGGTCTTATGGCAGGCAGCTCCGTCATTCCACCAGGATTATCCAGGGTTGACTTCACCCAATTGTTGTAGTTAAAATGAAATTCTTGTTCAGTGTCATCATCTTTCATTTTCATCTGCAGTAAGAACAGAAATATTTACCATCAATTTTCATTGATTTCATTGATTCAATTTATTTGAAAATTTACAACCACATCTGACCACATTTTTCCCAGAACTAATTTACTTATTTTGCTTAATTCAGAGTTTTATTGATATCAGAAATGTGTCCTGTGGTGTGTTTAAGAGGTATGGTGATATTCTAGTGGAGAAATGTAAGTTCCAGCACCTAAAAAACCCTCATGACCTTTATTTACATTTATAAATGCACTTTTTGAAGACAAAGTTTTCGGACAAATACTGTATATTGTAGAATTAGTTGTAGGAGACATTATTATTTTTATAATAAACATCCCATAACTCTGCCACAGTTTGACTAACAGTCCAACAGCTTTGCCATGTCACAAAAACATGAAGTTAGTTATAAGTGTTTTCTTATTTTACCTTTTGGAGGAACCATGATGGCTCTCTTTCCTTCCCACCAAAGAATAACCGGACTTTGAAAATCCTTCCTACAACTCCTGTGGAGACCTGAAAATTAACCAGAGCAACTAAAATAAACAAATTTGACAACAAATAGGGTCAATAGTACAGATATATCACAACTATGTTTCCCTGCAGCAGTACTAATGTCAGCACATTTATAGTGCAGCCTAACCAGAAGAATAAAAACTACAGATGACATTTCCTCCCATTCACCTTATACTCTGGGTCAACCCAAACTCCGCTTATCCCAGCTGAATAGCAAGCAATGGGCTGAACATCACCCTCAGGTTATGGTGGACACTCAACTAAACATCTCCACAACAACAGTGTGACAAAGTTTAAAACGTTCTTGTTAGTTTCCAATTAGGAGACACCTTTGTGAGCATTATTTTCTTATTATCACTAAAACAACATACACGTATACGCATATCTGAATGAGTCTGAATGGCTGCCCTCTTTGGCCACTTAGCTACTTCTACCCATAAACCTGACCACTAATGACCATAGTGTAATTCTTCTAATTCTTAGGACACACATTAGCATGACTGAAAGATATGGATTAACCACGTGAGAGAAGAGAAACCTTGTATTCTTGTTACAATTACATGCATATTGACATCAAAGAGTAGATCAAAATGTCCCCAAAATGAAAGAATTTAATAGAGTATGTAAAAAATCTAGGTAGCTGCATTAAACATTTGTGCATAGAACGTTTATGGACATTCAATGTACCTGCAGTTTAACTGATGACCCTGCAGTGAGCTCCTGTTCAAAGTTGATCTTCTTGGCATCAGACTGACCGAGGGTACCATAAATGACCATAAATACATCATCCATGGTCCCTGCCTCTTTCTGAGTCCCAGTGTGGACCCACACTGTCCACTGACCCTTTGAAACTGATTCCACATGACCTCTAATCCCATGGGAGGCAGGCTGAACTCCTGGAATACACATACATATCTCTGTCTATTTATGTTAATAAACAACCTGTCTAGGCCTATAGTCTTGCTGGCAGGCCAGTATCACCCGATGTGAACGGTCATGGAAGACCTGTGTGATCTTCCCGGCTTACTTCAGGTATCTCAGTTATAGAGTGTCCCATTTCATGGAGAAGGTATGGTGCCTGAAGAGAGCAGTTTAATTAAACCACATATATTCACACTCTGAATTTAAAGAACAGAGTTTGTCATTTGACAGATTGACAAATGGATTCTTAAAAAAAATACTGCCTTCACCTGTCACTTCAAACTGCTTCATTGCCATGGTTTCTCCCTCCTTGACCTCCAGCCAATCAGCACAGTGGAACACACTTTCAGTTAATGCTGCCTCCCCTTCAAGGATCAGAACATTATCCACAAACCAGCTTTGACCTAGTTACAAAAAAAAAAGACACAAAATGTGTGAACAAGTTAATCATAACAGTACTTATCTTAAGGAAAGTCAAAGTGGAGTAAAAGTTTACACAATATAAGGTCAAAAAAACAATAGATATATTTTGTTAATTATGGTAACACTTTGGCTTCAAGACAAAATCTTTACTTAATTGTAAATAATTTGCTGATTCCTTCCTTTCAAGAGAGACCTAACAACATGACGTACCTACTGTACGTTAATATGAAATTGGAATTTCTATACACTGAAAGCTGGTTTCATTTCAATTGCTATTTAAAAAAAAAAAATTAACATATATACAATACAGCTACTTGCCAAATGAATCTTGCAGCTGAAAGAGTTTAATTGATGAACTCATTTTGCTCAGAAATTCAACTTTTTTTTATTCTTTCATAGCAAACGTGCATGTATCTTCAAGTAATAATTTAAATATCTAGTACATGTACCTCGTTTCTGACCACTGTGCATCAATTCCACCTTTTGTAATTTCCCCACGGAAACAGCTTCTATGACAAAGACATCCATTTGCCCAGATTGGTATGGCTCAGCATTTGTCTTGGAGTCCATGAGAGGGCGATGCCCAATATCACCACGGTCACCGTACAAGTTGAAATTGATAGTGGTGTCTGTTCCTGCCTCTTTCTGTTCACCAGTGTACACAACCACAATGTAATGCAACACTGAAACATGAGAAAACTTAACACTGAGCCACAATTTCAGGGAAAATGAATTCATTGCAATTATTTCCATTAGTATAACGTCCGTACTAAAGCATGCAGCACATATCTATGTTACATGTAACAGTTACAACTATAGGTAAATGATTAGTTCAAACTTCCGCTTATTTACCGACAACAACTATCGCCTTGAGTTTCTCAAAAACTGATAAATTTAAATGACACTTCTTAGACTCTGGAATCAGCACAGACTGAAATTTACAAGGTAGGACGGTTTACATTTGTTAAATCCTGGTACTGCAATTCTACAACCTTTACTGACATTTGCAAGATATTTATTCAAGAGCATTCTCAGAGAATTATTCTGTGAACGCTTAAAAATTATAGCTCCTGTGAATCCTTGAAACTGGCCAATCCAACCTATATAAATTCGTCACCAAATCAAATTTAAAGGGCGCATAAAACGCACTGAAAATAACTCTTTCACTTGCAAAAATGTTTAGGAATTAGATTGGTTTATCATATTTAAATATTACCTGGCAATGGCATCTGCTGAGGTGGAGCAATTGACAACTCTCTGTGTAACTGGCCATCATCTTCATCCACAGCCAGCCACCGATCAACATAAAGGGTTATCTCCTCCTGAGTATCCTGATCTGTTAGCTTGAGCTGCATGAGAAACATACAGTGTGATGCTATCCGGATCGTGGACAAGGATTTGATTCACATTTCTTCAACTATTTTTCTTCAACTACAGCATATTGTGTGACTTCAACTCTACATGAACCAAACCAGAATTAAAAGGCCATTCATTTTATACAGATATGTGTTCAGTATCTTGACGCACTTACAAATATCATTATAAAGGATTTAAACACATAGTTTAATCTAATCACTGCAGTCAATCTTTTCAAGTACAAAGCAAAACTGAATAAAGTTTTCACCAGATACTCACGTAGTCCACATGCCAGGCTGGGAAGTCATTTCTGTTGTCATGCTCCAATCGCACCTTGAAAAAGTCTCCAATGTCTCCAACATTCATCTATAATACACCACATATAAACATAATAAAAAACTCTCCAGGTACAGAATATCAATAAGCCACAGCTACAATAAAGCCCTACCTTACATTTCATTTAAATCTTTTGGCAAACCATGCAATTACCTGATAAGCTGTCAGTGTTTGCAAAAGGAACATGGCATTATACACAGATGACTAATAAAACAATTTACGTCAAATTTAACTGTAATACCAGTACTTCCTCAAGCATCTGGCAATATTATATAAAAACATCATAAGAAGAGAACAACTCACTGAAAACTCAGATTCTTTTCCTTGGTTAAAGTCATCTGAGTTTGGATCACCTATGCCGAGGGGCTGGGGCTTTGATGTTCCCTTACTACCATACACGGTCAGGTACACCTGTGCATGAGTGCCAGCATTGTGTAGTTCACTTGTCTTGACACGCACCTTCCAATTCCCCTCTGACAGCAAAGACAACCAGACCTTATCAGCAATGCTCACAAACAATAATTTTTATGCATATTGTAATTCTTCAACCTTTTGCTTGTTTATTCAAGCATATTCTGAAGGCATTATTCTGTGTTGACTGATAAAATTCTACTGTTTGTGAAGCCCAGAAACTGGCCAATTGATAAGATGTAGTTTTGCCTCCAAAATCAAATTAAAAAAAGTGCATAAAATGCACTGAAAGTAGTTCTTTCAAATGTGCAAAGGCTGAGAAAATAGGGTACTTGTAGGCTTTTCTGCTGCAGTTTTTGTTGCTTTCACATTCCAGCTTTGTGGAATGATTTTTCACACCCCATTAAATAAAATCTGTGATCATTTACAGGTAAAATGGACAACACGTATTAATTCCAGCAAGGCATCATAAAGGGTGGTTTCTAAAATGCTGAAGGTATAATGGTTTTTCTTTATTTTTTCCTGCCTAACTACAAATGTATTAATGGTATTAATTAATTTGGTGAAAGATAATTCAGATACTCACGAGTCTTCTTGTTTGAATTTTTGGGGGCTGGAATATTTTTGGAGTCTACAGAATCTATGAGACAAATAAAACAAAATTAAATTTCACATCAAATATCCATATATATGTATAATGTCTATATACATTACTGATATAAAAATACAAGTGCAAAATTTATGGGAATTTCAGAAAATAATTAACTGAAACTAACTTCATTTATTATATTCATCTTTTAAATTACTTACTTTAAGCATTTCAAAACAAAATCATATTAATTTTTAAAGATTATTCTATTCTTTAGCTTTGCTCACAAAAAGCTGGTTTGATGGCCCCAAATTCCCCTACACCACATGGATTCATTGTACACGTAAGTTTTACCTATTAATCTCAGGGTTCTCTCTATCTTGCCGTCGCTTTCATGGTCATCCAGCCACTGACCACAGGGGAAGACCTGTTGGACAGTGGGCCGGTCCCCTTCCTTCTCCACAATAACCACCTTTTCAAGGAACCAACCAGCCCCATGCCCATGTCCATCGTGACCAATCACAAGGTGTGTTAGGTCCTCCAATGACACGGCTTCTACCATAAAGCAGTCCATCTGTGTGAAAAATATACAACCCAATGAACAATGATTAAATGAGTACAGACACAGCAGTACAGATACAGGAGAATAAGAAGAACATGTGCCCAAAGCATTTCTGTAGATAGGTAACTGTAAATGGTTAATGCAGAGTAATAAATATCTGTACAACTCTGCATGACTTACAGTAATTCATTAGCTTATACATATATCACTAGGCACATGTAACATTTTTAGCGGTAACATTTCAGTAAATAGCCACATGTAAAAATCAATGACCTCGAAGGTTTACCATGACACATTGCAAGTTTCCAAACATGACCTGGATGAAGGTTGCCACAGCTTTAATTACTCACTTGGTTTTGTCTGAACATTTCCTCATTGTTTGTGGAGTGATACAAGCGTCTCTTCCCAGAATCCCCCTTGCTACCATACAAGGTAATGTAGGCTTCAGCCTCTGTCTCAGCAGCCCACCTGTCTCCAGTGTACACTTGAACCTCATAGTGACAAACTGTGGATGGGAAGACAACAAAATAAGCTTCCGAGAACCACATGCAACATGAATCATTCACAAATGCTTATATTTAATGCTTTACTATGTGCAGTTTGTGTGACTTTACATACATAAATGATTAAATTGGATATATTCTTATTCTAGGAATTTATCACAACAATTCATACTGAAGTTATAATACTTACTACATGTATTATGTAAATCACCAAACTATGAAACCTTATCAATCATTCAATGCCTTGGACAAACTGTCATATACAACTGTTGATGTGCCCGTAAACTTTGTTCATTCACTAGTTCACAAGTTCATTTCATCACAAGTAGTTTACTTACCTGGCAGCATTGGTTTGTTGTCCACAATGATTGGTAGTTCCCGAACAATGTCTCGGTCATCCTGGTCTCTGGACAGCCAGCGGTTCACCACAAACACATACTCTTTGGCTGTGGCTTTGTCTTCCAATTTCACCTGTTCAAAAGGAGCATCAGCAAATTTTAAAATCTTGTTCAAATCATCTTGGTAGGTTAAGGTATTGCCAGGATCTTGGGGATACTTTAGGTTTGTAATAAACATCAAAAGGCCAAGATTTCCAAGGCCCAAAATGTCATTCAACCAACACTTCTGCATGTATGCAAAAGCCAATCAGCAAAGCATTCCACATGTCTTTAAAGTTTATGATGAACCAAAAATTTTCAAGATACTAAAAGCCACTGACCCAAGCTTTCCACACATCTACAAACCAATTAGCCAAGCCTTCAACATACCTCTTTCAGATGCCAGCCTTCCCACTTAGGGTTGTCTTCTCTTGTGAGACGAATTTTGTACAAATCTCCCAAGTCTCCAAAAATAACCTAAAATTATATGTATGGCAAATTACTTACTTACCTTTTAGGAGGTAAATTATGACATAAATCATCTAAGAATATGCACCCGACAAATACGAATATACAACGTCAACAAAGTCAATATTAAAAACATTGTTTATTGACAATTAATAGCAATGTTCAACACGTGCCTTAAATTCATCACACTAAAGATATGACTTGACAATTGTGGCTATACAATGCAGACAGTTGACATTATTTGTTTACAATTAAAGCCAAAGCTCTACCTCAAATTCATCTGTACTTCCCGGTTCAAAAGTGCTATTATCCTCTCCTCCGGCACAAACTTCAATGTCTTTACTTTTCCCTTTGTCACCATAGGCTGTGATGTAAACCTTCCCCCCGTTGGCTGGCTTGGAATCTGGGAGTGTTTTAATCCACAGACGATACTCACCTCCTGAAAGCCCCAGTCATATGCAATTATAAACCTTCATTTCAATTATATATTGTTTCTCTGGACATAATACAGATAAGAGCAACTGCAACTGGGTATATTTCATTTTCACTTAAGACCACAGTTCTTTAATCAATGATGAAGGCCCTTCTTTATTATCATACAAGATACAGAAACAGAAAAGTAAACAAAGAAGTTTGGGATTCAGTCTTACGTGAATCAGCAGGAGGTGCTTCAGGGAGAAGCTCTCGTTCAAGTAATCCATCCTCTTGTCCTTCATCAAACCATCTACATCAGAAACAAGGAGAAGATGCACACTTGACGATACACATGACTCAGAGAAGTACAGTATAGCTACATAAACAGAACAATTCCTACAGGTGCAAATCAAAACTTGATTTTTCACAATAATCTGCTGGTCTATATTGTCTTTTGCCAAAATAAATCTTTTAGAAATCTGTGAAACGTTCAGAGATCACACAGGAAATACTGTACCTTTTGCAAGGGAAGTAGTACTCATTGTTCGTTTCATTGTTGATAGTTTGCTTGACAATGACTTTCTCCAGGTAACATCCTGCCCCAGCCCCTTTTCCATCGTGACCAATCACGATCTTTGTAATCTCATCCAAATAAACAGCTTCAATTTTGAACACATCAACCTGTGGGAAAAAGAAAGTTTCAACAGGATGATAACGGGACAAGTTAATTCTACATAAAGAAGCTTGTCATACAGGATACGTGCAGGTCTCTCTTTTTTGATTTCTCTCTTTTTTGTTTTACTTTCTATGTTTAAAAGATCTGCTTGAAGGTAGAACCAAACAAACAGCAAGAGTAGTTTATTAACTACAGAAAATTAACACAATGTTTACTAATTATTCTTCTATAATACAAATAATCCTATACAAAAAATCCCAATCCAGAACAATGTATGTATGTACCTGTAAGCACATATATATATATACAGTTGTACAGTACAAGAAAATCATGATCAACATGTTGCCACTTATCAGACACTTTTGGAACTGGTTATCAATTCCTCTTACCTGTCCCTTTTGAAATTTGACGTCGTTAGTTTCACTGTGATAGAGAATTCTCTGTCCGCTATCACCTTGTTTACCATAAATGGTCATATGGACTAAAGCATCTGTGTCAGCGCCCGGCAACTCTCCAGTGTACACCTCCACAAGATACACAACCACTGTAACCATTCAAAGACACAGTCTGGCTAAAATCTGATCCTCCCTATAAGGACTTCCCTCTAACTAGACTGAATGATAATTATATACAGACCATCCACTATATGTTCTTTCAACTGCAAGCTTTAACATTTTTGGAAGTGAAGTCTGCTTCTAATTTCATTTTACTTCATACAGTTACTTTGTTTTGAAACAAATACATGAGTTATGGGCAAATATGGTTTACTAGATCTACTATTACTGAAATTCTAAAATGCAGCAGATCATACACAAAATGACTAATTCATTTATATACACCACAGCGTCTTCAATAAGTACAGAATTTCTTCCTGAATTCCGTAAAATTAAGAAAACATGAAATAAAGACTATTCCATGTCAGCGATAACACTCACCTGGTATTGGGTCTTTCTCAGGTCGGACTACAGGAAGTTCTCTCCAAGTGTCAAGGTCATCTTTTCCCCGTGACAACCAACGACCTACCTTGAAGCTGAGAACCTCACTGGTCATCATGTTCTGCATCTTCACCTGCTCAGTATGTAAATGTTTAAGGTAATTACTTTTAACATTCAGCTTGAAAAACACATTGCAAACACTGATTAAAAACTGAAAGACCAGGTCCAAGATTTTAATTTTCAACACATTTTGTTTCAGATAAATAAAAACATTGACCTAATTCATAGATATAGATATGAAGTGATATTTCCTTTCACAATGGTAGTTAGTGTTACCTTAAACATTAATTAACTTGAATAATTGGATCTTGGTAAAAACAAAAATTTCACAATTCACATCAAAATTAGCTTGAACAGTGATAAAAACAAAGATAGAAGAGTTCAGAGAATTGAACAAATTTCATTCAAAAGTAACACACCTTTTCCAGAAGCCAGCCATTCTCCGGTATCATGTCCTTGTGTCCAATCCTGATCTTGTACAAGCTTCCAATGGACGGTCCAAGGTTGATCTAAGAGTGAGATTTAAAAAAAAATGTGTTTGCAGATGTATCAGACTTCAATGGTCTTTCATTTTAAAATATCACATCAGTTTGGAAAGATTGCAGGAGTTTCTTTCCAAACTTATCTAGATGTTTCTGTATGTGGTTAAATCAAAAGGACAAGTGAGCTATTCCATGATATAAACAGTATCAGTCAATTTACCTTGAATTCATCAGTATTTGATGGTTGAAATATGCCATCTCCTCCATTGCCTAAAGTGATGGCTTCAGACATTCCCTTTTCGCCATATGTAACAACTATGATATCCTCCAAAGTCTTCACTGCTTCATCTTTCCCGGTGGTGACCCAGATTTTCCAATCTCCATCTGGATCCATACAATGTTACAGTTACAAAAAATACAGTGAAATGCACCTAAAATCCATCGGCCATAAGCAATTGTACAGTGTAACAAATAGATACAAATTCCAAGAGATATTAAGCATAATACCAGCCATTCATAAAATTTAACTTAAATGACTGTAATGACCTTGAGCAGTCAAGGTCGCTGAAAATCAATAGGGTTCTTAATCATGCTGGTGTGTTGGTGTGGTATAAATTTGGTGAACTTGGGACAAACTGTTCAAAAGGTAGAACATTTACAAGCCTTTTATAAAATTTAAGTTAAATAACTCTCATGACACTGAAGAAAAAGGTTAAGGTCAGAGAAAATCAATAGGGCTCTTCCTCATGCCAGTGTGTAAGTGTGGTGTAAGTTTGGCGAACTTTGGCTAAACCGTTCCAGAGATAGAATATTTATACCCTTTCCAAAAAATTTACCTTTAATGACACCAATGACCTTGAAGAAAAAGGTAAGGTAGTTGAACATCAACAGGTTTCTTCCTCACACCAGTGTGTAAGCATGGTGTAAGTTTGGTAATCTTTAGCCAAACCGTTCTAGAGATAAAGCGTTAACAAGCCTTGTTAAAATTTTACTTCAATGACCCCAATGACCTTGAAGAGAAAGGTTCAGGTCACTGAAAATAAATGGGGCTCTTTCTCATACCAAAGTGTAAGTGTAGTGTAAGTTCGGTGAAACATAGGATAAACCATTCCAGATAGAGCATTTAAAAGGATACAGACAGACGGTCAAACAGACTGCCAGATGGACTCCACCCGCTACGAAAATACCTCTTGGCCAAAATTGTCCAAGGGGTAAAAAGGTTCATCACATATATAATTATATTCTTTTTCAAACATTATGAACTGACTTTGAAGATATTCCAATAGCACAAATATCTGTCTCAGCTAAATTTACAATTCCCCCACTACATACAAAGGAACAATTATAATACTCTGCATTTGTGTGATATGGAAAAACTAAGAATTTCTTTATCTGGATCTAAATCTCTACTAAAATTTAATCCAACTGTGTACAACATCTTGTCTAAATCCTTTCATAACTTTTTCCATAAAATTGCTGACAGTTAGACAGACAAATGCTGGTAAAATCATATTCTTCTTGACCGCGGTAATTGTGAAAATCAGATATCTCTACCTTGGTATTTTTCTTCTTCATGCTGTTCTGAGGCTGGTTCATCCGGTATGGGCCTTACTTCTGAAACAATAGAAATGTTTAATTACATGTAGTGTACTGGTTTAAGAGCTTTCACCCGCTGTGGTTTTGTCTCAGGAGGTTTATCCTTAACTTATTTGATTGGCGTTTTATGCCCTACCCAAGAAAATTTTCTTAAAAAGCAGAATCTGCACAAGGCCCACGTGAAAGCCACAAACATCTGCAGGTTGCTGGAAGAACTTTTTTACAACTAGAGAGGAAACCAGCATGAGTTGAATTTCAACTCATGCTGACCATATTGATGCAGTTGGCTTATTAGGAACCTTGCCAGGAATGGCAACTTACTTTTGGCATTTGGGTTTCCTCCACACATAATTCTAATAACCATCCTACAGTTGAAAAATTTCTTGAGGTACTACTTCAAACAATAGACTTAATTAGTGTCAGCTGAAGTGTAATCAGGCTGATTGCTGACTGATAAGTTGTGTAATGCGAATTTTTATAGTTTCAATACTATTCGTCACTATGTCTTAAATGTATATGCAATGTAAATAAAGTTTTAACTGTTACTGTTTACTCTTAAGGTTTTCAAAACAAGTAAAAAATTCTCAATATTTCAGAATTATAGGACTTACATGTATCTCAATGTTTCAAACTATAAGAAAGTGCTAGCATACCAGAAAAATTCATTTAACATCCACACATTTCTTAGAAGTTTTCAAACACAAAACACTCTCAAAAGTCATTAAAAAGTCAGAAACACAATCAATCCCTTGAACTCAAGACTAGTTTGAAGTTGTCCACAACACTTCAGTATTTAGAATGAACTCATTATCTGCAACAGTCTCAACTTAATGTGTACAACCCACTATCAAACACACCTTCTGCTTTCTCAAGACATGCAGTGGTGAACATAAGATTTAGCCATAGTTTGAAATCAGGGTGCCTCACTGGCACTTTCCTGTCTATTGGCCCTCTCTCTCTCATGCTATTATTGTTAGAATAGTGTGTCTCTCAGACAGTGACACAACCTCCTCACCAAACCTATGGTTATGGAGCTAATGTATCATGGCCTCTAAATCAGCTGTTTATATCAATCACAACACTTTATGTCAATTAATATTCTTGGTGCCATTTCCCAATAAATCTGTTAAGATGCAATAGTTATATATGTTAATGTTTTTCAGACATACTCCACTACCAGAGGAAAGAACACCAAATCATACCAATCCAACATATGCAGCCTCACAGGCGCTAAGGATTAAAACATTAAAGCCACCAAACATGCCAAAGGTTAGTAACAAAAAGCCAGTAGATTCTTTTTCACAGCAATCAATCACGACTCCAACTTGAAAATCATCAAGAGAAACCTTGGCCTGTCTCATCCTCAATAACAGGCATGACAGGGGAAGAAGGCTGTTCTGTTGGCTGCTCAGCATCTACCTCATCATTAATTTCTGCAACCTCAACTTCCTCCTCTGTAGAAGTGGTTGGCACTTCAACAACTGTTTGCTCTGTATGACATGTATCTCAGTGTACATTGGAAGGTTAAAGACTTTGATGACACTTTCACTCTGCCACCAGGTAAAAAAGTTTTAAGGTTGAGTGCAATGCTGAATTACACATCATATGAAATCTCCTTTTTCTTGTACACTTCAATTTTCTAAACATTAATGTATCTGTATGAAACTATGCATATTAATTAGAACAAAAACAGGCTTCTACTACCACCATCCTCAGTCCTTTACATCTGCACAGGAACAATTTCAACGAATTTTATCACTTCATTCAATATATGATATCACTGATACAGTATATTTGGACTGTTTTAAGTTTCACATGTGGTTTGTGTTGAACAACAAATCCTGAATAACTTCAGTAGAGACTGATTAGTTGGGACTTACCATTAGCTTTTATCTTCCTCTCTATTTGCTTATCTCCCATACTAGAATCGAGCCACCTGGAAAACATAGTAAAACATTCAGTAGTGTGGCTCAGAGCTCCATGTCAATGATTTCAATCACACAAAGTAAGTTTTAAAGGATACATGTATAATATGAAACACAAGAACAGTTATTATTATCTTTAGCATAATTAGCTCAATGATCTGGCAAGAAAAATAACCATTCTTTTTATACTTTAGTCTATCACATCAAACAAATAAAGGACACCAATAGGAAGAGTTACACATATGTGGAATGTCATCAAATTTGATTGGATCACATACTGATCACATGGGAAAACTGTTTCCATGGTAGCATCTGGGCCCTCCCTGATGACCACTTGGTGACAATACCACCCTTCTCCAGGTCCTGTACCATCATGGCTGACCATACAGTATTCTAGATTACCAAGGCTAACTGCTTCTATCTCAAACTCATCCACCTACAAAACAAATCAAAACCAAACATACAGTATGAAGGAATTTTATGTTAAATAATTCAGAAACAAAGTAACCATAAATTTGGCCCAAAAGATTTTATTCTTGATATGCCCCTTTGTCATCACTAAATGTATACTATAAAAAGTATGTTATAGCACATATAGGTGACAATCAGAGGACATCTTGTTTTACTAGCCTCAGCCACTTTTTGACAACCAAGAAAACACTGAGAGCCTGTTGTGGAAGAGTGATTAAGGTGCTTGATACTGAATTGTTAGATCACCCAAAACATGGGTTTAATCCCATTATTGTAGAGGTCAATATCAAGATTCTCTCGCAGAGAGTGTTGGCTTTATTGAATTCTCTTGTAATTAAACATTTCAGGCCTTCTGGTATGTATTCTTACCTGATCTATCTGAAACTTGACCTCTTTATTGGAGCGGTGGAGAAGACGTCTGCCAGTGTCCCCTCGTTCTCCGTGTAAACTGAGAAAGACATGAGCCTCTGTGTCTGAGCCAGGCTCCTTCCCAGTGTGAACCAGAACACAGTACTTCAACACTGTAAAGGTAAATCATGTAATGCATGGTTCCATGAAAATCATGGAATGATTTCAAAAAGCATCAAATGTCCCAGTACTATGTATAAATGTAACAAAGTTATACATGATTTTACGTGAAAAACGTCAAATGGTTCCTTAAGTTGTTAAGTAAAATAATTTTGAAATTACAATAGTTATTAATAAAATATTGTAATTTAATAATATATTACAATATTGCAATTTAATCTGTGAAGAACTAATCAGCTTAAATAAAGCTGTACATGTGTGTTTTCATGGCCTGTATCAGAGGGCAATGTACAATTTAGATGTTAAAAGTTACATATCTTACTTGGCAGCACTGGTTGACCTGGTCTAACAGCTGGTAACTCCCTCATGATTTCGCCATCATCCTGATGTAAACAGAGCCATCTGTCAAAAGAAAACTTCAGGAGTTCTTTGGTGCTCATGTCCTGAAGCTTTACCTCTTTCACTTTCCAAAGTGCATCAGCATCAAAATGAGCAGGAATTAGCTCCAGGCGGATTTTGTAAATCTTCCCAACAGACAGCAAATTGATCTGAAAGAGTATAAAATTACAGGATAAAAAAATTAGAATAGTCATCATAATTTTGGTGTTCTAACAGAGAGCTGTGTAATATATGTGAGTGCTTATAAATATTGGGACTGTTGCCAAAAAAAAAAATTATTTATTGCATCAATTTGGGGGTGGGGGTGGGGTGCAATTCAAAAGCCTTCTTGATACATCATTCTGCGAGCAGTTATACTTCACATCCGTCACTGTGAAGTATTCATTACTGTTTTACTTTTAATATCAAACAGGCTGTCAACCCTGGAGAAAACATATCATTTTGCCTGTAAATCTCATTTCTGAATACGTTTCTATCATCTGTAGTGTAAACATCTTACAGGTCAGCTGCATTTATAGCCAACCACACATGGTAATAATGAAATTCAAACTGAAGTTTAGATAGTCATGCAAAACATCCCATGGCGTAATGAGTTTTCTCACTGATCTATCCAATTATTTGATTCATCATCTCAGCAATTCTAGTTGCTTCTTTAAAGAATGTTTTTCTTAAAATCTGATTTTTAACAGTGAACAGTGATGTTCATCATATGGCGCAGTGACCATTTCAAAGAAATAAAAATCATTAAAATCATGCTGACCTTGAATTCATCAAGATTGCCCTTCTGGAAGAGGTTGTTGACATCTGGTGAGCCCAACACGATCTGACTAGACGTTCCTTTGTCTCCATATACCACAACTGCCACTTCAGCATTCTGAGCCGACTCTGAGGTGCTGACTGTAGCCTTCCAATCCCCTTCTGAGAAAACAATGTAATCAATTAATTGAATAAAATCAATGAATAAAAAAACAACACATGCAAACAGTTTAACAGAACACAGAAACATGCAATTCTGTTACAGACAGTAACATTCAACTTTATACACATGAGGGACTTTCGTAGAGTTCTGTAATTCCATTTTCCAACACCTTTTTTATTTAGCCAGCTGGAAGACCTGACAGTTTCCTTTCAGATTCACTGAATTGGTTTGCTTGATTGGGACTTAACCAGATTCACAGAAACACATTGAACACAAGGATTAAATGATAATCACATACTGAAAGCACACTTCGTAAAGACATACTTAGTTCACATTCTTACCTTCAAATATAGACTTGTGAGACTCAGCAGACGATGGTTTTTCCACAGCCTCTGGGGTCTCTGTTCTCTCTGAGGGTTTGTCAGGTGAAGCATCCCGTGGAGTTTCTTGGGTAAGTCGCTGAACGACAGCTACAGGCGTGGGCTCCCTCTGCTGCTGCTGTGCTCTGGGAAGAGGGGACTGTTGGACCACAGGAGGAGTTGGGATCTTTTCCTCTGGCTCTTCCTTCACTTTAGGCACACCAACTATAAACCAAAAGTAAAGTGTCTTCATCAAAACATCACACATTAAAGTGTAGGCCTAGATGTAGTTCCAACTATCATTACACATCCTGGTCTGAAACTATGTTCTAAAAAAATTAGCAAAAAAATTAGTAACAGTAATCCAAAAATTACTTCAACTATGGAAAAATCCTTTATGTGGGCATAAATACTTCAGTCACCATAAAAATGGGGACATAAAAATTTTCAAATGATTCATTACACCTTCAAATACATTGAAGACTCGATAGAGAATGATGTCATGACTTGACAAAATAGTTGGTCAGTATCAGATAAATGATGCAGCCTGTTACGAGCAATAATGTAGTAAGTACCCATACTGTAGTGCCCAATCAATACTGTATCACTTTTTGACCTATAATGTTACAATGACCAATGCTGCTGTAAAACCCACTAATGATGTTAAAATTCTTCAGACACTACGCTGGTAGATTACTACATTATCAGCCAAAAATTTGATAGCATTGGTTAAAAAAATATTGCTTAAACGGCAAGAATCCTCTGCAAACAAAAAAAGCCTCTGTCATTCACTTCATCTTTCTCCAGCTGAGTTGGTGGAGTGGTAAATTGAAGGATTCCATGACTATGAAGGGTGTAATATTTCACTGACAACTTTCTCTTAAAATACATTTATAATTGTTTAACATTTATCAGTTTTGAACAACAACATTGTCTCTCAAGTTAAAAAAAAAGAGTGCAAAAGCGGATTTTCTTTTTCCCACGATCTGTAGCAAATCAAATGTTCTCAAAAATGTTACATACCTATGACTGTACGAAAAATCTGTCATGGGCTGGCATAAATAAAAACTATTTCGGTTATGTGATACAAGATACAAGAATTATCTATAAAAAATTAACACATTATCAGTTAGAAAAGTTCAAATGTTATCAACTGTTTAGATAACAATATCAGTTAAAAAGTGACAAATGGGTTGGTTACTACAGTATTGGTACTTGCTACATTGTTGGTAGCAACACAGCCTTTGAGTAAACAGGTTTATGAGTTCAGGTATAAATGCATTTTAATGAGATAACTTACACTCCACAACTTCTGGGTAGAGCCATACATTTTTACCACCCGTATTCACAGTGGGACGCACAGTTCCATCCACACCCATGCCCACATACAGGCCGCGCACCGCAGCAGATTGCAGGCAAACATAACCTTGATCTTTATGCTTCTCCACGATGAAGTGAGAATTCACTTCTGTTCCACCCTAAATTAGACAGAAAACAAGAACTTCCCAGTAATATCGTAAAAGCAAGATTCAAAAAATTTATATTGTAAATTAAGCATATTTTGTTGAAAACATCATTATGTGCAGAACTACTTACATGCACATGTATAACTAAAAGATAAATTATGAATTTCAAGGAGAACAATTCAATATTGCTAAATGCATTTATCAAACTGCCACAGTAGTCAATGACAGTTTTAATATTTTTTCACCCTTAGGTCATAGTGTACTACCATCCTGGGAACACTTTGATATGAATTTGATTTACACTGACTTTTGCACCTGGCACCATACACTCACCTGACAATCAACTTTCCCTTGTTTAACCCTGAGGTATTTTCCCGGGCTGACCATGCTTTCAAACATGCGTATGCCACCCTCACTGACTTTGTGAACACGGAACTGTGCCAACCGATTCTTCTTGCCAGTTCCTGTGACATCATTTTCATGGTCGACACTGATGGCTTGGGTTGGAGAAGACATAAGGATTATAACACCTTTGTCTCTGAACATTCCCTGAAACAATTAAACAGATACATAAGATGTTCATTTCTCTACATCAATCCTGTTTAAAGTGTTTGCCTGCTTTCTTTCTGACCACCATCACCTTGGACATAATATTTTAATTTATTTATTTATTTGATCGGTGTTTTATGGAATACTCAAGAAAATTTCACTTATGCAACAGCGGTGAGAATTATGGTGGGAAAAAACTGAGCGGATATAATATTAATGGATTATTAATTTCTCTGGGGTAAATGTTAATTTTAACATTTTTCAGGAAGGTGTCTCCTTATATCAAGTATGTTTCAATGGTGCCATACACGTAGACAAGGAGTTCCACTCAGTACTATACATATACATACTTATATATTTATTTTGTTTCATGCCATGCTAAAGAATTCGTGAATGCTTCGTCAAACATCAATCAATCAATCTACATGTATTAATCAATCAGACCAGTGTAATTAAGATAATAACAAGCTTTCTTTCCAGTCTTTTAATAGATCTCTTGCTTACAAGATAATATTAAAAACTGTTTATGAATAACACAATACCAAGGCTTGTTTGGGTATGTTAACAGTACATTACAGCATGCTCTTAAGTAAACATTGTGCTGGTAGTGTAGTACACCAAAGGCACCAAATAAAGCCCTTAGCACTGGAGTTTTCTGGAATAGCTCTAGGTTAACCCTTACCTTGCAGTAGGTGTGGAACTGCTTGGAAACATCCACGACCAGACCTCTGACATCTCCAGGTTTCCCATTTTGCATTATCGTTATATGCTGAAGAGGGTATTTCACAGATTCAAGTTGAACAGTTCTGTCATGCTGTACTCGAACTCTGAACTCACAGTATGCCCCACCTTTGCCCTGCAAAAGCATAAATGAATTACTTAATGTCAAAATTTGGGCTCTGTTAATGCAATAATTCTGTTTTTGATCACGTTTAAGGAGATTAGTCCCTCAGACTTGCCAAGTTTTTGAATGAATGAATACATGCTTATTGTTTAACGCCCTACTCAAGAATATTTCACTTATACGAAGGCGGTGTCTCCTTGGTGCAGGACGGATTTCCACCGTATCTTTTATCTGGTGCTGCCTCACCGAGACGACTTGCCGAAGACACCCAACAAGCCCCCTCACCCAGTCACATTATACTGACACCGGGCCGACCAGTCCACCCTCTATCCTCTTATTGCTGAGCGCCTAGCGAGGAAGCAGAATGTACCATTTTTTAAAGTCTTTGGTATGACCCGACCCAGGTTTGAACCCAGATCTCCCCGTCCGAAAGCGGATGCCCAACCAACTGCGCTATCCTGGCAGGTGCCCAAGTTTTTGAAATGAATGACCTCGGCTAAATACAACACCAAGACAAAATACTGATGAGATTCTATATTCACAGTCATATTTTGTCAACAGGCGCCATTAATACTTAATAATCACAAAATTTCTGTAAAAATCAGTGAAATTCTTTAATTAACTAACCTGTCCCAAAAGCCTCCCATTGTCAATAGCCAAGTGAAAATTACGATTGGCCTCATTACCAAACACACGCACCATTCCTCTCTTGACAATCACATTGAAAATTGCTGAAAAAGCATGAAAGGTTGTGGTTATCACAACAGAAATTATCAATAATTCTGTTTTGCGAGACCTAAATGCATCAGTGTCAAATTGAGAGGGATTTAATAAATTGATGACATTGAAACAGATCTGTATGGACTTCACAGGTTACTTTTTCAGGATGATTTATCCAACATATCATTGGGATGTATGTTAAAGATCAGTTAACAGCTCCTAAATATAGATTCTTTTTGTAACAATTTGTCTCTAATGCTGCTGTTCCACAATGATATCAATCCACATTTAATTTTTACCTTAACATCATTATGCACCCACTTTACCAGTTTCTTGCTATCCTTTCTTAAAACTCACCTGATGCACTGTTGTCATCCCCGAGTGCATCCACAACAGCATCAGGTTTTGTACGAAGAGCTTTTCCAGTCTGGCAGGAGAAGAACATTACCTGGTTTTTAGCTCCAAACTTCCATTTTTCAAACTCCCACTGTAAAACAAACCGTTCACAAGGAATCATTAGAAAAATACAGAGACATTAAACTGTCATCAGTGTATGGGATGACAAATCATGTAACCTCAGGTGCAACAAAAGCCATCAATTAATACTACGGCAAAATTTCTATTCAGTGAGTGTTGATTTCCAAAATCTTAAGAACACAAAAAGATATCATGTAATTCTGAGTAAAGACGTAATACAAATCCATACTTCATACCTCCAGAAACAAAGAACGAAACAAGCTGAATGGTTACAGAAATGCATAGAGAAGTTAATACTAAGACGACATGGAGGCTGAAACTGCTTTCACATACATTTCTTTTTTCCAAGATGTCAGCCATGTATTCATCCTGAACTTTCAACTCCCTCACCACTTTCCCATCATCTTCTCCTGCATCTAGCCACCTACAAAGCATAGGAAAATTATGTTACAAAATGTTACACATATACTCTATCAAAATAAAAAGAGGTCCACTTGTGTTGCATATAAAGCTGTTTTTTGATCCTATGCAATAAATTTGTGTCAGCAGTTTGATCATTTTTTGAAACATTTTAAAACTCATTCAAAGGATCTACTTTCAGCAACTTTCCATGTAATGTGAGACTGACTCAGCATTTACAGAATTCCATTCACAGGGGCCACTCATATATAAACATAACAAATCCTCTGCCTTCCCGGTACAATGCATGTCTGTGATAACAGTTTTATTTTTGTTTTATGATTTCAAAAGCTGACAAATATTACACTAATCCAAAGGCAGACAGATACCAATATATCTATCTTCAAACAGTTTCAAATCTTACTTTCCACAGTAAAATGTGAACTGGCTGTTAGTTTTGGTTGGATCCTTGACAACAATTTTTTCTAGAAACCACCCATCTCCTGCAATTGATGTAAACATAAAACAACTCAGTAAGACATATCATTTTTTTTAACAGGGTACAAGGAGCTTTCTTGTCCACTGACCATCAATGCATTTTCAAATACTTTTTGTATATTACAGGGTACTGAGGATTAGTTTATTTTATTTTGCATTCCATCTGTCCTGAAGGCAGCTGAAAGAAGTCTGAAGTTATCAAATATTCTTAACTGAGTGTTTTATCATTCTGAATTCCTACCTGGATCTTTGGCATCATGTCCAACAATGACCCGGTTGATTGGCCCTAAAGATACAGCTTCCACATGGAATGTGTTTGTCTGAAACAGAAGGAAAATAGTTAAGACAGAGCAAGAAGGCTATAGGGTCACATATGGATGTGCAAAAGGAGTCCAGTGACCACAATTAAAGTTTTTGTGAAGAATATTTATGCCCAATAGTACATAATACAGAATCAACATACATATGCAGGTATGTCACTTTGTTTCCATTTCATAAGAAAAGTTTCTTATGTGGTCCAAAGTGACCCAAAACGAAACCACATACCTTTCCAGGTGAGAAAACAGGAAAATTAAAAATGTAGGTACATTTACTTCTGGCTAACTTACCTGCCCTGAGAGGAACAATAAATCTTTCCTCTCCGCAATAAGCTGCCTCACCCCACTGTCTCCACGTTCACCATGCATCGTCAAGTAAACGTTTGCTTTCGTTCCAGCATTCCACAGTTCTCCAGTTGTCACAGCAACTTCATATTTCACGACTGTCAAAAGTTACAAAACATTGATGTGCCATTACATGCATTTTAGCCAAAATATCCTGATTTGTAAACAAATCTTGTGTGTAAATGTCTAATTCAATTAATATGTTAAAAAGTCTTTTTAAGAACACTGCTAAAAAGTAGAGAAACAGGTCAATGATGAAATGATTAGCCAATGATGAAAAGACATATATTCTCCTAAAGCTTCCTGTAACAGTGATGGAATTTCATGCAACTATGTTTACATGTATATCTGTGACCTTAACTCTCTGTATTAGTCCCTTGAATATCAAGACTGCTCTAGATTCATCAGTTTTGGTAATCCCGTGTGCATTAGGGAATTGGAGAAAGTTTAAGTGGAATTGGTGGATTTTCCTCTCCCAACAGGTGTTCCTGCAGTGAGTTAGGGCTTCTCTGTCAAAGGGCTTTTGTTGCACAATGTCAAACATGTTGTGCAGAATGATTTCATTTATGATGCATGAAGCGTTTACTCACTGTATATGTAAGTCAAATGACGTAATATGTCAGATTTCTGCCCATATTCCATTGGTTGTGAAAGTCCCATATGATAAGACACATTTAGAACACACTTTATTTAGAAATGCATGAATTTCTAAC
Organism: Acanthopleura granulata; assembly: GCA_016165875.1. Lineage (NCBI taxonomy): Eukaryota > Metazoa > Mollusca > Polyplacophora > Chitonida > Chitonidae > Acanthopleura > Acanthopleura granulata. The sequence goes on from JABBOT010000004.1 coordinate 20,059,274, forward strand.
CCTTCCTCCATATGAATCGCAAGGATATACATTTAGTGCTAGTAGTATGTGCCCTTACTGTGTATACATGTACCTGCCTTTTACACATCATAAAATCTCTTTAGCAAATAGGCTAAATGAATATAGGGCTTCAATGGTGTCAGTAATGATGCCAAATAAACTCAATCAGTAGTGTCAATTTATTGTTAGGTGTCATGCTCAACATTTCCAAAAAAACATCAGGCGTGCTCATCCTTTAAACAGCCAGTAAATGAGCAACGTTTCCTCCTTTGTAATATTTAAAAGGGTGATCACATTTTGCCACAATGGCTAAGATTCTAGGCATATTCTCAATTGTTTGGGTCTTCATGTACACATAGAATTCAACTGAGGTACACAATTATGAAATACAGCTATTGACTTATGATTTACTATGGCGACCAAACATATTTATAAGCATTACAAACCCTGTAATTAATGTATCAGGGGAAACCAGATTGCTAAACCCTCCTTTGCACTTACTTCATAATCAATAAAAATGCACTTTTAACACATCATGCCTTTTTTCAGTCAGTCATGACAGAGATTGATTTCCCAGCCAATAAAGCAGAGGATTTACACTGAATAAAATGTTAATGGTTTTGATCCTGTATTTTTTCAACATCAAATACGGAGTAGAGAACTTTGTAATATGCATCAATTATCAAGCAACACCTCTCTTTGTTATATATGATCTGACTGGCAGGGAGAAAGCACCCTTACAGTATATATAAGTTGATAAGTTGAATGTGATACAGTACACAGCTTTTGCCACACAATAACGGCTGAGGAATAGTTTGACATGTGGGGCTAGGTAAATCATATGTTTATCCATCATGAAAGTTCACAGTTGATTTTGTTTGGCATTTTTATCCACCAACTGAACAATGTTGTTAATTTTTACCTATATATGTATAAATGTGTAAAAATTTGAAATTTCTGATGTGTGGAACAGGGAATTCAGGTTTTCCTGGGTTTTTTCTTTTCCTATGTATACATGTATAACTTTATTGCATGTACTGAGATGTCTTCCACAACAGTTACAACCAGCCTGGGAATAATGCTGATCATACATCTTGTAATGTTGTCAGTTGTATCGGCTTCCCAAATACTGTTTACGGATACATATGGGATATATGGGAATATCAATACACATTTGTGCACTCCTCATATTACACAATGATTTGATTTAACGTAGTAAATGATGGTACTCATGTATTGATTGTCAGGTAACTCAGATACATTTACACTTTGGAACATACTCTGTAACTGAGGCTCTCCTTTGCGCACGGCTGGAATTTCACGACATATTTCACCATCGTCCTCATCGCGAGCCATCCAGCGCTTGCAGGGAAATATCAACTCTTCATCTGTATCCAGGTCTTTCATCCGCACCTGATAACAGTCACCAAGGTAACAAATCTATTCAACACCATCAGGTATCCATGGAAACTCATAACTATGAATGAAATTTCCACATACTATAATATACATGCTGAATCAACCACACATATTAAGGTTCACCTGGCAAGATTTTTTTAAATTTAATTAATATAAAAACCGCCTTCCACATCCAAAAGATAAACTCAAAATTTATGTAAACTACAATAATTTCTCTATCCTCTGTACTGGATCAGAGCTGGATGTTTAAAATAGTTAATAAAACCATCTGCAGGAATCTAATGAATACAAAACTGAAAATCAATAACTTGTTCATAGCATATAGAGAGCTTTTCCTGAGACATTCATTCATTTATCCATAAAAAGCACACACCATGCAATGTATTTTCTAGTCCCCTGATTGTTCTACAATTTATATCAAGAGAGCATCTTATCGTTCCTAGCATTAAACATGGTGCTATCTACAGCTATTACAAACAATCAATATTGCCCTAAAGTTATCTTTCTATGGATTTGAACATGACAAACTGCTTTCAAACTAAAATGTGTACAATTCACATCCTTATTCGAATATAACTGGTAAAGACATTCTTTTCTCACCTCATCACACAGCCAATTGGGGAATTCTCCCATATTGTCATGTCCAACTCTGATTTTAAAGATTTCTCCTATGTGGCCGATGTTTATCTGCAATTTGACAAATATGAATTGGATGACTACATATATGTAGACTGTAGATGCTTACATATATGAGTAATATACACACATGAATGAGTTAACACAGCTACCTAATGATGACATCTGGGATGCTATATTCCAATCAAAATTTCATGCAAAACGTTACTATTAATGAGCTACTTTGTTGTGAAAACCTTTCCTGCCGTATGTGGGAAGGTCTGCCAGCAACCTGCAGATGGTCTTCGGATTCCCACCGAGCTCTGCCTGGTTTCCTCCCACCATAATGCTGGCCGCCATTGTTTAAGTGAATTATTCTTGTCACACCAATCAAATAAATAAATAAATAAATAAGAGCAAGGTGAAATGATAAAGACTGAGAGAGCCTGAATTCTTTCAATGAATTATAAAAAAATGTTAAACCTTACACTGTACATCTCATATTACACAAGGAAATCTTAAGTGATGCATCCGAGGATTTTACTTCTTGAAGAATCTTCAATAACTAGCGTTAAATAGTGACAAATAGTGTTATTTGTTGTAAATCCTTTTGAACCTGGTGTTAACAACACTGGACTGTTAACCTTCATATGGCGATTTTATAGAATTACTGTAAATATTAATACAGTATATGAAGCAAAATTTTGCCCACGGCTAAGCCTCACTTCATTTTGCCAGAATCACAGAGTTCTACTGATCTTAGATTTGGCGCTTTGAGGTTTGTTGAGAAGGTTAAAGGCAATATCATTCTAAGAAAATGTAAGTTACAATGTAAATTGCAGCACCAAACATAAAATTATATGACACTTTAATACTTGCCTTTAGACATGCAATATTTTGGGCAAAACTGGGTCATTTAGCATATTCATTGCATGAAAACTTCATCAATACAAAACCACCACAATATTTTTTGCCATTAGGGAAAATACTTTATATACATGTAGATCATATAAATTTTAGTCTTTCTCATTAGGTCCACTCTTAATCGTATTTTCTCTTATGCGATGCGCTAAAAATATTTTACATAAGTCACTGTCACCAAATATAAAATAAATACAATGTAGAGCTAAAGCCTTAACTCATACTGAAATACATTCAAAGAGGAAAAGCTCATCACATGACATGCAAGATGCAAAAATGTACATGTAAGTAAACACTTCAACAGTGTACACTGTATTTAGCTTAACCTACATCAAACTGATCAATCTTGCCACTCTGAAAATGTTCAGTGCCGTCATTGTGCCCCAGATGTATGGGTCCGGAATTATTGCGAGTTCCGTACACTGTGATGGCTACACCAGCATCAGTTCCTGCAGACGGCAGCTCATTCGTTGTAACCCAAACCCTCCAGCGTCCTTCTTTAAAATATGAAGATTTTATTCACTGAAATTTCTCCACACCAAAGGAAGACATTTGCAACAGTAGTCGATTCATGGATGTTTCATGAATGACATACATTATTATCTCCGTTGTTACTTTATAGTAAAGACATCTCCATGTACATCACCAAAATATGTGCTATCAAGTCAATAAACATACATGTCACAAACATTCAGACAGAAAACTTTTATAAAATATATAACAACATACATGTATATAAAAACTACAGCACTTCACCTAAAGTACATGTACATGTGGGTATTCATTGAAGTTATTTTTATGTATGTTATTTACAATGTTTCCAGCAAAACTTGAGCACCACTACATATTATTGTTGGGAACTTTTAATACTATGCCATGTTTTACAGTGAAAATATAGGCTATATGTTACTGAGTATTCTTAAGAATGTGTGGACTCACTTGTTTTGCCAAGTCTTTCCCTTCGATCACGCAGCCGATTGGCCACTGACCTGTCTGGATGAGCCAACAGTCTGCTGCGGTAACCATTAGGGCGGGGTCTGGCTGCCAGGGGAGGCTGAGGGGAGAGTCCCACCATTGGACGGAAGTTCTCGCTGCCAGCCACAACAAACACATCTGGGCCATTGAAGATCGAGGACAAGCTCTGAATCTGAGGAAACAACAATGACCATTATTACTACTTGAGAGGCTCTGCCAAGGTGTTTAATATCTTATTTTTCTGTCTGAGATCAACTTTACTGAAAAAAAAAAAAAAAAAAATGTTAGCATTGGGGTAAAGTTTTGGGCACAAGTTGGTGTAGAGCTAAAGCCAGTCCATCTAATTTTGGTGGTGACTCAGATTGGCTCCATGAATTTTTTTAAAACTGATTCTTCAATGTTACTAGGGCTCTAAACACACAGTTCTCATATGATGTGCAGATAACAACCATAATACCACTGTTCTCCTTGAGATTTGTAGCTGAATGTGTCACATAACTTTTGCATCAAACTGGCAAAAATAACTTATGCAAGCATATGCACCGAGTCTCTGAGTTGGCTAAACTGTGACCGTAAGTCAGGATATTTTTCAGCTAAGCACATATACATGTACATGTACCATTATGGTTATAAAGGCATTATGTAAACGAGTTAATATGCGAATAGTCCAAGTGTTTCAAATATGGAAAATACAGGATAAAATTTGTTTATTTGATTTATTTATTTGATTGGTGTTTTATGCCGTACTCAAGAATATTTCACTTACAGTGTATACGACAACGGCCAGCATTATGGTGGGAGGAAACCAGGCAGAGCCCAGGGGGAACCCACCACCTTCCACAGGTTGCTGGCAGACGTTCCCACGTATGGACGGAGAGGAAGCCAGCATGAGCTGGACTTGAACTCACAGCGACCGCATTGGTGGGAGGTTTCGGGTCATTGCACTGCAATAGCGCGCTAACCGACCGAGCCACAGAGCTAAAATAATAGGTCTTTACAGGTCTTTTATAGGTCTATAATAACTACCAAGATGAAACCCACATATTCACAATTTAATTCATGTATTTATATTTCTGTATTCCTTCCCTTTATATTTAAGCACTGGTATATTACAGCATTATAGTACTTAACTTAATAACGATCACAAGTACATGTGTACTGTATCTGACCTAAAATTTTGTCCATGACCATAAAGTCAGATATCTTTTTGTATGATTCTGACTGATCTTGGAAAGATGTCTTTAGCTTTACAAATATGGAAGGTAAGATGATATCCTACTGGAAAATATGTTTCAGCATCAAAAGTATCATTTTATGAAATTTCTCTGCCTCTAAAAATGTACCTTATTTGGGTGAGTTTTTACATCAACATCCATTTAACATTAAATTAGTAATATCCAAAGAGTCTAACTGGACAGATTATCAAGCCATCACTACCACTGTCTTGTCTATGGATTTATGCTTGAAGACATCAGTACGAACCAAGTGGAACCATAAGTTACCGTAGTTGACACTTACATGTAAATGTGTGACTGTGGTCAACTTCATGTAGGTTCAATTTACTCACTATGTACCACAACAATAACCCATAACTAACCCACAAAGCCTTGGGGAGGGGGGTAGGGGGTGCAATTAACCTGTACTGTTAAGGTCATTAGTGGTGGTTCCAGGCTATTGCTGCGACTGGTCCTTGCAGTAGCTATGGTAAGCACTCGGTGTTTCCTGGTTACATCAGGAACACAAACCAGTGGAGGAAATCAATAGCAGCATGACCATCGTCTCATTCCCGCTAATTACACCTAATTTGTCAGGTGACTAATGGTCCTGTGGCACGAGCCGAGGGTGATTTTATCTCTCATTTTACTGCAGGATACTAATGTGATAATATGATACGATGTGGTCCTGGCACTTGAGAGATAGGCAAATCCCGCTATTATTTATTGGACAGGTAATCACATACTCAGGAATATTCCCCTTACATGACAGTGGTCAGGTTTATGAGTGAAGTAAAAGAAACCGCTCCCCTGTGCCAGGTGCATGTACCAGACAAACCTCTTAACTCTCATAGGTCAACCATAATGCATTTCATTTTTGCAAAACCGTTGTCTACATGTACAGGCATCGCCTGGCGTTGTATTACAGGCATCGCCTGGCGTTGTATTACAGGCAAAAGCCTGGCGTTGTATTACAGGCATCGCCTGGCGTTGTATTACAGGCAAAAGCCTGGCGTTGTATTACAGGCATCGCCTGGCGTTGTATTACAGGCATCGCCTGGCGTTGTATTACAGGCATCGCCTGGCGTTGTATTACAGGCAAAAGCCTGTTAAAGCTTTATTCTCGATATGAATTCATTAACAGTTTAATTTTTCTATAAATCTTTGCATTTGTGCTAATCAAAGTATGTACTATTATACATAAAACATGTACTTCAATTCTTTTTCTCTGTTTTGAAACTGTCATAATGCTGTAGGGGTCTTCATCAAGTTTATTAGCCCTTAATAAAAATGTAACAGTTAGCGTGATGTCATTGGGCTCCATAAGAATGAGCCAGGACAATGTCAAGATGTGTCACCACCTAGACAAGCCATAGGTGGGATTTTAAAAATATTACTTATTGTCCTGAGTCTTGTGGTTTACTGCTTGTCACAGGTACATGTATATGATTATATGAATTTCATACAGGATATACATGTATAAAATAAAACAGATACATGTACCTATAACAATCATTACCAAGTTTACCTTTCAAAATTTCAGTAACAAATCAAAAGCTTTGTAATTCAACCCTGGTGCCAGATCTGACAATCAGTAACTATGCATGGTAAATGCACAGATATCAATACACATTATTTTTTCGAACTCACCAAAATGCATACAGGCAAAAGGACATTTGTTGGATTTGACTAATTTGAAAGAAGTGGTGGTGCTAAGCTTTATAAACTAAAATAGACCCTGACAGGAATTCATATTGAAAAATACTGTGTTAATAATCTTATGAAAATGCGTGTATTAAATGCAGTTACTGTCCTCATCACTCTGGTGTACGACGCACCATCAATAAGGGTCCTTAACAGGCACAATGTATGTGGATATGAAAAAACTCCATGCATATGTATGTGATTTACATGTACGTCCCTATAGGCCAACCGTGAACATGCCTCCATCTTTCAAGTACAAGTATATCTGGTGTAAAATACACCTGCTTATTTCTCAATCTGGTGACGCACATGTTCTACTCCTGCAAGATTTCCCAGAGCGCAGCAACACAATGCATCAGTACACCAGCGGCACACTTTGGCGAAACTAGATATCTGGCTGACGTCAGATTCAGCCCTATGGTCAATAAGGAAATGTCTGTGACTTGAGAGCATCGAGCTGCACTCATTTAAACACACTGAAGTTAACAGTAAAAATAAGAGATTAAATTCACATGAGAGAAACAGCAAATTTCTGCCTTACACACAATCAAGACTGAAGCCTTAACTATTATACATTCATTAACACAACCAAATGATAACCTTTAAGATCTATCAGCTGGCAAAACAGTTTACATGAATACATAACAACTGACATGTCTTTGTTTTATGTAACCTGCACACTTTGATTTGACATGTACATGCACAGTATATCCATCAAAAGCTTCATGCTGCATCATCTTCAAAGCTATTTATTCCTACATGTGCATACATGTTACTTTCAACAACGTGTTCATTACATAACAGACTGGCACATCAAGGCAAATAACTTCAATAGACTGCTGACATGACTGACGCCACAAAATGCCCCAGGCCTTGGTTACCTTAACACCCCCATAAAGCAAAGATGAAGCGTGTTCTAAACATAAAAGAGCATGAAAGTCTCTTCTGACGGAACAAATTATTAGCCAGTATTTCTTCTGAAAGAGATGAATAATTCAAAGATGAATAATTCAAAAGGTTGATATTATCATCACAATTTTAGTACACTGTATTGCATGTACATGTACCATGGTTTATTTTCTCAAGTTAGTGTGCAAGTTACACCTGAGCATACTCAAGTTTTTCAGCCCACTATAAACACATGCCCATGCAAAGTATTTCACATTTTGCCACATGGGGCAGCTACAAGTTATGTTTATTATGGTAATAGCTGTAGAGGATATCAAGTGCAGTCTCACAGTCTGTACATCTGGCATTAACGTAATTTTCATACATGCAAATACATATATATATATATATATATATACAGTTGAGAATGGACATGTACATGTATGTCAGTGGCTTAGGATCAGCTCTGACAACAAATCAATATTTGGTACACAGACTCAGTCTCTGAGGCTGACCAAAGCAGATGTCTTGATCGATTCAGTTCAAGGAAATGCATATGCATGCATAAAGCCCAGACTGAGAACTTCGACAGCTCTTCAAACTTTAATTATGTGTTTTCCATCTATGAAAGTAATGTGTGCATTATATACAGGCAAGATGTTGGCAACAGGGGAGTAGGGAGTGGGTTGTGGGGAAGTGTCAATGGTTGTCAACTTGCACCCTGCACAAAGATTTTATATCAAGAGACTGACTAGTAGCTGTACTGGCAATGTTCTCTGTTGGGAAACTGCATATACTTTGATAGCCAAATAATTAAACACTATTCTTTCTTACACGTAGTACGCTGCATATTAAACAAGCCATGCTAATATATGTACCATGTCTAAAAGCAACAATAGTATTGTTAGTAAAGATTACACTTTCTGGATATACATGTAAGCAAACCACTTCAGGTTCAAACCATGACAAGATCTCAGAGTCAGGAAATAAACTGCCACCAATACATATCAAATGCATAGACTACTTGACCAATTGGCTTCCTACAAAAATAGGAGGTATCTGACTGGTAGCCTTTATGGTGAACCTTATTTACCCCTCTGATAATCAGAAATGGCACAGTTCCCTTTAATAGCTGAATGTAACAGATTCTTACATGTCATTTAGAAAGTGAATTTATGTCATCCAGAAAGTGAGTTTATATAACAGTATTGTTGCTTTTATTTATTTATTTATTTGATTGGTATTTTACACCATACTCAAGAGTATTTCATGGCCAGCATTATGGTAGGAGGAAACCGAGCAGAGCCCGGTGGAAATCCATGATCATCTGCAAGTTGCTGGTGCACCTTCCCACGTATTATCAGAGGGGAAAACCAGCGTGAACTGACCTTGAACTTACATGCACAACAACTTAGCACTGATGAGAGGTACCTAGGTCATTACGCTACAGTTGTGCTCTACCTCCCTTGGATGCCCCTTTCTTGTTATCAGAGATTACACTTCCTGAGTGGCCTCAACTGATTCTCAGCATTGGAACCTGGGCTACATCCAGGAAGTGTAATCTGTAATAATGATAATACTGTTAAATTCATTGTCTAAATGACATCTACCAATCTGTTATCTAAAATCAGTTAATATGTGCATGAATATACAGCTTGCCAATTTCGAGCAGTTTCTGATAAATGCCAAGAAGTTTTCCAAGAAAATTTGAAGTACTACATGTATTATCAGTCACCAAAGTGCCATATTTCTTCATGATATCCTAATTACCAGTATGTGTACAGAAAGATTAAAAAAAAATGTAACAAGTGTCATCACTCACCCTTCTTCCATCAATGGTGAAGATCTTTCTTGCAGCAATTTTAAACATATCACTCATGTCTGACAACACCTGTTCGAAAGTCTGAGCTGTCCTGCGGTTCAACAAAACTATATGGCGGTCTGTTGGCTCCCCATTTCTCATCACTGTGATCTTTTTTGGTCCGTAAATGGCGTTGGCCTGGTAGCTGGCTTCTGCAGGACGTATGCGCTGAACGTCCATTCGACGTCTTGCGCGAATTCGATTGCGTCTGTCACGTTCTCTTGGAGAGAGTATGCTGTTCAAAGCCCTGCGGCCACTGGGAGGTCTTGTGTGGTGCCAAGCTGGTGGAGCCCCAAACCTATTCAAGTCCACTCCTTTAGCATAGTGAGGGTGGGTGGAACAAACATATCGCCCCTCGTTCGACAAATCATCAATATTCCCAACAGGATCATGTCCACGGGGAGTAAAGATGCTTCGAACACCAAATGACATTGGTATTCTGTTGGACAGTTCATTGAGCAGTGTATCAAAACTGCGATACTTTCTAGGGTGAATGGCAAGTTTGAGAGCATTGAAGTTTTGGTCCCCATCTTTGTAGAAGTAAACAGTTTTTGCTGCAGGGAATTGAGTTAATGTAGTTCTTGACCCCCATTGGGCCCCATCATCGGGGTTCTGCGGACTGCGATTCATCACTGGTGCCTCAGACAGGTGCTCTCCATGATTATGGTCAAGACTTGAAACACTGAAAAAAAAAAAACAAATTCAGCACATCCATGTAGATTTCTACTCTTAACTATAAACTGCACAAAGGTGTGATTCAGGATTTATCCAGTTTTGTTAAAAAAAAAAACAAAACAAACTCATCACTGCAGGTTATGGTAGGCATTAACTGAGCTCTGGACATTTGTCATTTTAATTTCACCGGGTACATTGCTTGTACAGACACAGTGGCAAAAGTATTCTGTAAATAACACTGCAGTGCATACAAACCCTGAACTCAATACATGCAGTATTTGTGGGATCTGGTAGCCAAGTGGACAGGGTCCTATGAGGGCATTCGGAGGTGGTGAAAACTGTCACTGGCTTGCGAACGCGCAAGACATCATATGACATGCAACCAAGTCTGAGGCAATTTATAACGCTAATGGCATCTGATGTGTTCCAAGCTGTTATTATTGCATAAGACCTTGGTCACATGTATTTGAACTGAACCTGCAGTCTAAATCATAATTGTATTGAATTTGGAAACAAAATGAAAGGTTTAAAGAAATAATAGAAAAACTGTCGCTGGAGTGAAGACCAATCTAGACTGACCAGAATGACATAGATCATTGTTTAACCTTGAAACATTAAGTGAAAATAAATATGAACAAAAACCAACCAGGCCAATATATAATTTGTCTTCTTACAGGTCTCACTCTCTCTCGCTCTATGCTGTATCTCTTTACAAACAATCTTGACAGCAAAAGAGGTTAATCGGGAGAAAGGTTGCAACTATGACAGTACTTTTGTTATTTAAATGGAGTCTTTGAACTGCCTGTGTACAATAAATCTGTCCGTCAGGGAATGGAAAATGCCATATAATCTATTACCACCAACACCACCAGAAAGAGGAAGTGCTGTGTTGTGATGGCTTTACTGAAGTGGTAGGCCTACAAGTAACAAAAACAAAAACAAAAGAGAAAAAACAATCCTGCACTTACATGTACAAATCAATTCAGAGTTTAGATCAACCTACATTATCTCAGTGTGCATGTATTATGTAAATTCATCACAGTCTGACTGCTGGGCAAAATTTGGCCGCAAATCTTACCCCCCACTTCTGTGAAGGTGAACATTTATTTTACCAAGGTAACTTACAGGTGAAGACAGAGTTTTGGGTTGCTTCATCAATTTCCGACAATATTGTGGTCATTTTTATCCCATTTTGGACTTGGACAGGCTTCTGGAATTCTTTTCAAAATTTGGTTGCTGTATTTTAAATTGAACGTTTACAATAAAATCAATAAGGCTTTCTTGTCCACTGCTGATAATAAGTAGAGATTTTATCAGCAACAGTTTTCCTGAGCTTGACTATAAGCTGGTGTAATTAAAGATAAGCTTGAGTTTCTGACTCCTGTATTCAATATATAGAAAGTTACGGCTGTCTTTGTCCAGATCTGGACTTAAAAACTTTTGCAGACTTTATTCAGAGCGCTGTTACAGTAGTGCACTAAATTGAAAGTAAGTATGCAACTTTACCATAATGACTTACAGGTCAAGTTTCTGGTCATTTTGTCCATGGCAGACAAAGTCTGGCCTTATTTTAGTCTTGTTTTTTTCTTTTTCTTTCATCAAACTTACCTATGTTTCATCCATTTTCAATGAAATTATGCCTGTTATGTTTTAGATACTGATTCCAGCTATAGTTCTGATCACTTAAATCAACAAGAAACATGTATTGCTTTCACAATGCTTCGAGAATGCTTGTATTCCCTTACAATTTGCAATACAAAATTTTAAACACCTCCAGCACTCCTGAGGCCATTTTATGCTGCATGATCCTGCAACTGCACTAAACAAAAACCAGATTCCTTTAAACCTTCTGCTTCTAGTTTAATATGCCACCCCTATCATTTTGTTAAACACAGACTCTAATACAGAGTACACTAAGTGAGGAATTGGGTAATTTCGGGTATTTAATATCCACACACAGAATCAATGATGGTATATTCCCCTCATGTCATAGTGCTCTACGTGTGTGCAAACTCTGAACTCAAGAGATGCAATATTCTAATATTCTAATACACAGTACACGAAGTCAGGAATTCTGTAATTTACAGAATTTAATATGCACACACAACATCAACAATGAAATGTCCCCCTTGTGTTATTGTGCTCTACATGTGTGCAAACCCTGAGTTCAATACATGCAGTACTTTTTAAGATGCCACCCCAACATTTTGTTAAACACAGACTCTAATACACAGTACACTAAGTGAGGACTTCAGTAATTTACGGTATTCAATATGCACACACAGAATCAACAATGGAATGTCCCCCTTGTCTTATTGTGCTCTACATGTGTGCAAAGCCAGAACTCAACACACGCAGTATTTCTTAAGATACATGTACCATCCTTAACATTTTGTTTAACACAGATTCTAATACACAGTACACTAAGTGAGGAATTCTGTAATTTCCAGTATTTAATATGCACACACGGAATCAATGAGGAAATATTGCCTCGTGTCATTGTGCTCTACATGAGTGCAAACCCTGAGTTCAATCCATGCAGTACTGTTTAAGATACCACCCCTAACATTTTGTTTAACACCGCTTTCCCTGTAATTTTATGCTGACATAACATAAAATTACATAAACATAAGATATGCCTTTACTGAGCTAAAAACACATGTGCATGCAGTTGTTTGTTTAAATCCGCAGTGTTCAATTTCCTGCAAGCATCAAGTACCTACATGTAGGCCTAGTATCATAAAGCATCTTCTGTATGAGTAAGTATTCTGTCGGCAATATATACATTAGTCAAACAAATTTCACCAATAAACCACAATAAACATTTCTGTTATAGTACATGTAAGCTTAATATAGTTCAATCCTGAAGTGCTACTTCTGGGGAAAAGTTTACAGTTTTCTCCAACAAACCAGTTTCTATTGGCCACAGTAATACTAATCTATCATATGCAGTGGCTTCTGTCTGCTGAGTTTTTTGTACGCAGGTTTATGGTTCCTCAGGTGTTTGTCCTGCAAGCTTTTGTTGGTCCACCCTGCCTCAGACAAGTGAAGTGCTAGGATATGTGCAGTTTCAATCAGGACCAGTGTCCTTAAGAGATCTACTTCTCAATATAACATGTAGCTGGTCCTTCAGTTAAATGAAGGAAAACATCATACATAAATTAAATTAATGTTGATAAAACACAGGCCAGTTCGACCATTGCTTGATTTAACTCTACGGGCCAAATTCCACTGGTCTGAACCAGAGGACAAGAGTTAATTTCAGGCCTTGCATGCATTCTCAAAAATTTAGCCTAAAAAAAAAAAATGCTGTACCGAACAAAAATACAAAGTCTTTATGTTGGAGTAATATGACAGTATAACGTAAAAATTCTGAAATCTGGACATTGTACATACTGCATGTACTGCCACACAATACAATATATAGTGATGACTTGTACTTCATGAAATGTGTAAAATCTTTGATTGAAAAACTATGAATACCATGAGTAAATCAAACAAACACCATCCGATCACAGTGTGGTTGAACAAAAGTAAACATCTTGGCAAGCTATGTTCTATGCACTCCATATTCCAATTTACACGAACATTTAGCTCATGTTGATTTCAATCAAAGTAAGTTTACAAATACCTGAAAAACTCATTGCAATCAACATACATGTACATCAATTCTTCCTGTGGTCACATGTACATATTGTAGGCTATATATGATTCTGAACAGTTTGATGCAACAGATGCTGAAAAAAATAATGAAAGCAAGAAAATTAATAATGAAACAAAATTAAGCTTCTAAAATCTAGATCTTACCTGATATACATGTAGATGAATCAGTGCCATGATCCTTTAGAAGTCGGTAAACATGTACATGTAACATATACATGTAATACCCCCCAAACTATCCATGCATTTTGCATCACCTGGAAAATTCCACCTGGGTGATGCTCCTCGAGCCTAACAAGAAGCATTAATACTAATGTAAACAGGCATTGTAAAATCCACACATGTATGCAAATCTGAATCTCCCATTTACAGGTACATATTATTTACATTCATGTCTAGATCTATGGCAGCTGATTCTTTCCCTTTGGAGTCACAGACAAATAGTATCCAAAAAAGGCTGCCAGGATCATGCAGAAAGATTGTCTGCTGAACTGGCGATAGGAATAAAGAGACAATACATCCTATACATTTAGCAGCCACAGCAGTCTTGATAGGTTCAAACGCAGGTGATTACAGAGAGGCACTCCATTGGATCATCCTGTGTCATTAAGCATAATAAGCAAGATGTCTTTCAAAGCCTCATACAAGACATGAACATTTTTTCAGAATGTACTGTAATGTAACCTTAAGTACAACCTTGCATACAGGTAGGCAGTTTGTTTGTATCAGCTGTTTTCCTGAACATGAATCTCCTGGGAACACTCCATTACAATAATTTTTAAATGTTGATGTAGAAACATTTGCATGTACATGTATGCATTTTGTGCTTCAAAGCCTCAAATTTATTTCCATACATGTACCACAATTTATATAATATGAACTTCATCTAAGCAATTCCTGGTGACACACCTATCTGTCAAAGGCTCGTTAACTAACCTTGCAAGTTTTATAACTTTAGTTCCCAACATTTTTTTTTTATATAGTGCCAGTCCATGTAGGGACAAGCTGGTTAATTGAGACAGGAGATGTCCTCCTGGGTATCATTTACATATCTCTGATCCCCAGTACACGTGTCTCTGTTTGTAAATGTCAATAGCAACAAGAGCATACATGTTGACTTTACCACATACCAAAGGCAAATTTGAAATTCAAATTTTTTACCCATTCAACCTTGGGTATAACTTGCAAGAGCTCATACTCAATAAATCTCTTTAAACGCTATTGAGTCAACGTTGGCAATAAAACAGTCTAATGACAAAAGCAAGGTACTTGACCGTAAAACATTTGCTCAAAGAAAGCTTACCTATGCGATAAGCTTGACACCCAAACAGAGAAATATGGCATACAAAAATTTACTTCAGCAAACAGCATCTTACAGATTAGCTGATTGTAGGCCTACAGGCACATATCAGCATGCCTCCCTAACATTCACAAACTGTTGATAGTGTAGTTGTCATGGTACTCGCTATATGTAAAAATCTGACAAAATATAACAATTCTATTCGCAAAGGCAGTTCTGTATATATGTTCCAATAGCTAAAAGTTTTGAAGATAGAGATAATATGTAGGTTGAACGATATACAGATATAATCATATCTTTCATCACATTTTCCAGGGGATGTCACGCGTTGTTCCTTGTCATGAGTTTACTGATTGCTTTGTTGGTGAATATACATGCACTATGTATTTTTATACTAAGATATACATGTTTACTCCACATGCATGTACTGTATTTTCCCTTTTAATTCACATGAAAAACATTGTGATAAAATATTACTTATGTGCTAAAAACACATTTCCAAGAGAATATTACAACCCTGTGGACTTAAGCTCAAATGCCTTGGGCCCAAATGTTCAAAACAGGAAAGCAGGCAACTTGAGGTACTGTATGGAAAATTTAAACTTGAGGCAATATGACCGGTCAAAAATCGGATATCAACTGAAAAATAGCCATCTTAGTTTTATATACAGCTATCAGGTATACACAGGCTAATTGTTGAGAATCTTATTTTTGACCTGATTACAAGCCTTATTTTTGCAAAACAGTAAACCATATATTCTTTTTAATAATTCTTCAAATTAAAAATTACGGTTGTCTTTTTCTATAAAATGTCTTGTTCAGATGAACTGAAATCTCTGAAACTGACAAAATCATAACTTAATCTGTATGTCATGCTCTGAATTAAGGATAAATACAGTACACACTTTCTCAAAAGATGAAGATACAGTGTACATTCAAATTTGAGGAGAGGTAACTACAAATACACATATCAACTGTTCTACAGTACACAGGCCACAGTTTGCAACCAATCAAGTGCATTATATGGTAAATAGTAAATTTCTGGAAGTAAAGAAATTGAGTTTGTTACCAGTTCATGCAGAGTAACACCACATCTACTTGTTACAGTATGCGAATTCTCAGTGTTTTCACTCACTAGAAATATAAAAAATAACAGAAATTTCATAACAATTTATCACCCTTAAGTCTCTGTTTTTAAGAGCTTTGATTTACTGAGCAATCTAAATGTTAGTGGCCGCTACTTCATCCTTAATATTTTCTCACACACACAACTGACTTTATATATAAGCAATACGCTGAATCAGCATTTCAGGAATCTTGCAAGTTCACACAAATTTAGACAAGACAAGGAGGAGACTCTCGCACACTAACTAAGAGATGTGATTTTACTGTGTTAGATATTGCATGGTCAGGTGTGCTGTTAACAGATGCTATAAACGATGCGTCTTATCACGTTAGTTTGCTAAAGCCCCATCTCATCTTGCTTATCAATCTGTGTGGACTCCTGAGAAATCTGAAATGCAGACTTAGCTCACATACAAACAACAAACGTTTAGTAAGACACCAAAATGTATAAAATTTCCTTATATCATCAAGCTAGGTACTTCACACATATGTATAAGAATCAAGAAAGATGAAAGAAATATATGAAAGAATCAATCAAGTACTCGATATAACCATTTTTGTTATTTTCGGATAGAGAAACTTTTCTCCTCTCGCTTCAAGTCAACTTTTAAAAATCCCTTATTTAATTAACTGGAGAAAAAAAAAATTCATTACTTGTCTACGCTGTTTTTCTCCCCTAGGGTTCGGGTTATGCCCAACAAAGAACTTTTAAGGAAGGTCTAACTGTGGAGCAATACTATACACCTGGAAAATTTAAACTGCAAACCAATCTGACTGATATCCAACCAAGAAAGCCTGTGAAGGCACTTGTCAGATATACATTAATTACAAACTCAGATTACAATTGCAAGATGTAATAATATACCTACTCACTTTAGACGTGTATGGCATCCAGAACACATAAGACAGATCTGAATGACTGAATCAGGATAAAGAACATAATGTCATAATTCACGAAGGCAATAAACTGGGATCAGACCCTGGAGCTTCTCTTATGTCCACTTATCTCCAGTTCTAAGAGAAGAGATCAGTACCTAATAGTGGTTCAGATCTTCCACTGCAGAGATCTCAAATAACATTGTCATCCACAAGCCCTTAATGGACAAACTTTGTATTTAGGTGTAGCCTATATGTATGCTATAAATTCCTGACAAATGTACATGTATGTACCAAGTGTGTAGCATCTTAATAGAAGGAAAATGAGATTTAGACCATATAGCCAAACTGATGGGTCTTGTATTCCTCTTTCATCCCCATATATACACATATATACCAAGCAAATAAATAAATAAAAATAAATAAACATATCTATTTTAAATTAATAACTGTCACCCACCAACACCCATTTTCAGAAAAGCTATAATTTGTGCATACATATATATGTAAATTCCTGGAGAGCATGGCCTTAATTCATTTAGTTTGTCATGTATGGAAAAGTTTGTCATTCTTTTTTTCTGGTAAGATTCCCCTTTTTATTTAAATGATGTTTCTGGGGATATAATGCAGTTAGAAGACATTTTTCATGAGAAATGTTACAAAAAGCTGAAAAACAAAGCTTTGTAAATGTGGACTCAAACTTGAGAAGTGCTATAATTTTTCTGTACACCTGTCATTGTGTTACACTTATATCAATCAATTAACACATCCCATAACATGATAGGCATTGCTAAATGACTATACATAGGTGACTATGCGAGTACTTCAGATAATTTTCCTGACATACATGTATAATTTCTAACTAAGGAACCTTGCAGCTGATAGATAGCCTTATATAAGCCAGTAGAACTTATCAACCTTATTTACAGATATACATTTATTTACCTGGTCTATGACTATGTGCAGTAGACAGAATGGTTTGCAAATTTTAGTAACTTCTAGAAGTATCTTGTGGCGGTCAAAAACAAATTTGCATATTTTCAATGATCAGCCACATCAAAATTTATACAGTGAAAACCTTGAGACATATGTGCATGTAATTACATTCTTCATGTGTTAAGTGAGATTATTTACTAGGCTATTAAACACAACAGTTCCTTAACTGTAAATAGTGAAAGATATTAAATGTACCAGAATAATACCTAACTGTTGACTGAATTGATTTTTATATAATTTATCAATGTTTAGCACACAGATACTAGCCAGAGAGGTTTTCCTGCCCCATTCAATAACGATACTAAAACATCACTTCAATACAATTTTACAGTAGAACGTACTTATCTACTATAATAAAACTTCACAAAATCCAAGTTAATATGATCTTTGAAACCTTGAATTTACATATATGCGCATTATATCTAAATATTTCAGGTTTATAATTTAGAGAATTCCCAGTATTAACCATAATAACTTAAACTTCTTAACTGAATGCTCTCCACTTCACACTCAAAAGAAATTTGCCAGAGAATGTTATCAGAAGTGGAAAACTAAGAATAGGAACAATTCTAAACTACATGCAGAAGGAATCAAAAAATTCTGAGAACAAAATTTTTATCTATCCCAGTCATTTCAAGGAAAAAGTTGTTGAATATAACCATCTCAGCATCTGATGAAACTTTTAAAAGGTGAGGTGGAGTGAGAATCACTCAAATAAACACTATTCTGAATCTTAACCTAAATGATATATTCAAACACTGAATAGATCTGGTCTAGATATTAGCTCTGGAAATGTGGAATGGAACATCATTCAAAAATCATTTTCTGGTGATACGAATAAATGTAGTTTCTTAGTTCAAGTAAACTCTAGTACATTTACACGGACAAGTTGCTGTAAATAACTTATATAGAAGACATTTGATTGAGGAAAAAAAACGCATGCTGCAAAGTATTATCACAAGGCAACGTGTGTCCACAAAAAAATCACTGAATTGTGAATACACGTTGACGATCAATGACACTTGAGAACACATGAAGCAGTAGTCTACGATACTTCAGTTCAGACTGAGGTAGAGCCTGAACCTAGGCTAAAGAAGGTGACTTCTGCATATCTTCGACATTTCAACGCAAAATAATACACCCTATACACAAGCGTTTTCGCTGGTGTTTTATCATACACATTTGCCAGCAATTATCAACCAAGTTATTTTCAATACTGTTAAACACAGAGAACAGCGTGAAAAAAGCTGTACATACCAGCAGGTGCGCGACAATATTAACTCCGTCCGCCATAAGTTTACGTTCGCAACTCTCGTTGAAGTGCGTCTCCAGTCACGTGACTTAGACGTGTTGTTTACATCGATACCGCTGGTTCAAAATTAATCGACTTCTTCTGTGCTGTTTTAGCAATTTTGTGGCATTTTGTTATTTGTCTCGTCAGAACTGACCGAACACGGCAGCGAAAACTTTCCATATAGCCCAACTGAGGACGAGTTTGTGAAAAGACAGCTTGGTCGTAACGGTGGGGCTTTGTTAGCAACAAAATGGCGACGTCAATAACACCTGAGGAAGCTTGCCACGTTGCTTCCTTGCCGGTAAAAACAAACTGTCAAAACAATGAACTTCGATATGTTGTTATCTGTTTAGAGTCTGTACTACTTTTAAATTATTTAAAAAAATATTACGTTACGGATTTGAACTTGTTAAGTTCTTGAAATAGGTTTTATTCATATATATAGTTCTACCGTACGTTAATAACAATTAAGCCTAAATTGCAGAAAAAATAAGGGCTACGTGAACTGTCACACTCGTGGAGAGGTAGCCAAGTATAGATCGATAGTCATTTCAAGTTTTATTTTTTACAAATTTTAAGTTAGATTGCCTCTGGACAACATATTGTGCTATATAATGTGGCCCATAGATATCACGCAGGCCTAAGTCATGTGCAGTGTGTTACAACCTGAAACCGGTATATATTTTCTATCAACAGAAGGAAAAGGGCAAGCCACAGCTGTCATACTATCTTCATTGGGCACCTTTAAAAGAAAATACTATCACCAGAGAGTCCATCCATTTGGACTACCTCTATGACAATATCATGTTTGCTGCTAAAAGGGGATTTCAATGGGGTCAGGTATCCCAGGTCATGACAGTGGCTGAAGAGTTACTTACTGGAACAAAAGGTGTGTTTCATCCTATTCAGCTATCTCAGCTTTACTCTGATTTATTTGGTTAATACCGTGCCAGTACTCAATTTTTCACATAACACTATGCACAAGTGAACATACATGGTTAGAGTTTTATGGTAGAGGAAACCAAAGCGCCAGGAGTAAACCATTAGCCTTTGGCAGGTAACTGATGAACTTGAACCCCAAAATCAGTGTCATCTGACACACAGATTTTTGCTTACAGAGTGAACTCAGTTTGTAAGCCATATTGGTGGAAAGCAAGTGATCCCAATTTAAGACCCTTAAAATGAAGGACCAGAGAACTATTACAACGGTCAGAGACAAAGATTGAGCTGATGCCCCTTAAATATGCCACCTGAATTTTATCCCTTGTTTAGTCACTTTACTCAGAAAGTTAGGATGTAACATGAAATGGTCTGAGATTTTCATTATGCATTGAGTAATATGTTTTATCTTAGTTAACAGATTCATGAGCTCTAGTTTCTTTGAAGCATTAGTGAGTTGTGTTTACATTACTCAGCAGATTATAGCTACCTTCATGATGTCATTTCTTTTTAACAGGAAAGACTTTAGTCGAAGCTGTGAAACTGTATCAAGAACAATCCATGCACTTGATTAAAGCACTTGGAGAGAGGAATTTTCAGATTTACACAGAGTTTGTGTTTTCCACATTCATGACACACTTTAAACTGTTTCAATGTGTGTTCAATGTAAACCGTGAAGAGTTAATTCCAAAAGTCTCCAGGACAGTTGTTTGTCCACCAAGCCCTGTGTCCCTAGGGGAGGCCAAGCTTGACTACATATGGGAATATGAGCATGAATATAATAGCATTGAATCTAAAGAAAAGGAGATATCTGAGAAATGGACAAAAGAACAGAAGAAAGTGGCAAAACAGTCTGCACAATCCATGGGAACTGTAAGAGAAAAACTGCAGCATATGGAGTCGCCACTCACACAAGAGGTACGTACCTGTAAGCTTTTTGAGCAATTAAATGAGATAAAACATTGCATGAGGTATTATCATTTTTATTTTCTTAAGGTCATAGTATTGGGTTCAGCAAAACAATATTACTCAGGAGGAAAAGGTACTTTTCTTATTTTTTATAAATATATATATTCTGTATATTCCTGCAAAAGGAAAGTTTTATTTTTTTTATGAATCATTAAAATATTGAGTTTTATCAGGAGCAAATTTTATTTCCTTTAATACTGCTAACTGCATTTTATACTGCAGATTTGGAAACATTTTCGAAAGTCTGGCACCTTTAATAATAAATAAATACTAAATGCCCAGTATAGGACACCTTTTCATTTTTTACCACTTGATTACTTTTTAGTCTGTTGCTGAAATCATCAAAGAGATTCTCGGAGCTTCAGCGTCAGCAGCAACTGAGAGGCTAAAAACAACGATCGCACAGACTATGGAAGACCTTGAGTTAAAGTTAGAGAGAACACTTATTCCTCGCCCCCAGACTATGGGTAAATTTCCAAACCTCATATTTAATTTATTTGTTTTATTGATGCTTAACACCATACTCAAGAATATTTCACTAATATGACAATGGCCAGCATTATTGTGGGAGAGGCAAACCCATGGCCATCTGCAAGTTGCTGGCAGACCTTTCCACATACAACTGGACATAAACTCATAGTGACTGCAATGGCAGGAGGCACCAAACCTTATCAACATCATGGTCCATACTTATGTTGGATGAAGACCTTCTGATTTCGCCTTTCATTTGCATTTGAAATGGAATAAAAAAAAAATACAGTTTATGAAAACATCTCTTGGAAAATAAAAACAACTTAATTTGACCCATTTTATCTCTACATGATAACTAGTGTAACCATTTTGTTTTAATAGTAGACTTATGTGTGTATTTGATTCTTGTTTAACACCATACTCAAGAATTGTTCACTTATATGATGACAGTCAGTTTTATGGGTGGAGAAAACCAGATGGCCTGCAGTAAAAGCGTGACACAAAGTAAGCTGGATGACTAGTGAGAACTAACAGTAAGAGAGAATCTACAAATTCCCTGTCCAAGGCCAGGTTTGTACCTTCACATCATCTATTGCTTAGTAATATTGAAGACTGGATGTCCTTAGGTTTGGACATGAGCTTTGGCCAAATGAAGGACATAAATGCAATTTAAGTGTATTGTTTGTTTATCAGGTCCTCCTCCTAGGTTCAACCAAAGTGCACCACCTCCAATGCCAGAAGCTATCCCGTCCGTTCCTGCTACAGAAACAATGGCGCCTAAGCCAGAGAGAGCAAGACCAAAATCCAGGGAATCTGTGCGCTCCAATAAATCGAACAAATCTGCAAAGTCTTGACTCTTTATGAACATTGTTGGATTTCCAAATTGATCACAGTGCCATTTGTGAAAAAAGCATGTTCTCCAGCTGATGTGATACAGTACCTATGCAAATCTTACAGCAAAGGACAAATTGTGGCAAAAATCAACAAATTTACAGTTGAGAATGCAGACCCATGACTAAAACCAACAACCAGGTCAAGCTGCCTTTCATATTCAAAGTTGGAGATCAAATGTTTGCTTTGTATGTGTATCAGTCTCTGGGCACAGTGAAGTGAAGCCTGTTTGATTTAGTGTTGAGTGAGCTGACAGTATTATGAAGCAAGTTCACCACATAAAACACCAAATGTTCAAAAATTGCAAATTAGATTTGGATGTTGGCTCTTCAGCAAATTTTTTTTTTGTTCAGTTGAGGATTTTCTATTAAAAATAGTGTACCTTTTCCAGTGTTCAGACTTTGAAACATGTTTTATTGCCTAATTTTTTTTTTATTCAAGTAAAAACAATACAATCCAGGCCTCTTCTTAAATGAACAAACTGTTATAAAATACAACACAAAAACTGTCCAAAATTTGATAGAACAACTGACTTAAAGAGATGTTTTAATAGTCACAGCTGAAAAAGAACTTCATCTGTAAAGTTGCAACCTTTTACGAACCTTTGTCAAGAAGAATCTTGATTTCTTCTCAGATTAACTGGATCTACTAAATTAATCAACATGCCAAAACATTATTACTAGGATTTGCATGTCTGATCTGCACGTACACCTTTAAGGGAGATTCCCCACAAAAATGAAGTTATGGTATGTGAAGAAACCATTAACTGTACCTGAAAATACCTTCACTGCTTTTTTTTCCCACCAAATCAAGTGTTAGGTTTTCCATATTCAGGCACATATTACAGGAGTATAGTTCACAACTTTATTCACAGCTGAGCATAACTGTGTTCAAAAAGTTTTGTGGTGTCACTGTTGATGCACATTATCAATATGATCCATAAAACCCACCATACATTCAAAGCATTTCACTCCATTTAATTTGGTGAGAAAAAAATCTTGACAAATCAGTGAAAGTGTTTTAAACAACAGTTTTAATGGCCTTCTTTACTCACAGCAACTCCATTTTTGCAGGGTCTTTCCCTTTAAAATTCTGCAACCCTATCCCCGGTCGATGACAAAAGAGTCTTATTATTAGCTGCCCACTGCCCAGGTCAAGGCCATGTACTCCTGTAAAACCAGGCTGAATAGTTTCAAAAAGGCCAACAGCGACTTCTCTGAACCGGAGTTGAGAAAAAGAGGCTTCCTTATTCCAAAAAAGTATGAACTGCATGTGGTAACATGGTTTTGCATGCATGTTCTTGGTTTTTGTGGGCAATTCATCTACATTCAGCAACTCTTCCAACCCTTGGGTTACTAATGGCAATATATGGTTGTGATCCTACAAGTACATGTAGAGGCTGGGCCATAATGAAAAGTAAACAGCCCCTACAACCATGTTGTCTTTGTTACTACTAGAGTGTCACAATCTGAAAACTATCAGCCCCTGATCACCAAGGTCAGCAATAGGCACAGGTTTCCTTTTAATCAGCTTTCTCCATGCATAAATGATCATTCTCATACAGTTTATACATTGTTAGTTAAACACCAATCAAATTTTTAGCCAAATTGGCACACAAGTTGTGTGTGTTTTAATCATCATCAGTTGCTTATACAACATTATGGTTGTAACATTATCCACCAAGAAGTGATACAATATCAGTTAGGTACTACAGTATCGGTTCTTACTACGTTGTTGCAACACGGCTATTTAACAGCATACAACCACTGAATGTTGCAGAGTAGAACTTCATGATTTCTCGGCTCAAGATAGTTAATGCACAACAAGTGCTCAATCCACGTTGTACATCAGCTGTTGAGAGCCGGCAAACCACGATGGTCCACTGTGAAACATGCAATAGTTGTTACCGAATGACAGCATGTTGATTTTGGCTCTAGACACCACACAATATACATGTGAAACTGACAGTGGTAGATGACAAGTAAGATTAATTACAAGGGGACACAACTCACAATAGGAACAAAAATGTGAGCGTGGCACATTTCATTTGTTGCCCTGATGACGTCACTTAGTACAGCATCACGAATTGCTTAGTTTTATCAAATGAGACCTAATGTGTAATGTTACCAAACTTGAACACAGCAAGAATGGAATAATGACACGTGATAAAACACAGAATTACACAATACACAAAACTGGCCATCCTTTGTCACATGGTTTATTGATTTTCCCTTGGTCTATCAGTCTTCTTCCGTCTCAGAGGATATTTCAATTTTCCAGTTTTTCAGTTATATTTAAATAATGAGGCGTACATTCATCGAACTTCAGTATTCCACCTCAAAGTCAAAATAAGAAGGGTCAAAATAATGGACTCTGACATAACCATCTTCACCACCGCTGCTGTAGCTGAAAAAGGGAAAACAAAGGTCAAGTGAGTAAGAGCCCTAGGTTGGTAAATTATCTCAGAAACTTTGAAATGAATTTGTCAACACACGTTGTGACAAAGATCGTGAGAGAGCTTTGTTTGACAAACATACATGTAGAGATGAGTCACAAAGATGTAATTCTTTTCTCTGTACACACGACATACATCTTACCATGCGTACTCGTATCAACTTAACCATGTTACCAAATGTCATGTTAAATCATGTTAGCAGAGTTTGTCGCTGAAGCCACTCTGCAAAATGTCATCCGTGAAATCTGTTGTTTTTTTTTTTGTTTTTTTCTGTAAAATCTACCACCATGCAGATCATAGCATGCATCTTTGGACAACTGCCAGATTGGTACCCGTAACACCCATCAGTACCAGTTTATACTGAACAGTTTTCATGTACAAATTTTCCCATGGATAGACAGTCACATTTACAAATTCCTTACCTTTTTCCATCTGGGTGAAAAGCAACGCTGTTGATAGGCCCAAAATGTCCTTTTACCCTCCCAAATTCCTCCTCAAACACCAGGTGGTAAAATTTGGCATCAAATTTTCCTATCCTCGTTGACGTCGTCGTCACATCCATAGCTTCTTGTCCCCCTCCCACAACAACCTTCAAGACACAGAGAGAAAATAAAGTATGATCCATGTCAAATTTATTGTTAAAAGTGAAAAAGTTTATACATGTAAGCAGACGTAGTTATGTATAAATAATGGTAATGTCAAGAAGTATATGGATGGGCAGACACAGGAATACTGGAAAGCCATAATACAACAGGGAAAAGCATTTAAATGTCATTTACTTTTGTCCTTTCCCATAGTACGCCACACATTTCTGTATGCTGATAAAAAATTCTGATATTACAAAACACTGAGCATTACTATAGAAAATGGCACCTTCTGACAAACTCGCTCATTTTAACATAAACAACTTGTATCAGAAGGATCTCTAAGTCAGGATGCGACATAAAGGTATGAATGACAGTTTTTAATATACATGTGTATACTGACCTCACCATAAAAAGCAATTCACGTAAGTTCACACAATGATGAACAAAAGATGGCTCAGCTAACTACCGCACTCCCTTCACTTTAAGCAAAGATACACGTATTTAAGAAAATATATCAAAAGATACAGTTCAAAAGTGAAACAATATTTACATGATCTCTGATTGGTGACACTGCAGCTGAATTAACTGGCCTATCAGTCTTGTAGGTCTTCATGTGTTTAAGTGTATCCATGTCAAATAACTGCAATACAAAAGGCAAATAATTTTCAGTAAAACCTATCCTGGTCACTGCAAGACTTCATGTAATTTTCCAGATAACTCCAATTCTGATGGAGATTTTTCAGACTTTGGGAATAACCTTTTTAAATTCCAACTTTTTTTTTCCACTTGAAAAAGAAAGAAAGAATGTGCCCTAATTCTTCTAATTATTGGGACACGCGGTCAGACCCCTGTCTCTCACATGGTCAATCCATCTAGGGAACAGCGTATCTATATCTTTACTTTGCTGAAAAACTCGAAGAGAAAGGCAAGTTTTTGCTTTCAGCACTACTGATACCTGTCCCAAACATTAGATGAATTAGCGTATACTTGGGCTCAATGCTACACTGGCAGTATCTCAACCATACCATCATGGCAAGAACATATTACAGCCAGAATACAGGTTATGGCTTTCGACTTGATATCCACAACATAAGGACATTGCATACACTCTGTATCTTGATACAGGCCAAGTAGTTAGTGACAGCATCACACTGTTGCACAGTGGGGAGGCAGCATATTTTTTTAATCTCATGAAGTGCTACTAGCCTGAAGCAAGACCTCAAGCGATTGTTATATCAAACATTTATTGCTGTGCAATGTCTGCAATGTTTAAGTGTGTCAGTTTATACTGCAACTTCATACTTTCGTTAATGTGAAACCATTGCAATCAGCCAGGAAAAGAATGTTTGCTGTTAATTAAATGGCATCAGGGCACTGCTGCTGTACAATGGCCAAATCCCCCATGGAGTCAATTGTGACGTATTTTCTCCGAATATCAGACGTATACAGTTAACCAGGATTTGATTGACCCTGGATGCAGCTTAACGCTGAACACATTTAGAAGCAATGCTGTCCCTGAGAAGAAATCTTCTATCAACTGATTTAAGGTTTTAAGCTGTAACTGTTATCACTAATACCAACCTTAGCAGATGTATCTTTTGATGCTGTTATGACCATAGAGTAATCACTTGTTGTCTGTATGTCATTAATCTGCTTGCTGTGCTCTCTGACAGAGTTTAACAATTTTCCTGTCTGTAAAATAATACACACATATAATTATCATACTGCTGTTTAACAGTTTAAAAATAATACCATCTATTGACAAAACCACATTACTTTCCTTACTTGGTGTATTAAAGGAGTGTATAATTCTATGCCCACAGTGCACTACAAATATTTATATATGTATTGGTTATTTCACTGGTGTTTAATGGCATGGGGTAACAGTCAGTTAACCAGATCAGAAACTGGAGTCCATAGAAACCTACCAAACTTTTACAGATAACAATGAAACTTGTAGCCATAGCCAAAAGTGAGAATTCCACTGACTGAAATTAAAATACCATATAAAATATGAATGGGCCAAACATACCTTGATGTCAAATTTACATAGATCTCCATTTTCATGGCCTGTGACAATGTACTCCTCATATGGACCCCAAATAGCTGCTGTGACTTTGCTCATCTGTCCTGAGATGGGAATCATCATTGCAGGGTTGTTTGAGGCTAGAAAAGCAGAAAACAATCCATAAAACTCGTGTCTTATATATTCATTATGAACTGTTTCCTGAACAGTCTGTAAAACTGCAAATTTGGTGCCACATTAAGTCTTGCTGAAAAGTCAACTCCTCTTCTCAGAGCTTTATGGAGCTTATACAATGGCCAGACGTCATTTCTTATACAATACTTTTAATGCAAACCTAGAAACTAATAAAGTTCTTCTTCACTTACTCATTTGTGAAGGGTCTGAAGCATCAAATATGTGTATTTCGCAGGGTAGACCCATGGTTTGATCTGTTGTATACATGCACATTCTCCCACTGTATGACCAGCCACACGTACGTACAGCTGTCTGTGTGTTCAAACTGACCAGTGTTTTGCCTGTGAACATGAATATAACATTCAACACACTGTGGTTCATAATCACAAAGTAATTTTTGACATGAAGACAAAAGTGGTGTGATCCATTTCCAAGCAATATTAACATTCAGGCTGGTAGATGTCATTTGGAAAGTGGTTTTAAGTATCAGTACTACAATTGTTACATTTTCTGGATATAGCACTAGAATCTGTGCTATACCCAGAAAGTGTAAATTTAATCATAAATAACAATAATACTTTGAAGATTAACATTATTAAATGTATCATAAATGACCCAAAATTTCACCTGATTTTTAAACTTCTGTTGATCTTAGAAAGGTGTCATGAAATGTTTTTGGAAGGCAGGATGATATCCTACTGAAAAAATGTAAGTTTGAGCCCAAGAGTAAAAGAACAATTTGTCAGCAAACTTTTAGTAGGTCATTTACACAAACTCTTTTCACTTAGCACTGACTCATAACAGTTATTTATCCTTGATACAATATGATGTAGAATGCAATTCACAACTTCAGATGTACTTGATGTCTCATTCACCTTACCTGTTTCACAATCCCATATCTTCAGCGTATTATCAGCAGCTCCAGTTAGAACACGAGTTGTGTCCCCTGGATCAACAGTCAAGGCTTATATACAAGTATTACAATATTGTTATATGTCGGAAGATTTCCTTATAAAATTACAAAAGCTGCTTTTATATCATACTAAAAATTGGATGCTGGATTCTAGATTCCATGTAGTGTTTTTCTTCAATCACTTAAATGGTAATCTGAAAAACTTTTCATCAACAGCCTGTTGATGACTTTGAAAGCAGGAAACACGTCTCAGATATTACTGAATTTAACTGAGACACAAGTACATGAAAAAAACTTAGAGCCACAGTGCCCCCCCCCCCAACCCAAAACTTCAAAACACATGGCTCTAGCCAATATGTACTGAACACAGAATATTGTGGTCACATAACTTATGTTCCGAATGTGACTAATAAAATATACTACAGCCATCAATATAAACTACAATTTTATCAGAATGCAAGGATACAGTTCACATCTAAACACCAAACTGCTCCGGTGTGGCCTCGTAATGTTCCTAGCCTTTCTCCATTTAGGGAAAACCATACATTGGGCTGTGGATCTTTTGCTGCTGAGAATATGAGATCGCCTTCTCTGTTATATTTAATCTGTGTTATGGCTCTCTCATGACCATGAAGTAGAATAGGTTTCTGAAAGGAAAAAGAATTATAGTAACATCATACAAAACGGCATTGAATATTTTTAACGTGCTGGAGGTATTGGACAAAATCAAATCCCCAAGGGATTGTAATTCTAAATTATATTCTAACATGTCAAAAATTGTTTCTGTTAGTCTTGACTATGGTTTTCCATTGGTTTTTACTTCACCCATTTCTGTGGTTGATCACAATAATGTCTGTTTGGAGCAGTGTAGTCTGATTTATGGTTGCCACTGTATTTTAGTGCCATATTTTAATCCATCTTTCAGGAGGTGGAATCTGGAGTGCCCTTACTCCAAGATTGTTCTGATTTTGGGATTTGCTAGAAATGACGCAATAGCTTAAATACCCATGTCAGATAGGTCAAGTGTGACAGATCAGGTTACTATCAGTTGGTAGCAAAAAAGCACTCCACATACCTCTAGCTGGTCAAATCCTCGTTGTAACATCTCCCCTTCCCATCTCCACACATAATTTTGCAAGGGTAATCCAACGTTACAACGTTATGCGTGACAATGGGAAGGGGAGATGCTACGAGGAGGATTTGACCAGCTGGAGGTATGTGGAGTGCTTTTTTGGGGTCCCAACTGATAGTGACCAGATCTGTCACACTTGATCTCTCTGACGTGGTTATTTGAGCGATACCGTCATTTCTAATGTAAGTTCCAACATCAGATCAATCTCAGACTAGAGTGCTCTTTATTAGATACAATTACGTGATTTAAACCCAAAATTCCACACAAACTTGGTCAGGAGCATGTGACCCAACTAGCCACTGGTTTCAGTGGGAATAACATTTTAGCAAAAAATAAATTGACTAAAACTAAGAATAAAATTATGACTAAGAGAAAGGGAAGATACTTCCACACAATACTGCTAAACCCAATAAAAGTTAAATAATAAAGCCCATTAAGCTAATCATTGAGCTAAAAAACAGGTCTTATCTGTCAGAAAGTCATCTTAAAACTGAATATTCAAAATAAACGACGTGAAACATTTTGTTTCTTTCCCTCAGTGAATGTCAATGTATACAAATCTATAACATTTTGCACGGGCAAAACTTGCAAATTCGCAAATCACCCTCCTTTATAGCTTGACTATTAATAATACTTTCTCTCAGGAATATTTTTATATTTGCAAGAGAGGCAATAGAGGTCCTATTCTTCTCAACCCAAGCTAGAAATTGCTTAGCCCCTGGTTGCAATTTCAATCCCTCTTTTATATACTAGACTGATGGAATTTCTTAGCCACAGAGGGAAGTCATGTTCGAGCTTATGCACTTTCATGCACAATCAGAAAAGTCCTTTTTGAATGACGTCTGCTGCCCAAAACAGGTGTCAACTGTGGCTCTTACCTCTCAGCTTGCCCGCACACACAACATCCCACATATTTTCTTTACTTTTTTTATTTGATTGGTGTTTTACGCCGCACTCAAGAATATTTCACTTATACGACAGCTGCCAGCATTATGGTGGGAGGAAACCGGGAAGAGCCCGGCGGAAACCCACAACCATCCACAGGTTGCTGGCAGACCTTCCCACATACGGCCGGAGAGGAAGCCAGTGTGAGCTGGCCTTGAACTCACAGCAACTGCATTGATGGGACGCTTTGGGTTGTTGTGCTACTATAGCGTGCTAACCGACTGAGCCACGGAGGCCCTTACATCCCACATATATTCCACTCAGCATAAAGTCCGCGAAACTGTCATCGCTTGAGAGGCAGCCATCTTTCCTCCAAAACAGTTATAGATGATAAGACAGTTCTCGTTTCTGTGATGGTGCATGCTCGTTAATCCCGAACAAAACACATCGTGGCCAGTTAGTTTTAAAATACTTCGTACTAACGCAAACTTTGGGCAGGTGTGCCATTACTGAGAGGAATGTACGTGGGATGTTGTGTGTGCAGCTGAGCTTAAGGTAAGAGCCACAGTTGATACCAGTTTTGGCTGCTAATGTCCTTCAGAAAGGACCTACATGACTTAGTGCGAAA
Organism: Acanthopleura granulata; assembly: GCA_016165875.1. Lineage (NCBI taxonomy): Eukaryota > Metazoa > Mollusca > Polyplacophora > Chitonida > Chitonidae > Acanthopleura > Acanthopleura granulata. The sequence goes on from JABBOT010000004.1 coordinate 20,090,867, forward strand.
CCATGTAAGCTCTAGCATTGCTTCCTCTTGCGACTATGAAATCCAGTCTGTCCAGTATATAAAAGAGGGACTGAAACTGCAACCTTGGGCTAACGCATGCTGCTGTTTTAGGGTGGATTTCATGGCCAACTTGGTTCCTTCAAGTACCTTGCAGAAGAGACTGGATTCCCGTTGTAGGGATTAAACGTTGAGGAAGGTAAATATCAAAAATTGTCAAAATAGACCTCAATGTTTAACTTAAATGAACTATGCATATACATGATTTATGTACTAACGTTGTTGTTGTTTCAATAGAAAGGCGAACATATTTATCAAGAATTTCACAACAAAATGTATTATTACCAAAAAATCATGCTGCTTGTCCATGGTCCGTATAAATATTATACTGAAATATTGTCAACAAAAACTTACCATTTTTGCAGATTTCCAAAAACAGGAGGAATAGAGCCGAGATTTCACGTCTTCAGCACGAGTGTCTCAATACCGGAAGTACTATTTTATCCTGCGTATGCGCTGAGGGGCACATTTCCGTCGTGTGCCATGTGCGTTTGTTTTGATGGGATGACATAGGCCAAAGAGCCTAAATTCTGAGATGTCTCCTTTGGGTGCGACTTATTTGTAGTTTATTGTTTTTCAAAAGAGCCAAAAACTCATGCATCATTTGCTAAATGTTTATTTGAAAGCTGTTTGTAGTGTATGGCATCTCAAAGTGAAAGCTAACTGGTGCATGCCAGACTGGTACATACATGTATACGTGTAGCTTTGCAGACTATTGAAACTGGATTTTCTTTAAACGTCTTTGGTTTGCACACATTGTCTTACCTGCGAAAAATAATAAGCCTTGTATAATGTGTTAAAGATAACATGGTGGACCTAATTTATGATAGGTTCAGTTTGTGCTTTTGTTACTCGATCACGGCTGTAGTAGAAAATTAACTTACTGTAGGTTTACAATTCCCAGGGTTATTAAGTCTAAATATAGATGTCTAGTGCAACCAAAACTCTCAAGTGAAAGAATCAGCTAAAAGTTACTTTCTGCCTTTTGGCACTTGTAAGATTTTTATGTGGTTGAGTTAAATCAGTTATTAATAATGGCACTAAGGATTAAGCACAATATAACCATATAGCATGACACTGTCAAATGCTGCCCATTCTGTATGCATTTTTTCTACATTTGTTCTAGTATTTCGGCAATACAGTGCATCTCTTTCTGTTTGATAGATGTAGCAATACTCTCTCTCTAATGCAATAGACAGACATGAAAAATATTGAAGGTGATGATATTTCATTACAGAAGCAGTGACTAATGATGAATATGTAGGCCTACATGTGGGGCGAAATAAGTCACTGTATGTCTTCATTCAAAGCTGAGCAGGGATCCTGCATTTTAAAGTAGTATTAGAGGGTGGTGACAAAAGGAACAAATCCAGCTTTCAAATAGTACCAGTTCTATACACAATATGTATTGCAGCTGGGGTTATGATAAATATAAATTTTAGTTTTATTTGAATGAGGACTGGTATATATATTCAATCATTATTACAGTATAATAATAACTTCCATGAACTCTACATCGGTAATCATAACAAAAAGTCAGATTTGTCATTTTTTAAAGGAGCATTATTTTCTCTTTGGCCCACTGTGTATGTTGATTTCCCTGAATTACCTGAAATTTTGTCCATAACAAAACTGCTCATATTTCCTCTGTCTGAGAATTCTATTGACGAGAAAGCTGTTTTCAGGTTTGTTTAGAAGGTAGGATGATATACTGCTGGAAACATGTAAATTTCAGCTCCATAAGTAAGGCTGTAAAATTGTGCATATTGGGGTGAAGATTTAGGTCATTTTCAGTAATTCTAAAGCTGATTAAGTCTTCATACACAATGAATGTTATAAGTTTTGTAATATCCTGCTAATAGATGACATCCAAGTCAAGGGAATGATAAACGCAACAGATAAATATGTAAGCTAAATGATATACATGACAGATATATTTGTATTTGCTGCCTTCGTGGTCAGGGAGCTAGTGCCCCAGTGCAGCGCAATGACCCAGTAACCTCTCACAACGCAGCAACTGTGAGTTTAAGCCCAGTTCCATGCTGGTTTCCTCTCCAGCTGTACGTGGGTAAGATCTACCAGCAACCTGCGGGTGGTCATGGGTTCCCCTCGGGCTCTCTCTGTTTTCCTCCCACCATTTTCTTGGCTGCCATTGCATAAGTGACATATTCTTGAGTATGGCAGAAAACATAAATAAATAAATAAATAAATAAATATATTTGTATTTCTGTGACGGTATATATGCATGCATTCCATCATGTATTTCAGAGAGTGCAATGTCATTGACAGTTGTTGCATTTTTATGGGGTGCGACAAATCCTTTGATTAAACGAGGCAGTCATGGAATTGAGAAAATCAAGGAAGACAATCCTGTAAAGCAGTTCCTGTGTGAATTCAAATTTTTGCTTTTGAATTGGAAGGTACCAGTATTGTATATTTCATGCTTGTGTAATGGGGCCCATTTTTACTGATCATTTTTAATTATAATATACACACTATATTTCATAAAATGGTTAAAGAGCAGATGTCAGTTACGATATTTTAATTCTGTTCGCTTAAAAGCTTATAAGTATTGTGTTTATAATAAATATATTCATCTTGCAACAAATTCTTCAGTGTATTCATTCTTTCTAATTGATATGTTTAATGTCGTAGCCTACTATATTTCAAAGTGATTCATTGTCTAAGGATGTCTTTCTTTCTGTTCACTCATCAGTATGTTATTCCATTCCTGGTGAATCAGTGTGGCTCAGTTGTGTATTATTACACTTTAGCTTCTTCAGGTAAAAAGAGATATGTTTTTGTTACCATGGATACTAGAAATGTGCTGGTTTAAGCTTCAAATAAGCACCAATAACACTCTGTCTCTAAAGTCTAATGTGGTTTTAATGTTTTAGGTTAAACTGAAAAACATTTTTTTTTATATATAACTGTCGAAGTTATATATAACTTAAGTGGCTAAGGAAATCATCCAGAAGAAACTATCAAATGTTGTCATTGTCCTCTGTAAAACCTCCTGAAGTAAAACCATAGTTTAGCCAGCAATAGTTGATTTTGAACTCATTGTTTTCCATTAGTCAAAACTCAGACAGATAATTTGAGAAGCAGTACAAGAAGTAATTATCATATCTGCTTTTACACATGTACATATACAGCTGAAAAATGACATCCCATCTAGTTTGGGCCATTGCTAACTATGCCAGGGTAATAGCAGTAAGTCTACAGTTCCTTTATATGTTTTGAACATGTATTTTGTGTTCTCTTACAGAAATGTCTCTTACTGTTCCTATTGCAAACTCTCTAGCATTTGTCTTTACAACTCTCATGGGCAGACTTCTAGGAGAGAGGATACAAAGATGGGGTAATGTTTGAATAATATTCCTTCTGTTATTGTACACTGAACAACTTCAAAAGTGTATTTCAGTTTTTCAAGTATATTGTACATAAAGTAATATGTCATGTATCATCCATGTATTAAGTGATTGCAACTACATGTACTCTTCTAACAGACAAGTAAATTCTGTGTCAAACTGTATCCAATATTAAGTTGTTATAGGCAGTTACAAATTTGTTGTAGAACTGGATATCAATTCTTGGTCATTGTTGATCATCTGGCCAGTAATGCAACAAATCTTCTGTTGTATAGGGGGCAAAATGGAAGTACATAAAGAAGTTTCTTATATTGTTATCCCATTTTGTCTGTTTTGACAGAGACCTATGTTGGGATGTGCTTGGTGATTTCTGGAGTCATGTTTTGCATTGTGGCAAAGTTATGACATTGGCTATCTCTGAGTCCTGTTTGCCATATCCTGAGCTCGGCTTCCACATTAACCACTCTGAATCATTACATTTACTTGGAACTAGGTGTTGTTACCTGCACTGTCCTCAGAGTGTCAAAGCTGTCCAGGATGTAAATAGGTGTCTCATGGCCTTAGAGTAATAGTCAACTCATGTCACTGAATTATGCAAGAATAATACAGACCAGAACACAGCATCCAAACGTCACTAGCCTCCATTTTCAAATTACATGTCTTCATAGCTGGGGTGGAGTCTGTGCTCTTCCCAAACTTAAGGTCTAATTTCTGTAGATGCTTAAAATTATTTCTGATCATTGTTACAAGAATAAATACAATTAAGTCTACCAAACAATTTGTCAATTGTTCTGTAAATTTTGTATATCTCCTTGGTTTCAATGTAAAAGTTCCCAAAAGTTATCTTTTTCCTGAACAATGCCCAGTACAGTCAACTGGAATCAAAATAGCCATCAGCAAACTCTGGCTAAATATTGATGTGCCCAGTACATTTATAATAATTGTTACCTTATGGGCCTTATTATTTACAAAGAAGCAGAATTACTATGGGATTAACGGAAACATGTTTGTGAAATGTGCAACCTTGACATGTTGAGGACGGGACACTCAAAAAGACCGAGTTCCAGGTTAGTGAATGAAACAGGACAGATCTGTATTTCTGAAAGTTAAGCTGGGAAGAATGAAACAGATCTCAGATCATCTAGACAATGGCCTACAGTAATGCCCCCATTGCCTTTAACAGTGTATATTTGTGTCATCTTTTACAGAAATTAAAATTATTTTTATTATAAATACACATAATTATTTTGAGAGTTTAGAAATTTTACAAGGAAACTCCAATTTAAAGAATAACACATCTCTGACATTTGATACTTGTATTTCATTCCACATTATTTTGGCCTAGATGTGAAAATAATGAATAAATGATATTGTGGAGAAAGAAATAAGTTTATGATTTGTTATAGAAAAAATGCGTTGACATGTCTTAATAAAAGGTTTGATGTCATGGAATGGAATATTTATTATTGTGCACATGTAGTTTGTAGGGAGGTTCACTAGCTGGCTCATACAGTTAAAATATTCTTGGGACAGCCATGGCTCACTGAGTATTACTCAGCCTCAAAACTACCAGTACTCACTGGTTCAGTTGGAGCTCTGAATCTGAAAGTTTGCTGATTTTCTCCATGCTCTTCGGTTCTCTCCATCCATAAACCTGTTATAAAAATGAAACATTCTTGAGTGCACCATTTAACACCAATCAAGTAAATAAATAATGTAAAGGAGGTTATTATCTCGTGAAATTGATAAAGTGATAAATTGAGTTACTAGTATGTCTAGATTATCCACCAGGCTTGGATTAAGGTACATGCATGCTTTGGTTATCCAGTGGACTTGTAGGGATTTAATGTTGGTGTTTGGAGTTATTTCTTGGCTTTGAAGGGCTGATTAACATATAAAGGCTGCTGTCTCTGAAGTATGATGATGCAGTTTAAAAAATGTCATTGTTTTGTGATTATTTACTGAGCTGCATTAATTCTCGTCTTAGAAAGACAGCTCATGACTGAGGCCTTGTTCATTAAAAGGATTACAAAATACTCTCTTGAATGCAAAAAATTGTTCCCATGAATATTCCCAATTCACAAATAACATAGTCTGACTTCACACTGAGCCTCTCATGTCAACAACTGACATCACACACAGTAATGGTTTAAAATTCACGTCATTCTCTGAGGAGGAGAATAATTATTTCACTGGTAGGAAGTGTGTAAGAGGTGACTCTTCCTTCTTTGGCGACGCGAATGATGAATTGACGAGTCCGTCCGTCCGTTCCTGGAATCACCTCCCAGATGATACCCAAGGACCAGTCGTTACGTTGAATATCCTTTTCCTTCAAGAGAACTATATCTCCTTGTTAAATACTGGGCTGATCCAGTTGCCTTTTTCCGTCTTTGCTGGAGGGTTTGAAGTGATTCAGCGTGTCATCGTTTCCACGGCAATTCCGCAAGGGCCTGTATGTGTTTCTACTGTTCTCTGTATAGATGTTTTGTAGATGTGTCGACTCGACTGCGGGTCTTGTGGGTCAGTAGAGTGTTTGGGGTTAGAATAAATGAAGATGCAAAATCTGTTGATACGGGAACGATTGGCCGATTGTTGACAATGGCACAAACATCACACAGAAGAGTTAAATGTGTTAAATTCCTTGATGCATCAGCCCTCATAGATTCGAGTATCCCTCTGGTCACACCTATAATCCTTTCCCAGCTCCCACCCAGGTGAGATGAATGTGGAGGGTTGAAATGCCATGTGGCAAAGAAACGCCTTGACAGGTCCGTCTTCCACAGTTATGGTATCAATTTTGAGGTCGTTGGTGGCCCCAGTGAAGTTGGTCCCTCTATCAGATCAATATTGTTTTACCTGTCCACGGTAAAATGCCTCAGCGCATTGATAAACGCTGATGGTGATGTCTCGTCTATCACCCTAGTGTGGATTGCTGTAGTTGTCATACACGTAAAGAGTATGGCCCACTTTTTACTGCATGCTGATCCATGCACCTCTTTTGTAACGACTCACAACATCCCAGGGAACAAACGTATCCACACCAACGTAAGCAAAAGGCGAGGCAGGTGTAAGTCGACCAAGCGGCTAATTTGTGGTGTGCGCGTTGCTTGCGCTGCCTACGACATTTAACACGCTTATAAAACATTGGGTTGATCAGTTTCTTTGCCCCCTGTTATCCACCACCCTGCAGAACTCAACGCCCCATCAGTGAACAGACGACCTGGATGTGACAGCTTTGTGATGATGGCCTATCAGCAGTGTTGCTATGTGATGTTTTTGGGGTACGATTGCAGGATGTTTACCTTCAAGGTTGCTCCTGACGTGCCTTAACCACCGACCCTAAAGAGGTCGTCTTCATCCAGTACTGGATGTAGTGACGCAATGGGGCTGTCTTTGGGCAATGGTTTGTTGGAATTTGTCTGGGCTATACGTCGTGTTGGGTTTCACGTCGTGTGATCACAAAAGTTTGAGCCTTGTTGAAGGACTCCACAATCTTTGATTCCGGATAAAGAGGCCATCCATTGCAAGCTGTATCATCCTTTAGGGAAAGAGCGATATGTTGTAACTCATTCGCTGGGGAAATGTTAGTCATGATTTGTACAAATGACCTACACTGTGGTTAGCCCAGGGTTCGACGGGACCAGAAGTCGGCGTAACATATGCCCGCTTGGTCGGAGACAGAAGACGGATATTCGTAGTTCACCAATAACACAGCCTGACGACAGAAGCCTGAATTGTTGTTTCCTGACTTTCGTAGCTAGGTATTTTCCTCACACAGGGTTGCGGTAGTGATATTTTTTCGGGCGGTGTATAAGACGGGTTGAGTCTCCGCTGAGATATTTTTGGAGTATGTAGTTTAGGAATTTATGTCTGTGGCCTGATCAAGCACTTTATGAATGGATTATATGTCTGAAACTTCATGGAGCCATTAACGGAAAATTATCTGTGCATGTGGTTTAATGTTATGGCTTGTTGCCGTTTTTGATTCTGTGACTTGACGGAATAGTTATACAAGATAATCATCTAGAGAATTTAACGGAGTAATTTATAAGAGGTTATTTTTGTACCTTCGTGGTATATCTTACAGAAATATTACTTTTTGGAACTCAACGGGCTCTGCCCGTTGATGAAATGGACACATGAAAGGGAACTGTGAAAAGGAAGAATGTTGTTTTCAGGGAAACGAAGAATGTCATGAAAGCAGAGTTTTGTTAGGCTTATTTTGCTTCTCTTATTATTGCTGATCTACTTGATGGATATTTTCAGCATGTGAACAAAATGGAAATCCGGGACCATGCTGAAATTCCACATTTCGTGGGCCCTCCCCCACCCCTGTTCAACCCATCACTGACTTTCGTTTGATCCAAGGACACCCATCGCACATATATACGTACCATCTTCGTAATCCCCCCCTCCCATACATATGTGCTGCAGATTTAAATTTCCATAACCTAGGGGGTAAATGTATTCTATCTTTAGTCTATAGTGTTCCCAGTAATCGCGACCGTTAATTATCTGGGAGTAAGTGGAGATCATAGTCCTTTGTTACGCTATAGCCATAGTATTCTGTGGGTAGGTATCCCACGGATTTGATTAATTAATGATTGCTGTTCCTCGGGAGCAATCCACTAACACGACCTTCTTTGTCATTGCATGCAAATTAAATGAGCTTGGAGTCCATACCTAAATAAATCTGCGATGTTAAGTATACGTCCAATCTGTCTACAGGTATAATTGAAGAAAAAAAAACCAATTGCATCATGTTCTGGTTAGTTAGCTTGTGTTGAACCTTGAATGAAGCTAAGCCTACAGGTCGATGACTCGCAGTGAGTTGGCATACAACAACATGTATACAGAGTACATATGATTTACTGTTACGCATAAACGTGTGTGCCAACATAACTGTATATGTATCAAATTATACATCATTACGTTCGTCCAACCCAGGGCCTTAATTCTGCATCGCTGCAATTCATATTTTAAGGACTCTGTATAATCGCGAGTATAATCGTGTCACGGCTAGCGCCCGGTGCGGCTGTTATATTTTTCATCAGAAGATTTGTTTATTATATTTGACCAAGGTCTGCACCACTCATAAACCTTACTGCCGTGGTGTGTTAGCAGAATGTTTTGAGATATAGGCGTTAAATTCCTATCAAATTAATTGTTAAACGGAAATAATACCCAAAGTATTATCTTAGCGTTACTACAGAATGACAGGAATATTAGGCATCTTTCTCAAGACGTAAAAGTTACAAGCTTTTCCTTGATGCCACCCCCAGCATTGTACGTTAAGTGAATGTTTAAAGATAACAAAAAAAAACTTAATACTGAAAAATCTGCCAGAATATATAAATGAGGGACTGTCAATTACGTGGAACTGGAGCATGCACACAGCGCTCGGTAAACTTCATGTGAATAAATGTGGTTGATGGCACAGGTAAGAGGATTTACGTCTGCGGCTCGCTCGTAGCAAGATCGACCAAATAGAGGCGGACAGGAGAGCTCAGCAGGTTGACAAACAAGTTTAGAGTTGTAATTTTTGATCAGTTGTGGCAAAACTACACCGCTTGGGTGGGTGCAAATGCAGTTGTAGTTGTGGCGGTCTTACAACATCGAACATGGCCCGCTTCCCTTGTGTTGAATTTAATGACAAAAGTTGTTCCTGCGTGTACAAGCTACATGCTCAATGAATATTATTTACTTCAACGTGACTGATTTAGTTGCTGAACGAACTTCAAAACTTCGCAAAGGCGTCGCAATCAGAATTTGCTTAAAAATCCCAATTTTGGGCGACCATGTCTCTTAAAGCTTGATTAAAGCCACTTAGAAGAATTGACCATTAATACGACGGCGGTCAGTTTCATACGACAGGAGGAAAGAGCCCGGGATACAACACCACCGACCTTCTTCAAGTTGAAGTCTGGCCTGTGACGTACATAGGCCCTCTACATGCATACATTGGAACAGTGGAAGGCAGGCTATCTTGTGCGAACATATATGGCGGTACGAATGGCTTATTGTCAACAATACTTCGGGTGAAGAAATGAGAGCGGGCTACTTACGAACTCCCGGTTCAAGACGGGCATTGTACCCACACCTTGTGGGACTCGTGGTTAATAGTCGTAATGTAACCTTACTCAGTCAGCCAACTTCTTTTCTCGTTGCTCTTGCTCTTAATACTGAATTTACCATGTAACACGCTAGAAGGAGACGTTTACCGGGCTACACATATATGCAGACTGCATGATTAAAAAAAAGAGAGACTGTTGTACAAAGATAACATAATAGAATCGAATCGAGGAACCATGGAGAATCATGGTATACCAGCACGGATATCACAGATACTCCCGAAGAAGTTATGTACAAACAATTGCTACATGGCTGCCTTGTGTCTTTTATGACATTTCTGGTCCTTTCATCACTCGTACTCCGGTAGTACGTTTTTGTATCGTTCAGCCACAAAAAACTAAAATAAAAACAAAAATAAGAAAAAAAAAACAAAAAAAAAACGCGTACCGGTATCTAACCTTACGGTTTAGTGTACAGTTTTCAGTTGTAAGACGGATTTTCATTCTCAGTGGGTAGAAACCAAAAAGGGCACATTCCTGACGTGACTGCCAATAGGACATAACCTTGCGTATGCCTTCAGTGTTAGTTACGTCCTAACTCATCATTCGACAACTGTGAAAAGGCATATCAACGCACAGGGCACACATATATCTTAATTGAACTTGGACTCCGCATGGCTCCTGGCACCAGATTTAATTTATGTGTAGAAAACATTTATGTACATATTTGGAGAACACTTGTGGATAGAGGGAGAATTATACAGTTTGTCTTGGATCGTTTTAATCCTTTTTTGAAAAATAGAATTCATCCCAGCAAATATTGCTCACCAATTTAGCCATTTGCTCAAAGTGTTTGTAAATGAGAAATCTTGTGTTGTTCCTGGAAAGCAAAACAGGTAACGAGTGGTTCACATTTGCAATGAAAGGTTCAATCTGGGTCAAAAAGCTCGATAATCATGTTATAACACTTGTCATTTCACGTGACAATGCGACAATATATCTTTTGACTCTACATCAAGAATATGAGGGTTTCAGAGGTTCCCACATTGGGGATATACAAGGTGTTTCTATTCTACCCTCCACGACAGTACCGTTCGCCATATGCCAAGCGTACAACTTCTTCTTGTACAAAGATAACATATTGGAATCCAATCGAACTAGCTGTGAGGTCGTCTCCTTTGGCGGCGACATTAAGGGGAAATGAAAAGTTTTCTCCTCTGGAAAAATAAACCCGTTTGATGTAGCGACCGGTTTATCATTCTCTCCCGATCCACCAGTGGAGCCATATTTTCCTATACTTTGGTGTTGGGTGTCATCTTGGCGAGCGCCATCTGTGTCACCAGCCTCTCCGCTTGTGGCACTGTCCGCAGAACCTTGCCTTGCTCTGCCAACTTTGACTTTAGGTCCTGAATTAAGTTTCCCATTGTCCACGCCCAAGGAATGTTTATTTGCAGATTTGCACCTGCTTTTGTCACTGCTATTTCTTCTGTCGTTGCCATCTCCAGGGTTCTGCCCCCTGTTCACATGGCGTTGTCCTGGCCTGTGCAATGACGATATATTGTTATACGTCTTGAATACACGCCTTTGTACTTCACCTTTCATTTCCTTATTTATCATCTCTTTCTCTCTATTCCGAGCACTGCTAGTCGTTCGTCTGTAAGCCCCTCTCCTTGTAGCCTTTTGCTTGGGATTTTTAACCCCTATCGCTCCATCGTTGTCTTCCTTGTGTGCATTTTTCTCCAGAAACATAGCGATTAGTTTTTCACCGTCATTTTCATCCTGACCAAGAGCATTGTCATAGGCAGAACTGTGTTTGGAGTCTTTAACGGTCTTCGTCCCCTTTTTCTTGCCTTTTCCCGCCGACCTGACTCTAAAGTTTTTTCTCTGTACCGGAACAGGAGGTTTTGGAGGGGGGACTGGGGGAGTCTTAGGTTCTGCGGAGGTGAAATTCCTTGGGTTGGATGTCGCTCGCGGTTTATATTGCGAAGGTGCTGATTTCTGTGGTTTGGCCTGAGAATTTGTCCCAGAGCTGTTGGCCGGGGTATTGGCGTGCGTAACTGTATATGTTCCCCATACGTCTGTGTTCCTCCGATTCAACACAGCTCGGTCGGGGCGTTCGGGTCTTGGAAGTCTATCAGGTAATTCGTCTCTTCTTGACTTTTCAGTTGTTTGTCCTACGGAAAGTTCTGCGGCGTGACCTGAAATTTTCAAGTCTGTTTCAGGTTCCTGGTGAACTGCTGAATTTTGAGATACAGGAGATTGCTCAATAACTTCACAAATCTCGTCAAATAAATCTTCACCTCTTGCGGGAATCTCAAATATTTCCACTAGGTTTTCATCCGTTTGAAACGTCACCCTCTTTCTCGGCTTACATTTTACCCGAGGTGTGGTCCTTTGAGGAGGAGCATCATCTTCCTCAGAACTCAGATCCGATGAGGAATCAGAAAAACTTTCACTAGAGCCTGTGTCCTCTGCTCTGAGAGAAAAGCGATCGGCAGATCCAGCGGATGACAAAGTGTTTCCTGGCCAAATTTCTGTATCCATTGTCTTCGCAAAAATTACGTACACTTATCCGCATCAACACTATAAATTAAGCACCACAAGAAAAGACACCGATCCTTGAAACAATTACATCCTTGTTCCGAATATTCTCCGTACCATCAAACACTGTCATTCTTTCACCTCGGTTTCCTGTGCAGCTGTGCACATTCATTCGTTTTCCTCTTCGTATAGCCTTACCAACATAGTCACCACTAGCTATGTCTGTGTACACTTGACTTCAGAATTGTCTGTCATAAGAGCTATGTAACCAAACAAGTCCAAAACTGTACATGCACTGCATAAGAGTAGCATATAGAACAGCTGCATTGAGATCAGTGAAAGCTTATCCGCTTACAACGGGCTTTGAAATTTTTACTTACGATGTACAACGATAGTGGGTAAGGGTTTATTTGCCTAGGTTATCCCACGGTGTCCGTCGTTGCTAGAGTTCCCTCTTTCACCCACTGTTTTCGGTTCTTAATCCAGGCTAATCCTCTCAAAGGTCTGCGGAGGCGAATGCGTGTTGACAATCCCATTTGCCAATACGTAACTGTAGTTAATGTATATCAAAATGTCTCCGTTAAAGACGATCGTTAACATAGCCATAAAATTACCCGAGTGCCCACTATTCCGCTAATCGCTACCACACAGGGTTTATAGCGGCCACGGTTCACCCTCGGTAAGAACGTTGTAGGCCTAATGAGTCGCCTGAAGTCCTGTTCTGATGGAGGCTCTAACGCCTGGCAAAGTGTATTAACTACCCATATACTCAATAACGTACCGGTAAATCCCTGTCAGACTTGTGTTCGTAGGCATATGTGTCACGCATGAAGGCTCAGAAATGGCTGTACTCAATGACGGTCGGCCGTTGCCTGAATCTGACACGATATGATACAGTATATACAGGGTTTATATACAAAGCAGATCAAACTACAATTACTCTTCACCTCTCACACGAAATAAATAAAAGGTCTTCTGCGAGTGGCTGGCCCCATTTCTGATCAGTATTGTCGAACTCCATATCTTCAACTCCGTCTTAATACGAATATCTATGCGTGGCGAATTTTTCTATGTAGGCCAGTTGCACAGACGTGATTGTTTAATTTATATATTTGTCTGTGTTCGTAGGTCCGGGAAATCTCTCTGCTTCGAAGAATGTGATATATATGCATGTACGTGCATATTAACATCCCAATTTTCTAGGTCATTTCCTTAGTAGGCTAGACGAACAAACACATGGATCGCGTACAAATGTATGTATTTGTGTCTGACAGAAAAGGAAACTAAACAAAGCAACAGTTATACATATCTATACCATCTATATACGCCTCAATGTCAGATCCTGCTCGGTTGTCGATGCCTGACTGACCCCGTTACTCGCTCTCTGATATGAACACCGTTATAGGATATTTATTCTGCTGATCACAAATGACTTTCACACAAAGTTGTGCTCTCATTTAATGGCCATTTTTTTTTCATTTTAGTGGTGTCCCACTTTTCTATCTGTATGGCTGGTGATAGGCGTATATGGTCTTCTTGTTTTCTAAATTTTCCCTGAACAGGCCATATAAATTCTTCGTTTCATCACTGATAAACTTCGTCAAAAGATGTTAACACAACTAGAAATATGTTTCATGTCGATTTGTTGGTTTGTTTCCTACCGATAATGTAGAAAGTACCAATATTACATAGTAACCAACTGATACATATTGTGTCACGTTGTAACAGATAATGTAAAATTTTACTGCAGCATCTGTAGAAAAGAAGTTACAACAATAAGTATAAATTATTACAGTATATAAGTTCTTTATTATAGTATTTATTGCATATTGCTTAACGCCACAAACTCAAGAATTTTTCACTTATGCTATAGTGGTCAGTTTATGGTTTGTGCAAACCGAAGTGTTCGGCGTAGCCTATCGATTTTTGGCAAGTTACTGACGAACTTTCCTGCCTGTAACGCATAGATGTCCTCACCATGTAATGGTTTATGGCACATACAAGGTTGTCAACGAACTTTATAGAGAGTCCGCGCCAATGGTCATCCGAGGGTCATTGAGACCAAGGAATGTCGAACAGTGAGAGGGAGAGGTTGTACAAATTGCCAATCCAAGACCGGGATTGAACCCGTACACATGTACCGCCCATAACTGGTAATCTGTGATTCTGTAACCATCTATTGAAAATATTGTACAGCCATTCCCCTACAGGATTTAATAATCTTTAATTTCCGACTGTAGTATCGGTGAGGACAAAAATAAAATACCGTATGATATTAACAATAACTTTAAGTGATGAAAATGACATTAACAACTATATTAAAACCACCAAGTGTAACTGTACCTTTCCGCCATACCGTATACGACAGCATACTGGATTCCAAAAACGCAGAAATCCCCATACAAAGCTCACTTTATTGTGGGATCAAGAAACTGTACCACCAAGCTTGTATAACTCTTAACGAAGACGTTGCAAAAAGTTTCATTGGAAAAAATTATTAACTTAAACAATAGAAGTTCAAAATTGCACTGTAACAGGTTTGTTTGATAGAATGGTATATGCCCACTTTCGCAGGAAACTACACATTCTACAGATGGTACATCTCACTTAAATGAACGCCTGTACAAAGACCACAATGGTGTCCTCTCACGCTGACTGTACGACAAGAAGGATGGTCTCAGTTTTGATATTGTGAATTATCAGTACTTTTAATTGGGTAACAATATACTGAAGGGCCCTGTTCATGGTGTGTACATACCTCGCATTGTATAGCATTTGTTACATCCTGTGTGTTGTGTGACGATTTCATTGAATGTCACAAGTTATCACTGCAAGAAATGGTGTGATATTACATCAAACCCCTTCACTCTATGTTCCATAAATTTTGCAAGTAGTACGTCTGTATTGTAAACATGAATGGGCGGAATGTCTAAATTCTTTGAGACTCTGCGAGAATTGCCCAAGATGCACGGCTAATAGCCTTCCGGATCTCGGCACAATGCAGCGATGTCGATCAATATCGCCACATGGTTCCAACAACAGTGTCCTTTATATATGACACCAGAGTAATTGTGTACTTATATACTTGGGTTTTACGTTAACTTCTCAGTTATACTGCGACAAGGATTCCTTATATAAACTTTTCAAATCGAATGAGTGTAATATATATATATATATATATATATATATACACAGTGTCTTTTTGTGACATACAGGTCGAGTCAACGCCACCAGAAGTGCTGCCGCCACTAGAATATCATGTCGAAGACACCAGATGTGACAGCCCACCCAATCATATATATGCAGTCACATTGTACTGAAATCAGGCCGACCAGCTTTGTTTCCTTGCCCTAACCTATTAGTGCTAGTCAGGGTCACCAAAACCAGTTTTCAAAACAATGTTCAACACAAAAAATCAAAGGAATAAGAAAGCATGTATTAAATACGTATATATTCGAATGGATTCGTGCAAAGAGAAGCAGGAAACAATTTTCAAAGATGATGCATGGAAGGACTCCGAAAATGTTCTTGGCCGATGAATTTCAATCAGTATGCAGAGGATGTTGTCTGTCTCAAGGGTTACTGTTACGACTCCATAATTCCCGATGTATGAACGACTTATAGCTGAGGTTATTAATGGCCGTACAATGTCAAGTCGACCTTTATTTTTTTTTTTTATTTTGTGCCGCGCAGAACTGTGTCACTATATGATAAATGAAGTGGTAGGATGCTAGGATGTTTGCAAATGCGTTTGAAAGCCACACTAGTATGCCTCTCGCTCCATCTGAAAGGTTGTTATTTGAGGTATGTGGATTCCATTCATTAGATCACCTAAACTCATTCAAATGCTTTTAAGTTTATCGCCTGACTTGACTCAACACCAACTGAGGTGGAAATCGCAGGAAACTGAGCACACAAATCTCTCAAGGCATTCATCTATATTTTATCACATTCAGGGCACTGTTCATGAAAATCTCTTCTAACTGCTTATGCATAATTCTTTCATTAACCTCATGCATTTTGAGAACTGTGACATAGGCTAGTCATTTTGCGGTATCTACAAACGCGCGAAAAGGTAGACTGAATACATGCTTCTTCTCCAAAATACAGGATCTTATGGATTAATTTTCCAGTTTGTATTGAAGGTCGAATGTTCTCCCATGATCTACTGCACAGTGCGGCTATTAAATAACAGTCTCAAAACTAGCAAATATGTCCCCAGGTGGGTAGACTTCAGATTTTTCCATTGCCTTGTTCAGGAAATTTGTCATAGTCTGAAGGCACCGTGTAATGCACTGAACTGCTGGTGATGGTTTGTTAGCATTTTACCTGTCTGCTTTGGAAGCCCGCGTAAGCGCACACACCTATATATTGCCATGCATGGAGGTAGTTAACAAGGCAACTATTCTAACTTTTAACGGCGTGTTAAAGTATTGTAGCTGTGAATGGAAAAATTGTGACCTTTAAGAAAGTAATGCCGTAATGAAGAATTTCTGCTGGCGTGCGAAGTAAAGCAGATTCTATGTACATATGTACATATCCTGTATATGTTTGTACACTTTCAGTCCCAATGTTAAAAAAAAAAACTGCGAAAGATAAAGAAACCAAACGTGATAGCCAACATATTGCAATGGTTACAAAACTCTTGACACTTTTGAATACGTGACTAGTGACTTGTTTTGGCGGCCATCTTTGAATTTTATTGATAACCTTAAAAAATCTCCTTGTCAAAAACCACTGAACAGATCGGGATGAAATTATATATGCTTTTACTAGAAATGAAGGCCTACTTCCAATGTAAACAAAGTTGAATTTCCAAAGCAAAGAAGGCCTCTGCGGCCATTTTTATTTGGAGACATGACCTAGTTTTCAGTTTTCTTCCATTTCCTTTCATTAGTTTATTATATAAGGACGCAAAGTATATGATGTTTGATGTAACTGTTGTGCCCTAAATCCAAATATGGTTATAATGTTAACGGAGGTTTCAAGGTTTCACCGGAAGTGAAAAAAATTGTAAATGAGAAAAGTATTAGGACTGTATAGCGTCGGTATGCAACATCGAAATGAATGCCTAGCTACTATGAATAAATATTCTATAGGCCATATATGGTGTTGAATATTAAGCAGACCCACACATATATACCCACGTGTAGGCCTACAACAAACCTTGTACTGATTGATTAAATTAGACAGAATGTAAGATTATAGGCCTATTCCTCTTTTGTTTTATATATATCTAAAATTAATTTAAAAGAAGTCTAAGATTAAAGGTGGAGAAAACATGATGTAACACGTGTTTTATAAATATTTTGGCACTACAATTTGTCCTTTTCAGCTAACAAATGTGTTCAACCTAGATTTGGATCACACTTATATTTTTAATATGTTCATAAATATTATCATTTAACAATTTAAGTCCATATTTTTGGATATAAACAACAAATTTATATTCAAATAAATTTTTTTGACATGCATCACATCCATATTGTGAGTCATTTGGGTTTTTTGTTTATACTCGTTCGCCATATAACGGGCGTCCCCTGTCCCTGATTGCCCCCGGTACAGGCTAGCTATGACGCGCCGAGGATACGTCATATTATGATGCTGTGTGTATGACGTCACTCCTCGCCACTTCGTCTGCTGCTATTCTTAAAAGCGTGCTTTGAATTATTGTACTGCCGAGTTCTAAGCGAAACCAAATTGTTTGCACGATTCTGTCTGTATAATAATGTGCTTTAGCTACCTTTCGTTAGCGTTTATATGTAGTTCTGATAAGCTGCATTTGTGGGTTCTTTATAACAGTTACTGTGACGTTGTTTCGCTTGTGCTAGGCAAAGATGGCTGCCACCGAATAACATGGCCACAGCTAAGGGAACGTCCAAACCGGTGCGCAAGTTGAGCGGGTAGACACAGATGTCTCGACTGTGTGATGTACCGGTATTCTGGGCTGGATACGCCGTATATCTCCTGATGTGTTCCTGGTCAACAGTGGGTTATTCACGGGACCAGTGAATAAAATTATACACATGAAGACCTCGCCACCACAAATCGTGTGTGTTTCGTTCATTTCCCACGTCACATTTTGGTACTACGGGTGGGGTCCCTTAACACAGCCCAGTGTTGAAGAGTTGTAGCGATTTCTGGACCACGATCAATGCTACCCAGGGACACTGTTCATAGTCTGCTGAAGGGTCGCTAGTGGATGGTTTGACTGAAACTGACTTTCCTAGGAAAAGTGTGAACTGTCAATGTTGCTATGGAAACAAGCAGGAAGTTATCCTTTTCCTTATAGCATGATTTTTTATGCGATTGATCAGTGTTATTTACATAATGGATGGCCAGGTTTTACATGTATATCTTAGAGTTTCTTACTGCACGATGTGCTAAGATCGTTGATATTATATAGTGATCTTGTAGTAAGGCTACTGTGTGTCGATCTCACGTTATGTGTTGTAAAGTGGGTATGGTCACTACTGATTACTGTTGATACATTTATGAACGCTTCATTATATCATGGCCTCTGAGATCGAAGCTAAGCTTAAAGAACTCGAGGCTCAGCTTGAAGAGGAGAAATTAGAGCGCCAGGAAGCTGAACGCCAAGCTTCCTATGCCAGTTCGAGGCTTGGTGGTGCTGGTGATGAGAGCAGGGAGACTAATCGCCAAGGGTTTTCCCCCCTTATGTTTATGGGCTTGAGCGCAAGAGACTGGTTTACTATCCATCTGCAAGAAAGCTGGACCGATTTAGAGATAAACCCAGGTCAGCAGGTGAACTTACCATAGAGGAGTGGGTTGCAGATGTGCGCTGTCATCTGGCCAACCAACGACTAGCTTCCGCAGGAGCGGCTGCTTTCATTGTCGATCATCTAGCGGGTAAAGCTCGTCAGAAGATACAACTGGAAACCCTCATGATATACTAGAGACGTTACTCCGGGTATTTGGAGATGGCAGTAGACTTGGACAACTGCAGGAAATGTTCTTCACCTACAAGCAGGGCAAAGATGAAAGATGAATGATTGTTCTCTAAATCTCGTAAAACTGCACGACCGGACTAGCAGCCTTGATCCATCCTTTGGAAAGAATAGAGACGGTACCCTTAAGAGCCGTCTGGCACAGGCAATTCATGACAAAGGCCTGCAACGAGAGATCCGTAGACTGAATGTGGAGTCCGAAGACTCTGAGAATGTCGTGGAGCAACTCAGAAAACAGGGAAACCTGATTGCTGCTCAGCAACAACAAATCCAGCAGTTGCTGCAAAGGATGAATTTCAAGCGTAATGGAGGAAACAGGCGGAAAAACAACAAAGATAAGCCCCGTCAATGCTGGGAATGTGGATCATGGGATCATTTTCGTGTGGGTTGTCCGCAGTGGAACAGTGGAGCTCGCAAAACGTCAGGGGGCAATGCGTCAAACTAGAGACACCTGTCGTGATGAGCCACACGACAGGTGGACCTTCAGACAGAAGCTCAATATGGGAAAAAGCAGTGGGTAAATGTCTGGAAACTGTCGTTAAACTAGGTACTCATGAAGCGAGTTGTCTGCTGGACACATTCGCGCAAGTGTCCACTGTTACGGAGACCTTCTTTAGGAATCATCTTGTTCATGACGGTGACTTGTTGGACGTTTCTTCATTTATTCACATTTCTAGTGCCCAAGGCCTAGAGATTCCCTACATGGGATATATTGAGGTGTATTTGACGGTGTTTTATCGGACCTTTCCAAGTATGGGCTTCCTAGTGGCACAAGACCCTGTGAACAGTCCCATGGAGCACCGGAAGCTGGGCTGCCCTTGTGTCATTGGATGTAATATTTTGAAGACATTAAGCAATGCAGATGGGACGCATTTTTTGCAAGTGATCTCACAAGGAAGCAACTCTGAGTGGGCAAGCGTTCTTGCCATGTGCAACGAAACTGCTGTTACAGAACAACATGATGTGATCAGGAGTTCTCGGACGGAAACCTGTTTTAATACCTTCACGTACCATCGTGATACTGATGGATCTGCAAAGTCAGCTAAACCTGACCGTCCTTATGATGCACTGTTGTAATTCAGTGAGCAGCATTGTGTACCTCTTCCAAAGGGACCAACACATGTATCTGTAGCTAGTACTTGAAGGATCCCGATACAAATTGCCAATTTTTCTAATGTTGATCTGTACCTTAGACCCAGAATTATCGTTGGCGTCCTGAGAAGTTTTACTTTAAAGGATTCAGGGATCCAAGTTGTGGATGTCAACGCATTTAAAGTTCATGTGAACGAAATTCAAGCTGGTGGTGAAGAGTCAGGGCTAGTTCGGAACTTAATAAGCAAAATAAACTCGATGTTAATGAGCGTGGTGCAGTAGAAACTTTACTTTCGAAGCATGTTGATGTATTCAGCTCCTCAGATAATGACATAGGCTGTTGTGAAGACATATCTCATAGAATTGTTTTGAAGGGCAATGTTCCAGTCAGGGTGCCTCACCGGAGAGTTCCTCCACAACAGTGGGAGGAGGTACGCGATTATTTGAAACAAGCTTTGGACAAAGGGATCATTCGAGAATCAACGAGCCCTTACGCATCGCCCGTTGTCCTCCCAAGGAAGAAGGACAAAACCTCAAGACTTTGTGTAGATTATAAGAACCTGAACTCTAAGACACACAAAGATGCCTATCCCCTTCCGAAAATAGAGGAGGTATAGCTACTTGGTGGAGCGAGATATTTCTGCAGTTTGGATTTGGCGCAAGGTTTCTACCAAGTTCTGGTGGACAAGGAGAAAACAGCCTTCAGAGTCGGAACCGGTGGTCTATATGAGTTCCTCCGCATGCCATTCGGGTTATGTAATGCGGCGACAACCTTTATGCGCTTAATGGACAAAGTGTTTGGCGATGAAAACTTCCAGACCTTACTCATCTACCTGGATGACAGCCTCGTATTTGGGGCTACATTCCAGGAAACTCTGAAGCGTCTCGACATGGTCGTTACCCGCCTGAGGAAATTAAACTTAAAGACTAAGCTGCAGAAGTGCTTCTTGTTTAATAAAAGTCTACGTTATCTTGGTCACATCGTTAACAAGGATGGTATCACGCCTGATGACGAGAAAACTCGGGCTGTAAGAGAATGGAAGATACCTCAAAGTGAAACAGAGCTCCGTGGATTTCTTGGGTTATCAGGCTATTATCGGCGTTTCATACCAAGCTACGCCAAGATTCTGGGACCTTTGCATGCTCTTCTGTCTGGAAGTCAACTCAAGAAGCGGAAGGGAAAACGAGTAAGTCAGAAGCCATTAGATAAACCTTTCCGTCTTCGATGAACCAGTGAGTGTACGGCAGCGTTTGAGGAACTGAAGAGGAAACTCTGCATGGCACCTATTCTTGGGCACCCGAACTTTGGAAAACCATTCATCCTCGAGATGGACGCCAGCTTGCAAGGCCTAGGTGCCGTACTTTCACAGAGACAAGGTGAGCGAAATGTTGTAATAGCGTGTGCGAGCAGGAGTCTTAGGCCGAAAGCAATGGAAAACTACAGCAGCCGGGATCTCGAATTACTTACCTTATAATGGGCAATCACAGAAAAGATCAGGAACATGTTGCTTGGTGCAGAATTCAGTGTCTTCACGGACAATAATCCACTCAATCAACACCACAGCAAATTTATAGGCCGCTGAGTCTAGTTGGGTTGCTGAACTAGCACCGTTTCTCTTTACGGTCAAGTACAAATCCGACAGGCTGAACAAAAACGCTGACGCTGTAAGTAGGAAGCGTGAACACGGCGAAGAAGTGCGGATTGAAGAGGTATTAGTAAATTCTCACAGCAGTCCACAGTTTTATTTGTTGCGTTGCGGTCTTGGCTTAAAGACACCATAGAAGAGACGTCGTGTGAGGAAGTCCAGGTCCGCCAGGTATCCCTTCCTGCCATATCTTCACTTCCATCTATTCCACAGAGCGAACTCAAGAGGCTATAGCGAAGGAAGTGCGAAAACTGTTATGTTCATGGAGCAGTCTTGTAGAAAGGTGGCGTCCTCTATCGCAAAATGATGATTTACGACCAAGCCTATCAATTGCTGATCCTACCACAGTCTTTAAAGGAGCGAGTACTGGTAGAGGTACATGACAAGTCAGGCCATCAAAGTTCTCGGGCTGCTGCGCACAAGGTGCTACTGGGTCGGAATGGCCAGAGATGTAGCAGTCCATGTTGCTGCTTGTGAAAGACGCATTCTGTCTAAAGCTGGTAAGACTGTAAGATCTACAATGGGGTCACTCATTGCGAAAAGGCCCGTAGAAGTCATGGCAATCGACTTTACTTTCCTTGAGAAGTGCTGTGGTGTTGAGAACGTCTTGGTAATGGCTGATGCTTTTACCAAGTTCACACAAGTGGTTCCCACTCGTGACCAAAAAGCCAAAACAGTTGCCGAAGTACTGGTGAAGGACTGATTTGTTCGGTTCGGCGTGCCATTAAGAATTCAGAGTGACCAGGGGAGAAACTTCGAAAGTGAGGTTGTGCGAGAGCTGTGTAGAGTTTATGACTACGCCATATCATCCACAAGGAAACGGGCAGTGTGAAAGATTCAATCGTACCATGCACGATTTCTTGCGATACCTACCGCTTGCAAAGAAACGTCTGTGGCCAAAGTACCTACCAGAAGTGGTGTCCGCTTATAACAGCACTCCGCACTCGTCAACCAACTACTCGCCCTTTTACCTCTTGTTCGGCCGAGATCCGAAACTACCTGTAGACAGTCTGTTGGGATCCAACGGAGACGAGGCGTACAACAGCATAGAGGACTGCGTAATTGAACACTGTTCTAGACTGATGGAGGCCTTTAACCTTGCTGCAGCGCGAACAGAGAAAGAAGTACTCCGCAGGGAAAAGTTTCACGATCGCAAGGCTTCGAATACCGACCTGCGTGTTGGAACTAGGGTATTCCTTTGGAATAGGGGACACCGGGATCGTCATAAGATCCAAGATGTATGGAGTGATATGCCCTATAAGATTGTTGGTCCTCAATGTCCACAGTTGCATGTGTATATGATTCATCCATTAGGTGGAGATGGATCTACAAAGATGGTGAGCAGACAAGACATTCTGGATGCCAGACTTTTAATGCCAGACACAGACCATTCACGACACTCCTCCATCTACCTCAAGTCCTTCTCAGGACTCAGGATTTGAATCGAAGCTACAGAAGCAAGATTCAGTGGAAGGATGATGATGACTTAGGACTGTATGTCCTACCCGAAAAGCCTGATATAACATTGCATCCAGTTGAACAACCCCGTCTGGATAGCGTCGCGCCCGTCGATGAAGGTTGTCCTGCTTCAGTCAGAGCAGGGGAGCTAAGTCGGCCTGGATCTCTTGCAGCAGGAGAGTGCGCCATCGAGTCTACACCATCTGAACCAGCCACGGCAAGCGAAATCCCTCGTCGAACAACACGTTCTAATGCTGGTCTCATTCCAATGTACATCATGAGCCTAGATCCGTCTTGAACCAAGAAGCTTGTGCCTTTGATATAAATAATCACGTTTCAGCAAATGTAAGAGAGACACAACTTCTTTCATGCAAATGCTGTCAAAGACTCACTTGTAACAATCCTGAAAGTATTGTATTATTTATTGTTAGAAGAAACTTTAAAATTTCTTAGAGTTGTGGAGGCGACAACTAGTAAGCAGGGGAGTATATGACAGAGTCATTTGGGTTTTTTATTTATACTCGTTATTCATGTTACGAACATCTCCTGTCCCTGATTGCCCGCGGTACAGGCTAGTTATGACGCGCTGAGGATATGTCATGTTGTGATGCTGTTTATATGACGTCACTCCTCGCCACTCCGTCTGCTGCTATCCTGAAAGGAATGCTTTGAATTATTGCACTGCCGAGTTCTAAGCGATGTCTCATAAGTAGAAATCATATTGTTTACACGATTCTGTCTATATAATAATGTGCTTTAGTTACCTTTCGTTAGCTGTGTCTCGATGTCTCGAGTGTGTGATGTACCTGTATTCTGGGCTGGATACGCCGAGTATCTCCTGATGTGTTCCAGGTCAACAGTGGGTTATTCACGGGACCAGTGAATAAAATTATACACATAAAGACCTCGCAACCACAAATTGTGCGTGTTTCGTTCATTTCCAACGTCACATTATTTAGAACATTATCGAGCAACGGCTATAAATACAGGCACCAAAAGTTAGCCACAAATACCCACCACACAAAAATATTTTCAAATACCCTTTTCTCATGAAAAAAATAAAATATTGAAGACCATATATGCAAATAAGTTTTGAGGCTCTTTCATCTAATTTTGGTATCATTTTTATGTTTTCCTCTCCTTTAACTCGGATAAGATGGAGGAAATCCATGCCATCTGAGGGTGATGGCTGTAATTCAGTAATTGTTAAGACTTGTTGAAGACAATAAATTGATATTAGGTATTAAATTGTGTTAAGATTTGATAAAGTGGTCAATGCTAATTTCGGGTGTGAGAAAGACCAGGTGAACAACGAGAAAACTAGACAAAACCAGCCAGTGCTTTGATCTGAGTGGGATTCGAACAAATGACAGTCCGGTATAGCCTATGGAGGTGTATTTACATACAATTTTGCTATATTCGTGTAAAAGTTCATTTAAAAAGTCCTTGAACGTATTAATTATGTCTTCGGTAGACGATCAGTTATAATTGTTTACTTATATGTGAATTTCTAGAGGTTTTCTCCAAAATATCCCTAATGAAAACATCAACAGGGACACCCCAGTACAAAGGAACCCTGGTCACGTGACGCATTACACTGTGGAAGCAAAATGGCGGAAGCAGAAGCGGCAGGTGAGCGCGAATATCGACTTATGATTTAAAGAAGTTTGTAATGATTTGAAGAGGAACTGTTAATAATGAGTTGTTGACTCAATAAGTTAAGAAAATCGGTTTTAAAAAATGTACGCACCAAAGCTCATTTTGGACAGGCTATTATTATATCTATTGTATTTACTACGAGAGTCAGGTTTTTTTTGCAAACGATTGGTTCGTCCGTCAACTGACTGTTGTAAGTTATTTTCTGAACACCGAATCTAGTCTTGTTGCAACCAGTATATGCCAGATAGTGTCAGTAATGCCGCCTTCTGATTGTCTTCATGTACCTCCATCAAAAACCTTCAGAACTTCTGCATTTCTCTATTATGTCGGTGTATTTGGATGGTAATGCGTAGGCTTGCTTATGAAACAACAACAACACACGGTAGTTCTTACTTGTGTGTGATGGTTTTAACATTGTTCGGTTTAATTAGCTACACTAACTTCTTTGGGTGGTTGAACTGGCGGGAAACAGAAGCTTAGTGTTTAAGATTTTTTTCATGCAAATATGGTGCATACAATGTAGAGTAAATGGTAATACCAGTGTGTAGTTGCATTTTTAATCAAGAGTGTAGTGAAGTATTTGACGGATTTAAAGCCGTCTACTTCCATATTTTGGTTTTATATTATACCGTATTAGTAGTGTATTATATTTTGAGCATCCTCAGAATATTGATTCCGATATTAATGATATTACTTTGAGTTCAAAATCCAATTGTTTTTATATAGATATATTAAAAATGAAAAAAAAAAAAAATGGAATTGTGATAAAGTGATGTTTGTATAATTCACTTAAATGCCTACTCCTATATGCACAGCATTTTAAAGAGACTATTTTGTTGACCCAAGATCACATGATGATATTAATAGTCCATTGTTAAAGTATCAGTGAAATACTTCCTAGGTGGCAAAAAGCCCTAATTAGTCATTCACAAGCCAGTCTAGTCCATCTAGATGGACTCGGTGATATTTTAAAATTCTGGCATTCATCGCAACCCTGAGTTCATTACCTGTACTCCAAAAAATCGCTGCAAATCTCCAAACTCGAAGTCGATTAACATAAGTGACACGCCAACTTATCTTTTTGGTCCTTTTTTATGCCATTTTCCGGTTGAATCTGGAATTTACCTTCTTAATTCACTACCTTGGAAAACTCAGATGTTTTCAATGCCATTTGGAGGTTGCAATACAAATCTTGATAATACCAGCGAGAAGAGCATAAAATTTTTCATTTCTGTCAATTCAGTTTGAATATAGGCAAGTTTGCCTGACACAAGTGCATGCCTCATTGAACACAGTTGCTTTGACTTGGAGTTTGGAGTTCTGCTGCGATTTTTTTGAGTACGGGTGATGGACTCAGGGTTGTGATGAATGTCAGAATTTTAAAATAACACCCAGAGTCCATCTGGATGGACTAAACCCAGTTAAGCAATGCTCATTAGGTGAACATGTAGGTTTGGTGTAATCATTTTATTTCAAAGGATGTTGTATGTAACTGCTGCTAAAATTCAATGTTCTATAAAAAGAGATTTTTGGGGGAAATTTAAATCCTATCCTGAAATTTTTTTAATATGCACACAATTTTGAGCATTGAACATATATTTCTGCATGTCTGAATCTAGCTCTTACTGCTTTGAAGTTCTAGAATGGTTTATTAGATAAATTGTGAAGGCTGGTGGTTTACTGCAGACAATCAAGTTACCATTTCCTTTCCCAGTTAATTGACCTGTGTCATATAAATGGAAAATTCTACAGCATGACTTTATTGAACAACAATCACATTACTCAAATCAGTACTACATTACTCAAAACAGTACTCAAATCACATTCACTGTGTACTTTAAAAGATAACTGATGTAACAGGATAATGTGCGAAATTCCAAATCAAAGTCCATCGTGTTGGTAGAGTGACAAAAGCTGTATGTATGTTGACATTATGTACAAGTATTTTTGATGATACAAAAAACTTTTCTTTTTTTTTTTTTTTAAATAATAGGGGTAGGGGTTGAGGGGATATAGTACTGGTATTGTTTCCAAGTAGCATATCTGTTGCATCAAGGTAAATTAGACATTGCAGTATTTACACAACAACTTCAAAGTAGCGATTTAGTCACTGCTTCATTATTTTTCGTAATCTTAGATGGTTGTCTTTTGCTAGCAAGGAAATTATTTGGTTTGCCAAATCAGTAGGACTTTTATGCTGAACTGTTGAACATTTTCCTTGATTATGAGAATATTCTAACTTAGGTCATAAATTTCTTGAAAATCCTGCTGTGTTTTAACATTGTATTTTAGCTACATGCACACATAAGTCAACATGTTTGGGCTATCAAACCAGCATAACCAGGTTTTGTTGTTTAGATTCGTGTATAAAAGTAGAGAAATATAAACTTTGTGTTCAACAGAATAGTGTCAATTTGAAAGGCATCACTTAGTGTTGTCAGTGTGGCTGAAAATCTTGGCCATATAACATTTATTCTTGACTCCTTGCGACTGTCTTATCTGCCTTACCTCAGTGTTCACACAATTCAAGACATATGAATCGAATCCACTAACTAATAAGTTGTTCAATTTATTGAGCTAGCACACCTCAGCCCTGGTAATTCTAATAATTGTCTTATTGGCTGTGGGTATTACTACTATATACGTTGGCCTTTATATTACATATTAAGGCATGAAATGGAAGTTACTTAAGTGTTTTACATGTGTTATGACATATGCATGTTCTTGTGACATTCTGGTATGCAAAATTTTTCCTGAGAAGTTGTCTGGAAATTTACAGGCTGAAATATGAGTCACAGTCCTAAACTTTGATTTATACAGTTTAAATTCATTTTGGTATCTTCAGTAGAAGTGGTAAGAAGGATCAATATCATTTTAAAGCTAGTGTTTCATTTCTCTTCAGAAGCTGAATCTGCTGATTTAAGGAGGCCAGGTATGGAAGAACCAAGGGTGGCAAAGGTATGTATGGCATACATGTTCCCCAAGTATTTGCAGAATGCTGGTTTATATTAGTGGGTTGGATGTAACCACTTTCTGTCAGATGTTGTGAAGAGTATATACGTGTCTACAAAATTTGTTTATAATTTGTAAGGTTTGTTATGTTATCAATAATATGCTTTTAATTATAAACATACAACTTTAGTTTATACATGTATCACAATCCCTTTCCAGCTGTCAGAGCATGTTTGGCCACTCCTGTGTATCTGGATTTTGACACTTGCTGTTTTTGGTGCTCTTCAAAAAGGCCCTCTCTGTATGCAACCAAATGATCACCTGATTAATGTGTACTTAATTATTTTAAGAACAGGCAGTGTCTAGGTTATTTACAGTGTTGTAATCCTCTTCATGTGATAAACTATTAAGAACACAAGTAATATTTTCTTTTTTTATGTTCAGTTAAATACATATAATTTTTTCACCTTTTTATTCTTGTATGTGCTAATGGACATAAAAGAGCCATTCCAAAATAATGTACCTGGTTTTAACTGAAAAAAATGACTGTGATGTCTCTAGATATCATCTTGTCCATTTGTTCCATAAAGCCCACTGTAAGAGAGTTCCAACTTGACTGCATTTAATTCTGATATATTTAAGATTCTTCAAAGCAAAGGTATACATAAATATTTTGTGATACTCATACTGCAGTTTATTTGATATGATATACATTGTTTTGGGTTGATATATGATATACATTGGTTTTTAAAAACAGCTTTTTCCATCAAGAACACGGTGTCACATTTTGCTCCCAGGGCTATTGAAGAAAAACACTGGTAGGACAAGAATTGAAAAGAGAAATGAAAATAAATGTATTTGCATAATAAATAATACACCATGTGATAGTCATAGTTTTATACACGCAGCTGACTTTCATGAAAACAGCTGCTTTCCGATGGGGAAGCCTGTTTTTATACATCTGCCATATTGCAAGGTCATATTTGATAAATAACAACCCCTGTTGACATTGATGCGTTCATGCTGTAGCACATTTGAAGTTAAAACGAAATCGTATCGTACTGATTTGATGGTGGACCATTAACACAAAGTTATACTCTGCAGTAGTTTAGATATATATAATATTCTGTGTTCCCTATACTGGTCTTACAACTGACGAAAAGGCAGCAGCTAGTTGTTCACCTGTCTAGCAGGTAGTTTTGTAGTTAAATGACGACCTTTCAGTATGGAAAGAAACAACTGAATATGATTTATTAAAGTTACGTATTCCTTAATGTTCTGTTTACTTGCAGAGCCCAGACAGTAGAGTTTTGGCAGCTGTTGACAATAACAGATCAGGTAGAAAGATTTGCATAATATAGTTTTCTTTAATTTATTGTTTATGGGAAGATTATATAAGTTTCATTGTTTGAAAGACTTTTATTACATGTATGCATGTGCATATATATTGCAAGATATCATGATATGACTGGAATAATGTAGCTAACGATACGTAACCCCAAGAACTACAAATACATGTGGTGGTCAAAGATTTCTCTTGTGATGAGCTGCAGTGTTATATTGTATTTTACTATACTAAAGTTTTAAATTTGACATTATTATTGAACATCTTCTGTTATTTTGATGTGTGATGCATGATAATTGCAGAAAGCAATGGTTCGGCACCTGCTGCTGACAGCAGTACTCATGGTAACAAGGCGGTGTTTGGTTCCACGTCATTTGGATCATCTCCTTCTTCTGGACCAGTGGGATCATCAGTTATCTCCCCTTCCTCATTTGGTTCACCTGTACATGGGACATGGCAGCCTCCTTATTGCCATCCCACAGGTTAGTCATCACATGAAATTGTCTCATTCCAGTAATAACCACCTTATACTTCCTCCTCGTCTGGTGAATGGTTAATACCCATTTGGTGTTTGTTTATTTCTTTTCTGGTCTCACAATTGCCACTTTAGTACCTTTTCTGCCAGGAAACATTTTCCAAGATATACTTTTGAAAAAAATCAATAAATGCATTGTTGTGCATGTTTACTGCATTCATGTAGAAAGAGGTAAATTGCTTTTGAAAAATTTTGTATTGTTTAAAAATTTTTTTTTATTTTATAAAAAAAAAAACAACAGGTCTATAAATGTCCCTGACAACAAACATTAACTCCCTCCACCATAAGCAAAATTCACAGATATCCTCTTAATTATTTGTACGTTCTTTTTCCCCCAGTCCTGAAGGGTTTTTATTATGAGGCCAGCAACTACATTCTGAAGTTGTCACAACCTTAGCCAATACATTGTTTTTTGGCCGTTAAATTTTTTGGAAACATCTTCAGACAAGCACATGTAAAATGAACAGTGTGGAGATAATGCTTGGTGACTTGAAAAGTGTGATTTTTTTTTAAATAAAAAAAGGATAGGTACTTGCTGAGCCTGTGTCAACTTTAGCGCCAGAGCCTGGCTGAAATGTTTAGCTACTGCAAAATTTTTAACATTGGACCCTTTTAAATGTACAGAACAATAAAGAAGTAGTTTCTATTTTTTTATGTTATAAAGGCAGTCTTGGCTTTAAATTCATACATAACAATAACACCTCCATGTCAAATTGCCATTCATGATTTAAATGGGAATGTATGTATGTAGTGCTGAGTATGCTATGGCTGGCAGCTAATAAAATTTCACGGGGTCTCTGGCGGCATTTATGTAGCTGGTAACTTGTTTTAATGAGTAATTCTTACCCTTTTTCCTCTTACAGTATTTGGAGCAGCGGCATCTAGTCAAGGTATTAGCATGATTAATGTGATACATGCTCATCCTTACCTGTGTTCCCTGCTTACTCCCTCTAACATCTTTAAAATACAGACTATTTTATCTTCTAATTCAGAATTCAGTTCTGGAATACTTTGAACAGGTGCTCAGTCCTGTTGCTTACTAAACCCATCACTCTAGTACTGTATATGTGTTACTCATTTAGTATTTTAACTTTGAAAGATCAGAATAAAGTTAGCTGAACATATACGTGTATGTAAAAGATCTGTCGAGTCTGATTCTTAAATTAATGACAAGCCTGTTGTGATAAAATCAGGGTGTTGTTTCTGTATCAAGTTGTATGGAAGTAATGCAAATGCGAACTGTGAGTGGTGTGATTACTAATACTTATCCTTCCATAAAAGTGCTTCTGATGAGCCAGTCAAGAACGAAGTACGTCTGTCAGTTCCGTCATGTGTACTGTGTAAATTGTAATTATGGTATATATATATATGTATATCTGTTTTATAGGGAACCCGTTCGCAGAAAAAACAAGTCTGAAACAGCCAGGTGTGTCTCGATCGGGAACCACAGTTACATCTCAACCATGCGAAGGTTTTTTGGCCAGTTTATGTTTATTTCAAGGTGTCATTAACTGTTAAATTTCACGAATTTACGCTATTTTCATGAAATACAAAAGTTTTAAAGAGTTTTATAGAATTAGGCAAACAGAACTGTGAATGTATGAATTTCCAAATCAGGATATTTATTAATTTTTGTAATGTTTCAATTTGTCTGTTGTGTATTATGTTAACCATGTGTTTTGTAGGTCTCATAGCTCCAAGTCGCCTGAATACTGTAGCATTTTCACAAAAACACGCTGCCAAAGATTCTGAAGGTGAGATGGCAAACTTACAAACCTTTTCGGTCTCATTGACTACTATAGTCTGAAGACGAACTATCCATTCAGTAATGGCACGTGTGATAATTGACAATTTTGGTAATTTGAATGGAATTCTAGGCTGAGCAAATTGTACTTATACATACGCTGTTGTGGTGAGACTGAGGAAAACTTCATTTGGTTGTAAAGTGTTGAATTACCGAAATATCTTACTTGATAAAATATAAACATGGAATGTAGCATGTCTATTTTATATGTAATAATGTTGTCTATCTCTTAAAATGTTTCAATCTTCTTAATTTTTTTATTTTTAAGATGATAAAAAGCAACGCCCTGTGTCTTCCTCCATACTGACTCCTCCAAAAATATGTACGTCCTTGTCTTCTCATTCATGCCATTGAAATTGTTTTTTAAGGAGAGCTTTAATACATTCATACATACATACGTAATATAATATCATTTTGGTTGCCATTAAAGTTGAACTGTCCAGGTTCTATTTTTCATTTTACATAACTGAATTATATATCCGTGATATAACAAAGATGATGGAAATAAAAAATGTCTCTGCTGAGTATTTTTACTTGCAGAAAATAGAAATATAGTTAAGTCCAAAAATTACAAGAAAAAAATCGCACATCGCTTCTTTGCCCTTGAACAAAACATGTCTCCTCGAAATTACTGGAATATAATTTAGAGTAATTTTATTTGTTTCGAAATGATTGCATGGCAATTATCCATTTTCGTTGCATTCAGGGATCTGATGGGAAGGCATGAAAGCTAATCCCATCATAATTTGGTGAGTGATTAACAGAGTTCACTGCTGCACAAAACCCCTTATCGCCAGTATGGTGTCATACACTACTGGGACCTCAAGGGCAGATAAGCATGTAGAGAAAATGAAGCTTAACTACACTCAACCAGTCGATATTGAGAAATATTTTTTTTTTAAAACACTTAGTGATTTTTATTCGATAAATCGTTTCAGCTCCATGTTTCAGATACCTGTAGGATATATCGTGCCAATTTTTGCGAAAAAACTAATCAAGCGAGACAGTTCACCTTTAAGATGCAATTTAATGTTTTAAGAAATTTGTTTCAAATGACTGCTTTGAACAGAGAAATCATTTTATTGCAATAAAGTTGAACTATTCCTGATCAAAGTGTTTCACCCTTGATAATATCAAACAGCATGTCTGAACTGTTTGTTATTATATTAGAGAAATGTTCACTGAACTGTGTATCTATGTGTGTTGCCTGTGACTAGTGATTGGAGGTGACAGAAAAGAGGTCCCAAGTTCAGCACCAAAGTTTTCCCTGAGACCATCAGTTTTATCTCCTGGTGCTATAAAAGGTAAAGTACATACACATTTTGCTTAAAGGGAAAGACCTCGTATATATGAACTTATGGTGAATGAAAAGACCCATAAAAACTGTATATGAAATTAACTTTACTGATTTTTTTAGATTTTTTATTACCAAAATAAATACAGTCAAATGTTTTGATTTTATGGTGGGCTTTATGGACCATATTGATGATGTGTGTCATACTGACTTTCCTATGGCCCCAAAGGAGAAATTTAAAATCATATTAGTGTTGTCATACACCGGGAAACATTACAGGAGTACATCTTCACAAGAACTTTATTCAGAGATGATTATAAAGGTGTACAAAAAGTTGTTTGGCGTCACTGGTGAGCCACATAACCAATACATTCCATAAAACCCATGATGCAATTTTGTATATTTAATATTTTGGTAAAAAAAAAAAATTTAAAACTTGTGAGTTGTGACGTCACTTGTGAACCACAGTATCAGTATCGTCAATAAAGCCCTCTATACAAACATTTGACTGCATTTAGTTTGGTGAGAAAAAAAATCAGTACAAATATCTTCAGACACAGTTTTTAATGGTCTTTTCAATCACCATAAGTTCATTTTTACAAGATCTTTCCCTTTGATTTATTTTGTTAAACTTTTTTAAAAATGAGATTAAATCAGTTGTTAGTAAAGGGGACAAGTGGTAATTGTACCAGTTGTACCAAATTCCAGTGAATTCCATTCTGGTGCAGTATTGTATTTAAAAAAGCAGAAATCCCTCAAAGGTTAATATTGCCTTTCACTTGTGATAGTGGTTAAGTAAATGGACCCTGGTTGAGAATAGGATGTAAAACGTTTCACTACCCAGCCATCAAATAAAGAGAACTTAATAACAAAAAAAAAACAGGAAAAAAAAAAAAAGAAAAATACAAATAACAGTGTTTTAGATCATTGTAACTATCCTGGAGAATCCTGTATGATTGATGACTGAGGAATTTGTGCATGGATATTTCAGAGCATAAATTTCATATTTATTTATGATTGACATAAAGGGGCTTTTCCTTCATCAGTACGTACACAAAATGTCTTATTAATCAGTAGATGGAGAGGATAATTTTTTTTCAGGAGTTGAGTAAAGTAGAAGTCTCTGAAACTCTCCTGTTTTATCACTTAACTATTCATTATATTTTTTCTTCCAGATAGCATCCCTGCCAATCCATTATTAAAACCTGCCACACTCCCATCACCCTCAGATTCCCATACAGGTTAGTTCATACTATTGGACTGTTTTAACCTAAAGCTTGCCAAAGTCTTAAAGAGTTTCCTGTTCATTTTGTTAATAAGAAAACAATTTGTGGTCTGCCATGTAAAGAGTCCAAGCTCGGAGTAAACCCAGTCAGGTGTTACCGCTTTATGATGAGCCATGTCTAACTTTTGTATAACTGTTCTGTAAAGAACAGAGAATAGGTATGAACATTTATGTTTTGGTGAAACTTGTTGATATCTGTTTTATGTAGACTCAGAAGAACCGTCAACCTCTGACCAGAAATCTGCGGCTAGTGTTGACAAGGCAAAATCTGATGATGCATCTTGCCCTGACAGTTCAAACAATGGTGTTCTCACATCAGAGGCTATTGTGTCTTTGTCTAACCCTGTGGACAGTTCAGATGCAGTACAAAGCCGACTTTCAGCCAGTACTGCTGATGGGTAAGACATAAACTAACAGCTGCTGTAGTGCAATATTTACTGTATTTAACCTTTAACTTCAACTGCCGTATGTGGGAAGGTCCCCCGGCTCTACCTGGTTTCTTCCCACCATAATGCTGGTCACCATAATATAAGTGAAATATTCTTGAGTACTTCATGAAACACCAATCAGATAAGAAAGTAAATAAATGAAATTTAACTTCCATGCAAAAAGTCCATTTTTAGAGACAGATAGCAAATAATTAATTAATGTTACATTTATCCATTAGGATCAGCTTAACTGAAAATCCAGTAAAATTAATAACTTAGTCATGGAAGAAATTTTTGTTCAAATATTGTATATCAGTTATTGTATACTCAGATCATACTCACTTTGACCTACCTTTCAATTCTAAACGTGATGAGATATTCTGGAACATACTTTATGGTATCTTACTCATCAAGGGTTGTGTTTGTTCAGTAGAGAATTTTTAGTCAACAGACATAAGATCATGACTTCAAAATCATTGAATTGTGAATACTGTTGATCTGTACATCATGGTGTAAGCCTTTGTTACATTTATTTGTAACGTACATGAGCTGTTGGTATTTGGAAGAAATTGTTATGGATGTGTTGATGGATTTTGGCATCAGAGGGCTTGTTAGACTATCTTGCACTTCTTATTAACAATCAAAGTGAATGCCAATTGTTTCTTCGGAATTTAATGCATAAATAAACTATGTCATGACTTTTATGTGGTATTTTTCAGTGGAAGTGTTGAATCTAGCTCTGATGGATTCGTATTTGGTCAAAATTTAGCGGACAGAGTAACGGTGAGTAGAAATACACATGACCTAATGATCAGTGTGTTGTGCTCAGCTTCTTCCCTGGATATCGCCACGATATGGCAGAGATATTGCCAATGTGGCGTTAAGCCAAAATCATTCATTCATTCATTCTTCCCTGGATACTTAGGGAAGCACATTGTACATGTTGTTGAATTTAATTCGTTTATTGTTTTGCTGTATTGGAGCTTTAAGCATAAAATCAAATGAAATAAATAAATTAGATAGAAATCTTCAAGGGAGCGCTTCTGTCTTACAACCCAAGTCATCCAAGGCTTTGTCTTTGTGCAGGGTGTAAGTTCTTCAGCGATAAGCAGTAGCACTCCTGCTTTTGGGGCCAGTAACCAAGGCAACAGCAGTGCAGCTGGAACATCAACCCAGAACAGTGTGGACGGGTTTGTATTTGGACAGAACTTAGCAGACCGTGTGGTTAATGCTGACAAATCAGAGAATGAGGAAGGTGCCGAAGTCCCTGACACAACCTCATCATCCACAGATAAACCTGCAGAAGCCTCAGGCGCAGGTAATCACTTCTACCTACTTGTGCTAAGGTTTCACATGAAGCAGGCATTTTGCGTATTTGACAGAAGTAGTTTGTAAAGTAACCTGAGCCTCTGAATTGAACAGAAATGGGAATCATCAGGATGTAATTAAATATAGAGTACTGCAGAATGAAGTAAGTGTTTGTTGTATGATAATAGTGGAACTTCATGTCATCAGTCAATCACAAGGAGTTACTACTGGACACAGTTGTTGCGATGAAACGTTGATGAAATACCGTAATTTTTCAACCTTCTCAACCACTTCTGCAAGCAATATTTTGAAACATTCTCACAGAACTATGGGATGTAGAGAAATAATTTGCAAAGTTTTATGAAGCTTGCATCTCTAATCACACAGAGAAATCATTTTTGGTGTCATTTTCATAATCTTAGTTTCCCTAAATTCCACTGAAAAAAGTGCTGTAGTAATTGAAAAGGTTGAAGATTTACAGTAGTCTACCGTGAATGTTGACATGATATGCAGCACTTTAGTGTGACTTGAAAAATGCTTTTGACTAACATCACAAAGTACCTTAGGTCAGTTTGAACCTTTTGACAGGCTTAGTGAAACTCTGATGTAGCTTTTATCATAGGGCAAGAATGATTATGGCTCTTTATGGTATTAAAACTTCAATCTGTTAGCAATGTATTATCCCTCTTTATTCCCAAACTTCCCCAGTACTTAAAACAGGTATATATGACAACTTGTTGAACGATCGGAGCCATATTGGATACCTTTTTTTTTTAAATTCTCTTTTTTGAACACAGATTCCGTTTGTTAGGTTGCTGTAGTGACAGAAATATTTTAATCAGTGAAAATCATTTCATCCCCTCCATGATGGTAGGAAAGAAATATTGGAGTTAGTAATTCGTTTTTAAATGTAAGAAAATGTGGAAAAAAACATGGCTTGGGAATTATAACAAACTATTGGAAAAATTGTGACATTATTAAGCAGTATTTATGGCATATTTTGAGTACAGGTTAGCGTGTTTTTCTCATTCTAGAAAAAACAGCTTTGTCTTTAGAGGAATCTGCACGTGAGTATCAAGCCAAGCATGGCACAAAGCCTGAACTGGAAGAGGTGGAGGTGAAAACAGGTGAAGAGGAGGAGTCTAATGTTCTCCAGGTATGGCAACTGGGGATCCAGATGTTCTGGTTCTGTCTTCAGAACAGCAGTTTGTTGCATACTTAACAGTATCGGGGCTAGCTCCTCCGGATTCTGCCTGGAATCCTCCCACAATAATGCTGGTCTCCGTCTTATAAGTGAAATATTCTTGAGTACTGCGTAAAACAACAATCAAATAAATAAACAAACACTGTGTTCCAAACCAATCTGCATTTGGAGTGATCTGTAGATTTTGTCTGTCACCTTTGATTTATATGCTATAACTGCTCTAAATACTGTTAAATTTTGATAAAATCCTGTATGCAGGTTCACATGGAATCTCAGATCAGTCAGTGTATAGGTTTGGTATTTAGTGAAGACCGTGGTTCTGATCTATTTCCATGCAATTAACAGCTCAAAACATTGTCTAATTTCGATAAATTTACGGATGCATGTGAATTTAGTATTACCTCTATACTTAAAAAAAAAAAAAAATAAATAAATAAACATCTTGTGTGCAGATTTCTCCCAGTATTAAATAAATATATAAATGAAAGAAAAAAGTCAGTGGTGCTATTGGTTTTTTTTGACAGGCCAACTGTAAATTATTTGTGTTTGAAAATGCAACTCAGACATGGATAGAGAGAGGGAGGGGCCAACTACGTTTGAATGACATGGCACCTGTACATGCAGAAACTTTCCATTCCAGGCTAGGTAAGTAATGTTGATGTTTTTGAATAACTCTTTTTTAACTATGGTAAGTATATATTCTGTCTAGTTTGCTGAATAGTATTTGGTAATAACAGTGGTTGATGTTCAGGGTTATAGCTAGATGTATTGATAGTACAGATTTGCCCTTGATGAGGAACTCATTTTGAAACATGAATATGTACATGTAATGTGTCCTTTCATCAACAAATAATTGTTCAGATGTGAAACGTTCATCAAATACATTTGATAACTGGTTAAAAATATCTACAGTGCCTGCTATATGCTTCAGTGTTTTTCACTACAACAGCTTTGACTCGTTTTGTTTGCTTTTGTTTCCAGTGATGCGGACCCAAGGAAGCCTGAGACTTATATTGAACACAAAAATCTGGGCTGGAATGACAGTAGAGCGTGCCAGTTCCAAAAGTATCCGAGTAACAGCTAGTGACGGTGATGAAGGGATCAAAGTGTTCCTTATCACAGTAAGCACTGAATAGACTTTCTGGAAACTAGGTTATCTCCCCCTGTTTTGTTATAAAATGTTTCTGTTGGGAGAACTAATCATGTGTCTGCTTCCAAATTACATTTTTGATGATAAAGAAATAAATGTTTTCTGTTGCATTTATACATTGTACCAACATGGTCTCCATATCTGTGCTCTACATATTTGAAAAAGTCAGAAAGGTAGCTCATTAATGGAATGGCATGTAACAACAAAGTAAAATTCCAAGTGATATGCCGTTTCTGTGTTTTGTTACAATCACTATTACATTTCTTTCTAGGCAACTCCTAAGGATAGTGAGAATATACTAAGTGCCATTGACTGGAGGGTGCAAAGGTTACAAGTTCTAGAAGAACAAAAGCGGAGTGTAACTGCTGGCAAAGGAAGTGAAAAACGAAAAGCAGATAAGCTAGATCCAGAAACACTAAATAAAAAACAAAAGTAAGTACATGTTCTTATACATCAGAAGCTTGTTTGATACTTCATCAGACAGAATTTCAGGATAAGGGGAGTGAAAGTATGATGTTTGTAAGGCATTGTAGTTGAGGCAGTATTTGTTCAATTCGAATATTTGTTTACATTACAGGACAGAGTCACATACTGTTCGTGGGTGGAGTTTGAAGGCTATAAGTTTACACCTTGTCTGTCATAAATCAGTCCCCCCCTTAGGTCAAGATCGAATTTCTGAACATTCGTGTTGTCCTTTTGTGACAGATTGTTGCAGTCTTTATTGTGTTTTGGACTTTTTTTTTAGACATGTTCATTGACATTAAATTGTAATTTGGGATATCGGGTCACTGTGATAATTTACAGATCAACTTTTACTTTTGTGCAGTTGAGTCAACAGGCTTAGGGCAGTTTTTGTTCTGTTATGAACTTTAAAATAGTTGTCATTCTGATGTCTACAACTGGAAGAGGACATGTATTTCTGGCATCCTTTGTTGTTGAAAGATAAGCAAGGAATGTTACCTCAAAAAAGCGTGCTACCTTGTCATAATCTTTTGTATCAAAAGTTATGTTGCATGGAATGAGTTGGTTTGAATTCTAGTGGTGTTAATTACAGGATTACGTTTTTTTAATTATGTGGTAGATATAAATACATGTGATTTGTGTAGCCTATGTCTTCTGTGTTGGTTGTTTGCAGAAAATGCCAATCATCTGTAAGTCCACAAGACGTACGTGGGACTACAGAAGAATCAAATGACTCTAGTTTGGGTGACCCAGAAACAGAAGGTAACTCTGTAATTGTTTACAAGGAGCAAAGGGCTTGCATGTGGAGATGCTAGAGGTCATTATTTATGTGTGTATCTGGGTTAACTCTCTGGGTAACGGTAAATTTCTAAATGGAGCAAAGTTAGTGTTATCCTGTAGGTGAAGCAAAGGATAGTAATGCCAAGATATTGTACAATTGTATATGCTGTTGACCAGAATCGTAGGTAGATAAAAGATAAATCATCCTTCTTCACTTCAGATTCACAAGAGACTGATGACTTGGCATGAACAACACTGATGGCTGACAAAACTTTCCATTGTTGAGATTAATTTCTGGGACGTTTCTGAAAATTTGTAGCTTTTTAACAGTCAAGGCACACAAAACAATGAAAATGGTGGAATCTGCAAATTTTAAGAGACAGTGAAGGGGTTGAGTATAGCTCCCAGTGAGCTATATTCATTAAGTTTGTTTGTATTCATCAATTTTTCTATTTCCTCACTATATTTCATTTCAGCTTCCAATGAAAGCCACTGTTCCTCTCTAACAGGAAAGTCCGAAGATGAGTGACTGAAATGAATAACTATGTCCAGACTGAACGATTGATGTGAAGGCATATGGATGTTGATGGTGCAGAAATGCTAGTAAGGAACATTTCAGGAAATGCATCAAAAAGGACGGATATGTCAGAACATTTGAAGGAACACAAGCTTAAAATATTTGATGTCTTTGGTGCAATTCAGTTAATGTCAGAATTCCTGGGTAGTGGATACAAAAAGACTGATGGCATTGGGAAAGGCACATGAATGATTTTGTTGGAACTTTTGTTGGTGGATGGTGTCCTGTATTGAGAAACTTACATTGGCCGAGGGAATTCAGCATTATTGACAGATATGGTGACTACCAAACAGTGATGTACATTAGTGCGTGAACTTGCAAATATATGTGAATAAAAGGCATAAACTTCAGAGAAAAGGTTAAATGTTTCCAAAAAAACCCAACAAAATACACACAAAAAATAAGACACATTTCTCCTGCACTTTATGTGAACCTTTTTTGATTATTTGACAGATGTGCGTACTGAATTTCTTTTTATTAATTTTTTTTTCTTCTTGAACTTCACTTTCCTAAGTAAGGTGATTTTGTGGACAAAATGTTAAAATTTGCTGTTGCAAACAACATGGTTGATGCTTTGACGCAATAGCAGGTAGCCATATGGATGTATCCAAAGCAAAGTGTCAGCCCATACTGTTCTCGTGGGTTGAAAACACTCAAATGATTGCCTGTCAGTGCATGGTGTGCATGAGTTCCCTCCAGTGAGTGCTGTTTTCACCAGATGACTTGATGTGATAAGCAGTTGTCAAGCAGAAGTGACAGCAGAGGCAATACATGTTGATATTTATGTGTTACGGCCACTGTTCCACATTGGTATGAAAGACATATGAAAGTTCGTCCAAAGGTTGTAGACTTACAAACATTTTGAAACTTTACGTGAGAGCCAAGGGATAAAATGGCACCAATTTTACATAAATCTTGACGGCTGTATTCTGGATCAGCTTAAAGGCAGTTCAAGCTTTGAGCATCAGAGGTTTGTAGGTTAGCATTTAGCAGATCAATATCATCATGAGTTTACCACTGTTAATGTATGCTCCAAGGCTTTTTGTGGGCTTTTCATAAAGCCTCATTCCATATTAATTCCACAGGATCATGTGTTTTGTGAGGAAAACTGTGTTAGTTTGAGCACTATTGTTTTGAAAAGTATTATTTGCTATGATTCAAAGTGCTTGGCAATACAATGTACCCTTGTTGACACCTTTTGTGGTCTCACAGATTACTTTGATTGAGTGTCCTTTCTTTCTTAAAAATACTCGCACAGTGTATGTCTTCATTTTTTAAAAAGGCTTATTTGGTTCACTTTATAAATACATGTAGTTCTAAAAGAGCTCTGTTGCCTTCTAGGTGACTGGCAAGAGACTTCATCATTACAGTTTACATATACACTTACTAACTTGGTTTAATTCCTGGCTTGAAATAAGCAATGAAGGGATACGAAAAATAAGGATTCTAGACTCTTAATATCTCACATTTATTCTGAGGAGGTTGGAATGCCGGAATGTAAACTTAATATTTTTACATGCATCAAAGCTACATGTGATGTCTTTGAAGTACTAATCTGTATGTATTCATTCATATGTAGATAAGCTGGTGATATGCCGTAGATGTTTTTACTATGTGCTGTAAGCTGGTGGCCTTTCATGCTGAAGCCTTAAGCATAAAAGACCACAAATGCCTGCCAGATCATCCTGGTAGCGGACAACAGCGATATGTTCCTTAATAATTAATGGAACACAAGGCCATTTCAAGCTTACTTAGGCAGTGAATACTTTTACTGAGAGCTCCTGTAAATTGTTACAGTTTTATATGTATAATCAGTAATGCATGATAATTCATTATACCCTTTTAACTGATATTCCACATCCTCACTGGTTTAACTACAGCAGACATCAGTAGTGCCCAGTTTAGATGGGCTGAAATAGACAAATGTTAAAGAAGGCTGTGTCGATTCCTGTGAATAGAAATTTGTCACTCAAGTAGGTGTTATATTTTGAATTAGGCTATAAGCTTCTTTGTACACATGTAGATCTGACAGACCCCTAACAGTCTTCGAACATGCATTTGTCATATGTGTTCATTTTATATGTTGAGTTATAAAGTCTTTGTTCAGTCACTCCAATATTTCCTTTAGTAAAATTTTGTTTGCAGTAGTTTCACTGTACTATACTTGTCCCTAGATTTCTCATTGTATAATGATTATGCATGTATGTAGTTCTTCGCTTAATAATAATGTTCCATTTCTGGTGTACGATGTGTAGGGTGGGACGGGGTGGGGAGAAGATGTTTACCTACAGGAAGAGACCTTGTAAATATCAACTTAGGGTGAGTGAAAAGGCCATTAAAAACTATCTGAAATTACCGTCACTGAATTTTTTTACATTTCTTTAACCAAATAAATGCAGTCAAATGTTTTGATTGTATGGTGTGTTTTATGGACTATATTGATGATATGGTTCACCAGTGACATCATGCCGACTTTTCTATGGCCTTAAAGAAGAAATTTAATGTCATATTAACGTTTCCACACACAAACATT
The DNA here is from genome assembly GCA_016165875.1 of Acanthopleura granulata. NCBI lineage: Eukaryota > Metazoa > Mollusca > Polyplacophora > Chitonida > Chitonidae > Acanthopleura > Acanthopleura granulata. Next base: position 20,133,387 of record JABBOT010000004.1, read on the forward strand.
ACATGAGTACTCTTCACAACAACAGTACTCAGAGCTGAACATAAAGGTGTGAAAAGTTGTTTGGCGTCACTGGTGAGCCACATAACCAATACGTTCCATAAAACCCATGATACAATTTTCTATATTTTATATTATTTTGGTAAAAAAAAAATTTAAAAAATTCAGTGAAGGTATTTTCAGATAGTTTTTAATGGTCTTTTCAATCACCCTAAGTTCATTTGTACAAGGTCCTTCCCTTCAACAGGCAGGGCATCACTCTTTGATGCAAAGCATTATTTCTTAGTTCTCAAACTGAGTGAATGCTCGTACAGATAAAAAAAGAGGAAAACGTCCAAGATAGTTTACCTTTACCTCAAAGGGGTTGGGACTATCTCAATAACGACTTCCTCAATTCAGCCTATATTGTATGTATAGTATGCTCGTTAGATAGTGCTGTGAATTTATATATGGTGTAATCATATTGCACTGCTCCAGCAGTATTTGTGTTATTTTGTACTGCTCTGCAGTACAGTTTGTAGTATTTCCTTTGTGAGGAATTCAGTGTCCAAACTAATGAATGTTTCTTATTTGTTTTTTTCATACCACTTCTTTCTTCATTTGCTATTCCATTGGAGGTACACAACAGTTTAAGTTCCATAAATGTTCCACCTGTTGGGTTGTACTTTAATGTTACCCAGGTACACAACAGTTTAAGTTCCATAAATGTTCCACCTGTTGGGTTGTACTTTAATGTTATCCTAGTCTCATACAGGGAATTGAAGGATTCCCTCAGTCTCACTGATTGTGAGGCTTTGGTGACAGCAACGCTGTAAGGAGGAGTGACATACATGTACAGTGGACATTGTTTGGAAGATCAGGTGACTTAGCCTCTGCACTGTGTTGTTTTTTTGAGAGCTAAGGAGGGAAAAATGAAATAGATCTCAGATTGGTGTCAACATTGGAAAGGTCAGCACTCTTGAGCACTCTGGTTTCCTCCACTCATAAGAAGCTGTTTTCTTATAAGTGAAAAAGCCTTCAGTATGACCTTTAACACTGATAAATGAGTCCAGCTAGGTTGACTTTTCAAATACCTTACAAGGTAAGAAAAAAATCAGTGTCAATATCTTCAGACACAATATTTAATGGTCTTTTCACTCACCATAAGTTCATTTTTACAAGATCTTTCCCTTTAATTTACTTTGTTACACTTTTTTAAAAATGAGATAGTAAAGGGGACAAGTGGTAATTGTACCAGTTTCACCAAATTTCAGTGAATTCCATTCTGGTGCAGTATTGTACTTAAAAAAGCAGAAATCCCTCAAAGGTTGATATTGCCTTTCACTTGAGACAGTATTACAGGAGTATTCTGCACAAGACCTTAAGAGCTGAGTATAAAGGTGTACAAGTTGTGACGTCACTGCTAACCAACATTATCAATGTTATCCATAAAACCCACCATACAATCAAAATGTTTAATTTATTTATTTGGGTGAAGAAAGTCTAAAAGAATCAGGGTATTTTTGGACACAGATTTTAATGGTATTTTCACTCACCATAAGTTCATTTTTGCAAGGTCTTTCCCTTAAAAAAATTAAAAAAGAAGTTAAAACAGGCACAGAAAGAGTCCAATTTTATTCACCCATGATCTTGAGCGCCGTCATAAAAGTGAAATGTTCAGAAGTACAGGGTTGAACTCAAATGAAATTAATGAATTAAGCCTAAGTGGCCGGGAATTTCGAGCTTTTATCTATTGATTGAAGGTTTGTGTTGCTAACACCACTGGTCAACCCACTTGCCTTGCCTAGACGTGCGCTGTGGCTGGGGGAGAATCCTTGTGTGTAGGGCATGATATTCCTGTTGGGGGTTACCCTATGGGTGTTGGAAATAATTGAGGAAATCCTGTAGCAAGGCAATTTGATCATGATAAGCAGTGCAGGAAGACAAAGTGTTAGTATGGATATCCATTTATCTGCCACTTGGCCTATTGACTAGGTGACGATTTGCTAAATGTACCTCCAAATCAAGCCCTTTCACTTGAAACTTTACATAATGCTATATTATATTATTATTATTTCCATGTACCCGTAACCTACACCTGGAGGTTTTTCATGTTTTGTTTTATTTTCATACACATTTTACACTGTACTGGTAAATACTATCATAGTATATATTGTATTTGATTACCATGAAGGCACATATCATCTAGATAAATAAACAAATATTGTGTCCTAGTGTCGTGGACTAAAATGCATATGTGAACAATCAACTGCCACGTCTCCAAAAAAAAAAAAAAAAAGCCAAAATATATGCAACAAACATGAACTTATTCCTATAAAATTTAACCCCAAAAAATCTGATAACTGATCAAAGCTGAGCAGATGAATTTCCACCCTTAACCAAAATTGTGTTACTAACTTCTACTCGCTCAACATAGTGAATACTAAAAACAAACAAAAAACCAACAAAGTATGATTTTTTTAAATATGTATATATCTGTCCTTCAGCTAGAATGAAATCCTCAACAGGACATAAAAATAATGAAGCATTCAGAAGCAGAGACTAACCTACTATCATTAGTACAACTAGCATATTTTATGGAAGTTACTGAATAGCTTAGACTATTCGCAAGTGTGGTTTACGGGTAAATCTGCGACATAATACTGACATGATTATATATAATGCAGACGTTCACATTAGTAAAATGTTCAAAAATGATTACCTTAACAGATGCATAATTCTGGTTGTACGTAACAGCAATAAATCCCATCCTTCTGAGCCACATCACAATGTTTCTGAGCTAGATGCACTTAGAATACAGATTAATACATTCCTGTAACCTAGCTTTTTCGATACGTTGTAAGCTCTATGCCTAAATGATTCTATGCATACATATGTACTGGTATTGTAAGACTTCTCTGGGTCTATACATACATAAAGAGCAAGATTCAATGATTTCCTAATATTAGCACTATAATTAGCCTCCTGGCATTTTACTCCCTAGTATGACTACGTATATAATGTAGAAAAATGACAAGATAGCTCCTATATACAAAAACCAAGATTGCTTTATTTGTGCATGCAGTACCCTAAAACATGTAATAATGTTTTCTTTATTTCTTATCAATTACTTTGTAACTAGATCAGTGTATACGATTACAGCTCTATATGTACACGAGTATCAGTTTTCAGTCTTAATATACTGTGTATTATAGATATAGTTTATATAATTTATGCAATTATATTACCATACATAAAGACTTAGTGAATTATTGGCTTAGTCATCACACTTCACCAGCACTTATTCACTCATAATGGCACGATACTGTTGCTGGTCTTCAACCATCTTGCGAAACACCCTGTACTTCTTATCATGGAAGCTATAAATGAAAAGACAGAATCATGACTACATTTTTCATTATTGCAATCCATTTACTAGTACCCATTTTGTCAAAAACCTAATCTTGTTAAATAAACTATCTTTGTAGAAACAATTCTTTGACAACATTTTTAAAGAACAGAACCTGGGAGAATAGTAAAAAAGAAATTTACTACTTGGCTGTATATCGCATGCATGTTTGAAACGATGTAAGCTGGGTGATTGTTGATCAGTAATGACCATGGTCACCTGATATGGTTCAGACATTTTGGGATAAGAAGTGTAAGAATGTAAGAAGTGTTAAAGTACAAAAATACATATACATCAGAAAAGGATGACCTTACCTGAGGTCATCCAGGTTAGGTGTCATGATCTTTCCCCTCCCACCCATGGCCTTCATGGCAGACTGTAACATTAAGGTTGTGATGCACATTTATGTACTACGTGCACAAATATCTTGTGTATATTAAAAAAAGGTAGGAAACAGCTTTATCCTACATACGACTTAATCTGCATTCACGACAAAGACTTTCATAATCCTGTGCACTCTCCATGAGAGACCATGGTATTCCTTAAAGATACCACATGGCTGTGAGTGCAAGTCATCTGTGTATAGTCAGGAATCAACACTTAATACCTTAAAAGATTTCTCTATACATATAATGCATTTGATTGAGACTTGAAAGAAAGAAAGCCTTGTTCGTACAGGCTGAGGTACTTTGAGGTCTAAAATTATCAACCACTTACCTCAACAATATCACTGGAATCCTCACTATCTCTCATTTTAGAAAGACATAAACTGGTTACAATGTATACATTCATAACTGATTGCTAGATAATGCAATCAAAAAACACACTGCCAGCTGCACAGATATGTTCCACAATGAATATGAGTCTAGTGCTTTGCATGTGACCTACTTTCCACCCACGCTTCAGTTACACATTTTGCCCCATTCCAAGCCTTCCACTGATCTTAGAAAGGTGTTCTGAGGGTTTTTTGGTAGGTAAGATGATGTATCCTACTGAGAAAATCGGTTTCAATATCAAAAGTAATATTTTATGACACCTAAAATGCACCTCTGTGCAGAATTTATAATGTGAAATAGAGAAGCCTTATATACCAGTTGAGCACAAAACTGTTTGCCAGCTTTCACTGACAAATGACTTACCTGTATGCAGTGGTGATTGGTTGAAGCGCAAGCCCCCAACATGGCTGCTCCCAACAACACGGACTCTTCCTCCTCGGGCAAAACTATGGGCATTCCTGATTGGGAGAAAAAATGTGTAAATTTCTAAACCTGTGACGTATGTCTGGATTAACATGTATTTTCCACACACAATGTTAGCCAGAATGGAAACCCAGTGAGTCTCACCAGCTTGTCAGTGGTCCATCAGTTACAATACTCTGGGGGTCTTGACAACGGGACTCATTGATATGTTCTACAGGATGATGTACATTTCTTTTTTTCCTGACCAATGAAGAACATTCTGAACTTTTTATTCTTTACTAAAATTCAGAAATATGTGTGTTCTGTTAGATATTAAAAGAGCACAAACACATGAACTTGGAACTAAGCTGAACTAAGATGGTTTAATGAGACATGTCCTTAAATATCTAAATTATACTGCATGAATACTTGAGTGATAATTCTGACCAGTATTAAAAACAAACAAAAAAAAACATAGGAGATAAAATTATTTCAATGAATAACATGTATGTCATCACATCTAGTTGATTAATATGCAAATTCAGTCATACCTTTATAAGTTTTTGAACATCTGAATTTATCACAACATCAGAGAAAAGACAACCTTTCCCCAATTCGTTAGTGTCCTCACAATATGCTTAAATATCTTACAAATGTGCCAAAAGTGTTGAAGAATTACAGTACCTTATCCTGACAGAAATATATCTATCCTGACAGAAAGCTGTTAGAATGTGCATGGCTGGGATATCTGTGTGCACCCCAAAGCATGGTATCATTTGGTAGTCTTGCACAATTTGGCAAATTTCATATAGATACAGATTTAAGCTAATCCTTGTGACACCCAAAACTTTACACGGAAATTATAGAGTGTTAAAATCTTGACACTTAAAAAGAAGAACATATGTGGGCTGAATCCTGGGCTGTTTTTACATCATTACCTACATGCAATTACAGGCCTCAGCATTCTCATTCAGTCTTGGTTACCTGTAACATCAGCATTCATGGACACAAAGAGGGGGTTCTTTCTCAGACCTCCGCACAGGTATATGACTTTAACCTCATGTCCTTTGTTCTTCATTTCTTCAAGGATATGTCGTGTTCCATACTTGATGATTGAAAAACAAAATACTCACAAGGTCAAAAGCTAACTACAAAGTTCAAACAAGCCTTTCGGTTGAGCAATGGGATACGGATGTTTATGCACTAACCGAATCATTCCCCATGTATTATTGTAGTAGCTGCATATTATAATTTTAGCATTTTAAGATTCAGACACAAAATCCAAGACTTGACAAGGCTTTCACAGTATCACATTTCTTTGTTCTATGGGAGAAATGGTTGAATAATTTATATAACCTACATGTATCAACACAATATCTATCTACATGTTTGTTCCGAGCTAAATGTCACCACAATCTTAGATTTAAATCACTTATTACTATGGTCCTTACACATAATGCCTGGACTGTCGCCAAGTAAAGGATTGCCAAGTCTTCACTGGTGGCAGATAAGGTCAGCCCAGAAATCTGCAGAAATCAACAAAAATACCCATCAGCTCCTTCTACTTTATTCAAATAGAAAAGACATACTGAGTTCTACATGCCTTCATCTTAAGTAAGAAGTTAATAAAAATATCCTCCACAAAGAAACCTCATCCACCTCATACAAGAATGCCATAAGTGTGTTGACAACAAGTAAAATAATAACTGTCCATAAGAATCTTCCAATACATTAACAGATCACTGTTCACTAATCTGTGTTCCATTCAACAACAATCCATATCTAGGTAACACCCCTTCAGGTCAACTCACCATGCCAGTCAAACTAGGATCTGCTAATGGAGCTCGGTTACCATGGAAATCAGGCCACACATGTAAATTTGCAGATAGGAGTGAAACAGAAGGAACTCTCTTTTTACTAGCCAAATCCTTCAGGATATCATTTAGAACTGTGTAAACAGACACTCCTCTGTTAAAATAAATAAAGAGAAATATTGTCCATATATGTGGATGGATTCAGGGTATAGTTGAATCCTTCAGACCCGAAAAATCAAATGCTCGTAAATTTATAAGAAAGGCACACAAAGTTCTGCATCTGGTCATATCAGTTTCTTGGTTTTGCACTTTGAAACTGATTAACTGATACATCATGTTTAAAAACTTCAGGCTTCTTTTGGACTCTTTGCCTCAAGCAAATCCTGATTTTGTCATGTCATTAGATTAACACTTTTAAAACATCCAATAACTGACAAAAAATATTCCTGGAAGCATACATGACTTACTACCAGATATCTGACACACCAGAAACTGAAACGTATACCAGTATACCAGTCTCTAAAGAGCCATCCCTTGAAACAGTCTGCATTACAATGCTGGGAAGACATACAACTGTCATGTGTTGGCATTTCAAATTCACAAGCACCATAAAAATCCCCATTCAAAGACATAGGAACATAATAAACTTACTTTGAAGCTGAAGTATTTTCCACATCCTCATAGGCAGCATGGGTCTGAATAATGTGATCCAGCTACAGGCAAAGTACAATAAAACCACTGACAGACCCTTCTGTTTACGTTCTTCTAAGTTTGATCTGATGATGGGTTCATACTAAAAACCGCTTTACTCTATCACATCTTGTTGGCATCCAATTAATAAATCCACATCATTTCAGACACACAAGATGAATAGACTTGATTTCAAATTAAAAACAAAAACCTGGTGGGGGAATTGTAAGAAAGAGGTAAATAATAATTCTACCCCGTTGTCAAATGCTGGCCCAGTGCAAATATACATATTAAATAGAGATGATTTTTCAAACAACATCTTGTTTGTTATGCAACATGCGTTTATCTCCCTGAATAATGTTCTCTTGTGCTGTTTATTTTCACAAATAAAAGAATCCGAAATTGTATACTTAGTAGATATGTTTTTATCGTTTATATCATTTATATATAGGTTAAATATCAGAATTGTCTTCGTCTTAGTATTAGCTGTGTAAACCGATACTGTTGAATCTTGTTTTGTACCTCGTCAAATCCCTAGAATGCAGCATTCAAGAGATCTGACAAGGTATGAAGCAAAATTAAGCGGTACTGGGTTATACAACAAACACCACTACGGCAGTGTTAAGCCCTTAACGTTTCGCAAGTGTGTTTAACTGTTATTCAAATGCTTGTGGGATACTCTAACTCTTCCACCATCACAGAAATGAAAATGCTACTTCCATTGTAATTCATTCAATAACTTTTAAATGCAGTTGAAGGTTGAAGAAATACAGTACTACAAAAATTTTCTTATGTTGTATCCTCACCAATTTACCAGCCGCACTCTGTCCTCCCTCAAGTAACCACATACCCGGGATCATGACGGAAAAATACGGGCCCCAGACTCCAGGTACAAATCTCGGCTCTTCCAATGGCTTGAATGTTACAACACACAAACATTGTGTACAAAGAGTACACGAGAAAAAGCATCCAATCAGCAACAATTCTGTAATCTTTTTAAATCAGACAACCAGTTTCAAAGCAAACGGAACTCTTTGTCGGGATTACTTTATAATTATTTAGTTGTTTCTTTGATTAGAGTTTCATGAAGTAGTCAAGAATATTTCACTTATTTGACAGCACCCAGAATTATGGTGGGAAGAAACTGGGCATAGCCCACAACCATCCAGTAATTGCTGGCAGGATTACTTTCACTGAACTACTGGTACGGAACACAGAAGCTTAGACCACAGCAAACATGACTTGTAAAAGCATATATAAGCTTACAGTCATGTGGCATGTTGATGTCCCACATATGAGTGCCAGTCTATTGGATAATGGAAATTCAGGAAGGCCTGGCCTCTCTGTATTACAACCTAAGCAACCTGCATTAAAGGAACAGAACATGTCTTGCATACCAATGACTGAAGTATGATTTCTGTGCAAAATACCAATTCATGTAAGTCTGCCATTTTCACCAGCTTTCCAACACATTTTGTTTAACAAACTTCCAACTTTAGTTACTATATTCAAAATGTTTTATTTCAATCCATTTAATAATTCTATTCCACATCTTTTTTTTTCTTTCTGGAAGGTGACAATAGTGGTTCATCTAACAAATGATATAGGGTGATATTTAGAAGCCACAAAGTTCACTGTGTGATGACTGAGACATGCCTTAAAGTCCATTTTTTAGACCCCAGTGCGTTTGATGCTTAGTACATGTATATGTTTAGGTGTCTCACCCAATCCTCCCGCATGGGCATCTAGGATGGAGGTACCAACAGGAGTTTCTTCCATGAGGCCCAGCTCTGCAGATGCTTTTGCAGACAACCCTTCCCCACAGGGAGATCCTGACGGCTGGATTTCTTTTCCTTTTATCATGAATACAAACAGTTCTTTCATCCTTGCAATCCCACATTTATGATTAAATAAACACACAATAATTTCCTTGTACATGTAATTCTATATTTGTAATCAAACAAACACACACAAACAGTGCTTTGCAAAACTTACTGACACAGATACAGAAAAAAAAAATAGAAAACCACCCCACCAAAACAAACATCCCATGCACATGAATTCTTACATTAGAATACATCCTCAAAACAAAGCAGTCAAATCAACAGCTATCCAATAATATGTCACAGCATTTTGTCTACTGAAAATCTAATTCCCAGGCACCTCCTAAGTAAGGACAAGTAAGATCAAGACATTGATCTAGGCCAAGGCATTCCAAGTGAAGTGACACCTTAGAGCACATTTCACTATCAAGTTAAAATTTTCACTAAAAAAAAGCTTGAGTGTGAGAGTCAAAATATCATTATATGGCCAAGGTATCTGCTTCTGAACATTTTTACAGGCCAAATTTTCGGTTTATTCTCACCTATCCTTGAGTAGTTATTATCAGCCAAGTCCTCAAGACCAATTTGTTGTAAGAAGCTGTCACTCCATGAACTCAGGCCTTGATTGTCAGCCTGATATCCCCACTTACTCACCACAGAACACAGGGATCTGGGAGATAAAATAGTGCATTACATTTGGACAATTACAATCTTTAGCATGCTCTTCTTGCTATCACCTGCTTTATTCAATAGGACAGAGCAGATTAGATTTATCACCCACAAAAATGAGTCCATTTACCTCGACAACGACCCTGTGGCCCTCCACGTCAGAAAATCAGGTAACTCAAGAAAATGAGCTGCTTTATCCCAGCAAGTTTCCTTCATGTGCTGTCAAGAAAACATAAGGAAAATATACTGTTATGCAAAGCAATTGCTCCAGCACAGCCAGTTATTCGAAGCTGAAGGTATATATTTATTACAGTTACTTTCTTGTTCAACAAGATTAAAATTTTTTTCTCCCTCGTACATTTGTGGTCAGTTTCATGGAAGGAGGGAACTTCAGTGCCCAGGGTAAACCACTGCCATAAGGCAAGCTACTGATGAACTTTCATTATTGTGGCAAACAAAAATGCACCACATTGGTGGAAGACGTGTTCTTTTATGAATGTAAGAGTGTTCAAATGACATCACCAAGGCCCAACAAACAATGAGAGGCAATGAATTCCCTGTCCAAGACCAAAACAATTCCGTGTCCTAGTGACTGAAAGACACGCATCTTAACCACTCAGCCATATGCATGCACCCTTTTCCCATAAACCCACACAGAAAACCAAAATGAAACAACTGAGATGTCTCAGGGTGGTTACAAAATACAGGGTATCTGCCTGCACTCATTCAATGTCTCCATTGTCCTAGTGTAATGCGACACATCCTTTCTGTTGAAATACAGCTCACTAATTCCACAGCACTATACCTATTAACTGTGTGGTTTAAAAAACCCTTAAGGATACTAGAGCCCCTCATGGGTGAAATTTGGTCAAATTTTTTTTATGTCACATTCTTAATCTCCATTCTCTTATAATGTCTCTCGCTTAAAGATGAAAACCAAATCTGAATTGCAAATACCTTAAATCTGACAAAAAGTATAACACGTTGTGAATCAAGGCAGATATGTTTTCTTAGTTCCCCATTAATCGGGGTATTAGGGCAGATATGTTTTCTTACTTCTCCATTAATAGGGGTATTAGCTCACTGAGGACGGTTACCTGTTGTGAATAGAGATACCTCTATTACATGTGTATTGCCCCCATGCCATAACCTGAAAATGGCTGCTTCTGCAGACTATTCAAGCAGATGTATTAACTAAAACAGCCTTAATCACCCCACCACTGTCATTGGAGGAGGGTTTTATGAACACATTCTAGCAGGTTTGGCTTAGAACTGTCAAGACAAAACACCAATTAACATTTTCATGGAGTATAATAAGGTTTAAAATTTAACGTAGGTAGGTCGATATGTCTACATTATAACTGGAGACGAGAAAATTCTTCATTAACATTAATTTGCAAAACAAACTAATGAAGAATTTTGTCACATATAATGCTCCTCCTGACATTTTGATCTTTTTCTCCCTTTCCATTTTTGTGTTGGTCGTGTGGTGAAATACTTTTTTTTTCTCACTTATTTTTCATTATAATTCTACAAAACAAGGCACACATGTAGCTAAATACTTATAAGCTAAAAAATGGTCTCATCAATTTTTGATATCTTGAGTAGTTTTAAAGGTATTAGTAAAACAATGTCAGTTTCAAAAACTTCTTTTAAATTTTGAAATCTTGAAAGCTTTTTTGAAATCTGCAGACGTTTAGCTTTCAGAATATATATACACATGGCCATATTTGATCAATATTTTGGGCTACACAAGATGTGAAATTTTGCTTTCAAGGAGTTTTAGTATCCTTAAAGGAATCACTTCATAATTTATCCAGCCAAAGGTGAAAAAGTAGGCCAACATGTGTAACTTCATGAATCCGACCACAAATTGACCACACAGTGAGAGAAACTAAGCTGGTGCTGCCTGTTGGAAATATTCATACTAACAGCTGCATGTATGCAGCATATGAATGAGAAAAGTCAAGGATGGTTATGTACCTTCTTGAGCCACATCAGTTTTGGAGGTTCCATTTCTAGAGACATGATGCCTCCCACCTGGTCCAATACCTTGTGTCCGGTACGATTAATTATGTCGGCTTCATCAGAAGCTCTGTGGTCCATCCACATCACAATATTACGCACTTCATCATCTGTAAAGTAACAGGTATTCCACACTGTTTACAATCACCTGTAACGGGAGTTTCCTTGCTTTCGTTGTTATCAGTTTTATTTAAAGGTGGACGGGTGCCAGAGATGGACACAATACAATGAAATATCCAGATTCTACACAGGATTAATTAAACATGAAAATGAAAATAAGGTTTTAAATATATTCAAGAAAATTTAAGAAAATTATTTACCAAGGCTATCAATCAAAATGAACTTCCCTGCAAATATCAATTATTTTTTACAACTTATCTTACAAAGGTCAAAGAGGCCTTCATACCATTGTCATTTACTCTCACAGGCTTAAAATCTTTGTCCAAAATTACCAAGGAACATGTGGCATCAAATCCAATCCCGAACACTGATGTTTTATCAACCCCAGATCCAGCCAGTAATTTCTGGAATTAAGTATTATGAATTTATTTATTCATTTACTTGATTGGTGTTTTCACCAGAATGCAAGAATGTTTCACTTATACTATGGTGACCAGCATTATGGTGGGAGGAAACCGGGCATATCGCGGTGTAAATGCACAACAATCTGCAGGTTGCTGGCAGATATTCCCACTTACATACAGCATGAATATATTTAAGATAGATTTAAACATCATGATTTACTTATTTCAAAAGTGTCAGTGCTGCATAAATACATATTCATTCAATTATTTATTAATGTAATTTATTTATTTATTTAATGACATACATTGCAATCAGTGTTCATACTTAATACCTCTTAGATGTACTACAAAAAAGCTTAAAGCTGACAATTGTAGCTGCCATAAAATTCATGGAAGGAGACTTACATGCAGAACTCCATAGCTAACTTTGCACCTTAAACCAACATGCTTATGACAAAATCTAAAAATATCCTTATAACATCTCTAAACTAATGCACTTGCTTTTCGAATTTATTATTCATCAATTAAGGCATCTCTCTGAGCTTACTTTAACACAGATTATGACTGCATTCCAAATATTGTCTGAAGACTGCTCATACATATTAGGTTTGGGATTCCATATTCGGACTGACTCTGTTGCCACTGAAACAATATATCCGTCATCTCTCACAATGGCTGCCCGGGCACTTCCAGTGCCAACATCGACGCCAATATAATACTTTCTCTCCACCATCGTAAGTCTTATTTAGAGGCAATCTCCTGAAATAAAATTGACAAGAGATTTTGCCAAAAATTCCATATCTATTAGGTTTCATTAAATTGCACCGGAGGGTAAACTGTCGCAATATGACAGGACCAACTTATTAAAGTATAACCTATTATAGAATTTATCATAACACCAAAACCATGACTTTTCACAAGAACAGAAAAATAATTTGCTAGACGTAGTTTATTTCATTGTTGTGCTGTGCTGTACTCAGTTGCTGAGGGTACAGTGATCTGAGGTTGGTCAAACATTGGAATTTGAATTAGAAATGACGCTAAGTTTGGACTATGGAAATTGAGCGGTTGCTGTGAAAATTGAATTCTGTTTTCATATTGCATCTAAAGTTATACTTTACTGCTCGAATTTTGCGGATTTAAATTACATGGCGTACTACAAGGAATAAATGAATGCAATCGACTTCTTAATTTCAATAAGTAGACAGCAGTATTATTTTATTTTTTTCAAAAACTTGCACAAACCAATTGAAACAAATTGTAGCTTCTTTAGTTTCTAGCATGAAGCAGACTGACATACTGAGTATCAACTTCAGAACTTAGAAGATCCTAAACACTGGGTGGTTTGTGACCTGTTCTGTTACATTTTCACGTGATAGATCCATCAAACATCAACATTCTTAGACATACAAGCGACTCAGTTTAGATTGAACCTACTCGTCATCTAAGGAGCGTTATCCGCACAGCGTTAATGAGCTCGGATAGATATTACATACGCCTTTCCGGTGCAAGAGCGAAAATGAAATTGGTGTTCACTGCGACATCTAGCGGACAACCAAATAAATACATCTTCAAGACGTGACTATCTCTGGTGCCACGCTGGTTATCTCCCTTTACGATGTATACTTCTCTTCTCCCGCACGCTGATGCTTTCGGCCTGTCAAATCGTGTCTGTGGGCCAACGTCACAGTTGTCATCATTGGTAATGAGATCGACAAGAAACTGTTCTTTCATGTAGGAAATATGGCATACAGTCAACCAAATCTTAGATTTAGTGTTTACGTAGTGTTGAAAATCTACAGTTGTGTGTATGACAAAAAAGTATGTGATTATTTACATACAGTTGTAGTATCAGTCAGGATCTTGGGCATAAAATTGGTAGATTCATCCACAGTCGTTGTTCATGGGCTCATGCGGCCTCTTGCACTGTCTAAATTTTGTTACACCACTTGTTTTCCAATAACATAGTGTTCAAGTTTGCATGTTGTACACAGGAAAGTTCACCTATAACTTGACAAAGGTGTATGGTTTACCTAGGGCAATCCAGTTTCCTCCATTCATGAGTGCCACAGTAAGAGCAAAAATACTTAAGTATGACAATCATAAATAAAAAATAAATAACCTTGTACATGCACCTGCACTACATTAAATTACACTGTACCTGGCTCGATTGGTGTTTGATGTCACTTTCAACATAGGTCGGTCACATCCTGAAGGTGTTTCCTTGCAGCAGATGACACCCAATGCTTCATTTACGAAACCTTTCTGCCACGCCGAAAACAGGACACACTATCCCCCAGTCACACTATATGGACACTTGGCTGATCAGTGCTTTGCCTATTAATGCTGATTGCCAAGCCAAGTAGGACCAGATTACAACATGATAAATTCTAGGTATAACCTGGATCTAACACTTATGAATCAGGCTTTATAAACTACACCCCTGTACCCAGTCTTGCTCACACAGCGAGTTATATCTCCACAACTCCCCATTTATGTAAATCAATAACATTTTGTCCCGTGCTGAGGTTAGCAAATTTGTGAACAGAAGATTTTGTATAAAATTAAACACCACTGATGCGTAAATGGCATCCACATCTGAGTCTTTAAAAGCACAATAGTCAGGAACTAGGATAGATCACACATTGGCTGCCGGGGCGAGAAGAATTTGTTCACATTTCTTCTAATAGTATACATCAAGTTTAAAACAAATCATTGAAAATGATGACAAATGCCAAACACTGAATTGCCTTTTTGTTTTATTTGCAAAGAAAAACCTGTAGGTATGTTGAGGCTGTAGTTGAAAACTGTGTTGACTCTTCCCATGGTTGAATCTAAGATCACACAAATGTTCACAATCCACATCTAGCACACATCACTTGGGAAAAACTTCTTTATACACAAAGACTTGTCTATATTACTTCAAATCTCAAACAAAAAGAGTTCACATGAAAACAAATATACACTAGTGAGTCTTGTCTTAGCTACGTCAATGACTTCTTCTGTAAATATTCTCCTTGCCCTGATTCCCAATTGTAACCAAATCCTGGAAGCAGTTCTCTCCTTGGTTTAGCTTGGCTGAAATTAAGAATGACAAGCAAATGTACATGTACATCATTTCAACATATCTACTCTGGTCATTATTCACAAATGGTGCCGAAAGTTATATTTTTCAATCACATACACATTCAGTGCTAATCTGTTCAATCAGATAAGGTATGGGGAGAGCTCATTCATTTATCTAATAGAGATTTAAAACTGTACTTAAAAGCATTTCACCTTGGAAGTGAATGGAGGTAAATATACGCTTTCTTTGGCATCATTATGAAATGTCAGCGTCAAAAACGATTACTGTAAATCTTCAACCTTTTCAATCATAAATACAGTTTTCAAAGGCTAGCGAATACATAAGTTATTGTAAAAATGAAGCCGAAAATGATTTGTTTGTGTCACCACAGGTATAAGTTTCATAAAACTAGAAAAATTATTTTTCTAGGCCCTACTGTTCTTCCACAAAATTTTGAAATATTGTTTTCAGCAGTGGTTGAAAAGGTTGAAGAATTAGGGTGCATGAGCAAAATTTTGAAAACAAATATCTTTCTGTTGTCAGATTTTCACTCCAACTGAGCAGATAAATTTGTGTAACCTGCCCCTGGCTTTAGGAGCATGCTAGCCTCAATCATTGTTGCTCCACATTGAAAAATTGGCGATAATGAATGAGGTGAGTTTAAGCAACCTCCCCTCCCCTCCACCCTGTGTTCCACGGTTCTGACCAGTTTAAAACAGCCATACAGTGAACTATTCTATGACATTTTGACTGGAATATAACTCTTTAATCAAATGTCTTCTTAATCAATAATTTCTTAACACAACATTAATTTTCCTTGCAAATGTACCATTTTTCAGGCTGGTTAAGACAACTCAAGCTATTCCAAGTTTCCTAACCTTGAACATGATAAGTTTAACATATGTTGTGAAAATGAACCACATACATTTCTTGTCCTGCAGAAACCAACTTTTGTCCTTCGCTAAAGACAACTGTTGGTGGATTGACACCTCTTCTCCCATCTCTTGTATAATAGTAATTGTCATTTAACTTGTGAGAAGGACCATCAGGTAGGGCAGGTGGAACTTGAGTTCTTAAAAAAAAGAAAAATGCAAGGTTACTCATGAATTATATATACAAGATAGTCATAGGAATTCCAGATAACATTGTATATTATAATTTAGCTGTTTTACATATTACATCATGGAATTTGTAGCAAATTAAAAGACTGAACAAAAAACAGTGTTCAATACACAATTAACAGGAAACAGGACTGAAATTCTTCACATGGTCAGATTTATTCCATTAGATATATAATTAATTTATTAAGAAATCTTCCTCCCTATAAATGCGCATATTCTATTAGATCAGAGATCAGTTAGCTATGTTCCCAGCTTAGCCTCCACATTAATGACTCCCACTCTAAATTGTTACATTCACTAGCATGGAACTAGGTTCTACTATCTGTGCTATCCTCAAAAATGTAAAAAACTGTACACAACAAAAACATGTTTCCATGATCTTAAATTAATTCTGAACTCCTAACAAATCATTATGCAGGAATAATAGAGAATATAACATTGCAATTAACACAAATATAGGCAATGTATCCACTTGGACAGCATCTGAACTTAAACTTAATGTAAACTGTCATATTTGAATCATGACGTTACTAGGGTTGCTTGGGTGCTATTTTTTTCCAAAAATTAAGATTTCACTTCTCTTCTTATCACAGTTTATTCTTCTGTTCATTATTTAAAGTAAAAGACAGCACTTTACTGAGGCTCTGTTCATTAAAAAGATCAAAAAGAAACTCTCTCTTGAATGCAGAAACCTGTTTAAATTTATATGAATTCTTTGCTGAGTTGTCTTCGTTAGAATTGTGGACTACAGTGCTGCAGACCTGGGATCTGTAGGCGCCTATGCTTATAGGCTTATGAGAGACTGACCAATCAGCGAGCTAGGAGATATCACCTGTTTATAAGCTGTGACATAAATCTTCAGAGCTGACTCTCAATGTAACGTTATAACACAGGGACAGGACAATGTTTTAATGTTATACATTTTAATTATAACAAGTATGTGTGATAACAACACCGCCAAGGATTTCCAGACCATTGTCATGTGGAGGGAGTAAGTTTCTTGATCATTTTAGATCAAATTTAAATGTGTACAAAAGTTTCGGACTCAATCCTAGCAGCTTACTACAGTCTCAGGTGACAAGAGTTTGCCGCACTTGGAACAAACACATCACAGCTCACACAGAATGGCTGCGTTCCATGTTAGTTAACAAAGCATGGTTAAATGTCAGTTTCCACTGTCGTAGTAGCTGTTAGAAAAAATAAAAGACATAATACTGTCCGACCTTTCCGACAGACTTAACTTTGAACATGAACTGTCTTTCACTTTATATAACAAATTGAAGTTAAGACTATCAAACAAGTTGTCAACCGCTCTTTTAATGGTGCCAACTGCAGCCAGCTGGTTGTTAGCAAAGTCTGGCTTACTGTTGATGAGCCAAGCATATTTATATTTATTGTGACACAAGGTGGAAATTACTGTATGATAAAACAAAATGTTTTTGCTGCATTCAGCTTTGACATGTTGAGGACATTACAATCAAAAAGACCCTGCCCCATGTTGGTGAATGTGAGGGCACAAGACCCACTTTCAGAAAACTTTGTAAGTCATTTTTTTTGGAAATTTTCTTGTGAAAGACATCATCTAGGTTATAGCACCATAAGCGGATGTGATTTATGAGAAAAGTTACCAGAAATTGATTTCCGAAGTTTTGTGACAGTGGGCCCAGATAAGTATTTCTAAACCTAAGCTGGGAAATAGATCTCAAATCTATTATTCAACAACATTAAGTAGATATAGATATATAGAAGATCTTTATTCACCTTGGGCTCCATTCCTCTTCAAATCGAAGAGCTTGGTTGTACTTCCGCTGAAATGAAATATTATGGAAATCATCTGACAGCTTGAAGTTTCAAGTACAAAACACAAGGGAATAAAGGCAGCTCTGCTGTCAGATTATGCAGTCAGTTAACGACAAACTGCATGAGGGGTGATACAGTATGTGTTAGCTATCTGTAATGCCCAGGAGCAGAACACAAAGGCTGAATTTTCACGGTGTAGATGGCTGCTTGGTAGATCTCTGATCTGTCGTCTTGTCTGCTTTGGATCATGGTTTTTAGATGGTGTCAGTTTTAAGTAAATCAAAGAACTCTGGGTGTGACACCAGATAATAAAATCATTTATCACGTAAATATTAGCTGGACTCATATGGAATTGGTGATGTTGTTTTGGCCAAAGAGACAAGATACCAACTTAGGAACGTTCAGTTCATCCAGCCTCTCTTTGGCATTAGGTTGTCACATGTATTCATAGTTTTGAGCGTTGGTGTGCTTCGCAAGGGACTAGAGGTAATAAATAACACTTACCTAAGTGGGCAAAATGCCAACTTTTGTCCTAAGGTTAGACAAATTTCAATTACTTTTCCAGAAAGGTTTCTTGTTTAAAACCCTTTATTTTCCAATTTTCTTTTTTCTATGGCAAAATCTTAGTCAAGGCCTATGTCCTGTGGGTAGAATTTGCTTTGTTTTCACCTCTAGTGATCTCGTCATGTTATGAGCTGTTATGACATCACTACAAAACTACGAATAGCGTTTGACATGGCGAACTTAGATTTACTTGCACCATGGAGGTACCTAATGAAATGAAGATTTTAGGAAACAAGAAGTGGACTGTGTTCCCTCTTTACTTTTCGATTTTGACATGGACCTGATTGGTCGATGCACCCATGAATGTCAGATACCAGTCCACAGATGAAAAAAAAAATATACTGACGTTTCTACAACTTGCATCTATCGAAATTCAATCATTTTACAACAACAACATTCGGCTTTAGTGTCATTCAAATTCAAAAAGGTAAATGTCCATTTTATGAAAACTGAAATACTTTTTCAGAAAAATACTGTTTTTTCAGTCATTACAGTATCGATGTCACTTGTAATAGAATCGATATACCACTCACCCCTAACAAAAAGTCACGAATTTTTGCCATGAAAGGTGTCAGGGACCTATGTGTCGCCATTTTTGCCCAAGTGTCGGGCTATCCTCTTCTCGATTTGTTAAATGTTGTGAGTGTACTGAAAAACATTTAAAATATTTTTCGATCTCAGATAAACCTATTTAGATTTATCACAAATTATTTTGAGGTTAAACTTTATGAATGCCCATATTAATTTCGGAAGAGGGAACTCCGTGACGGAAGCAAGTCCCTTACCTCTTCCTTTTCAACTGCAAGCATGGATAAGTCAGCGCCACCAAAACTTGCTAAGGTATCAAAGCAGCTTTTCTACCCCCATGTCTCCCTGTGTATATCTAAAGGATAGTGAATTAAAAGCACCTTCTCCTGCCTCAATCTTCGTTGAAGGATTATGATTTAAAATCACGTTGTTAAGGTGAAAAACAATACTTAATCAGAGCTAACCTCGTTTCCCGGGACATTCACATGTTTCAAAACTGTACAACGTGACAATCATGTCTGTTATACTAACCGTGAGGGCATTATCAGGAAACTGTGTGTACCAGTGTAATTCAATCAACCACATTGGGAAGAATTAAAGGATTGGTGAACAGGTTATGTTCTCAAGGCAGATGAAAACTTCAGAAGGGCAGAAACGATTGAGAGTAAACACCCAATAACCATAACGCTGGCTATATAAATGCAAGTGTTGGCTTTGTTCACCAACTCCAACATTCCACTGCTATTCTACCGAGACACTTAACACATAAAATTAGTGTACTGATGTCTTAGCCTTTTGGCCTATTAAAAAAACATGAACTGACTTTAAGACATTGTATTCATATACTTGATAATGGAATGAGTTGATATATATTGACTGTCACTGACGAAGTTCTTTTTTAATGTACATCTGTTTAAAACTGTAACTATAGTAATACAACAAGGCTAACCGGGACAAGACTGCACATCATAAAAACTGAAACAGATTTGTAACAGAGATGGTCATGGGTTACCCCTTGAGCTTTGCCATGTTTCCTCCCACCATAATGCTGGTAGAATAATGCTAAAGTGAATTATTTTTGAGTATTGCATAAAACATCAGTCAACTAACTAAATAAAAATAAATCTAGTCATTTGTTTCATGTAGTAGATTAACATAGAAAGTAGAGCATATGAAACATTCAGCATTCTCAGTTATAATTGAAAATGTCACTCTGTGTTGATTTTTATGGTGTTCCTGATGTCAAGTCCAGTATTGCTACTGTATACTGCATTGAATCTGTGCAGTAATGGCATGTTACAGTTCTAGCCAGAAGTCTCTCCATTTAAAATGCTCTTAAGCTTCCAAAGAAAGCTAACACTAAATTACCCACCTTACCTTTTTTGATCTAAGTTCAGGAATTTATAGTCTTTTTCTTCTCATTAGCTTTTTGCCTGGAAAGTCCATTTTGAACATTATTTCTTGTTTGTGACACTTCGCTTTTACTTTTCTACCTGCTGTTGTTTGAACATCGACTGCTTATGTCACACACATTGAAACTGAAATAATTGTAGATTGAACTGCTCCTCACTGTGATGCCGAATGCCTTATCACAGTACCTGTTTTAAATTCTGGTCAGAAAATCAGCACTGGTCTTGTAATAGAAGTTCATTTAGTTGTGAATGGAAACAATGTCACGTGACTTCAATACACTATAGCAGAATCACGTGCCATTTTTTGTACTCCCCACAAAATGGCCACCTTTACAACCTGATTTTGCCTCAGCATGGGCAGTGATTATCGAAATGGTTAGATTCCCATTGTCTCCACTAGCCGGAAGCTGTAGTTCTTGGAGAAGAACATCATTGTGGCATCATGTTGTTTAACATGAAGCTATGATCGTTGAGGAATGAAGGCGATGCCACTGGCACTGTTGCAGGCATATTTGATATACCTTCGCAGCCAACACAAATGTATAATGTGTGACACTCCAGAACTCTGGTACTACTCCAAGAAATGTAAATAGATTTGCCAGCAGACATATGTCAAAATAGGTGTTAATTGCTATGTCAGAGCATATATATTTATGTTCTGTATATTATTAGCTTGCTTTTTTTGTTAGTCACCTTGGCAAATACTCCTTCATGACCAGTTAACAGCTTGATAATATTTTAGGCCATAAAAGGCTTCTTGTGATTTTATAAAGGCTGAACCTCATGGATGAGAATTGTGAATCACACTTGTGATTTTGTTACTCTTTCAGGTGACTAAAGTGCTAGGCCGCACAGGTTCCCAGGGACAATGTACCCAGGTAAGTTAACGAAAGAAGGTATTTCCACTATCAGTTTATGCAAGGTGTATTCATCTCAGAAAGATGGAATGAAATTAAATGAAAAAAAGCAATTTGTTAGAAGTCTTATAATAAGCAAGAAAGTAAAGGTCTTCATTATAGATTTATTCGAGTGCATGGCTGGTGGTTATTATAATTTTAACTATTTTTAGAATTATCTTTAGTTCAGCAAGATAGTGCGTGGTTAAGCATCAAATTAGTAATGGGATCAGGGACCTGCCTGTGGAAAGTGACTTGGTAACCACAACAAAAAGTATTGGAAAATTGAGTTTTAGACAAATTTTGTATTGAGTTTTCATGTAATAAATTGAGGTTTTGATACATTGGTAATGAAAAAATATTTAGTTTTCTGATTTGTTTGAATTGGGTTTCTAAAAAAAAAAAAAAAGGCTAGAAAACCCCCTGCCTGCCCCCTTAGTACCCCCTGATTTCTCGGCCTCTTGATAACTTTGAGAAAAGTTAAACATCATCATCATGTGATGTATTTGAAAACATGTAACAAAATTAAAGGATACATGAAAAAGAGCTCTAAAAGAAAGAGTCTAAGCCAATGAAGAAAATGCCCAAACTTTTTTTTTTTAATTTTCATTTCTGTGGTATATTTTATACCTGATGACTACACCTCTATTTTATGCACATTTTCTGGTGATGATTAGATTTTTTGAAATTATGTCATTGTTAAACTTTTCTGAGTGCGGCATAAACCTCCAAATTGCTCAGAGTCTGGTGGACCCTGGTAGCTATAATGATGAACCTGAGTGTGTAGTAACTGTTCAGTGGCTGCCAGTTTGTATTTCGACTGAGATTTTCTGCAAGCAAACAACATATTCATTCCTAGATATTTTGTATAAACATTTGAAAGTTATTAGGATAGCCAAAAAATAGTTGGAATTGGTCATAGGCAGACTGGTCAATAAGTTATTCAATTTGAAACGTAAAAAAAATTATCCATATACATGCACATGTACATGTGTTGTTGACCAAATTAGGCAAGAACTTGACCTATGCATGTGAACATGCTGCCGGCGAGCAGTGAAATTGGCAACATCGACGACACAGACTGTTGATAATGGACAGTGCAACAGTGTTGCCAAGTCGGCCAGTATTAGTGTCAACATCAGCATCAGGAAATTCCAGATCTGAATGCTCCGTTTTGTCACTGTCAAACTCCTCTGTTAAATAGTCTTAGATTCTTGTTTCAAACTGACAGGGTTGTATGCTGAATAACATGTCTTGCTTAGTTTCTAGATTTACGTTTGTCTCTGCTCACTTACACTGCTCATGCTTTGCTGTAAGCTGGCTGATAGCCCTATATAATAAAGTGTAGGAAAGGTGACGTGCTCTTGACATTGCGGGGCTAGGGCCTCTCCCCACTTCTGTAAGCTCAGCCCCCCAGTTGTTTTAACAGCTATACTTCACCATTGACGTCACCACTGCAGGCTACTTAATATTCGGACTGACCGCTGCGGACTTAAGAAAAGTGTACATTAAAGTCATTTTTGCATATTGAGATATAAAAACATACCTTTTCATGTATCCTACTCAGTTGTTTGCAGCCAGAATTAGATAAACAGTTCATGCACTAGGTGCTATCATAAAGGAAGGAGAGTTTAATTAATTATTAGGACTTTGAAGCATTTGCAAAGTTTTGTCCTGAACTGGTCAAACTATTGTAAAATATTGGAATTTCTGTTTCATGTAAGACAAAGTTATAATATTAACACATCATTCATATAATACTACTCTTAACACATGAAAAATGACATTGGTGGTTGAAAATTAGTTTCAAGCCAAAGCATTCACACGTAACATTGAACTGGTGAATTTTCACAAGTCTGATAAACTTCAGTAGGAGGAGTTTGTTTTGAGAAGAGGAGAGTTTATTTTCTTATAACATTGTATGTAGTACAGTGTAATGTGTTATGTTTAGATCCTCCCCTGCAAGGACACTGATTGAAAGGGCCTCAGGAGGGGTGAAAGCCATGAAATCATAGGTCACATTCATGGGTCCATCTTTGAATGTTCCCGATGTTAATCATCTGGATTCGTTGTGACCATTTTGTTTTGTGTGTACCAAAATATTGCTTGTTTCAAAGCTTGAAACAGCATGTTTTAGCAAAGTGTGGCATTGACTTATTAACTTGTACATATTTTTTTTCACCTGGTAAGGTCTGATGATGTTGATAAAGTAAAATAGATTTTAAACCATGGAACAAACCATCCAAAATAAATTGACGTATGTTAACATCCTGCCTTTTTGAGTGTTGATAGCCTTTGAACTTATATTTGCTTTGTTGTCTTGACAGGTCCGTGTGGAGTTTCTGGATGACAGTAATAGATCAATCATCAGAAATGTAAAAGGCCCTGTTAGAGAAGGAGACATCCTTACATTACTGGAATCTGAGAGAGAGGCCAGAAGATTAAGATAATCTTACTCTCCAACTATTTGGAATGGTAAGGTTTGCAGAGTAATTCAGGTCTTACCTTATGAAAGCAAAGTTACCTCATTTCATGCCAAAGTTTGGCTTGTAATGATACAGGTATGGTAAATTTTATTTTGATGTGTTTCACTTATCTGTATATTGGAATCAAAAGTGGGTCCTTTTTTGTTTGTTTTAAGAGTCATGTTTATTAATTACCAGTCAAGTCATTTTGCCTCCAAAATACCACCACAAAATAAACTGAAAGTACTCCCTTTTTTCTGTTTCAGAAATCTAATGTGTACCTAGAGGGCCTGCAAGAGACCGCCTACCTTCTGAAACCTACTCAAGTCACTTGACATTACCAAAGCAATGGTAATGATGAAACATTAAAGATGGATTCTTGAATAGTAAAAAAATTGCCTTTGTCAGTTTATCCTCAATATAGATTTCAGAAGATATGGACTTGGTTGCCCTGATGTGGGTCGTGCAAGACAGTAGTTCATAAAGAATTTTTCTCATTCTTTTATGGGACACAATTCCTTGTACAAAAAGTGTTTTTGTATTTGCTAATGAATTATTATTGCGAATCCAGTGCCCACCATTTCTAGCCACGACTTTACAATGAGGATCTTGCAAAGTACCAGACCTGTTGCTGTGGTTTCCTCTAATTTTGTATGTTGCAACGTGGTTTCTGTTGAGCAAGAGAAATATTATCGAGTAAGCTGTGAAGCTTTTGTCTCCTACAGTTGATTGACCCAACTCTTCGTATGAAAATGTAAACATTCGAGTCAATGAAATTAGCTTTATATAAATATCAGTCTAACACAATGTCACATGATGAATATGTTTAGTCAGTTTGGGCAAATTGTGCCTAGTGAATTAACTTATGGATCATAAATCTTTTTGAACTATTGTGGCACCTTCATAAGAATTGAAAAATTCAATCTGGTTTCTTGTGGATTAAATGCAGCTCCTCAAAGTGCTAATCACTTATGGCAAATAAGCTTCTGGTATAATGGAGTTGACCTACTTTGTGAAGATTTCTTTGACCTTTGGGATATGTTTGTACAGTTGGTGCAATCGAGAAAGCTATGAGGTTAATGATCAAATTGGCTTTGAGGTGAAATGTTTTTTGTGACCCAAACTTTAGCATTATTGAGTTGCTAGATAGAGATAGATAGATTCACTTGGCTTTCGACCATGGGTACCTAATGAATGATCAAAAACATCACGATGATGCTCACTTCAAACACTGTGGGGAGGGGGTGCATTTCATTACTGGATTATTGCGCCTATGCGGCGTGATGACCTAGGTGCCTTCCACCAATGTGGTTGTCATTAGTTCAAGTCCAGCTCATACTGGCTTCCTCACAGGCCATACATGGGAAGGTCCACCAGCAATCTGCGGATGGTCTTGGGTTCCCCCCGGGCTGTGTCGGGTTTCCTCCCACCATAATACTGGCTGCTGTTGTGTAAATGAAATATTCTTAAGTAAAATACCAGTCAGATAAATAATGGGTTAAAATTCATTTTTGTAATACCTTTATCAAACTATGCTAGCTGGCATTTGAATGTTGAAAGCTTAAAAAAAAATTTCATTTATCATGAGCTAAGGATATTTACTTACTTCATCGGTGAATGACACCATACATGAGCTCCCGGATTTTTCAGTCGCTTGTATAGGATGGCAGAAATTTATGGGTGGAGCAAACCATAGTAAACCATCCATGTTTGGCAAGTTACTGACAAATTTTTCTTATGTGCACTTTGGACTGCACAAACGGTCGCACACGTCACCCATAGCCACCAAAACTTCAAGGATAGATCCACATATCAGTATGTTCCACCACCCCTTCTCATGAAAACCTTACTTATCGTTCCAGTTTTGACAGCATGACATGCGTGTTCTTGATTGATAGTTTGGAAAGATCTATTTGTCATGCGAATGATGGAATCCATACATTCCCTGTCCAAGATCAAGATTAAACTCTCACCTCTCATATTATAGTATTGAAAGACAGCTTAAGCAGTCTGTTGTTGCAAGCCACCTGAGGGCCTGTAACACCTTCTCTACAACTGGTAGAGACCACATGAAATCAAAACTTCTGGCTGGATGTTGCGCATCCATTCTGACTAAACATAACATGTCGGGCTTAGTCGTTGGATCTCCACAAGTGTCCTATACGATCATGAAGAATCACATGGACATTTTTATCACAGGGTCTCTGATGTAATGCAATCACATGACTGCCATGGATAAACAGAAGTCTTGCAAGAGAGGCAGTGTCAACTTTAGTGTAATAGCGAGCATGTACTGTTGTCTAAATCAGCCGTTACTGACCAGTGCGCTAATGTCATAAGTTTTGTGTAACTGGACCATAACTATACGTAAGTTTGTGCTTTTACACAAAATTACATGATGGTTAAAAAGATCAGAATCCAGGTATAATTTCTTGGACACTTCTAAGGAAAGATACTTTTGAGGAAAGCTCTATGAATGGAGCATACTGTTGCACATACTATAAATATAACTGTATTAAAGGTGAATCAGCATTGTCTGAATTACACACTGGGCAAGACCTTCACATTTCCTCTAGATGACCAAGAAGCTGGATATAAATGCCTGATGTGGGTGTGGGGTTACTCCAGTAGGATTTCCCCTTTTTGTGTTCACAACCCTTCTTGCAGTGCCAATTGTGACTGGGCTTACCAGCTGGGGATTTGAACCATTAATCCCTGGATTTCAAGTCATGCTTCTGCCACTAGATTAGAGAAATTCCATCCAGCCCGGAGGAAAAAAGCACTTGTACACTAACCTGTGACATTACCTTAAGAGCAACCCAGGTATGAACCCAAAGTTAAATTATTATTGGTCAATCAAACAAAGTAATGCTTGGAAGTTATTTATACAGTATATTTCAACTTCAAAGAGAAGGCTTGAATACTGCAAAAATGCCTAACACATGCTAAAGTAACATCCCAGAGAAACCTTAGCAAACAAAGCATTTCACAAGGTGACCAAAACTTAACACTAAAACTTATGGTTAATCATTGTGGAATGTAATCAACATTAAATACTGGTAACAGGGAAGGCATATGTTTTTATATACACTTGGTACACATATATCACATAGAAATCTATCACAGGATATAAAACTTATAGGCTTGTGAAACAACCAGGGTAAAGTTTTCCAGAATGGATGAAGTGAAGTGCTGTTTGTGCATATAAAGTAGTCTAATACTAGGACTGTCTGCATGTTGTGTGTAAATATTGCAATGATACAAGGGTTATATTCATGTGTTTTTTTCAACTAGATCACAGCACTAAGTGAGACATTCATCACACTACTATTGATATCAGCTGAAAGCAATCAATACTTTAATATAGAACTTATTTATATACTAGGTATAAAGTGGTAAGATAACATAGCAACATAATCCCCTGTTATATCCATTGCTGCGCAATGCTACATGTGGAAATGAACATTCTAAATGTAACACAGAGCAGTAATGTGGACAGCCATAGTGAGGAAAATGGAAGTGTGTCCATTAATTGGAGACCAACAAAACAAAAAAAAAAAAAAGAAAGAAAGGTAAATATGTCTTTACAAAGTAGCAACTATTTTCCTCCACAATAATACACCAGAGTCTGACAAATGTGTTTTAAATGTTTTGAATTAAGTTGCTATAATTTCAACACTAAAGTTTTGTGACTAAGGAAAATATTCTACCTCAAGATGCATTTATGACAATATATCTACTCAATTATATATTCTTTCACAAAGCAAATATTTTGCCAAAAAAAATAGAGCATGACACAGTTTCAATTCAAATAAGCCAATAAATGGCTTAAAGGAGAAAACCTGTCAATCTACATCATCACCAATTGATCTGTAACTTGGTAATGACGAGGCCATGTTTCAAGTTACAATTCAGTATGATAAACCACTCTTAGACAGGACGAAAAAGGCCATAATTTTGTGAAAACCAGATCAAATGGCCCAGAACTTGAACTTGTCATGGTCAAAGTTCAAAACAGATGAAATGGCCCAGAACTTTGTATAGTTACAGGTGGTTTACAAAATTACAGATGTAACTGTAAGAAGCCAATATAACTGAAAGAAAACATAACATGCTTATACGAAATTCAAACAAAGTAGAACATTTTTACACATGTGACATAGGAAAGTGTACATTCAAAATGCACATATCACAGAAAAAAATACTATCAAAGAAATAATGATTTAAACTCTTAATATTCACACAATAATTTTTCCAAAATAACATTAAGTAGAGGTACCTTTCAGTCCAAAAAGAAAACTAGATCACCTAAACGAGATAAATCCAAATACATTTCAAATCACAACTCGTTCCTATACTGACATGTTCACTTGCATGTATATGATAAAAAGAGAATACTGTAACAGGGCTTACACCTTTAATTAAACTTAAAATTTAGTCCCATCCTTTGGGTATATACAAAAATAGAAGCCTACTTTGCTGCATTAAAAATCGAGAAATATTACAACATTCTATCACAAAAATAATTGACGTGGAAGGATATGCCAACGTTACATGTTCACATTTACCTACATGGCAGATATTAGGTACAGGTGTCCCTTTGTAAACATATGATCACTATCTTAAGAAACCTGTGTCTATTTTTTTCAAGAGGAAAATGTTGGCTTAAAATCTTAACCTTGTCTGCCTTGACAACAGATATGTATAAATCTACATGTACATACTACATGCACTACACAAGTTCTTAGGTTACAGTGATCCTAACATCACCTTTTTGCAACTGGAATTCTGGGACCACTTTTACAAAACTTCGAAAGTCACGAAACTTTCATAGTGGGCCCTGTGCTGTTAAACGGGCGTCACAGTTTGTTGACCATATCCACTGATCACGTTTTACTTGCTCCCAACTCTGTCAACATATCATGGATGGCCACTTTCCCCTTTATGTAGTTGTCCATGATTGCTCTGTCCACATCTTGTTCTGGAATCCTGAGGTTGTAGGCATCATTGTATAGTCGAATCATCTTCTTCACTTCATCATATGGAAGGTAACCTTAATCAAAAAAATAACCTTAAATTATGGTACATCAATGTTGTCATCATTTATTCATCTTGGGTTGAATAATGCATGTTATTTCCTGTGTTTATAACCAAAGTGTCAATGATCTGATATTAACTTTTTGTGGGCTTAACATCTGGTGAGGGGGTTGGTGCACCAGTGCAGCATAATGGCCCAAGTGCCACTCACCAATGTGGTCACACTGAGTTCAAGTCCAGCTCATGCAGGCTTCCTCTGTGGCCATACATGGGAGGTCCACAAGCAACCCCCTCATACAATAACACAGAAGGCCTTCATATAAGTGAAATATTCTTGAAAATGACATAAAACACCAATCAAATAAATCAATAAATAAACATCTGGTGTACTTTTTAACATCCTAGAAAAGGGAATACTGACCAAGGTGATTTCCATGAGCATTATGATCCTATCAGAGTTATTTCCTTATTGCCAAAAAAATATCTTGGATATAGTCAAAAAACAAGTCTACAGGCTACACTAATCACAATTATAACATGAGTTTTGATCTCATACCCAAAGTCAAAGGCCAGTTGACTGGCAAAAATGAAATATACCAGTGAATCTGAGTATTTATCTGTGAAATTTCATAGAAATTAGTACAATATATGCAAAGTTTCCATAAAAGCGCTATAATATTGTCCAACAGTGTTTATTTTCAATGATAAAGATTAGGTAAAACAAAGTTCATAAAATTTGATAATGTATATAAATCTATTCTTAAGATGTGATAACTGGAGAAACATACAATGTACAAAATCAGGACAATATCCAATTTGACAGAGGGGCTGTAAACAAAGATGGTACAGTTGTTACATTCATATTTGTGATATGACATAACTGTACATACCACTGCTTTCTACGTCTTGAGAATATATGCTGGCAGCCATTTTCAAGAATCTTTGAAACCAAGGCTCTGATTCATTCTTCTCCTCTAACATTTGCCGTTTCATCCTCTGAAATGTGCATGGCAGAAAAAATCTCAGGCAATGCTGTGTCATTCTATAAAAATAAAACTACTTCTGACTAAGCGCATACCAACTGAGCACTGTATGCAACATATAGCAATTATCTTAGCTGGCAAGTTTTAAGAATAAAAAGTAATGTACTAGCAGAGTTGGATTCTTTGTTCTCGTACCTCATATTCTCTCTCTATCTCTTTAAGTTCTCTTTCCTTCTTCTCCACATCCACCTGACTTATTCGTCCATCTTGTTCATAAGGGTTTCCGGTGTTTCCATTAAAATCACGGGCATAAGTTGGCAATGGTGTCTTGCGTGTAGCATCTGGAATCTGGAGGGAGAAAAGGGTAAAACATGCAAAATGCATATAAGAGCGATTTTGCAGGTGAGAAGGGCCAATTACATGTCAATCACCATAGCATGATTATCAGTAGTTTATTTATGTATATTAATGCAAGCAAATCAAAGTCTGCAACAGATTTCTTTTATAAAAGGCCAATAAACATGTGTAGGAACAATGCCCCATTAAAACAAAAAAATGAGAGGTCTGAGATATTTCTAGCTTATTAGTATATATTTGTAACATACACCTGTACTGAGATTTATTCCATAATACCAGACTAGATATACGCCTGGTGTGTGATGTGTTTACCTCTTGTTTAGTGCTTAGTTCATAATTCGAAGGTCTTGGCACCTCAGCATGGGGCCAGTTTGATGATGGGTGCCCATAATCTTTTGCATACTCCAGGGGACGTTTGCTTTTTGGGATAGTAAGCCCTGTCTGCCTAGGCTGAACTTTCTCCAAAAATTCAATGAACTGCATCCAACTGGAAAAAATATTAACACTAATTAACATTTTCCTGGTCATTGCCATAAACCATAGTCTTGTCCCCTTAATTAAAATGCTCTATGTCAACACATATGTACTCTGGCAGGAAAGGAGGTAACAATTTATTAGTTGAATAGTGCAATTCATATTGATAATGAAGAAAATCTGCTGGACATGAACATGTATAAATGGTGTATAAATGATACCCTACATAGTGCCTGAATATACGTATTTTACCTGCCAAAATACAGTTTATTTTAAGTCTCTTGTTTATGTTGGTTGGCCAAATAATTCTCATCTTATCTTTTAATAAGTTGGCTGGGCAAATTTTTGACATTTTCTCTTTTAATTAGAATGAAGTTATCTGACTGCAAGACAACATCCAACGTGTTCAGGATAGCCTAGCTATTGTGAATCTGTGTATGTTTCACGTACTGATATTGTCCATCCCCATGATGGTCACACTTGGCCAGAATCTGGTTGACCAATGACTCTTGGAGAGGGATCTGATGAGAGGAGCTGTAGATGATCTGCTTCACCTGGCAAGTGACACACGACACAATTCAGTACATGTAGTGCCACCTTAACAATGTAAACGGTTCTCTTTCACCTAACTGGAGGAAATCCTATCACTGAATTGAAAATTGTAGGCAATTCGACCCGATAAGTACAGACTAGTCTTAACTTGGTCCTTCCACTGAAATCTGTCAGCATACATGTATATCTCGATTCCAATGTTGAACTTGTCCACCAAATTATGCCAGGGTCAATCCTGAAGGCATGACCTTTGTACAGCAAGAATGAGTTGCATTTGCAAGCAACTTCTCTCTCTCTCTACTTCACTGACTGATATACGATTCTTGCTTATCTTCAGTATCCCACTTCTGCCACCACTGTATATGCAACATACAAGCCAGGTGCAGTTTCTTTGAATCAGGATAAAAAACATACCTAAGAGAAAGCCGTATAATACCTGTGCAGCAGACATGGTTCCTCTGTGGTTTGGATCCATCTTTCTGAAATCCATCGTGAGTTTATCGAAATCCACCTCTGTGTCACTGTCCAACAGTTGCTGTTCTATAAGTCTCATCAACTTAGAAGTCTCACTGTCATTGGTTGGAGTAAATGGTTTCGATCTGCCAATGGGACACAATGTCAATTTTTTTAATTGCATGCTGCTTACAATTATATCTAAATTCACACTCAAACATGAAACCCATTCATTAAAACCTAAATTTGAATGACGAAGCATGATCCTAATTTTTATACACAACATAACTGTTGTTGCCCATATGATATGCCCAAATTTTACGTCATATCATTATGGTCATCACACTTGCATTAACTAATGAAAGCAACAAAGATTAAACCACTGTCTCAAACTCACTCTTTAGGTACGTAGTAATGAGGTTTGTTGGAGCGTGGGGTGGGAGGAAGTGCCTCACTGCGCGGACTGTCTGCATATGTGTAATGATTGTCAAACCTGTGTCAGAAGAAGAAATACCACTGAACTTTTTTTTGATAAAAAATGTCCACTTAAGTATGTCCCCTTAATTTAATTCCAATGTTTTTGAGCCTCTCTGTAATATTTATTTAGTAAATTCTTCAGTAGATTACAAGGTTTATATGTCGTAGAATCTGGAGAAAACCATGCTAAACCAATGAAAATCACCTTTTAATATATATATATAAGTGTAATTCACATACTACATATGCATGAAGAGATCTACATATATGTACAAGTATAAATAGGCCTACATGTATATAAATGCACATTCACCTGTAGACAGACTATGAATGTATTATGAATTTATACAAATAAGTCCAATACGTGTTGATTTACATAACATACGGTAAATGTTCACTTATAATTTTTCATTACAAGAAGTAAATCAACAGCCTATTGGACATTTAGGACAATCTGTGTTATTCCCAGACATAATGGAGTCTCTCCACATTTATAAATTATATACCTCAGTCTGTCATCAGCTTAAGCTGGCACTATTATATATGCATGTCATGGGATGCATGTTATTCTAAGCTGAAAAAAGTTTGCAATTAAAGTGTGGAATCCACAAGCATCTAGTACTAAATATGAGAATAAAATTCATTTCATGACATTTCAAAGACACCACACCACTGTATATTTAATGATAACTGTATACCTAAATGGATCTGGAGTGCCATACATGCACCATGAATAGTAGTGGCCACAACTGTATGTACCTTACATTAATTACACTAATGGTTACTTGTAGTATGTCCTGGTGCTACCAAATTTATTGTTGACAAGAGTCTAAGCAGCGCTGATATTATGTCAATCCCAGGGTCTATAATGGGTGTCTTGACAGCCATTTCAACACCATTAACTCATAACAGAAATATTGTAATAAAATGGGAAAGACCTGTTCATTTCCACTAATGATTTAATACCGACCGTAGATAAACAGTGGAGCACCAATTGCACTAGGTAATATGACAGATCCACAGACAGATAAATTATTCACGTGTAGGCTATTTCACAAATATGCCATCAAACTAATAACAGTGAATTTAATGTACATCAGAAATACTGTTATGAATATAAGTAAATTTAAAATATTGCAAAACTAAAATCAGATCACTGAGTGTCCCAAATGTTAAGTTCATAGCACTTACAAAAGAATGTTATGAGTGCTACAGAAAACATCCTGGATGGCATGATTAATGTTAGTGGGAAAAAAACTTCAACAATCATCTACATGTGCAAGGGATTTAATGAATGTATACCTTAATGTTCTCCCATGATGAAACCCTCTTCAGTAGACAAGAGAAAACAAAAATGGCCATAATTTTGTCGGAAATTCACAAAAAGGCCTGTAAACTAAACTTGACCTTTAGCTTTCCTGGTAAATCAGGTTTCAAATTAATGTGATGGATGGTTATAAAATAAGACCAGAAAACTACCAAAATTTTGCTGAAAATGGACGAAGCAGCTCGGAACACTAGCCTGACATATACTTCGTCATGGTGAAGCCATGTATCAAGTTTCAACTCAATATGATGCACCCTTTAGAAAGTTTGAACTTTGAAAAATTTATTCATGACATACAATTCAATGACAAATGATGCGTATTAGCCTACAGGTACAGCCCTCACCAGTATAGGTAAGGGAATAATGTCTGGCATAAGATGGTTAATGATAGAATCTGGACTTCATGATTCAGGTAACAATGAGAATACATTCTAAAGCAATGTACAGATTCGGCTCTGTATATTAAATTCACATCATTTTCTTTTTGTGTGACACAAAAAAAATACACTTCATGCTTTACATAATTTTTTCCACAATGGGCAAAAAGCTGTTAACTGGATTTCAACACATCTCTGTGTACTCACCTTTCTGGCTGAGGTACAGATTGTGAAGTTTGTGAGAGACCATGAGATGCTCGCAGAGCTGCTCCAAAAAAGGACAAAACTTTCTCGTAATTGACCTTCCCTTCTTCACGGTCACTGACATACTGGCAGGCTACCAGTCTCAAAATGTCGGGCGACAAAAATATCTGAAAGAGAAATTAGACTGGACATTCAAAAGATTAAGTAACAATGGAAAGTGGTGACATGTTACATCATATGAATGTATTGTACACAATCTATCTTGCAATATGTAACGTGTCAAATCTGTTGTTCCGATTGTCAGTCATTTAGTCCTAAGGGGTAAAAATGGCTTTTAAAGTAAGGCTCTAGCAGCTCTCAGCAGTAGGCCCAACAGTAAATGAGCTACTTCTAGACCAATGAACTGTATTTTCAAAACATGAAAACTATCAGGGGGTGAATAATAGAGCTGGGAGGGGAACACAACTGAGAACTTCTAATGGCAATTACTACTGCGAAATATGCTTTAAGAGACACAACCTGCTTAAATCAATGTAAACCTGCAACATGTACACGTTATAAAATTACAAAAGTCTTTTTGATGTATTTTCCTGGTGAAAAAGAAGTTACTTTATGCTATGATTTATATACTGATCAGTTCTACCCCTAGCAAATTCCTGGTCAAATGTGTTGTACCAATTATTTTTAATGGAAGTCCTTCTGGCACCGATTTCTCAATTTTGGCAATCTCAACTTGGGAAAAGAAATGAATGTGTACCATTTCATTGATCATTTTGAATAATTCGAAAGAGATACTAAATATATCATTATGTATATAAATTGATTTGAATCCCAGTTTTAACACATCACAACATCTGTTAACTTTTCAAATCCCAGTAAAATATCCTAATTTTCTTCAAATAATTTTTGAAGCCACAAAACTGAAATGTTAATGAAACTATTGCTGGTAAAACTTTTCGTCACCAGTGTTTGAGTGACATGCTTGATTTTAATTAAAGCGTACACATACCAAAGTCAAGTATTCTGGTTTGCTTTTGGATCTGGCATCTGAGAGTGTACATATATCATAACAATCAATGACCAGTTTATCTATCTCTATGAAGGCTCTTTGTCTATCACATGTATCCTTGGTATTTAACAGTATTGTTAGAATAAGGAAGCTTTGCAAAACATGGGCCTGCATCAGTTCTCCTCAAAGACAAGGCAGTTTTCACTCGAACATTAGAATTCACTATTTCTGTTCTTGTTTGAGTAGCTTATACTTACCCTATGACGTCCTAGCACATAACTTAGGTCCTGCATGTAACACCAGCCTCGCAATTGTTTGTCATACGAGGTCAAGTCTAAATAAATATCCTTCAGTCTCTGGGCCTCTAATTCTCTTAACTCATCATTTAGCAAGGTCAAGAGACGAAGTTCATCCTCTTTAGAAAACTGAAGAGGTTCACGGGGAAGGTACATGTTTGGCGGCAACAGTCTTAGAAGGCTTTCTTTATCACTCAGGGTGGGATAAGTCTGAGGTGCAACCCGATATGGACTCATGGATATTTCTTCCTGCGTTTCTGCACGTCTGCTTGTATTGTGTTGAATTTGATGGTGTTTGTTGAGAGATATTTGATCTTGGTGTTCAGAGAAGTCATTGATTTGAGGAACTTGTGCCACATGAGGATTTTCTTGGATAGGAGGTATGACCTTATATGGACTTAATTCATGTCCTTCTTGTCTTGAGGAGTGAACTTGTGAATTGAAATGATCCTGTGAAAGCAATAAGAAACAAATATTACCAATATTCTTGTGTACAATACACAGAAATGAACTTTTGGAATTTTTCTATCATGTTTTGACACAAGGGTTTTCCTTCAATGGGTGTCCAAAGTCTGAACCCCTCAACCAAAACTGTGTACCCCAACAAAATATACTGTAAATCTTCAACCTTTTCAATCTCTACAGCAGTCATTAAAGGGTAATTTATGCACAGTTATTGTAAAAATAAAGCCAAAAATGATTTGTTTGTGTCACCATAGGTATACGCTTCATAAAACTATACGAATTATTTCACTAGACCCTACAGTTCTCCAGGAAAATACTGAAGTCTAGCTTTCAGTGGTAGTAGAAAATTTTGAAGAATTACGATACTCTGATCTTATCAATCTTAATGAACAGACCATCTTGTACCAAATCTGCTTGCACAGACATAATTCAAGTTCTATGACACTGCATGAATCTGTCCTACTTTTCTACTTAATATATACTTTCCTAGTTCTTTAACTCTTTGTGTTGAGTGTTGTTCTGGATATTGATGATGAGATTACTGTCCCAAATGTCAATTTTGGTGATAGGTTTATGCACAACCTGTTTTCATTTGGTATCAGTACTTTTTTAGCATCTTCACATCTTGGTCATTATCAAACCAAAACAATCAGAATTCTGAAATTTTATAATTCTCTGGGTACCAGTACTTCAGTCAGTTTTTCACATCAGTCATATGCTAGTACATATGCATTTTCAGAACATTTCTGGCAACACTGAGCACATATCTTAGACTCACCCTGTCTGCAGTAGAGTAGCCTTGAGGAACGCTTTTGGACAACCAGGGGTCAATATGATTGGGTTTCTCAGCCACCAGCTTTGGAATCCGTCTTGGAGATTCATTTCCTTCCCTGTATTAAGAAATATTAATGCATTTAAATATTAAAGAGAAAACAAACAGTTCACAAAGCATAAGAAACCAAAGCATCTGTTAAAAAGCAAATTACCTGAGCTGAACCTGTATCTTGCCTTTGGTCAAGGGAAAGGATGCAGATTACAGTGTGCAAGGTGAGTACTTATTATCTGTACAATTCCAATTTCAGTTAATAAGTCATCTTACCCCAGACCTTTCTACCAAGTACATGTATATCATTCAATCAGTGATCAATCTGATTTTCTTTTAACATGTAAGTATGAGCTTTGTTTAGCATACATGTATATTCTACTCTTGAAATCTGTTTTCCAAGATTATGTGACAGCTCAAATATATAGTGTTGCACTATCTTTTTCTTTTACCCCTAAATGGACCATACAATGTTGACATACTTTTGTCACTACAGAGCTTTAGCCCAATTTGTCCATTGTAATCAAAAATGCAACCTGAGGGCAACAGAATTAAGTATTTTATAGTTTTACAATGACAGATATAAGCTCACTTTAAGAACATATATGTTTAGGAACCCACCCCTCAGCTGATCAACCTATCTGATAATTTAAGAGAAACATACTTAGATGACCATATAATTGTACATGTATTTCATTGTAGGCCCACAAAGATTTCATCTGTTTAAAGTCTGTGCGTACATGTACAATGCATTTCAAAAAATATGTTCAGACCAAAACAGTGTAATCAGAATATTACTACATACTGTAGTATACACAGATACCTTGGTTTATTTATAAATGCAAAACCCACAAACATGTGACAGAGTGCTCTACAGTACATGTGATTCTACACAAACCTTCCTTACAAAAATTACTAAAACCTGACAACAAAAGTAATGTAGATAATGCAGAAACCATACCCTCGAAAACTAGAGGAGGTTGGTCTGCCAGCATAGGACATGGGTCTATACTCATGTTGATCCCAAAATGGCTGATTCTCCACAGGCAAACCATCTGGAGCTGGCCAATGGAGCTTTTGAGGTCTTGACATTACAGTAGGATTGAACGTTCAGATCTTGTTTGTAGAATACATTCACACAACACCAAGCTAAGCTTATGCCACAAGTATACTGCATGTATGAATATCCCTCACGGTAAATCCAACAGCTCTGTGAGCGGTGGATCTGTCTTCAAGGTCATTCCAAGGTTATCCCATAGCCTCAACTTTACCACAATGGTGAAACTTTTTGGCTGCTAACTTTGGTGGAGACATGCCAACCTTGGACATATAACTCCAGTAATCTGAAAATCTGACTAGAAAGAGCAGAAGAAATTTGCTGCCAAAAGTTTGCATGTAAATCTGAAACCATAGTCTGCTTGGCCCTTGATTTGTTCCAATATAAATATCCTCTGGTAAATTAGTATGTCTATAATCTGAGCTGTATATATATCTTTATAACTGTGTAGAGCCACTATTTTGGCAGATTTGCTTTGGCACTTGCTTGAGCATGCATGTCAAACGGGCTTACTTATATACATGAAACGGCTGTTAACACGCACAATAATCCCTCACATGACCCTAACACACTTGTCATGCATGCAATGTCTTCATTGTTGACACACATGAATGTATAGGGTGTTCTTGGGTGCCTTTACAGTATCTTCTCTAATTCCCGCTACCCATGGGACATGGAGCATACTAATCAAAAAAGTTCACAAAATACTACTAGATGCTCAAATTTCAATCCTTTATGTGTTCATTCTTCATGAAACTGAAATGTATTGATCCAGTGTAGAGTGAAAACTTCATCATCAATCAAGTCATTTTACCAGGACTGACTGCATTAACTTAAAGGTGAGGCTGTCTTGGTCCTATTATTCATTTTACTTACCTGAATGATGTAAAAAAAAGTATATATTTTAGCAAGAAATAAAACAATTTTTAATTCTTCTTTTAATTCACTTTGGTTCCATGTTTCATATTCCTCTATGATATATTATGCCAATTTAGCATGAAAATAATTGATCAACTGGACAGATCACCTTTAATATTACAGTCTGTTGAGATGTTTATTATTGTAAGTATATTTAACGAAACTAGCATACTGGATCTCGCTCTATTAGGACAATAGCTAATATTGTAATAAAATAGACAAAACGACCCCAAACTGGAACTTGGTCTGTACCTTATCCTGGTTGTAGCCATGTAAGTTTCAATTCAGAATATATACACTGTACCAAACATCTCGAAACAAAGTCATGAATCAAGAAAACAGGGCAAAATAGGGATAAAAATCACCAAAACTTGTAAATTGTCATGGTAAAGGCTTATAGATACCAAGTTTTAATTCAATACCATAAAACATTTTGAAATAAAGGCCAGAATCATAATTTTGCCAACAGGAAATGGTGTTAAACAAACTTGTTCTGTAAATTGTTATGAGTGAAGTATTAAGTTTCAGTTCAATACTATACACAGGTTTGAAAAGAAAAATACAGACAACTATCAAATCAGAAACAGGAAAAAATCGACCATAATATTGTTGACAACAGACACAACAGCCAGAAACTCAAAACTGACCTGTAACTAGTGATGGTAAAGTTATATGTCACGTTTCAATTATATACAATTAACTGCTTTGAACAAAAGTCTGGTAGAGTGTTGAAATCGAAAAAACGGGCAGAAAAAGTCTGAAAAATTCATATTTGACAAAATTTCTTACAAAGTCATGGAAACAACAAATACAATCCACACAAAATACTATACTTTTAAGTCTTGGTGCCATTTTTCAGGTATCAAATAACATACATGGTGATTTGCATGTAAGGCCACACCAATTTCACAGTTTCACAGGCAGAATAAATGTTTTTCCAGTGTCTGAGGACTGCATAAAAATAAACAATGGGGGTGGGGGGTGTATTTTTTTTGATTGCCTGAAAATAAAATTGCCTTCAGATGATGTGTACTTTCTAAAAATGTGGTCTGATAAGATGTGTTTAACTAATGGTGCATTATTTCATTACATTTTCCTACAATTTACACAGCATGTGTAACAAAAACTTATTAAAAATTCATCATTTGATACCTAATCCTAATTGATAGGATCAAATCCTAACTAGGTCACTGTGCTTAACTGAATTGTACATGCATATCCTATCTATAAACCTGTACTTAAACACCAAACTAATGAAAGACAAGTACATTCATAGGTAAACTTCACAGTGCTCTGAGGCTTACAAGTACAAATCCCAAATTTTTAGGGTATACTTGATAACTAACTTATAATTCTTGGACCCACTAATAAGATTCTTTGACTGACAAGTCAAATAAAAAAGTCTTGACCCCACTACACCTTGGCGGATTAGTTTCCCAATAATTAGCCAGCACAGCTGGAATAAACTCAAGGCTGTTCTTACCGACATAATTGTTTGGTGTGCAATACATCAGCTTAGGGTGAATACAGGCAGACACCAGTAAAAATTAGGCCATCCACATGTCCTATAACAAAATCAGGCTAATTGCATAATATACACATAGGCACTCTATCTTACAAGGCTCTTCACTGCGCTGTTATTACAGCTGTATGAAGGGCTATAAACCATTTCATGGAGAAATTTAAGGTGTTTGTTGTCGCTTTGGTTGAATACAATACTGAGATAAATGTTGGATCTCTGATAGGTTGTAAAAGTTGTACGTCATGACTTATTTGGGCGGGGATTACCAAATCGTGGCAGAAAATATGCATGAAATCAATCTGATTAGGTTTTCATTACGTGTGTCATATTTATCCGATTAAGGTGACGTATTTTTGCCAATTTTATGATCTTCATTTGACAAAATTTACATGGATATCTAATCATGAAGAAATAATAAATCTGGATAACCATCCTTTAATAAAACCGAAGGATATTACCACTAAATATAAAACGCATGCCATGTTAGTGGGGATATTATAATATGCATTCTAGGTACGGACACGCATCTTTCACAGATCAATACATTGCATTGACATGTTAGAACATGTCCAAACAGGTCTCCTGTGTGTCTGTGTGTAAACGAAATTTGGGGAAAAGGAAAGAAAATTTTCATGCTTAGCATAACTGGGTGAAAGCAATGGCCCATTAAAGACATATCTTTAAAAACGGCTGTGTTCACTTTCACGACACAAGTGTATCAAGATGTGCAAAATTTCCAGTTGTTGCAAGTCTTACCATATAATGAGCAAGTACATGTAATAATATAAATAACCAGTCCTAAAACAATAGCATCTATTTGGTATATAGAACTTTTTTTCTTTTTTTTTCCAAATATAAGGCACATCTACAAGGTACGTCTACTCATGACTACTATGATGGGCAAAACTGATTTAACAAGAAAAAAATTCAGTACTATATTTAAAAATTTGTACAATATTAACAAAATGTTTCACTAAAAACTATTATAGTCCCAGCTTTTACATACATGTGAATTTTCCTTAAATATGACAAATACATGTAAATATAACCTGGAACTGTATAACCTGTAAGTTATATAATCCAGATTACCCCAATTCTGAAATTAGACATTAGCACTGCATGCTAAAAGCAAAAAATTATATTTCTCTTCCAATTTTTTTTTCTTTTTTTGAAAAGTAAAAGATAAGGATGTGTTATACAATAGAGGGACTAATCATGTGAGAGAAAAGACTGTGTATTCCTATTACAATAACATGTGTAATGCCTAAAAAGGGTAGACTAGATATTGCCAAAACCCTCACCTGAAGATTAGCCTGTAACAATGCACATTCAAAAGGACATAAAGGCCTTAAATTGATACAAATGTTTTGCCAACACTGAAGTTTTTCTGACATGAAATTTATCTGCTTTCACACAATGCTATCAAGTATACCTTTAAGGTCGATGAATCTATCAGAATCAGGGAAAATGTGTAACTTGAAGAAGGCCAAAGTTTAGGTGAAATACAGTATCTGGACAACAAAAATACTTACCCATATCTTTTAGCTGAATCTATAAAGTATATAGGTTTGCCACCAATAATTTTCATGCGGGTTGAAGGAGTAAGAGTTGTTCCAAATGGTGCATTTTTGAGGACGAAGTCTGCCTCCTTTGGATGAGTTAAGAACTCAAACTCGGGTTTTTCATTCTGCAAACAAAATGTCAAAATTTATCTCACATCTACATGAAAGAAGGACACCAAAACTGAAGCAAATAATGCCTTAAATAAATATACCACACAGTCTTAACCTTTCAAATTCAACTCGTGTTAAAAATTTTCCCCTTTCTACTTACATTTCAGACAAACACAGACCAACTATTGCTGATATATACTTGTAATGATTTTTTCTGTTTTTATTTTCATGTTGATCATTTTAAATTAGCAGATCATCCAAGTGAAAGCACCCTCAAGGTTTACTAACAAGCAATATATGAACATTCAGATCTGCACATAATGCCATGACAAGCCTCCCTTTTCTTTCACCATGCCTGGATGTCAGGCAATATGTCCCCTGCAACCCATGAATCGATAATGTGACAAAACCTGTTATGTAGCATAACATATGAATGGAGGTACATGTAACTACTATAAGGTCAACTATTGCACTATGGCAATACATGCACAGGCAACATTTAACAACTTTCCTCAGTGTGAGCAGATTACCATGTACCCTGTACATGTATGTATAGAATTACAAACTTGTGGACATATATTAAAATAACGTGTAATGTTACAATAAAACAATCTCACAAACTCCAGTTTTGACCTAATATTTGCCCCCGCCCTCTCTTCCAAATAAAGGGCATAAAAATGCTACTTTTCATGGTGAATCTTCAGTCAACAAATCTTGGCTGCAATGAATAGACATAACATGTAGTTAGACGTGCAAGACTTAATGAATAACAATCTATAATTATCTTGTTCGGGCTTGAGAAACTTACACTGTCCCAGCAGGATATCATGCTGCCTTCCAAACAAACCTCAAAGAATTTTCAATAGAACATATATATGTATATACTTGTATGATCTAATATTGATACTCTATCAACATTTTAATGGCCAAAACTTTGGCATGTGGTCATTGTAAAGTAACACCTGACTAAACTCTTTGGTGAAGTAATATATATGCTGTGTACCTGTTTGTTAAATCTCATAGTTTGCGGTTGATCAATTATTTCATGAAATCTGATCTACAAATACTGATATAAGACACTTATTACATTCTGTGGAAAGATCCTGCCACCCATATTGATGATAATCTATGGCCACAGTATACTTTAGACACCACTGGCATTACATTCCGAGAAGAATCTGCAACTTTTAGGTATGCCACAAAAACAACAGCATATAAACCCACAGGTACGGGTACATGCATGTACACACTGACATAGATACCAAAGTCTCTCTCCAGGAGGTATCCAATTACTTACCAGCAGTTTTAAGGCACATGTCCAATTTGACACAGAGCTGTTCTTCTTCAATCCAAGTTTCTCGTTTGATGTATGGTCATAATTATGGTACATTATAACAGAAAGCAGCTGTGTTTTTAGACATGTACAAGTACATGCAGCCTATGCGTACTTTGTAATTCGTTGGAAACCTATTGTAGGAGACCGCACTACATGTACTAACTGCAAGAGTGGATCAGAGTGGAACATACAAAGTCATGTCAGGGTATCTAATGACTGATGATCCATCCACATGTAAACCCTGGAAAACTATAATAGTGTATGCATGTTCCTGTGTACAAGTGCACGAAATGTTCAACATGTGCCAATGCTGGGCCACGTCAGCTAGCATGCAAGTTAATTAATCATTCACAGTTCTAGCTCAGCACAACTGCCACTTAACACTTTCCTAAAAGCTGGTAATTTGGCAATGGACGTAGTGCCAGTCAACTTATGACATGCAATCATAAATCAGGTAACATACTGGCAAAATATGATAATACAGCCAGAGTACAAAATCAGTCCACAAGATCATCAAGCAGCTACATGTAAATGCCCAGATTATACCTGTAAAACCATGGACACTCTCCGAGGGTGAGATAGCATATAAACAAACTTTGCACACAATACACAAAGTTCCAGTGGTATTTGTGAGGATTTTCAGCTGATGAAGCAATAGCATTCACCAGCACACCAGGTTCAATTCTAATACCACTAGCTCCAAACATCCCAAAATTTTTTTTCACCTATCATGCCAATGGGAAAGCAAGGTAGCCACGAGATGTCTCCTAAGAAATATGGCAACAGAGTAATACAGATGGCAAATATGGTTTCCTTAACTTGAAGACCACTATAACACACCTCTGCACTCTGACTATTCCTACTGACTATAATCCTGACACCAATACCATCTTTGTTGTTTGACAACAGGCATTTTAAACTATACTGGTAGATTCTGGTCTCAATGTCTGAATCAATGACAGTGCATGACTACAACAATATCAATGGAATCCTCCTCTATTTCCAAATACAGACTCAGTGTGTCTCCCAAAATACTCAATGATTTTTAGGAGAACAAGCATTCTGAAGGTAGCTTTGCATATCCCCTTCGTACCAGTTTGAGCCATAAGAATTCTATAGTCAAGTCAACGTCCACAACAAAACTAAAATGGCCATGTATTTTGTTGAAGCTGGCCCAAGTTCTACAATTTGTCTGGGTGAAGTACCAAGTTTCAATTCAGAATAACAAGATGTTTTGAAGAAAAGTCTGGAAACCTGCCAAGGTCAAATATAGTAAAAAAAATGGATGAAACGAAACAGCTCAATACTCAAAACTTGTCTGTAACGTGTCTTGGTGAAACCATGTACCTAGATTCAGAAGTCTGAATTTTGATATACTGACAGACAAAGTGTAAATCTATAGTTCCCTCTGAACACTAACAGGCTTTCTGGAAACATTGCTTTTGCTATACTCAGCCATCCAATGCTATACAGCTAGCTGATGTGTGGGAGAAAATGTACATGTACATGTATTTAACAGT
The DNA here is from genome assembly GCA_016165875.1 of Acanthopleura granulata. NCBI lineage: Eukaryota > Metazoa > Mollusca > Polyplacophora > Chitonida > Chitonidae > Acanthopleura > Acanthopleura granulata. The sequence continues at coordinate 20,178,208 of JABBOT010000004.1, forward strand.
TTGTCTATAGTTCATGAAAGATCAGCAATTACTGTTAACATGAAAAAACAATTCATGGGCAGGGTGTTCTCTGATTATGGAACAGGTTGTTATACAGGCACAGCTATTGATTCTCGTGTACAGTAGTTACATATTCTGGTACCAAATTACTGTGCCAACAGGGATGGTGGAACAACTCCAACCACACCAAATCACATTGGACAAGGGTCAGGTCAACAAGGTGAGTTACTATCAAAGATTGTGAGTACTGATCAATGCCCCTGCCCCCAACCCAGCACTGCTTTTGATCATCATACAGCATATCATACATGTGTACTCAAAGATATTCAGAGGGTAGTTTTAAAATTAATCTGTTCAATATATACCAACAGATACATGTATGCAGTGACCACAAGTGCCTCTCACACACAATGTAACTACTTACTTCTGAATTTCATGATTCTCCCATGATTAGTTTTCAACAGACATGTACAGCATGGGCAGAGGTCAGAAAACTTAATTGACCCACAGACTCAAAATGATGCACAGGTGTATGAAAATCAACCCTATTAAGGGTAGTTTCATGAAAAGCAACGACCAATCAGAATGTTAGGCAAAACCTGGGCATGGATCCTGCTGGTTTTAAATTTGGTCTGAGGTTACATAAAATGAGTTTGCACACAAAATATGATCCACATAGGGCAGTATTTGTAGCAGTTATTGTATGAAAAGCAAAAACCAATCAGATTCAAAGAAACCTTTGAACGTGCAAAATTTAAGCACAGATTGGCCTGGTATTCTGTTCCAAGTTTGATGTTTCTCTAAATAAAACTGTACACAAAATGTTAACAGAATTGCATAATATTTGAAGTAGTAATTGTCCAAAAATCAAATACCACATGGAACATGCAGATCTGCGACCTCCACAAAATCCAAGTGTTACCCTCTGGTACGAAGGTCACAGTTATGTTATGACCATGCCCTCTGCTGGGTCAAAAATGGACACTATCAGTCACCATACTGCAACTTTTCGATACAGGGAGATTTTACCATGAAGCGTATGGTTTGAATGGCAATCAATAATATGCCATACTCTAAGCCATATAACAGAACAGCAAAAAATTACATCAAAATCGCAACAAAAACTTACAAAAAACACTGTTATCAGGACGGTCTCCTGGATTATGCAAAATGCATATATTTTTAATCATGGCCTACACATCAATCACATAGATGTCACTTTTCATTTTGTGTTGAGATATCACTGGCCATGTTTTACATGCAGAAATATACTGTGCTTTAATATCATGACTAACTGTCCCTCACATTTTATCATGTCCGTGAATCATTCACGCAATGCCAAAGAGCAAAAGCAGAATTTTGTCACTTAACTAGAATGTAAATTTATTTATTTTTTAGGAGACATGGTTTTAAAGCAAACAGGCTTGTAAACAAGTTTTTCCATTGACACTGGTTACAGTATTAGTCCTCTTCCAGATACCGATATACTTTCTCGGGCTCAAAACATGCTTCATGACAAAATAAAGATACGTTGCAATAAATAAACCAGATGTACATAATCGCATGCATGCATGTAAGGGGCATATTAAGTTGTTAGCATATTAAATTAATGCAGGCCTTCAAGTACACCAGTTAGAAAATATAGGAAAATATACACATGGAAATTAAGCAAAATATAAGGAAAAAAAGGAATTCTCTGTGAAATAAATGAAAATATTATGAAATTTCAGTGCTGTGTGGTGAAGAAAATACAGGAGCTTATGATATTGCAGGGACAAATTAGACATTGTAGAAAGAAAACTTTTCTCATGGTAGTTAAAGTCATATTCTACAACTTTAGAACCTTAAGCTGAAAGGAAAAGAAGCTGTAAAAATGTAAGAATCAGTATATAGACCATTTTTTAAAAACTATCTGAAGATATCTTTACTTACTTTTTAAAGACTTTTTTTGTACTGAGTTACAAGGGGGGCATTTGTTTTGATCGATAGTTGGATGTACAGACCATATATACTGCTAATGACACCACAGAATGTTTTCTACATCTGTATGTTCAGTTCAGAATAACATTTTTGTGAACTGTTCTCACGTTACATGAACATCAGTGTATGTATGAGAGAGAATAATCTTACAGTAAAGATCTGTTTCATGACCAGAAAAAGTTGCTTTGATGTCACTAAGGACATATACCATCTAAATGGTCCATAAAGCTCTCCATACAATCAAAACATTTGACTGCATTTTATTCAGTCCAAAAAAAAAAAAAAATTATAAAAAAAAGGTAGTTTTCAGATACAGTTTTTCAGTTTCAGATACAGTTCTTCTACTACACATTAAAAAGATTTTTGTGCATTTTCTTAAATTTCTTAATAGAGAAAACATATTCCCTTCATAAAATGGTAAATTATAAGGTGAAACATAATCAAATAGAAGACCACTGTTTGACCCCTACTTTGTAGGGTGCTAAATATGCAGTAACTGAAACATTATTTTGGCAACTGCTATCATGTACATTTTCCTTACTCCAGAAAAATTAAGATAAGTTTCAGATTTAAGGAATCTGTCTCTCAAGCAAAAAATGTTGTAAAAACACTTAAATTTAAGAATATAATTCTTGCTGGAGAGAAAAAAATCAGAAATTCTAGTAAGAAATTCCTGATATTTTTTATTTAAGAAACTTTTAAACTTTTGCCATCTAGAAAATAGAACTGTCATTACATTCCAGATCTGACTACAGATAAAGCTAACCTAAAAATAGCTGCCTTTCTTGCTGATTATTCTACATGTACTTCTCCCTCATTTCTCTTTCTCCAGTCGGCAGAAGGAAAAGAGTGGATTTATTGTTTAAGAAAATACAAGAAAATGCTCTGGGGGACAAAAACCTTGATGGACAAAAGCCCTGTCGGATGAAAGCCCCAAGATCAGCATTACTATAAGACTGATATAAACTGCATGTTTGTTTCAGAAAAATTCAGATTTTCCCCCCTGGAGTGAGGCTTCACATATTAATTGTAGTAAATTTTATGTAGAAAAAAATATGTATTGTGCATTGTTAGCAGGTTTAAAAATTTGATCACCAAAAATATTAATTCTCAATTAATGGATTTTTTTACATGTATTGATGATGCTATGGTGCTTTTGTTCTGAATTCACCTATTGGCGTAGAATTCAGTATTTTAACTTGTACAACAAAGTTTTAAGTTAACTCCAGTTAGAATATTGGAATGTTTATTACCTTTCTTGATGTTTGTTTCCTGCAAATGACATAAATTTTAGATCTGGTGATAGAGTGATAATCAGTATACTGACTGGATTGATTGAAGAAAACACCTACTGAGATAAGTTGCAAACGATGTGTAATGCTTTCAATCCCTTATTAGGGAGAGAGCCCCTATATTTTTTGCACAAAGGTGACCCAAATGTACACTTATCTTTCCTTTATGTTATGGAAACAAGATTTGCAAATTTGAAAAATAAAAGGCTTCAAGGAAAGTAACTGAATTAAAAGCAACATGTAACCCTTGGACCTTTGATGGGAAATAAATAGTGCATGTATTAGTGTTTAATGGAGCTTGGCAGATCGATTTTAACATAGGAGGAGCAGTCGCCCCAGTATATCAGCCCAAAGGCGACATTAGGTGTTAAGCCCTATCAGGTCTGTCACCCCTGTTTGACTTCCTTTTGTTGATGGAAATATAAAATTTTGTAAATTTGAAAATTATGGGAAAAGTAATTCATAAGAAATGAAAAAAAGTTGTAAAAGTGATTATGTGATCACAAACAAAAGTGATTTCGATTCTTTGAAGAGAATACAAAGTCACATACTCATAAAAATTTCAAAATAAAGTTTGTATTGCGGGTTTGGAACTGAGAAAAGGAAGTATGTAAAAAAAAAAAAGGAAAAAAAATAGAAAAACTTAAAAAAAATATATAGGAACTATAGGTAATACATGTACATTTGATTGATGTTTTATGCTGTACTCTAGGGTATTTCACTTATATGAGGGCAGCAAGCATTATGATGGGAGGAAACCGGGCAGAAACCCACAACCATCCACAGCTTTCTGGCAGACCTTCTCACATGCAACAAGCGCATGTACATTGGAAATATAGGCGTCAAATAAAAGTCTGTTAAAGTGTAATACGTTAGAAGCATATATTATGTTACGTAAGGTGCAATAATGCCTATTATCAGTATTCTTTTGTATGCAATTTCATATAGTGAGCCTTTGGACACAGTTAAGTACCTATGCTTGCAAATTCAATATTAGGGACCGTAATACAGTGCCAGAGGCACTTTTCAATATACTGTCCCAATATTGATTTACTGTCAGGTGCAAATACCTTGAGAATAATAACCACACGAGCCAGGATTGTGAACTGGTCAGGAAATGAATGAACTGGCCATATAGTTTACCCTGCACCGTGATTGATAAAGAGGGTTCGCTTTTGGACTCCAGTAATCCAATCAGGGCAAACATCCAATAAATTCTGACTCGACTACTGTGTCACTATAATCAATTCACTCTCATCACGTAAGTCTACCCTGTACATGGTTGTTGCAACACTTACCAGTTGTGTAAGTGTAAGGCACTTTTAATCTTAAATAAGTCTTGGAACTTTTCAGAGACAACGAAAAAAAAAAATACAGGGTAAACATATACAAAGACCTCTTGGCCCCTATAATTTACTAAGAGTACAATGCAATGGTGTTGCCACATAAAATCACATTTTATATACATGGTAGCATTGACCATACAATTCTCATGGCTAGTATCACCATGTCAGGAGCTTGTTTCCTCAAAGCTTGCAGTACACATACCTGACACTGTTTCTCAGAAGTCAATATTGAGTCAAATGAGAAACATCACATGAAAGCTGAGTGCCATGTTGAAGTTGATAAGGATGTATACTACATAATATAAACTTTTTGGTTCGTTAGCACGACATTTTGGTGTAGATCTATACAGATACTAACATTTTATCAAGTGAATTACATCATGGTGTTGGTGGGCTTAAATGCAACTAGATACATGTATACAAATATTAATAAATATAAGAAAGAAATTATGTAACTCAAGAATTATGATGTCATTATTTTGATAAGCATATTTTGAAACAAATGTATCAATATGCCAAGATGTTTTACATCCATAGGGAAATGTTTTTTTATATTTTGCTCCTTAAAAATAATAAATATTGGGTGCTACCCATTCTCAAAAACTATTTTGAATTCATATGAAATCAAAGTTTCCTCTTACATAATTTATAAAATGATGTGTATATATGTGTGCGCATGACAATGAATATAAATTCACATACATGTGCATGTAAGTAATGTAAACAAGGTTAGTACAAATGTGCTGCATGACAAATGTTTGGGCAGCCAGATATGTACTTGTACAAGTTTATGTATCACTGTTATCACCCTGGCATGGAAATACTGCTACAAGTAAGTTACCCAAATATTTGGGTAGTTCAGTGAAATGCTGACAAACAGGTAAAATTAGATCAGACTGTCGACACTGAAAGGCACTCATGACTATGCGCAGCAAAGCACATGTAGCAAACAAGATTGTCTGTGAACAACACACATCCATTACTGCCATTTACAGAAGGGGCATACACAGGTCAATAGCAACGAATGGCACAGGTATAAAGCTGACACACCTTAGAGAAATCAAATTAAGGCTTAGGCCAGTGACATGGGTCAACACACATCTGATGTACAAGCCTTATAGCCCAGAAAATGAACAGCTCACTGATACAGCGGGAAAAGGACAGAAATCTCTTATTGACACACAATAATCCAACATGATTAAATGACCACTGTGCAACATATAAATAGTCTGTCTGACATTTGGTTTTAAATGTAGCAACGTCTGGATTGCAGGTCTTGGGATGCATTAAATGGAGGCAATAAAGTAAATTAATGTCTGCATTATCCCTATATGGATCTGTACATGGTCTTTGACAAAACATTAACATACAAAAATGTATGTCAACTCTACTGAGGGAAGTCCTGACTTCACAGGTATGTATATGTAACTTATGTAACTGTAATCTTGACAACAGGAATTTTTTTATTGTCAATAAATCATAACATATAAGAATAAAAGGAAACGTGAAGGTATCATTTTCTTATTTTCAATAAATACATAAATTATAAATTTTAAGGTACAAATGCATTAATATTAATGATGTACATGTCAGCATTTTATGAATGTAATTGTAAGATACACTATTCCAACTGAATACACAGCAATTTTTTTATTGATGGAACACTGCTGGTTTTTCTGGTAAAGTGTATCACATTAGATCTGTGAAACTTGAGCCCTTGTTTCACATCGAAACATTTTGGAAAGCTGGTGTTGGCAGCAGAACAATTTCATTTTTTATCATCATTATTAGAGAAGATTTTGTGATAATCTCTTCTGCTGTGAGAATTTTCTGCAAAATAATGAAATAATGAATTCCAAAGTTGGGAATATAATGATGTGCATGTAGTGTGGGGAAACAAGGAACCAAATAAGAATAATCTTAATATTATGTGCTATGATAGCTAGCTTTTCTTGCTTTAACTTTCATCACAGTTGATTATATTAGGCATACATGCAAGATCACCAAGCTTTGAATGTCACACAACATTTCAATAAGATACCACGTTGGCCTATGCTACAAATGACTATGATCTTGTACACATGTTTGCGAATCAACGGAGCAATTAATTTGAAAATTATGTTTTAGCCTGACAGTGGGTTATATTCATCATAATAACTAGTCATGTTCCATTTAATACAAGTAGTCGCTTCAGTGTTCTTTATTCCATCTACATCAAAATAGATAACCCATAGACCATACATACCATGCTCGTAAATTATACTTTAGTGAACAGATATACTGCATTGTATATGTAATATTTATTTGTCACAAACATGCTCACTTTTGAGAAACTGTTATAACAGCTCATTGTTTGATACAATGTATCACATTTACACCACAAGCAAGTCCATTAGACACTAGTATGGTATATAATGCGGATTGTTATTATAACACATGTATATTATGATAGCTAGAAAGGCCATATCTATGTAATTTGAACGTTGCCATGGTTTATGTACACGAGCTCAGGATACCTTGACTTAAATAAATGTTTCACAAATTTGAATATCACATCACAACCCTTCCACTTCAGCCTCCAACAGTTAACTCGATCTTCACCTCTTATACCAGGCAACGAATAGATATGCATCCTCAGATACTTCAAAGTGTCGGAAATCATCAAAAGCTTAATTTAAACTTACTCGTCGTCCACATTTCGGCATGTTGAATCCTTGGGGATAAAATATCTTTTGCAGTGTTCCGTAAGTAGATCGAATCAAGTTCCTACCATATCCCTGACATCGTAAATTTGATCCCACACAAAAGCTATTGAGTCCAGTTTTGTTAAGCGCTCGGCTCCAGGGCCGTTACTATCAGAAAGTAACAACAAACCATTTACTGTATAACAAAATACCCGCGCACGTGTGAAAGCGTCTAGCTGTTGCTGTTGACAGTGCTGAGTAGGCCTCCACTTATACGTCAGCCGCCAGTTCGTAGTTGTGCTGAGCAGGTCTGTTGGGGTTGTAATTTTATTGATTCAAGCTTAATCATTTCAGGCAGATTAAGGGGATTAGGGCTCGCATTACTATAACCTAGATAGCAATAAACCTAGTATTAGACCCCTTAAGATAGTCATGGTAGCAAGAGGCGAAACTTTATCAAACGTCATAACGAAGAAGTACTGCATGGTTTCTTCCCTTGCCTTGAGCCGAGGCTTGATTGACTCCTGAGCACGACTGGGCCTAAGATCGATGTATCAGCATGACTGAATACAGTTACAAAGAATATATATTATACTTTGCATATAATACTGACATGACAAAAGAACGGGGTCAATAGCCTAATTAAAGCGAAGGGATATCATCATATGTGGCTAAATCGCCCGAACGCAAATTATCCCTGATATTAGGTATATGCCTAAATAGCGTTCGGACGATGATTCTACCACCTTAATATGACCCAAACAAACGAAAAAAATCGAGCATCGGAACTTGCATGTATGGAGATAGTCTAGCCTATGGTTTTTTTTTTTTTTGTTTGTTTTTTGTTTTTATATATATGCCCTATACGTCCGTGACATTTGTCAGCAGAACTGTAAAGACCTGCTGGTCCCGAAAGATTATCAGAACATTTCGCATTTTCGATTATTAATTGCCATATTTATCCCCATGTGTTGTAGGCTTGTGTCCTCTCTATGCAATCCTAAATATAGTCCCACTACTTAACAGACATGCTTGCTCAAGAAACGGGTTAGGCCTATAATGTTTCTAGCAATTGAAGTTGACAAGTTTTTTTGTTATTTGCTTCAATAATCTTTAGAGACGAGAGCTCTAAACCACAAAAGATATAAATTACTTAATCGAGTGGTGGTTAAAAATCCACATCCACATAATTTTGCTCCAGCAGTACACACATGGTGTATTTTGTGTAACGCAAACCACAAAAACATATATTTGTCATTTTGGACTAGCAAATTGATATACACAGGTAACTATGTTTAGAGAGCACTTTGTTAAAATGGTAAGATAATAAATCTGCGATAATTAATGAACTACACTAACATTGCCCATATGTGAGTTAATTAATACTCAGTAATTAACAATATGTTAATGATATATGTTTATAATCCTTTGCGTGGCTCAGATGGTTAGCGCGCTAGCGCACTTGCAAAGACCCGGAGGCCTCCCACCAATGCAATCGCTGTGAGTTCAGGTCCAGCTCATGCTGGCTTCCTCTCCGGCCGTACGTGGGAAGGTCTGCCTGCAACCTGCGGATTGTCGTGGGTTTCCTCCTGGCTCTGCCCGATTTCCTCCCACCATAATGCTGGCCGCCGTCGTACAATTGTAATCTTCTTGAGTACGGCGTAAAACAAATAAATAAATAAATATAATACTTTGTATGATAGGACGACGTCCACTTTGTATATGACTTATCTGTTTCTGTTTTCTTTCCTGGCCAGGTGCCAGCTGCAGCCATTTTCTGACTATATACTGGACTTACATATGCCCGGTTAACCCCTCACCGTGCACGCCTGTAGGCTTAATGCTGGCCGCCATCGTATAACCGAAAAATTCTTGAGGACGGCGTAAAACACCATTGAACAACAACAACAACAAAAAAACAACAAAAAACAAAAACAATTAAATACATTCGTCCACGTCATTGCCGAATGCCTCTTTGCATCCAGTTTTTTTGTATGCTCAATTGTAACATCCTGTACAAGCATATGCGTATGATATGTGCATATATGGCGCTCGCAACTGTATTAACGCTAGTTAAATGAACATAATATTTCTGTTATGACACCGTAAAAATCAGCACAGGGTGTTATGGGGTACATTGTAATAAACACATATTTGCAATCGCCTTATACCTGTAATCTATCGTGAACTGTTATGTAATTTTGTATTGAAGGTGCATGTGTGGATGTTTTGTTCTTGGCGATTTACCTTATAACGTTTGGCTAGGTTTTAAAAGTTTCGACTGTCGATTTTGTCATCATCACCTGCCATCTGCCATGAGAATATTCTCGCCGTCCGGTGTCTCCGACGATTATATACATATGTATGTATGCAAAAGGCTTAGCCCCATCTTGCAAACGTCGCTGGCGTGAGGTTGCACTGCAAACGTCGTCTTTACAGTGTGCCCATGAGCTTCTTTGCGACTTTGATGTCAACTGTCTCCTTCTGTCCGACACACCCTTTTTTCCATTTTTTAGTCTGCATTTCTGTGTAACAGCAATATTGTTATTGCTGTTAACAATTATCGGCGAAACGGGGTTGCAATGCTTGTGGTCTTTCATTCCAGACTTTTCCCATTTATTTTACCGGTTAGGTACTTTGCTGTAGGCCCACGCATTATTCTTCATTATAACAGAAGCCGTCTTTTAATTTTGGTGCACTTAAAATGATCTGGGCAATTGATTGCGTCATAATGTAATTTTTTTATGGCTCAAAACTAGGAGCGACATCACTGGCACGTGTACAGGTTCAAAAAACTGTCACTGAAATTAACTGTCAACATGTGTTGAAGGATTAGTGAACTATAGCAACTATTTAGGGATATCCTTTCACTGAGGAGTCAGTCCCCGCAGGGGATCGGGTTGCAAATTTTGGCGAGTTTAAACAGAGGTTATGTAAGTTGTGATTGATAGCCCATGTCAAAACTATTGCCATACGTTCAGGGTCTTTTTCAAAACAAAAGTTGTACATTTCGACAAGGCAACAAAAAGAAGAAGTAAAAAAAGCTGAGACAAAGCTGAGACATATATATATACAGATAGCATATATTTTCTTTTGAATTAAAATGCCATTTTTATCAGTGGAATGTTTATGTATGCCAACAGAGCAGAGGTGGTATGCCTTCGTAAAGTTATCACAAAATTAGCTATGCCTAAGCAGGTCGATTAATTTAAACAAATATCGGTATTTCATTAATTGCTCATCAGACTAGTTCTTTCCTGTATAATTTACCAATATACTACGTCCCAATTAATTTGTTTGGTAATGTTTTTCATTTTATTAGAAGTATACTAGCATTCGTGTCATGCAAGCATTAATACAAGCCTAAAAGCGCTATATAGGCCTGCAGTAACACATACGCCCGAATTTGTGTGTTCAGTAGGCTGATTACATGCAATTTTTCATCCAACAGATGTTACTTTCATTGCTTTCTTTACCGTTATCGGGATTAATCTCAACTACAAATGAAGGGGCAACATGCTGAGATGAATGCCACCTGCATTTCACAACAGCTGGAAAGAGGTTAAGTACATGTACCTGGTGTTGCTTGATCAGTATAATCTCCTCGCAGTGCGACATCTCTAAGATCACTGCGAAAAGCATCTTGAAAGGCACAATACGGGAGTGGGAACAACGAGCAGTTTGCATGCCGCTATAAATTGCGTCACTTCCTCCGGAACTTGTCGGCATTTGAAAAGCAACATGGCCGCTGTCACAAGTCAGTCATGGTCCGTCGTGGGCAAATCCACCAAAAAACCAAAACAAACGCCTCAAACGTTAACCAAGGATCAGAAAAAGTCATTTATGAGCAAAATGCCGAGGATCGAACCACAAGGTGAGGATTTCGAATTAAATGTGCCACTGGGGGTTTCTACATCTATATGAAAATTGTTGTTGTAAACGCGTAGACATGTTGTTGCTATTTAAGAGAGACTGTCTTCGTGTATTTGTTTAAGAATTATTCTACACAGTTGCAGCCAAAGTGATGTATGTGTAGGGATGTCTGAGAAGTTCTTTTTGTAACAGATCACATTGGCCTTTCCCGTGCTAAGCAGGCAAAGATGAACAATGATGCACATTGAAACGGACCTTCAGAGGCGTATAAAGCTGTTAAGAGTTATTCCCCCTGTTGGCAGTGACGCCTGGGGTTACGCTGAAAGCTCACTTTGAAGTCTTTTTTTTGTAACGTAAGGCTTGTTGGTTTCTTTATGTAAATTTTAGTCGGGCCCTCCTTGCGCAGGCAGAAGGCATGAATTGGTTGTACATATATATTTTATTTGCTACTTGTTTGTCTATATTTTTTTAATTGTGTTTAAACTAAACTTGGAGTGAAGGATTGAGTGACAGTCAGATATTGTTTAACACAGATATAACAATGCAATAAATTCAACGATAGGCCAGCTGTAAAGTCTACTTTGTAAAAGTCCGTATGAAAATGTGAGACAGTGTAGACACAGTAAATGCAATCAGCAACTCTACATGTTAATATTGTGTATATTGTGACACTGTTTTGGAAAAGCAGTGCAAATTATCTAGCACTCTTTTGTCGCTTTGGACATGCTGGATGGAACACTAGTCCACAGGTCTTATGGAAAACCTGGCTGGTTGCTTAAATGTTGACCGAGTCAACCTGGTAAATGTCAAAATCAAAAAATAAGGTGGAAAGATATTTAGCTGTAGAAGAATTAGTGACGTCTCATTTTGTCTAACTGGCCTCTGTGGCTCAGTCGGTTAGATCACTAGTGCAGCGCAAGGACCCAGGAGTCTCACACCAGTGCAGTTGCTGGGAGTTCAAGTCCAGCTCATACTGGCTTCCTCTCCGGTCCTACGTGGGAAGGTCTGCCAGCAACCTGCGGATGGTCATGGGTTTCTCCGGGCTCTGTCTGGTTTTCTCCCACTATAATGCTGGTTGCTGTCATGTGAGTGAAATATTCTTGAGTACGGCATAAAACACCAATCAAATAAATAAATAAAATTTTGTGCAACTGAAATGATCATTTTGTTGGGCTGCTAATTTTTAGTGTGTTTTCTATCTAATTTAAAAAAATTCAGAAGGTTTGCTTTTACTATACAACTGTGACTGCAAATATCTGTCATCTTCTGGTTGTTACTGGACTTTTAGTTCTGGAAAGTACTTGGCTTGTTTGGCAAATCATAATGTGTATGAAGTCTTCCCTGCAGCTGTATGTATTTTCAGCTCCAGTAAAGGAGTCATCAACGATTTATGATGCTTTCCTTGGTAAGTCAACATCAGACAAGATTGTGTCAAGCAGTGCAAAGAATTCTGCAGGAGATGCCAACAAGAAGAATGCGGTAAACAAGAAAAAGAAGGCTGAACCAAGTAATGAAAAGAAGAAAGAAAAACCCGTTTCTTTTGAGGAAGCAGTTTCAAAAGTAAGTCTTATACTATTGACCAAAAAATCTCTCCCTCCCATCCAAAATACTGATGCTTTTTTTCACAAGTAACATGAATTATTTGGTCAATTGTTTAGCTATCGTTTGTGACATAAATGTATAAACACTCTGTGGCTTACCAACCAGCACAGTGATCAATGATGTAGTGCAGGAGCCATTCAGAAAAGGTAGGAGCATCACTACTACATGTAGGCTGGAGACTTCTCTGTAAAATATGTCAGGCAAAAGAGCAGATGAAGATGGTGACCATTGTATAACTGGAACGTACAAAAAACAACCAAGAACAGAAATCTGGATCATCAGGATACTATGAACTGTCAATGGAAGAGTGATGCATGGACAAGGCCATCCTTTAAAAAAAACTCCTTGCGGGACATAACCTGACTCTGCCAAAAAGGAATGAGTAGACCGATAGGGAAAGGGTTTCGTGTTTATTATTTGCTGATAACAAAAAGAAAAAAATTGAAAGAAACTAATGCTGCCCCCCCCCCCCCCCAAAAAAAAAGACAATAAGTTAAGCAAATTTTTGTACTGTCCCTTTTCAGTTGGGTCATGCCCAAGAAACATATTTTCAATGATGGTTCAGTGAAAACTTTTCAGATAATTAGACTGAGGCATCACAGACAAATGCAACAGATTTATTGGTGTTCTGAACCATATATTATTATGCTGTAAAATGATTTGTCAGAGACTAAATCATCTATTTAGAATATGTTGTAACTCTCTCATCAGAGAGAGATCTGTGACCTGTTTGCACCATGCTGAGGAAATTTAGAGGAGTATTGAGCATTGAGGCTGTCATAGGGAAAAGAACCAGTAAAGAGTCAAATCCAATGACTACTGTACAAGTATATCTGAAATGTGTGAATGTTGCAGATCTGCTACACTTTTTCTAATATTCCTTACTTTCACACATCTTTCACATCGGTCAAGACCTTATAACTTATAAACTCAAGATTTCCATCCTATAACCATCAGTAAAGGACCAGAATATATTTTTATATTTTACTCAAACTTAGAGATGAGCATGCAAGTTGAAATAATCTCAGTATTCTTTCTATACATGAGAGCATTTCAGGACTCTTATTTTATAACATTCCCCAATTTCAGACATACATGTACATGTATCTGACATGTTTAATGTGTTCATTTTATTGTACTTGATGCTTTATATTAGGTATGTATGAAATGGTTGAATGTTTCACATGCACTAAGACATTTCCTAGCATTTCCTTCTTTCACATGTTTTGATTACTCATTATGGCCTTGTCTGAAAGGTGTGAGTGTTGAAGATTTGCAACTGATTTTCAGCATTCCCCATTTTCACATATATTTGACCCTGGTGAAGAATTCAGGTCTCAGGCTTGTGAGAAAACAAGTTCCGTATTCATTTCTTCTAACCAGTGTTTCATAACTCCTAATGGATTTCCAGCATTTTCCTCCTTAGCTCATATAAACAGAGACAGGCCATGAGTTATACACAACTGTAAATGTCTTCAATACTGTTAATTCCTCATAACCTTGTCTGAACGATGCGAATGTTGCAGATTTGCAACATTCCCCATTTTCACACATATTTGACCCCAGCCAAGGAATCAGGAGCTTTATGGGCAAATGAAGTCGGTAATCATGAATTCATTTTAAGTATTGTGTCAGATTTGTTTCACATTTGCAACAGTCCCCATTTTCACACATATTTGACCCAGCCAAGAAATGGCAGAACACCTGAGAGCAAAAGACCACCTCAGTGTTTGCTGATGAAGTCATCTTCATGAATTCCTTGTAGCCACTGTTGCATATCCACTATTCATTTTCCAACATTTCTTTGTTTCACAGATATTTACCATTGCATACTATTTAAGACTTAACTTTACACAGTCTAAATATCCTTAATTTCCCAAGAATTGAGGATTCCTGTGTGCAAGGGTGTCTATATCGTGCATTATTTCTAACCAATATATCAGAACTGCAACAAATTTTCAACATTCCTCATTTTCACACATTTGACCTTGTCAAGAATTCAGGACACTTGCTGACAAATGAGGTCAAGAATCAGCACTTCTTTAACACGTCATGTACAATTCCACTCTTTGGCACATATAGTTAACCCTGGCCTTGAATTTTGGGAAACAGTCAATAATCTTAATTCCTTATAACTTTGTCTGAAAGGTGTGAATGTTGCAGATTTGCAACAGATTTTTCAATTCCCTGCTTTCATACATATATGACCCTCACCAAGAATGTAGGATTCTTGTGGCCAAGTGAAATTAATGTCATGAATTCACTGTAAACAATATCGCTAATTTGCAATTGATTTTTAACAATTCCCATTTTCACATTCATTTCACTCTGGCCAAGAATTCAGGACTCATGTGAGCAGGCAGTTTGAATATTCATTCCGTCTAACTAGTGTTCATATTAGCTACCCATTTTCCTGCATTTCCGACACATATTTGAACAGGGCCTTGGATTGAGACAGTAGAATAAATAAGTTTTTATATCCATAAAACTGTATTGCTGTATTTGAAAAGTCCTGCTCATTTTTTTAACATTCCCTATTTTGACACAAGTCTAAATTTCAGACTCCTCCACACCTGACCGCATATGTGTGAAAAATTTTGGAGAGATTCATTAAACACCAATCAAATAGATAGACAGTTCAAGTCTGAATAAACAGATACCATGTCCCTATTTTTGTAGGAATATCCCTATTTTCTCTCAGACCTTCTCTTTAACGCCCATGTGAAGATTTGTCACCTTATGTCATAGTTTAAGACCTTCACATCCATGAAAATCATGAATGTCACTGTGTGATAACCCATTGTCCCACACTGTCCAACACAGGATCTTTAGTGGAACACTCTAAGTATTACGTATAAACAGTAACAAATGTATTTTCAGATTGACAGAAATGACTTAGCATCTGTGCTAATGAAGTCTCAGACCAGTTTTCCTGGAAACAAAGATGTCTGGCTGAAGGACCTGGCCTCCTACCTGAACCTGAAGATGGAGAGAGTGGTTGAATCAGACCCTGTGTTCAGGGACAAACCTAAGGGTATGTACTAGCAGTTTGCTGCCTTACTGAAACTACATGTGGTATAATTATATTACAGGGTAATGTGAAGAAGGTTCTTTATGAATGGTTAAATATTTGTGCTTGAAATAAGTGATTAATTAAAAAACTTTTTTGTTGTGTTCACGCAGCCTTCTTGACCCAGGTCAGTATGTTTTTTTCACATTTTGTGGCTATCCCTGCATATACATTTATTGTGCATTGTGCTATAATAGTGAATCTATTTCACGTAATTGTCCCTCTTTCTGATTAATCCTACTTTTTGGTAATTTCTTAGACTTCCCCCTTTCAAAGCTGGAGTCCCGGAGTAAAGACCTGATAATGAACACACTGAAGACGTGTGATCCAG
This sequence comes from Acanthopleura granulata, assembly GCA_016165875.1. Classification (NCBI taxonomy): domain Eukaryota; kingdom Metazoa; phylum Mollusca; class Polyplacophora; order Chitonida; family Chitonidae; genus Acanthopleura; species Acanthopleura granulata. The sequence goes on from JABBOT010000004.1 coordinate 20,194,386, forward strand.
CCACCATTGAACACCTGTACTACCACTGCATTCAGACCATGCTTACAGAAATGGGCAAAGGTAAAGAGGATACAGTGTTGTTTATTGGATTATATGTTTGAATTGTATGTATATATGTATGGTGAAGATTTACATTTAATGAGACAGTAATTAAATGTATATGTTGGCTAATTAATGCATCAAGGCTATTGTTACTAATTATTAAGCTTTGGGATTTTGAGGGGAAAGTTGATATTATCTAGTAAATGTTACAGTAAAATGCATGATTTGGGGTCAGTTTTATGAAACATACTTTAATAAGTATAAATCCTTAATTGTCATGGCAATGTATGTTATATAAATATGAAGTACACCTAAGCAATACTTAAGGGCTAATTAACACTATTTATGCTTCATGAAACTGTCTCTAAATACATTTAACATTCTTGTTCTGCATTGCGTTAAAATATAAGGCATCTGATTCAATTATTTTACAGGTGTTTCCACGTATGGCTACAGAATCTTCCTTCAATGTTTAGCCTGGCAAAAGCCATCTGTGGCTTCCAGTAAAGTTCACCAGGTAATCTATATAAAGTTTCTATGGACTGTATGAAGCATCATTATATTCTGGTGGCAGAAAATAAAGTGTGCTTTATGGATATGAGGTTATCATGTTTTGAAAATAAGAGATTTGTCGGAGGATTTAAGAATGATGTGTTATTTTTATCAGTTTTGTTTTGGATGTTGTAGTATTTGGAATTGCTGAAGGCAAACCAGAACCGCCCTGTGAATTGCCTGTCAATACTTTGGGCTTTGGGCCTAGGAGGTGGGAAAGACCTGAGAGCTGGTCTCCGAGGTACAGTTTCCTTCACTTTGAAAGTACATTGGTTAAATTAAGCAAAAGCTCTGTAGCACTTTTCATCTTGGTTGAGTTTAAATTGCATTTTAATATTTGGTGGTTTGGGAAAACTATACCAGTAGAATAAATAAAAAATATATTACCAGTACAAAAGTAAGACCCAGACTCTATCGCATTAGGATTTACCACAGTATCTTTAGGTACATGTAGTTAAGTGTTTATGCTGAAACACCTGTGTTTTTTTTTTCTCCCTGCAGTTTGGCTGGACCTTATGTTTCCCATGACATCTGTTAGAGCCGTGGCTTCCTATCCTGTGGAATACATTGGCAACTTGTTACAGTAAGTTTTGGCAGTGTTCATGTGGATCGTTGGTTTTTATATGCACAAAGAACTTGCTTGAACACAACCTGGTTTTCACTTTGGTGATCAAAAGAGTGTAAAATGTTATTGGTTGTGAACCATCTGACCCTTTGGCTAATGAAAAATGACAAAATGATTGGAATCAATGTTTAATGATAACACATATGCATTTCTATTATCACTGGTTTTGATGTGAAACAATGGCTTTGCAGATATGGTTCTGGAGTGAGCAGTGTTGAAGCAGTGGTTGAAATTACTCAGTGAAAATGTCATTTGGTATCTCTTAAAGCGTTTTATGACCATATCGGGTGTATCCTCCATGTGCCTGGATGACAACCTGAACCCTTTTCCTCATACCACCTGTTGCCACAGTGAAAACCGTTAAGATGCTTAATTATGTTCTTAGTGTATAGTAAATTGACTGTAACTTTTTTTTTTAAACAAATCGCAGAAGATTTTAGATTGTTTCAACGGAATGACAGCAACAACAAGAAAGTACAAGAAGAGAGATACTCTATGTTTCATCTAGATGGCAAAATTGTACTGAGTAATGCATACAACGAATACTGTTGTTTCACTGGGTGCTTGCTGATTGATTCAGCCAAAGGCAACCAGATGTATACTAGCCCTAGATAAATGAGATTCCAGGTTTGAAGCCAGCCCCAGTGGGTTTGGCTGTGAGCTCAGGTCAGGAGGTTTGGCAAGAACATGTACAAGAATAATTGTGGTAGTTTTTTCAAGGCACACTTCTTGAATATGTATTCCTGAAATATTCTCAGGTATGTCTTAAAACATTAATTATATAATCAAAATATTGAAAGCTAACAAATCAGGGTTGATATATTTTTGGGGACTTCTATAGTGACTATTGGGAATAAGTTAAAAGCGATCTCCAGATTTGCAGATCGATATCATCTTGAATTTAAATCAGAAGGTGTTATCAAGTATACAAACATGGTGATGATGCCAATGTTACAAATACATGGTAACTAAATCTCTTTGTTTCAGACATCATAAGGATCACAAATCAGCTTATGGAGTGATGACAATCCGCGATTTCTTCCCTGTGCTAGACCTCGTCTTCAGCAACTCTATGAACTTACAACAGGACTTGCAGAAGAAGCTTATGGCCGTTTATCCTCAGATCAAGGTAAAAGTCGTACAGCAGTTGTTCTGTGATTGGGCATCAATTGCATTGGACAAAGTGCTAAAAAAATAGTTTGAACCAGCTTTTATTTTCACCTTCCTTTTGAAATAAATAATCATATGATCTTAAGCAACACTAGGTTTGCTGAAAATCACTTGCCTTCCACAAATATGGGTAACTGTATAACATATGCAGAAATTTGTCAGTATTATGTGCCAAATGTTGGTGCTTTTGTCTGCATGTAAAATAAACAACAGTCAGAAAAGAAATAAATATAAATGTGGAAAAAAAATCAAAGCAAAAACATGTCTTGGTTGGTGAAGGTTTGTGGTCTTCTTTGGTATATTTTGGTGGTAATATATGATGACCTGTTATTTTGCAGACCATAGCCTTTGGAGTTGACCCCAAATCCAGTTTACGTCTCTTCTTTCCGTCGTTCCTGTCCAGGGCTACACCTGATGCACGCTCTCCACTGAAGAATGAGGTAGTGATACGTCAGTTGTTTCTTTTACAGTTCTTACATTGTTGAATTTGTTCAATAGACAAATTTTGCTTTAATTTTAATTAGCATTAATTTTATTTTGAGTGTGAGTGTACATACATGTACCTTACCGCTTAGCAACTGTTGATATGTGAAAGAAAATTGGCATATTTTACAAATCTGTGAGATGGCGGTGGTGTGAAGCAGGACATTTTGTCATTGTTATGTCAAAAAATGGTTGCAGCGCAATATGTATACAGTGTCACAATGTATTGGTTTCTGTTGTATTATCGCACTGTTCAATGTACTTATCATGATGAGTCGGAAAAGGAGCATTTGACTTCAATAAAATGACGTCATTGCTGCCAGGCATTTGAAGGTCCCGATTTTCAGATTTCCAGGTTGTCACTTACATTACATACTACCAGGAAACAGGATATTACACAAAAATAAGAAACTTTCATGATATGTAATGCAGCACATTTACTTGGCTAATATATGTGACCTTAGCACATCTCACCATTTATGTATTTTATGGTTTCAGGTTCTGCCTTGCCTAGTGACTTGCCTGATGACCGATAAAATGTGTTTCAGTGTTTGGAGACAGATGTATGTCAAGCATCTTCCTCAGTCCAGGTATGAAATGGTTAATTCATGAGTCTAATTTTCCCTCACTGGCCAAGTAGGTAATCTGAAGTCTACTGCCCTCCAGGCCCAAGGGGATAACCTATTAATTGTAGTGTTCAGTAGGGGATTTTCGAGTTTGAACTGCTTTGTCACTAAGGTTAAAAGAAGTCCTACTACATGTGTATCATTTGACCTGTCGAATGGTAGGCAACTTTTGTTGACATTAATTAGTACTGTGTTCATCAAACTCCCCCAGACAAGTTCATGAAGTTCTCAAGTTTTCGTCTCAGTTTCTTCCGTCATTCCTCTACTCTGAATAATTTTACTGAAACTTATTTCAGATGCCAATTTTAATAAATGAAATCCAAAATGTATATGATATACTTTACATTGAAAAAAAAACAACTTAGCTACATATACATTTAATGGACGTTTATTATTGCTATTGTAATTAACCATGGCATCAAGCACGTTCTTAAACTGTCTCTCTGTAGTGTACTACTCGAGCACCTAGCCAAGAATTGGGCGACAACATCACGTCAACTGGAAAAGAAACTGCTGCATGAAACTTTGCGATCCTTCAGCGTGACTAATGATGAGCTTATGGCCCAAGGTCACCGTGGACCAGAAGAGACAGGGTGTGGTCAGCTGTGCAAGGTAAGAAATGGCACAGTGCTCAGGAGAATCATTCATAATATATGTGTCATCTTATTAGCATGGTAACAGTTTGGATTTGATTTATTTTGAGTTGATATTTTTTTTTACATGATAATTTTTGATTTTGCTCTATGAACAGATTGTAACATTAATATAAGTGTTAAAGGTGTTGATAGGATGGGGAGGTCTGACTTAGGAAGGGCAGTACATATTTTGTTATATCTGTATGTTTGAGCAAAATTATAGCATTTTGATTAAAATACGATGACAATTCATGTCAATTGATGAATTTATAACTTTGTTGTTCAGACATATATGTTCTGCAAGGGTTTTACAGGTGCATTAAATCAGCAGAAATCCATTGATCTTTGGACTGGACATATTGTTATAGCCCAGTGTTCATGAATTTCTCAGTGGTAACCAATATGGATATTTGCTATGAATTCAGGAGCTGCTGTCACGGATGGGTCAAACCACAGTCTTCTCCTGGTTCTGGGTGCTCTTCCTTGTTATTGGACTGGTGGCTGCAATCATTGCCTATGATGTCAACACGTCTCATAATTTCAGAGGTTTGTAAGTTATGTTAGTCTTCAGCCCCCAGTTTCCTAGTAGTCTGAAAGGAAACAAAGATTTCTTTTTGTTTCTGTAAATCAGCTAAATCTTTTGGAAAATTTACTTCCGAATATTGCTAATATAAATTTAAGTGTGTAATCTCATTAGTGTGAAAGTCAAGACAGTAGGCGTGTGATTAGTAAAAACGTTTTAGGTAAGCCTTCATGTATTTTTTCTTTGACTATCTTGTTGATTCGTATCTTCAACTGATAAATAGACCAATGTTTATTCTTTTGCAACACCTGAACATTCTTGCTTGTTTGGATGTGATGCACGTTATAAACTTACTTCATGATATATGTTTTCTCAGTGTCACGTACATGGCGCTTCCTGGAAGAATATGGAATTTTAGCTGTTCTTCAACAAGGCTGGATCAAAGTCAGTGTTTTTACCCAGAAAGTTTTGGGGTAAGAAAGGTCACTCCGTACTGATTGAAATATTTCCTTCAATTAAACACCATTTGTCTTTTGAGATCTCATATTAAGAAAAGACTTCACTCCTCAGTCAGAAGGTTTGAGCCACCTTAAGGGAGAAAAAATTTTTTCTTGCTTTCTCCTCCTGTAAGCATATCGTAAGGATGACACTGATTAGGATTCTGAAATTAATGTGATGCCTGTTATGCTTATGGCAAAAAAAAAAAGGAAAAAGAAAATTAGAATGGAACTCATTGCATAAGAAATGGGTTATATCAGAATTCAGCTGATACAAAAGTTAGGTAATTCAGTTTATTCAAGGTACATTGCTCCGTCATGGAGAATGGATCGTCAGATACATGTATTTTGACACTTGCTGGTTGTGTTTTGACAGCTGGTTGCAGGTGAATATACCTTTCTATTACGCTCGAACCTGTGAGGCTGTGGGCCCTTACCTCCGTGAGACCAGGGACAAGTTGATTGAATGGTACTGGATAGTGTATGATGCCACCCAAGTGCAAAGACAGTGGATTGCTGCAAAGACACTACAGTTTATCTCATGGGTGAGACACATGTATACTAAAGAAGATACAGCACATCTACAGGCAGCAAGCAGCTGAGATGGCATTTTAAAACATGTAAATTGGAATTTACCTTAGCATTGTTAAGACAATACTGACATTACAAGAGCGTCATACTTCGTGCATTTCGGGACTATTAAAGACAACTAATGTCTTGTTCAAGGCCATAATGACCCAAAATGTCAAATTAGTCCATTAGAATGTCTACAAGAATTTTGATATATATTTTGTAATAAGTTTGGTTTCATTTATATTTTTCTTCTCCATGACTTTCAGTGAAATGAGTTGTTTCTTTGATGATTCTTTTGTAGATTGTCACCATAATCTAGAAGTGGGAGTCAATACTTCACGATATTCATTGCTTTGTTTCAATAGACAGGCCCTACATGTATGTTAACCAACAAGTGCTGTTCGAAATTGTGATTGTGCTGTTTTGAGTTTTTCTCAAGGTTATTATGAACCACTTTTTCAGAGTAGCAGATTAAAACTGCAAGTGTGTCGGACCTTGTTTTAATTTGATAGTATCTAATTCTGATTTTCATTTTTGTTTCTTTCATTTTTACAGCTTATCCCATTTATCACTTTAAACTGTTGAGATGCAGAAGTCAGTGGATACTTGCTGTGGAGTCTTGTGATCAGTTCTTCTGAATGTTTAATGATTCGTTTCTAGTGCAGCTGTTGTTTACCTGTCACTTTTCTATTGCAGGCCTATCACTTGTCTCCTGCTTTTTGGGAACAGGTCCAAGAGAGTTGTCTCACAGCCTTGCAGGTGGCCAGAGATTACCTACTGCTGCTCTGGCAGTTCCTGGTTTACTACTCCAAGCTTGTCTGTCACTGGATTACTGAACACTTAATAGTGTGAGTACACACAAAACTTGACATCTTGCTATATAACTTCGACAGACAAAGTGATGTCATGAAATGATACTAATTTTGTAAAGGAATACCATTAAAATTGCAATTAAAATTAGGTATGTTATAAAGTATTATCCTGTTGTCCTTGCTGTTGTCGTGGATGATTACACTTTTAAATGCATTATGGAAAGAAGGTTATAAATACTTGTAATAATATTTATATTTTCATTTGCAGGGATTTGTCTTTTGAAAAAGTTGTTCGGATGCTGTCCTCCTTGCTGTTAAAGCTGCAAGCCATGTTTGCTTCCATAGTGCAGTGGTGCAGCACCACAATTGCAACCATGACGGCATGAGGCATATGTAATCCAGATCTGTTTAAATTGCGCAGTTCTCTGAAAAATTTAATGAAGATAATGTAACTTTACAATTCTCCTGATAAGTGTTTCATTGTATTTGCTTTTAATCCTCAGTTACCAAGAGAATGAACTTTTTAAGTTAACTTTGAGGATGGGGTTGATTGTTGATATCAAACATCACTTCATATAAAGACCTGATATCAGGGAAGTTGTTACTGAATGTTTGGGGTAAATGCAAGTAAATATATGGAATAAAAAGAGAATCTAATAAATACTTGAAAGAATTTTATTATTCTCTTCTTTAACTTATTAACATTTCTTAGTTCTAATAAGATATTAAAGACTGCTGAAAAAATATATATACATGTATTGGATTCATTTCAATCCTTGGCACTGATTGATATCTCCAGGTTGTCTTCTAAGTCATTTTCTTTGTGCATTACTGTCTAATAAAGAGTCTCGATATCAGTCTGATAGACTTGTACATGTGCATTAAATAAATTTCAGTAGTATATGAATTTATTTATCCATGTTCTTGACAAAAAAATAAAATGTTATTGTTACAGCTAAACAGTGTACATTAGTTCTGAGTGTTGTTTAATATTTTCACATATGAATATGCAAGGATCAGCACTGGGGGTAGAACAGTACCAGCAAACTTAACACTGGTCATACATGAAAGGTTGAAGAATCTGGTAAAGTTTGTAGTGTCTGGCTAAACGTAGAAAGGCACTTGCTTGTTTCCACAGCCTCAAGACCTTTGGTACAGGTTCAATCCAGGCCTTGGAAATTTGTGCATTCCCCACTCTTACTGTTCGTAGGTCTTGGTGACAATAGGCCATCAGCAACGCTCATTTGATCAATTGTGCAGTCATTGAAAACCACCAAGGGTGGTAGGTGGGAAAGTGTGTCAGTAACTTGCCAAGAGTGGTTTACAGCTGGCACTGCGGTTTCCTCCATCCATAAAACTGTAACTATATAGATTAAAAAATTTTGAGTGTGGTGTTAAAAACAATGAAATAAATATTGGCAACTTTTATATCTGAAAGTATTCGTATTCCCAAGAGTTGCTGTAGTCTCACGCTGGCTCTGCTTGGTTTCAGGTGCCGGCATGCTCTACTGACCACCTTCACGTTAATCAAATGATTTGAGTAAAATGGAAGGCATTGATGAAATAAATAATGAGCTGTTCTTGACAATTAGAGTGATGAATGTTAAATTTGTCGGCAGAACAAAATCCAGAGAACACGAAGTATTTTTGAAACACTGATGTCAGTCATAACTTGTCACTCTCCATTTTTCAACTACAGAGGTGTTGAGCCCTTTCTTATTGAATAGAAAATTAATCTGTCAGTGATGGTTATCTGAGGAAACAGTTTTTGAGTTTGTTCTGTTTCATTTGTGATGACCACCTGTGTGGAGATCGTCTGTTTCTGCAATGTTTGCAACTGAAAAATGAGAACAGCAGACAAGCAGGCTCTGTACTTTGCTATTATCTGGTAATACATGAATTTAAACAAGCCTAATATGTGCTTTTTACAGACTGGCTCTTAATTCAATACAGAAGCCTGCATGCATAACCCGTCTAGATTCAGCCGCAAGTAGAGAGTCATGACTTTCCTTGGTAAAGAGAATCGAACCCAACACATGAATGCCAGTGATAAATCATTATGTGAAGTCCACTGTCATTGTAGTATTGATGTAATGGGAGTATTCTTCCTTGTAATGAATCCATGCATTCTGGTTCCTAATGGTGACGAGAATTAAACAGGTACTGCTAGCAGTAGTGTTTTGGTTCCATTCAACGCACCGAGAACAGTCTGAGATCGGCACAAAAAACAACACAATGCAATATCTACAGTTCTAAACTGTTCACTCTTCCAGATAATTTAACCATCTAACTTTTGAAAAAACAGTGATTCTGTGTTTTGAAATATAGCTTGTGCCAACTTTTCTCTGTCTTCGCCCCGTGCTCCAGCCATAACTTCCAACACCTGACTAATAAAGAAAAAAGGACATGTTACTATGGTGACCAGTAGTACATGCACTGTAAGCACTGAACTTACGATATATTTACACAGACCTCAGTACTGCCTAATTTTACTGTATTAAAACGAAAATGACATTAAATATTCGCCTTGCATCTTTAACTTAGGACTTGTAGCCCTCTTTCATCGTGGCAATAATGATCCTGTTTGGTGTAACTCTTACAAAATTCATAAATTTCAGTTGTGTGTCTGATTATTACAATGTAAATGTATGTTAAGACCACTTTTGCACAGGTAGTAAAAGACACTCGGAGTGAACACATCCAATGTACTCACATAATGTGGACAGGTTCATTCCGTGTTTTTACACAACTTCCTTTCTCCCATTTTTCTTTTTTTTTTGTGGGGAAGTTTGTTTTGATAAATTCAAACCCTGCATGTGTTGGTCTAATCTCACACCAAGGACTGTCTGAAAGCAAGAACACACGATGAATCATGATACCATACTGAACATGTATGTCTATTTTATTAAAATGCTTCCCAGTCCCTTTCTGGGTTGCCATTTTCAGATGTTCATAATGCAGATTTATACTGATGGATTAAAAAATAAAACCAGCTTACCTGTTTCAATCATCAACTTGCTAACTGGAACTGTACACATGGAGGTCAAATTATCCTTAGTTTTTAGAGAACTGTTTCATAAAAAAGAAGCGAAATTGCAACGTATTAAAAAATCGTACAAAACAATAAAATCTCAAGAACTCATACATAACAAAATATCGTCTAGATATCAGTAGTTTATGCTGTACGTGTGGCTGAAGAGAAGCCAACATGAGCTGTACCGGAGCTCAGAGTGATTGCATTGGTATGAGGCTCACGGATCATAGCACTGCAACAGAGCCCTAACCATGCACCACGCCTCTTAAGAATCTTATGTAAGTTTGTGGGGCAAAGCTGCAAAGTGAGACTGAGAGGAACCTTTCCCTCCCAAATAATGGAGGGCCTTTTCCCTTGTAATGGTGACCGGGGTCCAAGCTGAATTGACCAGTGTTGCATTGCAATAAATGAATGCTATGTTGCCAGTGTGCCCATAAAATCATTACAAAGGCATGAATGAACAAGACTACACAATTTGGCACCAAACAGCTTCAGCTGGAAAGGTTCTCGAATGGGCCTAACCTTTATTGTCTTTTGATCATTCTTTGCAATGACATTTTGCAATCTAACTGGTAACAAAGTACTGTTGCAGTGCAAGAGAACAATGCTCAGTTCAGATTGGACTCAATAAGCTATGGCATGTGACAAGATACTCAATTGCAGCTATGCAGAATGCTAATAATTACAAATTTTCTCACTCACCATCCATTTATTCCAATATACAGACCCTCATCGACTATTTCTGCTGCTTCGTCTTTTGTGCCATCAAATGAGTGAACCTAGAATAAATGGTTAATGGTCAAAGGAATAATAGTAAGATGTCAGAGGTTTAATCTTTCATCAGGGATCTAAATAAGATTCAGTCAAAAATGTGATTCAATATTAAGATGTAGCATGAATGTCATTTTTGGGAAGATCTGACCAGTGGCCTACCGGCTGCAGTGGCATACAGTGTGTATTAAATGGTAGATTTGGGGATCAATCCTGAGTCGAGTCATATCTCAGACTTTAAAAACTGGTAATCTGGCACTACCTCAGTTGGCTGCAACATCAAAAGGAAATAAAGAAAGTACTGCTCAGAGCAGTGAGAGTATAATGTGAATGGATGGGGTATAATGCCTGGTGTTTTTGGCTTGGTATTTAATTTATGTAAAATAATAAATATGTCAGCATAAGAAAACATTGTTATGACATGAAGGAAGTGTCGATGAAACCCCAATCAAACAAACAAGACTAGTAAAATCATCAAAAAGACTTAATTATATTTGTAATTTATATGAAAATTAAATCCGAACTTCATTTGCAACTTACAACACCTCCTCTAAACCTCTCCTTATTTCGTTTGAGAATTTCCATAAAATCAGAGAATGCATTTCTGCAGTGAAGGAACATCGGCAATCCTGTGGCATCAACTAGATCAAATTGTTTTTCAAAATATCTGAAATGAAAAGAAATGAATAGGCCTTCTAGTATACATGTAATTCTTAAACCTAAAAAGGCATGGAATAAATATCACGTGCATATTACAGGCATCAACAAAATAGTTAAGGTCTACATAACAAATTCTGAGTGTAAATTTTTGTTCTTTCTTGGGTATATATAAATTGTATTAGGGAACAATATAAATTTCTTAAACGGTACTGTAATTGACAATATTACAATGAGTAAAACATTTAAGAAAGTATGTTATTTCACATTATTCTTAGAAACATTGATGATCATGTTTAAATGTTACTACAAACTGATCACAAACTTTTGGTAAAGACTACTGATACCTTGTTTGAAATATTTACTTATTCGGCTGGGGATATGATGAGGGTGGAGGGGGAAGGTTAATAATTATGTGATATTTCAGTTCATGGTGAAGAACAGGGGAAACACCAGCTCCCACATCAGATGATCCTTTCTGAATTAAAGCCACAGCGCAATCTGTGCAAGGTGGACTCCGAGTATGAAAGCTTATTAGTCAATAGGTGACTGACTGTGAAAACTGCACCAATTGATCTCTCGGCTGATGGCATAACATAAAACACATAGTATGAGAGACAGCCAATGAGCTATGAGAGAATATCTCACCCATCAGCTTTAATAAAGGAAAAGATGACTCACTTTAACTGTATTTCCTTTGGACAAAACTGCAGGCGATCATAATCTGTCAAGGGAAATTTCATTTGACTTAATGCAACAATGTATTACTTTTACACAACAGTTTTTAACACACAAATGACACAAAGGAGATATTTTTGGTTTCCTGCTGGTTTTCACATTACATGTACTTTTAACATTATTGTGGTTTTAACTGTTTCAGGGCAGGAAGTCTCAGTATAGTCATCTCTATGTTACATGTACCATGTACATGTATTCTTCATTGAGAATTTAGTTGGACAAAAATTGTATGTAAATGCAATTGCACAGTTTCATAAAAAGGCTCCTGAGTTGTATACCTAGTCCACACTCTCCTACTGCCACCACTTTGTCCCGGTTACTCTGAATAAGGGAAAGGAGGTCACTCAGGTACTTCTCAGGGTCACCACTTTTCTCAAAATCCTGGCAGCGTGTGGGATGGCAACCCACTGTACAGAACAAAGATTCTGGAACACAAGAAGCACATTTCAATTCCTTTTACAGAATTACATCTTATGGACAGAACTGAACAAAGCTTAATTCCTGATAAAAACCCCCAAAACTCCATGATAAAATCCATGCACGTCATGATGTGGATAAACAGTGTAAATAATGGATAATGCTCTTATAATGTATTTTTTAGTCTAATAAATCAGATCAACAATTAATATGGGAGTTAAAAATGTTTAATCATTTAAATCATTTAAACTTATTTCCATGCATGACACAGATAAGTAGTGTAAATCTGGCAATGGGAAATTTACTTTGTTATTAGTAGTCTTATAAATTAGACTAATCATCAAATTCAGTATGCAAGTTATGAGTTATGATGTTACTATGATGTGCAGTGACATTTCTTTATGGAAAATCAACGCATTTTAACATGGTCTGGTATCTGCAGCACTTAATATTATCCAAAATTTATGAATGTAATTACCTGAGAAATTTATTTTAGAATACTTGCAAGGTAAGTCAGGAAATTAAGTCATGTTTTGTGTATAACTTTTATTACTGTATACATCCACCCATGTTAAAATTGTTTGCTACATTGTGCCTTCCATAATGTGATGATGCAATGCCACATAACCCATGCTGCTGTAACATCACACCTAGAAAATCCTGTATGGATAGATCCACTAGAACTGATGTCCCACCACCCTTTCATTTTCTTCCCGGTGAAAGCAATTGCAATGTCACCACATCACAGAAAGACTGAACATTTGTAACCAAAGTGTGGGACATCCGGAGGACCCATTTGCAACAACAATGATTATAATTGGCCACACGCACATGCCTGATTGATAGCTCAGAAATGGCTCTGCAATGGCCGATGCTAATGTTCCACTCACCATGTGTTTTGGCTAGCACCAATGCCTCCTGTGCATCTTTCAGGCTTCCTCCAGTAATCATAATCTGTAATGAGACAAAAAAGTCACAAGTGGAATCTGAACTGACAAGTATTACATTTCCATCACTAAAATGTACAACCCCTAATTTATTCCCATCCACAACAGGAATGTACATCTCCGAGCATCATCCTAGGCAAGTTAAATCATTAGGCATCAGGAGGTATCTAACAGAGGGTCACCGGCAAAGAGGTCAGCTACGACGTTATAGAGGGCTATGGCTGTGATAGTGAACAATGTACTTGGAAGCATAATCGAGATTTCAGTCCAACCTTGAGGGTGGTTCATGATGCTGTATATATGTTCATTTCTTTGGTACCTTTTGCATGCCAATGTCAAAGGCTCTCTGCAGCACATCCTGGAAATCATCTGTCAAAATATACAATAATATAAACATGAGGAAAATAAAAAATATGATTGATTTGAATGAAGGGTGCAGGGCTTAAGCTAAGTGTAAAAAAAAAGAAAAAAAAAAAAAATCATTTTCAACATTATTTCATGTATGTCAGGGCGGTGCGTGCATCTAACAGGCCAGCGTCCCAGTGGCAACATACAATGCGTATATGATGCTGCCTAAAAAGATGCCATATTGACGACACAAGATATGACACTCTACCCACTTCTAGAATAAATGAATGTACTGATGAGTGCTGAGTAGCAATCCAGGAAAGTACCAAAATTGTTGATTGTTGTGGCCATGACCTAAATCAAGGTCTGTAGCAGCAGACGTCGCCATTACAAGACAGACTCAACATTTCAGTAGGGTGCAATTTGTTTTTTGATAAAAAAACTTTTCTCCAGACAGAGATCAAAAAATGACAATGGCACAACATTAAATCATTTAGAAAGAAAGAATCTTTAAATTTGTTTTAATGAAAAATCTAGTAAAGTGACACAAAATGTGATTTATGAGGAACCAAACCAGCCATACCATCATGTTTTCTAGAGCCTCTGTAAATGCCTCGAAAAACGGGATCTGAAAAGAAACACAACTTCATTAATTTCTCCATTGTTAATTTAATGACCACAGCATTATTAAAACTATTTAGTTGCTAAAATAAAGATAGTGACAAGTGTTTTCAAATGTTACAAGGTAAGGTAGTGTAAGGAATGTTATAAAATTTTTGTTCCATTTACATATTTCATTGTTGTTTAATGCAGTACTTGAGAAATGTTATGAGAAGAATCAGTCAGAGGGGTGCAGCAAAATGGGGCGCCTGAGGTAAACCACTGATCTTTGACAAGTTGACTGCTTATTGTCACCAAACCCCCAATGGCAGTGAGAGTAGGGAAATCTACAAATTCACAGTCCAAGACAGGTGTTGAACCTGCACCTCATGTGTCCTAGTCATTTAATTTTCTACATGATTGCATTAGGAGGTATCCAGTCAGTACAGTGCACTGAGATGAATTTATTTATTTATTTATTTACTTATTTCATTGGAGTTTTATGCCGTTCACATGAATATGATGGTCAGTGTTATGGTGCGAGGAAATCGGGCAACCGGGAAACCCACTGCCATCTGCAAGTTGATGGCTGACCTTCTCATGTAGGACCAGAGAAGTACAGTACATTTCATTGAATGTAGATGCCCCCCCCTCCCCTCTTCAAAAACAGAAGAGAAATGTTGTTGATATGCTAACAATTACAGTACATATATTACCAACTGTCATACGAGAGGACAAATTTAAAGGTTAATACTTTTGCAGGCAATGTTTTACCTGCCAAAAGTGGATAATAACTCCAGCAATTGTCCCATCTAACAATTTAATAAAGATATGTTTATGTATTACAGCTTGATCCTAACTGACATCAGGGGAATTGCAGTACATACACATTATATTAGTAAAGTCACTCACCAGTCAGATTTGCTCCAATATCTGGGGAAAACAAGAATACAGAAACACATGTTAAATGCTAACTACCAAAGTCACCCATCTGAGAATCAACTGCAGTTAGCTCAATGTATTGTGATGTGCTACATGTAAACCTGACAGAAATAATCTGACATACATGTTCCAGTTATAAATGACTCATAGAATTATAAAAAATCCATAAATTAATTAACATTCACTGGCAGTGCAAAATTAATAGTTGAAATAGAGTAATACATCTAATACCAAGTGCCCCTAGTCAACAATTACAAGCCAGGTCACTCTCAGGCTATAAGAAGGCTGTTCCAAGCACATTCCTCTTATTAGGGGACCTGAGCATATTGAAGAGTGGGAGGTGGAGGATGCAATTAATTTGTGAATAAAAACAAAATTTAATGACATAATTTTTCATAATTTGTATTTTTTTCCACTATGAGCTATAGGATGAATCCGTTAAAAATCTTAGTACAAACTAGAATTTATTCAATGAGAATTATTAGAGGAAAAGCAAGATATCCCACCCCACCCCATCATCCAACCCCATCTCCCTTCCATGAGTAATTTAATAGGGGGTAAAACAGAACAGCTTTCCAGCCATTGGTCACAAAAGAGGAGGTCATGCATTTTGCCCTGTCTTTCACCCGTAAAACCAGTAGTGTACATCTGGCTGCCACAGGAAGAGACATGAGTTCATATTCAACAAGGGTGAGACGTACCAGAAACATTTATTTCAAACCCAATTATCACTATCCCATAAATCCAGTTGTTAAATCCAAATGGTCATCGAGAGTTGTTTTAACGCCATTTTATCAGGACGAACAAAGGAATAAATTACAAACCTATAAACTTGAACAAGTTGTGGGCAGAGGCTGCCATCCTTACTATCTTCTGAACTGTTGTGTTCGTTGCCAGCCTGGTAGAAGGGAGATAACTTAACTATTCTCTATGTTCAATGCCACTTCCGGCGGGTGATTTCAGCGTGGTAAATCGCTGGAACGTCGTAAACCAAAACTGATGGTTTGTGTGTAAGATCAGGCTGATTCCCACTGGTTTTATAAAGAAGAAAGATAAGGACTGATCTGCTATCACTTGAGTATGTCCTTTTCCTTGGGCTATGTATTTACTTCCTCTATTCTTGTTGCATGTTTTGTTGTTGTTGTTGTAAAGTTAGAAATGATAAACATGTAGGCCTATGTGGTTATATTGAGAAAGGCAGTTTGGCTGAGGCTTGTTTCACGTTGAATTCTGTAGAAAAGAGACTTCACCGTGATACGTTATCAATCAAATGTGCGTTAAGTATTCTTGGAGTAGGTAGATGTACCTGTAGTACACTGAAGTAAACATACTGGTTTCGCATTCAATTTCAATTCGGTAATTAAACCGTTATTAGTAACTTACTTAGTCAAAACACCAGCTACCAGATTGTTCCCTCTATAAAATGTATGAAATGCGTGTGGCTAAATGCGAGTGTACTTAATAGTGATAAATTCCAATAGTGCGAGAGTTGTTTGCATGCATAATTTAGATATTTTAATATTTTTCTAGTCTTTAATTTAAATGTCTTGAACGATCACCTTAACGTTAAATGTTAAAGACCCTGTGGTTACACACAAGTGTTCGAAAGGTTCAGAGCCGGCCTGAAAGTCAGACTGCATTGCTGCAAGGAAGAATATACTATGGGATTTTTACATGAAATTTGAGTGTCACCATTCCAAACATCTTAGCCATCTCGGACTAGGCCAGTAGTCTTCAGCAACCAGATCAAGAGTTGATTGTATTACAAGCTCATGCATCATTTTTCGTTCAAATTGTTGCACAAAAATATCAAGCATGTTTAATTTGTTAAGGAGCAGTACATGTCTCTATTTATGCCATTTAATGCTGTCTTACATTTAGTGAGGATCAGTTTTCTGCCTGTGTGTGTAAATCTGTCCATCACCAATGGGGAAAGATCATCAAAGGTTGATTTCCTGCATGTATAAAAGTGACAGTCGTCTTTTAATTAAAAAATCACCAATAATCAAAAATGTAAGAAACTAATTAACAATTAATTGCCAGTTTTGCATGGTCATATAAACTGCAGTCTTACAGAGAAAATGCATATGGGATGTTTAGTGGAAAATGTGCAGATATATGTATAGAACAATGGTACATGGAATACATCAGCCATATCAAGACTATCTGAAGCTGCGAACATGAATTGCAATTGCTGTCTTACTCATGTATAGAACTTACATGGCAGAACAGCGAAAACATTGCACAAACGACATGGAAGTTAATTCAGAGCTGCGCTGCCTGATCACAGAAGTCCAAAACTACACCTTGTTGATGTCCACAGTTTATATTTGCTCTGCAGATTGATCTGTTGCCTAACATACTACAATGCAAGGTTATTATTATGCTTGATAATTTATGCATGTATTTTGAGAAGTAGAAACAGGTGTGCTCATTTTGGTCCATGTCATTGTCTTAGCACATAATTATGTCAGTCTTACTTATTAAATTGTAAGTCTGTGTACATATCCCCTGTTGGATAAGGACTGTTTTGAGATAATATCAATTCTGTGCTCTTTTCAATATATAAACTAAGATATGGGCTAATACAAAATTGCGTACACATACGTCTGATATTAGGAGAATTTTACACTCCTTGCTAATACAATCTCTACCTTCAAGACAATATGATGCATGTTTTCACATCTGAACTTGGGTTTGACTCCAGTTATCTAATCTGATGTCTATATCTGGGTACCTCTGGGCACCTGGTGACTGGAACTTGAAGATCATTTTGGTTACTGGTATGATGTCATGGCTACCCTGGTTCACACTATATTGAAATTCATGTGACTTTTAGCATGTGATAAATCAACTCTAGCAGCTATAAGAAAAGCTTGGCATCAGCCAATATCACATATCTAAATTCTGAGAGTTGTCTTTTCATTCGAGTGTATATTTCATGCTTGTGTTTCCTCAATTTTACAGAAAAGGATGAGTTTGTTTGGAGGTACGTCTAACTTCGGGACGGCATCAGTGTTTGGGGGAGGCACTTCAACTTCAAACACCTCAAATAATGCTGTGGAGGTTAGTTTGAACTCAGTTACAAGTCTGGTTTTAAAAAGCTATGCATATTATTCATTCGAAGTTCTATTTTCAAAATTGTTTTAGGCATCTAGGCAGTAACAAAATTCTTGGTCGTGTTTCAACATTAAATAAGATAACATTTTAAAACCATTTTCTGTTTTGGTCAAAGACAACAAACCATTGACAAGTGAGAACTTGTGTTCTCTTGAGAGAGACTAGTTTGACGGCTTTTTCTCAAGTATCTGGTGATACAAACCATTCAAGTTCACAAGCAGTAGCGCGTTGATGATATGCCATGGTGGCAACTAGGCTTGTATACAGATGGGTGTTATAGGCATGGTAATTGCATCAAAATGTGGATTCCCTGTTTTCCTTTTTAAGTTCATGAAATTATTTGTTTTATGAAATTAAATCCATTTGATATAAAATTCTACATAAATCAAATTGTATGTATCACATGTGTAACAGGGGCCTCCTTGACCTAGTGGTTACTCTGATCTTTCTGCTGGCTTCCTCTCTGGTTGTGTATGTGGGAGGGTCTGCCAGCAACCTGCAAATGGTCGTGGTTTCCTCTAGGGCTCTGCCCAGTTTCGTCCTGCCATAATGCTGTCATGTAAGTGAAATATTATTGAGTATGGTGTAAAACACCAATCAAATAAAGAAAGAAACATGTGTAACAAACTACTGATTTTACTGAGGGACTCAGGGACAGGGACAGATGACATTCACCCATCTGCACTCTGTAAATTGTTCATAGGGCTCTTTAGGTGGTTTTTCATGTAATTTGTCAAGAGTTGATCAGTTCCTTACGAAATGCTGGTGGTTTATTCTGGTTTCCTCCACCAAAGGAACTGTCCTCTGATATATAAAATGTTAGTGAAGTATTCCTGAAAATGATGTAAGATCGCAGTCAAATGTAGTAAATGACCTGAAATAAACCGATACAAGATTGGTCGCTATGATATGACTGCACTACATCTTCTGCGTCATGGCATTATACCCAATTGTTCGTTGAAGGTACATGTAGGAAAAGTTTGCCATGGTGAAATAAGCAATCGTGATCAAAGTTGTATCATTTATTATTAGCAGTTGTTAAGGAGAAAACAAGAAGAAATGTTGTAGAAGTGTAATTTTTTGTGTTGACAGGTGACTTCTCCTCCAGATGACAGTGTCAGCTGTCTCAAGTTCAACCCACCCGCACTCCAGATGACTTTCCTGGTGGCTGGCAGCTGGGATAATAATGTATGCAGTGTGATAGTCTTGTCAAATTTCACTTCAGTAACTGCAAATTTAGTTAGCCTTTTTTTTTTTTTAGCTTTGATGCACATGACTTCACTTTTAAACAAATAGTGATATTTGAAAGATACATAATGCAGAACTGTTGGCTGTTGTATGTGTTCAGTGTTTAATCTGATAATTTATGCAAAATTGAAGATAAACAAAGAAATCTGCACACTTTTTATTTTTGTAGGGCTTGTTTGTACATGTAGATCATTTGCGGTTTGATGCAAATTGACAGCATTCTGTACTGGAACATCCATGTACATGTAGCTCATTGGTCAAGCTCATTAACTGTCAGTTAATTGTTACTACGTTTCATGGATCTGTTACCGGCTTGTCAGCGCATATTTTCGTAATGCTTGATGTGTGCTAAGCTCACAGTCTCTGAGCCTCTCACCAATGCGATCGCTGGTAATTCATCTCTAACTCAGACCGTCGTCCTCTCTTGTCATATGTGGGAAGGTTTGCCAGCAACCAGCAGATTAGTTTACCTAAAAAAGAGCTAAGTATTAAAACCTTGTGTTTGTTTGCTGTCTTTTCTCAGGTACGATGCTGGGAAATCCAACCAAATGGCCAGTCAGTTCCTAAAGCTCAACAGACTCACACTGGACCAGTACTAGCCTGTGACTGGAGTGATGTGAGTTTCCCATGTACAGTTCTGAGTCATTGTTATATAAGCAAAGATGAAAGGTATAAGAAATATAAGCAAAATGGTTAGTGTTGGTATCTAAAAAATACACATGTTTATTGCTGAGAAGCATACAACCACAACCAAATTCTGACCTTCTCTGGAGATGCCGACATGGACTAGACTTCCTGTTTACAAAGTAATCACAAATTGTCATTGTCCTCCTTTTCAGGATGGCACTAAAGTGTTTACAGCTTCCTGTGATAAGACAGCTAAAATGTGGGATCTCAACAGCAATCAGGCGATGCAGATTGCACAGGTTTGTACAGTGATAATGACAGTTAGGTATCAGTCATAAGTTATGTTAAAAATTAGGAAAAAACTGTAACAAATGTAAATATTTGGGTTGTTAAAAAAGTTGAATTAAAAGAAACTGTGTAGGGCCTACTAATTCAAGTCTCAATAACAAATTAAACAGCAAGCCTTGTTGTGAATTTTTCAGCATGATGCACCAATAAAGACATGCCACTGGATTAAAGGCACTAACTACAGTTGCTTGATGACAGGTAGTTGGGACAAGACACTTAAGGTGTGTACGTCAATGTCACTTTTATTTTGTGATCTGTTGTGCCTGTGAACTTGGGGCAGCTTTTGACAGCTTTTAGAATTGTTATCACTACTAAGCACAGAATACCCTGTAAGTGTTACCAGCCTGTTTTCATGAAGTTATAATTGTTTCATGGCTTTGTACAGTATATGTGAATATACCTTTTCCTGTTTTTGTGGGTTTTTTTTCTCCAGTTAAATGCAGTCAAATGTTTAGATTGTATAGTGAGTTTTGTCAGTTTTTTGTGGGCCTAAAGGATATTTGATGTCAGTTTTACTTTTTCGTGTGCAGTCAAACATTATGTTAGTTTAGTACAGCCTAGAAAAAAGTTGTAGAATTTGAAAGGTTATGCTTACCGTGGTTTATATTCAGCAATTTCATTCATTCATTTATTTATTGGATAGGTGTTTTTTGCTGTTCTGAAGAACATCAGAGGTGTTAGAGTGGGTAGACAACTGTTCCGTGTTAGAGTTGAGTTTAATTGTTTTTTTTTGTTTTCAGTTTTGGGACACTAGAACTCCTAACCCGATGTTAACCATCCAGCTGCCAGAAAGGTGCTACTGTGCTGATGTGGTAAGATATTGATAAAGTGTTTATAAAAGTTCTCACAGCACCCCAAAGCAACTTCAACATTCAGGTTGGGTTGCAGATATGTGATAATAGTTATTTTTCAAAGAGAAAAGATGGTGTGCAAAGTGACTCTCATTAGAACTATTTTAAAATTGAATTTTCAGTTTCAGTTTTCCATCAGATAGCTCTAAGACTTCGAAAACATGTACATCCCGGAATGTAAATATGAGGAATTGTTATAATTTTTTCTCACTTAGCTTGTTGTCATTCCAATTTTGAGTGGGTAAATTCTGGCCGCTTCTTGTTGTTCATGGCTCTTGTTGTTCATTGCCCTTGTGGTTTATTACTTTTGTGACTTCTTGTTCATGGCTCTTGTGGTTCACTTCATTTATGATTCACGGCCAATGTGGTTCATTGCCCATGTAAATAATTGCTCTTGTGGTTCACTTCCTTGGTGATTCACGTCCCTTGTGGTTCTTTGCCCGCGTGAATAACTGCTCTTATGGTTCACTGCCTTTGTGATTCACGGCCCTTATAGTTCATTGCCCGTGTAAATAACCACTCTTGTGGTTCACTGCCTTTGTGATTCATGGCCCATGTGGTTCATTGCCCATGTAAATAGATAACTGTTATTGTGGTACACTGCCATTGTGAGTCACTGCCATTGTGAGTCACTGTCCTTGTATTTCATTGCCTTACGGTTCATTGTCTCATCTCTGAATAAGATGGAAGACAATAGTTTTATCCCCATTTGGGCAGGCTGAGCCAGGATGTCTGAGACTGAGGGTTACATTTATCCGCTGTCTTACATTCACTGCTCTTTTGGTTCATTGCACTTCCTTTTAAAGTTGATTTGATACACAGTGAGATGGGCTGTATGTTTTTTTTAAATGCTTTTCATATATTTGTGATACCATGATTAAAATCAAACACTTACTTCTTTAGTTCTGTTTAGTTGCTCACAAATACCCATGTTGGTGTCTTTGTCTTGCCTGATCTAACTACATTCACGATCATCTGGAGGGTCGTCAACTACTGGTCGGGGCAACTGGCATGCCTAGCTCTTTTAACCTCCACATCTAGTTAGTTGATCAGTTCTGCCAATTTTACTAATGGACCTAACAGACTTGGTTAATGGAGCTAATACATATTTGGAGAGGTTTACAATGCCTTCATGGCACCTTTGGGATGAATGTAGCACATCAGCTGATTAGCCATTACTTTAGAAGTTGTCCATTCTGCTTTCATTGATGTTACTAAAACTGTAGGGTGTTACTTTGCTTTAGTCAATTTACTGGTCAGGCCTCAGAATTCCAAAATAGTTGCATTAGTCTGTCTTCTGAATAATTTGGAGACCATGGTTTTATCCCTAATTGTTATGTTTGGGCCAGCATGTCTGAGATGTCTGTGTGCTATATTTGTCTTCAGTCGTACCTTCACCATGATATCGTAAACGCTATGACTCCCAATGTTAAACATACCGCCATTAAACATCTGTTCTGGTTTGCAGTTGTGCTAAGTCATGCTTCTGCTATAAACGTGCAATGTAAGAATTCATTTTGTCAATCTTATTATTTCGACTAAAGTGATCATTGGATTTAGACAGGCACCGATCTGTGAATTTTTTGTTCTGTACATAAGTGAAATTCCAAATGATGAGCATGGTTTTGGGGATCAGGCGTCTGTTTGATACAAATTCAATGCATGAACATCAACCGTTTAGCTCACATTGTATTAGCAATTTGTGATTGTGATTTTATTGCAGTGTTAAATCTGTCTTTACCTGAATGAAGCTAGGGCCTCTCATTGGCTGATTCAGCTGCAATCTCCTTCTCATGGCAGCCTGTTGGCGGTGAAAAAAAAGTGGAGAAATTAGAAAAATGACATTGAGTTCAGATGAAAGAGTGTGAAAACTTAGGTGTAAATGTTTTGTTCAATATGTTTTTTCAGTTTTTCTTTAAGGAGAAAAGACACTTGAAAATAATTTTTGTATAGTGGGTGTTTGGGACCACCTTTGGACCACCTAATGATGTTAAAAATAAGGATGTAACATTTGTTTAATAAATATTTCTGGGCTGGAATTTGTCCTTTTCAGCTAACAAATGTGTTCAACCTTGATTTGGATCATATTTATATTTTCAATATGTTCATAAATATTATCATAACTCAGGTTAAATGCATATGTTTGGATATAAACAACAAATTTACATTCAGATAAATTTAACAGACATGCATAACATCGTCTTTTAGAACAATATTATGCAGTGACGATGAATACCAAAACTTGGTCCCAAATACCTACCATGCAAATATATTTTCATATACCCTTTTCTCGAAAAAAAAATAAAAAAAAATATTACAGGCAATATTTGCAAATAAGTTTTGATGTTTTCATCTGATCTTAGCATCGTTTTTATGTTTTCTTCTGCAGATCTTGCAAATCTGGCTGCAGATTAAAGCCAGAAAGTTTGTTACCAGGGAGAGCAATACTTTTTTCCATGCCAATTTCCCCCCCCCCCCCCCCCCAAAAGACATGACTGCTTTCACATAATCTTGAAAAGAGCTTTATAGTTCATGATAAATGAATAAAGTGGTAACTGGGCATCTTGGTATAGCTATCTGTGGGTTGATCGGTTTATTTACTTAAAACATTATCTTCAGTTTAATTGAGTATTAAGATATGTAATCATAACCTTTTTTATGAATTACTGTTGATTAAGCCTCTAAAGAAATAGGTAGTAAGTGATCAGCACTTAAGAAATTTTTGAAGTATGGCTATGGATAGAAAGGTCCTGAATTTAACATTTCAATCACTGATATTCCAACTTCTTTCGTGCAGAAATATCCAATGGCTGTTGTTGGTACAGCTGGGCGTGGACTTATAATCTACCAGCTGGAGAACCAGCCACAAGAGTTCAAGAGGATTGATTCACCTCTCAAGTATCAGGTACTAACACATATTCTTAGGAAATGATGGTATATGGAGGGTAAATGTAACTGTAGGTTTATTAAAGTAAGCAATTTTGAGTGAACTCTGCTGCCTTGTCATTGTGATAGCCTGTTAATACATATTTGGAGTAAGTACTTGAAAATTTCTGAAATTGAAATTCACCTGCAGGTACACAAATTCAGGCTTTAATCTCCCTCCACAAAGAATACAAAATTAGTACCTCACTACATATTTTTATAGCATGTTATTTTTGTAATGCATTTTCCCATTTTATTTTAGCATCGCTGTGTCAGCATTTTTATGGACAAAAAGACAAACATGCCCACAGGATTTGCTCTTGGCAGCATTGAGGGGCGTGTTGCCATACACTATGTCAATCCTACAAACCCTAAAGACAATTTCACCTTCAAATGTCACAGATCAAATGGACAAACAGGAGGAATACAAGATATCTATGCTGTAAGTTTTTGTTGTAGTTGATTATCTTTTCCAAAACAGTCTGATAGTAACAAATTCATGTATCAAAGATTTACTTTCCCCAGTCAAAAAATGTATGCTGTGGTAGCCATTGCCCTTGAAGCTGGCGCATCAACTGTAAAAGTGTGAATAGAAAGTTGTCAGAGTTATTGATGTGGCAGTCAGTAAATTGCCTTGGAAGGAACAAAGTTACCAGTGGTACATGTACACATACTGATTGAGTAGCAACCTGAAATATTAAACTGTACTATGTTTGCATTAGGCATAGAAACTTGAATTGTGTATTGTTAAGCCAGTATTGTGTTCACCTCACTGCTGTGTTGTGGAAGTGTGGTTGGTAAAACGAACCACCGTGTTTAGCTTTTTTGTGTTTCACCTTATTTGTGTCTTTCAGGTGAATGACATAGCCTTCCATCCTGGTCATGGTACATTGGCCACTGTTGGCTCAGATGGACGCTACAGCTTCTGGGACAAGGATGCTCGCACCAAACTTAAGACCTCTGATCAGTTTGACCAGTCCATATCAACCTGCTGTTTTAATTCCCAGGGGAACATCTTTGGTTTTGCCTCCAGCTATGATTGGTCAAAGGTAAGGTTATCAGTGCAAGTAGTGAGAATGTTCCTAATGTTTTGAATACCAGATGTCAACATCTTTTACAACTCAGTGCAGTTTGGTTGCTATTGATTTGAGGACTTCAAAAGTATATGCTCTAAGGCTTGGCACACATGAGAGCTTAACACCCAGCTTGATTTGAATTGTGTCAATTTCATAGCACATTTGTGCACAAAAGCGACACAACTCAACTGGAATTGTATCCGAGTGTTTACTTGTATACCGGGCAATTTTAAAGTCCGATGTCAATCAGAAACTTGGACCAATTGCACAAGTTGAGTTGTGCTGCCTCTCTAAGGTCTCATGTTTTCCGTGCTTAACACACCTGACATGAAACTGTGAACACATGAGAATAATGCACTGTACAGCCTAAACAGCTGGAGAATCTATCTCGTAAGCTGTAGATCCAAGTCTAGTCCTTAGGCAGGTTAAGTGGTAACAGATATGATGTTTACCACAAATGATGACAGAGGCACTCTAGTTTGTAATGTGTAGGCTTTTGGATATGTCAACTCTGTTCATCCTTGTCTATAATTCATGAAAGGAAAACGAATCCAAAACTGCACGCCTTTCCTCAACATCATGTTATCTTGGAACTACTATGCACTGAGGCTCCCCCTCCCTTCCCAAATAATACACAGACCTATCAACCTACATGCTGAATGACCTATTCCATCAGAAAAAAAATTCAACTGACCCATTTCAGCCTTGACAAGATGTCCATCTGTATGTCTGACATTGTTTTTATGTTAAATAACACCACTCCACTTGTACCACATGTATTTATTGTACATTTGGTGTATTTGGAAAGCTTTTAGCATTAATTAAATTATTATCATTTTCTGGAAGAGGTTGTATTCAGGGTATTTTCATAGATAGCATAATATAAGAGAAACACACATTCTACCAGTATACTTTCACTGTATCTATTTGTTCTTGCAGGGCCATGAAGGATATGACCCCCAGAAAATGAAACCTCACATCTATGTGAAGTCCTGTTATGATGAACTGAAACCAAGTGCCAAGAAAAGTTGAATCTCTTTGAATCAAAAGAGGATTTTCACTGTTCATAAGCACAATACAGGCGCGTTGATATAGAATTTTAACACCCTGCCTGTAAATCGCATCATGGATACAATGTATCTGTGGTTTTTATTTGCATTTACTGAATGCATCGCAATGGAGAAGTCACTGAGGCTGCTTTGACTGACAGTAAAATTTGAAGTGTGATGTTCGTTTTTGGGCTGTACATGTTTAAATTTAGAGCAGTTGGGAATTGTCATGTACAGACCTACATGTATGTGGAATTATGGGGGCCATAAAGTGCATTTTATGTTGAAGTCTTAAATTTTAAGTTCAAAAAGGGCTTATGGAAGCAGTTCCTCTGCTTTTGTAATAGCGTCAGGCATGTTCATACCATGTGGAAAGTTTTGGATGTATGTTCTACACCACTTTTTATTTCTGAGGAGACATGACTTCCAAGGCCTCAGCGGGTTGTGGGGAAAAGGGCAAGGGGTTTTGGGATTGCAGGGTTATTGTTGTATATAGTGCTGTGTTAAATGACTAAGCATCTTTTCATGTAATTTTTTCCAATAAACCATAAGAGACAGCATGAAGTTGTTCCAGTGAGAGTTTTTAAGGGATTTACAGTTTTTACCAACAAAAGCGTGGTGACCACCAAATAAGCATAAATGACTTAAAATTTTGCAAAAATGCATTTTAGAGGCAAATAAATGCCATAAAATATTACTTTTGAAGCAGAAACTTACATTTTTCCACAAGGACATCGCCCTGCCTTCTCAGTGGACTTCAAAATAACTTTCTACAATCAACACAACTCTCAATCTAGAAAATAATCATCTTTGTCATGGGCGAAATTTTAGGTCAATTAGGGTGAGCCTTGGTCTGGCAGTGGAATACTGTGACAAATGTACCTGCTAGAAAACAGTCCTGTTGTTGCAGTATACATTATGCATGCATTAAGTAGTGCCCGTCTCGGCCAGCAGTTTATCACCCAGATATACCTTTTGCAACTTGACTTTGCTAAGGGCTGGATTTGGTGTTGTCCTTGGATGGGTTCAGTGAAGTCTGTTTTCCAGGAATGCAATATGTCTATGACTTATAAGATCTGGTGTCAGTGTTTTCATTTCTCATGGAAGTTATGAAATGAGTTGAAGAAATTTTGCAACATATGGAATATGTCCTTCAACGAATTTCATAACTTTCATATAAAATGACCACCAGTGTGGGATTCTATTTATCACTTAGCTGACACAACTAAAAGAAGAAGAAAAAAACCGAACAGTGTAAGATAAAGCTGACATTATCCAAAAGCAAACAAGTTGCAGATCAGTGCAAATCATTGCAGGCCATTGCACTGCAAACTTCTAAAAAATTCTGCAAAGAAAAATGATGTGAAACACGATGCTCGGGAAGGGATGATTTGTGTCATGAGAACGTCACTGTGAGCGTAGATGGTGAAATGTACACACTATATATTTCCCGAAAACAACGTTTTAATACCATAGATTTTGAAAACAGACGTCTGTTCATGGCTTCTTACAGATGTATTGCGTCGGGAATGATGATGGACTGTATTTAGTGAAAACTGGAGGCATTAAAATTGCTATTTAAAGTTGAGAACAGAGCGATGTTGTAGCACGCGTGATTTCAAATTGAAAACCTAGAGCTTGTTCCAGGTGCATGGCCTGCAGAAACAGTTAAATTGAAGACCTGAGAAACATTACTCTGCAGAGAGTGTTTTGCTGTTTCTGTTTGATTTTCTGCATGTTACTTTCGCATGCTCTCCAGCACATTGCAATTTCCTCACATCTAACCCAAGGCGATGATGTGAAAAGAAGTCCACTACAGCGTAAAAAGTGAGTGTAAATACAAACATATTTTTTGGGCGTGATCTTTTCTTTTTTTTACTCCATGTTACAGCCACCGGGTCTCTCCGTCTTAAGTATAGGTTTTCTAACACGGACTTCTTCGACTCGAATTTTCGAAGCGGTTCAGTGGGTTCAAAGTGTCTTTTCAAAGCAATTGAGCTTATTATACAACATTCATCAAAGAAAGGATGGATTGGACTGAACAGGTTGACTATGGTGGATGGTATGTTGAGCCTGTAGACAAATTTCCGATGTATAATATGTCAACACGGAGCCATGTGTGCACGTGATACTTGAAATGGGCAGTTTATGGGATATAACTTTGACGTCTAGAAGAGAATCGGTTTTGGCCAACGAGGTTGCGTGTTTAACTTCGTCTGGATTTGATCTGCCTGCTGTATTTTAATTACAATGAAACGTGGTTTGGTTGAAAGTGGGCGTTGGCTTTTGTAGAGATTGTACAAGAAACGATACTGTAATCCCGAATTTCAGAGTTGCTTCCCATTGTATGATATTGCTTGTTGTTTGTGGCCCCTCTCTCATCCTCATATCATTCTTCCCCAGTCTTGATTGGACACTGCTTGCAATGAGCTAGGGTGCTTAATATGAGGTCCAAAACAATTAAAAATATGCCAACCCAAGTACATGAGAACTAAATGGTTAAGGGCTTTTATAAAATAAATATATAGTGTCAGTAACTGTTCTGGTTGGTGATTCTAAAGAAGTCAAATAGGGTTGTAATATTAGATGATTTTACCCGTCGGTCTAGTTGGTCCATCAATAAATGGCAGATATAATTACTCTGGTCAAGAAACACGCAGTATTATCTTTATGGTTAAACATGAAACAAAGTGTTAGTGATTTCTGAAAAACGTCTCAATATGTAGTCGTAGGTAACGATGTTTGGTATCGATATTTTCCTGCCTGATAGTATAAAAGTATAAAATTCATAAGGATTCAGCCATCAACCTTTCTTCTAAGATCAAGTTACAGCCCATCCTCTTCAGACTAATGGCTGTCTTTGTAATTAGCCTCTTTGAAATGACTCGCTCAGGTGTGCCTTTCATTCTAGATCCTTGAATTTTCATGTAATAATACCGCTAGAAGCGGAAAAAGCCGATAAATCAGCGCAGAACGCCCGGTATTGCCCAGATTGTCAGCGATGTTTCAATGGTCAAGTGCCATTTATGTTTCCTGGTGTAGGCAACATGCTCCTCAGATCCAGACATGTAGAATTAACATAACAGGTGTAATTAATACGTCTTATACAGAGCGGTGATATGCACAGGCGACAGAGATGGATATAGGTCTTTTGCACAGCCCGCTGCCGGTGGGGGTGTTTATTTAACACGTCTTATAGGAGGTGATATCTATATACAGGCCGTAGAAATGCATATACATGCACTGACGTATGCGTCGAGCAGAGCAGGTAGCCTATCCTTCACAGTGGATTTACGAGATCTTTGGGGAGATACGTGAGAGGGCAGAGCGCATATTGCATCGTCGAGAGCATATTTAAGTGACCTTTTGGAAGATACGGGGATGGGTAGAGCTGGTAGTGTATCGTGGTATTTCTGTCCACCGAGTGTTTATGTGACCTGGGATATATGGGGGTTGGGAGAGTTGATAGTGCACGTATCGTGGCATTTCTATTCCCACTTGTTTACGTAGCCTTCTGGGAGATACGGGGGGGGGGGGGGGCGCAGAGCTTGTAGTGTATTGTGGTATTTCTTTCACAGCGTGTTTACGTGATCTTCAGGGAGATACGAAGGTGAGCTGAACTGATGGTGTATCGCAGTGTTTTCCCCATAGCGTGTTTAGGTGACCTGGGGGATACGGGGTTGGGTAGAGCTGGTAGTGTATCTTGGTATTGCTATTCCCACTTATTTACGTTGCCTTCTTGGAGATACGGGGTGGGGTGGGGGTGCGCAGAACTGGTAGTGTATTGTAGTACTATTTCTGTTCACAGCGTGTTTACGTGACCTGGGAGGTGTTGGCAGAGTTTATAGCAATATATCGGCGGGGTGGGACGGGTGGCAGAGCTGTAATGTATGGTGGCTTGTGTAACCAAGGCGAGTTGCGATACAGTGGCGTCCATAGCTCGACCTTTATCGTGGCATCTGCAGCGCATTTATATTCTGGGTAGTATGAGGAGTGTTGAGATAGTGGGATATAGCTATGTTATGGCCCTCTGGTCTGGGCACCTCTGAGTGTGCTAATTCTCTACAGAGTGTGTATTTTTTGTATGGTGTTGCGGGAGATATTAGGGACGGACTCACCCGGAAGTGTAGTGTGCTATTGCTGCCCACAGAGTACATGTATGTTTACGACTCCTTGGAGATATGGACATTTTTTTAGTCTGAACTTCCGATAGTTTTTAGGAGATGATCAGAGCTTAACATGGTGGATCTGTCCTATTTCAGACAATAATGGGGACGAAGGCAGAATTCAGCATGATGTATTTT
This sequence comes from Acanthopleura granulata, assembly GCA_016165875.1. NCBI lineage: Eukaryota > Metazoa > Mollusca > Polyplacophora > Chitonida > Chitonidae > Acanthopleura > Acanthopleura granulata. Next base: position 20,224,926 of record JABBOT010000004.1, read on the forward strand.
TGTGTAAATGGCATTTTCGTTTCTGCCTTAATTACTAGAGATAGACAAAGCTATAGGCATTTACCATGGTATTTTTTTCCAGTTTGCATTTGCGCATTTAAATTCCCGTCGACCATATCAAGGGACATGCTCTAGATACATCACCTTTGTCCAGGTCGAGTCTGTACACGGTAATAAAGTTAATACGTTACTTGATTTCTTTCCATCGACTTTGCCCAACACCTACTCCGATAATTGGTCACTGGTGTATTTCATCTAGCTAGCCACTCACCTGTGCAGCCTCCAGCTACCATAGCCTTAGATCATGTGATACATGTGCGTATGGCCAAACATGGCAACAGAATTACACATTAAAAAGCACAATACACTTACCTTCCTAATACACGATTTTGTTAAGAGTAAAACAATGAATGCTCGAGTATAAAACACTTACTATGGTTCTTATGATGAATTACAGTATTGTAGGCTGCCTTTAAATATGAAGCGCACAATTTATCGTTTTCTTAAACAAAAAGAAGAAACAGATCTTGAGGTCATCAAACAATAACTAGGATTTTCAACGGCACTAAGTTTATACAGGCATTTATACATTTTTTGAAAATGATATGTCAACCCTCGTTAGTCCATTACGTCATTTAAAAGGAAGGATCGGCTGTGGATTCAAGAAGAATTTCTGATATATCACACGCTGAAGGTTGATGGTTTGACTCTGCTTCCTCCCAAACCCTCATGAACTCGACTGCTGCAGTAGAAATGTAAGCTTTAGGATGGAGTCTGGCCCTTTTGCATGATCATACCTTCGTGTAGTCGCTTAGCCTTAAGAACTGTTTGTCTACATCTTACTGTCCAGAGATTACACAGCGAATTGTCCCTGGTGGCCGTTATCCGAATGTGATTAGCCTGCCTATTGTCACAAAATGCCTCGGGGGTTATCTCGGTTGTTCTTGGGAACCTGCAGGATTTCTGAGACACTTAAGTCATATCTATTTCAAATCCGACTTACAGAAGTACTTTAGTCGACTAGCAGAATTCGCTTTTGGACAAAATGGCCTGTAGCATCGATAGGAGAACGACTATTAGCTTACTGTAAATGATCCAAAATTTTGCCCAGAAAGGTGCATTTTGGAGGCAAATAAATGTCATAAAGCATTATTTAAGGTGCTGAAAGTTACAGTAGGTCGTTGGATATCATCTTGCCTTAGAATCAAACCTAAAGACAATTTACCCAGAATCGTTAAAAATGAGCTACTTAGTCATGGACGAAATATTAGATCATTTAAGGTACCTGTGGGCTTGCCTTCAATCCATGTTACGGCCAACATATCGGACAGCCAAGTCGAAGATTTGTTATCCTTGGGTTAGACTGAGAAAGGGATGTGAGAGGCCGATTAAATCTTAAGTAGAGTTAGCCCTTACCTCGGCATGCCAAAATATGCACAACAGTGGTTGTCATACCTTTGTCACTAGTATTTCTTCAAAGGTTGTCTCCTTTGTTCCTACTTGGGCTATCCCAATATGTAAAAAAAATAACTGGCATGAATATAGTGTAATAGGAAGTGTTCATCCCAAGGCAGTTTTTCGGCGACATTTAAATTCAGCAAACTACCTGCACATGACAACCACGCACATCTCCTTCGGAATCTTTTCAACAGAGGCTGAGAGAGGTTAGCTTAATGTTATTGTAGGCCTGTACACGATTTGATTCCGTTCACACAGGAAACTAGAAATTTGTTCATATCAAATTCGGTATGAACCGTGTATGGAATGACTCGTGTGGTGAGCTATTCCGAGCTCAGCATACTATCTGCAGAGAATGATACTATTGCTCACAAAATGGATTTGCTCGGTTGCCATGGGAGTTAAGATGATCTGTCAGCTATGGGATGATCGGATTGACGAATTAACTACCCCACTGACTTGGTGACAAGGTACGTTATTTTGGGATCGCTCTATCGGTCTGGAATTGTCAATGGCGATTTGTTGGGTAAGAGGTAAAAATTGCACCCAGTTGGGTTTCCGATTTGTTTTTCGTGTCGGTCTATTGATTTTGTTTCCCATACGCTCACACTTGTCGGGATTGCTGTCTTTAACTTCCTTAAAGTAGTGTTATGCCTTTGTTCAACGGCTGTTTGGCTAGTCACCACTTATCCTACACGGCAGATATACCATAATGCTGGCGGACGTCGTATAAGTGAAATATTCTTGAGTATGGCGTGAAACACCAATCAAATAAATGACTACAGCAGATATCTTTTAGGCTTACAAACAATTGATCTTACAATGTATGATAAATCGTACACGAATTTACAAACTGTTCAGCTTATCTTTGCTTAGTTTATTCCACAATGAATTGAAGGACAATATTCTAAGTCTTCCCAAGAACTAAAGTGACATGTTACCTCTTCTGTAGGACTTGACATCTTGTATATCCTGTGTAAAAGCGTAGTCTGTGTAGGCATCACTATCTCCTCAGAGATTGTTTGTTTATTCACAGTGAGCAAGGTTTTGTTAATATACGGTTCTGAACTCAGCTCATTTTTCAGGTTACTAGTTGTTTTAGCATATTCTGAATTGTTGTAAAATGTTCAAGTTGAGTTACTGAGTATAATTGTTCACTTTGTTCATATATTTATCTTTGAAGTAGGCGGATAATGTTTTGCGGACTAATTTTTACGTGACATTTCCCTACGCTTCCAGCGCATTGTTGGGAGTCGGGAGTAGCGGGAGTCCCAAGTTAAATGTGAGATGTTTTTATAGAATTTTATTACTTTGGGATTAGTGCTCCTCAGACTATATTTCTAAAGTACACCAATTCTTTTTGACCATGCTGCTCACTAATTTTTACTACGGCCTGCACTGCGTGATGTGGAAGTGGGGATAGCCATACCCCAAACTATTCGATCCCTTGAGAACTTTTTGTCAGTTTTTATCATTCAGTGTAAATATTTGGTGCTTTTCAAACTTCAAGAAAAACTAGCTCACATGAGCACAAAATCTGTTATATATATTTCTATGGTTACACTTTCCTGCCATTTTGTCTGGGAAATTAGTTCCCTAAATCTGACCAATCGGTAAAGCTATGTCATGATTGCTTAACGTAGGTTACGTGACCTATTTATACGTGGAGTATAAATAGAGGTACCTTCTCAGTATTTGCGGATGACACACAGCATCTCAAACGGTGAACACATAACTATATAATAATACATCCTTCGGTGAATACCACTATATTCGGTGGTAAATAAATGGATGATTGGATATTATATGTAGATAAAATACCGTGGTTTAATATGGAGAAATGGGTTACTGAAAGTTGTGCCATCTCCCACCACACTCAGTACCAATCCTAATTCATCAAAACACATGTTATGTATGGGTGATACATCAGTGTAAGTGAAGTATATGGCAAATCCACTGTGACTGCCAATGTCTTTGTGCCAGAATAAAGAAGTATGTGTTACAGCCAATACTGACTTCTGTTAATTGATCTTGTGCTTGATCAGTGTGTTGGTTTGTGGTATAACTATGGACACTTCATGATGATTGATTGATGACCTGTATAACTGTGTGATTGGTGTTTACAGTATGTATTATTGCATTTCATAACCTCTATACCCGCTTCAGGCGACTGTTAGCATTTCAAGCTATATCAAATTGTGAGCCATGAAAACGTGTCTTATGGGACACATTAAAAGGACAACCCTGGCAAATATCCTAGCCATCAGATAACGAACACACACGACACACGATTCGATACCGTAGGCGAGAAGAAATTTTAGATTTTCTTTTCACAGTGCATCGAAGAGAAAAAACCTGGTGTGAGGCATGTTTTTTTTTATTTCCATCTTCCCTACCTGGTAACTTAAGCTCCCATTTTCCTAAGGTCAATGGGATCTCGAAATGGCTTCCGCTATACTTACGTACAACACTTGTGTTTTCAGCCTTGGAACTATCGTCTGGTCGGTCTTTGGTGTTGGGAAAGCTTTTGTCAACTCGTGGCGCCGGGGACCACAGGAGAGGAAATCGAAGCTTAACGGACGGTTGTGTCAACGCTAGCCCAGACACCGTCTAATTGACAGTCCAAGTATTTCATTAAAAATGTGATGACTAGAGCAAAACTAGTTTATAAGGCATCTGTTGGCAGATTCATCCGACATTCACAGCTAAGTTTCAAAGAGCTTTATATATAGGTTTCGTCTTGCAGCCAGATTAGTCTGATTCCACACTTCAATCACAGTATGTCCCAAGACCGGTGAAGCTGGCTCAAGAGCACCAGTATGTGGTCTGCTAATTTCCTCCCTTGTTCACAAATGCTAAAGATATCCAGACGATGCGCTATATGCAAATCCATGAAACAAATTATATATGGATCAGTTTATTGGCTGACCTTAGACAGGAGAACGCGAGCAGTGTTCAAATAGGGCTATTTACCCACACGCGTCCATAACGTGGTTTAAATATGGTTTGTCTAATCTCTTTCATGCATCTGTAAAAATTTGGTATTGTGGAGAACCATCATCCAACTAACATAGGAAACAAATCCTTACGTTCTTTGAAAGTATAAAGCTATCATGATTTGGACTGAATCCTACGGGCGCGGTAGTCATTTTACCATGAGGCGTATGTCTAAAATTGTTTTTTTTCCTTTGAGGTTTATAATCACCCTTGACACCAATGCGATCATTTCACGACGGGCTATAGCATAGTTCGTAGGCTAGTTCAAACTTGTAAGATTGTATATACGTCTGAGGGAAAAAGAATCTTTGCAGAATCTCTGAGCGTGACATCGATCGACACTCTGCTTGCAGGAGTTGCTTCAATTTGAGGCCCAAGTGAGATACATTTATTTCGTGTTTGACCTTGATCAACATTGAGAATCAAACCTGATTTAAATCACACGTATGCATTATCGACTTTTTCGTTCTTGGCGTCGCTGAAGGCGAGGGCTTCTCGTTTGCATTAATATTTTGTCCCTCTCTATTTTAAAATCATTTGTTTTCTCCATTTATTTGACTGCTTTTTCCCACCTTCCTCAGCAACGTTTGACTTACACTTTAACGTTTGGTTTTATGTCTTACGAAAACCAGAGTGCCTATAGTGTGTTACTGTGTTACTAACTTTCCTTGTGTGACGTACAGATGTGCACACCAGAATAATGAGAGAGAAGTGATCTTCCACGACGAATAGACAAAACAAACGGTCACATGAGCATCGTTGATCACTTTTTGTCACCAGCACTTAGCCAGTGGATCTAGAAATTCTCCGTCCATGACCGGGTATGAACCCGCTACTAGTTTGTCTTAGCGATTGAGAGGAAAGCTTATTAGGTATGGTAGATGAACTCATTTTGGACTGTTACCAAGGAATCTTATAGCAAAAGAACTTTTAATTAATATTTATGCGAATATTGCAGCTTTGTCAGTGGATCAAATGGAAGATTACAGGCGTATTTTTGTCATATTTTAGATAGGTCCACTCCCAATTATAGACAGAGATCAAATTGCTTAAAGTTCCTTGCAAAATGATTGTTATATTTCAGTAGGATATTGCATATGCCCGATATATAATATAAACGCGTTTCATAAGCCTATACGTCTCCCTCATGCTTAAAACGAAATCATGTTCTTGAGAGATATAATTAAGACTTTAGGAAAGCAAAGCCCGATCAGGTAGTTTAAAGTTTTGAGATTTTGAGACTAACGGACGCCTGTTTCGTTCGAGGTCGCAATCTTCGAGTTTACAGGGGAACATGGAAAACAACACAAGTTTGAAATATGATTGATATGAAAATTAGAAGCTGACTAGATGAATTGTAAACCCGTACTTTCTCATCCTGACTCCTCTTGACATATCCGGTTTTCTGCGGACATTGATGGATTCAGATTTCTTGAACTTATGATCTTCATGGGTTATCTATCTTGATGCTTTATGACAATAACATGTGTGTAGTGTTACTGACTTATTTAAAGAAAAAAACGATAGGCCGTATGCCTCTGGAGTCAGTATTGGTTTTGGTGGCCGGTTAACTCATGGTGAGAATGAATTAATTCTTAATTTAATGTATTGCTCAGTTTAGGCCCTTTGGAATGAAGTGCTAGTATTTACAATCAAGGCTATGTAGTTAAATAATTGTCCGGTTAATATATTGATGTGCCTTTTACAATTCAAAGTCTTCATGATGGCACGGGGATCATATAAATCGATTAAAATAACTCTCGGATAATACATAACCTTGTGGCTTAAAGGCGAATCCTTCAAGGTTTTTCACATAGCTGTGTATTACAAGAAAACAGTAGCATGTCTAGAATTCTGATGTTACCATCGTCCCTTCTCATTGATGAGAAAAACATCCGACTTCTGATATCGAAAGGCCAGTCGTATTCGTGTTTCCATGTATTGATTTCAGAGAACAGTTGTTTCTTCGTCACAGTCGGGATGGGTTTAGCTAGGTTAATTTCTAGGAAAAACAGGAGAGGATGTGTATTTGCATCCCTTGAAGTTAAAATTAAATCAGATACCTAATTCTGTTATAGTTTCAAATGGAAATATGAATGTGTCATTATATTCAAACACAAGTGTATTGGTGGACTGAATCTTAAGCATCGATCACTTGTTCGGTAAAGAACGGATTGTAATACATGGTCATCTTTTGTAGGTTGTAATATTAGAATAGGCCAGCCAATGGCCATAAATTTTATAGACTCCTAGTGCTGCGTAGGCCCTTTTCAGAGCGATACGAAGCTTGACTGAAAGATGTGGAGCTATGTCCTGAATATTTTTCAAGAAATTGATATTACATGTTCTTCCGGTGTTTAACCCTATTATACCCTACGCTTGAACATGATCCATCACAATCTGGATGTCACATATTTGGTATTTCAAGTTTCCATAGAAAATTCGATTTAAACACCATCATTCATAACCATTTTGGAAGAGGATGAGATCATGAACATCACTGATTTTTATTCCAGCTTGTGTTCACAGTAAGTATCAACAAATATTTTACCATCTTCTTCAGGGAATAAGCAACAAGAAATCAGTCTACTGAACACTCTGATGAATACACATCGCCTATGTGCAACTATATAAGTTAAGTTATTTGATGTAACCCAGGCCTGATGGGTTTCATTTCTAGGGTTGACGGAATCAAAACTTAGAAGTATTACTTTAAGGAGGGGTTTCTTGGAAGTGCTGACAGGTAAGAGATTGCTTCGTTAATTACACAAAATCAGAATTTTATATTCTGGCGCGCGAAAACAATCCCAGTTTTAAACGCAACTGGCGGTTTAGAAATCTTCCCTATAGGTAAATACTGAAATCTTGGAACGAACCTGAAGGAGATCCCAAGGAGCTGAGTGCTAGAAATCGAGTGATTGTACAAATTCAGCAACCATGTTCCTCCCAGAGAACACGCTAACGAAGTAGATTGTTTTTAGTGCTTACACTAATCCAGGACCACCTGTTCAAAGAATATAAAAATGTCAAATAAAAATTACGTATGTCTGTTGGTCAGCACATTCAGCTGTAACATGAAATAGACCAATGTAATGTGAGTTCTGGAATATGTTTCATTACCAAGCATTGCCTATGGACTGTGTGAAAGCCATCGCTAGGCTCTCAGAATGTCTTTTATTTTCATTTTGTCAGCACAAAAGAGTTAGTATGCTTATATTTCAGGAAAAGAGTGAGAAAACCCATTCGATTTTAATGTTTCACAAAAAGATCAAATGTAAGTCAGTACAAATTGATCACAAGAATCTTTCCTTGTCGCCTTGAGTGACATCTCTGGAGATACTCCGCTTGTATTTATTGCCTTTAAAGTGAAAGACAGCGCTCGCTCTAAGTTAAGTTTGTCGAAAAGGTTGGACAATGTTACGTTTGTTTCGGTTTTTTTCCTAATAACTACTACAGTGGAGACTGGCATTTGGCCCTGCTCCGAAGGTCAGCTTGAAGCGCAGCCATTCTGTCTGGGCTGTGACGTAATTGTTCTGAGCGCGAAACACTCTTGTCACCTGAGAATGTAGTAAGCTCCTTGGGTTGTGGTTAAAACTGGATTATATATGTAATTTTATAACATGAAATTATCAAGAAACCCATTCCCGCCACAACACAATGGTCTGGAAAAGCTTTCCGGTGTTGTTCACACATGTACTTTTTATATTTAAAACATATAACATTAAAACAATGTGCTGTCTATGTTATTACGTGTTACACTGACAGACAACTCAGAACATTTACATCACAGCTAATGAACAGCTGATAACTCCTAGCTCTCTGATTGGTCAGTCTCTGGTAAGCCTATAAGCATGGGCGCCTTCAGATCCCCTGTCGGCAGCACAATATACTCCAAACTTCAGACGAAGATAATTCAGCAACGAATTCATATAAATTCAAACAGGTTTTTACATTCAGGAGAGAATTTTATAATTTTTTAATGCATAGTACCTCAGTCGTGAGCTATCTTACCTTAATAAACAGCTCTTTTATAAAGACTACATTCTCACAGTAATCCCCTACCACATATCTGGTGTTTAAATTCAAATTGATTAAATGTACTTTGTGTAAATTTGTGATAATACTTCTCTTTCATGAGAACTAGATACATGTACGTCCTCTAAAATACTTTAATAGATAATGACAACAGAAATAACACAGAAGGGGCGGAACATAACTCATGATATAAATCAAAATTTAACGAAACTTAATTATGTAAACCTAATGTAAAGGGGTACAGTATGTGAGCCGGGAATTACCTTGTTTTTCACGTGATTGTTATTAATTGTGATAAACACACAGTTTTTTTTTGAAAATTCTACAAGTGACGAATTGTAGTCGGTATTGCATTTGTGTTTAAGCTGTGGTGCTTGGGGCGCATAAGTTTTCACTATATACGCATTTACACGAACAGTTAAATTACCCTTACGTCAATTATCATTATAAAGACTACAGCATAACGAGGTAAACCAGAGCAGCGACCACAGTGGCATAGTTAAGTAAAGGTCACACATTACCGGTGAAATCTGGCCTCGTCAGTTTACCTAGGCTGGGGTGTCATGGCTGCGCTGGCTTTACTCTCAGTGATGTAGTTTCTTATGTTGTATATGACAAATTGGTTTCCCGTATCCTATGACCAACTATGACGTTTTGATTTAACAAGAAGTAAATATCCAATTGTTATGTAAGTGGAGTTGTGTGCCAACATCTCTACTAATAAAAAACATTTATCCGAGTTTTTCATGCGCTCGGTATGGAATTTCGTAGAACGTAAGGGGAGACTTTCTAACCATAGTCTACATGAAAGTGAGGTGAAGCAAGACTGTTTGTTTCTCTGCTTGTACACCGTACGAATGGTGTGCTTTCGCAGGAGTCTTCGGCGTGTTTGGAGCAATAGTGCATTGTAAAAAAGAATGTAATTTTACAGTACAAAATCATGTAAACCGGAACAGTGAATTCAAGTGTAAAAATAATGCTGTGATTTTGGGTGTTAATAGTTTCCACTCTATTCCTGTTGGATTATAAGATATGGTGCAAATGTTCATCACAAGTGTATATTTACAAATGTATTGTCCGTAAGTCCAATAACCAGCGTAATTCTTGACTTAGGGGAAGTGTTACTAAACAGGAGAATATGTGGTAAATATACAGTTAACTTTCTCTCTACAGCAACGTGTAAATATACAGCAAGAATTACTGTAAAATTACACCATTTGTTTATACGGACATAGACAGACATATATGCACTATAAAAAAGAAATGACAACTGTTCTACTTTAATATGATCTGCATAGCATAACAATATGGCCATGACCCGATGACGACGTCGATAATGTTCAAGATATTGGGCGATTTGATACAGAGAACAAAACATCGGAAAAACAGGTTCTGGTAACGTCAGTCGTCTTAACAATAACTGTTTGCACTTTGCGAAGAGACGGTAATCATTCATTTGTCCTTTATTTATTGTGCTTATTTGATTATCGTATTATCTATCAAACAATCAATATGAAGTAGACAATTTAGCAAGCTGTTAGTGGTTAAATCGTCTGACCGGCCAGTCAGATAAACGTTTGCAGGACCATTGGTATAAACTTGTCACTGAATCAATATATCTTCTTTCCCATCACCAGTGCGAGCTAAATATAGGGGAAACTCATTTTGGCTACCCAGTGACACAGTTAAAATAATAACAGCTTTTCAGTTTCCCTTGTGATCTGCCTGGCAGGAACTGTCCTGATTTGGGGAAATTAGGTTCCAGTCTGATTTTCTTGGTGGCCTAATTAACTTTATTAGGTGCATATTGATTGGGTGATTACATGTTTGTAAAAATGTAGGTCCAATTATTAACTGATACTTAGCCTTGCACTGTCAACCAATTATATCGATCTGCAATGATTGCTTTTTCCAAACGTTGGAAAACAAATTGATCAGATTGGTGTAAATCATTGGTCAGTCCTGGAAACGATCAGATTACACCAATGTCTCCGCCTGTGTATTGGCTGGCAAGATTTAAACAACGGTAACAAAAAGAACATTGTCAAGAAGCGTTATAAAATGAAGCACCGAAAGCCAGTAAAGCCAAGTTAACTGGAGCGTTGGTTTCTGCAATATATCTGGGCACTGGGATCAGGCTCAAGGCTTCCAGAGTGATTGCTAGCCTGGCCTACATCATTGATGGCAAGATTCATAAGAACAACTTCGATTGGTACGGGAAAAAACATAGTGATCATTGTTGCATTCTGGTATTTTGAAAAAATAAACTGATAATTTAACCGTGCAGTCCTTAAAATTTACGGTAGAATTTCCTTGTCATTAATTGATTGCCACATAATTACATATGCACTACATAACATAAGAGCCCACAGAAAGCGTGTACTGTTTCCGCTTTGTTTTACGCACAGTTTGGAGTCAGCGCCATGAAAAAAATCAATTTGGAAGTCAGTGGCCTGGAATATTGCCCCGTCTATTTCCAGGGATCCTAAGGCAATTTGTCAGAATGAGTTGAGGCAGCTGACGGTGCGTCGAGTATATTCACAAACTAGATATACTAACAACACATCAAAACTTTCTAACAATGGAATTCTCTCGTCAGTGACATTTTAGAGCTTTTGTTAAAACGGTTTCTTTTATGCGGGTCATTTTGCAATGAGAGTATATGAAATTGAGAAGAAATTTCTTTGCATATGGCTCGTATCTGAAGGGCTTGATTGATGTTTGTCTTCGAAATGGATAATAATGGCATGATTATGGCAGGAAATTTCATTTTGACTTAATAATAACATCGGTTGTTACTGCGTTTTGGATTTATACGAACTATTAGATTAACAGGCAACAAATCAATAACACGCAGTACTAAAAGACAGTCCAAGACTTGTGCTTTTTAATGACATATAATCCAAATTTTTCTATGGTGTCTGTTGCTAGAGAAACACGTTTAAATTTCTGAGTTATATAGAAAACACATTTAAATTTCTGAGTTATATAGAAGAAGCTATTGTTTGAGACCTTGCCATCATTAGCCAATCAAAATGGTTCTGGCATAAATCCCTTGATAAGTCGGTGACGTATCTGATGAACCGTAGCCTTATTTCTCAATCTGAAGGAATGTCAATTCCTTGATGGATCTTTAGTGATTTCTAAATAATGATTAGAAACGCACGCAAATTAATATTCAGGAGTAGACAACTGGCATTTAACTTATTTCCTTTGACTAATAGTTATTTTTAAGCTTTTCACGTTTTGTCTGTTTTCAAACTAACAATGTAAGTCAATGATGAGCTTGTCTCCTGTACACGGGGGTGATTATTACATTTCCTTCTACCAACAGTTTTTACTAAACTGTTACCTGTTATTGGGTTAACCTACCAGTTGTCAGCCAAAGTGTAATTTACTCCTGCCAAGACGTTCCGGAGTACAGCTGGCGTCTGACTCATCAGGGCGAAATAAGGATGCTGAATGCATTTGTAAAGAGAACTAGCGAGCGGAAAAGGAACTCTGATGAGTTTGAAAAGCGGAGTGGTGCATCGGCCCTGAATATGGCCGCTTTTGCAAAACCAGCTAGAAGCAATAATTATTAAATGCTTTCCACAAAACAACAATCATATGGGAGTTTTGGACTTGGATAACGAGAATAGATGAGCTTTTAAGACTTATAATTGTAATGTTCGCTCTTGTCTTTTTTCTCGTTTTTCTGGGCCTGACCCAGACTGGTTCAGCGCTTGACAAGACTTGAGGACCAAGGCAAATTACATTTTGGGATGGACTTTTCTTTAATATGTGTAATAAATTGGCTAAAATTGCTCGCATCTAAATCATACCTGCCACGAACCAAAATGATAACCCACTGACTCATAGTTAATAATGAAGCCAAGTTTAGTACAGTAAATGACCCATAATTTCATCGAGAGTTTCACCAACTGATCGCCCTTTAAAACGTGAGGGTGATTAGTTAGTGAAAAAGGAATGTAAAATTACATGTGATTGTTAATCAAATCAAGAAATGCGCTTGAATTTTTCCTAACTTGAAACTGAAGGGTAGACAGGCTGTTTTGAACCACGTCTTTACGATATTGTATCGTATAGTTTTTTTATTTGTCTAACCTGGTAAGTGCCTGACCTGTATTTTTCCCATCTGTGTACGTCGTGGGTAGCACTGGAACTCAATCGCGCGTTCTCGAGGCCTCTTGTGTTTATGAGTTTCCTGTCATTGTACATAGAGCGTACATTCTGGAAAGATGTATCTGTGTTGTAAATACGTTTATCATCAAACCATCCAGAATTTTTTTGACTTTAGTCTATAAATATAAGTGACAAAGTTGTAAAGCTCGCAGTCATATTTACAACCTGAGAATTTCGGGATTTATTGGAGATCAGCTTTCACGTCATTCGACATTCGTGATTTTGTACTCCATTTTCCTGTACGTAGCACTTTGTGAGCTTGTGTTTCGCCACTTGCTATTTTTCTGAGACGGTATTTTGGAGTTTGTATCGCTTTTTGTCTCCTTGTGCAATTAAGTACATTTCATCCCAGTTTACCCTGAAAGTGACCCTGTATATTTCCGACACTATCACTATTATTTGGACACTATCATCAGTAAGAAACTATATGTTTTTGTAAACATCTGAGTCGTTTTTGTACATTATTGTCAGTTGTACTATTTCTGTTTTGTATGTTCAAAAATATATAATGAACTTATTCAAGCGTCTTAGTGTTTCTTTGTTTGATCTTGTGTAAGACCCATCGCTGTCTGAAAGTTGAATAAGCCATTTTTTATCATTTTTCCTCTCCAAAACGTGGTACTCTTACCAGATGAAAAACATGAAATTAGGCCTAATGTACTTTAGTTGTATACTATATTCACTAAAATTTATTTGCTGCCTGATCATTTATACTTTCGCTGCTGGAGAAAGGAAAAGGCGGACATGTGAGGAATATGCGCAAAGTAAAGTGGACAGTAAAAGCGGGCAGAAGCAAAATAAAAACGGTAGCAGTTTGCTTTTCACTCTTACAATTTCACCTTTGGATTTCTATTCCCATTGAAAGTATTGTCAAAACTGTACACATTTATGCTTCTGGCAGCCATGTAAATATTAACATTTTGATGGTGAAATAATGATAAAGTTCATTTTAAAATTATGAATATAGCATCACTTTAACAAAAATCTGAGGGAAGAAACACACGATCGCATACCATTTTTAATGTAGATTAATTTTTCGTGACCAACTTGATCCCAAGGACAAGGTCAGAGCGAATTGTCTGGTTTGGCTAATCGGTCCATTGACTTTCTCGCCGCACATAGAAACCTTTGGCCTGGGACAAATATCGAGTGATATGATTAATGAAACCTAAATATCGGTTGAACTCCAAAAGCCAAACTTCATACATCATCTCCTGCTCCCTGGTGGCCTCTGCACAGCTTAAGACACCGCCGACTTTGGGTGAAACTAAACCCAGTGCATAACAAAGCATAAGCCATCTACAGAATTGACGCGTGCCAGTATTTCACTGCATGGGGCCATCTGGTTTAGAGGGGCAAAACATTGGTGCACTGAAAGTAGAAGGAAAACCAACATGACACCACGAAAAGTGTGAACTGACCCGCTTTTCTTGTAATCATGTAGGCATACTTCAAAACCTTTGCCTCGAGATCGTTCCTTTTGGTATGCATGCGTAAACCATGGTATTAATGCGAAGCATTTACCCCATCGATAAATCCTATAACGCGCTGTCAATTACTAAGTCATTGATAATTCAAGCAAATGTGTTTTTACGTTCCCCATAGAGCCTTCCAGTTATAGCATGACCAACAATATATAATGCTATGTGGGGCTCTGAAACTCTCGGCGCGCGGGGACTCAACAGAGCGAATGGACACTGTTGGGTGCTATGAATACATGATGTTCTTCGTCTCTGTACTTGTTAGTGTCTACACTTTGTACATTCCTTGAGGGTATAAAACATTCCACTATTGAAATTATGGTATTTCATTATAGTATATTATACTCTTAAAATCTGGGACACATTCAAACCATGGTGTCATTCACTGTGTACAAAGCATGTGTATCTTAAATAACATTTGCGGATCTCGAAAATAAAGATACACAACACGTCGTGCACATATGAAATGGTGCATACATTGTAGATCCTTGAAGATTACACAACATATCTTTGCCAAAAAAGACCTTCAGTTGCTGGAGTTACAATCTAAGATCTCAGCCTTCCTTTCAACCGCACCAGCAATACATTTGGATTTGGAGCATACTTCATTGCATAATTTCTTAATTGACTTTATTTCTGAAACCCACATTTATTTATACAGAGATATTCAAGTCCTTTCACAATTACTTCGCATGTAAGGAACCTCACTCTGTGCATGCCATAGAGGTAAACTAACATTAGTGCTTAGCTATTCATCTTTACTCTATCGGCGTCATTTTTCGCACTAAGATCTCTCTCTCTCTATATATATATACGTATTTATGACGTATGTTAAAAAAATTACATTTTCAGACGATTTGGGCTAAAGGGGATTTTTAATGCAGTGCTGTCACAAAATAACCGTGGGACGAGGCGAAATGCGAATGGACGTCTTGGCCATAGACGTGACCATATGCCAAAATTACACCGTTATTACGCGCATCTCTGATGGTACCGGTACGGAGGGAATTGCAATCCAAGATCCAAATTTCCGTGATTTATCCTACCCTATACTTATATGACTTTTAAACAACCCGATCCCGAAAGAACATTCGCTTGGTGTGCCTACATTCACTTAAGGATCCTCAGTATCGCGGACGTGTATAAAACACACGTATCGACACAGGTGATCTGGCCATTTCTGACCAATCTGCTGCGTGTCCAATCAAGGCTTATCAGTCGGGACCCTGTGTCGGAAGGCGAAGCACGTAAAATTAAGACAATAAGGGTTAATTATGTGACGGGATGACGGTAGTGTGACATTGTTATCTGGACACTCTATGACCTGTGGTTTTCATTATGGCCCATAGCCGATGTAAACTGTTGTAAATTCAATTTATGGGTACCCTGGACATTCCACCGATGTCTTCGAGATGACCAGTTTGCTTCCAGACGGTCTGTTGGGTCTTCCCATAAATATACAAGTTAAACCACTTATGTGACATTTATTAAGTAGTATTATGGCCAAGGGGAGGTATAGACCATATTCTTATTAATTAACGGCTTTATACTCTTATAAGACATTTTAGGGTTTCCACATTCTTATTACACATCCTCTGTATTTTTAATTCTGTTCACCTCGACAGACCAGCCTTGGGAAAATCTTCGGAAAAGGCCTACACCCGCACACTCTGCAAATCATTGCCAAATAGTAGCAGGAAAATCCATTGTATCTTGCGTTACCTGACGCTTAGTGAAGTATGCAGTTAACAAGTTATAAAGAAAACCTAAACGCCACAAATAATGATAATATCATGAAGCCATCTCGTTAATATCTCACACATATCCTGATCATCACAAAGCATATAAATGTTCAAAACGCCGACATAATTAAATTCTGATCTGTCTAGTTACTTTCATCACATAAGCTTGTTTACAACGTAGAGTAGGAATAGCAATGTCGTAGGAGTAAGCACTCGTTAATTACATGTGTAACAGGCTTTATCACAACATTATATGAGAACGGTACACGCATGTTGTTCAGACTGCATCGAAGCCATTGTCCAGAGAAGATCTAAGGTGTGTGACGTGAGCTAACGTTCCGATTTTCCAACCCTAATGACCTAAAACTTTTCCCCGAAATGGCATTTTAGAAGAAACTAAATGTCGTCAAATATGACTTATGGATTTGCAAGTTACATTTTTCTAGTACCTTCCAAACAAACCTCAAAAGCCTTTCTAAGTTCAACAGAACACTTAGTCCTGTAGTGGACAAATTCAGACCAGCACGTTTATTCAGAACACATGAGGCACTTTATTACAGCTCCATATCCAATATATACAAACCATTGCTTTGTTATCCATGAATTCTTCAAAACATCAGCAAACCATAAGTCAGAGCCAATACCATTGATCGTCACAGCGATCGAGCGTGCGTGTACGTCAACGTCATCGTGAACGTGGACGTGAACGTGGTTCAAGCTGTACAAAGAATACAAGAAACCCGAATTTAGAACAGCATCAAATCTTAAAATAATCATTAACTTTGCTCAATCTGTTTCTCGACCATCGCTAAAGTAATGACGTCACATTCACATATCAATGTTAATGCACAATATTTTCACGATTACTACATGTACTTGTTGTCGTTACGATTAAATGCACCAGTTTTGATGAGCTTTAGTCATTTGAAATCATAGCCTAAGTTTGTATACATGTGAAACAACAACATCAGTCACAGCTACATGATACGACGAACTTATTCATTCGGTAGACATACATACCAACTCAAAGGTTAAGGAATTAAAAAATATGAAACTCACAATATGAAACTGCGCGTATAAACATTTAACTTTAATAAACTTTGCCGGAACTCTCGGCTCATTCCAAGAAACATCCATCCCCCTTCTCTCTAACTCGCAACACCCTCCTATCGCAGGACCCTTATTGTTAGGTCTTTCTTTCAGGAAGGGAGGGACCGGGTGAAACAAAAACCTGAACTTGTACAATCTATCACAACTACGACAAAAGAGTATGCTATGTCACTTACATCCCGGCCCCTTAAACGAGAAGCACGGCGATACATAGCTGAACATTTAACAGAATGAAACAATACAATTATATCATATTAAAACAATACATAGTTAGCATCTCAAATTTACGGTCAGATTCTCAGAAGTACCGATAGAGTGAAACATTGCAACACAAATGGTCTCAAAAACGAAGCAATGAAAGTCTTACAAACTAATAAGATCAACTCTATCCCGAAGAAAAGGTATCTCAGACGATTCGAACGCTAGAAAGTTAAAGTCTCTCAGTCAGTAAGATTTAGAACGGAGTGCAGTCACAAAAACTCTCCAACACTGTATAGATGGGAAGCAGTTAGTCTTCCACGGATTCCAAAAGGCATAATTTGTGTACCGGCCGGATGAGGGTAGCCGACTTCGTTTTTACTTCCACGGGCCTAACATAATTATCCTGTCCCGGAAATGTCCTCTGGACCCTCCCTATCGGCCACCGTAGTCGAGGGGGGGTCACGTCCATGACCAGGACGACATCTCCAACACTTAGATTGCGTTGGGGAACTATCCAATTCTGACGTAATCTAAGTGTAGGTAGGTATTCGCGCCCACCCACCTTTTCCAAAAACGTGCACAAGAAACTGAAATTGCTTCCATCGTCTCCTGTAGACGTCTTGTTCACTGCATGTCGTCAGGGGAAGCGTAGGACCTGTTCGTTGGAGCAAAAGATGATTCGGGGTTAGTGGTTCACAGTCTTTGGGATCATCTGATACTGCTGTGATTGGTCGGCTGTTAACAATGTTCTCTACCTCAAAGAACAAGGTTCTCAGCCCTTCTTCATCTAAACTGTGGTCTTTACAAAGTAAAGCATTTAACACCTTGCGAAACGTTCTCATCTGCCGTTCCCGTACGCCTCCCACATGGGACACTCCTGGTGGGTTAAATTCCCACTGAATCTCCTTTTGTGGCATGTGCTCAGATATTTGCTCGTTATTGCACTTGCAACTCTTTCTCCGCCCCGACGAAGTTAGACCCATTGTCTAAACGCATCATGAAAGGTCTGCCACGTCTGCACTCAAATCGCTTGAATGCATTGATAAAAGAGTCAGTGTCCAATGAGTCGGCCTTCTCAACATGTATTGCTCGTGCAGACAGCCAAGTAACAATACAACCGTACCGCTTCAACTCACTTCGCCCACATCGTACCATAAATAAATAAATGGATCGAAATAATCTACGCCAACATAGGTGAAAGGCGGATGCCCCGGTGAGACACGGTCCTTAGGCAGATCCGCCATTTTTTGTACAAATGGCCTCGCTTGCTGACGTAGACAATGTACACAGTCTCTCAACACTTTCCGAACAGCCACTCTACCACTAATGATCCAGTATCTTTCTCTGATTCTTGCTAGAACATGTTCTTTACCTACATGTCAGCTTGCTTCGTGTAGGTTTCTGGCTATCAGAGTAGCTACATGGTGGCCCCTTGCAATAATCGTCTGGAACTTTCCTTCTTGGTCGAATACAGTTGAATGGAGGCGACCCCCAATACACATGACCCCATGAGAGTTCAGCACAGGCTCTAGCTTGAATAATGGGCTCGATGGCTTCAACTCCTTTCCGCTTTCCAAGGTTTTCATGTCTTCCCTTAAACTTCTGTGTTGTACTGCTCCGACGATCGTCCTTTCCGTGTTTTCTTTCACAGTTAATGGTCCTTTCACAACTGCAGAATGATTAGTCTTTGTCTTTTTTTGCATATATTGCTTCAAGCGCCTTAGCCATGCGACAGCTTTCTTGAGTTTATACCAAGATGAACATCTTTCAATCAACTTGTCTACAAGGCCATATATGTCATCCACTGTGACAAGCACTTCCTTTTGACTTCAGCATCTGTATCAGGTAAGTGTACATTAATATCACTGCTCGGCCAGGTAGACTTATCTTCCCAAAGGAATCTTGGTCCATATATCCATCTTTCGTTGCCAACTATCCTGTCAGCGTCGAGACCCCGGGACGCATCATCAGCGAGATTAAGCTTCGAGTTCACATGACGCCCCTGAACTACCCACGAGCCGTCCAGAATGAGGGTTATCCTGTTGGCGACAAATGTGTGGAAACGCTTGCTTTCATTTCTCAGGTACTGTAAAACTACAGTACTGTCAGTTCAGAATGTTGACTCATGGATTTCCATCTTTTGTTCTCTTCCAAGGGCTCGGTCTAGTTTCGCAGATATCACCGCCGCTGATAATTCCCAACGAGGGACAGTTATCTACTTTATTGGGGTAAGTCTTG
The DNA here is from genome assembly GCA_016165875.1 of Acanthopleura granulata. Lineage (NCBI taxonomy): Eukaryota > Metazoa > Mollusca > Polyplacophora > Chitonida > Chitonidae > Acanthopleura > Acanthopleura granulata. The sequence continues at coordinate 20,244,373 of JABBOT010000004.1, forward strand.
ATTTGCCAACGAGAAGACTACAATGAACTTGACCATCCCCGTTCACTGCCCTAAGGTAAGACACAGAACGGTAGCCCTCTACAGATACATCAGAGAAGTGGTGCAACTCTCGGGTAACCACCTTCCCAAAATCACTTGGTAAGATGCAACGGCACATCTTCAATCCATCTGGACCATGCTTTCTCACTTTCAGGTGTTAGAGGCTCGTCCCAACCTTTCTACAACTTTGTTTCTTCTTGGAACATCTTCTTGGCTTGAAGAATGAATGGGCACACAAGTCCAAGATGGTAATAAATGGAACTTATGACGCTTATCAAACCACGACGTGTCACTGGCTTCGTTTTACATTGAGCTCTGTATTCCACTGAACTCCCAATGCTCTTTCGGTTGGAAGTGTGCTCGTTTCCAAGTTTAGATCTTGGATTGCTTTAGCCCTCTTCTACACGGGGATAGAATTAAGGACATGGTGACTGTTACTCATCCCATTATTGAGATCGAATCCTCCCCTTTGAAGCAAATCACAGAACTCACTGACCAATTTCACTGCCTTTACCTCAGTATCAACTGGCTTCAGACAATCGTCTATATAGAAATTGTCAATTACTGTCTCAACCACTTCTTGACCAAAGTCGTCTTGATTATCTTCAGCTGTACTTGGGCACTACACACCACCAAAAAGGTAAACAGTCATTCGGTGGCCGTCCGAACCTCCATTGACGTCATCATTGCACCAACGAAAACGAGGAACGTCTCTGTCTTCCGCATTGACCTTAATTTGGTGAAACATTGCTGTAACATCTGCCATCATCGCAACCTTTTCTTCACGGAAACGCAACAACACACCAAGTAGTTTGTTAATTAAATCTGGCCCCTGCAAAACTTCCTCGTTCAAGGAAGCCCCACAGTATTTTGCTGGGCAATCAAACACAACTCTTAACTTTTCCGGCTTGTTTTCGTTAAGAACAGCATAATGAGGAAGGTACCATGTTTTGCCTTTGTTGCACGCTGAGGTTTCTTATACCTTCTCAGCAAACCCCTTTTTTACGAGTTCCTTAATTTCTGCATCATATCTTTTAAACAATTCTGGGTTCTTTTTAAGAAAGGTAGGTAACTGGGTAGTTGTTGGGAAGATCAGGTGGAGACTGCTTAAAGGGAATCCTCATCTCATAATGCCCATCAATTACCTTGGTTGTTTTGTTCCAAATGTCAGCAACTCTCTGGTCATTTCTTGACGTCTGAGTCAATTCGTCTGACGACTCACTGGCTGTGAGTTTCCAGAATTTCTCTATCTGCTGAAGTAACTCTTGATCAGCTTTGATGAAATTTGAAACTGCAGTATAACTTGCTCCACTCCCCAAAGGTCCATTTAATGTCCATCCAAACATGGTACGTGTGACGTAGGGTTGGTCTGCCTTGCCGCGTTTTACATCAATTGGAGCCAAAGCCTCCGGCACGTCTTGTCCAATCAACATCATTACCTTTGTATTGTTGTAATTACCACGGGTCATTTTATTCCCTGCAGTCTGTCCACGTCACCCTGGACTTCTACATTTTCTCTTAAGGTTGGCATCTCATTAGCAGAGAATACGTATGGCAGCTGGATGACCTTTCGTTCATGTATATCCCTTGTCTCCAAAGACGTCAAGGCAACGTCAGACTTGCTGTCTGCTTTCTCGATGGTTGTCAGGGATAGCTTGGTTTGTATTCCGTTTGCTCCTAGTTTATTAAGCAAGGCAGTGGAGCAAAAGGTATTTGTACTGCCGCTGTCCAACAAGGCAAAGGTCTTGATGAATTCTTGTCCATTGTTGGCTCTTACTTTCAATGGAACAATCGGTAATGCAACCTTTGTCAAAATGGCCCCAGTGACCTCGCAAGAGGAGCTACACACTTGCACTTGACTTGTCTTTGGCTTGACATCGGCATGATGTGGGTGCATACTATTATGAATGTCTTTGTCCATCTTTTCAGGCCCCAAATGAAACAGCTGCGGGTGTCTTTTACCACACCCACGAACTGGACAGCATATGACTTCTCACATTCATTTGGCACGTGCTTAGGTGAAAAGCAATAGAAACACAATCTTTTACCACCGGTAAAGTCAAGGCGCTCTTCCGGCTTCATTGTCTTAAACTGTTCACATCTGTACAGTCCATGTTCACCTGAACACATATGACAGTGAAGGGATTTTCTTGACTTCTCATCAGTCGAGAAGGGCATCTACATCTGAAAGTTTTATGTGAGGGCCTTCAGTAATTCTCTTCGTCCAGACTTGTGCGATTGTGAATTGATTTCCAAACCTTTGAGCCAACAACCTTCTGGCCTCTGTGTACCCCACACTGGGATTCATCACTGAACAGCACTCAATGACCTCTCAGGCAATTCTCGTACAGTACTGCAGCAGCCTATTTAGCTTCATGCTCTCTGAAACTGACGTCAACCATACGTTGTCCTCAAATGCCCTAATAAACGTCCAATATTTCAACGGATCTCCGTCAAAATGCATCATGTCTGACTTGGGTAGTTGCATCAAATGCACCATCTGTTGTTGTAACGACAATGACCTTTGTTCATTTGAGATTTCACTTTGATTTACTGGGGATGAATGGGGAACAAATGACGAATATTCATGGGGTTTAGTATGTCCATCAAATAGCTCATTCATGTTATATTGTGTGTACTCACTTACCAGTGGTGATTTATTGGTTATAGGTGACACTGGCGACCACTCCTCTGCTCTGGGATTTAACTTGGACATACTATCACCAGTAAAGTTGATCACCAATACCTGTGATTTAGCAGGTCTATGTTTGCTGCTTGTCTCGGATCTGTTATCAAATTGATCGTAAACATTCTCTTGTGCTTCTAGAGCATTTATCTCTTCCTCCATTTTTAACTTTTCTTCCATCTGATTTAGTTCCATTTGTTTACGTTTTAGTTCATAAGCCTAGCCTTAGATGCTACATTTGCTACCATTACTTTAACCTTGGAATTTGCTACAGATGATCTTGAGTGGTTACTTTTACTTGAGCCTGCTTGACCTACAGAATCACCAGGTTCGACGCCATCTAATAAAAAGTTTGGTAAACTGTCCATTTCTCTACTGTTTGCACTTTCCAATTCCTCAATTCTGAGAACAATTGTTCTTGAACTTTGTGTAGTCGACAAATTCAGACCAACACGTTTATTCAGAACACATGAGGCACTTTATTACAGCTCCATATCCAATATATACAAACCATTGCTTTGTTATCCATGAATTCTTCAAAACATCAGCAAACCATAAGTCAGAGCCAATACCATTGATCGTCACAGCGATCGAGCGTGCGTGTACGTCAACGTCATCGTGAACGTGGACGTGAACGTGGTTCAAGCTGTACAAAGAATACAAGACACCCGAATTTAGAACAGCATCAAATCTTAAAATAATCATTAACTTTGCTCAATCTGTTTCTCGACCATCGCTAAAGTAATGACGTCACATTCACACATCAATGTTAATGCACAATATTTTCACGATTACTACATGTACTTGTTGTCGTTACGATTAAATGCACCAGTTTTGATGAGCTTTAGTCATTTGAAATTATAGCCTAAGTTTGTATACATGTGAAACAACAACAACATCAGTCACAGCTACATGATACGACGAACTTATTCATTCGGCAGACATACATACCAACTCAAAGGTTAAGGAATAAAAAATATGAAACTCACAATATGAAACTGCGCGTATTTTGGGGTCCACAATAATCAGAACTCTCGTGTTTATAAACATTTAACTTTAATAAACTTTGCCGGAACTCTCGGCTCATTCCAAGAAACATCCATCCCCCTTCTCTCTAACTCGCAACACCCTCCTATCGCAGGACCCTTATTGTTAGGTCTTTCAGGAAGGGAGGGACCGGGTGAAACAAAAACCTGAACTTGTACAATCTATCACAACTACGACAAAAGAGTATGCTATATCTTTTACAGTCATGAGCGGAATCTCCAGCTGTCTTGCGTCGGCGACATTTAAATTCCATGCTTCTCAGTTTTGATGCCTGTCAACGTTGAATGTACAAACCAAACTCTGGACTATCAGGGAAATGACACACCCTTTGGAGTACTACTGATATCATTGCGCAAAAGGGAAGATATCGAGGATCTTACGATAAAGGCCGAAGGGTCTGGAACATATCCTTTTTATGTGGTAAAATTAGATTCTCGTTGCTAAGGTATTTGGGATTGCACTAACCATTTCCCCCTTTCAGGATTAGCGTATTATTACTAATAGATTGAAACGAAAATTAGATATGAAGGCGGAAACTCTTCCGCCTAGGAGACATCTTAAATCCTTTACAAAACATAATTCTCGGAGATATTGGAAATTTTTGATCATGGCCATTTATCATTGCCTGACTCACAAGTCACACAAACGCTTAACCAACGAAGAAAGACTTTATATTTCTAGTTTTATCAAATTTTGTAGGAATTTTATATCGGTTCTTAATTTTAACATTAAAACGCACTCTAACACTATGACAAGGGCGGAATTAAGTTAAAGCTAATAAGAAAAATGTTTAAATGTAACATTTTACCAATTACCGACATATTGGCCAAAACTTTTTTCTTTTCTTTGTATTTCTTCAAACAAATATAATTCCTTGAAATAAACTGTATGGATATATTTAGAATGCCATTCTATTATAATAAATATACAAAAAGATTTGAATTTAAAATATGTACAGAAAGAAACCCCTTATTTTTATGCTTATTCTTCTGCGGTTTAATATTAGTAGCTTTAGTCCGTTCATGAAAAGGTTTCATGAGACTTCGATGGTATTCTAAAAAGAGATTCCTGCTTTCTTGAATATTTACACCCTCGATATTAAACCGACGTCATCGGATGAATCTTGAGCTGATGAAGTTGTCGAAGCGGAGTAGTTAAACGATTCCAAGGTACGGCCGCAGAAGGAGCTATTGGCTTCCCTCAACAAACTGTAGTGCCAAATTATAAGAAAAAACACCTTCGCTCGCCTCGCTGGGGTTAGAAAGTAATAAGTCGGTAAGTGGTGGCATGAGCCTACATCCACGGAAATGCTGTCCGTCTTTCTAGACCACACGGTAACAATGAGGAGGTTATAGCTTGACCAGGTCCATTTCACACATGGAGGATCGGAACTGATTTGTCTGGCGAGGGAAATTATGGGATATTACCGACACCGTAGTGGAACGTCTATTTGGAGAACTCTAAAGTCCAGACAGCTGATCAACAACGCTCTGATCGAATCTCTCTTAATGATTTAAATCTGAAAGTATCATATTAAAGAGTTTTAACTGGGTTACAAATCACTGGAACCTTAGCCAAAGAAGATGAAAGTTGTAAAATGTTTCACATGATCAATTTCAACTAAGTCATGGCTGTTTAATATATATCGAATGCACAAAGTACAATGTAATTTGATATGGAAGTATAATGGTGTCTACAATTTAAGATGATTTTAATAAGCTTAGTCAGCCCTTTAGTTATGAAGGAATATAGTATTAATCCAAAATACTTTGGATTCATTTTTTGCGCTATAAACTTCCAGCAAAATGATGTTCAAAAAATGAGCGTAAATCCTGTGAAGCGTCAGGAATAAAAAAAAGCACTGTAGTGAATAAGATTTAAATTGGCCCCATGAAGTCGACGTCCTTTGCTTTTAGCAAGATGTGTGGGGCACATGGCACATCTGTGGAGCTAACTGATCTGGCTAACCATATCGATCCGGGCAAAATTCTTGGAATCACTTTGAGTGGAAATGCTGAAAACCTCTGACACAGCAACACCCGGTATTGGCGGTACCGCCATGATATCTTTCAGCGTTGGGTCTCTCAACTGAGTGATACCGTCAAGAACGGCCCGTGCTGCAACGGCGAAATTCGCAAACGCTGATGGAATGTCCAGTGATTTTAGAGGATGCATAAGGTCCAACGAAAGAAGCTCTCGAAAGTAACACCTTCATAAAAACTATCCACAGTACAGCCACCATTCATATGTTATTTGTCGAAGGTGAGGAAATATTTTTGAAGATAACCGAATAAGCCATTCAGAACAGAGGTTAATAATCAATTGAGGTAATCAACTCTTGCATAACTCTAAAATCAACACAAGCACCAAAGTGTTTTTGTGTCAACGAGTTGCTTGAAGTAACAGTGAACCGTAGAATCATTCACAGAAAGCGCCTTTCTTTGTCAAATGCTATCAGTATTTGAAACTTAATTCACCATCTAAAAATTATATACTAAAATCTTTGATCTAACGGAGGCTAACATAGTGGTAGACCAAAGAATCCGCTTTATACGTGCCCGAATATTACTAACTGGAAATTATAGAGGGCCCAAATATAGTTGTGACATTTGCTATATGGACAAAAATTTTCTACCCACGTGGTTTAATACTTTAATGCAAGTAAGTTAATACAGAAAGTCATAGAATACTTGGAAAAGTTTTATTAAAATAACAATTCTGAAGAAAGCATAGATAACAACTTCATTAACTCTCTGACATGTAATATACCCCCTGTTGTTTCACATTATGAACTAGGCACAGCAAAGATCAAAGGGTTAAATATTGTGTTTGTGTGTTTAGAATACCATGTACGGGAATAAACTAGTCTTGTTCTGTATCATCCACTATTTCCAGTTTATTCAAAACACCCTTGGTTCCGATGGACGGTTTACAGTCAGCTTAATGAGGCAATATGGAATGAGAACTCTGATATATGGCAGAAAATGTCGACAGTAGATCCTGCCCCAACGTGCATACCGGTATACAGGTGACAGAACCAGGCTATTTTAAAGCTTGAGATCAGACATGATTAATACTCCTTGGAGGGGAAAAAAGCCGACAGTTTATTTGAAATCTGCAGATATTAGGCGATTCAGACAAAGTACAGGGTTAAAGACATCTTAAAGGTAAATCAATTTGTTCTTGAAATTCTTATCGTCGTTGTTTCAGCTTGAGCCTGCAAACGGTGGAGTGTCTCTTACAAGATTGATGTATCTACTGCCACAAGAATTATGGGCAATTCAAAGTCCAAATTACAACCCCATAACCGTTTGTCAGTTGGCACATTTATAAAGTGCATGATTTCTACACTAAAACTAATTGACAGCGTGGCTTTTGGGTTTACCTGGGGAAGAGACAAGCAAATCATCACATTTACCTTTCGTTGCCCAATTGCGACATTCGCAGGTTAAGTATTTCAACAAACGTACCCATCCCTTATCGATCGGCATCTGGCAGCTTTAATCGTCTAAGATCTAAATGATCTAAAGCAGTATTTTAAAAAATTATATGCATGTATACATTTAAAGGTACAAACTATCGCTATTTATTGAATAGCTCCCAAGAATGGATGAAGTATGCTTTGGTTAAACGATTGCCTCCTGATTAGGAAACTTAGCCTTTATGTTTGTCACAATCTTGAAAATCAAAGCCAAAGACACAGACTTGACATTATATATATCACTGATATACTACCTACATAATAACATATAATAAAATGGACATCATTTTACATCTGATTCATGCCAACACCAGCAACCTGATCACCATTTACCGCAGGTTCAAGATTGTGTTACCATGTGGCATATGCTGCTGTGATCATGAGATCCACAAAATTGGACCCGCAAGGATATAAAACATTTTTGTTTCATATGTATTGTTTTCCGTTGGTAATATAGTTAATACAACAGAAAGCACCTGTCTACACAATTTGGATGTGAACGGCAAGACAAGGAACGTTATGATTGATATATGATCCAGATGTTTAACTTACAAGATAATCACGAAATGGTCGCTGTGATAAGGGATTACATCATTAAGTTTGTATTAACCCCCAAAGCACACGATGGGTCCAGTTATTTGACCGACGATCATTGCTTTGTCATGACACATGAGGGGGTCTACTCTAAAAACGATGGTTGTATCTTTGGAATAAAAAATTTGGCAAAAGGTATTCCAAATAAGATATTACTCTACAATGGCAGTTTCTATTGCACTGAATAATCACTCTATTTTAGAACACCATTTCCCTAGTGATCAGGTTCCAATTGCTCTTTCAATGTCCAGTTCAATCTTGACTACTCCTTTTAATATTTCTGCATTTCGATGCGTATAATCACAATCCTTATAGTGTGTCTCACTCTTTACGTTCGCTTTACATCACCATTAGACAAACTTCACCTTTAGATTCTATGCGACGCATAGGCTTGTTTAGGCTTATTTTCACTGATGTCCTCGCCTAAGAAGCATTCATCAGTACAATATGTTTACGATGTCCATTAGAATCATGTCGTGTATACTTTAAATAAAAAAGACTTCTGTATCAAGTATTACTGGAAACGAAGGTTAAGACAGCGTTTTTTGTTGTTTGACATCACTTTCTGTCACACCTTTCTGTAAATTGATTCATACTATCAGGCTCGGTAGCCATTCGTCATAGTGGGAGGGTGCGTCCGAAGGCAAGATTAACAGCTTTTCTAACCAATTATGACGAAAAATCCGGTTTTTCAGTCTTCAGGAGACGCCTTCTACACGCTTTTTGGATTGATAAAAATATATAAAAACAAATATGAACAGAGTCGCACTGCTACAAAGGGATACATTCACCACATCAAATGTGACAAAACCGAAATTTACAAGAGCTGGAAGTTCAAACGAGTGTTATGCATGTACAGGCAACGCGTTTTCAGCAATCTTCATATAACAAGCGATTATCCTCATGTGACACGCCACAAGGACGCACCCACATCGTCCATCAAGTCAGGCTGGCGGAATGGAACGCTGGCACCATACCCACTTACGCGCAGAGGTAACTCGATTGCGTATCTGTGACTCTTTAATGCCCCATGCGATTGATGTCTTCTCATTCCATTTAATTAGACGCGGAATAAAGACTGTAACCGGGTGAAATAAATTGGTCACTGCAGTCTACAGTGTCGGAGATAAACCTTGCCTGATTATACGATGAAGAGTGAAGCTGCACAGGTGGTTGGGGAAGAGAAAGCTTCACGACAACCACCCACCCACACACATGCTGTACTTTCTTTCGTTTCTCCACAGTTCTTGTGCTTTCAAGAATAGTCCAACCGACACATGAGTGAGTACTGATGCCAGTTATTGACGATTAGAAGACTAGCTGTATTAAAACAAATAGCGATTCCAAAAAAGTATTTGCACATTGTGAACAACATCTGTTTTATTTCTATTGTTAATTAACAGTGAATATTGATTCCTTTCTATGGGTATGTGGACACGCTGTGTCTCGCAAATATACTGCATTACTCTGGCTGGGAGAGCATGAGCTTCCCGTGCATTATGGAGCTAAAATGTAAGAATCTGTTCACCTTAACTAAATACAGCTTGATGCCAAAGAAACCGTGTATATTTACATTCAATGCTCAAGTTTGCAGAACGCCGTTCTGATGATGGGGACTTCCAAATGCAAGTAAACATGTTATTAAGTAATAGAACCGCCAATATTCCGTCTGTACACAGAAATGTAATTACATTAACAAAAGTCATTAATTATAAAGTGGTGTACAGTTTGAGGTAAGCGTGGAATAAATATATTCAGTGTTAAAACCTAAGACACCAGTCTTTTTTAACATCCGCGTGTTGTACTCAGATCATTGAGTCTGTAACATATATCAAATACACCAGCCACTTAGATGCGTCCTTGCCGGTATGCTAAGAGGCTATAAAGTTAAATAAACTATTACAGGATCAGGATTTTATATAGATATTAGATTACCTCTAATCACGCACAGATACATGATACATGATACTCTATGGCACATTTGTACCGACCCCTTTTAATAAGGTATTCTGCCTTAAGACTACATACAAGAGTGTGGAAGATCCTTGTGTTTTAAAGGACCAGAAAGCCTGAGAGGCGGGACCGTGATATGCATCCTACGTACCGGCATTGACATCACAATGTGGGTGTTTTAATGACAGATCGTGGCGGTGTGAAGCAATACAGCAATACAAAACTACTATACGCGCTTGTGAGAAGCAGGTTAACACACGTGCGCCTTATGGTGAACATCTCATCCACGCGACAGAAATGAAAACTGACACTTAATCCTATAACTGTTTCGCTGTATCCTCAATCGAGTTTGAGAAGAGACCAAAGGGAAAGACTGTAAGATATAACTAAAAGGAAAATAGAATAGTTGTTATAATAGGGAGAATTCTTATTTTCTTATACATCACTTGGAAATAGGGTCTAATCTTAGAAACTGAATCTTAGATAAAGGAAAGACAAGTGAAGTATTTTCGAGGGATACCTGCTATAAAATGACTTCAGTCTTAAGTTTATCATTATGATTTTATGAATGTAAATGATTTTCTTCATAGGCCCAGAAAATTCATTTGCTTCTTTTCGCCATCACTTAAAACAGTTGACTATGAATTTTGTATTTTGAAAACTCTTCTTGCGATCACTGAACCGGAATGTCCATTTTAGTTGATGGCTGGTATACGAATGTCTGTTTCGACACCTAATTTCCCTGTATTACGCATGAAGATACTGGAAACTTGAAAGGAGTTTCAAACAGGTAGAAATGTCCGATTACAAATGTGGAAAATTACGATTATGATGCCAAAGTTTTCCTGGTATTATCTCTTCTTACTTAATGAAGTTAAAATGTAGAGAAATTCAGAAAGCAAATGGTACATTATTCTCACGCACTGTGCACTAAGTATAAATGGAAAGGTAAACTTTCAGAAATAAATAAAGCTATTTTGATTACAAGGTAAAGATATGGATGCATTGTCAAACTTAACATAGGATTCTTTGATGGTGAACACATGTATCAGCACTTTATAAGAGCATCATACGTTACACCTTTTGCTAAAGACTTATACCGTTTACGAAGACGTAAAGACCACACCGGCTGATAACCTGAAAGCATTGAAAACAGACCACATTAATAGGATGTCCCAACATATTCACCTAATAATCTACCTTGACAGGTCAATCTGATTAAAACATTGATGTTCCCAAAAGATTGTTGTCGCAGAAGTTGAAGAATTATAATACAGTGAATGTATTAATTTGTGAACCAAAATGCATCTGTGTCGCAATCGAATTACTTTAGGGTTTCTGCAGTATAATGTATGCGTAAATATGCCTCCATGTTGTACTACTACTTTGTAAAAATTCTAAGGTTTTAGTGAATTTATCTTAAAGTGTAGATCGTCATCTAACTGATTGAATATCTGAGGGATGTCAGTTGGTGCCTCAGCATTACTGGTTTACTGAACCTGACGAAACTGACTGAAATATAGCGTTTTTTTGACATCTGGGACTTAACCAACATAAACTTGTTGCACAAGAAGTCATATACGTACTAAGTATAAGTAAAAATAAAGCGGATATATTGTGAATTCTGCTGAAAGGTCAGTTCCCTTTATATTGCCACGCACAGCGACGGCGAAAGGGCATTCTTAAAGTTGGAACCACCCTCAGTGAGTATGATAGTTACAAAATGCAGTCTGTCAGTTAATCGATCTCTCAACAGGATATTCTTTCTCATTTCGTGCGCTTTTCTTTTTCATTACAGTTCACACCTTATTTATATAACTGGAAAATATTAACAACGAATATCCTGTAACTCCAAAAATGCCCATGTTATTGCCATGTGTCATAAAACTTAAGACTGGTGAGACTAATCTGTTTGCAGTCTGCGTATTTATTCTTCATAGCCTTACAAGACGATTACGACTTCTGTCACAAATACATGCCTCGGTCTGCGTTGCATCAATTTACCTATCAAATACAGGGCTCCGTAAATACAGTGTTCATGCATTTTAAAATTCTATCAAGAAAGCCTCTCTATCGGTTTTGGTAAATCAGTCATAAAATCCATTTTATGACTTAAGAATAGTGCAGATAATGTGTACTGCGATGCGCAGTTGGATGTATTTTGATCATGTTGAACAACTTATAATTATATAGGAACTTCGATATCTCGGATAAGATGTACCAGAAACTCCAGATGCTTCTTCTGGTACATTAAGAATAGAGCACGTTGATCTGGTCAGATGTGAGTGCACTCAGTAAAAGGGAAGTTCCTCTTTGCAGAAAACAGCACATGGCTTATATAATTTTTTTTTCCGCCGAAGTATACATTTGGCAAGTGTCTAAAGATTTGACGAACGAGGATAGTACAAACATGTCATGGTATTCATGAGCATGAACACAGAACGGTGGGTTGGCTGCTTCAAAAGTGCGTGAACCATTACCTATCATTCAGAGGCCTATTCACTGACCAGTTATGGGATAGTATCAACCAGCATTATCCATGCGCATTTGTCTTGTTTTTTCTCTGTCGTTGCAGTTATTGGATAACAGACTAGATAATAGGCAGCTAATACTTCGCACCTGGTATCTTCTAGACGTCACTGCCATTGACGGTTCTGATTGCTATAAAATTGATCTTAGCTATATCTGACAAACACGTTTTCGTTCGTGATGCGTTTTTGCCTCATGTTCAGTATCGCACCGAAATATCTTGCGTTCATTTCTTTCCTATGTCGAGGGTTGCAAAATAGCTGAGAAATTGTACTGTTTTGACAAACCTGACGATATATCATTTGATATGACGACTAGAGAGAAGTACTTATATGCAGAGAAAAGAATGAAAAAGAGCTGGATAGATGTCACTACTTTTTTGCACAAGAAGGTAGCTTATCCTGAAAAAACCCCCACAATGCACTATAATACGATGATGATTGTGTTGAACAGTAGGCGTTATTTTAATAAACCGTTTTGCAGTCATAAACTCATCATGTAGCCCTAGGTGAGTTCCTAGGTTGACAAACACATTTCACTGTGTTTGTAAAAGTTATTTATGTACTTATTTATTTATTGATTTGATTGGTGTTTTACGCCGTGCTCACGAATATTTCACTTAATACGAGGGCGGGTCAGCATTATGGTGGGAGGAAACCGGACAGAGCCCAGGATAAACCCACGACAGTCTGCAGGCTGCTGACAAAACTTTCCACGTGCTGTAGGAGAGGAACTCACAACAACTGCATTGGTGAGAAGGCCCTGGTTTATTGCGCTGCGCTAGATGTTCCTTTATTACTTATATGTTTGATTTCTACTTTACGTCCACATCTGATTGTCACCAAGGCACACTGGAACAAGGTACGTAGTATGAAGTTTGTTTCCAAACGCAGTTGTTTCTGTAGTTATTAAGTGCATTGATCTCATCATTTTTCTTCAGTTCGGCCTGTATGGACATGACCATAGATTTGATCATAAAACTGACTTTCCAAGCATGTCCTGGAGACGATGACTATGTCTTCACTGTACGCTTGTACCCAGATATGCTCTACATACTACTGCACAGCATTCTCCAATGAAATCATTCCAAAATGCTCCCGACGACGTAAGTATTCTCTTGACAGCGTATCTTGACCACATTTCAAAGAATGAAGTATTAAGATTACAAAAAAGATTCCAAAGGAGAACACTGAATACGTGCTCTCTGTCTGCTGAAGGATGTTTGTACCCTGAGACCAAATATTTTAATTAAATTGAAGACTTGTTTGTCTAGAAATTGTGCTATCTTATTTCAGGAATTAGCATGGATTAGAAAATGACTCCAGAATGACTTTTTGGCCGACGCATAGTCTAAGTTAATGTTTATGGACACTGTGTGACCAGACTGTGGTTTTCTATATGCGATCTGTCTTAGCTCATGTACAGAACAATGTCTACCTCTGCCGATAAGCTCTCAGAAAGCCTGGTCTCAGAAGTAAAATGGGATTGCCTTTGTAGACGTAGTGAGAAGTTATCTCTTATCGAACAGTTTCGGCTATGAGCCAAAAGCACGGTAATTAATAATGTATTGTTGTGTGTATCATCCTTGCACTCATCATCGCTGGCATTAGCTGATCTTGTTTTGACAATGCGACGTCTCAAGCTATCCATTTGTTTGATTTGGCTCTGTCTCTGGCTCTTCACTTACTGTAATGATAAGACTAACAAGTCTGGGAACTTCCAGGGTGTCAGTGAACACATGTCTTCATTTTCATGACGTCATCGCCAGGAAAGCCAAAGTAAAGCTTACAACTTGTCACAAAGTTTACAAGACCATGACTCAAACGTGGTTACCACTAGACGACTGGGGATTAGCAAACCTGGATCAGCTTCATACAACAGTTGGTCAAAAGATTTAAAGATTGAAAAAGTCCAAGTTTAAAGCTGGCTTCAAAAAGCACGTGAGAGTAAAGTGCGACTTCAGTGGCATGTCTTTTTGTGGTTAAGAACACTTTACGATATTAAATACTTTATCCTCGGCGAACAATATATTCTGTGTTGACATACCTACGCCGAAGTTCTGATAATGATGCATTTAATTTCTTCATTTGTGTTTCTGAGTTTTTCGGTTACTATTGTTTTACGGAATTTTTAAAGCACCATTACAATGCATGAATGCGATTATGTGCAGTTCCCGTCAACAAAACGGTTATAAAATGATTTGCTAGCAAAGATGCATCTCTTTGTAAAAGACGCAGTGAAAGTATCCCCCCAAAAAATAAGAGACAAAGGTTTTTCCAGAGGTAAAGTCTTAACACGCTTCGGATATTCACAAGACTGCCAGATTATAAGTGACTTCAATTTTGGTATTATCATTTCATGCATAGTATTAGTTCTGAAAACCTTACATATTGTGTGCACATATATTGCCAGACTGCATACACAAAATATCTTCTTAGGGCGAAGGCTAGTTCAATCATTGTTACTGCAATTTGCATGCAAAATGTATGGTCCATTCTCCTCCATTTTAAGGCGGAGTTACTCTTTGCAAGGTACACCATAGCTGAGATGATTAGTTTGAACCCAGTTCCGCTGGTGACAGAGTGTATAAATTATACCAGCGTGTTGTGTGGGTATACGGCCTGATATTTCGGCGAGAAGATTAATACTTTCACGTTAACTGAAGGTTATTTAAAGTGTTTAACGGGACTATTTTGTTCCAACTGTACAGTAATACATTTATGCAGAACAGAGAACGGATACTTCTGACACCTCTGGTTATTTCTCATAACCGACAGAAAAGAATCTGTTTCAATCAACAGGACCTTTCTGTGATCGGTGCATTTCCTGTGGATGCACAACATTTGTTTCTTTGTCTCTCATCAGAATCTCTCCTATGTTATGTAATGCTCTATTTCTATTTGCTAATGAAACAGTTAATGTTCAAATATGTACAACAAATTAATGCTCACACACTGGGGCGGAGACGAAGATGAAGATGAAGATGAAGACGAAAATGGCGCGAAACTCCATGCTCTGCATGCTCACGAAGATCGCTCTTGAGTGTCAAACTAAAGGAAACTTCTCCCGTTTGACAAGAGAAAAGAGTTAAAACTCGGATTGTGTTTCTGTTTTTCCCAAATTTTCACTCCCTATCCCGTACACTTAATTCTGTTACAATTCTTTGAAACATCAATGACCTTGGAATCTCATTCCCTTTGGGGAAAAGTGAATTTAGATCATATTCCCTTATTGTTCAGGGGTGGGCAAGTTTTAGCGGAGGATACCGTTCCATATAAATAAAAATCAGACAGATTGCCCTATGCATTGGGTAGAAGCCCACGTAAGAATTGGAATCCTTGAGCAAAAATCCTGAAGTAAGTAATTTTTTATATTTTTTGATACCTTTGACGCTGTATATTTTCCTTAATGGCCCTCTTTGTTTCACGTTCTGGTCTTGTTGAAGGCGGTCAAGTGTGCGATTCCAGGCCTGGCTGATTCAGTCGCGGCTTCACGTCATGTATGGCGATGATGAGGCGCGGTGGTTTCCATACGTTCCTCAGTCCATAAGGTGGACTTACCCTTGTATTCGTCAATAACACCACCTACGTCCACAGTTTACATGATCATCGACCTGCGTTAGGAGAAATACGCGATTAGTCTGGATTCTAACTTTATGGAGAAAGACCCGGACGAGAGCTGGACAAACAGGCGTAAGATTTCATAGTTTCCTTATCGAAAAGCAGTAAACTGGAAGTAATGTGAATCGATATGCCCCTCTTCTCTGGCGCCTATGCTGGATAAACTTGACACTGGAGGACTGATCATGTTTAGAAACCGAGGCGCGCTTGGGAGGGGGGAGATATGCGTCCATTAATAAAGTGAATAAAAAATGACAATCATCGTGCCGCATTGATGACACCTGATTAAAGGGCATCAGTTTCAGTACAGGGTTGCAATCTTGCTTCAAGTTAGCGATTCATTGTGATGAATTAGGGGTTGCAGGAAGTGATCTGGTTTCTAAGACCAATTTTTTGGCAAGATTCAAGGACAAGATTCAAGGTATTAAAATGTCACCCAATGATCTGTGTCAGTATTATGTTGCCAAGCTTTTGTCTCCTTCTGCTAAGGTCAATCATACTTCCCCCAGGTAAGGCATATCATGACATAGCTGCATAGCGATTCCTTTAAGGAAATAAACTCAGGAGAACATCATAATAAAGATGATAAGTAATACTCTTTAGTGTTACCATGGGTTTCTTATTTGAACGAAATAACAGTATATTTTATCCGGCAAATGCAGAAAGCGAAAATATTGTCTGGTCAGAATAACGAGTTAAACTGCCTATTTGTGGCTGAATACAGAAATGTAAATATCATTATCTACTTGGAAAGAGTAGATAATGTTTCCTTTTATGGGAAATGAATGTGGGTCGCTAACATTCACATTCGTATGAGTGCACTTATGAATCTACCACTTGCACACGCTGGTTTAATCGTTAGCCACAGGTGTTTAGTCACTAATGTTGCACCATCGAAATTAGCTTGTCTATACATATGAACACCGAAACATTTTTAAAGGAAAAAAAAAAAGAAAATGAAGTAAAAACATCAGTAGAAAAATAATTCAAAGACAAGACAACTAGGAAAGACGATGTCGTGTCATTCGTGCTCATTGGCAAAACAGCATTCGGGTGATGTTATCGTGTAGGGATGTAAATATAACTCGCCCGTGATTGGTTAAAATTGATATCTTAGGGTTTTCAGTTTTCTCGAGGTACGCTTACCTCTAACTGCAATATCTCGGCCATGCAACATAAAAAGAATAAAACGTATACATTTTCAAACTTCATGTGGGATGCATATAACTTTTGGTCAAGTGATATCCTTTCTACGAACAGGGTATCTGAAAAGACCACTTATATTTTTAGACTTCGTTTTACAATTTAAAACGTTTATAAAAAGAATTGCTTTGGTTAACTAGATGTAATTAGTAATTGAAATGTTGAGCTTTATCTGACTTGCCCTCGTTGTTGCATTTTGACAGGAAATGAATAATTAATACACACAAATATTCTCTGCTAAAACGTCAGACGTTAAACACGGTATCCCAGTACTTCTGGACTGAACTCTCGTTGGTTGAATGGGTAGGAAAATAGGACGCTAGATTGTTACCGGAACAGAATAATTGCATTTCTGAGCATGTAATTTTTTCCTTTTTTAGGTTATTTTCAAAGCGTCTGTGTAAAGCTTTTTCTGTAGACCCTCTTTTCATGGCACTGGTCGATTAAAGTCTTTGTGAGATGAAGACGTACAAAAATAACACAAAACACAGGTTCAGTGAGTGCTGCGTGACAAAAGCTTGACCGACACAAACCATGGGAAAGCTAGGTCCACAGTGATTGACAGTTGTAAAAGGATGGTTAATATTTCGATCATTCAAATTTCAAAGCTTTGTTGTTCTGCCTGTTCTCCAAAGACATGTGATTTTCGCGACGCGTGGTGATAATGTTATACATGTATTTATACAATTGCTTACTCGCGTCAGCATGGGAGGATTTAGCATTAATTTTACATGAACACATACGAAAAGCTCACGTGTTGTAAAGAATGTGCACTAACATGAGAAGTCCAATACAGTAAATTTTAAGTGAACACAGAGCCTATCACTAAATATATAGAAAAAAGTAATACGCCAAAAAAGGTATCGCAAAAATATTTCAAAAATCCAAATGCGTTTTAAAAACCAAGAAGATGGAATACAACTCTAGGAATAGTGCATTATCGAACACTTCACTCCAATCAACCATGTGGCAGAAGCCCTGAAGGTCGTGGGCAACCAACAGCCATGACCGATACCAGAGAAATAAATCTAAATTTGAGGTTATTTTAAGTGTTAAACCTCTCCAAATATTTTGGCCCAACTGTATAGCAATAGATTTAGGTGGAACTGAGAAAGTCTACCTTTGTCACAATGAATGTGCAGGAGGCTGCTGTAATTTATCGGGTCGAGTTGTCAAGTTAGCCAGGACAGCCATTTCCTGAGAATAAGAAGATTTCGTGGCCCAATTTTTTATTTTTTCATTTCATAAGCCAGATTAACAAAGAAAATGTGTTACAAACATCGGCAGAAAAGAATCTGTTCCAAATACCGTGGCTTGGTGTTGATACACCCATTCAGGTGGAGAGGAGAGCTGCGGAAAGGACCACCCAGAGACGACGCTCTGTCCTCCAAGTTCCCCCTGAAAGATGGCCGAGCTCAAACAAACGTCGGCCGGTTTGGAAACAAGACAGAGCTGAAATTCTAGAGCTGGGTATCAGGCGTTTTTTCTTTTCTGCTCTTTTTTGCATAGAATGTTTTGGCCTGATCACAAACGCTTGCATGTAAGTTTGACGATTGTGCGGTGTTGTTTATTACCGATGCAGCAGAGCTCCGAGGCAATGTGACGTCACTTCAGATGGCTAACACGGCAGAATAACGTCACCAAATGAGCGGCTAGGTAGTGACGATTTAATTGTTAACTTTAACAATGCCTGAAGTAGAATTAAAATTATCCATCAAATCGCCATTAGATTTATTTATCAAAATCGTTGATGTTATATAAAACCTGAAAAACAAAAACAACAACAAAGAAGATGAACTTGAAATTTAGAGTCTGTAATATGGTCTCATAGAGAGGCCAGTTGTCTGGGTGTCAATTAGCGTTGGTTATTGGTCCAGTCATATACCGTAAAAGCAGACCAGAAAATGGCTATGTAATTGAGGGAAGCCTGGCAAATCTAATACCACAGGAGCGTTTCCAGAGCCATAGCAGACATACACACTGTGCTCCAGTCCTGTGATCTCGCTCACCTCTTATCTTCCCCAGACAAAGCTCCTCTCATCGACGCCGACCCTCGTAACACCTGGCCCACAAATGCTGCGCTAATCCCAGCTTAGTAACTGACGAAGGCCTTTAATATCTAGTCCGAGATAGTTATTGGTTGAACACTTGACCAACTGCCAAACCGTATCATCCCGTTACAATGTTAACAGTAATACCTCATTATAGCGTAGTCAGCCTAATAAAATGCCCGCTGTAACGCTGAGAATACTCAGAATTACTCTCTTGAAGCATTGTAGTGGTGCAGATAAGTATTGTAAAGCAAACAATACGACAATAAGAATCAGTTGCTTTCTTGCAGCATTTACCCATTCCTTGTTTAACACAAATGCTTATACCCCCACCCCCCGCCCCGGAACACACACAGACACGCTTACTATAATACCACGTTTAGGCAGTCGATGTCGTTTGCAACGACACGCTCAAGGACAGGTTCATTATAGCATCAGCAATTGTCGACAGCAAGGTTCCTCCACACTTAAGCATTGCTCTTGGTGTTTGATTCGAGGAATTCGAGGGCGTGTCAACAGGCCATCACTCGTACATATATAGCTGATTTGACTATTTTAGTGGCAAAAATTGTAATATTTTCTGAAAATTTAATGGTAAATGAAATACATTCTCTGCGTCATGAATACCCCACTCATATTTCCCTTGGAACATTTTTTTTCTCGCATTCACTTGTTTATGGGATGTATTACCCAGCGGTGGGTATTCCACCACCACAGCCAGTATAGCAAGTTCGACTGCTTCTTGTCAATATGAGTGATACGTCTTCATTTACTCTGAGGGATATGGCTCACTGTGCAAGTTAGGCATAGCCACGCGACCCGCTAAAGTCACTCTTATCTGACACCGGTAATCCCTGCAGCGTGGTTTATTCCCCTGACAGGCCATTGTCTGACAGTGCATCCCTTATATCCACCAGGATGGTAATGTTCTTCGGAAGGTGACCGGTAATGCATTACCCTCAGCCAATCTACCACTGACAAAGGCTACTTTTTCTCGTTGCTACGGGAATCGTTGTCCGCCTACCGCCTTAACTGTGGTGATAATGTTAAACTCCCTTTCATTTTTAACGATTAATACATGGCTTTATTCGTATGTAAATGCAAGCACGTAGATGATACTCTTGCTTTTACGAATTATGTTCTGTTCGTGAATTTAACTCAAGATTTAGGGCAATGAAGCTCGTGCAAGGAATTTCACCCAAACTCAAAAAATTAACCTTGCTTCTAGTGTTCCTGATTTATGGCCTTGATGTTGTGAATATATCTTCACACGTGACGAACTACGACTTACTGTAACGGTTAACGCCAGAATTCGCAAGAGCGACCAAGATAGCCGAGAGGACCTTTTCCAAATCAAGTATTGAAAAGCCTTGCGTAAATTCAAAGATGCATGTAATATAAAAGACTACACAGAGAGTAAAACCAGAGCAACGACAACAGTGTGACAGTTGGCAAATAGTCACATACCATCCGTGAGATCTGGCCACTTAGGACCACAACTCTGGTTAAACTCTTGAGACGACCCCCTAACACTAATTATAAACAGCTTTCAAACTCAGCGTCTGTTTTACATCTTAGAGATAATTACATCAGTGATGTGTATAACTATGTATTGATATAATTCAAATATAGTTACGTTAATATACACACGGTCACAAGAAGTACCAGATCAATCCTCCACTGATTACCACTCTAATGTCCAACGTCTGCAAAGCATCCTGTAAGTTTACAACTTACACCCCACAGCACCATGGCTTAAGCAGAACTCGGATACGAAAATGGAGTGATGTTAATTTCGCTGTATTAGATGCAACTGGTCTAGAATTATTCTCAAAATGCTATGATTTCATAATAATATAGACTAATAAGACTCTCATTTAAGAAGCATGAAACCTATAGGCCTATGGGTGGCTAAGTCCACCAAATAGGCACTGAAAGATACGTCTCATGTATGCTCATCTGATGAAGACAAAACGCTAACCAATTTGAGTGGTTGTAATATCCAGTATTCGTATAGATAATTCACCAGAACTAGCAAAAGACGCTTACCATTTTGGACAGAACATTTCTATAAACCCTAACAAAATTATTTGGCTTAATTTCCAGCTCACGCAAAGGGGTGAAATTTTGTTCCTGGCGAAACAAATCTGTTTGCCTCTGTATCGAGTTTCCTTCCCACACCTGTGACATGTAACACGCCTTCAAGTCTTACCAAACCGTTTTCTAGTCTCAGACTGTAACATCTTTGATTGTCCTGCTCTGAACTCTTGCTCTTTGAATGTGACTTCTGATCAGACTTATACATGACTTCTCCTTCTCAAGTTTGCTGGAATTACTGTACTGGGACATACAGCAACTATCATGAGTTAGCTCACTGTTATCTGCTATCACGGCAGCCTCTTGGCAAATTTGGCCATATAGGCGCGATCTAACATCGAAGTAGTACTGCTTTTAAAATCGCCTATGAAAACCATTTCCCTGAAATGGAATGGCACGGCAAAAATAAGTAAGTATTAGTAGAATTTTTTAGATTGATTTTTTCCACAGCTAAATAAAGTCAATTGTTTTGGTTGTATGGTGGAATGTATAGACCACACAGACATACAGAAAATATGTCAAATATCAAAACATTTAACTACATTTAACTAGGTGAAAAAAATCTGAAAAATAGATATGTAGAGGTACTTTCTTGATTTGTTTATTTCTTTGCATAAAATTATTTTAACTACGTGCTTTCTTCTTATTATGCAGACATGTGTTAAATATGATGACAACACAGCATTTTGAACAGTTCCATACCAATGTCGTCCACTATACTGCATTTAACATCATTGTAATTTTTTTTTTTACAGTGATGATAAGCTGACAAGATGTCGGATTTCACAGGTGAACGTGACGAACTATCACACTGTAGAGTGGCTCTGGTTTTACTATCTGTGCTGTATTCATTTATATGTCAAAATTCTGCGCAATAAGATTCAATGGTTATAGCATACAGCTCATTATTACGCCTCGTATCTTCGCAGATGACCTTTTATCACAGCAGCTTTGATAAAGCGAGAGATACTCATGAAAACACAGCCGAGGCTCTTCACGGCACGTACATTAGCAGTGACCGACAATATTAGGAAGCTTTTTCTAGGAAACCCGTAACTGTGGTCATTGAGAATCTCTAGTATAAAAATCAACATGGCATTTGGCATTTGAAGCCATCCAAGTAATAATCTCACTCGAGTGATTGGTAAAAAAAGCATTCGCTTCATGCAATTTCCATGACTTTCAATGTATTCTAAAGGCTTAAAAAATTGAAACGTGGGATTCAGCACTGCTTTACTGGTTTACAGTCACACGGGTTTGGATTATAGCACTCTATAGGAACACAGAACAAGTATTTTTGGTCACCTGTTGAGTTAATTTCTGGTTATAAATTTAGAGATACTGAAAGATTACTTTCTGTCAAACCACGTTAGGGCACTAGACATTGGCGCCAAATGGTCATACTTCTACCTGGCGAGGGAACTAAAGCCGCTGCCTGTTGCTGTGCAACGACAGGCCAAAACTGCATGGTTTCTTCTCTATTGCCTTTACTAACAGAAGCGTTTGTGAGAGAGAAGACATTAACTAGCCATTTGACCTCATGCTGGGCATACCGCTTTTTAGATTATACTGACAACTCATTTCTGAGCGATTTTATAGTTTTATCTGACGCTTGTCAGACGTCTTTTCCGTCAAATAAGAGAGAGTGATCAGCACTCATTGTGCTCCGATAAGGACGCTCTCGTTTAATCAATCACGGGAGCTTTGGTCTGCGAACAAAATAACGTCAAGTTTAGCCCGCCATTTTTATCGAATTCAGTCTGGGCTAAAGTGGGGGTAATGTGTCCTAACTGTTCAAGCATTTCCACGTAGCGTGGGGACACAAATCGCGTGAGATCTCCAAGTGATGAAAACACGTCAGTTGAAACTACTTTATACTACGTTTTGATTTTTCGTTTGAACGTGGTGAATTAAATAAGAAGGTGGATCATTAGATACTGACCTACATGAAAACATATGTGGTTAAGTGCAATATGGTTAAATAAATGTACTCAGTGTGCCCACTAAGCGCAATATATATGATATTTTGTTGTGAATAAGTCATGAATTGTTCCCAGTGTTCTTTGTCTTGTGGTTTAAACTCCTTTAACTGCAACTGTGTGTGAAGATTGTTAAAACATAGACATCTGTCCTTGCTACCATATTCGGGACATTTTGGTTTTACTCTCTGAGCTCTAGCCATTTATGTTTTATACCTGCATAAACTAGGATTCTGCTGGTGGGTTAAGCATTCCCGTATCATGGTCCCTCTTCACTGATTTCATGTCATTGTTTTTTCCTAATGTGATTACATCAATTCAATGGCTTATGAAACTTCGTCAATATCATTTCTGACTTATTTCACCTAAACGTGTTTCCACCATTGCGCTAGGGGATGTGTCAGT
Organism: Acanthopleura granulata; assembly: GCA_016165875.1. Classification (NCBI taxonomy): domain Eukaryota; kingdom Metazoa; phylum Mollusca; class Polyplacophora; order Chitonida; family Chitonidae; genus Acanthopleura; species Acanthopleura granulata. The sequence goes on from JABBOT010000004.1 coordinate 20,268,057, forward strand.
TGCTATCTTTTAAGCATTTAAAATAAACATTCACTGAGGTAAATTGACAAGATCCGGATTTGGCCGGTAACGTGTGACCATTTGCCTACTACCGCACAATCGTTGCTGGTCTTTTTTGCTCAGGACGCTATAATCTTTTGCTTTAGAAAAGCACTACAGCGTCTGTATCAAGCAGGGTTAACCCAACCAGGCTGCAATATATAACCTATGATTCAACTCCCGCTTAGTGCAAAATTCAATCTTATCAGGTGAGTTGCAAATCTTAAGACCAAAATCATCTTCATATCAACAAACAAGCATATATAATCATATCATTAGCTATATGTTAACGTATCTTTCATTAGATCTCATTTTGAGTGTACTGATGACTTAAGTTAAGCATAAACATGAGATTATATGTCGGCTAAGTCATAAGGGCAAAGGATAAATGGCATGAAGATGTCGGGCACGACAATAAAGTCGAGCTAGCATCCTGTGTAACTTGATGTGATGTGAGTTATAAAAAAGGAGAAATTTCAATTTGGAAATTGTATACTATGCTTACGTCGATAATGATGTACCAAAGTGCTCTCCATAAGGCGTATACATGTATCTTTATGCAACATATTGTGCAGAATGTTATGATTTCAGTCTACCTTATGGGGTTATAATTAAGAAATTGAGGGTCAAGGATACCAAATGCCTTTATTGTTCCTTTCTTAAATTATACCATGAATATAGCATTCTTGTTGCCAAATATGGGCAGATAGTTTAAGATGTCTGGCAGTTTGTTTATGAGGTGTCTAAGTTGTATCTAATTCAGCTGAGCCTTGAATTAGGGACATGCTTATTACATGGTAGATATAAGAGCGTTCAGGACAAAATTCCGCTTAACCTGGGGTTAGGGGTGTATAAGCATTCAGAATAAGTAATTATGACAAGGTAACTCCGACGAAATTCATTTCGACTTTCTCAGTTTTTCTACTTTAATTAAGTCATCCTCAGGAGAAATGTGGTACATTTCTTATTTATTATGCTAAGCTGTTCAGTGTATGAACTACCTAAGAATTCATGTTTAATTTATAAATGTAAGGAAACAAAAGCGTTGAACATACTGCTTTTATGAATAGTTGCATTGAAAGCTCTCCATTGACAAATGACGATTGCTTTGAGTCTTATATGTTACCAGTTTTATTTACTATTTATATACCATTTCTTTCATATTCCTACAATATAGTGTTTAAGATTGGTTTCAGAAATGGGTATGACTGCCGATTATCGACTTATTCATCGACTGGAAGTGTGTGCGAATTTAGATTTCTATGTCCAGGTTGGTAATCACCAAAAGTGAGCTCGGGTACTTGGGATAAATGTTTTGTTAAAGACTGTGCCTTATGGGAGAGTTCTTGGAAGGTGTACTTTGCTGGTTATTGTGTTCAAACACCAGACAGTAATTTGTTTTAAATGCATTTGCGTAAAAAGCGGATGTGTCAAAAGACTTCTCATCATTTTAACCACTATAAACTTTACAAATCCTCACTTTTTGCAAAGTTCCTCGGTATCATTCACCAGAAAAGAAACCACCATCATATAAGTAAAAAATTCTTGAGTATATGGCAATTAAGAATAATCAATCTTTTACTAAAGATGGTTAGAGATGTTATTGATTCTCTTGTTGTAATCATTTGGAAACCCATTTTAAGTTCTGGACTTTGGGGTTTGGGCTACCAGGGGGTACTTCTGTAGGTATTTTCCCAAATGCTACAAGTAACAACTCTGTATCTCATTCAACTATACTCTCAGGAGAGTCAAACATGAAGTGGCATTAAACTTTTGTCATTCAATGAACCAGTTAAGCTTTCATCTCGTACTTTTACGGGTTACGTCCTTGTATATGACCTGAAGCGAAATGGAGAAAGACTGTCTCCTGAACACAGTAGCCTGCCTGTACAGGGCATTATGGGTAAGGACGACGCTTATGTGCGGCTGTCTGGAATACGAAGCCTATAAACTGTCGAATGGACACGTTTGTGATCGTACTGCGAGAAACGTTATGTCAAAGTGTAAATGTGTTCTAGCGGGATAAATAGTTCGGGGAAAATGAATCTCTTTGACTCTCTGTACTGCAAGATGTTAACCATCTATGACTTCATTTGCTCAGCATGCTCTGATTTTTACGGACGCTAAACATGATTGTTCTATTAGAGGATATAAAGGGAAAATTGGGAAAGTTCTGTGCAATAGTGTGTGCAATAGTACTTTATGCTAAAATATCTGTTTATTATCTGTTCACATTGCCTGTAGCTGAAGATGCATTGGTGTCAATTTACGTGAAAATTAACTCCCAGCTTCGAAAATTTGTAGTTTTTTTTCGGCAAATTGAAACCCAAGGTTTTTTCAATATTAGCCAAAATGTGTGTACAACTAATGTATGTCACACCGCTCTGAGAAAGCCGTGTTAAGCTACGCGAAATGTAGATTAAGGACTGATCAGTGCATACAAGGACGTTACAATATCAAACACAGATTCACATACTTTACTGAAAGTATCCTCTCCAGACGTCATCATATCATATTGTAAACAAGTTTACGTTGCTTCCTGGAAAAACAAAACTGTCGGCGATCAGGCTAAGAAGTAAGTTTAATCGAATGTTTGTTTCCAGAATAAGACCTAGCATTTTGACACAGTGACTCAAAATTTCATTTTTTGGTCTCCTTTGCTTGCGGGTGAAACATTCTTCTCTGGGGCATTCTGTATTGCGGAGGCTTCTAGTGAATATCAATTCTTTCCAGGACACAAGAAGCTTTAAATAGCTGTCTGTATGGAACTATTCTCACACTATATTGCTTTGAAAATGTTTGTACCGCAAGAGAAACAGGGGTTGGATTGTGAGTTTAGACATGCTCATTTACACACATCCGGAATAAATCTCTCCCTGTATATATATTTACTTTTGCATATTGCCTTTCTCGCAACAGTGGTCTTTTATTGTCGTCTTCAAGATGCCGACGATACCCGGAAGCATTAAAGGACATGGGTTTTGCCTCAGTGAACATACGAGTTGCTCTGCCACCTGGCTCCATCCATCATCTCGCCACCTATAGACCTCACATATCCGGCAAGGTGAGTAATAGCTGTGCTTGGACAGCCAGTACTGTATGTGAGGCCTGAATTCTCTCTGTCTTGCAGGACACTAATTTAAATTATGCATAGAGACTCGTACATATTTCTAATCCTTTCTGTAACACGTGGAGGGCACTAAGGGCAGCAAAACATGTATATTACAAATAAATCAACCCAAAGATTACAACCATTAATGTTCATCTGCCAAAGTATAAACAAAATCCATAGCCAAAAATATTTCTACCAAAGAATGTTCGACAAAACAATTCAGCTAGAAACATAGGAACAAGATAGCTGCCTGTCTGAAGTATCACTAAAAATCAATCATAAAATGTTAAAAAAACAATGTTCCTACAGCTGAAATACATGCAAACATGTGAAAAACATATCCGTCAGATGCAAATCATTTGTTCAAGAAGGTTCTATAATTTTTCCATAAATGGATAACATTACTATGCAACAATTCCCCCCTTACCGGAAGACAGTCGCCTATTTATCTTCACTACAATATAACTGGTTTACTTCGAAAAGGGATTTCGTCTCATCGTAGGCAACTTACAGGGAACTTTTATGCAAAATCTGAGTTAATTCTGTTTTCTACAGCTACATTTTAATTTGTAGTTTAACAAGCGCTGAATCTCTTCTACCCGCAACGCAGCCTTAACTTTATCACTTCAGTGGAATCACAGGAAGGTTATCTTCGATGTTTTTTTTTTATTTCATATCACCATTTAATTGCGAAGTCAATCAGCCATAACAAATAGAGAAGTCTCTCAAATTAGAAAGGCTCTCACAGTCAATCAGCCATAACAAATAGAGAAGTCTTTCAAATTAGAAAGGCTCTCACAGGGGAAAAAAGAGGTCAAGCCGTAGACATACGCATGTAGAGTGATCTCTATGACGAAAAACCTTCGATCTATGTTTAATATGACTTAATAAAAGAAAACATTTGGCCCATGCGTTATTCACACATACCGTTTTTGTCACTGGTTTGTCGGAAACCAATTCACAAACAAATCCACAATCATTTTTACCAATGACATCGTCATGTATAAAGCCGCATGCAAATTCATCTGGGGCCTTACTGGGGACAAGCAGATTGTGTCATTGTTGGCGTTTATTTCATGGCTGAAGACTAATCGTACAGGAATGTTTATAACTAATGTTTCCATTGAACACGTATAAAGATGTTGTTGTGCTTATGGTTAACCGGGGCCTCCATGGCTCAGTTGGTTAGCGCGTTAGCGCACCACAATGACTCAGAAGTCTCCCACCAATGCGGTCGCTGTGAGTTCATGCTGGCTTCCTCTCCGGCCGTACGTGGGAAGGTCTGCCAGCAACATGCCGATGGTCGTGGGTTTTCCCCGGGCTCTGCCCGTTTTCCCCCCACCATAACGCTGGCCGCCGTCGTATAAGTGAAATATTCTTGAGTACGGCGTAAAACACCCATCAAATAAATAAATAATAGTTAACCTCTAATCAGAGCCTTCTGTTATATCGCCATGGAAAAATTATCGCCAAGTGTATAACTAACAACAATGTATTGCGTGGTGATTCGAGTCACACATAACCGTTAAGTAATTACAATCCAACACTAAATCAGGATTTACTACTGCCGTAAGTTAAAATTAGTCCCCCGTTCGTATTTCAACGGTGAACGAAAAAAATGAAGAGAGAAAAAATAATCGTTCCATGTCGATAATCACGTACAGGATTAGCAGGATTGCTGTAGTCAATATCCTACAAGGAACTTGGAACCGAAGACCCCATTTGGAATATAGCTCTAACTGATTTACTTAAAATTTCCAAAAATGTCTTAATCTTATTTTAAAATTAAAAAGGCGCGTTTTTAACCTCCATAAATATAACTCCCACGGAAAGTAACTTGCTTAACCCATAAAGTATTCGGACTTCCTGAAAAACTCCCTGTGTGGAAATCCCTCGATGTTTTTGTACTCTTACGGTATTTTAGGAAGGCGAATGGTAAACCAACGCCACCCAAAACAACCAGAGCTATAATTCCAAGTTATGAACGCGCACTCAGGTAGAGATGAAGGGCATCACCTCCTGTGCTCTCTGTCTATCAGATTGCTCTGAGCAAGCAAAGGCATATTTTTAACTCATCTGTAACCGCGTGAGCGCCCTGACCGAGTGTCCACTTCAGAGAATCCAATGTCTATCGTTCCCATTGTCTAACACACCCATACACCTTGATAAATTTAATATGGAATCCCGTAAGCCTTTCTGCCAGCGATTACGCCTTGTTGAGAGAGTGAAAGACTGTTTGTGAATCTCTGTCACAGCTGTTGATCATAAGAAAGCTCTTAACTGCAAAACTATAGTTTGTGGGTCAGTATTATTTCTCACCGGTGGAAACACACCTTATCTTCACTTGTACATAATGTATTTTACGTTATCTACAAAAAAGTCATCATGGATGTCTTCGGGATCACGGACTGAAACACTGATCTGTACATACGTCTTGTGTGGAAGATATGCAAGTAAAGTAAAACCATGTGTTCAGAGCTTGTGAAATGTTGATCGGAAAACCAAATGGCCCTGATATATCTATACAAATACCCAGGAATTTCTTAAGAGAGGCTCTTGTTCAGCATAAGATCGTAATTTTCACTTCGACTAACCGCAAAAAAAATAGAGAGTAAATCGTGAGTAATAAACCACCTACGGTAAAGAAAAGGATATAATGCAAATGTTTATTTGAACAATGTCATCTCTACACGAGGCAAAATCTCCTTATTTATGTAAGAAGGACGTCTCGCGACGAAACAGATACAAAAGTTACAATAACTGATGTAGAAAAACCGGCTACACATACAATAAAGTTCAGAACTAACAATGTCTTAGCTGCATGTTCAACAAGGACATAGAGACTGAAACCCATTAGAACTTGATAAACTAATCCTCCGCCTCCCCAGTGCGTTGACGTCATTTGGTGAAAAAGTTCTCTAATGAGGAAGAAGATGGTGAGATGTTCCATCATTTCCCTGGTAGATGGGATGTCTGTTTGGAATCCGAGGTATATCACTGATACAGATGAATTCAGAATCGCAATGGTCCCACCGGAAACCATACACAGGCTTGGCGGATTTGAGACATTATTCAGGAAGGCGAAGACATTAGCGTGTAGTACCGGACTGAACTATAAACAGCCTAAGTATCTATCACTGGAGTTGTTTACACCATAGGCTGACTATTTAGCGATGACAGTGATACAGGGAAAACAGTTCCATGCTGCTGTACAAAATATATGGTGTGCATTAAATGTAGAGAATGTAACTTATCGTAGATTAAAGGCATTGTCATTAGAGCAGAGGAAGGAATCTTGGATAAAACCCTCGCTCCGTGTCCAATTCGCCAGTCTTTCAAAGACCAGGTTTACTGAAGGGGAAATGTAAATAATTGCTTCATTGCGATCTAGTGCATGTTTGGTGTGTGTTTCTCGTAAACTACCTTTCTCAAATAATGTACATTGGCGGCAATTACTATAATTACAATGAACTATTTTACAGTTCTCACCTGTAAGACAGAGTTGCCACTTTCCGGTCTAAACAAGAACTATGTACACGGACAGAGAGCAAGCCCTATGCCGTCAATAATTAGTGATGCACAGTTTGCCACTGGCAATCTGAATATAGTTTTGAAAGCGCAGAAAACAGGGACTGCACTTTTTCGTGCTGAAATATAGCAGATAGTGATGTCTACAATTTAACACTAGTACTGGTGAATGAGATAAACAGCCTGTCTGAAATATTACCACCACTATACAGATATATCTGGAATCCAGTTTCTTCTAAGGAAGTCCAGACACAACAGTCGCTCACATTGCAAAGTGTTTGTTCTATGTTTTAGGTTTGGTCGTGTTAACATATACCTGTCAGTCCAACCACCCGCATCTAATGAAATATGATCAGGCTGCATGAAAACTTTAATACGGTATACTGGTCTCGCTTTCCATGCTCATGGGAACTTCAGATTTAATCCCCTCATTGGTATGGCGCCACTGATGGATGCCCGGATGACTATGATGAAATGTGCTTATCTACGGGACCACTGCGTACTGGCGGAAATTAAGTTATGTCTCCAGGCGTATGCCCCTCGGTTTGGCCTGTTCTAATCGCATATAGGCTAATATTCCTTCGAACTGACTATTCATCAGTGTGAATTTCTCCCTAAAGCCGTGAACGATTATCGGATAGGATCTTAAAACTGTACTCAAAAGAGACATGAAAGGACACCTTGTCTACTTCGACATACACCGAATTAAACAATGAGTAATATTGCGGTCTCGAGATACGAATAATCGTGTTCTAATTATCAGTAAAGGCTTTGAATATAGGTAACGATTATACTCATAGTTATGTTGCTCATTTTTCACAAGAATCACACTTTACTATAATCTGATATATAGCAGTTCGTTGGATCCAACTTGGATGATGTAAACATCACTGTTGAACAAATCAACGAAAAGACGCTGGAGTGAGCCGCAAAGGTTTTGTGCGATGTTTAAATGTGTCACGAACCCATCTGAGACAGCTCGTATAAATCGTAATGTTTCCTGATCTGCGTTGTCTAGGACGTCAAAATAGAGGTAAAAGACGCTCAGATTGTCTGATCGTTAACACGTGTGATAAATAAATAACTACTTTCCAGATGTTTCTGTTTTACACAACCTTTCCTGTGTGTTATTGCCAAGGAGATAAACAGGCCGTCGTGATGCAGCGTCTATCAAACTCGGCGGACGGATAGACAAAAACCCATAAGAATGCAGTTTTCATCATGTCTCAAGGAGCAATGTACGATATACTTGGTACGATATAGTTTTTTCGTTGTCTTATGAAAGGGCATGACGTACACTTCAAGCACGGAATGGTTAGGTAGCAGCCCAAACGGTTTCTTTGGCTGGATTTCATGGTCCAGTATACTAGATTTCTATACGATACATAGATCTTACAGTGCCTCTATGTGGCTGATAAAAAAGTAACTTGGCCGTCATTTTGTTACACAGTACGATTTATGATGGAATATTTAAATGAAATTTTGTTACACTTAAAATCGTATAAACAAATCTAGTAGTGATCTGTTGACTTTTCAGTATTTATCCTGCCATACAAACGAAGTCTCTCTTTTTAACATTTATTTAAGTGAGATTAGAGTTAAATGATAATTTTGCCACATGAGAAAGTGTTCAGTTCAAGATATAAGACTTTGAAAGAAGTCACTGAGTTCAAGGCGGACACTGTAAGTAAAATGATGATTTGGAACTTTCTTTGCATGGCTATGGTGTATCCAAATATTTCTCAACCTACTGATCAGTGTTCTCGAACTAGTTTGATATATTCCAAAGCTTAATGTTGTGCAATTATTCATGCGCTGTAAATTCCGTTAACCAGCCAGACGATTGCACCGGAAGTTTTGCTGATACTTGACAAGACCTATCTTGTCCTAAGTCTTGGTGGAAGGCTACACCTTCTTCTTTTCTGCTATTTTACTTCTTTTTATATGAATCATTGGTGATGATTTAAAAAAATGATGGAATAGCTTTTGGACACAAAATATCAATATCCTTTATTATACATTAAAATAAGCTCAATCTCTGAATAGCTCCTCCATAATTTTATAACTCTACCCAGCCGACTATATAGAATGTAAATTCCGCCCATAATTCAGTTCTTGTTCATGTTGCTTGGGGCCCTTGTGGGAGAGTTAAAAGCTCCGAACAATCAATTTGCCAACTGGTTCTGTTTTTCCTATTGTTTAATGAATGGCTGGCGAATTGATCGGCCCCTAATCGGTCTGGATTTTCGAAAAATTCCAATGTGGACAAATCCCACGAGTGCTGGGTTTATGACCGGAGTCTATCTCTTCTCGATGGTGTAATGCCTGGTGCGGAATCTTAATGCTGGGCGCCCGTGTTTTAGCACATCATAACTCAAGCCTGTGGTCCTACTGGATGAATTCGAACGATTAAATGACATCTCTTCCGAATGATTGAAAGAAATAAACAACAGGCTGGCATGTGTTGGGATGATTATCGGCATACTTTTTCCCATACATTCACAAATTTGGTCAGCCCTCTTTTTTTTCTCAACAAACGTCGACTTCCTTTTGAGATTTATGATGTGACACAGATTACAACAGAACTTTTGTGATGTGCATGTGACGGATGATTCCAAAAATTTTACGTAGTGAATAATAAACACCCCAGTGGAACTGTCCTTTGAAATCGAATCCACAGATGCCTATGAGTAACAAAACTGTTCAGCTTTTCACACACTCATGCATATGTAAGCTTCCAGTGCCGTTGCAACATGCTGATTCGATCTATATCCTACCGTTTCAATGGATTCGCACTACTCCAATCTTTCGGTTGCCTTCACCGGCTTTGTCTTAATACACGTCAATTATGCCTGCTTTATTCCAGCCCGTGGTCGGTATAATGAGCCTTCTTCTGTAGCCACCTATATCCTCTTGGGAAGCACACAAAGACAGAGCCATGCCGCCGGTTAATCTGGAACATTTTTTCACCCTACATTCCTACCTCAATTCCAAAATAAAAATTGAGAAATGAATGAACTTTAAACTACAAGCACTTAAATCTTAACTCATGCCACTAGCAACTATTTACTCTGAATGACCAACTAGTCAGCGACATGTAACTTTGACTGGGCATTTTCCTGGGCAATAATTCATACAGTTGACTTACAGAAATGTTTTCAGTGCATGGCATGCTATCTGACTAATGAATCATTATAACACAAAACCCAAGCAGTTCTTTTTTATAGTATTTCCAGGTTCTGGACATGCTACAAAGAAAATGTTTTATTGTGACAGTTAAACAATAGCAGAAAACCGAGAGACAGTGTATTATTACCAACCCCGTAGCCAGATCGAGTACTAAATCAAGGGATTTGCTGTCAAAGTTTAAAACCTAGTGAGAAGGAGGAGTACCTAGTGGCAATGGCCGTAAGATTAGAAAAATATTCCATACAGTTTGTTATTATTATATCTGTGGGATTTCTTGAATTTGCTTGTGTGTTTTTATTGACCATAAGCTGGGAGGTCGTTTGGTAAGTAATATTACATGATGTAGGCCTCCCGTGAGCCCCTTACTCCCATTGTCCCTTCTTGTTTCCAGACACACTTTCTGCACAGTTGCATGGAATCTCTGGGCTGTTCCGATTGATGGCCTCTGATGGGGACTCCCATTGAGCTGGACTTTGTGGATTGATGGTGACTTAATTGGCACCTAGGCATCGTAGGGAGGTAGATTTACCGCTAACTGGACATTCCATTTCACGTTAACCGGAGACGGCTCTCATTTCCAACAGTAAGCATCCCCTCGATCGATGGTGTTCGCACGGTGTTTACAGCAAGATCGGAATTTAAATTAGCGGAAAGAAACGAACGATTATTTTATAGTTGACTACTACGGAACATCTCCCAGACAAGCAGTAATTTCGCTCCATCTCGCTCATCAGCAACGGCCTTTTTTATTTTGTCGTTTTCTTTGGTCAGTTTTTACATTCCAGCTTCGTCAGTTCTCTGCCATTTAGTTGATTTAGGAAAACATCGTCCCAGAAGTAATATACTGGTCCGTCCTTCACACAGATTTGTGACGGTATTTTGCCGTCTGGTGGCCGACTCATGTTCTTCACGTAACATAAACCGTCATTTCCGCTTCTAGCGAGTGTTCGATTTGCGCCACGTGCTCTGCTCGTGAACAACTCGTGACTTTCAAACTGTTCTTCCCTCATGAACCTTTGATCTGGTCAAATAGGTGAAAAGACATACCGTATCGAATCTACAATTTGCTAAACAAATCTTGCTCTATTTGGGTTTCTCCAGCCCTTAATATAGGTTATCACGCACGTTTTTATTTCTCAGAAAAACTCTTCTTCAACGTATAATATTTTTCTCCGGAGTTCATTTCGTTCTCCAAGGACTCGGTTGTCACGGAATATGGGTCGGTGTCATTTCACCTCAAAGCATTCGGGTACATGATCCAGTGCGACTCACAAAGTTCACATTAAAGCACGAGCGTTGCTATCATTCTTCGGCCTTGGTGGCAAATTAGCGGTACTGATGTGGCCTCTGTCTGGTGTCTTCCTACATAATGCCATGAAAACACATTTCATTGATTTGCGAAATAAGATTTATGTAAAGACAAATTCCTAGGATTTGGGTATTTGACGTAATTATGGACTTCTGGTTTAATGCGCCTCTATGTCGAAGACATTTCAAGATTTGTCATTCCTAAAGGACTGTGATAAATTAACCTGTTTTCCCGCCTTCCCAAATAGGAAATTTTTTAGATAATTATCTTTCGACAGTAATTAAAAAATCATATGATAACCAGTGAAAAATATATTTGAATGTCTTTATTTAAAAAAAGATGCCCAATAATTTAAACGGAAAATCAATCCCATAAACTTACTGCAACTTTTAAAGGCTCTTCAAGCTAATTGCATTGAAAAAGAGCCATTATTGCAGGCATTATATTGTTAAATGGCTATTTTGTGTTTCACTTGTGAAATTTACTTAGCTGAGCTCATCAGATTGTCTTCATGAACGATTCAGATTATGTGACGTTTTTTGTTACATTCGCACACCACTCATGCCCGACTAAAAGCTGAGCTGAGCAGCGATGCTCCTACTGCCTCAAGAAAAAATTATTTTGTAACGGTGAGTTCAAAAATGGCCCTGTCATACTAAACCTTCTGGAAAGCTCCACTTTCAATTTCTTATTATGTGTTATCATAACACAGCCTGGATCTTAAGTCAAAGCTGAAGGTAAAAGGGTTGTTGTGGTGTAATGTAATCAACAAGCCGTCATTCTGCCTGAGGCTAATGCATTATCCTTAGGGTAGGCGTTAGTTTACTTGCATCGTCTGTAAAATAAGTTCTTCGGTCGTTGGCGCAGTCTTGTTCGTAAACACAATTATGCCAGAACGGGAAGTGTCTTATACAGGGTGGATCAGAGCGTGGGTGTTATTAAAACATAGCAAATAACCTCCGGCGAAATATGCCTGAAGCTGACAATACAAGCTGAAGGGTTTAGCAGGATTCACTGGAGCCTATTGATGACTACAGTGAAAGTACTTCTAGTATATATATACAAACGTAAGTGTTAGGGTGGAATCTTACCACACAAATAGGTATGGCACCGACGCAATTCTGTTAATTTCGGAGCATACCGAAATAAGGCTTTCACTTAGGATTGAAATAATACGTGTTACTTACCTTCAAAATATTTGTACATTATTTATTATTTGATCGGTGTTTTACGCCCTACTTATATATTCCTTTAAACAACGACGATCAAGTTAATTGTGTATTGACGTAAAGTGATATAATTTTGTAAGTTATTTGTGAAGCAGTCCGAAATTCACCAGCAAATATCCCATGACACCCGGATTTAACTGCATTTACCGACAAAATTGTATCATAGTTGTGAAAAAAATATCTCTACTCCTCATCAAGAGATAAAGCAAGGTAATACAAAAATATTGCTAAATATTGCTACAACCAAACTCAGTCAATAGAAACAGAATACTTTTAGATATGTCTACAGCAGAGAAAATAAAAACCGCTTGACACCACAATATCCAATTAACTTCGGATCTTTTTATACTTTACCTTTAAGGACTTCAAGAATTATTGTTTTGGTCAGTTATAACTGTTGAAAGAAAAGACATCAAGAAATATAACCACAGTTATTTCAGAAAATGGGTCCATACAGACCTAAACGGGCATAGGCATTTTTATGACGCGGTAGGTAACTCTATAAATCACCTTTTAATCTAGAATTAGTGGAGTGGAGGAACTCTGGCTGAAGGGTTTTCAATATTATCTAAAGCAGACAAAATTCTGAGATATTTCAACTACAACTAATGTGACAATATAGTGTATCAACAACCTAGAATGTCCATGTGCCAGTATTATCCAATCAGTGATCCAGCACTCTTCAGTTCGGAGCTAAATCTTGGACCCATTTGCTCGAATTGCACCTGTGTAACCTATATGGTCTTTGGTATTACAGGCACTCCTTTGTCGTGCGAACTACGGTCCCCCTTATTACTACAACCGAAGGACACGGATTGTTGCCCCCTGGTTGATACCTTGGCGAATAACCTCAGACGTATTCTACTTCCTCTTCCCCGTTGAAATTCGCTTTGAGCCCTAGTAGAATTATGTAGTAACCAGAAGGGAAACAGCTGATTTAACACTACTACTACATGGCAAAAGATTCAACTAGGTACGGGTGACGTCACAGGGGAAACAGATGCCTTATCGGATGGTAGAAATATCTTGCCCTTGATTGGTTAAAATTAATAGCATGGGGGCCTTTTCGGTACATATATACATTTGGTCTAGTGTTGTCTTTCCCTTCAAAGTAAATCTCTTGTCCACGCACCAGCCAGTAGTGAAGAAATTCTTTCACATGAACAATTAAGGTAACTGTATTAGTGATAGACAGATATCAAGATATTTTGACGTGCATAGCTGACTATATGCATAAGAACCAAACAAGTCAGTTGTCTATAAATTAAAACAAGAGATTGTGCCTCAGTAAAACTGTATTAAACGACCAGGTTAACCAGGTTAGTCTTATACCAACCCCAGGCGCACACCTTCGAGCGAGTTTTGATACTCGACAACTCGTAAGAAACAATGGAAAAATGCGCGTTTAAAGCTGTTTCTAAAGTAGCAGCATGGGCTTGCATCTCTATAACTCGATATGGTACACAATACGTTGCATGGTTGGAAGACGCATTTTTCCTGGCGTGATCCAAGCGGTTGACCGCTCTCTTGACATTGCTTCTTTGAAACCTCTAGGAAAATGACTCATGGATTTTCTACTAAAGTGCCTCTTGACCGGTGGGGCCAGTTCTGGCCCTCTTTATTTGCACATCTCTCTGGTTACCCACAAAAGCTTAAGGCTGACTGAATTGACAAGGCATTGCATTCCCTGTCCATTGACTGAGGGCTTCTGTCTTCTGACTACAATAGTTAAAATTAACCAATATGACTCCCACACAGCTACAATAGTTAACCAGATCTTGGTCAGAGAAGATTTAACATAAATGCAGGTTGGTTGTCCGTACCTGATGACATTCAATCAGCAATTTCGACCTTTTCTTTCCTTATCTTTTTTGCGTGACGAGTTAAAATGAGCAGAGATAAACGGAACGAATGGAATCCCTCTAGCAAAGTAGCGAAAACCTAAATGTAAAGCTCAGATCTTGCCCAAGGAATTGGCTCTATGCCTGAAAGAAAGGTTATGGCCCCTCGCACAAATTCCACTTCAACAGAATTAGTCCTGTAAATTGCAGTGAACAGAAATATTATCCTTGGCTACCTTGTCTGTGTCTGTTTTGCGACATTCAAAGGTCTTTTTGTGACATAAGAACCCTGAACATGTTGTAACTCCAGATTGCACTATTGCACACATTTAATTACCGGTCTGTGGTTGAAAATGTCTTCTGTATGTTAGAATGGCTACAAAAGCATCAATAAATGTCTTGTGTCTTCAAATGAAATATAAAATACTTATGCATCCGATAAAACTGCACTTAATGTATGATGGTGAGAGAATATAAAAAATTTATGTGAGTAAGCGTGGTCTCAGGAATATCAAACATTAAAGACATGAAGAGGTGAGATAGGTGAATTGTATTGGACTGATTAGTGTTTTACGCCCTACTCAAGAATATTTCACTTATACGACGGCGGCCAGCATTATGGTTGGAGGAAACCGGGCAGAGCCCGGAGGAAACCCTCCGCAGGTTGCTCGCTGACCTTCCCACGTACGGCCGGAGAGGAAGCCAGCATGAGCTGGACATAACTCAGAGAGAACACATTGGTGGGAGGCTTTTAGGTCATTACACTGCCCTACCAACCGACTGAGCCTCGGGAGCCTCGCAGAGTGAAGGGATTCAGTCGTAAACACATCCTGTGCATCTATTGTTTATGCACGGTGTAGGATGACATGGTCTCATTACTGAAGGAACGCAACTCTCCGGCCCGTCAAGTGTACGATAATCACTCTCAGCGCATGTACAGTGGGGAGCAATTAGTGAACAGTAGTACATTGCATACGGTGGATTTCATTCAAAAGCTAAGTGAATTTACACAAGGAATAGAAATTGAGGACCTTCACGTAAATTTACTACTCTAGAGGGGGTAACTGAAAGGTGTATCCAGTGCTCTTGTGGACTAGAACCTTTCTAATCAGCTCAAAAGCTTGTCCTGTTAGTTAATTTCTGAAGCTGTTTCTAGAGTGACATATACGCTATAACGGTTTTTTTTTAAATCGCCATAAAAAATCGCCAGCGTTAAAATCGACTCTGGAGAACTCTCACTAGTCAGTTTTGTCACTGGCGATCAGACATGGTAGTAGCCCTAACCCATAATTACGTCGGAATTTATTTACGCCGATGCCCTCTACGTAAATACCGGAGTTCCAGACCTCATTTTTGTTTGTGGCCTGGATATGCGGTATTAGTGAGCTGCTTAAATTACATTGCAAACATGCCAAAATGGTAAGAAGGCATATGGGCATCATAACTGCTTTCTGTTTCAGTTAAAATAGAAACAACACTTACACACATAGGAGACGTCCTGTTGCTTGGGCTATATGTCAACCATGATGGAAAATTAAAGTTCAGCTATAAGAATTAATCTATGAATAAATCAATTCACGGAAAGTTAAGTCTCCAAATTCCCCTGTTTTCATTGTTCAGAGCAAGATACAGTTCACAGCGCCCTGGGAAAAAATTGTCAAAAAACTAAGCTCGGTAAAGCTAGCACAACATTCAACACAGTATTCGCCAGAGTGCAGATAAAAACTGGCGGTATACTGTGTCCAACTCGGGTGTTCCAAACCTCATAAAATGGCCTCTTTCGGATAAGTTAAGAATAGCCTCAAATAGCAGTGAAATAAATAAATACGTACATATATTTGTAATTATTTGCTGTTATTTCATCCAAATTGTTTTGCGTGTTCCACTGAACACAATCAAAGGTAAACCAATAAAGGGTAAGTATATGTCCGTCATTAATTAAATTAACGTTTAATTTCAGCATAATAAAAAATTTAATAATTACTTATAGGTAAGGCAGTCATTAAACTACACTCATATTTCAGCTAACATATGCAACAGTACAAATTCGCTGAGGGTAAAGAAAGATAGAACAATACATCTCCCTCTTCGTGCTGTGTCTCGCCGACGATATGTAAACCTACACTATTGTGCTGGGAGTATATAGATGGGCGTGTGTCGCCAAATTCCAAACAGAGCACATGGCGTTTCTGGAGTATAACAGGTACTAAACCGCAGACGTCTTGAATTAGATTATCGCACAAAGGCCGTTACAAGCTGAGCTTCATTACTTTATTAAATGTCGGTTTCTTGAAAACTGTAGCCTAACTAACATTCTGATCAATAGGCCCCATTTGTCACCAAAAACACGGATAATTCCTTTCCGAGAAATGCATTAAGATTCACGTTTAATAGGTATCAGGGGCTGAGCATTGTCTGGGGTCAGTGAATTGATGTCCAAAGCCACGGACGGCAGTATAGTGTAGATTCATCACAGATGCCGCTAAACCACATGACGACCCAAGCCGGATATTTGTCCAAGTTTTACCGTTTGATAAATGCGCTGTTACGCAGTGCTGCTCCATGTGTCAGACGTTAATTAGTCTGATTTACCTCGACATGCTAGATAGCTAGATCCACCTTTCACATAAAATCTTTGATCGACGGAGAAAATTCTTCACTTACGTGTCCAAACGGTTTGCACGGCAGTGTGCAAAATTAACAATCCAAAAAGTACAAATCCCAATAGATTCTGTGTCAACAAGACAAGCAGTGATGTAACCCTATATGCAATAAAATCGCGAAATGAAATAATTTAGGACTGATGTCGGATAACCTTGATTATCTCTCTCTATATGTATGTATAATGTAGCAAATCAGGTGGACTCAGGTGTTGATTTGTTCGCATTATTCTTTGAAAATATATCATATACAACTGATTCTGTTATGGGGTGAGGGGAACAATCTTTTTGCTCTGGGAACCATGGAAATGGTCAAATCTGCGGCTTGACTCATTGCTTCCTCTGTATCTATGTTTTCACTAAAAATAAAAGCTGCACTTAAATTGCATTGTAACACTTGGAGGCAGCAACGACAGGTGTGGACAAATAGAGCGTGCGTCAGGTCGATATTTCTGTATTTCTGTATGCGCCAAAACATTAAAACTTCACAACCAAAACACCTGGATTTATGGTCAAGAAGAAAAGCCCTACTTATTTTATAGTATATACAGGGTAACTGAAATTCTGGTTACCATGACAAGTGTGTAAATGGACAAATGTATGTTGTGACACATCGACAACTGTATTTATGCATGTCTTTACGCATACATTCTTATTACATTGGCCTATACTGTAGCTAACTCCAATAACCTATGCAAAATTCCATTCACTCTGAGGTCGATGAAAAGATTTCGTTTGCGTCTTTTCTACATAATATTATGTTTACCACCAGGTGTTCTTTCCTTTTCAGTGGAAGTATTTTGGAGCAGGTGTTACGGACGAAGCTGATTGAATTATACCCTTTCATAATAGAATCTGTCATTTATAGATGGTGGCATTTCTATAGAGTTTCTAACCAATCATCGGTCACTGTTTAGGAAACGTAGTTAAAATCGACAACCGTACATCACTAGCGATTCATGAAGGAGTTTGTCATCCACAGATGTTGTGTCATGTTAGATTGATTGGGGTATATTTTGTGTGCGCCTTGTTCAGCAATGTTACAACTATACGATGGTGCTCAAATGTGAAAAAAAACCCCTGAAAAAAACCCCACAAAAACGGAGTGACAAGTAACTGGTGAACTTCCATACACCGGTCTCGAAAACAATGTATTATATGGGATTGTCGACAGCAGTTGTTTATGACACGAAAACAACCAACAGAAAACCATTGGCATCAATTTCAATACGATATAAGACACGTATTCAGACTGAGTCAAACGATCTCAGGAGGACTAAATCATTTAAAAAATCTTTTTTTATGAGACAGGATATTGTTTGACAAAACATACATGTAGAGTCTTTACAGTTCAAGAATATTTTCCTTTGTAAAGTTCTTTTTTATCTCTATGTATATGTTATCCTTTTCTCTTAGTGCACTTACATGCCTGTAGGAATATGAGCGCTGACAGACAAATAAATTTCTTTCCAGTGATCAAGCACTTCATCTGTTTGAATGTTTTTCTCCGCAGATATGATTTTATCAACAGTTTTGTCAGCAGAAGAAAAGTAAATGAGTTGACTCCTTTTGTCAAAATCACATAATTGCAATTTTTGTAATGCTGTGAGCGTCAAACAGCTGAAATGAGATACCTCTAGAGTGTTGAAATCTGTGCCTCAGTCGAAAAGCCACAGCGTTTCCTACTTCATCTTAAGACTTGCTGGACACACCGATTCGACTCGAAGAGCCGTACACAGAAAGCGCGGCCTTAGGTATTGAAAAATGGAATGAAACTTGTCGAATGTAAATAAACCAACAGTATCTGATACGACTTGTAGAATTAGAGCGCGACGCAGCTTATTCTATTTAAACGCAAGTAGAGGAATTTGGCAAGTCGTTTAAATATTAAAAAGGATGTTTATAGATCCACATGTTAAGCGGAATGAGATACATACTTACCACACCACACCATAGATCTTTCACGTTGTGATTGTAAACTGTATTTCTGGCCAGTATGGTTGGCAAAATTAACTCAAAATTCTTTGGATTGGAGTATTAGATAAAAAAGCCTCGACCTTCACGTTTCCTTACCAATGTTTAATGACGTAGATTGAAGACGATGGTCTTAGTACAGGCTCTCGCATATGTAACTAGGTACGATATAACACCGTATGCAATCCTTTAATTACAGTGATACTAAGATACATTTCCTTCACCGTTTCATATACATATAGGGATTTTGTACCAACATAATGTCGTTTACATAACGATGAATGTAAAATATGTGGATTTATGAGAATTCCAACACATTTTGTATGTAATCGTATTCATATTTGATTAAATAAAGGTGTGGTGATAGAGGTTTGCTGTTTATAGTAACCATTGGGATACCAATCTCCCATTGATGTCTCGCGCTGCCAACTTCTTTAATCAGAAGTTGGATTAGCTCTATAAACAATGCAACATCCTAAGGGTGGTATCCTGAAGCGGATTTCGAACTATACTGACTTTTGAGCTGTGACATTTATGAAATGATAGCCTGTCATTTCAAATACCAAAACAACTTACTAAGACGCTGGAGAAAAAAATTTGGATGAGGGATTATAGTATCAAGAGTGCATAGATGGGAATCCTGCAATAGGCCTTTCGAATCTAATTCTTTGGTCAATGCCTCTGAATTGTTTAGTATTCACATGTATTGTGGGCACATTGTAGGACTACGTTCTTCCTACATTTTCTGTATTCAAGACATATACGGCGCTATACTTCAAATTCGCAAACAATCGTAACATTTAGAATTAACCTCAGAATTGTTAATGTAACATTGTGATGTAATTATTTCACAGTACTTGTGACATCAATCCTAAATACAATACTTATTCAAATATTTCTTAGATCAAATCATAAGTGCAGTCTTCTTAGAAGAATGCCCCCTTTTAAAGGCAATGTTTCAATTTTCCTGCGCTGTTTGAGGATAGAGATCATGAAGTGACTCACATTGTCCAACAATGGCGGCCGTCGCGCAAGTAAAATTATCTTCAGGCCAGAATGTAACCAAATACGAAAGATAATATATTTTCCGTTCGTATATTCTTAAAGGCATGCATATACCAATAAGCACATGATGTTTTGCCCTTAGTCTGGCCCAGATAGAATCAAACGTCTATATTTAAATGTAAGCAATTTTCCGAAAGAGTCTTGTTAATTACAGGGCGGTACAACCCAAAGAGCCGTCTAGTCATATTCTCACGAGGATGTCTAGACCAGTACGTCAACAAGGCTGATCGCAAGCTTTTATGTGTAATTACGCTCCGCCTTAACATGGAACAAGTCTTTTAAAGCTAACTAAGAACACCGAGGATTAATGTCCGGAAGCACCATCTACAGGACATGCTATAACGGGTGTCAACACTACATACACCATGACTCTGTGCGAGAGATGGACTATTTCAGAATATTGTCAGGTCGTGTTTTCAGAATGAAAGCAAAAGTAAATATGAGCGTGTGAGGTTTGTCACTGTGGGTGTTGAAATAGAAGTGAAAAGGAGTGTTAGGCGTCAGCTTGAAAGAGCAGACCACTCTTCAACAAAGGACATACCATCTCAGAGATTCTAAAAGATTCCAAATACGAATTTCGTTATATTTTGGCACTTTTATACAGTGATTAAAATGGAAATAAAAATTGAGGTGCTACGGAGGTTCATATAGGGAGGTTGGAACATATTAGAGTTTGACAGAACCGCGGTCACGGATTCTTTTTCTTTTTTGCTGCTAATGCTGTAACTGTTACATTTCCATATTAAATACAGATACGGGTGTTCTATTACATATATACTCACGTCGAACGTAGACATAGAGTAATCCGAGGCTGTTTCATTGCTAGCGATTATCTGTAAAAATTCTATAAAAATAATGAAGATAATATTTGGAATCAGCGGGAAATGGCCATTAACAAATTTTATTTAAATGTGGTCTGTTCTTTTAAGCAATGAATATTAGACGGTAAAATACTATTTATGAGCAAATGAAAAACGACAATGATTTACTTTTCCGGACAGAGAGCCATAGAAGTGTGTGAATGTCTGACAGAATAATAACAATGTAAACATATGTTTCTTGTGAAACGAATTTCTCACTTTTTATCTGTATTCGTCCACATGGTAAAACGTTTAATTCTGGAGATCCAATTTACAGGGATGCCATCAAAGTCATGTTTTCAGGCAAAATCCACTCCATTCTTTTTTATATTCTGATTTAATAGGTTTCTGTTTACATGTATGCAGTTCCTTTCTGTTGGATATCTAAATCTCTCCTCGACATGAACTACTCGCAAAAGAAATACAAGAAAGAGTACCAATGGATGGTTTAAATCCAGTGAAAGACCCGGGTACATTTTGAGAGTATTACTTGTATCTCTTTACTGCACCTTCCGGATTCTCGTTTGAGTCCATTGGTTGATGTATGGAATATATGAGTCGAGTGTTAAGCAGTTTCCCGAAACTTTTCTCCTAAATCGACAGAGCTATCGAATAGAGCTATCACACATATAATTTATGACTCCGATAACGCTCCGGAATTTGCAGTGTCAGAAAATCTTAAATTGTTAGAACAACTTGTCCTCTTAAATCTTGATAAAGTATTATAGAGTACTTCGGTGGATGAAAGACAGTATTAACTGCCCGACACTGCATATCGATTATAATAGTTTTGAAATAAGTAAAGTGATTTATTGTACGTATTTTGCCTCCACACAACCAAAATTGCTCTTCACTTGGTCAGCTGGTGTGCAAATAACTGAGTAACCATAGGACAATATTCAGTGCTCCACATAAAATCATGTCTAATCAGATGTATGATACAGTTCCTAATTTAGCTAGCAAAGCGATCTCTTATTTGTGTTGCTAAGTGATAATAATTCTTGCTGATGCATAGAAAACTTATTTGTTGTAATTGCAGAACGTGCGACTAGACTGATATGTCAACCAGAAATAGCAGAATAAGCATTCCAGGTAGCTCTGTAATCGCATGACTCATGTCCAGAAGTACTGCTCTACACAAATGATTCGGTTACAATTTTACACACACTTTTAAGGCTTTCTTTGACCGCGAAACGTTGACAGGAAAGATTTATATTTCCATATGCATGTTTTAGATTATATACAGAAAGTCTTCATTTGTGCAATCATGTTGGTCGCAAAAAGTTTGGAAAAATAGGTCCTTCTTCATCTTAATTAAATTCCCGAAAATCCCAGAGTAACATATCCAACATGCGTCCAAACCACTCCAAACAAAAAGTGTTAGTGACACAACAGTCTGGTAATGAATTTTAGGAGACCATAACAAAAGTGTCATTATAGCATATGGTATTGAACTGTCAAAATGCTATACAATTCCACATATTACCTCTGCCAATGAGGTTATGTTCATTCCGGTGTTTATTTGTGTCTGTCTCTCTGCCTGTCCTAAACAACAGAATGGCCTTGGGTTAAGCACCGATACGTTTTGCTTTGGTGATACAGATGAGGATTCACCACTGCCATTGCAGACAAAACTTTACCTTTATCTTGTAATGGTATTTAGCACAGCATTGTCCTTTCGTTGGAACTCATCATATGGGGTTGTAGTGGGGAAATTTTACATACAAACTGTGGTACAAGTATGCACTCTCCGAGCGGCTTCAAGATATTTCGACTGTATGATGGCAGTAAGGTATACGAGAAGAGAAAACCAATAGGGAAACGGAAGAAACATCATCTCTCTTTATCTCAAAAGTCTTATGTCGGTTTCGACGACTAGGTTCTGATGAACGGCCGGAGTTAAGTTTAGAACTGATTGTGAGCATGTGATCAGATAGGTCAAGGAATAGTCGTGTTACCAAAGTTTAAGTAGATATTACACGCATGTTGTGACAGATAGTTTGGACAATTCGCTCCACGTGAACGAGGGTTTTCAAATGCATTTCAAATGACAATGATCTCGTACAAGGTATCTGAATCTTTATGACTGAACTAATTGATCACCACAATTTTTCAACAGCTCTTCCGCAAACTTCTCTAAAATGGCATTAACGCTTTAGTTAGGCATAGCTGAATTTAAATGATTAATACCACCTTCATATAAGTTGACAAAATATAGCGTTATATACGATTTGGGAACATGGTGAACTGTAGGCCGATTGAATGACGATACGATATATTTATGAATTTCAAAAGATTTTTATTTCCTAGAATACACATTTATAACAGACTTCGACGGGATATCGCGAGAGTGTCATAAAGATAAACGGCTAGATAACGGTTTCGGTCAAACTCTTTTGACTTGGATCAAATTTTATGTTGATTGTGTCAGATCATTAGGTGTCATTTCACTGCCCGCATGTCAAGCGATTCTAGATGACTATGTTTCTCTGCTTCGGTGGTGATGTTGATTGCCTTGTCAAGAATATCTACTTAACTGTGAATTATTACAGTCGAAGATTGCCAAAGGTTTCCTTTTGGATCGTTGAGCTTGGGAGTTTTATTTCGCTGTTTTTTGTACCAAGTAGATTATGAGCCATATCTCAAATTAAGATTCCTTATAGGGCATCTTAAAGAATTAAGACGGAAATGTTTGTTTTCTACGGTGAACCTTTCTCTTTTGTAACATATAAGCGTCTATTTTCTTAACTGTTCCTTTTATTTGTTTTCAATTTTTAGCCACGTTAAACAACCTATTACAAATAACTTATATGTGACGACAAATCAGACGTCAGAAGTACATTTATCTTAAGCGGTATCTGAGACTGAGATTCATGTGTTTAGCATTACATTTTGCCGTTCTTTCACGTATTTTATATACAGCAAACCATAACAATAGGTATTATTACAGGTCTGTTCATTACAATAGCTACACTGAAAATTCTATATAATGATTATACTGAAAATACTAGCCATTTGTGAAATGATTACGACTAATATGGAAGCATGTAGGGATGGTAATGTTATTGACAGAAATAGCTTCTTGTTCTTACATTCAAGGATGCAGTCACAGGCACGTTTTAAAATTTTGAACCCAAGCCAGGTCAGGATTGTTCAGGTTGGAAACCTATTTAACCTATCTAAAGTAGTTATCCTTTCACTCTTTGCTCGATACTCCAGACAAATGTTAAATGAACGATTGAATGGCACCGAGGACTCCCCGGCTTAACAAACCATTCGCTAGTAGCTTTGACCGATTTGGCCTGATGTCTATCCTATGAGTTATCTGCGGCCGATTCCCAACGCTGCGATTGTAGTTTGGCATAAAAAAAACTTATGATGGTTTGGATTTGATGACCCGGTTGAACCACGAATATTAACATGGTGCCGTCTAATATCTGTTTAAATGATTCAATTTAGGTATCAAAGAAAATGGACATGAGATGGACAATAGTCATTGCAACACCAGTTATCAAACCAACGCTCAAATCCTGTCCCCTCCACACTAAATAAAGTATGAAACAAGTCCGGTATTATGCCTAAGAAAAGAACAGACTGAGAATCCTGAAAAAATACCTCATTTATAGTGCAATAAAACAGGATATTCTGTCGCCGGCTACAGAGCTCCATAGGTCCAGCGTGTTAATTTTGTGCAACTCTGTATTCGGACACAGTATTTGGAATTGGAGCCTGTCACTATGTGCCAGTGTGTGAAAAGAGAAATGCCATGTGAATAATAAAATAGCGTGTTTCGGAAAAAATAAATTTGGCCCATTGAACTATTTTGACAGAAGGATATTGTCGTTGTCTTCTTTAATATTGTTCATAGTCCGTGGATTTCGAATTGTCCGGTATTTTTTCACATATTTCATCTCCGATTTCTAGTGATTTGCATTATACATTTTTCTTAAGTTGGTCTTAAGTGCTAAAGAAGCAAAGAGAAGTTTGTTTTCAAACTCCCAATTCCTGGGCCATGAAAACCAGGGTCTAGGTACATATATCTAAACACATAGAGATATATCATTCTCAATATAGTTACAGCTGTTCGTATCACACCTTAGTAATTTTTCTTAGTAAGCACATTTTAGCTTTGTCAAGTGAGAATATATGGAACAGAATATTGACAATATTTGCACAATCATTAGATTTGTCAATTTTCGCGTCGTGAGTTTCCTTTGTTTTCTGATGCTTTCTCGGTAATACTCCAACGTTTTATTCCGAACATTTCGTAAAGATACAGAATGGAATGATGTTACGCGTTCTAAGTGGATAGACAGAATAAGAAAATGGCCAGTTCCACAGATGCTGACATACTAATACCCACCAGATAAGGGTTTTGATGATACTTCACCGTGGGCAATTGCTGCTGACCCCATTTTCATCAGATAATTTCACAATAAGCTGATATGAAAAAGACCTTGCTGGACGAGCGTTCCTATTTTTGCCTTGGGTGCTTCCTGGTAAAGACAGATCAGTCGGTTTCAATGATATGACACTATGTCGTTCTAATATTGCAGGATGTCCATTTCATCGAACAAAACAATTGAGGCATTTTAGTATGAGCTGCAAATGCAAAGCTTCACCAAATTCAAAAACCATGCTTTTCAACTATGAGCCGCAACAGGATACCTGGACGAGCTTCGCGGGGCCCGGAAGTGTTTGGCAACAGCGGAAATAAACTCTAACAAATTACTTTGGATAAGCCGATTTTGCTTTCTTTTTGTTGCATTTGCGACAAGAGCCGAAACACATTCGTGTTAGTCTTATATGTTATATCGTACACTGTGTTACAACGTAAGAAAAAAAAACAAAGCCCAAAGGAAGTAATCTTGTTAAAGAAATATGCAAGCTCTCGGACTTTCCACTTCTTTTGCGGGTGCAAATGAATCATTGATGAAATGTTTTTCAGGCTATTTCCTGCCACGTTTTATTTGCACTTGTCCAGTTTTTTTCTTTCTCATTGAGAATATCCAAATTTAACTTTCTTGTGTTGCTATACATTTTTTATGAGCAATTAAATCAATATCAGTCATATTTTATTTCACCAATGCGTTGCTCGCGTGACGACACGCCTTATGGACATACATACATAACATTATTACTTAATCTGATAGGTAGACTCTATTGCTTATTTCCCTTTGAACTCAGCGAGTTGTTCTCTGGAATGAATGGGTAAACCTTTCTTTCCACAAGTCCATCAACCAGATTTTTGCCATTAATCCACAACCCACGTTGAATCTTATTAAGACGGCTTTCTCTGAACCTGTAATTAATGAAAAAAAAGAGATGTCCGTTAATTCGAATTACTAAAACCTATTAAATGTTCATTTCAGAAGCTGTAGTAGCTGCATCACAACAGTATGACATCGAAAATCAAAATTAGACCTCTTGGGTCCCTTTGGCGTCAATATACCCATACCTGATTTATTGTTATGGACAGCATTCGGACAGCTTTGCTGTCTCGTCAAGCAAAGAGATTTTCTTTCGTGTAGTCACATAAATAAATTCCATGATGCAGAAAACACATTGGGTGCGCCCTTTCATTCATTCTGACTTTGTGTCTTCCAATCTGGAAATGCTATGTGTTGGAATGTGAGGCACTAATGGTGGAGTTGTGGAGGCTACATTAGTGATATCTTACGGCATAAGAGATGAGCCTTGTAAGGTCAATCCGAAATTAGCGGACGTTACTTGCATGCCTAATGCGACTAATGCTACCAATGTGAAGACGGATGTCCACCTGGGGAGGCAGGGTTCCGCCGTCAGAGCTTTGCTCAGGTGGTATATTTGACAAGCGGGGAATATATCATTGGAGAAATGTCGTATCTGATGACAAATCAGTCGGTCCAACGATTACTCCATCATTCTACAGTTCGCAGAGAAGGTCAATCAAACGGACGCTCTTGAGGTCAAAGAATAGCATGAGAAATAATGAGCTCATGCAACACGTTTCAAGTGTCAGCTGGATATGTTTTGATTCTCTAACGTGAACCGGTGCACGAATTATTATGTTGAGTAACCGTGCGGCCATATCCGACAGCTTCACCCCACTCCTACACAACTACTCCTCTCCTATCACATAACTCGGAGTAAAATCCCACTACGCCATTTATACTGCCAAAACATGGATGGGGCTAACCCGGAAAATACGTCTCCATGTACGATGTAATGCGATCTGGGTATAAAAACCAGAACCCTTGCGTTTTTTTCTTTTAAAGTGCTATTGTTGCAGAAATATGGAACTTTTTTCTATATATATGTTTATATTATATTATATATCTTCTATATATTTGTTTATATAAATCTTTTCTTTCTACATAACACAAAAATTTGAAAAATAGATTAGCAAATCAGGACATACAGGCACTTACAACTCTATATCACGGTGGAAATTTCCATATTTTCAAAGATAAGAAAACATTCACTTATGTTATAATCAAACTGTTATAAATCTTGCTATAGACCCATTTCCTATGGATATGGGACTCTAGAACTAAATATCAACTAAAAAACACCTGTTGACCTTGCATTAGCCAAACTAGAGGCCCATGAATGGATTCGCCATATATCAACTCCCCTCACTGGCCTGTCGGTATCGAAAGTACTAGCTGCGTAGAAAACAGGCAGTATATTTAATCAATACCATCGCTCAAGAACAGAATAACAGTTGTGGAATACTACACGTGTATGGAAATACATCTATTGTCTAGTGCAATTTGCCTGCTCAAAGACGCTGGTTGGACAAACTGCAAGTCAAAAGAGTTAATATGTAAGCGCAACATTTACACAATATATAGATATCCCACACAGATAGACTCATTGGCTAATAAGACAACGCTCTCTGTGTTTGTAAATAAGGATGTGGAGACAATTCAATACACACAATGCAGTCTTTGAACAAACGTATGATGGCCATGAGCCATACATTATGGCTGAACAAGTATGTGATCACTATTATCTGTACATTTTGATAAAACAAGAATGTAATAACCATGAGCTGCATATTTTCACTGCACAAGGATGTGCCGACCGTGAGCTGTACATTGTCACTGAACAAGGATATGCCGACCGTGAGCTGTACATTGTCATTTAGCAAGGATGTAACGACCACGAAGCGAGCTTAGATGTGGCCACCATGAACTATGCATTGTCGCTGAAAAAAGATGTGCCGACCATGGGCTGCACGTTATGACTGAACTAGGATGTGACGACCATGAGATGTAGATTGTCACTGAACAAGGATGTGCCGAGCATGTGCTGTACAATGTCACTGAGCACGGATGTGATGACCGTGGCCTGTACATTGTACTCAGCAAGGATGTGAGCTGTACATTGTTACTGAACAAGGATGTAACGACCATGAGCTGCACATTGTTACTAAACAAGGACGGGACCACCATGAACCCCAATGCTTTTATCCGCTAATTATTGGCTATAATGGACTTTTGGAAGTTTTCAAGGACGTTCTTCTTGCAGGGTAATATATGAGAAGGCAAAAGAGGATCAGCCCGATCACGTGCAGTCCAGTCTCTGGTGTATTGCACATGTCCGCGGTATCTTGATCCAGTTGATTGGTGAATGTACTCGGTGTATAAAAGGAAATATGCAGCAGGACAGGTGTATGAAGTTCTCCCAGCAACAAGCATCTATATAACCCTACATGTTTATGACAGATAATGTAAATGTGAACACCACCGATATCCATCAGTTTTCTTTCACAGAGGAAGAGGTATTGATCTTTAAACATGATATTCAATACAGATTTTACCTTCAGTCCACATAATATACATTTAACCCGATTATCATCCGCCATGACATCGAAAAAATATTTAATTATAATTGAATAAAGCACAACACAAGACCATTGGAATATGATATGTAAGTGACATTTGCATATAGTGTATATAGAAAAAAGGTGATAAAGCAAAGATATCTGTCAAGGAAATCGGTTTGCAGGGAATGGAAAATCACTGTGTTGTAGTCTTTTGTATCGTCATTTATATCCCTACAGAATGCCTCAATACACGAATGTGGTTGAAAGATGGTCAAACGTCAACATCTGGTTAAGGCGGTTTTTAGCGGGTGGATCCGGAGCTCGTTACACGCTGTTACGAAGATGCTCAAATCGGTGAGTCACCTGAACCGCAGGCCGGTAATGGCTATAGGTCTTGCTCACGGCAGAGTGTGTGAAGGGGAATCCCCGAACATAACCCACATGTTGGTATACTGCTGACATTTGTACTTCAACAGCTGCTCATCTGATATTTTTCAGCCCGAATTTCTGGAGATGTTTTTCTAACAAGAGGGCATTGTATGCATGGGTCCTACAACTTGCGCTCTACTAGACATCCCTCATCATAGTGAAGCCTCGACAGCAGCAAACATAGACTAGTATTGGAAATGCTCCAGGACTCAGTCGATGTGTATTTGGCTGAATGTACGATTTCGATGGAGTAAGTTAGTATTAAAATGCAGTTACAGCTAGGAGGAAGAGAAATGAACAAATGGTCTCTTCATATATGCATAGAAGCTTCTAATATCTAATGTCATTCTTTTAAAACTTTATATTGCTGTGCGTGAGATTTGTGATCATTACTTTCCTTATGCCCACTATTGGCTCCCAAAACATATTAAAAGCGAGCCCTCAAATGGATCTGAAAATTAGAGAGAATACATTTACCCGTCCGTTCCTGTAGGTCCCAACGTTAAATCTAAGCACCTGACATTTGTACACCAGATGTAAACCATAAAATGGCGTTGCATCTCGTTATTCACGATAGCATTTCTAAAACCAGCTATAACAGCACTTCAAAAGATAATGTGTAAGAAATAATATATAAACAGTAAATAAAGCTGGAAAAACATAAATTACAAGCAACAAACAGTTTTCTAAGATGCAGGAAAGATAGTCCATGCTATAGGTATGCTGTCCAATTTTCAAACTAGATGAATATTTCCAGATAGAATACAAACATATGCATTTCAATTAGACTTTGATGGCATCTGTAATCGAAAAAGCTATCTCGCACGTATTTGCAGTTGTAATGTGTTTTTGTATGTAATGTTTTATGACTTTCAATGTGTCCTTAATACGGTAGACCATGTGTGTTGTGTAGTCAGTTTCGTGATATTACCAATACAATGCATTTGGATGTACACTGGATTTTGCGGCTCTTTGTTAGCGTGACGTGATCATTATTAGAACCGATGTTTCCCAATCGCTCTGGTGACAGCATTTTAGAGTGTACAACGTCTTAATGGATGAACTGTGTTGTAATTACAACCTGCTGGGGGCGAGAGTGGTTCCAATTTTTTCTTTCATTATTCTTTTGAAAAGGTAATGATGAAATGGGTGCACTACTGAAAACTATTTGCCTTTGTGTCTCTTCTGCCATAGCAACGACTAAACGGCATTCTGGGCAAAAGACTGTGGAAGTACTTAATCGACTGAATCGTACATATTTGAAATTGTTTTTTTAACTTAACACGAGTACTAGTTTAAATATTACATGGTAAAACTGAATAATGCTGTGTTTTCCTATACGATATGGTCTGTGTTATAGCGCCTGATTTAGAGAAAAGTTGAAAAAAATGAGTTACGAATTTTTATGAAAGTGGTCTCTGCACCCAATAGTTTAACAATAGTTGTAAGTCAGAAAGTTTATCAGCCGTCTTGTGTGATACGACGGTTTTCTCAGTCATTGCTCCAACCATAAGCTTGACCAAGTCGTATAAATCTAATATTAATGGGTATGGGATTAAATTCCAATAAAATATCAATCTTATAATGAATACGGTGAATATTTCAACGTACTAGGAAAATGCTGTGGTTCTGCCCTGAACGAATGGGACAAACAGAACATAAGCCTTAATTGTTTCGTACAGTCACCGGAATAAATGTTCACATTTCATAGCTATGGTGAAAGGATATGCATGAAAACCAGAATGAAACTACTTTTGCAAAAAGTATACCGAAATGTTTCCTGAATAGTTTAGAAAACCTTTATCTGGTATAACTGAATAAATATATTGCTTGGGTCTTAACAAAACTCCATTCTTCTTCATGTATCAGTTGCACAAAGAGCAAAGCACATATTAAACTGCGAATAAAGGCAGACACTAAAGGGTTTGAATCCCTGGGCGTCGTCCATAGAGAAGTGGGTAACATTCGTTTTCTCGATACGCATCGTGAACTGAAAGAAACCTTCAGGGTTAAAAGCAAAATTTGGTGAATTTATTTGTAACTCGGCAGGTAGACTAATTTATTTTTAAATTACAGAAATGTGAGCTTGGGTGATAAATTTCTTGAGACATGTAATTGAATTTGTAATTGGATATGTCATCCCTTCTTTCGTAAATTATTTTTCTTAATGAACGAAAGTCCACTTGAAGTGACGACAGCAATGCATTAGACGTCACAGTTTCTTTATGTACGAGCAACAATGTCAGATTGCAAAGGACATAACATCTTTCACATCGCATTATCAAATAAATCTTACAGGTATTCAGAACCGTTTATGTCCGGCTTTAGAAATGTTCATTACAAATAGAACAACGAGAAGGAATACACATGTTAAAATGGAGGCTTTGCACGCACATATATGAATTTATTCAGTGATCAATGCACACTTTGTTGAAATCTGATGTAATTCCTAAAGAACAGTTTGAACACATTATTTTATTGATCTTCAAGCCCATGATGTATGTAGATAATAGATCCATTCCTGTATTACAAGTGGCAAAAAGTATCCATATTGTTATTTTTTCATATGACTGTGAAATAACTAGAACAGAACCGTAAAGAGACTGAAACCAAACTGATGTATAGCTCTTACTGGTGAGTGTTTAGTCGATTCCATCTTTTTTCCGCGAGTATTCTTGCCATATGTCAAAGCGCTGACAAGTGCTCTACATGTGTGAACTGTCCAAGGTGGAAGACACTCGGTTTGTCCGTCCTTCTGAAAGGGATTTTAGGCCCCATTATGATGCTGTTTGAGGATTTAGCCAATAGCTGGCCAGCCGGAGCTCGGCCTGTTCTTAGGTTGAATAAAATGCAAACTGAGTGAGGCGATGCGAGCTGCAGGTTGATACAGCCCTACAGACAGGTCGATCTGTTTTTCTGTATTCCCCGGATAAAAGGTTACGCTCAAAGCTGCCGCTGTATCCTTGTACCTGACACCACGGCCTATCTATCGACTTCCCTGGGCTCCTGTTCTATGTGGGAAATAAGTTCGGCTTTCTCTTGACTATATTTGTGCCAGAAAAGTCGAACAGAACAGTTGGGCAGTCTACCAGTCGACGGGAGAGCAAGCGTACTGTTAATTGCTGAGACAGGCGTGTCTTTGTCAAATGCTCTTGTCTGTTAGTTAGTTTCACCTGGAACAAGTCTCTGACTGCCCATGGAGAGAGTAACAAAACGATAAATTACGTGGAAAGATACTGATTCAGCGATGGAGTACGGGGATTTCGATGATTCAGTTGAAAACGGAAGTTCTGTGGAAGATTCTTTTTTCTATAGTGATATTGAAAATTTACGCAAACCGTGGATAAAAGAACCTCATTTTATCCCCACTATTGTTGTATACGGGCTGGCGTTCTTGGTCGGGATAGTTGGAAATCTTTTGGTAGTTTTTGCTGTTCTGGCGGACAGAAAGAGTCGAAGTGTTACGACAACGTTTCTGGTGAGTTTAGCCATTGCTGATCTCTTGTTCCTGACGGTGTGTGTCCCATACGTGACAAGTCGCTATTTCATCAGTCACTGGAGCGTGGGAAGGGCTTTTTGCAAAGTTGCGGGCTTCGTAGAAATGCTCTCTGCCGTTTCTTCTATCATCAATTTAACCTCGGTCAGCGTTGAGCGGTAAGTGTAAACATTTAAAGTCTCAATAGCTCTCAAGCGTGAGCGAGATCGTGTCGTATTAACGCTCAATTAGAGTCCATGTGGCTATGTTTGTAGTTTAAATCCAGACAGTAATCAGGCAAAATTATGCCCCAACGCTCACCCTTGATTATAGCATAATTTGTTCACTAGATCTCCTCTTTGGTAGTCAAAAAACAGCAAAGTGGGTATATAACTGGTAGTGGTTTTACTAATTAAATTCCCTGTTTTATTCTGGAAAGGGTATGAAGGGTAAAAATTCGAAGACACATACTCTGTATTGTAGAAAAATGGTGAACCTTGTGAATGAAATCTCTCGACACACTAATTTCAGGTCATGTCAACACAGGTATTAGAATGTTTAATATTTCATTCCCATACTAATTACTATGAGTATTGGAGTAAGATAAAAGTAAAAGTTTTAAAGGACAGGTGATTTGGCCCTATCTGATGTGCCGATGCCAATTTGGGTCCCATTTTGCTAAACGTAAGCCACTAGTTTGCAAGAACGTGCCATCTCTGAAGCAAACTTTTATTTGAGCGTTTGTTGCTGCTTTGTAATTGTTTTCTCACTAGAAGAAAAAACTAATTTTTGCTCCCCGAAAGGACTGTTATTCTTTTTACTGTGTAGCAACTTCAACCAAACACTAGATAGGTTTATTGACTTTGAGTTGCTACAAGTACTATGGAGTCTTCTTTAAAAGAAATAATCAGGCCATACCTCCAAGACCAAATTACAAAACTTCCCCACGATTTGTTCAACCTTGGAAGCTAGATACCACGAACATGCTTGAGGTCCTTTCCTTATGCTGGATAGAAGTTATTGTCCCCGTTGCAAATTGTAAATTTTTCATACTTATCGCCCAGTGACTTGTCTTGCTCTGACAATGCCTTCTTCAAAAGAATGTCCTGACTGCAAAACCAATATAGAACACGCCTCACTTACACGACTAAAACCTGATGAATACCTTCCTTTAACATGTAATTCTGTATATTTAATATTTACTGTTTAGTATGTAAGAATCGATGTTATTGGGTGACTAGAGGAATCTGGCAACTGTACACGTGGATTGTCCTTGGTTGGTTTACATAGCAGACATGTATTTGAATTGGAGCTTAGAAGCGCAACAAAGCATATGATGTCATGTGGATTAGGCCTTGGTTTCATGAAGCTCTAGCTATCTTGACAACATGTGTTGTAATGATATGAAGTCCACTCAGATAAACACGCTTCATGAAACTGAACCCAGTCTGTGGCAAGATTTATGCAAAACTGCGTACTGATCAGGAAATCTTTGCTCGTGTACGGTGTATTGTTACTAACAATGGAGGTAACATTCAAAATATTTACAATACAACCAGCGAGCGAATCGATAATCGCATTTTGCGTTGAGAAATAGCGGTCTAACCTAAGAAAATAAATTTCCACAACAAGAATGCATTTTCACATTTCCAATGATATAAATCTTCATTATCATCAATACTGTTTGACTTTGCATTCGAAATTGAAATAAAATTAATATAGTTTTCAGGGATATCTAAACGAATTTTGTTCAGACAGAATCAATTTTTCTTTTTATGATATGGACTGATACTGATCCGCCCCATGAAAACTTGCATTCCACTGGGACCTTACTCATAAAATGAAAAAAAAGTGATTCAAAAATTCTCTTTGGTGATGTGAATAATAAAAATAACTTACATTACGGATCCCTCAGATGTGTTTTTTTTGCTATTCTTACTATAATGTAATATATACAGAAATATCTCAGTTGAATTAACTGAAGAACGCTTTAATAATGTTCCACTGGTACGTTGTTTGTGTTCATTTGCTTAAGCTATTGGAATGATAAATAATTGTATTAGATCAATTCTTGTTTGACTCACATCAAACTACCAGAATTGTCGGTGTTGCTTATGGAAATGGGCAAAAAGTTAAAGGAAGATTTTTAATTATGGATCAATATGAAAACAATTGGAATTACGAGGTTAGCCTCAGGCCTATCCGTTGTACATCGAACTTGAACAATTGGATTATCCAAGAGTGCACTGACTTGCATAATAAATTTTCAGGACGTATTTGCCCTGTGTATCTTTAGTGACATTTTGAAGATGGAGACAATCCCTAGACAATGATGACCACAAACTGACTGCTATGAAGACCTAAAAGGTACCCACTGTACTGGGCCGCCGGAAAACGGCTGAAAATGTGATCAAGGTGTAGCATGCCTCGTGCATATATCCAAACCATCTGTCGCCAGCATAGTACGGTATCAGCTTGGTTTAGAATCTGAGTCGATACGCAACTTATCTAAGTACAGCGGCAAGATAAATTAATGATCACTCACGGCTGACAGAGAGAAAACAACGACAACTGGCTGTTAATTGTCAACAATAGCAGTGGTGAGGTGTCAGAGGAAGCTCTCATTACTCATCCCGAATTCTGCTCTGCGCGAGGAGTGGTCAGCGATCGTCGGCAAATGTATAGTTTTGATGGACGTCTGCTGAAGCTGGCGGCCGAGACTCTGTATATGTACGTGTTTGTGCAGTCTTAGAGGCCCGACTGGTATGGCTTCCTCCGGTTACAACGTGATTCCCAATAACTCAAGAACAATAAATTAGCCGTATGTGGGAGGTGGTGGCAACTCTTGCCGGCTCAGTGGGACATGACAGAAACTGTTCAACGCTATGCCGAAACCATGTAGAGCCATATTACCCTCTTTCTATATCTATGCCTATACACCTCGTTCAATCATAGTTTTTGCGGTGCAGCTGTTCATTTCCCTCTATTATTGATACAAGACTATCTCGTAAAATGTAGACTCCCATGTGCAGAAGAAGCAAAATAAGCTGTGGTTTTAATTATGGGTTTTGTCTTGCGATGGTTTTCGATCCCATATGTAATTTTCAGTCTGTGCAAACCGTTAAAAAGTGAGATAATGGTCACGATATATCTCTATTTCTCAGTGAACTTCATAAAAACATGTTGACAGTGTTTGTATATGTTTACACATTACATGCTGTTTGCAGATCCCACTAGTATGAAGTTGTCAGTGCGTTACACAAGGCACCAATGGGAAATCATTAACGCAATCTTATCATATGAGAACAGAATGCAACCTAAAAGCATTTTTCACCAGTGAGGACATAAAGTTTAAATACCTTAAAATGCCTTTCCTTTTTTGTTTTTCTACTTCTGATCATAGGAAGTCCAGCAATCTATTTCTTCTAATCAGTTGCTCTCTATAACGGCGACTCTTTTTTTCAGTGTAGGTAAGATGGAAAGGGAATCAATGTTATACATGTAAAATCTTGTAGCCATTTACTTTGCGAGGATCAACACAAGATTAAGCTTGAAATCTGGCACTATTACACAACAAGCTGTTGGGTATTAGGGGGTATAAATAGATATACTTTTCAATCTTGTAAAAGCCCTTTGAAACAAATAATATGTTTATAGTTCTAGAATATCTAAGGTAGTAATTCGTTTGTCATATCTTGTACGAGGATTTTGGTAACATTGAAAAGCTTAAGGGAACGGACATGATTCAGTGGAAAAGAGCGAAATTCCAAACCAATGACGTACATTGTGGCTGTTCAACCCCGGCCTAGACAAGAGAAATTGAAGATTCCCCGGTATAATTGCCGGTGGGGCTTCGTGAGAATAACAAGCATTCTGGAAGTATTTGATTTCAAAATACATGTCCCCCTAGGCCACCGATCTGAACGGTCGAAGTAATATCTATTATAGTCAACATCACAACGACCAAAAGATTGCCCAAAACACGAATTTGATCTGTAACTTATCTTGTTAAACTGATATACCATGTTTCAATTCAAAGTAAGGAAAAGTCATAAAAACTGCCCAAAGCAGGACAAAACGACAATAATTCACGAAACGGCTAGAAACTTGCAGTTTGAAGTTTCAGTTGAATACAATGAACCGTTATGAAAACTGTTTCGTGACGGGCTGACAGACAGACGGACGAGGGACAAACCCGATACTGGTTGACGAGTAGCTAAATGGTTCAAGTCGCTCGGGGAATTATTTGTACAGTCTTACGCTCATTGAAGACCACTTGTTTGCTACCAAAATTACGAGCAAGGCACACATGGGATAGTTAGTGAGTAACGTTTCTTCCACCTATAAACGGCTTATTAAAATACCAGTAAGAAACTTATTAAGTGTGGCGTTAAACAACAATCAAATAAAAACAAAATTGTCTGACTTATTGAATGCTATAAATTCTGTGGTATATTTAAAACAGCTTAATTCGATTGGTTCAGATTTATAGTAAGCTCAAAATACTACAATCCTACGTAATAAAATTAACTGAGAACAGAAAATGCACTCAAGAGAGACAGAGAGAAAAATATCCTTTTCCAAGTAATTTAAAATTCTGTTACTATGCAAACTTTGAACATTTAACAGCACAATCCGACTGATTCTGTGGATTTTTTTTCCAACATTGAATGAATATTAATGGCAAGAAAAGTCATTATACCTGCTTATTCATTTGATAAGGTTTAACTCCGTGTTCAGTAATTTTTCACCTATAAGGCTGCGGCCATGTTTACGGTTTCAATAAAAAATTATCGCCATTCAACATGCAACTGGCAAGCCTCTTGATTAAAACCTCGGCCGAGGCAGTCTGAGATGCCTTCTTGCCTGCGCCCTTAATGACCGACGGCCGATCAACTTCGCTGACGATCACATACTAAAGCTATGTGTAAAACTTAAGAGATTGCGATACTAAAACTTCTTCTCCACTGTAACGCAGAAGAACAGTGGAGATATTGTTTATGACTGTTAACAAAACAGACAGATTATTTCACCAATTAAAACAGCATTGTGTATAGCGACATTGGTCCATAAAAGACGACCACCAAAATCTAATCAATAATAAATACACACATGGATCGTTCCGTCTTACCTTGTGGTTAATTGCTCAATAAGAGGGGAAAAAGAAAAAAAAGAACCAGTTATTTAAGACCAGACTGATAGTAGCAACTTCGAGGTCTGCATTTGACGGACGAAAACTTATAGACCACATAGCATGATACGCGATTTGGATACTCGTTTAATACCTAAGTCCAGAACATTGATTTATTTGATTGGTGTTTTACGCCGTACTCAAGAATATTTCACTTATACGACTCGGCCAGCGTTACGGTGGGAGGAAACCGGACAGATCCCGGAGGAATCCTACGACCAGTCTACGAATTCCTGACGGACCATTACACGTACGGAAGCCACATGGGCTGGAGTTGAACTCACAGTGACACTGGTGAGAGGCACGGGGTCATAATGCCGCTCTGGCAAGCTAGCTCCCTCGGCCACGGAGCTCCCCCCTCCCCACCATTAACAACTTTTTCCTATGAAAAGAAGATCTATTAGGTAACCCAGTATACAATGAAACAGTTCTTTTCCAAGGCCTAAATACACAAACATAATACAATTTCAGTTTCCAAGATACAAATCAATGTATTTCAGTGTCCTATTAAAATATAATTAGAAGCAATTATAAGGCTAGCCTCAAAAGAAAGTCCTGTATTCTTTCAGCATGGAAAGTAAGCATACACTAAAAAGAGAAAAATAATATGTGCCGTCCTGTGCAGCAACATTTTCAACCAGCAGGTGTGAAAGGGTTTGGGGAGACCATACATTACCGACCCGTTCCTGACCCACCTGTCAGCTGAAAGCACAAACCAAGTCATCCATGATTCTGTTTTTGTGAACTCGTCCATATTTCTGATCGCATTTACTTTCTCAGTTCCTTGGTGCATGGTTTGTGTTAAGTGTTGCTTTGGAAACTTAGCTTGCGATCTTTGATCCGGAACGCTTATTTTTTTGGACGGCTGGTCTGTTTCGACGCCAAGATTTAGTTTCAAGGGATAAGAAACCATAGTGTCCTTTGTGTAGGGGGTATCGGAGAGGAAAAATGATAAACAAATGGCTTGCTTAGACAGAGATAGGCTTTACACAAAATCAGACAAAGAAATACAAAGACACTTGACTAAGTTCAATACATGTAATTGAACAAAACAGACAAATAGTACGACTGACAATAATATACAAAAACAATACAGATAATTACAAAAAATATAGTTTCTTACTGTTGACAGTTCACGTAAATATAGAGTCCAGTCCTTGGGAATTCTCAAGTCGAAGGATGACAGTCCTGTAAGTGACACGGTACGCCGACGATGGTTTTAATATCCATCTCCCGGAATAGGTGCAGCTTTCCGGTGCGGACAGGTTGACAATAGTGTCAGTGATGCCGAGCTGGCTATGTATGTTTCACCAATCGGAAATATACACAAAGTCACTTTTAGGGTAAACTGGAATAAAATGTAAGTAATCGCACAAAGAGACTATGAGCGATACAAGCTTCACAAAAACGTCTCAACCAAATAGCAAGAAGCGAAAGAAAAGCTCACAAAGTGCCTAGACAAGAAAAATGGAGAATAAAATGACGAATGTTGAATGGCGTGAATACCAAGCTCCAACGATATCCCAACATATCCTCGACTGGACTTAAATATGACAGCTCCCAAATGAACATGAATAAATAACTGCTCTCAGGTGGACATACATAAAATGACTTAAAATGAATAAAATGACGTAAAATGCTTATCAACTTTGTCGCTCATATTTATAGACTAACGTAAAGATGGTTTGACGTAAAACAAGTTTAAAGCGTTTAAAACATGTTTCCAGGATATTTCATTGACACGAAACCCCAAAACACAGAAGCCTCGAGAACAGGTGACTGAATTCCAGTGCAGAATTTCAAGCACAAAAGGGAAAATGTAGGTCAAACTCTGACCCGGTTAATGCAAAAACAAATAAAAAGAATATAACACAATATCTTAAAGGCTTGGTACCCCTAAACATTAATCGGTTGAACGATTAAAACCAGACAAAAAGCCCCAAACTGGTAAGAAACTAAATGAAGTATCAGATTTAGTATAAGAGTTAGTATGAGAGAAAGAGAATGTGTGTTCATTCATTAATTCTGTATGGATGATTTTAATAAGGATACTGCCAAGATAAGGCATATTTGTCGGAACCGTGTTTTAGTGAGGTGACTTTCAGATTTCTCCATACTGTAAGGTTGTTTAAAAAGAATCACGTGTCTACTACGTCATCTCGTGCATTACCGAACTGAGCAATAGACTACATACCTGTGAACTTATTTGCCTGGGTAGGGAAAGGTGTTTCATAACTTTCGTCACTTATGTAACCGTTAAATTTCTTCTTACTTCTTTCGGAACAAAGCGTTACCTTTCAGAAGTACATTATTGAGTCCTGTATCGAAAGACACAGGGGGTACTATAAATGGTTATCAAAACATCGGTGGCGGAAAAATTGCAACATTTGTAGATTTCAGGCATATTAATTAACTTAATGAGGAATTTGTGTCCTTCGGATAGCAATTTTGTTGGCGTAAACTTGTTACTCCAATACATTTTATCAAATATTATCCACATTTGTGTAGCTTCAATTCATATGAGCTTAAGATTTCAATTTTTGCAAATTTGATGCATACTGATTACGCTGAAAAGGTAAATTCCACTGCGATTAGGTTATGATGGGCTATGACGTGCTTTCGGGCCATCCTTGAAACAATGTGAGACAGTCATTCTTTAACCATGACGAAAGTCGTGTCCAAAAGTGATATTTTAAGCATAGGTTAGAAGCATTGAGTTATTAACTTCATCAATCTGATCAGAACGAACACTGGGCCATTTTCAATTGACTATAACATCTAAATATAACACATCATTGTAAACACAGATAATCAGGTGATAAATGTAACAGAAATGTGATGTATTAAAAATGTTATAAACAACAGGAAAATGTTATTTTTTCCCTGTTGATGCATGAACTTATGTCAAATTCTCGCCTCTTTTCATGTCTACTCTGTAATAAAATGCCATGCCACACATGCACCAAGTACGGTGATACACAAGCAGAGGGGATTTGTATCCTTTACGGATGCCTTGTTTGATTAACTGGCTCCACCAACACACTGGAATTTTTTAAAACCTGGATTTACTCCTGAGCAGGAAGAAACGACGTTCTACATGGAAGCCTAAAGGTGTAAAAGAGAACGCTGTCCGATCAGGATTTGGAGGATGTAATCAATGTTACTCGAGGGCTTTCATTTTCATGGCGAAAGGTGTCTCGTACATTTGTTCCCAAGAGATTTTGGTGTGTCCCAAGGGCAGGGTAAATTCGCCAACGTCGAAAGCACATCATTTCCAATTCACTAATCACACAGCAGCCTTATTACCCAGGGTATCGTCCTGGATGAACCCACACTCAATAGTAGCCTATCAGGATTAACATTGCCATCTTTGTGCCTAGCTAAACTCTTACCATCTTTGTGCCTAACTAGACTTAATACTGCCTAGCTAGGCCCTTACCACCATATTTGTACCTATCTAGCCTCTTACCATCTTTGTGCCTAACTAGACTCTTACCATCTTTGTGTCTACCTAGACTCTTACCATCTTTATGCCTAGTTAGACTTTACCACATCTGTGCCCAATGAGACTCTCACCATCTTTGTTCTTACAAATTTTAACACACTCCATTTCCAGGCTCCCTCTTCGTCTTATGCTGTACGGGTAAGAGCCTACAATGTTATAATGTTTCTTTCATTGATACTTATGCAGTCAGGAAATAAGTTAATGAACCAAGTAGCCGATCAGTCAAATCAATCAATGAATAAATCATTCGTTCATCTATTCAACCATTGGACAGTAAACGAAGTGTCCAAATCTCAGTTCTGGTGGTCAAACGGTGAAACAATATTCAATATCAACAATTTTGAAGCACAAGTTTTATTTTTAAAACTGTGCACATAATTTAAAGTCTTTATAAATTTTATAGTTTCCTGACAGTACATGAAACCTACAACATTCAGGTAGTGCAGGCCGTGGGATGGGATATCGAACTGTCAGTTCGAAACAAGTACCAGTAATGTGCGCAAGTTTCATTACACTAAAAAATGAACAATAAAAAAGAAAAAGAGAGAACCTGTTCTGTTGAAACTTTAGATCGCAGAAATTGTACACTGAGTAAGCAATCGCTTGACAGTTTATTTTACGGCCTTATTTCAAGGGCAAGCGTGCGACAGAGAGGTGACCAAGGGAGATAATTGTATAGAATAAACCCTCGTGGTATCATTGTACATCATTTTTTGGCGGAATTTGATGTATCCGTGTATGGACCAGTAGTAACCAAGCTTCATTCCGTGAGATATAAGACTGAATGATCCTCCACCATCTATCCTGTCTGCTACCACCTACATAACTTATTGTCCTTTATGTTTTCTGTTTATTTTCAGGTATATTGTGATAGTTCATCCGATGCAATCACGATTTCTTTGCACTCGGGGTAATACCATCAAGGTCCTTGCTTTCGTTTGGCTTCTGGCTATTGTTGCCTCCTTTCCAGCTGCCTTTGTCATGGTAAGTATGAAATCATATTAAACACATCGAGTGTGTATGATAATGAAGCATCACATCGAAGATGTTAGTACCCCTGAGTAAATGCCCAAAGGCGTGATGTTGTAGAATTCGGAGATCACAGAGCTTAAGTTTGTGTCTTAAAGGTGATTATTCAATATGGACGAACTGGTAATATCACCTCCGAAGTTTTCATGCACACAACACCCCTTGCAGTGTTTTTGCTCGTGGTTGCACACCTACGAACCTCTGAAGGTACAGGTACATTAGGACATTCATTTGAACACAAATATACATGCCTTATGGGTACAAATCCGTCTCTACTTTCATATAGGACAGGCACTTTGCTGGTCTTGAAATCATTGCAATCGAATGTTGCCACGTAACAAAGTCAATGAAAATATCTTTCTCATGCGCCTCATCATGTAGACTTGAAAGATAAAACTCTCGAAATACTGGGTTATCATTTTGATATAAATATAGCATTCTGGGCTGTTTTTCAGTGTTGGTAAAATAATAATGCTGAGGAGTTTTACTATCATGTAGTAAATATGTATTGATTTATTATGAGGGAAAAAATTGTACTGTCTAAACTGAATGTATACAAAAAAGGTTTTCACAAATGTTCAGGTGTAAACTGTCTTGAGAGGTGTCATGGATGTTTAGTATTATAAATCCGTAAAGGATTAATGATAAATATTTGCGTAATATCAAAGATCTGCCATGTGCCATGCAAACAATGACGGCACACAAATATGCCATCTCGCAATAGGAAATATTGCGTTCGATTAACGGTTCCGCATAGAATTTGTTGATTTTCCACTCATCAAATGACTACATATCGTTATGAGACGGATATCTGCTTGGATCGTGAATGAACATGTCATTCAATATCTGTGGTACAACGGAACAACGAGGAAGCTGTTTACTGGTACGGCACCATACTTCATTACATCACAACTTTGCTAATGGGAAAGTATGGTAAATTTAATGAATTTACATAACCATGCTATTCCGTTTCGCCTAAAAGTGTTGCCAATGTTTTAGAATGGAATACACCTATATTCACTGGATTTAAATGTAACGAAACATTATCACAATTCAGAGAAAATTCTAGGCCTCTGGTTGGTCTTTCTGCATTGAACAGGCTACTGTATTCGCAAAACATGCAAGCAGTACAGTCTCGCGTCTTTGATGTTCTTTTCCCTACGGAGTCAAGGATTCTCGCGCCGGCGGATAGCAACGCACGTCAGCAATGTACGAGTCAGTAACTTTTCTGGCCCCTATTTTCCAAACAGTTCTTATAAATCAGCAGTTAATGACAACATGTAGAAAAGTTTCTCGTAGTATCTTTTTGAGATAGCTAAATTGGAAACCGTTATGAATCGAATCGAAAATTATTTTCTAGCAGGCGAGTTTTATTGTTTGCTGTGCGCCGTCAGTGCTCTGCGTCTTAGTCTGTGCTGTTCATGTCTCGGTCCCTCAGTCAGTGGTAAAACCTACCTAAGAACGCGGCTTGTTTTGGCAGAAATATCAACCAAAGTCGCCCGGAGCGCTCTCCATTGTGATAAAGTCTTTATACTAGCGAGTTGGGTGAGTATACGGCCTGATATTTCGTCTCAAAGATGAATATTTCCACTCGGGCTCGTGAAAATTTTAATCTTGTCTTCGAAATATCGAAGTATACTTCGCAGTACACTTGCGTAACACA
The DNA here is from genome assembly GCA_016165875.1 of Acanthopleura granulata. Taxonomy (NCBI): domain Eukaryota; kingdom Metazoa; phylum Mollusca; class Polyplacophora; order Chitonida; family Chitonidae; genus Acanthopleura; species Acanthopleura granulata. Next base: position 20,311,968 of record JABBOT010000004.1, read on the forward strand.
CTAATATAACTTATATTATTTCACCAGGACATATATATGCTCTCACACCACATTTACCATGGGACGAATACTTTCACCTTTGATACTGTACATTCCATTGTCCCTGTAGAGAAAAAGCCATCTATGAACCAAACATGCGGCTAATGTATACATCTTACATTGCTCCAATAGTGAAATAATGGACATCATTGGAGGCTTCTCTTCTTTAAAATACTGTCAGAAATTATTGATTAAACAACTAATTACATCTGACATAGTCCATTCCTTTTTTCCGGGGATAGGTTGACAAGACATCTTGAATCATTTTTAGTTATACTACATCAAACGCCTACACTGTTTTTTAAACACTCTCCTTATATTTTGGAACACCTTGACGTCAAAATGGTCATGGTTCATCCACCCTAGAATCCCTATATGATACACAGTTCGATGTCAACGAAATATTTTAAAATAAAGATCAAAAATCAAAAACTTAACGTCAGTGCGAACTACCTAATAATACGCGTTACAGACCGAGTAATGACACGAATATGAAGTAGCTCAATGAAGAACTGGAAGAATCTGCAGGCAAGGGAGCAGGGGCCAACCTAGGTGTTGTCGTGCAGTTCACAAAAAAGAGAGATGTTGGGTGCTTTGTGTGAGGCACGGAGAATAGATGATGTTGCTTCATTGTCCACTAAGCCGACAATACAGCATCCTGGTGCACAGACTTTTCTCTCAAAAACTCCTGATTTAAAGCGAGTAAAGGCTGTTCATCTTGCAGCTTGAGGTGAATGTCTGAAAATTATACAGATTATCAAGTTTTAAATGAGAGTTTTGAACAGAAATATCTTCTTATACACGCTCGATATATGCTTTAGCCCCAAGAAAATGTTATAGGATACAGAAAAAATCGCATTAGTTCTGAAAACAATGCCATCTGTCTAACACGCTCGTATGAATAGGCGATTCTGATTTTAACAAATAGAACACAACTATGCTTAGGGGAATTCTCAAACTGGACAGTTGCCTCAAAATGAACGCGAGGTTTTTTGTAAGAAAAGGCCTTAAAGAAAACAGTTCATCAGCGTTGTTACCGTGTACAGCGCATGTAGTTGTGTTCCAGGTGGCCACTTCATTCATAATCCTTGTAATTGAGCCTTCGTGATAGAGTTTCCTGAGATTGCTGCGCTCACCTGTAATTGTAATAGATCCGTAGGGATGTAGGAGGAGTGGTTGGTGACCTGTCTTTTGACCTTGATGTAACAGGGTAAGGTGGTTAGAAACATCTGTGACCATGTGGCACGTTCTCGCGGAACATAAAAGTATATAAACTACAAATAGTAATACGCATTCTCATAAAACGTAAGATTTTGACACATCTAATCGATACAGCTGCAAAAATACCGGTAATTAAAGTCGCTATAAAGCCTTTTAAATGTGTCCTTAGACAGATTTCACTAAAGATTCTTTCAGAATACCAGGCCATATAATAAAGAGGCCGTTTTAACTTATGATATTATTCCTGTACTTATTTTTGAAATTGAAGTTATCGTTTCTTGTCATCAAAGTCTACGACAACTCTAGGTATGAAAATAGTCACAATTTTAACTCACAATTTTAGCACACTAAACCTTCCTGAACCTAAGACTAAACCTCACACGTCTAAGACAGTTTTGTGAACCTGGTTCCAAAGTTCATAAGCGCCTGAGTACCACTGATAGGATGAGAACGTGTGGGAAGTGTAATGTATTGACGTTATTGAAATACATGTATAAATTTTAAATACTGTTAATAATGCTCGGCTGAGACCGTACGGAGATATGTCATCAGCTTCCCAGTCTTGTTAAAGCCTTATCTGTATTATGCTTTCTTCATGGTATGTGAAACGTTGGTTACTTTTATCAGTTCTGGGGATATTCCCAGTCTGTCTGTTCCCGACTTTCTCGTTTTGTTTGTTACTTCAGAATAACAAACATGACATAACAAAAATTTTCATCCTCAGTTAACAGCTGCAGTATGTGCTTGGACCGCATATTGATTTTATTGTGTGTTAATAACAGTCTAGGCCACATCTCATTATACGGTATACGGTATGTGAATCAGAGTGAAGAAAGTTCTGGGAAAATTATGGATAAAGAGTTCCTTAAATTTAGCCGGCAGACTAGATACAATGTGCGATAATTGCAAACCAGCCTGCAGAGACTAATATATTATATCTCCAGTGTCATAATCCAGGAAAGGCACAAATCTGTATCTTTGATAACAGCTTTGATAACTGCTGCAGTGATGCTACGCAACATTGGTTTTTCTGTTTGGTATTATTTCGTCCATCAGAGCAAAGCATTTTCTGGGCTACAAGCCAAAATACCAGCCGACAGGAACATGGAATTCCATAGCGTGTTTTATCGCCAAAATGCCTGAAGTTTATCAGAGCCGTATTAGTTTTGCTCAGTGCCGGAAAGAACATGAAACATGATGAGTGGGATGATCATGCATTGTAGGATAGGATCAGAAGTGGGATGGGGTGGTTGCAAGCTGCAGAGGGGAACGGGGTGCATATTTAACTATCTATAATTACTTCAGATTAGTGTTCATGGTTAATATTGCTCGTATTGTGTGAATAAGATATAATACACGTCGTGTATCTAATGTCAGCATATCCCGACATGGATAAAATACCAAAATGTGATAACAAATATATCCAGTTTAATACACTCGGGCCAATGAAGTATGCGTGTTTAGAATATCAGTTCTCAACCAAAGGTTGTTGGGATTTTCTCCATAGTTTATTCTTAGTATAGTGTAAATTAGCGTTCTGTGCTTGTATCTTGAACTGAAATTGAATGTTGCTGTTTCAAGATGACCAGAATACGATGTTTAAATTGCCGTGCAGAAACGATGCAATGATGTTTGAGTGAACTAATAAGTAGAGCAAACGACTAAGTGCAAACAAACTAACAACTAATGGAAAAGGTGTGAAGTTCTAGAATCAGAAAAAGGTGTAGATGGTATGTTAACATGAGCCAAATGTCAACTGGTAAAAATATTTTTAGATATTTTGGGTATCACCTGAATCTACTGTAACATCCGATATTGAATTCGAATTTTTAAGTCCCGCTGTAAATGCGTTACCAACGCTCCATTATAAAAAAAAACACGCTTCATAATGATTATTGTCTTGTGCCATGGTGAATTTAAAAAAGATAATTTTGCTGAAAGATGATAAACGATGGGCAAAAATCATCGATGTAACGAAATGTTAGATGACTTCTATACATTATATCATGAAGTTTGCATTATTTTGGACTCGTGGGTTTTAGATGTGTGTTTAGGTTAGCCTTTCATCTCTAAAATTTAGAATTCACGTTATAACAATGCAAGAGCCTAGTTCTGAGGCCAGTTTTGTTAATCCTGATATTTTTCCGGTCGATGGCCGGAGTTATGATTTTTTTTGCTGCAATGGTATTACATACTCACGTTAGTTTCCCGGTCGACGCTTGGTTCATGTTATGGACATAAAACCTCTTAATTACGTGCCTGCAATGTTACATTCATTCACAAATAATAATGGATGTTAAAGCTAAAGCACACAGAGAAGGTGGCAATGTTGCATGTGCCATTGCCTCTGCCACTATTAGACTGTCAAAATATATGCATCGTCTTCTCTTAACGGAGACAAGTCCCATCGAGATCTGAGTTAATCTGCTCTTAATGCACCGAGGTCTATTCCACTTCATGCAGCAGGGCTTATATATTTGGCAGAAAGTGCCAATGTGTAACATCTAAAGGGTATATATTTCCTCTCGCCGGTCGAAGCAAAGTGTTCACGCCGTCAGGATGGCTATAGTTGACCTTTATGTGGAAGCCATTAATGTATGGGATTTGACGGAGGGGAATCCCCGCTATCACGCCTCTTGTTGGTCCAGGCTTGTTAATTGGGGAGAAGATCTATCAGTTTATCGGATCATTCGCGTGGCCGGCTCTCCTTACCTCTTCTCTGGATCACCACATATCAAAGCCATTTGACCTGTGTGACAGAGTTTAGCAATCATGAGGCCTCGGCTCTTGGTCATCATGTGACGTACGAACGCCATCAAGGGAATCACAAGGATTTAATGACGGATTTTCTTGCTAAGACAGGATCTAGAAATGATAAGAAATATTTTAAATCTCCGTAAAGGAACCCGTTTATAGTATCTTTTTACGAAGTGCACATCCTTGTCATTTTTGCTGTTCAAAGTTGCATTTGATTTTCACATGAAAGGCTAACATGTAAGATCATTAATTTGCTCTCAGTGAGTTTCTTTGGTGCTGATGTTACAAGAAAGTAACGAAAAAGGAAGACATTTCCCTTATTGAAATATTGGCTTCTGGGAAAACAGAAAAAGGCTTATGGTTTTTAGGTTTTGGCAGGTTTGAGAAATGAAATATTAAGAAATACCCAAGCGCGTGATACTGTAAACGCACTTACCTGCATTGGTAACTACTGAGTGTATAACACCATAGCAGCTTCTGGTACAAGGTTTTGGTATGATTATATGAATCGTGTATAGCAAAGAAGACGATGACACCATACCAACTGTACTTTTTTCCTCTCATTCAGATATAGAATGAAACTCGTCTGAGATACTGTGACATCTTAGAATAGATGTACGGTCAGTATATCAAGTGTTTTCTAGTTGCTCTGTCCTTTTTTCTCTATATCTATACTTTATCGCCATCTTCTAAGTGATTGTTAAAAAAAACAATCAAAGAAATAAGTAAAGAAAATAAAAGTAGATAGCCATCTTGAGGGATTTTACTCGGCCTGAATTGCGACCTTGCCTACTTTTGTCATCATCACAACGCTTACCTTAGAAAGACACGGGCATGCTCGTTTGAGCGTTTACTAGAAATAGCTTTACTTGGAATGATTTTTAATATTTCACTCAGTTAGGTTTTAAAACAAGCAGTCAGAAACAAACCTATATTTATTGTCATAAATAACCTCTCCCCTCTGCTAGCTGTATCTAAATTAAATATTTTTTTATAAGTTGCCTAACTTTTCTTAGTCCTGGAGGAGCATAAGCATAGAATTTCATGTCCAGCCTTGCGAGTCTGGACGAATATGATTTCGGTGATTTACAACACATGTTGGTTATGGTTTTTACATATTTATTACAAATGAATTTTAGGTAGAATATCACCATAGTGAATATCAACATAGAAAGAACATTTGCTTGTGAGCGGTAAGATAAATAGCGGCAAGTGTAATGCTGGAGTGCCGGTTAACAGATTGAAAAACTACTGATTGTCTTAAATTTATACTCCTAAATGGAACTGCAGTTGAATTGCTCTTTGTTCTACCTCTTCGCAGCATGTAGTAGCACACTATGTACAAAACATTTATGTTTACTTTAGTTGTTCATATGTTTTAGAGCTGTTTGTACCTATTGTTTGAATTTAACCTTATACATGATATCTGTGAAATCTACATTTACAAGTGTTAAAAATATTGAGCCTGCTGGCAAAAGAAGCACTGAATTCGCACATATGTAAGAATTCATTGGTTTGATGAATACATGAATGAACGAGTAAATGAAAATAGTCTAACGCTCTATTGCAATCATATCGTGATGAGAACATCCCTGCTTTGACCCATAAGTAGAGCTTGACCTCGCATTGCAATGATAGACGGTCTCAGTATAATCTCTGCACTGACGGTACATTAGCATATTAGGAAAGCATTCCATAACTTCAATGATCCATCAAACAAGCAATAAAATGAAACTGATGGACAGCTTTATACAGGTTTAGATTCCTTTGAAAGCCCCAGGCTGTAGATTCATACAGGGGATCAATAGTGAAAAGGATTAACTGCCCAGAACGCTGGCTACGGATGTATTGTTTCCAGTTCACTATAATTAATCTCTTTCTGCATTGAACCATGTGCATGAGAGCTCGGTACAACTAGGTGGTCATATCTCACGGGAACATTGGAGATGGGGATTAAATGAAAACCCACTCCATGTATCCGCGACTATCGTAAAGAGGTTGCAGGCCCGATTCCACAGTCAGATTTGATTTCACGTGAACACAAAGTCGGGCACTAAAGTTGAAATCGGATTTTTTTTTCTTTTTGCCCCGATGTCTTAAAGTAATGTTCCAGACGTGTTCTGAGCCACTATATCACTTATCAGCAGAATATGTAAGATATGATGGTCACTGTTTAGCCACTCATTTGTTAACGCCATTTTCCCATGTTAGCCAATGTCACGTCACTTAGGAGCTCCCCTATCTCATCTGTACTACACACCAATGGACAGTCCCAAAATGTGTGGGTGATCGGGCGTGAAAGTTTGATAGAGAAAAACAGAAACAGAAACGGCAAATACCCAGCTCAAGAGTTTCATATCTTTTCCGTTTTTAAAAGGCGTATGGTTCATTGAGTTTGGGAGTTTACAGTGTGTTCTGTCAGCGATTTTTTTCGACGTCATCTCAACCTGCATGGGTGTCAGCATTCGTTGGCTCTAGAAAGAAGAATGTACCTAGCATAGCAGGCGAGTGGAACAGACTCTTTTTTGTGGATTTTGGAAAGATATTTCCTAAATAGATCTGCATGGCATCGTCAAGGGATAAGGAAAACTATGGAACGAAATCATCTATTTCTCAGGTAATGGCTATTTTGCGGCCAGCTTACCTCGATAAATTACTCTACCATCCTGTCCAAGACGTAGGCATTTTGACACAGGCTTCGTTTCCGCTCTATATAAATGTATGACTGTAAAGTTGGACCAACAAAGTTCAGTTTAACACTCAAAATAACCTCCTAATCCGATTTATTGCACCGATTTCTGCCTATTAACAAAAAAGCAATGCTAGCAATCAACGGCGGACATGGTGATGTCAAAAATATCACGTGATGCTTCTAATGCTAGTGATTGGCCAAGTTCATAAGGGCTTCTAAAAATTACCCTCTGGGACGATACCCACAATGCTGAATTCCACCTTCTCGACTTTGAAAGCGTTAGAACGCTTTAAATTATCTTTTGTAATACCTTCGACGTACTGTCTTTTGTCTATGTGTGAGTGGTAGGCTTAACTTTGAGTCCCTGTCAATTAAAATTTGGCGCGGTTTAAATGTTTATTATTAGATTCTATAAATTAACATTGGGGGTATCTAAGAAATTTTATGTGAAGATATATATGCTATGCAATAACGAAACGCAACAATGTTTCAGCGGTTATATTTTAACGAGTGGTGATCAGATTTCAACCTTGCAAAGCGCAGCCGTGACTGGCGCACGGGTCGCGAAGGGAGGTTGGGGGGGGGGCACGTGATTTCAGCAATTAACACTCCGTCAGTTTTCACGCCTAAAATCATTCCGATAATCAAACCATTTTAGAGTTAGGGCTTGTAGACATTCTGACATCCTTAACCAGATTGCCACAGGCCACGAAAGTCAAACGCGAGCGAGATCTAGCACTGGTTTGAGTTGTAGTCGGGTGGGCCACTCACATTGGTGAATCCCGGTCGACGACTAGACGTTTTAAAAAGATGTCTTGAAGTGAGAGGAGCTGTTATTGACCGCTCAGAGTCATCACACCCTCATCCTCCGACAGATGACCACAAACAGGGATATTTTCCTCCAGCATCCGCGAGATCGTTTTCGCCGCTGCTGCTATCACAGGCCTACGCAATTCCAAGGTATCAGCTCAAACAATCCAGAATCGGCTGAGGAGCTTTGGGCTTCTTGCCCGAAGGCCATAGAGAAAAACAGATTCTGGATGAGCGTCACCCCGCTGTAAGGCTGCTGGGAAAATTTCCTCTTCACAGATGAGTCAAGATTTTGCTCATCTGTTGGTGACGGGATGATACCGGTCTATCGCTCTGTCCTCTGTACTGAGAGCGGTGGTAGCTGTAAGGTAAGGGGCAGAACACAATCGCTTTACATTTGACTGCTCGTTGCTACGTGAATGAGGCACTCAGGCTGAGATTGAGCCGTGTGCGCGGAGAAACAGGTTGACATTACAGCTACACAGATCAAACATGCGTAATTCGGGTAACTGGGTTCAAGATTTGCCTTCGAACGGAAGAGTAGTGGGGCACTGATTGGAAAATACTGCCACGCGGAGAGTAAAGGTTGTTGATACACTATAAACTTCCAAGAGCAACACCTAAAACGAAACTGATGGTCATGCTAAGGTGCTTTTTTGATATTTTGTAGAGAAAAAATTAAGCTACACATGGTAGTATGGCATGGCACCATGCACAAAGTTTGGGGATATATATTTTTGAGCTTGAAGTTGACAGATTTAATGTACTCGTTGTAAACTGCAGGAGGAGTGGGGCGCCATTCCTCAGGGTCCAGATTCACGAAATTTTCTAAGTTCAGTAAATTTTTTAAGTCGGTAGTAATTTACATCGAGTGTTCCTCACAAGAACGTAAGTGGAATTCTACATGAGTATACATTATATTCCTTAACTAAAACACATTTGCAGAAATTTTTTGTACACATTATGAAATATGGCAAAATATCTGGACTTAGATTCAAAAGTTTCAATGTCAGAATTGTTTTACTGCTTGTCAAAGTGTGTTTTGACATCTTTAAACCCGGATAACTTGTAGATTCAGTGTACGCAACCATTAAGACGGCTCGATTTATAAATGTGTGTAAAGTTTTCTTGCTGGGTCAAAAATAGGGACATGTGGCAGGATATACATGCATTGGTCGATGAGCTAAATTATTGCCGAAAAGAATGCATTTCATAAGCCTTTGAACGCTTTCTTCAAGTTGGCATCAATAAATTGCTATCGCTGCTCGCGTTTTCCTCTCTCTGCTGTAGTCCTTTTTTCTCTTGACCATAAAATTTTCCCCAGCATGTCAAACTGAAGGCAGTGAAGGAGATCATCGATTACTACAGACACTCGCTTTAAGTATTCGTATGAAGGTTTACCTGGAAATATGGTTAGATTTAAAACTTTCATTAAACTAGAACCATAGACCGATGTAATCAATAACGAAAAATAAAATGGAAATGGAAAACAGCATAGAAATGTCCAAACATGTTTGGAAAACTAATTTGTTAGATATGAAATCCAAATCGTCATGAAAACTAAACTCTTCAGTCACAGTTTTCTGATTGAACAAGTGTTGCTTTACTGAATGGTAGTGTAAATAGTGTGTATGTCTACTAGGATTCTTTAGACAAATGAACGAGAGAGATGCATTTATGTACTAGTATTAGACCAGCATTATTACCAGTATTAAACACACTTATCAGATATTCTCAAGCATATAATGAACATATAAGGAAGACGTGAAAAAAACGAGACCCCCCCCCAAAAAAAACAAGAAAGACATGTTCTGTATTACAGTACATAACACTTTAATCCGAAAACTGACCAAATATGGAAAAGGAATATCAGATTTCCCAGTGGGTGTGAAGTAGTTGATAAACAATATGATCCTACGTGAGAGCACAAATGTGTGGGCAGAAATACACGATAAAAGAGTTGCTTTCTGGTTTTACTGGATGTGGTACATGATGTTTCCGTGTGCTTAACGTTGGTTTTAGTTTAGAGATCATTATGTGTTCCATGATTTTGTTGCATGGGGATGGGTCTGTCTACTTCGACTAATGTTGTTAATGCAGTTTTTCATAGGCCTGTGAATACCAGTGATGAAAGAAGTGCCAACTGCACATTGTTTTTGAATGTGCTTGTTTGTTCGATGGTCAACTTTAACCAGGAATAATATACTTTTACATTATTGAGGATTCAAATGGTTTCCGGTTTGAACGGTGTCGGGTAGAAAGGATGGCTGTGCAGGTTTTCACCGGGGAACATGTTCGTCCGAGTCACAGATCTTGATTGCTCTCCTGACAGGCGTTGAGACAATTCAAGGTTTTGTTCCTGTAGGTGTGACATGAGTTGACCTGGAGGTGATGGTGAATGGAGGCTGATTTTCTGCAAATTTGGGTTCCTAATGTAATGCTTCATAATTAAATATGTACTCTGACAAAGTAAATGTGTACTACGTGTACACATGTGTTAGTGAATCTTGAGACAGAAAATGACGTGTATACAACATGTACAAAATTTGATACACAATTAGAGTACACATTAATTGGCTTGTGCACTTGTGTTACAATTATGGTGTACCTGCGGTACCCATCTTCTCTATGTTTTGAACACTACTGTGTTCATGCTATCCATTCTTCTAAACTGGAGATCATGATCCATCTTCAAAATTCCAATTAAACAGCATAGTTTTAGACTAGTAAACCGGTGAGAGAAAAATGTCGTATGTAAACTGACGCACATTCTGGCTGAAAACCAGAGTAAACCATTGGAACTGGATTAAGGCACACAAGCTAACTGGTAAGAGGTTATTCGTGTGCTGGGAGAACCAGGCAGCTCTGTCAGCGAAGACCTACTAACCAGGCTGGTGTAGGCATCAATAAGTCATTAGGCACACTTGTGAGATATTAAAATGAAAAGAACGGCACAGCGAGAGTCGTGACACACACCGTCGAAGTCTTTAATTTGTTGATTGGCATCTACTATGGACCCAAATTGCTAAAAGACGAGAATATTTCAAACCACAATATTTGGTTTGGCTTCTTCAGATCACACAACTTCTCAAAGCATCTTCACCTATTTTTAATTATGCAATGTATTTCATTCCTGGAATTCTGAGCGAAACAGACATGTGTTACCCATCTACTAGCCAAGGTGGTTAAATTCCCTGCATGGTCTGGACAAGTCTCTAGACAGAAATTCCAAATTACACCAATGAAGAATAGATTCCTTGCTATCCTCTCTCACAAGATGGCCGGTCTTCTATTTGCTATCAAGCCGGTGGCACAATGCCAACCCATGGCCTAGGAAAGAAAGTCTGTTCCAAGTGATTTGGTGTATTGTTTCCCTGTGTTCTCTTAGAGTAGTCTTTTTATGATTATTTTCTACCATGAATGTGAAGGAGTAAACTTCTTCTTTTCAACCATGCTTTGTAAAGTATGTGTGAGCGTGTTGCTTAACGGAAATGTCCTGTCAGATTGATGGTACTTGTTACGACAGATTTGGGATTAGAAACCGTTGATCCGTCTTCCTGTGTTATGCTGTCCCGATTGCAATTGCCTTTAACATTAGTCTATGTCGCCTCCATCGCCAAAGAAATTTTCTATGATAACAAGATGTTTTGCCCTGGTCGTTGGGCATCTTATTTTACAAAACGTAAATTTACAACTGCAGAAAGTAGTTTTCTTTTTCATACGTAAAGCAATAATTTTACTGCATCGCCCATACGGCTTATTTGCGCCTAATGAATAATGAAAAGTGATGAAAAGATGCGCAAGACTACTCTGAAACGTAGCCGCCTACATCGGTTTGCAGAATATCTGACGTACCTTAATATGAAACCGACAAAGGCGTTGCGTCCTAGAAAACACGTAGCACAACTCACACCACCCGGCAGTAATGCTAGTCTTCCACAATACGTGAGATGGAGTTGTTTTGTTTACTTTATCGCTCTCAGCTTTGGGAAAGAACACAGTCAGGTAAGAAAACGAGGGAAGTGTACCAAAAGATAGAAGTGGTGTATGACACTGTGTTTCACTACAAATAGTAGAACCAAATCAGTGTTTATTTAAGAAAGAATTCGGGTGAGCACATTGGCTACACTACTAGAGGTAGTCTATCTGGCGTGCGCATTGAAATCTTTGGAAGGCTTCCGCTGACTATATGGAACAGACAAACAAGCAAAGCAGCTGTGATAACAAAGAATGAGCCTGTGGTTATCTCCCTTTGACACCCAACCACGTCCCAACTTCTCTTATTTATATATTGAATACCTGCTCTATTTTTAATTCAGCTTAAATTGATTGTCCCATTTTGCAAAGAATATCTAACATTATGACAAACCCGATTCAACGGAACACAATTTCGACAATGTTCGTTTGCATAGAAGGTGAGGGAATTGACAAGCCTGACATTTGATACACTAAGTCATTATGGCGTCGCGCCATCGAATTAGTGGTGGAATCGGAACTAGACTATGATAAGCAACGAAAAAGCTGCTCGATCACGACACCAGCAGCAAATTATCTCCGACTTTTAAGTCTCTCTGACTAGATATTTCTATCCATGTGACGCCTTCTTTCATATCTGAAATTATTTGACTCATACGAAGTCAGGCACTCACATGCATCGCAGGTTATACCCCACTCTTATCATTACCTGGGTCCATTTCTACAAAGCTATCTGCCACTAAGTTCATTGTGAGACCTATTTATGTATGTATGTATGTATGCATGTTAGGTTTTACGTTGTAGTTGGCAAATTTTTCAGTCATAAGAAGACGAGGATTTCTTAGAATGGTGTGTCTTCTTGTGGCAGAGCGAGGTCATGTCACCAGTGTGCTAACGTCACAGGGACGTCATGTCAAGACACCAGACATGACACCCTTACAGTGCCATTATACTGACACCAGGCCAACCAGCTAGTTGCTCTAACCTCTCAGTGATGAGCCAAACTGGCCACAATCGACCTGGCCGAATAACGAATAGGGCCATGTACGGGCTCTATGAACAATGATGGTGTGTGAAGAGGAAATGCTCCAGTTGCTTGTATTGAAGGACACTGTCACTACCATTATCCCGAGTTTACTATGTTTCAAGGTGACGTGAGGTACACAATGCTGGCCTCGAAGCACTGACATACAATTTTCTCCAATGCATGGTTACACCCAAAGTTTGCTGTGGTTGATAACGTCTATTTTTGAGACAAAGTGAATTTACACATACCCCAGATAGCTTCGGAAAGACCAGTGGGAGAATCTGCAGTTTCTGTTTCATCGGTATGGTAATATATACATTGCATAACGCTTCAGCAAGATATGACTTTTCCTAACATAGTATTATGGACATGTGAAAACACATGAGCTATGAATGCTAACTAATTTTTTTTGTGTTCTGTTTCACACGTAATATCAGGTCAAGGAGACCTAGAAGTAAACATCAGAGGAAAGGCTACTGAAAACCATTTTAGGCTTACTAAATGTTTGTTTGCGTGTGTAATTATGTGTGTGGTTTTCTGATCTCTGAGCTACTGTACCCTCTTTAACGCAGAACTGCGCTCTTTTCAGACATTTCTCACATTTGTGGCCCAATGTGTTCGTGGAAAAGTCTGTATATCACGTCTGACATTAAGAAATCGTGTCTTTGAAACCAAGAAATAGAATATGACGTCTATCTGTTACAACTCGACTAAACCGAAGAAATACTGAGAACAATATTATGAGCGTTCCAATACCTTGAAAATACAAAAAAAATACAAAACTTTGTGTTTTGCATATCAACTAATTGTGGCTAAGACAGGGAACTGGACAGGGAACAGTTGTTGTAATAGACTGAATGATGAAAGCAGGTGACTGTATGATGTCGTTCGCTGGATTGGTAAGCTGTTTGATTGACTGGGGTAAGGCAAGCCATTCGGCTTTAGTTCAGCCATATCATGTTGAGACTATTTTATGTAACCAAATCACCTTATCTTCAGTCATTCATAACTGAAAGAATATACAGTTATTGATTGCTTACGATCCGATCTGCGTCTCTTGTTTTGTTCCAGGACATAGAAGAAACCCTTTATCACAACAACTTCACATCCGTGAGCGTGATCTTCTGTGGTGATGTAGGCATTCCGGAACAAGACAGACTTGCTTTTGCTATCTACCAGTTCATCGCCATGTTCGCTGCACCTACAATCATCATGACGTTTTGTTACGCTAGGGTTATTTACGTTCTCTGGATCAGTTCTAAAAGGTTGAAGGAAATGACTGATCCGGACGGGTACGTGTCAACAACTGGTTTATCCCTCGCATCCATCAATTTCTAGTTTAGGAATTTTGTTCCTTTCCATCACATTCTCTTTAATAGACAGCAACAATAGACGCCGTTCGTTTGGTTTTACATAATAAAACGCCAATGCCATCAGTAACGCCTCTCAGAACTGAACTTAGTTTTATGTAAGAGTATTTATGAATCGGGAATTTATTTACACTTCTAAAATGCATTGCTATGAAAAGCAATGTTTTCTCTGCTGTGGTTATGTTATCATCACTGCATCCTATTACTTAATTCTATTGAAGTCATGGTGCCAGGGGGCCTGTAGGTTGATACTTTTTAAACAATTACACGAACACTTACAATAAAACCCTAAGTGAGATAACCTCATAGGACTTCAACGCTTAGGTTCAACCTTTAAGTGTAACCATTTGCCAGCTATCACACTGTCCTTGCTGCTTTCGTTTCACTCTCTGTACTGTAGTATTTTTATGTGTGTTTTGAAGTCAAAAGTATCCTTGATTTAGGTTTTACTGCTGTTTATTTTATTCAACTGTTGTTATTATGGAGTTATAGGACGGCTAAGGTTGATATAAAGACACGTGTTACGATGATTACATTGCTCTGTTACAGGCATGGCAGACTGGTTCCTATGAACCAACCCGACTACTCCTACAACAGAAAGGTCAGGAGCAGTGTTTTCCGTAGGATGAATAAAGAGCACAGTACCGAAATTAGAGAAGCAAGAAAACAGGTAGGCACATGAGTTATCGGTTCCTTACTTGAGCCGAGACATAATAATCCCGAACGAGATTTACAGTGAGAGGAGGAACCCCAAGAAGATATTCTGATGCCTCACATTTAAGGAAATGGGATTTCAGCAGTCAGATGTAAATATTGCTTAAAATTCAACATAAATGAGACATCTTTCTTTAGGAAAGATTTGACATGAAGTAAATCTCCGGAGGTAAGGGACTAGAATGGCCACATGTACATGATGTATCGTTTTTAGTAAAATTACCCTGTTGGATACATGAACACTTGCAATCGAAATGCAGCTGAGGTATACTTTCACCAACGGCAACTTATAAACTATCTTTATAGCTTAGATATTGGTGAAAGTTACACGCCCAGAACAATTCTTGTGTCACTATAAACGATTGCCTCTTCCTAGTCGTTTGGCTGTTTGCACTAAACGTTGTTTCCGAAATTGGTCAAGCACATTAATTTACTTTTTGACAATTCTCTACATTTTGATCCAAGAATCTCGCCTTACTTTTCTTTGACCGAGTCAGATAATTTACAGGTGACATGTTAGGCTTTCCGTTAACATTTTGAAAAACGCCAGGCAGAACAAATTACCCAAACCCTTTTACATGAGCAGAACTCATATTAAAAGCTCAAAAGTTATATTAGCTAAAAATATATTATCTACTTTATTTGTCGACGGTTCTCTTACGACCGGAAAAGAAATAAAATCACTAGGGGCAGGGGTTTTCGTTTTTGTACTGCATAGTAGGTCAAAGCTGATTTTTGTGCCTAACTATTATCTACCCTTATTGATTATGACCGAGTTAATAAAATAATTCTTAAAATTAAAAGAAAAAATACTTGTTAGCAAGCCAACATCGCCACTTTAATCAGGTCAATGTGAAAATGGCTAAAATGTCATAATCAATTTATTTTAACTGCACCACTAAAGACCAACAAACATGATTGGTGAGAACTGTTTGCATGAGCTTGCGTGGTAGGTTGTGATCAACATACATATCACCACTTGATAGTGTATAGATAGCTGTTATTTATTGAAAAGAAACAATGGTGTTTCGTTTTTAATGTTCAGAGGACTCCTACCAGACTCTACCAACTGCTGAAAATTTGTACTTGCTGCTTGGTACATTGTGTTCATGAAGTCGGTCTTGAAAATGTCTGAGTGATTTTCCTATATGTGTTGATGTACATTCACATATCATTTTATATATAACCTTGCTTATCATTAATGGTAATTCGTGGCCAGGAAAAAATGAATATTTGATTTATTTGCGACATTACAATGATGCTCACATATGGAATACTATCTATTTTCAGGTGATAAAAATGCTGATGACCGTAATCGTCGTTTTCCTGCTATGCTGGGGACCAAAACTTATTCTCCGAATTTTACTGAAGAAAAAGCATGAGTACCTCTATTTCAATGCCGTGTTTGTTGCAAGGGTGAGAAGATAGTGTGAACACTGAAATGAAGTGAAAAATAGATCAGTTTGTTTTTAGAGCATTTCATCCAAAAAAAGATGGCTTCAAAACATCGCAATCTACCGTGGTCTGTGGGAATAAATGATTATCAGTGATGTCACCTCTGCCTCCTTTCCTTGAAATAGTTCATTCCCTGGTCCATTCTGAAAATGCATTCATAGCTCTATAATCATCCGCGTTTTGAATGCAGAAGTTTCGCAGCCAATGTTTCATTTTCCTTGGTTGAAAAATCTAAAACATATACTAATGCACCCATTTTCCTTGACAGCAGTGAATTGTTTTTCAACCGACATATACTTAATGTTAGTTTTTGATTTGTCTTTAATTTACTAGATCAATCCAGTGTCTGGAAAATGTCATATGAACTTATTGTGAAAAAAACAATAATGCCTTTATGCACTGGTAGTTAATGGGAATAACAATTTTCTTTCTAGAATTAAGACGTCACAGGGAATTAACCTCCTTGAACCAAAACTTCCTATTATGGCATTAGTGTATTTAGTGGTCTATATTCATATTGCAGCAGTAAATATTTTCTGGAACAGTCATAATCTGAAGACAGTTGTGTTCTAGTTCTAATAACTTTGGAGACAGTTAGCGCAACAGGCAGTGTATTAATACCGCTTATAACACAACCGATAATTGAGACATGGGAGTGAAAGGGTTAATGGCAAAAAGAAATTACAGAGCCCTCTCTACTGAAGGATTATCACGGACTCACTGACCATGTGATGTCGTTAGTCTTGGTTGATAAGGGTATCACTAATCTGAGAGGAAAAACAATAAACAAATGGCTTGGTCCACTCCCAGACAGCGATAAGCCTTACACAAAACCAGACAAAGAAAAACGAAGACACTAAGTTTATAACTGAACAATATGATTTAAGCAGTACAACTTATTACAAATCAAACAATAACAAAGATATAGTTTCTTATACGCAGGTAACAGTAAACCACAAATCGACTGGAAAACAAGGAGAGTCCAAGTACACAGAAATAGAAAAATCCACTGTTTCTTGTGCATTCCCGAAGTGAAGGATATCACTGGCCTCCAAGTTACGAACGGTCGTACGCACGGCGCGCCAAATCGTTTGTAGCAAATCGCTTCGTTAGCCAACTGTCTTCCCTGTGGGAGACGGTAACCAAATGTTCATAGTCCCTTTGATGCGTAGAGCAAAACACGGAATAGAAACTGGAAATTTCTTCAACTTCGTCGATTATATGTATGCACCTTAGTACCTCGAATTTTCTGGATTCTGTGTTCACCACTGCAGTATTTCTTTCCGAAAAGGACGCTCTATGGACAATGATGCTAAAAGCTCATATCTAAACATAACCTTCGAGAAACTACAGTGCAGGCTATGACGTATACACAGCTAACGATTTAGGTCAGAATACGATTTGAATAGCGAAAGAAATACAGGGTCATAACACTTGATCATGTGCATAACTCTGTGACGTTCTTGGTAATTCTACAAATCACCGTCTAGTCTGGAATTTCTACGACGCCATGGGATACGCCATTTTAGAGAAACCGGAAACGCGGCATCGCTTCATCAGTGGGCTACGTTCTTCAGTATTAAAGGCGAGACACCCCTTTGTGTGCGAAGTACGATCCCCTTTATTATTATTACAATCGAAAGCTGCACACGGTGGCCTCCTGCTTGAGACCTGCGGGAATAACCTTAGACGTATTCCACTAGGACTTTCTCGTTGAAAATGGCTTTAAAGTACATCACAGTTGTCTCGTAATAAGAAAGAAAACAGCCGATTTAACACTACTATATGGCAAATTGGTGAGCTAGGAACGGTTGAGATCACAGCGGAAAAAGATGACTTCTCAGGTGGTAGAAATATCTAGCTCTTGATTGATTAAAACTGGGAGCATGGCAGGCCGTTTGATTTTCCCTACGTGGGCGTTTTTGCTTACTTTGAACTGCGATATCTCGATTATCCAACATCACAAAAATTACAACGTGACGTTTTTATATCTATTTCATTGTCTCTAAGGGAGTATCTTATCTGGGTTCAGTACAAGTGGATCACTAACCAGACCCTGACGAACATCTCTGTCCGTGAGAAAGGTTTTACTCTTCTTCAGTCCAACCCAAACTTCGATACCTACATTTATTTACCAGCCGTTAACCATTCTGATCTTTCCGGGTCAATAATAACAAGACCAATTTTTTCCAATAGGTTTAACACAAACCACATAGAACTCAGAAATTTTATAAAGTAAGAAATTAGAGGTAGAGATTATCACATTTCTGTGATGTGGTTAGGGGCGGGGTTAAGATGAAACTGAATATTTTTATGGACATTTAAAATAAAACGCTATCTGAGAGAGGCCAGATTGCTCCGGTTACGTGTCACCATTTGTCAACTATTGCAATGTCGTTGCTCCTTTTGTTTCACTCTCCATGTTGTCTTGTATATTAAAAACACCGCACAGATGACTGACAAATGTGTACGTGAACATGCAGCTTTTTCTTCGACAATTTTCAATCTTCATGGGAAGGTGGTTTTAATTCAGAAATCTTTGCGCGGTAACGCTTGATTAACCCGTTGCATTCTTTTTGATTGATAATCTCGTTGCAATGAGGGTATGTTTTTTAAAATGCAAGACTTCGTGTTCATTTGTATGGGTTTGTAATTTGTAAAACTTGTCATCCTTATTTTTTCTCTACAGACGTTCTCAACACAGTCGCTAACTTATATCGATCAATAAGGGACTCAGTGTTTTATATGTCTACGGCTTGTTGAAAAACACGCTAATGAATAGGCTATAATAGTGTTTTTTTCTATTTTCAGATTGTTTTTGACTGCCTTCCCTACATACAGTCCTGTCTCAATCCTATAATATACGGATTCATGTCTCGGAACTTTCGAAAAAGCATGCGCATAGCCTGTCAAACTTACGCTAAATGCCCGTACACAGTGACGCGACTTTGGAAGCGGGACGTATACACAGGCAAGGAGTTAGACTCAGAATGTCGAAGTAATGGCACCATACCAAGCAGTTCCAGCAAAACATCACACCGGTCATCGAAAAGCAGCGGATACTACGAAGAGAGCACGCTACAACTTTAATTATAGGTGCAGGTCTTCCGGCTTTAACCGCTGTATGTTAAGCAAAATATAAGCAGCCTGTAGTTTGCTGTGTGCTTTGACACTTTCAGAATTGTTAGGAAACCTTGCTGAGAACATATGTCAACAGATTATCCTGTCCCGGTGATACCGCAAAGGCCTGATTTCAACTCAAACAATTGCTCTAGACTTAAGGGAAAACAGTGCAAAACAACCTGAGCAAGATGGAAAGGAAGTGTGGAAAGGTGCTTATTATTTGCCTGTTTTGAAAGAACGACGGGGTGTATATATATATATATATATATATATATATATATATAAGTAGCTATCGGTTCATTTTAGAAGGAAAGTGTACAACCTGGACGTGTTATCAGGATGGAAAGTGTATAATAAACAATCTCGATCACAACCTATACTGTATCGGGGAATTACTGAGGTAACCTTTCATTAGAAGTCAACTGTTCACGTCTTTTCATATTTCCTGTCATTTCCATTGACCTGATTGATTTAGTTTCCTTAATATTCATGAGCCTGAAAATCGCCGATGTTATGTCTATATAGTTTGCTTGCTTTGGTCTTACACCGTTGTCAAGAGTGTTTCACGTATATCCCGCTTACTGAAGCCGGAAACTAGGCAGAACCACGAGGAATCATTGTCGATTGCCATGTACCTGGTATGCCTTCTGATGTAAAGCTACAGATGAATATATGACAGCCTGGTGTAAACCTGTGACCTTCTTAATCAGTTAAACTCCAGTTAAAAGGATTAGACATCGTGAACAACGAGGGATATGTTTTGTGTAGTTCAAGTCACGCTCCGCTGAAAAAAATTTATACTGGTACTTGTTTGGGAGGAATTTTAAAACTTAACCGCAGAGCTAAATGTGTTAAGCCGTTCCATCACATCCCACATTGTTGACGGGAACGGTCTTTTCTTCTGACCCTGTCTTGTAGCGCGTTATTGATTTATCAATAACTTTGTTGGTAATCTGAAACGCATTTCAGTTGTTTTTATCTCGGCATTCGTCCATTTCTGTACAATCACATCCCTTGGACACCTTTTATGTCCAGTTCAGAAATCAGTTTCACAGAGATACTTACCATCATTCGGAATGTCTTGCACAACCACTGCATTACCTTCATTAGTATAAAGAAAAACGATTATTGACTTCAATTCTTTATTTAGTACTTTCCACTGGCAAGTGATTGGCCAATTTTACCCTTATATTTTACATGTGCTTGCCACAGTGAGGTTCCTTTATGTATTAAAATCCAAAAATTATGCTGAAACTGTTGTCTCAATTTCATTTATGTTGTCAACTGTATAATCGTTTTGTGTTTCTCAGAAGGACGGACGCCATACCTTCAGCTTTAAAATTTCCCCCTATTCATTGGTCAAAAGAAAGCAACATTACTTGCCGGGAACAGAAATAAATTGCGAAATGCTCATTTATAACCGACGTCGTGTTTCGGGTGCGTCGAATTTGGGGGTTGATACAAGTGCCTTTTTAATGGCACACGATGAACACCATAATAAAGAGACATGTAACAAATCTTGTGGCACTTAAAATGTTGTAAAACTTTGGACTACATTATACTAATCTGTCTGCTGTGATATTGTTGGGCTAAGTGTAATGTGAGAGATAGCCTTCCTTATAAAAGCCACTTCATCCACAATAAGTCAAAAATTATCCCAATGATCTTGCACATCGTATGGAAGGTAATACACGAGTCACAGGAGATCAGTCACACGTTTGTGCAAGCCCGAAAGACTTGCCCGAGTGGGGCGGCAACCTCATGCGTACGATCTGTGTACGATACTGGAGGTTGTCTCTCAAGAGTGTCGTTCACTTTCAGACAGGCGAGAGCGATTGGGAGGGACTAACTTTTCACATAGGCACTTTTCTCAAAGCAGGGCTGTAATCTCACCTGTTGACAAATTAGTTTTGGACACAAAAAGCTATAAGCACTTACGTGTAAGCAACAACCTACTTATTGACGAAAAGCGGTATAACGTAATATTTCTTTACTTTTTAATGAGGGTGGGGGGGTCTGAAAATGCGTAATCTTTAATCTTTCCCCAGTTGTGGCTATCTGTGGGCCACAACTATCACCATATTAGTACGTTTTTCATCGTTACGACGGATAAGATAAAGGCCAACACCAACTAATCTGATTTATCTTCAGTTTTCAGTCAGTTAAGTTATTTCTCCATATATGTTGTGTATTATGGACGCCATGTAGTCACCTTTAGATTGTACAAGGTATGCAGTTAACATCAGACATTATTGTCATTATTTTTGACCCATAATTTTCGCGTTGCACAACTATATGGAGCCCGGTGTTCACAAAATGTCATCAAAGCCCATAGACTCTAGTTTCCTGTTTTGAAAATTTATTTTGTTGGTGTGCTAGTTGCTGCTATTAAGTCATTTCCATGAACAGACAGAGTAAACCGAAATCTTGAGTTGGATCTCAACTGAGCAACCAGAGCAAGATTTTGGTGTGACACAAAAATTTCAAAATCAGAATCTAGCCTCGAAACCGACAGTCGTTACCAGGCGACAACCAAGTTGGCCTTCTGGGTCAATAATCACAAGGAACAGTTTCCAAAAACGACAAATCCCCCCCCCCCCCCCCACCAATAACTAGGAAAATACATGAATATAAAATTAGGACAGGTTAATGCAAAGGGAAGCAGTCGATAGTTTTCAGTGCTGACGAAAAGACGTAATGAATATTCTAGGCAGATGAATAAAATCATATACAAGACGTATAATTCCATTTTACCACCGTCGTCACACTGTTATAATTTGCTTCTTGTTCAGATAAGTGTACAGTGGAGTGTTCGTCTTGCAGAGGTCTGATTTTGCATTTACAGACAAAAAATCGCTCACAGAAATGTTTTAAAGTGGTAATTGATTTGTTGTGACAAAAGCCCTGCTTGATTCAGTGGATATGTGTGACCATTTGCCGACTATCACACGGCCTTTGCTGCTCTGGTTTTACTCTCTATGCTATAATCTTTTACATTATCATCACAGGCCAACAGGGGCCATTTGGAGAATTCTAATCACCGACCTCATCACTCAAGGTCTACGCCTCTTTTAGAAGAGGCGCATGTGAACGGAGGTATATTACTGAATTGACTGATGAGTTAAAAATAACCTACATGACAGAATCTATTAGTACACTATATTCAACTTCAGATTTAATCATTCAGCGTAACATTCCAACGGCCAACAGCGTTCGTTGCCATTCTTTATAGTCTCAGAACGCCGAGAACAGCAACATACTCTATACACCTCGGCTCTCAGAGTTTGAAGTATCGAGCAACCTGTTTCGTTTTGACAAAAACCATAGGACGACACAGGAGAAACAAAGTGAATTTTCAGGTAAGACATGATAAAATTATGTTAGCAGATCTCCATGTTGTTAATACATTAGTCATAATTTCGAGAAAAGGGTGTGAACAAACGAGGCATGACTTCGTGGTTATGCAACCATAAATTTTGTTCCTCAAGATTAGAAGTTAGAGGATGATTGTAGTTAGTAGTTAGAGGATGATTGTTTTAAGCACAGTTGGTAAAGGTAGCTTATTGAGTGGGGCGATATAGACCGTGATATAATCTGTAAATGGTCAATTTTTTTGTCCGATAAGGCTACACTTAGTGTTAGATATGACAGATACAATATCTCATCATCTACAGGGACAAAGGGCTGGATAAATACCAACCGCCACCTACAATGGTCAATAATCGAAAGACCAATTTCCAAAAATAACGTTCCATACCAGCGATCAAAAAAACACAAGAAAATATAGAAAGATGAATGAAATAAAGCAGCAGCAAGGTGGTGTAACATGTTAGTTAGTAAGCTGTCTTCTAAGTTTGTATCTTCGCCGAGCTTTAATTGCTAATGTTCACGTGTCCAAAGCGACGATTTTGTTCAACGTGTTGATTATATAAAGTCTTTGTCCCGAGGTTAAGCGTAATTAATTCTTCACAAAGATTTCATTGACAGAATTTGCATAATAATTAATTGTTTCGGATTTCATTCCCTTGTGCCTTTGCACTGTTTTAACATAATTGTACATTAACTGTAATGGCAGTGTTTCAATTCTAGAACCAGTCACGTCTTATAAATTGGAATCAATGATATTGCATTGCATTGCATTGCATTTTAACTAATTTTGTCATGGTGCGGGGAGAGGGGGTTAGGGTATGTTGCTACTTCTGAAGAATTTACATGGACACACAGAATGAATTCTAGTATAGGGTAAATTACCAAAAAACCGAATTTCACTGGTAAGGTGTGACTGTTTGTCAACTATTGTCAGCCGGTCCGCCAAAGAAAGTAGTACCTTGCCGGGGAGTTGGATATATGTCATCGTCGACGTACCCTTTCCGGTGC
This sequence comes from Acanthopleura granulata, assembly GCA_016165875.1. NCBI lineage: Eukaryota > Metazoa > Mollusca > Polyplacophora > Chitonida > Chitonidae > Acanthopleura > Acanthopleura granulata. The sequence goes on from JABBOT010000004.1 coordinate 20,335,528, forward strand.
TGTTTGTCGCTTACAGGACTGTCGTCCTTCGATTTGAGAATTCCCAAGGACTGTGGATTCTATATTTACGTGGAATGACTTGCCCGCGGAAGCCGGAATATTCCATCCGGATTTGGACCCTGCCAACAGTCAGAAACTCTCTCTCTCTCTCTCTCTCTCTCTCTCTCTCTCTCTCTCTATATATATATATATATATATATACATGTAATTATCTGTATTGTTTTGTATATTATTGTCAGTTGTACTCTTTGTCTGTTTTGTTTCTATTGTGTTGAACGTTTATTTGTTTGATCTTGTGTTCGAACTATCGCTGTTTAAGAGTTGAACGAGTCATTTGGTTATCATTTTTCCTCTCCGATAGTGGTACCCTGACAAGGGAAGACAGTAGATATTCTACGCATGCCATTCGATTTCAAGAGTATACAAGAGGAAAGAACTTACTATTGTTAAAAGTGACTTTGTAATTTCTACACCGGTACTTATACTTTCTGATGTAACACTGGGCAATTCCAAACCCAAACCATCTTCTAGGTATAAAAACACTAAAAAAATTTCTATACTATTTATGTAGTAATTTCACAAAGAGCACCCACCTAAAACTATGTTCCCTAATTTTTGTTGGGCAAAATGATACATACTGTCAAATAACCAGATGCCTGGCCTACAACATCTCCAAATGTCATCAGGGGTTGACCACCATTTTCTCAAAATAAATCAGCTGAAATGCAGGTAATAGCGTCGAAACAGGGTATAGGGGGGACTTGCCCATTGGATAATATTTTTCTCTGTTTAATTGTAGCCACAAGTAATGGACTTTTTTCACCAATTATGTGTCATAGTTTATACCTGCAAAATTACCTGGCAGTACTTCAACACACTTCAGAGATACAGCCAATCCCTATCAGTCCCTACGGTTTTCTGTGAGCCTGAATCTTGCATACAAAACCGAGTTGGTGTTTTTATACCTTCTGGAGCCAAGGTAAGTTTATGTAAGGGAGACCACTCTACTGCGGCTCAACTCTTCTGTCTATCGTATGAAAACCAATGTCGCCCTAGCTGACTTGAAAGAGAATGAAAGGAAAACAGATTTGTTTTTCCTGAAACAATTTTCCTTTTGACTTTATTATGCAATACCCTAAAATATTCTAGAAATTTTCCAAACTCAAAATACACGTAAGCTTACTAATTCATTAGCAACATTTTGTTTTACAGAATATCATGTATTACCTCAATGATAACTCATACATGAACATTTTTCTTGGTTGAGTTAGAATGAAGGGGTTTTGCATAAATGCAACCAACGGTCCAAAACAAATGTCAAATGTAATGGCCGGATGACCTTTTTCAGCAGAGCCAAGCGTGTAGTTTTATGCTCTTCATGTTAGTCATGTGTGCAAGTGAAAGTTAGGTTAACAGCAAGTTTGCTTTTCAGTTAATCGATTGATTAACACAATGCTCAAAACTTTTTCGCTTACATGATGGCGGTCAGGTTAACAGGTGGGGGAAAGGTAACAGTCCGTTGAAAACCATTAACCTTCACCATGTGAAAATTTTCGTAATGCTACGAATAAAAGGCCTGGCAACAAGCTGACAGGTGTTTTCACTCTAAAATAACGGCCGTAACACCATCACCTAAAATAATATGTCATCCCCACACAGATCACGTATTTCTCATATTGCGGGTATTTTACCACTAAAGTGACTGTAGTGGTAACACCCTCTTGGTGATACTGGAATTAGTGTAGTATAGACACGGACTTTTCTAACACTACACTCGACCGGTCTCCTGATCTAAAATCGCGTCCGAAACAGCGAGAGCTGGATTAGAAAACGTGCGCTCATCGGTCGCCCATTAGCACTAGTCAGACTGAACTATATATAGGATATTATGTCTAGACAACTTACGAACTTCAAGGATTTCGGTGATAGTGACTAAAAATATTAAAACTTGAAAATGAGGTATATTTTAGTCTGATATTATCTTCAATTGCTAGTACAGTATTACATACGTATAGGTCAATACTTATCATTTATGAAGGCCATTTCTTACTGTTATGAACCCCGTATTTAAAATATTGTATTATATTTCTTTCTTTTTTGGTATTCTAATCGCGTCAGGGTTTGACCTAGAATTTAACTGCCGTACACATTATATCCTGTGATGCAATTCAGTTGACCGTTCTGGAGACTTCTGTGTTTATATACGAGTTTAGTGTCATTGTACATAGAAGCTACATTCTGGAAAGATGTATCTGTGGTGTAAACGTGGTTTACGATTAAACCATCCAGAATTTACTTGAGGAATCAACTTGAGGATTTCGGGATTTATTGGAACTCGACTTTCACACTGTTTGTCACTTACACGGCTGTCATCCTTCGATTCGAGAATTCCCCAGAACTGTGATGTCTAATATTTACGTGGACTGACTCGCCTGTGGAATCCTGAATATTCCATCCTGATTTGGATGCTATCATCAGTAAGAAAGAATATATTTTTGTAATTATCTGTATTGTTTTGTATATTGTCAGTTGTACTGTTTGTTTACTTTGTTCAAATTGAACTTATTCAAGCGTCTTTGTTTGATCTTGTATAAGACCTATCACTGTCTGAGAGTTGAACAAGCCATTTGTTTATCATTTTTGCTCTCCAACAATGATATCTTACACTTACAATATGCCAATTCATTTGACATTAAAAGCTGTTGTGAGCAGTTTAATTATTACACGACATAGGCACAGCTGCGATTCGGACGATTAAATCTGGCTGATAGAAAAAGGGAGGCATGCTTTGTCCTGTCGGAACGTCTGTTTTCTTAAAACCTGACAACTGTGACTCTTTCCGGAATGAAAGATAATTCGAGATTATCATGTCAACGTGTATTCTGAGAGGATGTACGAGAGGATGTCTCAGATCGGATATGTACCAACCGACCTCGATCACATGTGTATACCCTTTTCTTTACAAAAGCACACAAGGTTGTTCAATCGTCCACAAGCGTCTCTCAAATGGCGACATGACACCCGTAGAATATAGTCCGTGTCCATAAAAAAATAATGTCCTCTATTTTAACCCTCTTTTTTTGCAAAATCAACCATTTTAACACTGAAATAGAGTCGTCATACCCATTTCATTTCACCAAAGAGTGTAAGTCATTAAATGCGCCCATGCATACAAACAGTGGGCAGAGTTTTGAAATGTAAAGACAGATACATGCAGCGAGTAAATATAAGCAACTTCATAAAAGCCTCTAATTTACACTCCCCGAACTTTATGTAGGAGACTTAGTGCATGGTGGTATATTATCCCTTTATAAATGAAGGGCAGAAGTATAAATATATCACGGGAATTACTGAGGGCACCACTTAACTGGCTTGGTATATTTACTCAAACGTCCAGGCGTCTGCAGTAGAGACCAGAGAGATGCCTTTTATTTCCATATTGTTCACTATCCATTTATGCATGCTAAACCCCAAAGCCTGGCATTTTATAACAGCTATTCCAATTTGACTGGAATCGCTATATCATTGGAAATAAACATAGTCTAGAAGAGATAAAATACAGAGGGTTAGAGCGATCTCCAGTTCTCAAATTTTAAGATAAGGCCACTTCGGCCTGACGGGAGAAAAGGCTGACGTAGTTAGAAGTCAACGCTATTAGACCTTTTCGGGAACACGAGCAAGAACACCGAAAACATCTACCCTTGAAATTAAAATCGTAACACTTTGACTGAAAATATTTCCGACCGAGAATTGCTGGTATTATTTATCATTTGCGAGGAAGTGGAGTTCATGCATATCAACAAGAGTTCAGAGTACGGGGTTCCTCACACGGAGGTAAAATTAAGTCGCTGGTTGAAACCGTTGCTACCATATTAATACGTGTGATCTAACCATTTGACGAAGTTAGTGGGACTTTTTTATTACGGAGTTGTAGAAATTCCAGCCAACCACATCATGCAAATATCCCACCAAAAAAACATGTGCGTTATCTATGATTACACATCAGCGCTGCCCAAGATACAAGAATTTCTCGGCTTCTCTATCCAACTGTCTCCGCAGGCCCTGTATCAGGAAAATCTTTGACTTTTCATCGGAAATCGTGTGCGCTGCAAGAATATCGCACTCTTCTAATCCACAAATGGTCAAGGCTACCAGTTTTCACGTATTACATGTTTCGTCTTATGTTGATTGAATTCTCAATTATTGACATACCTAACTTAAATTACCGTCTTATTTGTCATTTTTCTTTGTAATGTTTGTTAAGTTCGCTGTTATGCATCATCAATGCTGAGATTGTTGACGTCTATATGTTCGTAAAACTGAAAGTGCAATTATTACCTGTTTACATATTTTAAATTTACTTATGTACGGTTGTATTTAACTGGAATATATATTTCAGGCTGTCAGTTTTTTAACGTCACTCAACGTAGTGTTATAAGGAGTAACAATTAAGTATACATTGTTACGTATAATTTATACATTACCCTGCATATGAATAAAACTGAATTAAAACTACAACTTTTGCTCAGAAATGAACATATTCATGTGAGTTAATATCGGGGCTAACGAAAACTATCTTCCTTGTGGCTGTCATGTAATGGTTTGCAGGGGCGGTAAACTCTCCGCTGCCGAGAGGTCACTTGGTTTCGCATTACCTCATGTTCTTTGAAATATAATACAACCCTACCTTCCCGTTTATAGAAATCGGGGGATTCGGATTCCGTTTGTCCTGTTACCATGTATAGAACATTGCGTACAGCTGGATAGCAAATGATCATTATGTACCAATGAACTCTAGAGATAATTCATCGCAAATCTAAGGAATCAATAATTCTGTCATTAATTTTGGACAATACTATATGCATGCTAGCTGGTAACTCGTTACTGGCTTCGGATTTAACATCGTGATATTAGAATATGTATATATGTACTGTTGGAAATGTCACAACATAAAACAATATCCATTTATAGTAAAATGACGCCTATAATAATATTATAATAATATTGACTTTGTTTACAGAGGATTGCTCAGACACATACAGTTTTGCCCTGCCTTGCACACTTTGTAACAATAAAACGTATGGACAATATCAGAGTAACAATAATTCTGTTTAATTCCTTTGCATTCTTTTTATGCGGTTGTTTTATGATTGTGAGTAATTCCAGAAGAGTGACGTCTCATAAATTGCATTTCACATCACTGTGTTTTCTTCTCTACGTAAGTCATGTTCGTCAGGGCCTTAAACGTAAGATGTTTACGTTTAAGTATCTACATGTACAGTTAGTATAAAATCCTTAACTGATGTAAATTGGCAAGGGTCCAGATTCCCCCAGTTATATAAACGTTTGACAGTTTGCCAACTATCACTTTATCATCGCTCTGGTTATTTAAACCTAGACATCGGGACCGACATCCGTATACCTGTCGTCAACCAAAATGGGCGTTCCAGGTATACGATTGTCGGTTTCGACGCCTAGGCCTCCAAGATGGAGTCTGTCATGTTGTGTAACTAATACCATATAAACTGACAATAACATTCAATAACTGTTACATTGGTAAATCACATGCAAAACAAGCATGTATACCTATACACTTAATTATTTTTCCTCCTGGAAGTTCTGCGATTGAAGTATCAGTATTGTTAAACATTACGTAGATGTTGCATTTTTAATTGATAATGCAACAATTCAGTGAACTTCCACCAAGAAAAGTAAAGTTATGTCTTAATAACGGTACTTGAATATTATTGCTTTGAATACTATTGATGTACGAACTACACTTTGGGCATCTTTACTGAGAACCAGAAAATATCTTAAAATAGACAGCTGATATCCTGTTTATGTCCTAATAAATTATTCCTCACCCGTGTAGCTGGTCGAGTAGTCTTTATTTTCCACTACATGCAGCTAGACAGTAGAAGGGACTCCTGTAAGGCGCCAGATATTCACGAAATCAGAGCAGCGACCACAGTGTGGTATAGTTGACAAATGGTCACATGTTACTGGTGAAATCCGGTCTGTTGTCAATTAACCTCAATTAGGATTTTATTCTAGCTGTTCATGAAGGTGTTTAATGAGTAATAACTGACACCCCCTAGCACCATGGCTTAAACAGAATTAGGCAAAAATATAAAAAAAACAAACCAAAAAAAAAAACATTGATGTTAAACGTCACTGGTCAAGAATTACTCAAAATAAGATCTTCCAAGGCAAAAATTGTTCAGTCTTGGAGTGTCTATGTCTGAACCAGGGGAAATACGTAAGCCTCATAAATTTGCTAATGAATGCATTAACATACAGTTTTGAGATGTGTTACATGAGAGCATTTTAAAATACCGTATGTAGTCATTCCCCTGTTTATATTTTGCAGATGCAAACATATTATTTCTGTTTACATGATTTATGTTTAATGACGGCCCCTCGGTCACGTCTGTGGGCGGGGTAAACCGGAATAAACCAAACATTCATCACATACTTGATATACGTCTTGACATAGAGTTGCAACCGAACCAGTTGTCAAGGGTCAGGGGTTACATTGCTTTAGACACAATTTCTTGTAACAATTTCTTCAGTGCAATAATCTAAACCGTTTACCACTGTTTCATTTATCAGCTGACGTAAGCGTATCTACCATATTCAACATCTCCTCAGCCAATTACACGGCCAACAACTCGGGCGTTCTTACATCATATATATATCTTATATTACGCCAGAAGCACATAGTGTGCTTGGGTAACCGAAGATGTATAACATACGTCGCTCACGAAGAGATCATAAATCAGAAGGAATCACTTGATGTGATGTGTTACTTAGTTGGTTGCTAGATGAACCGGTCAACCCATTAATCCACCAAGCAACCAATCAATACCTGTCACCCTCAACAGTCATTGATCCAAATCTTCAAACGTGTTAAACTGTTAATTCTCTGTGGTTGATAATAGTTGTCAAGGCCTTAATAATAAATTTATCAACCCCTCGATGCAGACATTCCTATTTCAGTCGTCAATATAATCGATGTTCTGGATCAATAAAAGCAAGAGATCAATTTCCAAAACAACATACAACACAAACTCCTTGGTACGATATTAGAAAGGATTAACGTAAAAGAAGCAGTCAGCAGCATTATCCCAGGTAAATGAATGAAACTGGTTTCCATATTGCATATCATGCTAGACATCATTAATTAGAACTAGACACAATTATGAAGTGTCCGACATTCTGGGCTACCCAACCATGCACTGTACAATATTATGCCCTCTGTAATTACGCCACTACGAGAACCTTTAACACATATAATAACGTAAACATGTGCTGAAATCTCGGAGGTCAAAGCAACCCATACAGTGCAATGTCATTCACAGGTATAATTTTACACCAGTGACGTCTAATGAATATAATTCAATGTCAGTGCACCTAAATCTGCTTATGTCCCTAGTTGGCGCATTTGTCGATTATCACACTGTCGTCACTGCTCTGGTTTCGCTCATCATGCTGTGGTCTTTTTTTATCTCACTGCACTACCTTTTGCTTGTGTATTTGAATGTAGCAGAGTTTTCTACAGACAACCGTGTTACAGAACAAATAACCAGTTTTGCTCAGTGCATCGTCAATCTACATTATTAGTTAATGTAGGAGATGTCCTTTCAGCGGGACAGATTTCCAGGGGGAATTTTTAATGAACATCTGGGCTATGTAACAATGGTGTCAGTGGAGTGATGGCGCTTTCGAGGTTTGCAATTACACGTTTGCCAAGTGGGTCTGAAATGGTTCAGACTGTTGCCCTGGACAAACTCCGGAACTAAGCGCTTTTACGTGACGAGGCTTTGTGGTCAGCGAATTTGATCTGGAAATTGGTGGATTTGAGATACCCGCCTTATGCCGTGTAGCCGGCTAGTCGTTCATCTGAATTCCCTGTAGAAAGCACTCATTGATTTTCTCTAGACCCGTATGTTCTACCAAATCGCCTAGATAACAATTTCTAGCATGTCCCACTCAGTTAAATATCTGGCCCCATATAACATCTCAGTATATTCTAGACTTTCTATCCTTACTATTTAAATGGTCATGCCTCCGCTTGGCAGGGTGATCTTTAATGTTAACACACTCCTTAAACTAGGGTACATGAGATAAGCGGTGCATGAATTCACAGCTCTCAGAATCAACAACTCTATTCACATTCACATTACATATAGTTCGGGTATCTTTTACATATCACTTTTTATTTACCCATTTATTTACATGACTGGTGTTAAACGCTGTATGACATGTTTTGGTTATATGATGTCATATGATGTTATAGTGATGTTTATTGGTGGTAAAGCTGTTTACCTAATTTTGATCATGCCAATATGTTGAAGCGTAATATCCCGTGATAATATAAACATCTGTTTCAGTAATAGACCCGTTATCCTATGTACACTGTGGCAACAGCATATGAAACGTTTACCATATGTGACATTAAAAGTACGGCTTCGTTTTACAGCGTATTACGGGAACTGCATGGCATAGGTGTTTGTATGCTAAGGCGGCATAATGCCTTTAATCAATGCGACGCTTGTGAGTTCAAGTCCAGCTTATACTAACTTCCTCTCCGGTGATACGTCGGAAGGTCGGCCAGCTCCCCGAGGATGATCGTGCCAGGTTTCCTCTTACCATACTTTCAGCACGGGATGAATTTGGATGGCACCTTAATTTGCAGAAACTTTGCATATTGCGTATTCGATAATGATGCCAGTCCAGTAGCGATATACCCAGTGTCCGACTTGATGTACCAGTAATAAAAACGATCATAGCGTGTCTTATTCATTAACACAGACCATACGTGAATATCATGCTCTTGATTTACAAGTATTACACCATTGACAACCATATATCATCTCCCTGTCACAAGTGCAACTCTTTCCACTCAACCCGTGGCACAAACATTACTCACAGAAATTATTTCCGCAAACAAAACTTTAAGTCTATCTCCTGAAGGTACTGTTCACTTAGGTCATATTGTGATTGAATGTTTGACGTTTCAACACTTCGACAAAATTGTAATTGTCATCAGGATACGTAAAGGGTGACACGAGTACCTGTTGAATTTATATCAGTTTTGTATAATTCCAATTATACTACACACAGTAGAAGGCTGTATGTAGCCAATGGAAACAGCAAACACCATGGAGGGGATAGAGGGAGGATGGGGGGACAAATAGCATAAGGTTAGTAACAGCGGAGGAAATATGTAATCCTCAGTAGTATTTATCTAAACAACTACAGGTTTGCTTTAACGCGACTGTTTAAACAAAAATTGCTACAGCGAATGACTAGTGTTACTCTGTATTGTTGCATTGTAATTGTCACTGGTGTCAATTACTCTGATGGTAAGAAGAAAGGGTGAATAAAGGGGATCGTCGGGCAAGTCGTTTCGCTGTTAAAGAGATTAAAGAGGTCTTTATAGTATTGGAAAATTTCACAGGAGTACAAATGGGAATGAATTTCACTGTTTCCTTCTGCATCTTCTTTCATTTGGATCAGAAAGTAACGTTCAGTCTTTGCAATGTAGCGGTCGGGACAGTCAAACCTGTTAACCAAATTGCCTCTTACCTAAAGCTGTATAATGTTACGCGACTTTCCCCCCTTCCTTACTTTCGGCACGTCACGGTTTATCGATTTGACTTTGTGACACTTAATCTTAGAGGCAGCCTCAAAGTCGTCGCTGAAACGTGACTTCAGATCTGTCAGCGTTTTCATGTATGTTAATCCATCCGTCACTGTGTGGCCTATCTTGTTATATCAGCAATAATATATCGCCTGGAGAGAGAAACTACGTGCGCTAAGCACGATATCCTTTTGAGATAAAAAGTATATATATAGGAGAACCCCCAATGAGACAAAATAGTGAAGAAACCACAGTAGTGTTTTTTGCATCTTCGTAAATAATGCTCTTTGTCATATGACTTCTCTTCGTTGAGGATGTGAGCTATTATGACTGGGATGAATTCTCCAGTTTAGAAGAACTTTAAAGATGTTAGTTTCGTACTGATACAAAGAGACATGTGTAAGTAATGTTGCAGAAACAAACTGACCACAACTACATTGTCTCCGACATCTCGAAGTGTACTCCCAGAATTTCAGATAAAATAAGAATCGTCACATGTTACAGCCCTGGAGCCTGGTGGTGTAAGATGTTACTTCTTAAACACTAACATAAACAGTTAGATTAAAACCCTGAGGTACACTGAAAAAAGGCCAGATTTCACCGATAACTATCACCCTGTCGTCATCGCTCTGGTTTTACTCCCAGAACTAAGACTTGGGAAGATGCATGTCCACAGCCAAACTTCTGACATGTTCGTTATGGCATTCATTAATGAAAGGTGAAAACACCTCTTTTCATGAAATGGATCGTAATGATTGACATATTTAGACGTAGAAATCATCAAATAATGAACATAAATGAGAAACCAGACAGCTATGAACAAAAATCCCAACTAAATCTGTGAATGAATCAGATGCAGAGCTACGAATTTCACTCATTTATTTTCGCTAATTTATCTTCTACGGCACCAAGTTTTACTCAGACAGCTTACTCACTGGTCATCTCAAATGCGATTTGTTAGAACTATAGCCTTAATGCCTTCGCTCACCGGCGCGTGCTTGTTTCATCTTTTGTTTTGTTTTTCCCAGATCCGGTCGTGTTTTTTGATCCAGTCGTTAAACAAGGAATGTGCCGAAAGGCGATGAGTTAGTGACTATAGATTTCCCTCTTTCCAGGAAAACCGTGTCATTAAACACGTGTGTTACAGCAGTCTCTCGTCCGTCACATTTCCGCCATTGTTTGATCGGGTATACAGCGCTGACCACTGGCGGGCCGATGTGGAATTCCCCAGTGTTTGAAGGCGGGCGAATTGGAGGGGTAATGTCTATATACGTTATGCGTCTCTAATCGGCAGGAGATCGGCTATGGGTCAGACCTAGCCCTTAGGGGAATCACACAAACCCCATATGTTTGCGTCTCTAGGCGAGTAAAACATCTAACTCTCTCGATTCGATCTAAACAAGCCTCTGACCTCCTTGTGTAATGCTGAACATGTGATGGCCACTTGCTGCCCATGGAGGTATTTATACGTGCGCTTTCTTACTCACTCTTAATATGTACCTGTAAATGTCGACCTGTGCTCACCACGTGTTTCGCATATCCCCAACAGCCTTCATAACTGTGTGTTTCCTTAGTATCCCAGCCCCAACCTTTTTTATCGCCCTGTGAATTAACACCTGATGTCAGACAACACTTGTACCTTTACGTACCAAGGTAAGCAGGTTCAGAAGTGCTCCTGGAATATTTCTGACGCCGCAAATTATGTGATACAACGCTAGAGGCCGATGATTGAGCATCTTCCCTACATCTGACAACTGTGAGCCTTCAGTTCACCACGTGTTCCGACCCGGAATAGTGAGCAGCCGTAAGCACAGAGAATCTGTAAACTCTGAAATTTGCTCTTGTTAGCAGCATATATCTGCGGCATGGAGAGGCTACACGGTCGATGGCAGGGGCGGTAAAGGTGTAAGCTGTCGCCGAGAGCGGCCTGTATGAGGAGATGCAGCCTAGCTGTAAAGTTGTGGAATAGTACTTCGCCAGCTTCACCTTCTTTATCATCAATACTTTACAATGGTATTGAATTGGAATGCTGTTACGCACTTGTACGTTGGCTAACATCACACCGTATTCGGGAAAGGCCTGGCTCGGAGTTAGGTTAGAATGTAAACTATGATGTACCCATGGAATACACACCACAATGACCAAGTTTTGCCGGTGCGCCGCAAGCGACAGTCGGATGCTCTGTGGAATTTGGCTGCGGACTACCTGGAGTACAACTACTCCGACTATGACTATGCCGGGGGATGGGATTACGGCAGGGATGACGATCAGACTCACTTTTTTTACCCCGGGGACGTCGGTGAGTTACGGAAGCCCTGGGTAAAGGAGCCTCATGTCATCCCGGTCGTCACCGTTTACACTCTCACCTTCATATTCGGCATCTGTGGTAACACACTTGTGATATTCTCTCTTTTGAAATTTCACCGAAGTCGCTCCATAACGACGCCTTTCTTGACAAGCCTTGCAGTGGCCGATCTGCTTTTTTTGCTCGTTTGTGTGCCGTATGAGACAACACGTTACTTCATCGGCCATTGGGCGCTCGGCAGGGCATTCTGTAAAATATCAGGGTTTGTGGAAATGTTAACTGCTGTGGCATCAATTTTGAATCTTACAGCCGTAAGCGTGGAAAGGTAGGTAAATTATGTGACATTTCACAATTCTCTGGATATTATATACAGGAAACATAATGTGACACTGATACACAACTTTCGAATGATGTTTAAGAATAATTATAAAAAAAAAACTGTAAGGGTTTTATGTCACCATTAACCCATTTTATGTGGTTTGCAACGTGGCTATTATGTCGAATCACAACAACTTGGCAGACGTACCGTAAGCATTGTAGGATACTGTTTCCGTCTCAATCAGTATAAAGTGATCAAAACATCATGCCTTTTTCATTTTGTTAAAGTCTGATATGATTTTGATTTCGATCAATCCACATCAGAAGTGCTTGATCCAGAAACGTATTTATCATTAACCTGACAGTACACACTTAGAAAAGAAGGTACAGTTTTTTAACCTTTATGGGTTTCATGCCTTGCCTCTGTGGTGGCGACGTATAAAGTTCCACCGCGAACCTTATTAGTAGGGTGCAGTTTAGTTCACGATTTGAAAGTTGCACCAGGTGTTATTCCCAGGGCGCTGAAAACCAGATACACGAGATCACGCGATGGCATTATCTTTCTGCTTTAAGTATTCATTGCGTATGAAATCATCTTCATACTTGTTTTGGAGTCTGGGTTTGGAAAGCCAGTTTTCTTCCCGTATGTTCACAATCATGAATTTATCTGACTTGTTTGAAGGGCGAGGGTTCGGCAATTGAACCCCATCTTCGATCACTGAACCTTCACACTGAGGAGAAGGCAAGTTTACAAAGGATAGCACCCTAGGGTTCAGAATAGAACCTTAAGGTTCTATACAGCACCCTAACTGAGCTCCCTTTTTCAAGTGTGAGCTCTGAGCGGTACTCCACCAATGGCCTTTTGTAAACCAGAACTGGTATTGACAGAGAATCTGTGCGTTTGTTGCCTTTCTTTTTCATGGTTGGTTGTCGTTTTGCACTAATGTATGTATGTTTATTATAAAGCTAGACGTCTATTTTTAACACTGTTTCCTATTTTCGTTACGTAAGGAGCTATAATAATGAACGTCTAACTTATTCAGACGAAGCCACTGGAATATCTCTTACAATGTCTCTTAGTGTTCTCTAGCGATATGTATTTGAAGCATGCATCTGGTTGATGTTTTTAGGGGTAATTAACGATGAGGGGAAGTAAGGTTTATAACAGCTAGTTTAGTTTAAGTCACCTGCATATAATTAGTATTAACGACAGGACAAGCTGTTGGGTATTTCTTCCGAAATGAGACATTTCACTCAGATTTCCGGGTAAAAATGAAAAAAAAAAAAAAAAAAAAAAAGAATTACGTCTGACCTGTACTCGTATCTGGTCTTCTCTTTATATCACTGGAAAGGATTGTGCCCTATTAATATTAACTCACAGTTTGGCTGATGTTATTGTAGCCTTGACTCCAGTCTTTCAGTTTAATGAATAAATTGAGATTCACAAATCTTCCAAGACAAATTAAATAACGAACATCAGGCATCTGTTCTAGAGGTTAGCATAAATTAATCCACATGTTTGCAGAAAGTCTATCCTTTCGACCTCCGGCAATTCTTTGGAGTCCGGAAATATGATATCACAAAATCGATATGTCAGAAACATCTCGGTCTGATAATTCAGCGTAGAGCGGATAAAGCAACCCATGAAATTTCCAGTCCTTCATTCAGATTGCCATGCCGTAAATCGAAGCTCTGTGTTTTCCACTACGTTTGCCAATAGACTGCTTACATCACTTACAATGGGATAGTATTCACACTTTATTTCTTGTCCTATAACACATGCACCGATACGGTTTTGACATTGTTATTGTTGAGACATGGAAAAAGCGCCAAAAATCACATCGACATGCCATTTTAGTGTTGTTTGCATGATTCATAAGCGGGAGACAATGAAGTGAAATAAATGAATTTCCTAAATATAGATCTCTTGGGAATGTGACTGCAGACACATAGCTCACTAACTGATGTATAGCCCTGCTCTAGTTTATCGTTCAGTTGCCAAACAAAAAACCAGAAGACTTGCATGGGCTTCATCAGTGCCAGCCTGAGATCTCATCAATGACACGTTCTCACCGTATACCCACAAAGCCTGTGAGGGGCTCTCTTTGCATAAAAAAATGTAATTGCCCATGTTTCAACCCAATGTGTTCAATCCAAATTCAAACAAAATGCATATAGGCAAACTGACAATCACACGCACAAATGGTGAAACTAAAATACAAAATGGAGTTTAACTCAAAGCCTGTTTCTAATCGATAGAGAAGTTTTCAAGATTGGCTGACCAAAGAATAGGTGGGTGGGCGGTAGTTCGTCGCTGCAAGAACTGCGGAGATTATAACTTTAACCTTTCCTATTGGGGAACTGTTGATCGGAAGAAACCACGCTGGGTTGAGCATAAAGGACACCTGGTTCCATTTTGGAGAATTTCCACAAATAGTTGCCAACCACTCTGGCATTGCGCATCACTCATGATCTGTGAATCAAAGAATTGAATCTTCCGTATCTGTACGTTTAGTTGCCTAGTTTACATATCCGTGAAACCCATGTTATACCAGCTGATATACCCTGGGCTTAGCGACGTAATTACTCATATATATTGTAGGAGGTGAACAGCGATTAAGGATGGAATATCTAAAATTCGAACATTCGACATTCGAACACCAATCAAATAAATGAATAAATAAAATGGTGCTACAGCCATTTTATGACCGTTATATTATAGCGGAAACAGCTGGCAGCTTGCCGCTAGATCTTTCCTCCCCTTTCTACGAAAAGTTTTTAACAGTGTCACTCGCGAACATGTGTAAGCTATTACCCTGTAGGT
This sequence comes from Acanthopleura granulata, assembly GCA_016165875.1. Classification (NCBI taxonomy): domain Eukaryota; kingdom Metazoa; phylum Mollusca; class Polyplacophora; order Chitonida; family Chitonidae; genus Acanthopleura; species Acanthopleura granulata. The sequence continues at coordinate 20,350,621 of JABBOT010000004.1, forward strand.
ATCAAATGAATAGTTCAGTTATTCCCTACCCATGTGACTTGCGCGTAATTTAGCGGCAAAATTGGCCTTCCTAATAATGTAATAGACTACAACCTGAATTCATAACTTGTGAATAAATAAAGTAATTTTGTGAAACAAAGCATTTTAGTTCATATTTCAATACGAAGTTTTCAAATATTCCCTTCCTTGTTTGATTGATGCTGGATGCCTAATGTGATGGGTAGATTTATCGGAAACTAACTATCAATGGATTGGCACGGATCTTCGCGTCGTCTGTGACATTTAAACAGACAGCTCTGTCTGGTATGTGTCAGAACGGATAAGGATCTACATCAAATACCCCTTATTGCACTCGGCTTAAAAAAGACGCTGTGACATAGGCCCTGGAACTGGATGCCAACGACATTGTTGGAGCACGGATGGTTCACTTTATCATGCATCTATACCAGTGTTAATTTTTTCACTTCCACTCTGCAAACAGTATGGTGACACATACTTGCCATTTTCAATCCACAGTTGCGATCTATTATTCTGAGACGATAGGTTTTTGCCATGCCAGTGTCCCGTAGGACGATGTTTTTTCCCAATGTCTTTTTTGCCAGCATTCTTGGTTTCCATTGTTAATGGAAAGACGCAAGGAATGATCTCGGTGATTGAATTTAATCACCATGTTAGTTAAAAAAAACGGTCGGTAATCAAAACATGCATCTCAGTTGCGCTTTGACTGCAACTGTTCATATATTGAAGAATACGATCATGTTCAGCGTGAATAAACAACCCCAAGTCGTGGGTGAAGCGAAATTAGGGACAGTTATATTGCTGATGACAAGAGATTCTGAACACCTCTTCCTTAATTACTTACGAGAGTAGTCTAGTCACAAACTTGACACATTAGTTTTTATAGTAATAGCTCGTGACGTTTATTTCAACCATCACACAACACACAGGATCTAACAAACGCTACAAGGTGAGATGTGTACACGCCAACTATAGAACACTTTGAGTAAGGATGATTCATAATGTCAAAACTGATACTATCTCTCTTGCCGTGAAGTTGACATGACCTGAAACCGTTGTCGTCTTTGTATCGGCACAAATCCAGGTAACATGCACCATTTGTAGTATCTGTAGTTTCCTTTAAATCCAGCGAAGGGGACTTTATGTAGCTTTGCTATAAACATTTTGATAAAGCCAGCAGATCACCAGATACCCTCTATTACGTGAGAGCGAGGTCAGTAAGGAATACGGGCCTACGAGAATCATAAACCATCAAATGCCATTCACATATGGCCATACACATTGTAGCCATATAATGATGGAACAATGTTGTTTATCAGACAACATGGTGACATTTTGTATGCGTGGAGAGAAGGTTTCCAGGTTTAATATCCGTGTTTTGGTACCATGTGTCATGCAGGTGGTTGATTGAATTGGGCATGCCAGTGGCAGTGTATTTATATTCTGTCTGCGTAGGAAGTCATAGAATCTTCATGTTTATGTTCCTCTGTATATATCGGAGAGTGATTGATGAATTCAGACTATCCCAAGACTGGATATGAATTTCAGTAATTGTCCCATAGCTACATTCTGTATTCTAGTAGTGAGCATGTAAGCAGCATTAGAATGGCCGTTGTAAATGTCCTAGAAGGAACATAAGCGATGTGAAGACACCTGGACAATCACAAATACTGAAGTGTTCACTAAATCTTAATTAAAAATATTGGGCCCTGTTTTCTTTCATTTTTAATGTCACTGTACTTGTACTGGTGTAATATAAAATGCGATAATGCGCTAGCTTTATCAAATAATTAGGTACTTTACAAAGTCAGTACAGTACATGTAACTTCCCATGTTGTATTTGAAGTTACATAACCAAGGGTAAGCAAAATGTAGTATGACGCATTCTGGTAAACTGAAACAAAGTTAATTTTTTCTACTTCGAAATCTAAAAATACTTGCTCCATTGTGCGCACTGCACGAACTGACGTCGAATCGCCATAGCTCAACCATAAGAGCGAGTATACAATCGTCTAGTCGTTCTCTAAATCAGCGGGATCAACTGGGATCCGTTCAGTCTGAGAGAGGATAGACGTAGGGTTATTTTGTATCATACTCGAGTTTAAGTGGCAAAAAGAAATATTGGAACAGGCCAACATGTAGCTGTGGCTCAAAGAAATATTGGAACAGACCGACATGTAGCTGTGGCACTGAGCCAATACAATACTTGTATATATCGTTAGACTTAAAAGCAATCACATTTAATGTCTGAATACCTCTCTTTTGTTATCTGGTTGAGAAATACACCCCTCCAGTTTGAAACAATTTAACTTACTTCACATTAAGAATAAAAAGACGACAGCGTAGAGAGAATAAAACTACAGCAATGACGACAGTGTGACGGTTGATTATTGGTTGTATGTAACCGGCGAACTCCACCTTTTAGGGCTTTATTCGTACTGTTCACGAAATGCTTAAATTGTAGCAAATTACACACCCAACACCATGGTTTAAGTAGAATCAGGTAAAAAAGTGCAGTGATGCAATAGTCAGTTTATCAGACGTCATTTATCCAGTTTACTCACTGATACTTGGACTTAATCGCTAAGTTACAATCACATTAAAACAACATAATCGTACTCAGGTCGGGTACAAAGCCCACCAGCTGATCTCTGCAGGCCTAAAAGGCTATAGCATAGAGAAAAACATATATGAGAACGTTTTGATGCAGGGACGATTTATTTAATACATTGTTATACGGTTAATACATATACATATTTATATATTACTTTTAGTTATAGGTGCATGCGTATTTCAGTGAACTCATAAAACAGCCCTGGTTCATGCTTTCCATAATATTCAAACACGGTGCACAACATAGACTAAGATAAGCTTATGTACATTAGCGATGCTGTAGTGTGGTTCTTAATTACATTTCACCTATAAGAAAACTCTCGTGTAACGTTCATTTAAATTTTCTGTGGACATCATGCACAGATTATGTCGATCTAAGGCATCTGCGTGGTCAGTGGTATATTGCGAAAAAAAAAAAAAGAAAACCACAAAAACCAAAAAATACTGTTTCACGTCTTGTAGATCGAGACGTGAGACAATTAATTACCGCGACTTTAACGTTTTTTTTTATTATTCTGGCCCGGTAGGATATGATCTTAATAGCTGAGTCTTGAATCCTTTGAGAAATGACACCAGCTTCATTAATTATTAGAATGCGAATAGTGCCCATAATGCAGCTCTGCCTGGTCGTGCCCAGACAATAATTAGCGTTGTTTCACTAAGTGACTTATTTATATAGAATCCATGGGTTTTAGGCTCCATGCAATATTGGTGAGATATAGTTTTTCATCAACGACTGGAATGACTAGAATTTTATTTATTTAGTTATTTGATTGGTTTTTTATGCCATAGTCAAAAAGATTTCACTTATACGTCGGCGGCCAGTATTGTGGGAATAGGAAACCAAGCAACCGCGATCACTAACTAGAATTACCTGACTCTCTGAAAGACTTTATTGCCAAGGCACAAATCATTTTGTGGAATGGAGTGAGCATCCAAACCTATTTTTTTGCATGTTACTGAATAAAGAAGCTATCTAGACCGGAGTATTGGTATAGAAATCCATGGTGTCAAACTCAACAGTATGAAGCACCCAGGCCTCAGGGTCAGATCGAGAACTCCTATAGAATATAAGACTACAGTATAGGCCAAAAAAGAACAGCGACGAAAGTGTTATAGTTGGCAAATAGTGACACGTAACCGGTGAAATCCTTCCTATTGTCAGTTAGTCTTATCCTAACTGTTCAGGTAAATGCTTAAACTGGAGCAACTTACACCCCTAGCACCATACCATAATTAGCTAACAAAATAGCAGGGATGTTAATTTGTACTTAAAATAATGTTTTTTGATACGCATTGCTGGTATCAGGACATGAATTTGAAGTCCGTCACAACAAAACGAAGGTGGTCAGAACAAAATGGCTGGTGTATATCATTAGAGCCTCTCTTCCGAGATAAGACAAACGAAGGAAGTAGAATTACTTCTATATTAGATGGCTAAAGTAGATGGTGTCCTACGTACTCATTAAGAACCTGTTTCCAGTAAACTAGGTCAACACGCGCTTCAAGTGTTTGGATGGGGCTGGAGCCCAAAGGTAACTTGTATTGATTGACTGCAGTCGCTCAACTCCAACTGTGCCCTTATCTCCATATATATCTTCGCTTCATGTCTCACCTACTGATTGATAAAATCTTCTGTTAGCTTTGGCGACAGGACATAACTTGTGTTTCTGATGATGCTAAGGTAACGCATGGTCTCAACTTAACATACTGCTAAGAAACAAAAATGCTTTGGTGTTCTCATACCACAGCTGTTTCACCCCCCTGTGGTTCTGAAGTCCTGTCTCTTGGTGGTTAATGTAGTGGTTACGCATAAAACTGTGACAATTTCTATACATGCCTTGACACCGTGTAATTGCATTGCGAATGACGAATAATGCTGAGATATAACATGTGGTGCAAGGATTTTATATTTATAGTTCTATTTAACATCTGGACTTCTGTCAACAAATAAGACCAGTTTGTCAATACTCTCCTTTCTGAGGAAATCAAAACACAAAGGTGGATGCAGTTTTCAAGTGAGTCTAGCCTGTATTCAAAAGTACCGTTGGCAAGTGGCTCTAACGTGCATTACAGTGCAATGAGAAAGTGGCTCTACCCTGCATTCAGACTGAGTGTAAGTTGCATTCAGAAGTATCGTGTGCAGGTGGCGCTACCCTGCATTCAAAAGTACCTTGAGCAAGTGGCTCTCACCCGCATTCAAAAGTACCGCGAGTAAGTGGCTCTAATCGGTATTCAGGAGTAGCATGAGCAAGCAGCTCAAACCTGCATTCAGAAATACCACGAGCAAGTGGCTCTCATATGTGTTCAGAAGAACATTGAGCAAGTGGCTCTAATTTATATTCAAAAGTAGCATAAGTAAATGACTCTAATCGGTATTCAGAAGTACCATGAGCAAGTGGCTTTCATCTGTATTCAGAAGTACCATAAATAAGTGGCTCTAATCGGTATTCAGAAGTACCATGAGTAAGTGGCTCTATCCTGCATTCAGAGGCACTGTGAGGTTTTGTTGCCATCCAATGCTCGTTTATGCTCGCTTTATGATGGATTCAGTGAAGCATCCTACATGAGTACATTAACGAATGTATCAACACGTAACGCTTGTAACCATTACTTCAAAATGTTTTTGAAGTTGTATCTATATATGTAGGCAATGTCATGAACTAGATCATAGATTATTCCCACGTACAGTTCAGATGGGACGGTTTCGTCTTGTATATCCTTCAGTTGTTGTTTTGAATTGGATTGAACTGCTTTCACTACAAATGAAAAACACTGCCTGTAATTTTTTAGACTTCTGTTGGTTTTGTGTGACAGTTCAGAAGAAATCACATGTACCTTGAAACCAGAACCGCCACCCTAACATATTGGAACAAGGGGCGCCTGAAAGACAATTAAATGTAGAAATAAAACACGAGTAGGTCTAACTGTACAGTAGCGAATCCCTAAGGCCATCAAAGGCAGCTTTAATGGACTCAAAATCTGAGATCACCGCGTCTCATTTACATAATGTTTTTCCATGTCACATTTAGCAGCATCTGGTCTAGTTAAGTTTTTATTGTAACTCCTCATATATATCCTTAATTATTGTCACCTTGGAAGTTTCTAGCACCACGACTAAAACATAAGTCGGTGCAACATACATTGATAATTACAATGTATTTGAGGCTACCAAGCGACCAGACATCGGGGACTGAATTTTACATTTGTGACGAACAATCATGTATGTTGGTGATTTTGGTGTGAAGTTTGTTTTACTTTTATTTTTGTGGGTGTGAAGCTCTACAAATATGTTGAACTTGGCGACATTAGTTCTAAAAATATAGTTGATCCGAGTCTCCTGAAACACGGTTCATTTGAGAGAATTTACGCCTAACACGCATGTAATGGGTAGGCGCCATTCAAAGCCACTAGGGCAGCATACATAGCCATGCCTTTCTCCAGTGTGTGCTCTCCACGCCAAACTCGGACAAGGATCCATGTGCGAAACTGTGCTAATCCCTTCTGTTGAAGTGGTGTCACTGATCTGGCGATATTCTTGGCTTAAAATCTAATCACCTAATTACTCGAAAGTTAACTACGCTAGTTTCCAGTGGATCCATGACTGATCATGCAATTTCAAGAGTCGACAACCGTTTTAAGGCATCCTTGACATCTGCTGCAGAGAACAAAACTAATTAATCGGTTGTTGTTTACACGGTTATGAGAAAAATAGAAATATGTTAGATACAGAGACATAATAGATATAAACATCAACAAATGTAACAGCAATATTTTCAACAAAACTATTCACATTTTCCAAAAGAACGATCACTAATTGGCAAGAAATACATAAGTATAGAAATAAACCCGTTACAATCAACTCAGTACCAGTCACTTGTGACCAGTGATGTAAAGGTAAACATTTTATTAACTGTGATGAGAGCATTGGAGTAGCACTGGGTGTTCCCCCTAATACTGCATGGGACATGGCGAGTTGTGTAGGTGGCTTTTATTTATTCATTTGCATGAACAGTTAACCCTAACTGATGAGAAATTACAAGAAGTTAGAAGGATTTCTACAGTCACATGTGAACTATTTGTCAGCAATAATTGATAACAATGTCTAAGCTCCTTTTGTTTTACCCTCCGTGTTGTTGTCTTTTATCAGGAAGATATAATCATTGTTCCAGGTAAAAATTCTTGATTCACTGTCCATACATACTACCCTTTTAATTTCATGTGGCCATGGTTACTATTACTGCGTGTCATTCATTTAAATATCGTACAACTGGAACACCATTCTATTTCATTATTTTCTTAGTTCTTTGGTAGTTTGTATTGAACGTTGTTTTGAAGATTTGTCTCTCGATTAATGAGCCGGAAGCACATTTTGGTTGACGGTTGGTGAACGAATGACGCCTAAATTGTTGGTTTCGACGCCTAAATTTAGTTCATTTACTTCGCGTGTACCCGAGACGCATTCATCTCGCGACTCTTCCATTACTTCAGTCAAATATTCTAGATTAGTGTGACGTTATATTCCCATCTATACAGAGTTTGAAAGAATTGGTTGCTATGTCAAGTTCCCTTACAGTTCTGGACTGGGCTTTTGGCCCTCCTAAAGACGACAAATATCCTTTAAAAGGTTTTCACGGAACGGGTATTTTTCTTGGCGGATGAGATGCAGCCCACTCGGGTTTTAGATTAATTCGGATAGTTGCTCAAAGTTTGATCGAATTCCTTCCCAGATGAATGGAAGCGTTTGTGATAACATTTCAGCGCAGCACAATGACGAGAGAAATTTCACATGCACATGTCCAATGAAGTAACCTGTCATTCGTACAGATCAGACAGCTTGATTAAGTCAGTCGTATGCAATTAGATTTCGCCTCATGACCAAAGGCCGCTGCTTTTCTTGTCATCATTTCCTGGCTGTGCTCCCCGTCGGTGTTAATTAATCATGCTGCTGCGAGTAAAGCACAATTAGAATTTACGGGAAGCAAAAGATGTACTTCGTCGATACCTCCGTTGCTGTGATATCTTCACCCTGAAAGATGGTATTTGGAATTTTGAGGATTTACAGGACTTTCAGGATGTGTTTCACTTTCTGATGCCAGGTGTTGGTTCCTTTCAGCATAGTTAACTTTCTTAACTCTGTATTGAAGGCTTTCACCGATTTGCTGTCAAGCTGTTATAGGCTTACAGTAGCATGTCCACAACTGAATTCTTCCATTGATCTCTATCTTTTTATTTGGAATACTGGACAGCGAAGCAGTGTGGTATGGCTTTTTCGCGCTTCTGAGCTTGTGCTAAACTGCTTTATACCATGGAGAATTTTGGGTAAAACCATATGGGCAGCCTTATGATAATCCTAACATAAAGAGCTCAAAGTGGATTAAGCTGCAGGCAAATCGCTCGGTCTTGATGTCATTGGAAGAAAATACAGCAGTATAAAATCCAACCTGATGCTGAGGTGGTAAGCCAGATTTTGACCGACCTGAAATCAGTTGGCACAGCAGTCTAAGCTTGTGAGTAGGCGGTAATGTGAGATGAGGTGCAAAATCCAACATATGGGCCGGTATGATTGTGTATACCCGAGACGTTTGTCATCATTGTGGGGAGGATATCATGTATTCGAGGTAAAGAATAGGTTTGGCGGTTGAGGAATGTTGAAGTTACCAAGCATCTATGCACATACAGAGGTATTTATAGCTTCGCCAATGTGTTCCATTGGCCTTTTTTTAGATGGAAGTAAGTGTCTCTTTATCAAAAACGGTCTCAGGTGCTATGGAAGATTGGAGCACTGAAAGTTGCATATCCAAGCTCTGTTTTACATTTACTTCGTTTTGGCTTATTGTACTGGCTCAATCGTCTTCAGCACTGGTCTCGTGCATGACCAGTTTGAGCGTTCACTCGAGTCTATACCTCACTAGCATGACTGCGGCTTTAAGTAAGGATGTTTGTGAGGAACCAAATAAAATGAGGTGGTTTATTCCGGATATTGCTTTCCTTTACACTTTAACCTGTGATAGAGGTGAGAAAATCTTGTGGACTGCGTTAAACGCAGAGGCAGGTCAACGTAACAGTCATGGTGACGTGGTACCTACAGTAGGACCCAACTTGTACGAAGCCGTCCTAACCTTACCAGCTTGCACGAAGCTCTCTTAAAGTCACCAGCTTGCACAAAGCCCTCTTAACGTCATCAGCTGGCACGAAGTCCTCTTAACATCACAAGCAAGAAATTGCCCTAACGGCAAAATGCCCTCAGCGCCTGTTGCCATGGTAGACGCGTTCTGATACCGTTAAAAGTGCTTCCTGCACGTGGATCCTGGTCAACATTGAAGATACATGGACATAACGCTATTTCCGATGTTTGAAACGAGCTCAAATAGTATTCTACGACCGGGTTGAAGTAGTGGAACAAATGTAACTAAACTGGTCAAACGTTCGGATCCGACATATGTATATCATTTGACACCACGAAGGGGCTTTCCATGTCGATAACCGAAAGATTGATTTCCAAAACAACCTAGAGCACCACTTTTCAGTGAATATGTAAAAAATAATACATATACATGTAATAAATAAAGCTGTTAACATGTAAGAGGGAAGCAGCCATAAATTCTCAATGATGCAGGAAAGACAGTTTTCAAGGGATGGCATTCGTGAACAGTTTCCAAATCAAAGAGAAGTATTGGCATCTCAGTCTGGCTTAAGCATCATTGATAAATGATGACCTTTTCTTACATGCATTTTGTCAGCTTTCCCCCCTTATCTGAACAAAGGTAATAATGATTATGTGATTTATGTCATTTTGTATTCTACTTGCACCTTTATTTATAAAACTCATCAAGCTGTTTAAGGGAAAACGGGGGGTTCAATGTAATAGCTCAAGCATCGCACGTTCCTTTGAGCAAAGAGTTAATATGTCAAGAAAACAACATATTACCACTGCATACCACTATTTTATCGATTTATATCAAATAATTTAGATCAAGGTTAATTTATACAATAACTCTCAGACCTGGTATTATCTAAATGTAAATATGCATTATAAGCGTGCAGTAAGCATGCATGTCTCGTACTTCTCTGCTGGGATTTAGTGCGCAGACAACCAGGCTACTTTAATGATTGATCGGTTAAACCTCCGACCTTGGATGTTGGGAGCGTCAGCTTGAGGCAGGCTCACGCCAGTGGGATTAACGAGTTATATTAGAAGTATGTGATATTAGGGCAGATATTCTAGACACATTCATTTGAATGATGGAATATGGTTTTGAACGAGAAATGTTCCCAACACGCTATTAGAATGATGTATATTTCACGTGGCCTATTAACAGATTTCTACATGGCGATGACTACAAAACTAAAGTACAAAAGACTACAGCAAGGACACCACCAGCACATCAGCGACAATGGGATAATTTGCATGAAAGCGGTGAACTCCGCCCTCTTGTGAATTTATCTCAGGTAGGGAATTATTCGAACTGTTCAAGGCTTATGACGAAAGCATTCTTTTTTAAAGGATAAAAATACCACTGGATAGTTCAGTGAGTTCCAAAATAAATATACGTAGATGTACATGACTCAATAATCTTTGCGTACAAAGGTACAAAGGTCAAAATGGTCCTTTGTAACATGCTGTTACAAAGTGAAAGGCAGATATCTCTGATCAGGCATAGTCAGGGCTTTCTTTGATGAAACATGTACTCTGAAGTGTTTTTCTGGGAACAACTGGTAACCAAATTGAATGGTAAGGCCATCCTATTTCAGGATAACACGCGCCAAGTATCTGGTCAGACAATGGCCTTAAAGCTGTAGACAATAACAGTCAGTCATCTATTTCCGTACATATAACACAAACGTTAATGTTGAGGAGGCCCAGCAGAATTTATTGATCTATTCCTGTCATGAATGGCTAACACAGTGTAGCATATTGGTTTGGAATGAATGAGAAATCGTAAGTGTTACGGTATATTTCCAACACATATATGAAATGTAAAATGGCGGTTGGCAATATACAAGAAAGGATTCAGAGATGTCTTTAATATATATGAGGGTGATTCTATAACACATAGTTAAAGGCAAACATATCAAATGATATTTCCTCGATTATTTTGATCGACCCATAACTTTCGTACTACAGGGTGTGTTTTGATTGGTCAAGGTTTATGGGAGTTTTTTTTCTTGGTGTTGGAGCTATAGGTTAAATGAAATGAAGACCAGCGTGCTGTGGTGGATTGATACAAACAATGGCTTACGTATCAAATTCTAAGAAGGGGTTAACTTAATCGAAGTGCTCACAAAAGCAATCATCTTCGGGTAATTAGGTTTACTCAAAGATTACTTGTCAGTAAGTAATAGATATTGATTCGGATCAGTCTTTTCACTTTAATAAGACTTGCAGCTTATCCATCTGTCTAAGAGATGCACTTCATGTGATTGCGGAGCGTCTCCCGGTGTGCACAGGTCGGAAAGCTTAGAGATGTTGTGAGTAGCACAGCTCTTACTTGTACACTTTTCTCGAGGTTCCCTCCTGTGTGCCAATCGGTTGTGATAGCCTGTAATTCTTCCAGTTGGAATAAACTGTTACCTGTTTTGTCGTTTGTTTACTTTAATTACAGCGTGTGTGATGGCAGCTAATGTCGAATCTTGTTTTTACAGAAATATCCACATCGAACTCCACGTCAAAAATGTGAATATTATACCAGGCTACATGTGTTGAAACTAATGTATAATGTATAGTTTGAGAACCATTTGCGATCTATCACCATTTTTATCATTGTTACAACGTTGGAACAATGGCTCTACAGCTAACGTATAACTAATACTGATAAACCATTGACAGTAGATTATGCGTCCCAGGTCTAGAATTACTCAAAATGATGCGTTGCCATTCATATAACAAACAGTAACGTAAAATCAATGCTAAGGGACACTCGTTAAATATTTGCGACAAAATGTGGAGTGTCTCCTAGTAAACTGCAGGGACAACCTACTTCGTTGAACTCCATTAAATTATAGCTTCTCAGTTGTAATTTTAAAAAATAGGACTTTTTGAGAAAGGAGAAATCTGGGCCAGTAAAACTCGAAGGGAATTAAACGGGTGATTTAAAGATTTAAATTCACGAGCAACGCAATCTCTTTCGTCGATTGCATGACAAGCTCAGATGCCTTCAATTCCGACATTGCTATAACTGACAATATCCCATTTTACCTGCATATTGAGAATACATATGTTGTGCTTAGATCCTACGTGATAACATATCATTGCTGAAAGTTTTAAATCGATGATTTATCACCTAGACCCTAACTTTTTGGCTTCTTACCGTTTGCCAAACACACATGTACTAGTCATTAGTTAGAATTAGCAATCATGGCGTTGAAGAATCATTGCGGTAGGTCTTGTAGGCATGAAATTCCCCTAAACTAGGCGCTGTATAAAGAATTCATAGAAAAGCGTAATTGAGATATTTTTTACAGTCTTTCTTGCTTTATAGCAGGATACTGTGTACAACACTGGCCATTCATTGTTCACACAGGAAGTGTTATAGATTACTAACTGCATTCGACACATTGGATATTACACCATATATTCGTTATCTATTTTCCATTTTGGACTCTTTGCGTGCTATTTTTCTATGTTTACCGTAAACCACACACATGTGTACTAAATACATGTGAATCTGCCAGGCGACCTTTCTGTCCCAACCCCTTCCCCCACCCCCTATTCAGATAAACTGTGGACACATTAAAAGACCCCCGCCCTCTACAACTAAGAAGCATAAGAATCGAATGATGAATGCATGAATGCTGATTTCTGTTAGATTATTGTCCGTCCTGCCCCTGCAATGAATTGCTTTGTCGTAATGATGTCCATTGCAACTGTGAGATTTTAGTAGAACGGTTCATCTGATAATATATCTGGAAGAAAAAAAAATGTATAAATGACAAGGTGGTATTTCGTACCGTTTGCACAATCAGTTTTCTTTATCATTTATTTCATTGATGTTTAAGGGCATGCATATTCAAGAAGTTTTCACTTACAAATTATGGTGATCAGTTTGCTCCACGGAAAGCACCGACGTTGGACAAGTCATCCACACTTTGGTACGTAACCTACAAATACGTACACCAACTGGTAGAAAACAAGTGATCTTCACTGAGCACACAGTCACATTGGCGTCGACAACCGCTTATTGTCTCTAAGACTTCACAGGCAGTGCAAATGGAACTCAGGTTTTAATTCACTCAAATTTAAGCCTATATCTTTCTAATAAAAAAATAAAAGATGAACTTCGTCTTCCGTGTCATATTGCAAAATTAGCTTTCTTGCCTGATCAATGTTATGAGTACTGTTACGATCCCGTAAAATACTTATAAATGTAAGCTCATATTTTATCAGATCAATCAACGATGTGGATGTTTAACAACTCATCAAACGAAATCACAACAGTACAAAACAGTGATACATGTGGCAGATAAAGACTACATTTTTAGAAACGTATTTGGTAAACTAGAACATGAAGTTCACATTAGGACTCACGATAATTTTCCAGTAACGAACTTCATTAGAGTCTCAATTGGTGACTTCAAATACTAGCCAAACCTTCTCAAAATTAATACAATAAAAGTGTCTTGAAAACTCCGCAAATTTGTGTACTATATAGACAGTCCTTACGCCATGAAATCAACTAACGTTACTAGATGCATACGTGGAAATTTATGAGGAATGCACAAAATTACTAAGAGCGAATTGTTCAAATCCCACGTCATAGGGTCAGTTAATGAGTTAATCGCTAATATTTCGCTGTCTTAGAGACACGAATGCAATATTCACTGCGCCAATTGAAAACACTGAAAACGTGCACATAATACCCTTCCATAGGGGAGGTATAAGAAGGTATAAGAACTCGCATACTCGTATATTGCAACTATTCATGTAAACACATTTTTTTATCCCCTCTTGATACGGATACATAATATTAAAATATATAATTGAATTATGACAGAGAAATAAGGAAGATACCCATTTACGTAATACTTGCTGAGTGCGTTTCTGACATTCAGCTGGATGGCTGTCCAGGGATTTGCTTTTCTCTGTAATCAAAAATCTATCACTTGAAATGGGTTAAGGCTTGGGTAGCAACTCATTACTGTCCCGCTATTAAAAAAATACGTGAACATGTTTCTTCGAATCTTGCTGTTTCAGTTCGCTTTATTGCTGTTACGTAAGGCAGGGCTGACACAGAGTACAAAGCGTGCAGTCCCAGGCCATGGAAAGGGACATTGAAATGAATATCATCAGCTGTTCGGTTCAGCAATCGGAGCTTTACGATGTATGAAAATTTTCCGTCCCTACAGATCTCATTGCGTCAACTAATTTTTACACAGAAACATATTTTATAGCACCGTACTGTTTCTGTGGGAAAACATTTAGAATGAAAGCTTATGGCTTAACGATAGCTTGGCAATATTATTATATTCTAGCGGGCTGATCAAGATCTTAATGGGTCTATATGCAAAGTGCATGCACGGGAAACATTCAAAGAATTTGGATTTTTTGTTGTTGTTGTATAAGAGTTTTAAACATCAGGAATATGGACGAATTGAAAACTGTAGCAAATGCATCATTCTCTTAGATTTCAGAATTGAAGACGAGAGCAAAGATATTTTGTCCATCACAATTTTTCTTAATGGAAATGAATGCATGAGTAATAGCTTTCATATGCATAGGTGTATTAACAATATCGCTGTGTGTAGTTAAGGGGTACATTATACGTTGATAATGATCAAAGTGTCTCAGTAGCAGAGGATCCCTGCAGGTTGCTGTGATACCAGGCACATGTAAAGACCAGGGTGCGCCGTTGTCAGTAAGGCTCATTATGTCCACATCCATATGTCTTTCATTCTAATAAATCAATGCTTTAGCTGAAGGCATATTTATGCACATGTGCGGTACGTGGGCGAATCTCAGGGGATATTATTTGAAAGTACGTGGTGGTTTTACTGAACTTGTTAGTATTTCTTAGGAGCCATTAAGAACCTGTCAAGCCATATACTGTTCTTCTATTTGAACTGACTGAGTGATTAGAGGAAAAAGAATGATCGGGTCATGACGGCAGTGTTTCAGCATGGTCATGGCTTGATGACAAAGATGAGATTATTAAATCAACTTCGTAACCTGGGCCAAGATTGTAGTCGTTGAAGACATGCGGTGGCTTAGGTGTAAATTGTGTAGCAATATGCATGATTATGCATGAGAGAATGCACGTATTGCGAAACAAGTTTTTTAACGTCATGTAAGTGTTTAAATGCAGTTTTAAGGTTGATCCTCAAATATATGACCAAGCCCTGCATGTAACAAGCGGCTCAATAAGGGCATTAAATCGGTTTCCGCGAGGCACTTAGTGCGTTGATCCCGCCTTTTTTTGGATCACTTCCGGTATATTAAGCAAGTAAAACCTCTTGAAAATATACTGAAGGAAAGTAAATTTCAGAAAGAACTCACTTGAAATAAAGGAAAGACAGGCTTCAAAATATATAAGAAACTTATCCCAAATCATTGATTTTTTCAGGCGTCATTATTTCATATAAAACCTACAGGTTTTGTTTCAATTTTGTCACTTTGCGCTGCAAAGCGATGCATTGAGGCGGCTTTTAAACAAGGAAATTCCAGTGGTCAGCGAGGACCACTTTCTAAATCCTGTCATCACGGGCAGTGTGTTAGTACATATTGAAAGCTAAACCATGGGCGGACAACTCCAGCCAAAGTTTACTCAAAGATCTGCCAACATTGCGTCCGGGATTCTTTAACCTTAAACAAACTCGTATATTTAGACGACAAGCTTGTTTCAACATTGTTCCTAGAGATGTGTAAATGTAATAAAGCTCCTACCTTTTCTCGCTTTAAAGGGCTTGGATAAACTAAATCTCGTGCCACGCGTTAATGACGTCTTATTTAAACATGGCCGAGTTTGGCCCCAGAGTTTGAACAGTGCCTGTCAATAACGTTGTGTTCTAGAGAATAACGAAGCTAGTGCGATCGTAAGACACGAAAGTTAGAGCAAAAAGAGCACTTCTGACCACAGTGTGAGTTCTTAATTAACCCTTCCTACTTACTGGTTCCAATAAATTGGAACTGGAGGTATGACAAAGTGTCTTTCAGAGTGTCTGCCCGGGAGTAAGACGTGTACCACAGGAATTGTGAAGTACTCCTCAGCATTAGCGAAACACATACTTGCTGGCATTGGTATCATCATACTGACTCAAGTATTCAATGAAAACAGATTCACTGAAAAGACTTATCTCAGCACGCTATAAAAAATGTGCATGAGTCTCAATAAGTGTGTTTCACCTACAGCGCCGTACTCTGCAGCTGTACAGTTTGTCGTCGTAGGCCAGTTCCCACAAAATGCCGTCTTACGTAGTTACACGCTGTTAAGAACAGCTTGTTAGGCTAGTGCTAATATATTTTAATACCATAGGTAACTATTCGAAAACCTGGAGAGTAAACATTAATCTCTCATTGACATAATGTAGATGAATAGTCAAAGTAACGATTAACTAATTATGTGTTTGTACATATTGAACATCAAGAAGAAACTAGTCCATGGATATCATTGTTGCTTATCCACGGTCTCTGTAACCTGAATTTGCTACCGCACAGTGCCGCGTGATGCCACCTATAGCGGACAGAATTTCTCGTTCGGCAAACCAGCGTCAGCGTACAATAATCGAGGGAAAAAACTTAATCTGTTACAACAACAACAGCAGCCAAGACAAACAGCTCCATCGTTCGCACGTACCCTGGTTGTTTTCATGGTCAAAGGACCCCGTGGCACTAGTGCACACTGCTCACCCCATATGTGTAGTGAATCCACTGGCTCAGGAATAGCCACAGAAACCCGTCACTGCTGGGACTCCCTTTCGGTATTTAAGCATGGTGCCTATTTGTCGCCAAAACCTTGGGGAAAGCTTGAAAATGGAACTCCAAATATGTTAAAAGTGTAAATAAGATCTGTAGCGGCAGGAGAGGGCAATTTTTTTGTAATACGGAACAGTTAATACAAATCCACATTTACAGTGCTGCTTCCTGGCAGAGACATGTGCCACCCAAGGAATATAAAGCACTGTAATCTTAAAAATACCGAAATGTTTAAGAACTCAACGTGTTTGTCCACATTTTGGTTGATTTATTTGTTTGATTAAGATGTTTCTCCATTTGTGAATATTTAATTCAAACGGCTGTGGGGCGCTTCACTGGGGATAGAAAACCAGAATAGCAGGATAATAGCTAGCCAACGTGGCTACGTACTCAACAAGCCTCCTGACGTAAGCCGTCGGCCGCACCAGCTGGGAATGTATTTAATTTGTGGACCCTTGGACCGCAGTCTTATACAACAGTGACGTCGTATAAATCTATGCCAGAAAGGAACACATCCATGATTGAAAAGCTGAGTATAAATCGTTCACCTGGAGAATCTTCTATATATGCCGCGATATAATTGGTAACTCTTCATTTTCCGCATAACTCGCATATTTAAATACAGGGAAAACGCACAAAACACCTCAGATATGGAAGAAAATGGCTACGGTTGTATTCTTATAAGATCAAAACATGTTTTGATGGGCTTTCATGGGTAAGACAAAAAACCTATTGCTGGCTGTCGAAAAAATTGCCCTGACGCGCCAGCCCTATTGGATTCATCAGAGTTAAACTCTGGCGGACTCCCCATTTGAATTTCCTACCTCGGATCACCACACGAGCGTGGACAATTCAATAATTACCGAAAGGGCAAACTGATTCATATAAGTTAGATTGTGTGCACCGATTGTCGTCTGGGTTTTTACAAATCAATGTACACACTCCAGCAGAGCTTTCCTCTGGGTTATTACTCTGGCAGACACCAAATGCTCACTGTGTTTATTCGCAGACAAGCATACCATACCGTTATCAGTGTCTTTACAGATACCTATTAGCCATGAAAACCATCGCCGCCATACAAACTACCGGTAGCTAACCGTGGCCAATGAAATTGCAAAAAAACATCAATAAAGATAGGCGGATACTACATGTAATAATCATACATATATATGTTGTGTCTAGTAATCCAGAGGAGGATGCACACCCGAAACTTTGTTACCGTATACGCAATCCATTACACCTTCAAAGATTTTCAGGAAAAAGTCCTTACTTATCTCGGACAGGTGAACGCCGTCACCGCTATACAAGTGGAAAGAGAGTGGTGAATGTCCGGGTGCCTGATTAAGACCCCACCTCATCCCGCGTTTTCCCACCCATGTTATGTCTATGGGTAGCCGTGCTGACAAGCCCTAACCCTTCCCTCCGGATTTTAAAGCCGCTCTCTTGCCAGCCCAATGCACATAACGTGGGCTGACGATCCAGACTGTGGTGTTGTGGCGGTCTTAAAAGAGAAAAAAAGACACCAAGACAGCAAAGCATATACAAGAGAACAGACAGCTATAATGCTATTTAACACATGAACTCGATAGAGCAATTAATGTAGGGTATCTTTATATTATGACTTTGATGTGCATCTGAACGCCAACGGTCTAAGCCGCTAAGTCTATACCCGCTGTATAGGTAGACATGGTACAAGCAGATAGCTTTTGCTGAGACAAATATGTCACAAATTGTATTAATTGGTCTACTGGTACAGGGCAACAAACAGGTATCCCAAGTGAAGCTCTGAATTGTCCTAATGACGAGACACTTGTAGCATATGCCTTCCATATTTTCGGAGAATATGATGCCATTAAGAGCGCCAACAGCTACTCCGGTATTAGGGATGACATGAGGAGCCAACTCCCGAAAACGCACTCAATGAAAACGAGAAATATCGTTATCAACACTCGGAATATGCTCAACTCTGAATAAAATGTTGTGCTTTAGACAAGAAAGCACTAACTCACTAACTTCATAACCCGTCTAGACATTCGTTAACTATGTCTACAACTGCCTTATTACCAGATCTAAATGTGATTCTGCTGTTCTGAAAATATTCATCCCATAAAACAACCGACGCAGCAAAAGGAAAGAGTTCAAGAAATGTGATATCTTTCACTACTCCACTGTTATGCCAATACTGCGGCCAGGCTCCATATGGCCATCTATCACTTAAACAGGTCCCCATATCACTCCCCCCCTCCGGCGAATGGGATCACCGTCATTCCAATATTTAACCAGAAACAGTCTAGTGCCATTGCAGGTGCTCAGGAATTGTTTTCACATACTAAGATCTGCTTTCATTTCCTCAGTAACACGAATATAGTGTTGAGGCTTTTCTATTCCCGACGTAGAGTCGATAAGCCGCCTACAGAAAGCTCTACCCGGCACAATAGTGTTGCAGGCAAAATTCAGAGAAGCGAGTAAGGATTGTAACGTCCTCAAAGTTAATTTCTCACCTCCCATGTGCGGCAAATTTTGCTGGATAACTCAGACAATCTATCCACAGGCGCGCGAGCTATCATTTCCTCTAGATCGAGATAACGTGGGTCTGTAGTCTCAGCCTCTGCTGTTGGAATACCCAGTTGATGGCACCACTTCCGGAAGGAGTTAACAGGCATTGACACTCAGGTCTACCACGCGGGCCCCAAAGAAAAAGTCATCTAGGTAATGTAATGCTGAGCATAGATTGCTGTACCATTCACACACCATTCAACAAAAGTACTATAGGATTCAAAAATCTATGACAATATTTTACAACCCATGTGTAGACATCTGTCGAAGTAGAATTCCCCGCGAAATTTAAGCCCTAACTGGATTAATGATAAATCCAATGAAATGAACCTTTCTTAAACCATATTATCAATGTATCTTTCTGTCTAGGGTAACTCTCAAAATATTCACACAATTTGGAGTAATAGATAGGCCAAGGGGCAATGGAAAATACTTCAGGCAATTGCGACGTTAATCTCACAGACTTATTACATGTACCGTCTTTAAAAGATAATACGAAAGTAGGCAGAGCCAATGCTTATATATGGCCTGCTTGCCTAATGAAATGGCCTCTTTTGCGTCTGCAGTTTTGGATTCGGTGCGCCAATTTTTCACAAATAACAGTCCTTTGCAGAATGTAAGCCGCCACATTTGCTACACTTATGCTGGAAACGACACTGATGTCGACGGCAACCATTGTCATTAAATGCCCAGAATGTGCCTTGTTGGTTGCTTTTTTCTCCCGTTAACCCTGCTCTCCATCTTCGAATCGGGAATAAGTTAAAAATGGAACCTCTCCGGGGTAGCAAACAGAACAGCCAGAGCTCTGCGTCCCTGAGTGCTCATGAAGACTCAGGCTTCCATGCCATTCTCTACCTAAACTGCTCTTCTTAACTCCGCCAGGCAAAGCGAGCGACCGCAATTTACTCATGTATTTTAACAGATGAGGCTAAAGGTATACACTTGAAAATATCAAGAAGGCATTCGTCCACATATCAACTGAATCTAGCCTCTTAACCTGGACTTTAGGCCTTAAAACCACTGCTTTCCCTGGTTGCCCATTTAAAGACAGAGAACAAGCCTGTCCATTCAGATCATGGGCTGTCTTTAAGAGGAGTGGCAAATCCACGCACTCCCCACACCAGATCTTGCTTTTTAATTGGATAGGTACGTGCGCATCAAAAGTGTCACAAGAACTAACCAGGGCGCTAGATTGATATGCAAGTGCAAGACTAAAACCCAAGCTTTCAAACTGAAACCGCCCGGGCCCTGTATCACCTACGTTACCCGCGGAAAGCCCAGTCCACGGGGGGGGGGGGGGGGAGGAAGGGGTCGCCAGCCACACTGGGGCACTGGGCTCGGCAACCTGAAACACCCAACTGGTTGCTTGGCTCAATAGAATTGCCAGAGAACAAATTCTGATAATTTAACAGATTAGCATTGAGACACTGAGCAATACCGACAGGAAGTCCAAGGCAAGTACCTGCTGATGGAGCGGCTGATGGTAAATTTGTCGATGATACCGCAGGGTCCAATGCAATGGCTGTTTGCTGCTGCTGCCTGTTTTACTCCTTTCCATTTCTTTCTTCGCGCGGAAAGAACCTCAAAACACAGAGACAGAACTAATCTCTGAGGCTTGTTTCCTTAAATTTGAAGATTTCCCTGCAGATATCCTCTGCGGTTGAGCTCACGGCATGACTCACTTAAACACTCCTGAATTCCCAGCTGAAATTGAATTAATGATAAGTTCTAATGGTTGTCCAGAATATTGTTTTAATACGTCATGTCCGTCTGACGTATTAAACGACTGAAATTTGGTGGGCTTTACAGTTCCCATTACACTTGTATATCCCTAATAGCAGCCAGAAATCAAATCCGTGATTGACTGCTTTAATCTCTGAGCCTTTCCGAAGATTAGCTATATAAGGTATTAAAACAAGCGAGACAATTCAAACAGAGGAATAGATTATCTCCCCTTAGGAATATCTCCCCTTAGATTAAAGCTCTTAAGCAATATAATGTCAGTTTACCGTATACTGTATTGAACTAGATCTGTTTGTTGTAGACAAGATGTAAATCTGTAAACTATAACTTATTTTCTAGGTTCGCAGTATGGCGCCTTTTGTTTTGGAGATTGCCCATGTGGTTGTGAAAGAATGTCCCTTCAACGGCTGACTATTGCTGAAGAATGTCATGAACATTACGAACAGGCATGCACATATGGCACAGTAGACAACCAGCCACATGAAGAAGCAACACCATCATGAAGACTAATTAGGCAAGCATATTATACGCCCCATATACATAAATATATTTGTGTATGGTTACCTTCCTTTATGACTTACTACACTTTTTACTAAAGATCATCAAGACAAGGGATAAAAACATTATTGTGACCACCTATAACTTTTGAAGGCTCTTCACTGCGTGTAATTTTGTGAAACAATGTTTACAATTTTCTACAAAACCACAATATGCGACAGTTTGGAGAGACAAAATCTGGTTTATCTTGAAAAAAAAAAAACCCTAACATTATTTGCGCTTTGGGTTTCATACTGCATCTTCATACTGCAGATGTATTCTAACATATCTAATACTGTAGTTGTGTTCTGAATACCTCATAAAAAAATGTGCATAATGAAATCAAGCCCGGTGCACAAACACTAGATGAAAAGAGTTGCTGAAAGAAGGAACTACCTTGATCGTAAGCAAAACGACGCAGCTGCATACCGGTTGGTACATTTCATTCAGGGTTATCAGAGCAAGAAGGAAAGACAGGCTAATAGTTATAATGACCAGAAAAACGGTTACATAGCTTTGGAACTGGACAAAAACTGGAGACAAAAATAGGTCTTCTGGTAATTTGGAAATGAAATGCTGAGATCTAAACATGCATTTATGTGTTTGAACCCTAGCGATGTCAGTCAGAACGTGGACTGGCAGCAAAAAAAGCATCGGACCGCAAGCCTACTGTCGTAGATTTCCGGAACTACTGCATGGAACCTAAGGATGTTTGTGCTGTAACCCCCTCTAATAGTCAGTATCCTGTCTCTACTTGGTGAACACACAGGCGGCTAGACAGAGTCCTCTCTTTTTCACCAGGGTTGGGAACAAATGTTCAGGTGTATAACACATGGTTTTCGTAAATGTGAGCCTCATTATGAATAGTGGATAGAGAATTCCTCTCTACAAACTGTTAACGACATTCCAGTTTCGAGGGTAACTGATATTTGTATGAGGCCTAGCCTACCCATAACACACGAAAATAATAAAGTATATGCTACACACCAGTGAATGGGTTAACCCAAACCCTCTTTAAGAATAAGGTCTCTTTTTCATACATGGAGTCATAAACTGTTTCGACTGCAAAATTATATTTACCTTAAGATTCTTCTTTGCGATGTTAGTTTGTATTCTATTTCAAGCTGTGTGCATTGCCATACAGCCTAGCACAGACTTAAATTTAGGAGAAATAAACAGTTGCAAATTGTGTGATAATGGCACTGTTGTGTCCCCATCTTTGATACATTGTCAGAGTTTGACCCCGATTTTTCACTAGCCTGCACTGTAGATCAGTCAAGATTTCCTGCGGCTTTGTGTTTAGTTTTGAGCTTCTGTGTGCACAGATCGTCATTTCAGGAAAGAAAATGCTCGTGTCGTTAACATGATTATCATTACAGCGTCCTGAAAACTCGATATCTTAGATTGTAAACGCCAGCCATACTGTTTGCTGTGCAAGTCACAGTCCTTTATTCATCAGAACATTTGTAAGGTTACACTTACTGGAATTTTCGCTACTGGAGTTGTTGGGCTGGCTATTTTTTTCCTATATCTGTTGCCTGAGTCTCGTCTTTTAGATTCGGGGTATTTCGACGGCAGCTGTGGTTTGCGACGTTATGTACGTGTGAAAGTATATTTTGATATTGTTAATATTGTTTACATTCTTCTTGTTTATTGTATATATTAGGTTGTGCTACTTGGGTTATCTTTTGCAATTATAAGTATTGAAGTTATCTCTTCATCTTCGTGTTTCCTCATTGGGTCTTTTCGTGTTGTATGGTCTTGCGTAAGGCGAAGCTCAGCGATTATGGGTGGACATTTGCCAACTTTGACATTGTTACTGCTTTCCATGCTGTGGGTCAATATATTATAAGCATTTTCTGGTGTTTTTCGGTTAACAAATGATTCGGAATCTTACACGCACTTAAACTCATTCGGGCCTAAGATGTGTAGTTTCTGGTGATATG
The DNA here is from genome assembly GCA_016165875.1 of Acanthopleura granulata. Lineage (NCBI taxonomy): Eukaryota > Metazoa > Mollusca > Polyplacophora > Chitonida > Chitonidae > Acanthopleura > Acanthopleura granulata. The sequence goes on from JABBOT010000004.1 coordinate 20,373,943, forward strand.
CTTCTGTTGTTTATTCCAACTGGTAACGTTTTACTCATGTATTGCGAGAGAACACTGGATAATTCAGCTTGAATCTGAGCCCGTTGTGAAGTTATTAGCAACATTACGTGGTTGAAATTCCACAAATTCTCCGTTTAATAGATAACCTGCAGATCTGCATTTTACCCTCTCTTTGTGTCAGACATCCATTGTTGGTTCATCTACGCATTCGCATAATGCACATTTTTGTTTCCGATATCTAATGGTGGTTTTACATACTGATTTGCATGCTGTACCTCTTTGTTTCAGACAAATAAAGCTGGTTCTATTACATATTTGCTCACTAGGCCTCAAGCATTGTAATGCACGCTTGTTTCAGATACATGCATCTAATACTGGTTTGCCTTCATATTTGTACAGCGTATTTTTTTGTTTCAGATATCTAATGCTGGTTCATCCATTGAAGTCTCGACCGCCCTGGACGAACGTCCTTATAAAGCGTGTTCTTATAGTTGTATGGATCCTCTCCTTTGGGATATCTTCGCCTGTTCTGTATGTAATGGTAAGAAATATGACTTACATAATTTCTCATACAATTTTGATCTAGAGAAACACATGTCTTTTTTCTAGTAGTAAAATATGTAGAGTACGAAAAACACTTGCATTTATCTTGAGACGCATACTGCATAGTGGTTCCCATAAAGTAGACCTAATGTTTAAGTTTAAACATTACAATTTATTGAAGGCTTTAATGGTCGTTAAGAGCCAGTGCACAGAGTGAAGAAATATAGATGGCATTATGTGTTTCTTGTCGTTTTTCTTACCGTTTTATTCCAACTGTTCGAGTGACACCCAAATAGTGGCATCTTACACCTCTATACCACCTTGTCTTACACAGAATTATAGATACAAAATAACAATGATGTAAATACCAATATATTAAATTTATTTCAGAATTTATTAATTTATTCCAGAATTAATCAAATTGCTATGTTGTGATCAGATTTAACAAACAATAACATGAAAACAATGCAAAGGGTATCAGGTAACAGGAATTACTAGTCCACCAGCATACAGGCATGTTATACATCCGAATGCTCATTAAGAACAAAACAAAATAAAACACATGTAACTTTGTAAACTGTGTAAAAGCAACGTCCTCTTCCCTCTTGAGAACAGCCGAAAAGCCCTTTTAACCAGTGTTAGTCCCCCATCTGCTTTACTCAGTATAACACATATCACCGCAATGTATAATTCAGTTATGTTGCTATCGTACCGGCAAATCTCTGGTCATTTTAAATTCTAAATGTATATCATACATGCATGATATTCCTTGAGGTATAAATATCGCCTCAGTCTACTATATAAGGTATGGAAATAACGAATGTTAATAAAGCGACAAATAATGAGTTAAACATTTGACTTTTATGCTTTACAGACTACAGAAAACACAACATATTATAACAATCAATCGTCAGTAGTCATCGTTTTTTGTGCGGACGTCGGCATTCCGGATGACCATCGCCTGGTGTTCGCAGTCTATCAGCTGGTTGTTATGTTTGCGGCACCACTGCTAGTCATGGCCTATTGTTATTCGAGAGTTATCCATGCTCTCTGGATCAGTACAAAGGACCTCCGGAACCTAACCGAAAAAAAGTTGGTATAATTCTTGAAATGTTTGCTACCGTTAGTGTTTTAACTGCAAGCAACTTAATTACTTATTTTTGTAAGACGTTATACAAATGGATATATATAATTAAATATGATTCCCGACAAAGGGAGACGGTATGGACATTAAACAGCGTCCTTTTTCTTGTCCACGTGTTTCTCTTTAATGTGTTTATCTGATTGATGTCATACTTAAGGAAATTAGATGCTTATGGGTCTAGGTAAACAGACATAAAAAAACACTACACCTCCTAAAGGATTTGACAAACCTACTAACCTGGAACTTAACAAGCTTGAACTGGACTGGAACATTGGATCCCATCAAACTCATCCTCATATGTATTGTGCAGACAACAGCAAAAAAGGTGCGCAAAGCTGCACTCGAATTACCTGCCATTATGGAATGGAATGGAATCCCACCGAGGAATTGCACAATATGGACTCTTGTCAAATTACCTCAGCTAGGGTTTTATTTGAACTGTTCCTGCACATGGATAAATAGTAACAACTTAAACGCCCCCCTGTGACAATGACACATGCACAATTAGGTGAAAAGATATGCAGAGGTGTGAACGGCAAATCATTAGACATCACTGATCTTGAATTACTCAAAATGCTGTGTTTTTCTTCCCTTTCCAGCCTAGGAGACATTACTCCATGTTCCTCGTACAGTAGTTTATTGCGACCATTTTACTTGCGCCGAAAACAGTATATTTTCCAGCGAGGAGCAAAGACGAGAAGTATGAAGATTTTGGAGGCACGCAGACAGGTAAAAGCAACATTGTACACCTAAAACAATTCGGCCTAAGTGGTGTTAGCTTTTGTTCTTTTGTGCAGGATAGACATACTGCACAAAAGAACAAAAGCTAACACCACTTAGGCCGAATGTTTCTGAATAGCCTCTATTATAGTTTCTATATTATGTTTCTGATAGTCCACAAGTACTGCAACGTAACAGCTAGAGTAGCATTCTTTGACACTGCCAGTTCAATCTATTCATGCACATGTTGTCCACACTCAAATGCATGCTATCAATGCACGCCGTCGCTAACTAATCTAAAATGCACATGGCGGATTCAAGCTGGGAATTTTATCCCTAATGTATTGAATATATCATGTGTGCCCACCTGGTCTGAACTAATTAATCCCATGGCCTTACTATCACACAGAACATTTGCATACCTAGCCAGCACGAACATAGATGAGCAACAAAAAAAATTTCAGATTAATATTGAAGCTAGATATTTGTTTTGTTCCTGGAATGCTTCATGCTGACAAGCTAATGTGATTTTATCTTCATGTAATTGTAAAATATTTTATGATGGTTGTTGAAAATGGTTGTGGAAATATTTCTAGTTATTTTTTTACGTCAGATGCTGATCGATTTTATGAAATACCTGATTGATGTTTTCCAAGATCAGGCCTTCATATCATCATTCTCTTTCGTCCTAGTTTTTACCCCTCTGCATATATTGGTGGGAGGCGTCTACACTTCCACACTTACAGTTCGGCATGATTAAGAACCCTATTGATTTTCGCCGACCTTGACCATTTAAAGTTCAGTTATTTTAGTTAAATATTTACGAATGGCTGATATTATACATAATATCTGTGGGAATTTGTATGTATTCGTTACGTGGTACATGCACTTAAGGCCGAAGGGTTTTAAGCGCATTGTGCGGTATTTTTATATCTTTAGTCTCTTTGATACCTTTTCTCGCCAACTAGGCAATGTATGCACATTGCTTTGTAAGGATAGCCGTGTTCTTTTCTCCCTTTCTTCTGATCCACATAAAGCTGAACTCTGGTGTCCCGTGTTGACACGACCAAGACACAAGAAAGAAAGAAAACTACAATGAAATATATGTCAGATGATGTCCAGGAAAATAGTTGAGTTTATATTTTATTAATGGTTTATCAGCCGAGTAAAATGCATTTGAAGAATTGGATTCATATTATGGCGGCGCTCTCTCACAATGCTGTCATCGGTGACATCACATCAGTCTTTTTCCACTTTACACACTCAAACTGATTTCTGCGCTCAAAATTTATACAGAGAGCTTTGAATGTATTCGGCAATTGCATTTCGACACGACTGAAAACATACGGATATGACGGCTGACACCCGCTGGATCTCAAAAAACAAAGTCTGATGCATTAAATGTATTTCACTCGCTTGAAATAATAAAAAATGAATAAACAAACTAACTGTTGCCCTGGAGAGTGTTGCAAAGTCTTTTGTCTGACATATGTTTAATTTTATTGCTTCTTTGATTACTTGTGACCATTTGGTCCATGACTAAACCGGGGTTGGAACAGGCTATCTTGTTCGGCTGGTGACTGCACTGAATGTGCCACGAATCCCTGGTGCTACACAGATATACATGTAGTTGACATTCATATCGTATTGTCTTTAAACTTGTTTTCTGTTTCCAGTGCACTTGACCGAGATTTCATAGCTATATGGGATTAACAAATCTACATGGTTATGTTTCTGTCTTTTTACATTTGAGATATTACATGGGCTTGAGCATAGATTCAAGTCCAAAAACTTGGAAAAAACACATAAAAACTAGAAAGTATGTGAAAACTGGGCTGCCGCTAAAGTCTGTATTCTAGTCACTTATAGGGATAAATGACCATCTGCTCGTGTTTATCTCACGTTTGACACGTTATGCTCATGCGAAATGATGCACCATTGGAAACATTTATATCTGGCTTTGTTGACTGTGTTCAAATCATTGTCACTGAGAAGTCCTAGCTTAAATACACACCCAGATGAATTTTTGGGCTCATCTTCAGCATTGGGTTGTTAGGTTAATGTTTTAATGTAATTTTTCATCCAGGTGATTAAGATGCTGTGCGCCATCGTGGTTGTGTTCTTTCTGAGTTGGGGGCCAAAGTTAATATTTAGAACTTTACAACGGCAGGGATTACAAATAATGTTCAACCCAGAGGCTTTCACCACAAAGGTAAGTGATTATACCTCATTGGGATTTTGGCAGGATAGAATCTCTGGATAATCTAGATTCAATCGCTTCACAAACTGTCACAAACTTTCACTACTTTGTCAATAACCCGTTCCAGTCAAGTTGCTGAATCGCTTTATACTATCGATAAAACTGCTCACACATAAGTTCGTAATAGAAAATCGTGGTAAGTGTCAGATTAACCATTCAGACAGTCAGCTTCGCGAAAACTTACTCAAATATCAAGTCCTGTATAAGGAAAAGCAACGGAATGAAAAATCACATACATACATTAAATACATACTGCATTTAAGGAATACCCAGATATCTATCAGGCGGTATTTTACAGTCAGTGTGCATGTTCTCGGTATGAGTTTGAGTTCTTCTCCTCCAGTCCTTTGTAGAATGTCAGCAAGCAACCTTCTGTTAGTCGTTGGTTTTCTCTGCCCATTTTCCTATTACCAAAATCACAGACGCAGTCGTATAAGTGAACTACTCTTGAATACTAGGTAAAACACCAGTAAATAAATAGGTCTGCAGTTACATCATTTATTGTAGTCTGTCCCTTTTAAATGTGACATTGCATTATTATTATGGGTTATTATCATTATGGCTTAATTTGTTCAGAACCACCATACATATGACTAAAACGTTCGGTATTAAAATATACTCCTTCGGCAAGATTCCCGTTAACGGGGGGGCCAATCTGAGACCGGTTCGAAAGTTAGACTGCATTTAGCTATCACCCAGGCTTTTGGGGAGAGCTGTCAGAAATGCAAGTGTTTCCTATACATGTAACTTTGTTTTTACAACCGCCAATACATGTCCAGTCGGCATAAGAAAACATTGCTTATAATCCCCATTCTAGAAGGCACAAATGCGTATCAGATGGGAAATTATCTTTGGTGAGACACAGTTTGATCCAGGTTTTGTGACTGGCGAGATTGTTATTGCAGGCATGTAATCTATCAGGAGGTATTTTGAACAACACTGGTTTGTTTTTTCTGGCTCTGACTACTTACCCCGCCATCAGATTGTCAATAAACAACAAAGGCAGAGGCGAGTACCAACAAGGCTATCGCGTAGACAACGGGCTGCGGAGCTGGAGAATTACGAGGGAAGGGTTACAATATGACTGTGGTGTTCGAACAAATGCTATCATATCACTTCGTCAAAAAACTATGTAGCTTAAAAAATTCTCGGCCGGTGAGCTTCTCGAGATAAGCAAAAGTGTTGTCGGAAACCTGCGGTAACTTGCAGAACTTTGTCTAGAACTTTCCAAGTCAGTATTGTGGTGGAAACCGGACAGAAACCGTGGGAAACCCATCCGCAGATCGCTGGCGGACCTGCCTACTTATGGCCAGAGAGAAATCCAGCATGAAATGGGCTTGAACTCATAGCGACCGCATTGGTGACAGGCACCTGGGTAATTACTCCGCGCTGACACGCTAACCCCCTTGGCCACGGAGGCGCCTTATTACTGTTATAATGATCCATCCTTAAGTGCATACTGGTTAACAACTTTCTGACAACTTTCTTCCTATTTATTTGAACGCGGATTTCCAACCAACCCCTCCCCTCCCTTCGATTTTTAACAGAATTCATGATTGAAGCTGATATTTTTTGTTTCAGTTGATACTGGATTGCCTACCTTACCTCCAGTCCTGTATAAATCCGGTTATCTATGGGTTTATGTCGCGTGCTTTTAGGAAGAGTGTTCGCGCTGCGTGTACCAGCACGTGCAGTTTGACACAGGAAGTAATGTGCTTCGAGAAAAGACTTATGGCTTCTGAATTCGCCTTACAGCAACGGAATTTGGCTGCAAAGGACACATATTTGAACGAGAAAACCAACCTGATGACACGCCACGTGGCCGATGGAAAAGCTGTGAAGTGAGCAGTGTCATTTATTCAAGTCAAGCCAAAACTCTGATTCCAATGTTATTGTGGATTTCAGCATGTGGCATACATTAAGTAAACTGGGGATTTTTTCGGGATATAATTGGATGTTTTAATAGCCGATAGCATTGCTTGCCAAATGTCTGTTTAGTGATATGAGGTAAAACGCACGAAAGCTTGACCAAGTCCAGTTGAGAATATTCAATACTGATGAAAATTGACATTTTCTTTCTTTGATGAAAACGACATTAACTTGTTACTTGATCGACCTTGATCTGGTATTCTGTATAACGACCTTGCTCTTATGTCGAGTATGCCAAAAATTAAGCGTAAGTTGTTGCTCCCCAACCAGCACCTGGAGGGGTCTGTAGGTTTGAATCCTTTCTGCCCGTCCGCCCAAAGTTTTCCAGACTTATTTGAAAATGGTTCGTAGTAATCAATTGAAACTTGGTACATAGCTTTACCATAACAACTTACAGGTTAAGTGTTATTTAGGGACCCCTACGTCCTTTTTTGGTGAAAAATTGTCTGTTTTTGTCCAGTTTTTCCCCTCTTTTCAGTTGAAACGTTTTGTCCATTAATTTTGTCACTTTGGGGACAAAAGTGATTATAACTCTTTTTGCAGAGTTTTGGACCACTATAATCTTTTTCAAAATATTTCCTTGTATTCATCTGAAACTGGCTCCATGGCTTCACAAGTACAAGTTACACATCAAGTTCGAATTTTCCTCCGTTCCGTCTGTTATCTACAATATTGTGACCGGTTTTTCTTGTTTTGGACTTTAAAACATTTTTAAAACAAATTTTAAAATGTTTTTAAAAAGCGCTAGGCACATTCTGGTGAGAAACTTCTTTTTTGGACATTAATTGCGGAAGATATGTGTTAATTACTCTGTTCATCACAGGGTGTAAGTTGACATGTATTGAACGTGGTGTAGCAGATTTCTCTTATTCTGTACGACAAACGTTTCTTGTTTTGTTTATATTTCTGTTCAGGGGTTGTTGGTGGCATGTCTGTGTGGTATTACTGCTTTCAACATTTCCAAAACTAGAAAGCCATTGCAATGGGAGTAAAGACTGATCGTGAAAGACCTGAAGACAGAAACGACCTTTTTGAAAAAGGAGCCATTTATCTTCTGGAAAACAGTTCCAAAAATTGTTTTATGTAGAGCGGGGTGTATTTGTTTTTGCCAAAAAAGCGTGTATGTTGTATAATTATTCAGGGAATTTCCTGTAAACATAGAAAACAAGAAATAGAACCTTTAAATGGCATGGTATATGACTGGCTCTACTGGGAAAACACTTACAAAATTGTTCCTTAAGGATTAAGGTTCATCGATACCCACTGAATCTCCGATTATTATGAAAGGCATCCGGTTATCTGTTGGTTATGGTCTAATAAATATACTGAACTGTCTCAACCTCTCATTTTGTATTAATCCATGTAGTTCTTTTTATGGCAGTGTAAGAATTCCCTTTTTTAGGTGGGAAGGTCCGCCAGCAACTTGCGGATGTTCGTGGCCGCCGTCGTATAAGTGAAACATTTTGAATACGGCGAAAAACACCAATCAAGTAAAAAAAATATTTTTTTTTTTTATTTCTCCTGTTCACGGCATGTCTCGCATCTTATAAGAACTTGATGGGCAAAGCTAATGCGTGTGATGAGTCTTTATATTCGCTCTGTTTGACTGCCGATTTACGCTGTACTCGCCGTGTTTACGTTTATGGGTGGAGAAAACACGACATTTGGCAAGGTGCCTGACAAACACAGCCAGTGAAAACTGAATTCTAATAGGGGTAGATCACGGTCCAATGGATAATGAAATTGTCCGAGGAAATTCTGCTTGTTTGGTTAGCGAGAGCCGTTTCAGAAAGGAAAGTTATGATAGATCATCTCATCTTATTAAATGAATTCTAGGAAAAGTCCGAACCACACCATTATCAGAGTTTGCAATACACAGTATTGCCTCAATAGTGCCTCATTTAAAGGCTATGTTTTGTGTCAGCATAGGGCATGTTTCAGGATATATACGGGTATGTTAAAGTTTATATTTAATAATGTATGACAGAGATATATATTGGAGAGTTTTATACGGCACAACCCACTGATAAGATGCCCACTTGGCACGATTCTGTATAACCTTAGTCATCATGACATCACTTTAACCCATGTACATGTAAGTATTCGTGCTCAGTGGAAACATCTACGTGAATTGGAATTTGAATGTCTGCCTGAGTTATAATACAATACTCATTTCAGATTAGCTTCATTTATGGCATATATAGTGACAAAGGACAAACTAACTAATTCAGCATAAAATTTACCTGGATTATAAAAGAAGGAAAATAAAAAGTGATTGATCCCTGTTATTCAGTGTAAAAAACCCACGAGCAACTAGGTACAGAACAATGGACATATGCCTTTATTAGTTATCCCAGATGAAAGCAAAAACAATCTTATTTCATCTTAAATATTTTTCTACCTCTTCAGTATTTGAAAAAGCTTATGAAATCAGTTTAAAAGATGTCCACAATGATAAATAAACTTAGAGACTCAAAAGCTTATATAATTACAGCTTCTAGGTATTTCGGAGCAAGCATGTTCTTTGTTGTTGAAATAATTAACCAGTGGTGACTTGAGGGTTTCATTTTTCATCATTGTTACCTGTGATTAAGTTCCTAGTTGGTTGATCATGTCTTGATATATAACCATGTTTGTTGATTCACTCATTAACTGTTATATGTAGATTAACTCTTATATGTAGATTAACTCTTATATGTAGATTTGCGAAACATGTAGCGCTAATTTTTATTGTCCATTTTGCTAATGAAGACAACCTGCTGTGATTGGAAAAATGCTAGTATGAAAGCAGCGGTCGTTTATTTTGCCACTTTTGCTAAAAATACTCGAAATGTTCAATGAGTTGTTGTCAGACAGTTGAAATGATATTAAATATATATTGTCAGAGGGTAATTTCATATATACATATGATTGAAAAAAAAAAACAAAAACATAAAAGAGTCGAATTATGTCCACTTTGTTTTACCCACGCAAAATGTATTACTTTTTATCGTAAGTTGAGCTTGATCTGGTTAAATGTACGTGCTAAGTATGTCGTTGCTGTTGGTGTATAAAGTGCATATCCACACAGATGGAGAATTAGATATACCGGATTGACAGGGTATATATATGTAAACAATATATATATATATGAACTGTGATATGTGTGACTCGGTGTTATTTTGCTCTTTCAGTTGATCTTGCGAAATAAAATATACCATACTGTTGAATGACATATTGTGTGGTGTTTTCAAATGACAATATACATTTGCAATGATCATTCAGTGTAAATCTGGATTAAGTTCTCACTTTACTCCAATTTTAGCTTGTAACTTTTTGCCTTGTTTTCATCATATGAGGTGTCGCTAGTGTGAAGCAGGGCCTTAAGCCATTGTGATGTCAAACATGGAATGTAACGCAACTTCTGCAACTTTACAATGTATAAGTGTCTCTTGTCGTCATGTCTTTAATGTGACTGTCTTTTATGTCTTTAAAATGACGTCAACGTGGCACTGCCAAGTGTTTGCCTTGTATTTCTGGGACATGGTATATAACACAAATCATCCAAAGTAATTTGCTGAAGTCTCAAGGTCCACTTCTATTCATTTGATAATTAGAAAATCAGATATCTTGGGGAGTTATTAATACTCTCCATAGGAACTGGTATGGAACTCAACATATTTTTTGCGGTGTGTTGTTAAGGCCACTGTGCGAAATTAAAACAACTCTTGGGCCAATGCAGAAATAAGTTTGACCATGCAGCTAGAGACAATGACTACTCCATGCAGCTAGAGACAATGACTACTTCGTGTGGCACGACCGATTCCGAGTCGTTTGTCAATTTAATAAGAACCAAACCAATTCGGACATATCGACATATTGGTACAATACGAGGAACAAGAACTAAGGACCGAGTGACGTTATGAAGCAGAGTGTGTAAGCATTTCTCGTAGGCCATACATTTATACTGACTATTCGTGGCGCTATCCGTAATTTAATCCGAGTTTCGAGTAAATTACGTCAAATTCGTATATTTTTTTTATGAATGCTCGCTATAACCTTTCATTTCTGATAAGTTTGCGCCAAAACACTCGTTTTAAGGATGGCAAAGCCTTGGGGCTACTGTGTCGCTTCAGTGTCGAATTCTTATGAATAGTCACGAAGTGCAAATTCCTAGGTAGACCTTTTTTCTCAGTTCGGGCGCCGAAACACTGGGAAGAATTGATCTGAATCCTTCGGTTATGGAAAAAGCGGCAGAAACCCAAGTTTTGTTTACCCCTATCTGCAGCTAGGAAATGCTGAGTCTCTTCAATCCTCACCCAGTGAGGGAAGAAGTATATAGATGTCCGCAATCGGTATCTTCACCCTGAAGATATCCCTTAATTATGTCTTCCGGCACCAAATGCGTGACCACTTCAGTTTTCCCAAAGAACCACGACGTGCTTTCGCATAATTGGTCTCTTCAAGTGATAGGAGGGAACATCTTCCGGAAAATAGAGTATTCTTCAAAAACAGCATGAGATCTTCAACATCAGCAGCCTGTAGGCTTTAGCGAGAAGATTGACAATATTTGCTGGTTTACCCGACTTAAATAATGTTTAATGTTCAAAACTCATCGTACTTGAGTTACGTACTACCTTCAGCAAACGCTTTAATGTTATTAGTAGTCAATGTGTTAAGTTAACAAAAGTCAGTGTGACCTGCTTAAAAAGAAAGATTTCTTGGTGTAGCTCTTATTTGCGTACATCTTAGATAAAGTGTTGTATTCTTCTAATGCGAGGACACCAATTTTTGATTTATTTCTCTCAGGGGCGTTTACACCAATTGTTAAGCTGTATTCCGGCACAGTAATAGAATACCAAAAACTGGCAGTTTCAGTTAATTAGGTGTTAGAAAATAAAAATTATCGAAATGTAACGACGATGATTTTGCTTTAAACTTGCACAAACATTCCATGGAAAATGAAGAATACAAGACGCATACATAACAACACTGTAAGTAACCAACATGGCACCATTACAGTTTATAAAAGGGGTTAGACTACATGGTAATTGTAATAACCTACCTTCTTAATATTACAGGGTATACCTCACCCTGATAAACATGGACTAATTCTCCGTTAAAACTGCGTAGTGACACAGTTATCAGAGTTATCAAATGGACCGAATACCTCGGACACAAGGAAAAATACACAAAATATTATAAGGTATTTAGATGTTACGTGTTTTAGAGCTTAAACAACACCACTGGCTCGACAAATGAACAGTAAAAGACATCTGTGAAGAATATTAAAAACAAATATGCAGGCAGTGTGCTTGCGGTGGATACGCATGTATATGTAGGTGCGTAGAAGCAAACACAACCAACAACAAAAATAGGCGCTTCAAGTGAATAATCGCAAGAACAACTTAAAAAATAACTGTACTCCTCACATTGGTTTATCCATTTATATGTATTGAAATTATTTAAGCGTCCTCGTGTTTGTTTGGTCTTGTGTAAGGCTTATCGCTGTCTTGGAGTTCAGCAGACCGTTTGCTTGCTGTTTTCCTCTCAGATTAGTGATACACTTAAAATATAGTGAGATGTCTCGCATAATTCGTATGTAAAATGCATAGATATGAAGAAACTGCTCATAGTACAGAGAAAACTATGCGCCGCCCTTTGCCGGGTGCTCGACAAATCCGCTGACGTAAGCCGCAGTCGACTAAGCGGCCACTCGACCCCAGCACGAGAACTCCACTGGTCCGGAGTTTATGACCAACATTAAGTACCATTAATCACTGAGCCAGAGAAAGCCCGACCTACGTGATATGTAACCTCATATCGCCTGTCGGAATAAAATCATCTGTTGGGTCACATGATTAAATGTGCAGTTTAGTCCTGGGCCCACTTGCACAAAGCCTTCTTAACGTTACGAGCACGTAACTACCATGGCAACCAGCACTGTAGGGATAACGTCACCATGGTAGCTATGTGCAGTCATGCATGGTTTTAATGATCAAGAATGTTTTAAATTCAAAATCAAAATGATTTCCTGGTTGCATGGAATTACAAATGCAATTTTCTCTCAGTGGTCTCTCTATTCTCTGGTTTGTTTCTTAAAATTCAGATAATTTTTATCGACCTTTTAGGTTGAGCAACAACATGTTTAAACGGTGTCCCGACACACCCCATGGTCAGATTGCAGGCAGGCGGTGTCGGGACATGTCCCAGTAGGACGGGGCGACCCTAACAAGAACGAACATTTTATAAAGCCGTTAGATTCATTTTTGTGAGAAATAGGTTATATTCCAGCATCGATTGGTGAATTTCTGAAATTCCCGTCATCACTGTGCTCTGAGACTTTACTTGGGATAACACCAAAGCTTACCCCCAATACTGTATTTACAATTAGCCCTCTGGGTGAAAATAGTAAATAATAATATAATACTAAATTTCTTTAGTACAGCTATAAAAACAAACATAATCACATACCTGCAACCATGTTCGGTAGGTTATCTGGGTAAAAACACTTTTTGAGGCCATTTGGATACAGCTATAACTGTTAAACCTATCAAGTTATTAGTTGTTCTGAACTGTAGCTAAAGCGGACACAAACTGATGTTACACGGGTAAAGTAAAGTGAGAAGATCAAAAGAGTGCAGCTCCTGTACAATTAAGTTTTATTTGTTTATTTATTTGATTGTTTTTTACGCCGTACTCAAAATATTTCATATATACCACGACGGCCAGCATTACTGAGAGAGGAAATCGGGCAGCGCCCAAGGGAAACCCATGACCTACTCTCGTACGGTCGGTCAGGAAGCCAACATGAGCTGGACTTGACCTCACAGCGATCGCATTGGTGATAGATTTCTGGGTCATTACGCCACTAAGACAGGCAAGTTTCAAAGGAATTTAGCCTAGAAATGTTGAACCGCTGGAAATCTTAATCTGGCAACAAGCAAAACGATTGAAACCGATTCCAAAATACTTATCAACTGACAGAGCAAGAGTATAACTTGCAAGGCAACTACATTGAGAGTCGCATACAGTCTTTGCAACAAACAAGATAGGGCAAAACGAGATAACTTGAACATTTTACCATTTACATTCCGACAATTCCCCTATGTTGTATTATTCGACCAGATCCTATAGGCACTGAAATGTATTCTATGATGAATGCTCAGGCTTCTTGCGTGTAGATAATTCTGTTACCTGGCCTTCGTTCATGATCAAGACACTATTATAAGAAAATCTATCATAATTTCACAATTTTATCCATCAACTGCTTGTTGTGCAAGATAGGAGGTTTGAGAATCGCTTTAAGAGGAAAGCAAATACATGTATTAATTAGTGATAAACATTCGAATTTTTGCCTGGAGGCCTGGTATTTCACTGGCCTAAGCGACTGGCCGAAACTACTCTTCGGTTCTCTCTTTCACCGTCATAGGAACCAACATGACAAACAAGAAACAAAATTCTTTTCATGAAAGAATGTTATGAAAAATATTTTTTCCAGTAAGATAAAGTCTGTATATAATTAAATGATATATCATAATTTAATTTGTTTACCTTTTTAACATTTTAAACAGCATACATGTCTCCCCTAAGAAAGGGGCAGGGAAGAATTTCATTGATATCCAGCCAACATATAGTTCCTCTACTTTTTTTAAATACAAACTACGCTGCAGGTAATGCATGTGTTCGGACACTGTCAACACCATTTGAATTGTTAAGAATTCCATCTCAAATGACCGATATAAACCTCATAAAAATCATGTAATAAGCTGGGCTTTATAAATTTTCTCTTGACATGTCCTACACAGGATAATGTTGGAGTAACTTCGACTTCGAAATGAGATACATTATACAGTACCCAATTTTCGTTATCATAGACTTGTGACTTCTGACGCGTTTATTTTATTTCATTTCATTGATATTTTACGCGGTACTCAAGAATATTTCACTTATACGACGGTGGCCAGCATTATTGTGGGAGGAAGCCGGGCAGAACCCGGGGGAAACCCACGACCATCCGCAGGTTGCTGACAGACCTTCCCACGTAGGGCCGGAGAGGAAGCCAGCATGAACTTGAACTCACAGCGACCGCAGAGGCTTCGGTCATTACGCTGCGTTAGCGCGCTAACCGTTTAAAACAAACTGAAACCTAAACTTACTTTTCTGTCCACATTGTTTAAAGCAGGCACACATAGGTATGCATCTGTATCATTCTAAAATATGACACCTTTGTTCTAATTCCTTGAAAAATGATTTAAGTCGCTTGACATACCCATTTCGTAATGCTGGCCAAGTAAAAGTTAGTCTGATCTCCAGTCTGTCGATCTGAGATCGGGTCTAGGTATTCAGCAAAACCGCAATAAATACTGATCCAAATCCACTGGTGTTCAACCACTATTGATCTTCTATATTCAGCGAGTGAGGCAGTATTTATTGAGTATGACATTTATGAGACAGATAAACACACAAGCGGGTTTCGATGATGAATGCTTTTCAAAGATGGCGGTCGAACACCTAAGAAGCGAGGGGCCGAAAGCAGCACAAAAACACAACGAAAGCGATCACACCTCTAACTCAGCGTTATCAGAGTGAAAATGACCCTAAGTCACTTAATTTTTTTTTTTATTTATATGCCTTGATAAAGATTTTTCCACCGAATCATTTGCCTCTCACAAACTGATAGATCTGGCACTGTAGTACGAATGGCCCTAGCAAAAACAACAAAATATTCCTGCACGCGGGGGAGAAAAAAAATTGACATTTTTAAATGTTAAATTCATTTTACTGAATTGTTACTTCACATCTCCTCAATATAATACTTGCTAAAAACAACGTGATAGAAACTGGACACCAGAAAGGTTAAATCTGTGCATCATCTTTAGAATTATTTGTTTTTGGTTGTACTTTGGTCAACGACTTTCAGTCTGAGAGTTGGGAAATTGTTATGACTATATAATGCAGTGCTATGCGTTTGCATAGAAAACATTGAAAGAAGTGGAAGAGAGACGAAAAGAAATAACCTGCTGTGTTTAAAGGTGAACTGTCCCGCTTGATTATTTTTTTCGCAAAATTGGCACAGTATATCCTAGAATTATCTGAAACATGGCACCAAAGCTATTTAGTGAATAATAATCGCCAGATGTTTTAAATAAATATTGATTTCAAGACCGATAGACTGAGTTTCGTGAAACTTGGTATTATCTACACGCTTATCTGCCCTTGATATCCCAGTAGTGTATGACGTGATACTGGCGATATGCCGTTTTGTGCAGCAACCCACTCTGCTAATCATTCACCGACTTACGATGGGATTAGCTTTCATGCCATCCCATCGGACACCTCCATGCGACGAAAATGGATAATTGCCGTGCGACACGACCATTTCGAACCGGATGAGCACTGTAAATTACACTGTATACACAAGCCAGTTCAGGAGGCGCGTTTTGAAGAATACCATGTGACCATGTTTTGGCCATTGAAAATCATGAATCACTGTATGCCGCACGATAATCTTATATACTTTAATGCCGAGTGTCAAAAGAAGAGCCCACATGGGGCACGATTCCAAAGTGTCAAATTTTAATAGAAATTCAAATTAGACTTTCAACCCCAGTATCATTGCCCTTTCACATCGTAGGCCTAATTTTCTGCTTGACCAACAAATAATAACAAATAAGCACAATACAGTGCAGTATACGTCAAAAGGAATAGCTCAGTGAATTTTCCCCCAAGACACTGATTTACTCTCAGCTTACGCCGCAGGCAATTTGATCGGCCAGTGCGTTCAATGTGAGTTCTATTCCAAGCTAGCTTTCTCCCCGGCTTTACGTTTAGAGGTCTGTCCCTCATGTGTGGATGGCCTTGGCTTTTCCCCAAGCATCACACTGAGAGCCGTCACATGTAATACATTGGTTAATGAGCTACCATATCACGTGCATGCTCGAACAACTACCTGTAGGTTCGGTTGCTGTTTGAAGTCGGGCAACTTCAAACAGCAAGGTAAGGGTAATTTATATCTTTTGAGGGGCTGTTTTTTCAACCAGGCTCTGTCCGGTTCCATCAGGCAGTAAATCTGATCGGCGTCGTATGTAAAATATATAAATTATCTTCAGATAACAGCACCTAAACCTCACTGAGAAACATACAGAGATGTTACGAAGAAAATGATTTCTTTATGTAATGTATGTGGATCTGCCTTCAATTTTTATTGTTCAGATGACTCATAGTTCGAAAGATATAAGGTAACATATGCACGCCAGAGCTTCTAAATTCAAAGATAAAGAAAAACCTGGTGTCGTTTATATCAGAGGGCGCTTATATTTATTCCATACTGAACATTTCGGATGATACACTATCAGAGCAAAGGATTTTGAACAATTTGTTTGTCTATGACCACTGGTCGGGACATGTAATTTTATTAAGCAGTAGATTAAACAGTTTATACAATATATGTCTTTAATAACGCCTTTTCGAAACGCAAATATATGACCTTTCGCTGTGGAGTAACTGTTGAGGAACATGTGAAGGCTGAAAGGCACCACAAATCGATACTGGTCGCCGTACAGGCGGTTAATACCAGAATGCATTAATAACTGTCTATGATCTTTCGAGTGGATTCTGAGTTCAATCGATGAGGAGCTTATTACGATAAGCAATAACATTTTTGTTGGGCATCCTACGACTGAGAAATTTGTATGCTATACGTTGTGCAGAGATAAATCAACCGGTCATTGAACTCTGGGTGTTACAGCTTTTTTGCCATGCTGGATTATTTCCCTTGACTACGCGATAACCTATATACAGCAATAGAAGGAAGTCATTTTTTGACGTCCGTGACGGGTGTATTTCGTATTTTGAGGTAATTAGAAACATTTTCATGACTCAAATGCGATGTGCATGTAGTTTTTTAAGATTTGTGAAAGGGAAAACACTGACTTTGCGAAATCATTCAGGTTGTTTGGTAAAAATAATGGTATAAGTAGTAGGATACGTTGCGTTCATCGCATATTCCTGTATTTTATCCTGGGAGGAGCACGAGGAGCTTGAGGAGCACGAGGAGCTTGACGTGATAGATGTACGACGTCATGATGTGTTTATGAGGTCATAGTTAGGTGTGATATGCATGCCTAGAACCGTGTCTTGCGGTGTATGGTGAGGCTTCGCGTGCCAAGTGTCGATAGGGGTATGACGTCATGATGTGTGTATGACGTCATACTTAGATGTATGGTGTGCATGCCTGGAACCGTGTATGGCAGTGTTCATCGTGTGATAATGAACCAGAATAATTCCCCTGGAAGGGGAGACAGGTTGTGATGGATTGGAAAAGCTGTTTTTGTTTTTAAAAGCGTGAATGGAAGGGCTGATCTTGGTTTTGTCATGTGACATACATAAACACATAGTCCGTGCTCAGAATCGCAAGTCTTCCGGGAACAGCTGGTTGGCCCTGAAACAACCGGTAGAATTTTTGTTGCTGGGGTGCGGATGACTTATTTGTGGGTGCTGTTGCCACTGGGGTGGGGCTGGTGTTGTGGTTGTGGCTGCAGATCTCATGGCTTGATTATCGCCCATCTCTACACACTTCTCCAAACCGCCTCTACGATGGCCTTGGTAGACATGATGTATTCCTCGCCTATTTGGTTGAGGAATGGGTGTATCTGTACCGTGGCCTTGTAACGGGCAGAGGCCCACGCGTACTACGCCGTAACCTCTTCTAAGTAATTATGTCGATCCATATTACCTCTGTGGTATTGTCTGTGTAGTATTGTCTCTGTATCTGTAGCTGTGAGTGAATTTGGGACTGCTTGGCGCTGGGTTTATATACAAATGGCGCGACTATCTGCAGCTTCGCTCTGATTGGTTGATAGCAGAGCGGTCAGGTTTGGGCAAATTTGTAAAATTTTTCAATCCCTGTGTTTTTACAGTATGTTACAGCTTGTGTAATATATGTAGATATAGGGTTAATATTGATAAAAAATATAGGCATGGGCTGCCAGCGTTGTCTTTAAATTATACCAAGGTACGCATTTAGTCGTCGTAGTTGTTAAAATTCTATGAGTGTTTTTGTTTTGTACAGAAAATATAAGAATACAGCGAGAATATTGGCTTTTAGCTAGATACAAGCTTAATAATTAGAAACTATAGACCCGCGTGTGCATAATTTCAGTATGGATGTAAAAAAATTAAAGAGAATAAACACGTAAATGCTTTCTGTATAGGTACACAAAAACACACCGCGTAGAAGCCTGCAGAGTGATCTCCGCATTTTGGGAGCGAGAAGCGCGACTGTCATAGCAAACATTTCCCAGCGCCCATCTGTCGAGGGAAAAGCTCGTGAGCTCAAGGGCGTTCGTTCAGCTCTCTATAAGGCCGTTTTGTCAACGATCCAGCTGTCACTTTGACCTGTGGACTTGGGGTTGACAACTTGCACTGCCTGAATTGCTTTCACTAATTCGAATTCCAGTTGTGGGAGATAGAATTACTTTCTCCCAGCATACCGGCCTGATCTTTGAGCATCAAATCACCATTTCAGTGGATGCCTGGGATACATTTGACAAGACTTTCCAATCCTAAACTCGCCGAATGCTGACTGGTAATATACTAACTGACGAGGAGCAGTCTTTACCTGATTGGCGATATTTTCCTCAGCTTTTCCACGTGTCAGAATCCACGACATGCCGAGCGTTGATGGTATGTAAATATTACACGTTGGATGCAATGTAACGCGCAGGGAAAGTATGGTGGCATAAACCTTCAGGCTGACATTTGGAAATATCTGACTGAGGCCTGTCATCGTGTTAGGATGGTGCTTAGCAAAACAGATGAAGATCAAGAAGGGGTTTTCCAGCCAGCTAGTACAATATCAACAGGAGCAAAACCAGCCAACTCGACTCCTACTTCTCTACCGCCTGAATAACCTGATGTGGTCAACAATGATAGAACCTATGATTCCTCTTGTTAGACAAGTCATGGAAGAGCGGTTTAAAGGTTGTCCTGTTGCACACCCCAGCCAAAATCGTAATCCGTGGCTAGAGCCACTGCAGTATATTGGACGTGGACATTGAAATCACCGTTGAGCCGGCCGCAATGCATCTAGATGAATCTAAAGCGACCACTGATTTCCAGAATGCAACCAAAGCTGGCGAGTGGATTAATTATATTAAAATGTAATGTTTATGATTGAAAGGAAAACATACAAGTGCAACGCCGTTACACAGATCATGGGATACATTGATGCCGCAATATCAATAGAAATGTGACAATTCACAGTGTCTTTGGAGAGATTAGTGAATTGTTTTGCACACAAAAATTGACTAGAAACATGAAGGAAGTGACAGACTTGCAGAAAATATGTAAAAGAATAGAAGTTATTAGCAATGTCTCTTGACTGATTGATGAATTGTTTTTCATACACAAATATGACTCGTCAAACTGTAAAACATTTTGGGGCAGAGCTATGACATAAATTCTGATTCGTCAGAGCTGCTCGAACTCTGATCACTTAAAGCACCGGCGACGTCATTTTTGCTGTGTCATTGTCAGTGGTAAGACTGTCCAAGGATTTGGACAACAGTTGCCCAGCAGGCGTGGGAAGGTACGTGTCACTTCCTGAGGTCGCAGAATCCACACTTGTCGACGAAAGACGTTTCTGTGGAACAGAGGAGTTTCCCCTCTCTTTACTGCTCAAGTAAAGGCTACAGGCCTTGTCCACCAGCTTAGTCTCATATACAGGGTCACAGGAGATCAACACAGGACGTCCAGTCTGAGGATCATGAGGTTATCCAGCACTGAATTACTTGTACAGAGCCTGGAATTTGTCGATTGAGCACGCTGAACCCCCACTTCACGGTGGCAGTGGAATAAGGCATGATCAGAATGAGCTCAGTAAAGAGAAGAATATGTGGCAGTTCTCCGTGGTAGTGCATGTAAATCTGCTGCCACACTGACACTAAATTAGTGACATGCCTGTATTTGGACTGGCCACTTTGTGTCAGTGTTTTCCATTCAGAAAGAGCATGATCCAGTGAGAATTTGTGAAACTTCAGAGACCTAGTGAAATGAATCTTTTAACTTCACACGCCCTATAATCTTTGTTTCAAAAATCCCACTGGGAATGGTCAGTAATTCTGAAATCTGTGAAATTTCCCTCCTTGAACGATTCCATTCGCTGTTGTATGTTATCTGAGGTTGATTTTCCCGTCAGCTGCTCTTCCCTACATATGTCGGCGATATGCTCAGAGCCAATTTTTGCGCCGAAGATTCGTGAGTTTGTTCTCTTCGTTTAAGTAAAGTCACTGTGGAAATCCCTTGCTTAGAACGTTTTCAATGTCACCGTTTCGCTATATGTTGACATTTCTTGCAATATTTTTCAGCTATGTGTCATTTAGCAAACATTTTTTACAATGATCTTCGCCATCTTGACAAGTAAAACGTGAATGTTGTCCTAGTAATACCGGGAACTGTTCTCTGTTTGGAGACACCTAATATTATGAAATTCAATCCTTGTCGATACGGGAGCATGATGCGATACCAATTCTGCTGTATACTTCCTTTAATTATTTCCGGTTTTAATAAGAAAGTATTTATTTATTTGATTGGTGTTTTACGCCGTAGTCAAGAATATTTCACTTATACAACTGCGGCCAGCATTGTGGTGGGAGGAAACCGGACTGAGTCCGGTGGAAACCCACGACCATCAACAGGTTGCTGGCAGACCGCCCCACATACGGCCGGAGAGGAAGCCAGCATGAGCTGTACATGAACTCACAGCGACCGCATTGGTGGGAGGCTTCGGGTCATTGCGCTGCCTAAAAAAAGTAGGCGCGGGAATAGCAGATACTGTCTCCTAACCGAATGTTTTTAACTTTTTTTACCTTTTTTTTCTGTCCTCGGGCGTAAGACCGCGCCTTTGTTATAATGGAGCTCTCTGGTTGTAGTATAGTTGAAATAATACCCACCGAAATGCCAGTAACATCCGTGGAACTGCAACGATAAAAGTATACGTATATAACTATAGCATGTACATTGTAAAAAAAACCGAGATACCACACCGGGATTCGAACCCGCACTACATAGAAAGGCCTATATATATAATATGGCGGTTTCGATTCCTTGGAATAAAATGTTATAGGTGACATGTCTTTTTCTTCTTCTACGGGCAGCCAACGGATATACAGTCCAGAGGGCATAGGTAATGCTAAGCAGGTTAGGCATAATGCATTTGCGTGAAAACCCACAACAGCCTGGCGCAATTTTCGACCTCTTCTCGTGATAGCGATGAAATATAGGACTGGGTACACCGACAATATTGTCTTTGAGAAATCGATTAACGAGAAATAAGTAATCAGGTATTAAGTCGTTATCGAAAGCGTCACGTGGTGGCAGACCTCATCCAGACATGCTAAACTGTCCACATAAGTCTAACGAAACCGTCCTTTAGTTACACGACACTGATAAGCCTTGACCCACTTGTCATAACTATAATTCGGTGCCAAATAATGTCTCACGTCTAAAATTTTCAGCTGACCCGTAGAAATGCTCATGTGATCCTTATTTATTTTGATAACGTACTCTAACCCCTCGGTTTTCGCCAAGTATGGATACAGCTGCTATTTTATTAAAATGAAATCATATTTTCCAGAGTTAAAACCCAAGACAGTAAGTTCAGCCAGGTAAGTTAAAAATCGCTCCTTTAGTTTCTCTTTGTATGATTTCTTTTTCGTTTTGTACGTAAAGTTAAGTGACACAGACATGGCTATACGCTCGTCCAAGCTGTCCAGTACGCACTGGTAATGTTCACACAGCACCTTAAAACTAGCATCGCTGATCTCGGTGAGATATGTCATCATAGTTTCGATCAAAGCCTGAGGATCCCCAGTCGATGCAAAACACATCGGGCTGTCATATCCAGGAACGTTACTATTAACAGACACGGTCATTGGAATATGACGAGCTGTATGTTCTAACTTTTGGAGTTAAGCCTCAAAATCAAAGCAAGCTCGATATGGAAAGTACCTCTAATGTTCAACCACATCAATAATCCTTTAGTCAGGTAGTTCTTCGAAAAGAGTGGGTATGTTTTTAGAGACACCGCCCGGGTACTCACGTTTGATGGCCCCAAACAGGTCCGCGCGTGGCGTTTTAACTCCCATTGGCGGGGGAAAACTTTATGACAGGCCCTGCACATAAAAGAACGGGCGTAGAGATTAGGCATTAACTTAATGTTGTAATGCTGGGTAGAACGGCAAAGAATCTCAGCACACGCGTCTTTATCAACCTGCACCGGTTTATATGGAAAAATATTGATTTCGAATAGTTGTTAGAAGAAATCCAGTGCAGTTAGAGGAATTCCCCGGAAATATCGTTCTTCCATACCTTCCATACCATATGTACACGGCAAAAGGATAAAGTCCGGTGATTCCGAAATTATACGTATCTCGCATAGGTCTACTGTGGTGCAAATGTTGGCAAATGGCCCGCCAGTGACGTTCATATATATCCCGTAATGCTGGGTCCGTAGGTAACTCATTGTGTGTTGGTGTGATAGGGTCTGGTTGAAACGGGTCAGTATCTTTTTTAAGCCAACTTAATTTAGGCTACTGACAGAGGTGCTTTCAGATTCATCCTGATCATCCATGCTGCTAATCGAGCGCGGCGGGCTAAACAGCCTCAACAGCCCGAGGTGATGGGGGCTGGAAATCAGCAACAGGTAGAGATGATGAGCTGGATGTAGTACCTCAAATTCCTCCGGAAGGTACTTTCAAAAAGAGCACAACTTACGTTTTATATATGTACCTTTATTTTTTTTCTTACTTTATGATTATGCATTTATGTATAACAAACCAAAATCAAACCCCTCACCCGTTCGTGCATAAAACAGAATTTTCAATCCAATACAATCTCCGTCTCCTTCCAACCATCCCCCTCATTCCTAATGAAATTCTTTGATATGAATACAATGCCCGTCTCTCTATATATTTACTATTTTCCTGTCTTATTTTATTTAATATATAAATCCCCATATAATGTCTCGTCATACACAGATAACATAGGCAAAATCACCGCCCTGGCAAAATTGAAACCCTGTAGGCGTTCTATGCAGTGTGCTTTTGTGTACCTATACAAAAAGCATTTACATGTTTATTGCTTGTAAATTTTACATCCATAGTGAAAAATTATGTTCATATGGTGTCCTTAGCTTCCTACTATTAATCTTATATTTAGTTAAAAGTCAATATTCACGATGTATTCTTATGTTTCTAAACCCCACGCATAGCATTCCAAGAAAGTAGGACACATATATGTGCACTTTGGTATAATTTAAAAACAACACTGGCATTTGTTTTACATGCACGCTGAAAGCTTATGTCTATCTATATATGTATGCATATTTTTACCAATATTAGCGTTATATCTACATATAATTCACAGCATGATAACACGCTGCAAAAACCCAAAAACTGGAAAATGGACGAAAATCGCAAATGCTGGCAAGATTGCTTTCTAACTGGTTCGCGCGTGATTTATATATAAAAGGACCGCATCGAGCACTTCCTCGACTGATTGATTGATTGCTATCATGAATGGAGATCTCACAGCTACTACTGGTATACTAGGAAATCTCCCGACCATCGAGGAGAACATAGAGGTATATTAGAGAAGGGGAGACAGAGAAGGGACAGAAGAAGAAGAAACTTTAGAACTATAAACAGAGGTGGACAAACCCAGATACTGAGAATTGGAAGACGGAGAGATTTGGGTTCAGTTAGATACCACCACCTCCCTCAACACGATTTGACCAACGACAACGGGAGATATGAGGAAGACCCCATGAGAACCAGCGACAAAGAGCGAGAGAAAGAAACATGCCTTCATCATGGCGGAACAACCAGGAAAATGGTGATGATGATATCCAAATAATTTAGGTACGAGAGGTAAACAGATCCAACAATATATCAGCGCCAGCACCATCAACGCCACCAAGACAAACGGAAAACAAAAACAGGCTATGCATAATTTGCCTAACAAAACTACCTAACAGTTGTATGTCACAATGCCGTAATCTGCGAAGACTGCGCCATCCATCCCTCACAAGATGATGCCCAGTATCTCAATCAACCATGAGGTGGAAATTCACCATTTATACCTAAAGTAGAAGAAAATCCTTCGGCCTACCCCCACCAATTATCGTAAGTTGAAAACAGTACTCTCCATCGAAACATTCTCACGATAGTTCAGTATACATACTCCAAGACTTGGCGGAATTCACCCGGGCACAATCTCCTTCATCATCTCCAACTGCCCTTTTCAGGGCTTTCTACTCTGTTGGAAGGAACTTTCAAAATCTGAGCACAATATGTGTTTTATGCATGTCCCGCCCATGGATATTTTGTCTTGTTATTTTATGTTTGTGCTTGTCAATTTGTCATTACGTCACACGCAATAACGTCACATAACAAAACCAAGATCAGTCCTTCCATGCTCCGTCCGACGATGTCGTTTCAGGTTTGTTAAACGGCTGAACTGCTTATCACAGTCTTTACAAGTGTACGAAAGTCACGCCGACTTTTGGTGAACTTCACGGTTAAGCCGATTTAGGTTTCGGCGGTGTTCAAACACATCCCAACACAAATTACATATAAATACCACAATCAACTTCTACCTTATACATATGCAGCACAAGTTTACTCTTTCAATCGGAGTATGCGGCGACAAAACATACGAATAACGCCCTACCCACACTTTTATATACCTTTTAAACTAGTCACGCACAGCGTTCGTGACGTTGAGAACTCTCGAACATTATCACGCGCAGAGTTCCTCATCCCCGAACACTAGCACGCGCAACCTCACCATACACCGCAAAACATGCTTCAGGCATGCATTTCATATCTATGACATCATAAACACATCATGACGTCATACACCTATGACGTCATACCTGCTTAACCTGATGGGTAAAAGACAGAAATACACGGTTAATGCAACGTTCTCTACTACTGATATAATAATATTTTGGCCTATCACTTGTTTCCATGTTGATGTGAAAATGCCAACCTTGGAAACACAGTTTGAAAAGTTGTAGCCATCGTCTTGGACAAAGCATAAAATGACCAATATGTCTATTACGTGTGAAGACTATAGCAATGAGACACAAAACTCGTGCGAATTCAGGTTTTCTATTCATTTTGTATATTACTGATCTTGTTACTCTTATACATTTACTTCTATAGTCTTCTTAGAATTAGACTGAATATTTTACCAAACCACGCGCGTAAAATAAACGAATACACTGCAGAAGAGAAATGGCCACACTCAGAATGAATATGGTCGATAACACTGCTACCAGAATAGTCAATGTTGTGTAACTGAGACAGTCGTAGGTAGATTCTGAAAAAGAAAAAGTGAAGAAATTTGAACATAAACACAAGGTACATGGAAAAGGCATTTGCAAGCCATAGTAGACTTTGTATGTCAAGTTACTTGCGTGTTTTTTGAGTAAAGTCACCTTGAGTGTTAAATACCTCATATCCACAAACAAGACCAGATCCGTTAATGTACTTACAAGTAGCGATTCAAGTTTTAAGTAAACCAATGACAGGCCTCCAAACCATTTTACCAAGTACAGAACACAAACAGTAAATTGTACGTTTCTCATTCCAGCACTATCGTTCACCTTTGATATGCTTGTTTCGGACTACTATGTATAAGCTTTATACATGCATCTGTTGCATAACTGGTAAGTTGTATTGGTGTCGATTTTCTAATTTGTATCGACGTAATGTGAGCTACGTGTTAAAAGGATCATACACAACATTCGATCACCATCGTATCACCATTTTGAATGACTATACATATTACATTTAGAGTTTTTTTCATACCTGTGGCATTGTACAGAATCCGATGACTCCAGTATAGGTGTTCTTTTCTGTATGGGTCGCCCTCTGTGACTACCTCACGCCTCTTCCTCGCATTCAAAGTAGAACACCTCTTTAAAACAATAAACCACGTCCATTTGTATGTCAAATAAAAACCAGGGGCACTGGATGTAAAGGATTAGTACTACAAAAAATTATATTTAAATTGTAGCTTCTTTGTGCTCAGTGAAATCCTCAAGCGGACCCTCGCTGGCCACATTCGGTTGTCTCCTATGCGACCCTTACAACTTAATTTGGTAGATTCCTGAGAAAAAATTCAGGATATATTACTTCAAAATGAGACTCGGTATGGAACATCACTACCCGAAATCACCACGTTAGAAAGGCCTCAACTCTCACTCGTTCGACTGTAGTTTTTACGACAATCGGGGATGCAGGTCTGTACGTTTCGAGGTGCAGTAGCTTAAACTCGGTAGCCTACGCTCATAAACCATTTTTACATTATCTCAATATGGCTTTAAACACCAACAAAATATATGAAGACATTAATGCGCGCTTGCTTGCAACTAGCGCCCGGTAGTTCCAATGCTCTTCCACTCACTTTAGAGCACGGAGCTACAGAGTCTGACATTGCAAAATCCTGTAGAAAACCACGGAGGCGGTGGTCTTACTTTCGTGTTTCGCACTCCAGCCAGCCTCAAAGTACGAGGCCCAATGTTACACATCCTAATCCGACGCCATGGCCGTTAGACTCGCAGCGAATGGTTTATTGTGTGTTGTGGCGAGATAACGATCTCAAAATAACGAGATAACGATTCCAAAACCAGCAAGATAACCGAGTCCTGGAGAGTGTAACGGCTATGGCGTCGGATTTGGATGTTTAACATGGGACTTCAAACATGTACTCATGGTCTGAGGGTGCCCGTAGGGTAAGGGACGAAAGCAGGGCCACCGCGTTTGTGGTTTTCTAATTACTGTGGGTCTGAACTGTCCTTACATGCCCCATATGATTATCGAGAACCCAGCGCACAAGAACTCTGACGTACTACAAGATTTTGCAATGTCAGTTCCTGTAGCTCCGTGCTCCAAACGTAGTGAGTGTAAGTGCTTCGAAACTAGGCCTACCTGGAGTTATCTTACAACGAACTCATTTGTGGCCTCAGTCAACCATACTACTTCGTATTATGTTAATTTAAGACACAAAGATAAGCCTAATCAAGAGAAACGTTGAGAACTAGATGAAGGCTTACATCTTTGCATTTGTTCAGCCCTGACTCCAGCGTGCAGTAATCTTGCTCACAGACGAAGTACATATAACTGTAACTGGAGAGAGACGCCAGGCTTAGCAAGGAAGACTTGAGCAAAATTCCATTTCCCGTGAATCCACTAGAAAGGAAATAGTTACCAACTGGGCACCTGTGGAAAACACGGAGACAGACTTGGGACCTCGTGTCAGCATAGAACGAATAGTCTTACTAACTCTTTCACGAAAATAATTCGTGAAAAGTTCAGGTCATATCTACACCACTTACATGTGTCTTAAATATGAATTGTTTTCAGTTTCCCTAGATTTGATATGTCGTGTACAGGCAAACAGTTAAATTGCTCAGATAGCGAAGTTCTATTTTGAAACCACCATAAACATCCACTCTACAGTACAAAGACATATACGTATAAAATAAAGCTGATTGTGTATAAGAGTGACTCAATTGTCAATTCTAGTGTCATAGATTTCAGTTAAATCTCAGGGCAATCATTTTGAAAAGTTTACATTCCCGATATATTTAGAGCTTCATTATCAGCCTTGAAGATAATGTGTTTCATTTTACGCATATAGAGGGATCGAGACAAAATATCAAGAGTTGCATTTATGTTAAAGGTTGAAGTGTAGTGTCTCGATAAAATTATTTATCTGTTATTGAATATTACGCGTTCACTAGCCAAGGAAGACAACCATACACATCGTACAATGTATACCTAGGAATGCATGGATTGCAGGTTTGCATAGGGTGTATCGCCACAGTTTGGGTGAAATACTGCCGAGGCGGCGTTAAGGCATAAACGTTCATTCATTCATAGTGTTTAATTCCCAAATAGGTTTCCTCCTTCTTACCCATTAGCATCGGTTATATCAGTCACCAGGCTACCGGAGCAGTCCTTGGTATTGCAGATTTTACAGCTATGTGGTGAGATACCCGTCACATTTGCCATAGCTGAAACAGAGATCATAGAAACGCGACGAGCTCAAAGGACGCCAGCATTAAGGAACCGTTTTGGGGGTCTGGAAGCGAAGCGGACAGAGTCCTATGAGGGCATTTCTGAGGTGATCAAAATTGTCACCGATTTACCGAAGTAGTTCCAGTTTTAGTGTGTACAGTCGCCGTGTGTTTCAGCATCGCTGTAAGGTTTTCTTTTATTTGGGCAAGCCTCATTACAGCATTGTCTTTGTATAGCACAACGTAACTAAGTTATGAAATACAGCTCAGATCATTTTCTGACAGTAGCATTGGTGTGTATTTTACAGACACTCTTGCTCCATCATGTCTTAATGTCCAGTGATTCGGTCAGGAAAACATTAAAAAGAATGTTTGTTGTTGGTGACACGACCCATTCGCTAAATTCAGGCCGACTCAACCTTTTCTTTTTACGAACTCTGAGAACAAAATGAATTATTCAGGTTCTTCGGCCGACTGATCGTTGTCGCATTTTACATGGTCCAATTTCCATTATTCAGTTACACCACTCATAATCAAGTTACTTTGGCTCTAACAACAAAGAAGGTCATTATATATTGCACAGGGATGCACTTGCACCTTCTTCTATTCATTAGCCCTGGTAGTATAAGGTAAAAAAAACTGAGTTAAAAAAGGCAATGCTTAAAAGAAAGTTAACCTCTGTGGAAGTGACATCGCAGATGGCGCTGCTTATAGTCCTCACCTTTCTCCTGCAGGTACGTTAGTAGTTTAGCATTAGTAATGTTATAACATTGACAAAGCACAGAGTGATAAGAATTTTAAGTGAGAAGAAAATTCAGTAGTACAGTTTCTTAAGGTGGGGAAAAAAGCAAGACAAGAATTTTGTCCAAAATTGCTGTTTGAATTTATATAGAGGATAACTTTAGTGTTTATGGTTGAAGCCAAGTCATTGTGAAATATGAATATTTATCATGATTTAAAAATTGAACACTCTTAAAAGTAAATGCAAGACAAAGTCTCACTGTAAAAATTGAGATTTGGTCATTAAAAAACTCGTGGAATTTCATATTATTATTAGGAGGTGGGGTGGTGGTGGTGGTGGTAGGAGAGGGGACGGTAAAATGCTTAAAAGCTGCATCCATTATTATACTTGTTCACATAACACCTCCCTAAGGTTCCCAAATGATCCTCTTCAGTTTCAGTAGGCTGAATATTTCTGACAGCTGCCTAATGAACAATTTCTCCCTTTTTAGGCACACACTTTTGTAACGGTTTATTATTCCAATGGGCGGATTTGTGAAAATAAATTCACATAATTTGCCAGTGCTTAATCCTTTTAAGTTGTCAGATACCTACATGATACCGACGGATTTTCTAGCTGTTTCCTCCCTTTAAAACAGCTTGGTCATGTTTTGAACCTTGTTAGTTCAGTTGATTTCAATTCAGATGCATATGCATGTTTAGTAGATTGTAAATTGAAACTTAATACATGGTCAGTAACTTTTCTAGGTGAAACCATGTTTTGATCTGTTTCGCCCAATTGTGAAAAAACGATGTCTTTTTTTGTTCTAGTACAGATTTGACCCTGCTATTCTGACAGCTAAAAGAAGCTTGTCTTGCTTTCATAATATAATGCTTCTAGAGTGCTTGTTTCCAAACATAATAGTTTATGAAAACCCAATGTTGAAGACAGCTCAAACATTCCAAAATGCACAATTCACTTTAACATCCGAATGCAAGATACGATCGCATTAAAGAGAGTTTTAAACAAAACTTCCGTTTTAAAACCATCACATACTTTATGATCCTGCAATAGCACTACGGAGTAACCAAACCCCTTTTAAACCGATTAGATTCTAGTTAATTATGACATTATTTTGTCTCGCCTCTGGTAAAAAAAAGTTGCGGACAAGGACAAACTTGCGCATAAAATAAAGGGTGTAACCATGATATATTCAGTTTAGGAAGCTGTCATTTCTGATCATCAAAGGAGAAAAGCACTTTACCCGTCAAGTCTACCGCTTAGCTACCTTACGTTTAGTTGGAAGTTTTTTGGTCGGATGGTCTGAACGGTTGGCATCTATTGTGGCGATAAGGAGCCTGACTCGGGGGTTTTAGGGCCAGGGTAATTACTTACGAGTGTAGATACTTGGCCCGGAGAGGAACTGTGCTTGTAGATAGATTTCACTTGTGGTGACCTCTGTTACCACTTTCCCTTTGGGGTTTAGAACTTGAAGGACAAGTGGGTCACCCAAGTCAATCACGGTCATAGTCTCCCTGTAAGCAGAGTGATTAGGTTTCTTGACAAATTGTTACAAGGGTGTCAGATGTATAAATGCTGTTTGATTTTAAGGCCGAGTTAATACATTCATTTATATAACCATGTTAATGTAGTTGATGGATGATTGATTTTTTCAGTTGTAATACTGATTAACTGATTCATTAATTGGTTGCCCCATTAACCCATTGATTGGCTCATTGGTTGAGGTTGGTTGCTAGATGAATAATTGATGGATTCATTGATTTCATGGTGAATTTATTGACCAACTAATACATTAATTAGTCTCATTACACTTCATCCCCTCAAAATGATAATGGCATATACTCTGTGATGGTAGCCACGGCGAGCACTGTGTCCGTTTGAGTGGTGGCAGTGTTGGAATAGTCGCAGGTGAGAGCATGTTGCACTTCCCAACTCTTCCCCGAGGACGGGGAGACAGGCTGAAAATTTACCCGTAGTGTAGCAGGGTTAGATATCTGGCGTGAAGAGAAAAATACATTTCATATCTTTACAGGTTTTATGTTTAATATGAGAATGATACTCACTGGCTTAAGCTACAACATGGGCTATGGTCACGTTCGGTAAAAACCCGACTTACATCTACAACATTTACGATCATTTTCGGCGAAGACTTAAATGGCTGTGTTAAAAGAAAAGAAGACGTTTATACAACGTACACGTTAAATGAAAGAGCTATACAAATTGTGTGGAATATTTTTTTCACATTTTTAAAGGTTTGGTAAAAAAGACAAACTGTTTTAAACATAACATTTTTTACAAAATTCACCTGTTCGGGACACATAGGAAGTCCCGCCATGTTTTAGGCTTGTTCGATGAAAAGCCTCCTTTCCTCCTCTAGAATATTCATTGTGACGTCACTGTGCTAAAGGTTTTACTCCTACCATTTAATTAACGTGCATTTCAAGGTCCCAGCTAAATATGTTCGTACATCGTGATAATCGTGGATTTTAAGTTCTGTTAAAGCCAACTCTAAAAAGAAGAGTTGAGATGTACTTGAGGGCCACATTATGCCTACATGCATGGATGTAGGCTGCCGAAATGGGTCTGAATTGCGATGTCCTGAAGGCAGACAGCGCAACCTGTCCTTTCACAGATTGCCCCTGTCAAAGCCAGAAATCCCGGTTCCCACTCACTTTAGCTTGATGCGTGGTCGATCGAACTACTGCTCTCATCCTCACTGAACATCTTGTTCTTGACCATCCAAACCGCTTTGATCATCTCTGGTCTTGATTGATTGGTCGGTAGGTAGGTTGTTTGATTGATTGACTTACTGAGTGGTCGGTATGTTGGTTGATTGAGTAATTTATTGATTGACTCTCAGCACATTAACGTCGACATACCTTAGACCCACATGCCGGGTGTGGCAGTTTGGTTAGACTGTTGGTGGTAATTCTGACGGTGAACGGATTGGCGTCAGTCCCGTCTCCGGTGACCTCCTGTGATGGATTAATAGGCGGGAAAGACATAGCGGGTGTGGCGTCACAGGCAAACCCCATGGAAGACCCAGAAGACAATTCCACACCAAACATCTGGTTCATATCACTTCCGTTTTTCCTAACGAACACATCTAAGAGCCAGTTGTTTGTTCCCGTCACACTGGTGCAGAAATAGTACACTAGAAGAATATGGACATAGGTAAAATCAGCACACATATTAAGTACCAAGTATTGACACCTAGTTAATGTGTACAATGCTAAATACTGATAAACTGTGTATAAAATTTGGAAAATATTATTGAAGTGAAAACCTTGTACAGATGAAACTTTGTTAAAGCCTACATGATGGCGACATTTTTAAATTTAAGAATTCTTTTTGCTGAGACGGACAATGCCGTGAATGCTTACGATTGGGGTCCTGGGAGTTGACCAACTGCAAAATAAAATACAAAGCCGTGACTAGTTGAAGTAGACAACTTATAAAGGGAATTCAATTCAGCAAAATTAAAAAAGACTGATTTTATTTGTTTGCAGGTCATAATTTACTCGTAATTTCTGATGTCATAAATGACTATACAATTTGCATCAGCTATGTGTCTTTACTTAAGTGTAGGACTTGATTATATTCATAACAAATAAAATAAGATACGTTTTGAGGTCAATGAGAGCTACTTTATCACAAACGTACCTTCAGAAGAAGTGGTATAATAAAACTAAAGACAACAATCATGAGACAGGGTGTTCTGAGTGTCATTTTTGATCTGAAAAAAATACCACAAAGGAGATAAGCAAATACAGTCACGTGACGCAGATATAGCAAAACATTTATCCTGTTGTAGTGGTGATAGCAGATGTATGTATGCTAGTATTGCATGTACTGGATATAATTAAACAACACTACTTAAAGTAATAAAAATAACCAAAGGCGAATAGCTGAAGTAACCTGACTGTGTTAACATTGAATTATTTATTGTTTAATCATTGCACTTGTTTTCGAAGTTAAGTTTTAAAAAAAAGGTTGGACAATATTATGTTTATTTCGGAAAACTATTCGTTTTCTAAAAGCTACTGCTACTGGGGAAATTCACATATTCGCCCGTGCTCCATCGACTAGCATGAAACGCAGCCATTCTGCCTGGGCGGTGACATAATTCTGCATTCTTTTCAGCTGAGACTGTAGTATGCTGTTAGGGTGATGGTTGAAACCTAAGTATATATGTAAATTTCTAACATGAAATTATGTAGAAACTAACTAAATAATTAACAGGTGTTGATCGCACCTGTATTTGCTATGATTAAAACATGTAACGTTAACTGAGTGCCCCGTCCTTATGTTATTACATGCTACACTGACATTCAACTCAGAAGGTTTACGACACAACTTATAAATAGCTGATATCTCTTTGTTCTTTGGTTGGCCAGTCTCCCCTAAGCTTAAAAGCAAGGTCGCCTCAAGATCCCCAGTCGGCGGCAGAATACTCCACACTTCAAACGACGACAATTCACCAAGAAATTTATACAAATTAAAACAGGGTTTTGTATTCAATAGAGAATTTTGCAATCTTTTTACTGCATTGTGTTTTAGTCATGAGCTGTGTTTTACTTTAAGAAAACCGTTACGAGGAGTTATCCCCCATGCATTGTATACTTCATTCATGCACCTAACACACATCATCCTCAACTATAGAAAATACAGTTTCGTAACAATGCATTTGTGTCACGCTACCTGGCGTCTATTCTGAATAAAGGATAGAGTAAAAAAAAACCGATGAGCCTTTCTCATCTGTCTGCGTCTTCGTATTCTTATTGCAGGTTCGAATTATTGTTCTTATCACGGAATGAGGTATAACAGTTCGTCAGGTTTCATATACATGAATGTGGATGTTTCCAGGAAATAAACAGTAAGTTACGCAACAAGAAAGAAAGGCAGAGAAAACTTCTAAACAGAGCTGATAGAATCAATAACAGTGCATTATGCACCTTTAACATCTTATTCTTACGACACATGTAGCAATTTATGCACTTGCAGTACCCAAGCGTGCCTTGAACATCTCAATATTTCTGTCATATCACAGAGGTGCCTTCTTGTAGCAAACCAGACCCAATGCCGACATAATCATTACACTGTCTCACTGGTACGCCATGGTACGCCGTGGGACACGACGCCCCACTCACTCACATTATATACTGACACTGGCCCGATCAGTACTAGGCCTATTCCTCTGTTGCTGTTTGCCAACAGTAAAGCCTTAGCTATGATTATTGTTTGATCTTACACTAATGTTCTAAAGATAAGTGCTGTTATCTTTTGAATCTCTCTTTTTGGACAGCTGTTCGCATCGTCTTCCATGATTTTGCAGTTTTTGTTTGATTGATTATTTATTCCGTGGAAACATCTCCATGCATATTAAACGTCTGAAAAACTGCTATACTCGGTTCCTGATAAAAATAACACATTAGAAACTGCAATTTTTTATTCTATACTTGATTACATGGAATTTGCACTTCCTATTGTTTTGGGGGAAGGGGAGCCATCTTAATGTTCTTTAAGTAGGGCACCAGTATTTCGGTACAATCCGGAAACAATAACGTTTGAACTTTTAAACCTACTCACCTTTACAACCAGCAAATCTGTGCAAAAATAGATGAAATACACCCAGAATAAGGGGTTATGATTCTTAGTATCCACCTGGTTTTCCTTCTGATTAAGTTATGACCGACATAAACCGATCCACTGAGTAGCCAGTAGTCCAGAACAACCTATAGCCATTATAATCTGACCGCCCAAAGGAGAAAACAGTTAACTATGGTTGGCTGGAGATGGTAAAATGCATGGCTTGTAGGGATTCAGTACTGTCCAGGTTGTGGACATGACCAATGCATGTCCACTTGCTTGTGACGCAGTAATGGTTACATTGACCAGTCAAGCACTAAACTGACTTGCCGCTATACTTCTGAAAGCATTGAACCATTGTCCTATGATCCTATGATCCACCCAAGACTTATAACTTGTCTAATTTCATGGTAAATATTTGTAACTTTTTGTGGAAACAATTTTATCTTAGAAAGAAATAACACAGTCAGTTAGTGAGAATGATGATGTGAATGAATGATACACGAGTTGTTTTCAGTCTTATCAGAATTAAGGACAGAAGTAATGGAGGAGAGGGGGTCGAAGTAGTGTGTTTTGATGACGAACTTTTGCGTTAAGAATAAGAATATTTGCGATTGCAAATATATAAACTAATCACTACACCTGTTACTATCTCCGAGATTATTTACTTTATTTAACCTATTATTTTCAGAGTTTAACGTAATTTAACGAGTGCAACCCATAAATAAATCACTAAACAAGTGTGAATGAAAGAGAATTAATGTATAGTATAGTTTCCAAATCACCGACCACGCCATTAAAACGGCCTGTTCTATATATTGAGCAATGTCTTTTTATTATGGCACAGAATGACTATCGTGAGTACCAAGAACCAAATATTATCTCTCTTCATGATTTTTTTAACTAAACATTCCGATGCAATACAAACACAAATTTGTGAAGAAGTTCTAAGGGTACAGGATATCTTATTGAAAAAACTGTCATAGCCTCACTTTCTATTTTGTGCGTGAAGATATTGTACGGGTTCATCCAGCACCTATACTTTCATAAGATTTCCACTTCAGTGGGTTTAAAAGAGTACATTTCAACAAGACGAGCACTTTGATTCTGTTTGAAAAGAGGAAGAGGAAGATTTGATTGGCTGGATGTATTGAAAGCCCAAACGAGTGACAGGTGCCAGTCTTTTTGATGTATTTTACACGACATCCTCGATTTTCAGAAAGAGCCCATCCATGACGGACACTTCTCAGTGCAGGTCTCTATGTTAACGTTTCCAACAAAATGGGCGAATGATTTTACCTTGTTGAGACAGTTTTCGGGTGTACAGCACGGTACGGGTAAGCGTGAAGGGGGGCCACTTAGGCGGTAAATATACCTTGAAACTGAAATAGCTGGACACAGGTAAGAACATTTTCCTACTGTTTTTAGAATTATTCAAAAATCCCTTTGAGGTACAGATAACTGAACACAAATTAGAGCGGTTTCCAACATATCCAACACTTCAATATGTCTGTAAGTGAATTTGTATCAGTTTATATTTGCATGACTGTCGATTAGAAATCGGTATACATTTGACAGAATACAGGATGAGTATAAATAGCTTACAGACTTCCCAACTTGTCAAAAAATCCTTTCACACGCTTTCTTTTCTGCAAACCCCAGGAAGACTGACCCAACTCTTTTGACACGTCTCTTTAACCAGTGTTAAAACAGTCTCCGAAACAAATGAACCGTGACGTCATGACCTGACCGTTCGACCTCGATCACATATAGGAAAGCTATTGCCACTGCTGTATAAGTGTAGTCACACACTATATCCTAAATTCCGATTTTAATGCCGAAGTTTTTAGCTGTGTTGGATACATCCGCCCTGAGGTAAAGATGTGTCAGTTCTAACTCTTCAAGATATTCAGATATTTATGTGTAATAGTTTGATGTACAGGGATTGAATGGCTTAATGGAACTGCACCTTGTCGATGGGTTTTTTCTGCCTTACAGTTCTCATTTAGCCCAGTGCATTGTTGATCATATCTTGTAACCACCATGCGTTGATACCCCTGGTTAACACATGCTCTACAAAAAGTGTAGTGACCAGTAAAATACGTTGTTGTTGTGGTAGTTCATTTATGTTTTCATTGTCCTCGTTTTCATGTACTAAATTACACTGATAAGCACATGACCTAAAGAATGACCGAAAAAATGTTCAAAGTGACGTTAAACCCCAATCAAACAAAAAAAAATAAAATATTTCCGGTATTAACCTCCCGACCATTGAAAGACTGTCTCTGAAAAGGCTGAAGCACAACTAATGAATCTCAGTCTCCTTGCTCTAAAGACTATAATACGTGTCCTATGAGGATGCAGGACTCCAGAATCAGGTACTATATCATAAACGCTTGTGTATGTTCCCGTAAAACTTAATCTGCGATATTTAACAACTTTCGTGGAAATATTTTTTGATGTTCAGAAAATAAAATAAGAAAGAAATCTTGTAACACATAACCGTTTGCTTCAGATCTTGTTCATCTTTTCACTCCACGATGGTGGTATTTGGGGCCGTCCTGTTTATCGCTTTGATTCAGGTAAGTTTAGATATGTTTTCACTCCAAGTATATATGTTGTTTCCATAGCAATAATCTCTCATTAAAAAAGCATGAAGCTTATTTTCAATTATACAATACTTCTAAATGTCTATTTTCTCGAACAAGCACACGTAGTGGTTTACTTCTTGTTAATCTTGGCACTGAACAACACTTAGTGTATCTTTGTGTGAAATTTCTTCTTTTGAATTCCAGGCCTGTGTTTCACAAGACCCTAGCCAGTTTGACTGTGAGTACCAGCTATGCAGTGAATCAAAAACCAATGTTTTTAAGCGGTACTCTTTGACTATTACAAACAGTTTTGCGAAGGCGAATAACACAATGTTTGAAAAAAAGTTGGGTTTGAACCTCCTGTGATGGCGGGGGTGTAATTTGCTTGAAAAGTTAGAATAAAACCCTAACTGAGACAAACTGACAACAAGTGGTTTTTCATCATATATCTATGATATATCTACATGTGGCGATTTGCCAACTGTCAAAATGTCGTCGAAGCTCTCTGTTTACTCTTTATGTTGTTGTCTTTTATCCTCAGTGGCATACATGGGCCCGAAGTTGATGGATATCCACACATTTTTATTACTTGACCCCTGTTCTATTCACAATTACACAATAACCAACTAGCCTTATAGTTTCATATACTGTTGAATGATTTGACTTCATTACAGTTTTCTACACTTGCCATGTTTTGGGAAATTCCAACTGGCGATTAACGGCATCCATCAATTCCTACGGCAACACTGTGGACAGAATATTCGCTTTGGATGTAGAAGATGGTAGTGAAGTACCTGCGTGCAGCACCGACGGTGGTCCGCCATTTATTACTACACAAGGAAATTTTTCCTCTTTTACCATTGACATTGACTCTGGTACGGGCGTCCCCACTCTTGACTGTGGTGTACAACGATCACCTGTAAGTGTTTCAGAATATCTACAAACACCCTCAGACAGTTTATTTATTTAACATTAAAAACTATTGTACTTCCATCTAATTATATGTTCCAAACATCAATCCTACGGAGGAGATCTAGTGTATGTAAGAAATACCGGTGGACATTTACAGAGGTCCCCGAGAGTGCCTAATAAGCTCCTCGAAATTAAGCCACATAATAGATATAATCTCGTTGTTTACATGTTAGTAAACAAAAGCCATGACAAAAAAAAAAAGAAAACTCGAATAGAGGTGTGAATGTAGCTTAAATTTCACAGAGGACATAATGTCAAGTTTTCTCCAGAGTAAAGATTCACCTAATCATTTTGCTGGCTATATTTGTATTCAAAACATTTTCCTACAACACTTGTGGACATCATAATTTTTACACAAGAAAATGAGACAAAATGCTTAAAAAATATGTGAAAATTATCCTGTAATACAATGTTTCAGTTAACTGATTAAACAGTTTATTAAACAGTAGTGCAATCCATAAAACCACACCCGTATTACATAAGTGACGGAGTTCCTCAGTATACATCCAGAACTATCAGCACATCTTCTATATAACAATGCAGAAAATCATTACCAGTAATTTGACTTCGGCGAACAAAGGAGCCGTGTATAGAAGTGTTCTTTTATTTTCGGGTGAAAGTGATATTTGATAATTCATGTAGTTTGGACATTTTTTTTCCTTTGCTCAGAATGGTATGCTCACAGATGGTCAGTACAGATGGAAGTTTGAAGTAACCACGGATTACCTACACTCGTCTTTTAGGCTGGCCTACGAGAAAAAGTACAGCCTTTTTTGTGATTTCAAAGACCCAGACATGACACAGATGGAAGTTATAACTGCTGAATTTAACTTTACTAAGTAAGTTTTATATTTTGATCAAGGCACGAGCCTAATTACGCTGGATATTTATAGTTACCTCCCTACATTAGCTTATTTTTCTCATTACAAAGTCATCTGTGATTTGTCATAATTTCAAATACAACTTTAGACCTTATTTGTAGCCACAGAAACTATAATTTTGACAACTCCTCAGTAGGTGTCTTGAAACAGACGGCCAAAAATTTCAACGTCCCGTAGATAACTTCATGGAATCGGTCATTTGAGTAATTCTGTAGCAGTATATAAAATATAAACTACAGTTAACATCACTGCATTTCCTTCATCTAATTCTGCTTAAGCCATGGTACGAAGGCAGTGAAAGTTTAACCATTTAACAGTAAAAATAAAACTATGACTGTGACGCCTGATCTCACGTGTGACCTGTCTGGTTTTGCTGCCTTTGTTGTAGTCATTTGTAATGGTAGATGGCTATGGTAGATGCATATATTGTATACCATTTTCGAATATCAGAAGTAATGGTCATTGTTATATACTTGGTATTCTTATCCAGAGACCCACCACCGACCGTTGTAACGATACAGGACCCCGGTAGACTGACTGTCGTGCTCAATGGAAGTCTCTCTCCAGTAACCGTTATAACCACCAATGACATGATGAGATTAAAAGCAGATTTAAATCCTAACATCGCCCAGACGCGTGAGTTCTATTTTGGCACATTTGCGGCCTTATACACCATTTAGCTTTAGACTCTCAAGGATTGTAACAGTATCAGTTTCGAAACAGCTCATAGATAGATCGATGTGACAAAAAGAATATCAGAGTGAAAGTTGTTTCATTTCATTTACACGTGCCAAGACTAGTGTGTTTTGTCAAAGCCCCGACATTTCAAGGATAGTCAAATTGCCATCGGTAGATAAATTTCCATGTAAAAGTTATAAGAAACGAGTTTAAGCCATATGTTTGATGAAATACACCTGCAGAATACATGTATGCTTTATACCATGACTGTATTTTTTACTTGTAGGCACTCCGCCCTACACGGGCATATCACCTTACAACTGTATGGCTTGCAGCTCAACATCATGCACAACAGCTATAAAACTGACGGATCAAAACGGGTATGTGTGCGCTGATAATCAGAGAATAACTCTAACTGGTTGTAACAAACTTTGCATCATTTTTTTCAATACCATGCAGAAAAATGAGAAATTGGTTACCGGTGAGATCTGGCCTCTTTTAAGTGTTTAAAAAATAACCACTTACACGCCCCGTAGCAGCATAGAATAAGCAGAACTAGTTAAAAAAAAATGCAGTGCTGTTAAATGTATATACCAGATGTCACTGGTCTAGAGTTACTCAAAATATAGTCGATATAATGTGGTCAAATATAGTGCGGTATAGTCGACACATTTAATACATGTACACGATAACATGAAAACAATGCAAAGGGTGGAAATGCCATCACTAAAGTATACATAGAAAATAAGTTAATTGATCATGGCTTAAGAATGATGATGTTTCTTTGCAGCTGTGTGCGTATGGTAGGCGGTGCCAATGCATTTGCAGGAGAACCATTCACGAATACCCTATCCGGTGATGCGAACGGGGGAGTATTATTCACCGGGGCTTTCAGCCCCTTTACTTTCAGCACGTCGCTTAATTCAGCTGTCAACGACGTCGTCTTCACGTGCTCGTTTGACTATTGCGACTCGAATTCAGGTCCAGCAACATGTGTTGATGTAAGAGTATCCTTGTTAGACATTAGTTGATGTAACATAGAGATATATATACAGTGAAATCAACCACTTAATTTATCTAGTAAACTTTCAGGCATATTTATCGAAACGTCAAGTAAATGATCGACAGCCGGTCCATTGAAATATGTATTTTTTTTTTGTCTTGAAATAGAAAATTCACTCAGCGAATTATCAGATGCTTAATATCGTTTTTGTCATGTCATATATACTGTTTGGACATTCAGTACATTGTCAGAATGACAACCCTCATCTTCACGAGGTGAACAAAAACAAACATTCCCGTTTGCTGTTTCCAGCGCTGTGCTGCGCTAGGTCCCGGTACATTAAGGAAAAAGCGAGAGACAGCAGTGAAGACAGACAGTGCGAAAGAACGACAAATAAGGGCAGCTGGAAATCAGACAGAGGAAGGAAAGAAAGAGAGTTTTATCTCAGTGCTGATAAAAGTTGTTTCGAATTTCATGAAAACCGATAAAGGTAAGTGTGCTCTTGTTAATCATGTCTGTATTTGTACGACGTGAGAAAAGGGACAAATCCGTTTCTGATCGGTCTCTGTCAAGATGTCGGTGCGTAATTCAGGATTTGTGGATTGTATTTTGAAGTCTCCATCTTGATCTTTGATTTGAATATTTCGCAAATTTCGCTATCCAGGACTATTCATTCCTAATTGAGAACTTTTCTGTTTCATGGTCATTTCGTACGCTGGTAGAAAATAACGTTTTGCACTGTTTGTTATCCTTGGCTCTCGTTCACCCTGAGTTGGCGACATTTTTTTCCAATTCCTATGAAGGACATAATTAGTCAAGAAAATGGGAAAATAAAAATGTGAGATAAATAATTGTTATTCATATTAGCTCAAATCGAGAAAGATCACTCGATTGCATTTCTTGCTGCAAACGGCTGTAATTAAATAAACACACTTGCTCTTCGGTGTATTATAACTATCATGATGTGAGTGTGAGGCATACGAAGTGTTTACAAGGTTAGTTTGGTCTTGTCCGTCCCGCAGTTTCACCTTTCACAGTAGCATCATCAAGGGTAACACACAGGTAGCCTTTTATGTACTATTTGTCGAAAGGGAGAAGTGTCTCTCATTCTCCTTTTCTGAGAATAGAAAATCCGTCTTCAGATGAAGCTTAATTGGCAATAATTTATGGAAATCCACAGCTGGCTTCGACAAGTGAGTACCGTATTTTGAAATAAATAAATAATTTTCTTGATCTCGATGTTGATGACTGAAAGGAACACACTGCTTACGGTATCCTTAATCGAATTTTCTTTTTCATCTGAATTTAGTCGCATGAACCTGGACGTAACAGGCGTGTACTCAATTTTATTTGAGTTCTTTATGTGGTTATTCTCATAAATTTTTCAGATCCTGTAACAGGAGAATTTCACAAGCAGGAAAACAGACGAGCACAAGTATTGCGAGGCGAAAACTCAGGGCGTTGTGAAGGCTTTCAGGGTTTTCTAATCGGTGTCTGTATTCTGGGTACAACGTTGTTGATAGCCCTCGGCATTTGTATCTGCCTGTGTTTCAAGTTGTCGACTTATCGGCGTCCAGAACAGAAGAATAACAAGAAACTTGAAGGCAAAACGAACATGACGCTTCATTAAATTAACTGAATTGTGCAGGATCAAAGATATATGTTTCTGACGTTTTACTTCTGCTTGATGTACTTCAAATATTAAGTTCGCTTAGATCATGTGCATGTAAGAACTGACATCAGTGTTTCTGTCGGATTTACATACCGTATAGCGAATGCTTAACTCATCAGTGGACGTCCTCGACCACGTAAGAATGATATTTTTAAGCCAAATATGTTGTGTGCGTGTTGACTGTGTAAATCAATCGCTACAACCAGGTTGTTTGAGGGAAATCCGAGGTTAGGGAGGCTGGGTAGATATTACATTTGACTGTATCACAAAGAGTTATAATAAATCCATGAATGTATCTTGCTTATGTCTGAATGTTTCATCTTTACATCGGCAATAATTTAACTGAGATAGAACTTTAACTTCGTTTGCTATCTACGATGACAATATTTTGGAACTGTTTGTGTGTATTTTATTATGTTACCATAAATATAGATCGCTGTGTTTAACAAAACCCAGGCCTTGGATAGCAATTTTTTTTATATCCAGTGGGGCTTTGGTGACAATGAGCGGTTGTTATATGTTCAGTTGTTTGGAAAGTCTCACGATCACTGAAGACTGCTAATCTGCCACCGGTACAGCGGACAAGGGTCAGCAACTTGGTAATCAGCAACTTAGTAGCCAGTAACTTGGTAGCCAGCCACTTGGTA
This sequence comes from Acanthopleura granulata, assembly GCA_016165875.1. NCBI lineage: Eukaryota > Metazoa > Mollusca > Polyplacophora > Chitonida > Chitonidae > Acanthopleura > Acanthopleura granulata. The sequence goes on from JABBOT010000004.1 coordinate 20,417,383, forward strand.
GCAACTTGCCGGAGGTCGGAGATTTAGCAGGGCACTTCAATTTCCGTCACATAAATGATGTGAAAAATGGCGTTAAACAGCAATATGCACAGATACATAATTAGGATTGGGTGACGACCATTCCGGAGAATGATTATCTCTAAGATAATGAGGCCCTTCAGAGAGTCAAGTAACTCTAATCAACAATGATAAATTTATGAAAATTTATCGCCTCAATGTTGGGGTCTAAAATCTAGGGATTCTAAATGAATAATTCTCAATAGATTTAAAGACTGAACACAATTTAAGGCGGACAAAACATTCGGCATCTAGAAATCTCAAATCAATGTTATCCTTGATGGAGTACGCAGTGGTCAATCTAATCTGACCTCCCGAGATACTAGTAATTCGTTTTATTGGAGGTATGAACTTTGTCAACTCGATGTTGAAATAAAATACTTCAAGTAAGCTCCTAAAACGGCTTCCTTGTGGCTGGGAAAACGGTCATTACCCGACCTGAGTACTATAAAAGCTTAATGTGAAGCCTACAGCCTACAAGGAGACTTTCTTGCTGTAGCTCCCAAGGACATCAGGTTGGGTCACACATCCGGTTGAAGTCTTATATAAACAAGGAGTGTAAATGCCCAATATTTCTTCTTACTGATCAGAAAAAATTAGGCAGTGCACATATTTGGCTGTGCTGGTGATAACCTTTAAATCATGTAGCCCATACTTTTCACCATTCACCTCCCAGGGTGTTTCGTTTTCTTGGTGGGCGAGAGCTATGAACATTATCAACTCGATGTTGAGACAAAATTCTTCAAGTAAACTCCAAAAGGGACTACTTGTGGCTGGGAAAAAGGGTTCGACCACAGCTGTAGTCGTTGTGCGTTTTCAGTTCTACATCAGCTTTGTCAGTGTTGACACTCGACCCAAAGGGTGTGGTCTCCGCCACCCCGCCGTAAAATGTTTATGGGATCATGTTACCCTATTTTTACACCATAAAACAAACACTAACTTCTAGGTTGTATTGCTCCCTTGCCTTAACCATAGACATTGAATTTTAAGACTAAATATTCATTATGATCATTATCAAAACTGGCCAAGTGAGCGCCTATGTAGGTAAAAATTTTTAGGCACCCTGCAATACAAATATGTTAATGCAGACTGAGAAGTGTAAATGAGGACTGAATAAAAATGGGTCGCACTTCTCGATTTGTGTCCGACTGACTTAAAGATCAGTATGCCTCAAGACTTGGTTATCGGAAAAATGACCCTCCATTTGAACAAGTTTTAAAAAACCCTCAAACTAACATCAAATTCGTACGGGAAGGTTCCCTTTATTCCATAAAAATGGAATTAACTTGAGTTTTGGCATAACGTCAAATTTGGGACATAAGAATTGTCGAGGCCAACTGACGTTTAAGTAAATTGAAATTGACAGAATAGCATATCTTTCACCGAAAAGTAATTAAACAATGGTGATATAAACTCAAAGGGATCTCTTGCTTCTTTTTACCTATTAAGGTAAGCTGACAAGAGGCTGTATTTCATCAGGTACGTGTAACGATTCCGCAATTGTCATATTTCTTCGCTATAATGTAGATTTTTACAATAGCTTGACCACATTCATCTTGTCGTGTAATCCCATAGCCTTGATCTTTCAATATCATGACCCGGATTTTTGACCATGCTATAACCAAAGATTGTCAGCATCCTGACGCACCTTTCTGTTTTGAACCAATTCTTCTAAAATTAATCTGTCAATAGACATGGCTGTCCATTTGTATGTTCTGATTGCGGTTCAGAAAGGAGTTCTTGAGATGGGTACACAAGCTTAGCAGGAATTGGGCTTGTGTACCAGCTACTGAGAGCAGCCATTTATGTCACACGTAGGAGAGTTCATCAGTAACATGCAGGACTCTCCGGCTTTCTTCACATGTAAAACTGACTACCGTTGTATAAATGAAAAGTTTTGGGGTATGGCGTTGAACAACAATAAAATAAAATAAAAAAAAAACATGAGGTAGTTTGTCAAGAAACCGGATTTCTCTGGAAACGAAACCAGTTATCAAATAGTTCTCGCTGCTCTGCTTTTACTTTCAATGGTGTCTTTTATATTAGGTCCAGTCACATATTCTGGTTACAGGAAGATGCCCATTAACCTTCCAAACAAAACTGGGAACAATTTGACCAGTTACAAGCTATGAAGAGAGTTCATTGTAGGTTTTTTTTATCCCGATCACAGATCAACAAGAAAATGCCAAAGTAAATAAGAAAATATTAACATCATCAAGCATCATTATGTCTAGATTGTGGGAATTTTAAAATAATTCTTCAAGCCAAATCAAATTTTTAATGACAGTGAATTTGGTCAAGGTGAAAACCGACTAAAAATTTGCCATCCTGGGTTTTGGCTATGCCTTTTGAAGTGAATTGAACACAAAAGGTGGTAAATCCAATTTTAGGCCCGAGGAGCGAAACTATTGGAATTTCTTGGGGCTCTGAGTTACCTCTAATTTTAGTTTCTCATGATAATCGAGAGTAAGGCCATTCTGAGAATATAAGGTTTTAAACTGTTAAATGAAAGGTGAACATGAATCGAAAAGTATTAATTTTCTTGGGTTGAGGTCTGCTTTGTCGTTAACCGTGACCTTTATCAATCTACCTTGTTTGACACTGTAGGATTAACCTAATTAGAACGTGACAGTGTGACAATGTTTGATAGCCTTATCTTTTCCCAGTCTTTTGAAAATATCAAGCTTTGACCCTAGAGTCAGCCAGATGCTGGTTTTATACCGTGTCTTCTATGAAGACTTTATAGTCACTGGTTTTGAGTAGTTTCACTTGGTTAGAAATGGGGACCGTATCACCATCATTTTATATACAACAATGTTGACACGTCCTATTGTCAGCGCGATGGAGAAACTGCATTTCTGCTTTGCATTTGAAATACGTATCAATTCTGCATTCCATCTATAGAGTATTGGTTATATCCCCAGAACATCACTGAAACTGACACTTGGGTCTGTCTTATTGTATGCGTAAATGAGTGTTTAAAAATGGTGTTGTGACTGTCTGTTTAGAACATGCATTTTGTCTTACAGTTGTGAGACATGCAAATGTAAGATTTTTCGCACTGGAGACATTTCAGGCTTCATAGGATAGAATATGGTGAATACCTAGCTCTGAAAACATATAAGCCGACCCGACTTCGAGCCGTATACCTCAACCATTGTTGATTGATTGATTGATTGATGGATGAGTTTATCTGTGAAAGAAATAGACAGGGCCACGGGAAATAAACAGTGATTAAACTACAACCACAGTATTCCGGATGACACGCTGTAATACTCCTTTTCTCAAGACCTGACGTAAGGAACTTGAATTAAATGAATGTACGATTAGTTACTGATATCTTTCGGGTATCATATTTCTGACTTTTGGCTTACACTATAGCAAAAGTCTCATCTATACATGATGCGTGACCTTGAAACGTTTGATCATTATAAAACATGACGTCTTACTGAAATAAAATTAACTGATCTAACATAGTTCAGCATCATACACTCGACGAAGAGCATGACGTACATAGCAATATGCCCAATTCAACGGTATCACGCATTACCCCAAGACAAAAACTTTTTCGAGTTTTAAACGACAATAACATGTTTACAGGAAAGAAAAGGCGAGATAAGCATATAGTAGTCCTATTTTAGCCAAGCAAGGGGTTTAACTTAACCAAAAAAACCATCATGACGAGCTATCCACAGGGACCCGGTCCATCTTATCTGGTTAGATCGAAGGGCCTTTGCTCAAGATCTTTGACCCGTGACCAACTAGTCATTTCTCAACTAAGGGTCACCCAGTGTCGCTTGATTGACCACACTAGTCTCCAGTAGAAACGGGAAATGAGTGACGTGAAAAACTTTAACAGACTCACATTCATTTCATTCCTTTTACATGTCCGTCACTCCGTACAAACATAATTTTCCAAGGTTTTGTGTTTTAAGGAATGGCTCAATGCTTGTTTCATTTCATATCAACAGCAAGAAAATTTGCTCAAAACTAAGGATACATCAAACTAAAAAATTTAAATGTCAAACATTACTGATACCTTCAGCAAAATATGAGTCCCTAATACTCAAAAGCAGAGTATGTAAATTCCACAGGTAGGGGAATCAAAACTGACTTATAGATGCAGTGGAGTCCAAGCTCACCTGTTGGATAAAGTCTAACCAAATGTGTTGTTGATCATTGTTTGATGATATTCCTTAATAATGTATTTATAAAGTTCACAATTGACCAGGAAGTGTTTTAGGAACTCAAAACCAGTACAATTGCGAGGTAAGTCTGCTGTCCTTTGACAGAGTATAGTGATAAAGGCGTGGCTTGAGACACGATTGACATCCATTGTTGTTGTTTTCCGGTTGAGTGATCGTAATAAAGTCACTTTAGCCAAGTTACACAGGGAATGGCGATTACCCCTGTCCTCTAGGTCCAAAGTGTACTGAACCTTGGCTGCCTGGCTTGAGGAGATTTGGGCAGTATTATCAACGGTGCATAGCAGTTCTCAGGATCCTAACCTAGGTAGGTGCGCTTATTTACTTTTCACATAAATGCATTTCCATATCCAGTGTTTATTAAAGGTTTGAGACGGGTAACTTTATGTAGCGGATAAATTAGTTGGAACATTCATTTACGAAGAAATCATCATAGTTCATCTTCGAAATACTTTACTGTTTTCCGCACACGCCCTAGCATCAGATGACACGTTAAATGTCTTCTTTTTCTAAGTAAGACCATCATTGGAACAATATTATTACAGTGACAGATAATATTGTCTAAATAGTGACACCGCGGCTACCTTGAAACCCGATGTGGTTATATATAGGGCAACAACACAACATTCTAATGACATTGCAGGGGAGATTCCCGTCTAGTCCGATTCTCCCCGTTTTGTAGAGCTATGGAATTAGGCGTCGAAACAGACATTCGCATACTAACCGTTCGCCGTCAATAACCGCCAGATGGACGCACTCTGGCTTTATGTAGCAACTCTCTCGATCAGAATGTACAGCGGTACTTGGACTCAAAACTTTCTGACCAGATTTTAACGAGATTCTCTATTGACTAAATCAACACAACATTTTAAGTTATTCTAGTCCAGTGATGTCTAATAAATTCCAGTTAACTTCACCGCATGATTTTACCTAATTCTGCTTAAGCCATGGTGCTATCAGATTGTAAGTGGTTACTTTTTGCGAGAAAAGTTAATTTTAAATGCGGAGAAAACAGGTGAGCCGAAAGAAACCACCGCACATGAATACGTACGTGACAAGGCTCCTGACGAATGGCTATATGTGGCTTAAAATAAAGCAGTCTTTACAAATAAAGCATCTAAGATCTTAGATTTTTTTTAATATTAGCCCTGTCTTGTATTGTGGCCTTTTCCTGATATAAACCTATAGTGCTATTCACAAACCTGTAACTTTTAAAAAACACATTTAGAGCAGTGCAAGCATTACGTTCTCTTGGCAATGGGACACAACTTATTTACCAGTTGATTATTTTTTCTTTTTATTTGCAGATCTGCTAGAAGTCTTTATACACACCTTGTAATATGTGGGTCCCCAGGGTTTTTATCCTACTGGCTCTGTTTGCTGTAAGTTGAAATACGAAAATTGGTTTTATTGTTAATTGTTTTTGGGTCGTGAGGTGGTTAGGTGATACAGCATACATGTGGTAAAAGATCACTTATTTAGTGATTATGAGTGATTATGTGAAGCTAACTGTATTTGGCAATTGTGTGATGTTAACTGTAGTTAGTGATTATGTGATGCTAACTGTAGTTAGTGATTGTATCATGCTAACTGTAAAAACTTCACTTCAACTTTTCAAACATCTTTTTCCGGTGCTAAATTAAAAATAGATAAGAGACTAGTGTGGATTTACAGGGTTTTATTTCACTAAAGTTTTCTTAATTCTTCATTCCGTAATTCCTTTGTTTTAGGTCTCTGATGGCTTGATACGTGAGTAATTTTAACTTTTACATTCCATGAATAAAAGGCTAATAATTCTTGTTATATTTAAGTTTTTCACTTGTATGCATGTTCTATATCCCTTATCGCTATGTTCCACTTTCATCTGTGGTATTCTCTCAAATTTATCACCACCACCACTCCCTTTCCATACCTTATTAGTCAAGGAACTATATCCCTTTAAAAATTGCCAACTAAATATGGTAGTTATGTTTGATTTTCAGTTGGGAAAAGATGTTCGCGACTCGGCGGGAACTATACAATGACAGCAGAAGTTAACCTGGAAGGAGAATCCTTTGTATATATCACTTTTAAAGACAGCGGGAATAACAGGCTCAGAAACACTTGTGGGACCGAAGGTGGACAAATCACGGGATCCGGGACTGAGGCTGACCCCTACTCTGTGGAGGTCCACGTCAATCCTAACACAAACATAAATGTGGGCAATCCAGATTGTGGTCATGTGGCGGTAAGACCGAGACAATGCGACAGAATTATTTAATATTAGCCTAACATTAACTGGAAGCCAAAAAGTTGAAAATATCCAGTACTCCTCTCTAACACCATGTTATCTAATGGTGGTACCTCTTGACATCTGTGAAAGGTTTTGTTGGTCAGCCACAGGAAAGCATCCTCTAAATAACAACGATGTATTACTGAAACCGTTATTATCTTTAAACTTATTAATATACATTTACCTCAAGCTGGTCATGTTGTTCTAGGCTGGTACAGTGTTGACATGGACGATTTTGGTGGTGTATACCGAAGGCCCCTTCCCTGGCACTGTTGGACGCGAAGTAGAACAGATTTTGGAATGTAATTTCGAGTCATCAGAGGGAAATCCCTTTGTTGGTGTCTCCGTCAACAGGTAGGGAATATGTAAGTTATCTCCATTTCAGTCCATTTTAAACAGATATATACATCACTAAACCGATGTAACTTGAACCGGTTTCACCTTCTGCTTTTTAAGCCATGTTACATTTGATCATTTAAGGTTTTAACTAGTTCCATAACCACCATCGCACATCGATACAGAACAGCACTCACTCCACCCTTCCCAATATGCTGACATGTACACAAATTTTCTAGTGTCAGTATTAAATACATAATATAGCCAAAATGTATGAAACTTGCAGATTTTTTGCAGTGTGTTTTGTAGCTTTTAATATTCTCAATATAACATGCATACATGCTTTGTAATATTAGAATGTCTAGCTGACCACTTTCCCAAGAAACTTCATATTTTGCATTGTATTTGGTTTTCGTTCTTGTGTGAGGCATTTATTTCCGCTAAAATGTTGACAGCACAGAGGAACTGAAAACGGTGACACTGACGCAGACAACACTGGCCCTGGAGTTCTTAGTAATCAAGGAACAACTGGTTGAGTACGGGCCTACTGAGCCCTACCGACTTGGTGACGTCGTCCGCCTGCGAATACGAGCTGTCAATAGTAAGGTCCATGTAACACTGGCAACCGAGCAGTCAGCGTGGATAAACCCCATTCCTTGCAAAAACCAAGATGTGCCATGATGCTCTCCCCCATTAAACATTTCCGTAAACATTAAAATTATATACCAGTATTATGAATATTTCGACTTGGTAATCTTCTGAGGAAACGCTAGATTTTTATCTGATTGGTGGTTTAAGCGTTCCAAAAGAAAATGTGTATTTTTTATTTCACATGATCCTCAAGGTTTTTGTGAAGGGTATGCAAGAGTGGCGTATTCTGAGTTTCTTTCACAGACTTACCAATTTTTTTTTAGACTTTTCCATCAACTGACTGAAATGAACTTTCTGGCACTATCTAAACAGGGTGTCTCGCACCTGTACAAGAGAGTTTTCTGGCTGATTTGAACGCTATGCAGTATTCAGAAACATTGATATTAGTGACTAAAAATTATGCTCATTTGATGGGAGAAACAATCCATAGTGCACTAAAGATGGCAACAGTGGTTGAGCTAAAGGCGATCTCTTTACTGTCCAAAGAAAAAGAAAATGTAAATATTGTGTCGTTTTATTATTAGCGGTATTAGTTTAAAAATATTACAATATTTCATGTTTCATATTGCAGATATCACAGGATTATATGGATATAACTGTAGAGCATGCAACACGCCACTTTGTAATGATCTCACATTTCCAATCCTGGACAGCAATGGGTGAGTTAGAACGCACACGTTAAAGATGGAAAATAGAAGCTGTTTTCAATCGTTTTACAAGTTAAGTTACATTAGTAACTTCCTCTCCGGTCGTACGTGTGAAGGTGAGTACGGTGAAAAATAACAATCAAATAAATAAATCAGCCCTCTATTGTTAGATATATGTTTCAGGTGCAAATATGCGGACTTTACTAAAATCCTTGGAAAGTCATCAGCTTCCTTGCCCACGAAAATTGGTACCTTCATGATGGGTCATTTACAGGATAATTCCTTCGACTACTCCGTATACGCCGGTATGGCCTTCACCCAAGAATTCTATCTTTTCCGCTTTGTTGGCACCAATGACGTCTATTTCACCTGCAATGTGGGATATTGCAGTGACCCGGCTGACGACAACTGTGTACAGGTAAAACCATTTAAAATTTATAAACTCCTTTCTTGGCATGGGTGAAATACTCATTCACATTTTCAATAAAGGAAATGGTTTCACAGTAAAAGAGGCACTTTTAAATCGACAGTAAATTCAACACACTCAAGGACTAGTTTGTCTCTGAAATTAAAATATGAGGCTAAATATGGGGAAAGCTCATAGAAAATGATTGACACCAAAATTTGCCTCTGGTTAATAAAAATAAATTATAATATATGAACATAGAATTAATCTCAAACGGTACGGGTAAAGGTAAAAATGAAGCCCAAAATATATAGGCTACATAGTCCTACATTAGATGTTATATCGATACATTTGATCCCTTTAAATTTGACATTGGTTTTACAGGTTATTACGGCAAAAGCTAGTGTGTCAAAGGAATTCCAACAAATGCTTTCACTTTAAGTTTCTTAAATTCTACAATTAGTACAGTTCTTCTGAAGTAAATGTGGATGGAGTGTGCATTCTGCATCATAATTATGTCTAATTTCACTTAACCTGAACGATGAGTAGTATATCCATAGGGTAGAACAAGATAGCAAAGTTGGATAAATGAGCAGTTACAAGTGAGATATGATTTCTTTATTTTTATTCATTCGCCTAAAACATTCCTTGTGGTTTTCCTGCATCGTTGAAAACTATTCACAGCTTCTTTCTGCATGAATTCGTCCCGAATTTCTTGTTTAAATACTTTCTTACATAATAGAAAGGACTACAACAGAGAAAATAAAACAAGAACAGCTACGACTGTGATAGGTAGCAAAGGGCCACATGCTAACCGGGTCTCCTGTTAAGGGTTTATTGTAACTTCCTGTAAAGACATAAAAAGTAGCAACATATACGCCCACACGGCTTAAGCGTCACATGAAGTGATGTTACTTGCAATTTAACAGACGTGACTGTTTTAGAATAACTCAAAATGTTGTGTTCACATTTAATGAAGAATTAGATGAAAACAATACAAATAAATGATAATTCAAGCCGTCATCGACAGCAGAAACAAATGTTTAGTATGTCTGAAGGCTTGGGTTTCAGGTCAGACTTAACAATATTTCATTCATATGAAGGTGTCCTTAGAATACATATATAACGTGTCTTCTTGTGGCAGGGCGAGTCCATACCGCCATGGTGCTCCCTGTACTGGAGCATCATGTCGAAGACACCAGACATGACACCGAGCCGTCCAGTCGTTTGCTTGTTCTAACCTCTTAGTGCTGAGCGCCAAGCGAGGCATTGACAAGTGCCATTTTAAAAGACCATGGTATGACCCAACCCGGGACTGATCCCAGATTTCCCGAGCCCATGGCTGACGTTCTAACCACCAGGCCACCGAGGCGGTCCAAATGATTTTGTGTTTTAATTTATTTATTTTTTAGCATATTAAATGCTATCCCAATTTTGCCACCCCCCCTTCATAATTGGTTGTATGAATTTCCGCGTGATCAAAGTGTGTCTTAACTCTAGACCAGTAACGTCTAATAAACTGCATTTAATATCACTTTAATATTTCTTTTACCTAATGCTGCTAAAACCATGGTTATACCGGACTTAGGTTGTTACTTCTTAAACATTTACTTGAACAGTTAGAATAAAATCCTAACTGAGGTAAACTGACAAGTGGCCGGATTTCCCTGGTAAGGAATCACCATTTGTCAACTACCACATTGTCGTCGCTGCTCTGGCTTTACTCTCTGTGGTCTTTTACATAGGACATGATTTGTTGTCGATAATTCATTTGTATCACAGCCAGCCCATGATAACCCGGTTTGTTTGCTTTCCGTAGCACTGTTCCGATGCAAGAAGGCGGAAGAAAAGAGAGGCATCAACCGAAACGGACGACAGACTTGTGTCAGTCATTAGAGTTGAGGGAGATGGAGAAAAGCTGACTCTAGGTAGAGTTAAAGTGTTCCTTTATAATATCATTTTGTGTGTCGGATGAGGACTGTCTTCACGCCGGCTTTATTTCTTTGGTCGCCATAATAAATTTTAATTTAGATCACGGCATTATGAAAGCCAACAGAGGATTTTTTTATTACCTTGCTACTCTCGACTTTTTCTGAAACAAGGTAGTGAAGCAATATGGCAACTCGAGTTTGTCAAGCGAGTTGCTGCCTCGACATTTGTAGTGCAGGGATAAGTGTTGAGAGAGTGAGGTAACAAGGCAGACAGGTAGCCAGGTAGCCAGGCTGCGAGGCAGCCAGACGATGAGGTGGCTACGCAGCAAGGTAGCAACGCAGCGAGGTAGCATGACAACAAAGTAGTGAGGTAGTGATGCAACAAGGTAGTAGGGAAGTGAGGTAGCAAGGGAGAGTAGCAGAGGCGTAGTGAGATTGTAAGTTTTTGAGTCAGTGAGGAATTGAGGCAGTAAGAAATAGTCAGCGAGTGTAGTAAGGTAGTAAGCTAAATGACCGAGGCAAAGAGGTAGCGAAGGGTCGTCTATTGAATTCGATGCTGTGGTCAGGTTAGGTCTCTATGATACCGGAGTGAAAAGGTTAAGTCCTCGACATTAGCCAGGTTCCTAACAAATCGTCTGACTTGAAGCCACAGCCAAGCCACTGCTGGATTCGAACGCGCGACCTCATGTTATCGTTTACAAGACAAATTGTTTCACATATTCCTGTGAGGACTGCTGTTTTAGGTTGTATTTTAGAAACTGGCGATTAACCTTCAAAACCCTTCATGGTGTACGATTGGTGTACAAATGTCTGACTCGACGCTTAGATTGTAGATTTGTTGATATACAACACTTGAATTTTGAAGTGAGCCTTCGTGTAATTGGTAACCGTGAGTATCGATGAACTCACTGATCTTAAGCAGTTATTTGAGTTAGTTGTGCTGTTCACAGACATACTCAAGATTAAATACTCCACGTATTTAGTAATTCTATACTCATATTTACGAGGCGACATAAAGTATTTCCTCACGGGTCATAACACAAGTTAATAGACTGCACTGATTCATTTCAGATTACCCTGTCACGAGTGAACTGCATAATGATAGAAATAGAAGTCTCGAGGCCATTAACTGCATGGAGACACCAGAGTATATCGGAGTTATGGCCGCAATTGGCACCATGGTCTTTGGAACATCCATTTTGGCTCTAGCTTTTGGATTCAGAATCTCCGGGATGAAGTCTTAATATCAAATCGGCATCATTTCAGCATATTTAAACATTTTGCAACTCATATATTCCAAGACTGTGGGCTTGGTCGTAATATACTATAAGATTTTAATCTTTCATGTCTTCATTCGATTTTTTTTCCTTTTCGAGGTGTTCCGTAGACTAACCTAACCGATGACCTTCCTATATATGACGCGATGATTGTCTCACGCACTTTGAGCATGTTTTGTTTGAAGGGCTCGACTGCTGCAATCGGTAGGTCGTACAAAAATACTGACATATGTGGATCTATCTTGCTGTCAAAAATGACGAAATGGCATATTCATTTCTACATATACTGGTTATTTGAATGAAATTCCACAAAAAAGGCAAGTAATTTTAATCATATCGGCGTGCAAGAATTCGGTTTCAAGTGTTGCTGAAATCCCGAGTCGTTCTGTATATAATTCGTCAATCTTGGCTCATGTGAATCTTGGGGTCATGTGCAGTGTGATACATTAGGTACGTTTTAGACATATCTTCGGGTATTTACAACGTACAAGACTTGAATGAATGCAAATAATTCTAATGTCCTAAAATGCTTAACACTATCGGTAGCTAGTAACATATGTTTATCGGTGTGGATGGTACGGAAGAAGTCAAAGTCATTGGGATTGTGAGTTAGAACAAAAGCAAGTACATCTCCAATAGACTATGGTAATCTGGATGAAGTAGTTACACTGTTTCATAAGTAACAATCGTGCAAATTATTTTGTCTAGAGTAAACAGAGCTTGTGTTTCAGTGCAAGGAGGTTGGCTGGACTTGCTATCCAGGTATACTGTTTAGCGTTTGTAAGCTTGTAGAATGATTCTGTAATTATTTGTTATTTTCACGAGTGATGGGTACATCAGAAAGTGGAATTTCATCAAGATTAGTCGTCATTTTGAACATAATATGTGGGTCAAGATCAATTTTATGTTAAAAATGTTGATTATGTTACCTCTTTTTCCTAGATTATGAAACAATCGTCTGAATGCCTCGTGGGTATATTTCACAAACTTGTGTTCTTGATTCTGACAATACACATGTATGTGTGTTGCTGAAAGAAATATTGTCTTTATATTTATCATTCCAGTTATCGCGTGCTATATAGGGCTGCCCATATTAACTCAGACATTGGGGCACTCAGACATTGTATTCACTATTCTGTTGGATAAGACTATATTTGTTATTGATTATAGTCCGCATTACGCGTCATTGCTGTAAAAAGAATTTTGGTAGTAATCGTTTATTTCTAAATGAGTAACTTTCCATCATTTACCTTCATGTATGAAAGGTGTATTGGTAAAATATTTGTATTGTATCAAATAAAATGCAATTTATGTATAATCTTACAAGGTCATTATGTTTGCTTTATTTCTTTTTTAGTCATTTTTCGATGGGTTTGTATTTTGTCAACTTGTGGCAAATAATGAGAAATTTGCTACCTGCTCAGGTAGTTGTCTGCTTAAAAAGGTAAAAATTTCAGTGGTCAAGTTTGAATCTTCACTAGCCTATGATAATTCGGATAACGTTGTTACAGTGTTTCATAAGTAACAATCGTACAAATTCTTTTGACTGGAGTAAAAATAGCTTGTCTTTCAGTGTACTGAGTGTGGCAGGGCTTGCTATCCAGGTAGACTGTTTAGTGTCTGTAAGCTGGTAGAATGATTCTGTAATTACGACGTATAAGATGTGGTACGTTGAAATGGATTGATGACGTGGCAAAACTTACATGGCTGCACCGAGCTTTCATTTCAAGTATATAATATATATCATCCATGCATATTTATTGTGGCTTTGCAAAATGTAAAAAACAAATAAGACTTGTATCTTTTCTGGTGTAAATCATTTTCCACGGAAAAACAATTACGGTGAATGTGCCCTCAAAATTCCTAAAAATATTTCATATCTTTTCGATTTGCAAAAAATATGATTGCATGAACCAACATGACATTTCACATAGATAGATTAGAACTCTCCAGCTTGACATCCAATTCACAAAAATAATTTGGTTCACATTATCATATTTTTATTATGATGCGAATTCCCACTGGAAAACGCCTTAAAATAGCAAAATCTGCTCTTGACATTACTCCTGATTAAACATAAATCACACCACTCCATATTTCACACATTTATTGCATTGTAATTGTACTTCACATGCAAGTTGTTTTTCTTTTCTGGACGAAAAAAAGTTCTTCTCGCCATCTCCCATCATGTTGCAAGGGATCCTTTACGGTCTAATAATTTTATCTTATTCCGATTATCTGTATTTATTTGATAAGTATTTTACGTCGTACTCTTGAGTATGATTCAAGTAGGAAACGTATGTCTCCGAAAGGCCTGTCCTTAGCGACGTCTATCTAACAAACTTTGGAATCTGCAGCCTTATTAATCAGAAACCAGTTCCCTACCACAATAACAGCCCTTTATAAGAAAACGTCAGCGAGAATAAAGCGCATCTCGGCAGAAACCTGGTCCTTTCATCTTACTCATTACCGCCTATGCTCAATGCAGGGAGTGGTGAGACTGCTATCAAAGACTGGCTTAGTTATATACACTGTTCGTTCTATCCATGCAGATTTCCACAAACCAAACCATTATGTATCCCCTATGTCCGTTGCTTTCATATCTTTAGTAGGTGAAAATAAAAATTCTGTAAACCTTTTAGGATGTCTCCCCCTCACCCCACCCAGCCACGTCGAGTTCAGGTCAGGTCATGCTATAAGCATGTTAGTTACATAGATTTTTGAACGCTCCATACAACCTTTTCTGAACAGGATCTTGGCGCATGTATAGTTTATTCAGGGCATCTTCACCAAAAGACTCAACGGAGCGAAAATAGTGTACCACATACAGGTCCATTCAGTAGCCTGTGAATGTTTCCTATGTTGTAAATACACAAATTTAGCACTGAGAAGAGTATATGACCCAAGTTGTGTTGTATGCAGTAATAGAGGAGGTCGGAAAAACTGAGTGTGTTGAGTACGTCATGGAGCTTCTCTAATTCCCATGAGCAAGATTTGAAGATTAACATTCAGGATTTAGGTGTCGGTAAGTTTTATTTGTTTTTGTCTCAGACTTATAACATATACTGTATAATTCATTGTCACCCGAATCCCAGCATCTATTACCAGATAAATCACTTGTTAACTGATTGGAATATATGTGAATATGTTGGTTAAGCAAACATTTGACATTTAACAAATGTTGGATCTTATTTTATTTTTTATTCTGTTAAGCCACGTAGAAAAATGATTGCATTAATACCGTTATATCTAAGTAAATAATTGCCCTTTGTAATGCATACTAACATCAAAGGATTTGACCATCATTAAGGCTTAACGTAAACCATCGCATCTATTACAGATGTTTATATAATAAACTAAGGTGACTTCACTCGATAACCCGAAGAGAGTTGTTACAGTTTCCCCGTGATAAGTGGCCTACTCACTCATCTCAGAGTTTTTTTTGTTCATCAGTAAATTGATAACCGTTCAACTTTCTGATAACTGGGCACGCGTTATTCCCCTTAATCGTCCGCATAATGACTTAGCAGTATGGCCATCGTAGATGTCATATCGTTTTGGTATACGGCAAATTATTTCGCCTTTCATTATACTGGAACATGCTGCAATGATTTAATTCTATATTAATATATAATAATATATTGGCTTAATTAACCTCGGATTGTAGTGAATAGATATTATATACATATAAATATATATTGTCCTGAGTGTATATATACAAATATATCTCGATCTTTAATGGATGACCAGAACAGTATCAAAGTGGTGCATGCGGATCGACCACAGAGTATCTTACATTGTTTGTTTGGTGGATTGTGGAAATTCTGAGCCTTTCGTTTCTATTATTTGTCAGGACTGCGTCAGAAATGAACCTCTATACAGTCTACATTGCCGTGTCTCTTTTTGTGGTAAGTGCCTTGACATACATTATAATAATAAATGTCTTTACACTTTATACTTTGTAGTGTATATTGTTAACCTTACATTTTATTACCCCCTCCCTTTCTTTTCTATTCATTAGTGTTATAAAATAATTACCATAAATACTAAATCTGTGTAAAAGATCTTATATTTTGGTAATAACACTCGTGGAGTGATTATCAAGTGAATGTATAACGAAATATTAATGTTAACTATTCTAGAAAACTATGATTATCAAATATAGATGAATAATGTGATATCAAATATTTTCAAATCAATCTTGAGTGGTTCATTGGTTTTTCTAGCTGCATAATCAAAATCTCGATTCCTGAAACATCTCTCACTCCAAAAATTCATAAATATAATTTCCTGTCCCTTTTCATGTTGTATTTAAATTTTTGTTTTTAAATGATTTTAATAAAAACTTTCGTTTTCTTGTTTGATTTACATTGCAGACAGCTAAGGCAGTACCCAGCAGTAAGTATACAAGTGAATTGTCAGTTATGACCTAATGATAATGTAGCAATTAAATGTCGCACTTACTGTCGCACTTA
The DNA here is from genome assembly GCA_016165875.1 of Acanthopleura granulata. NCBI lineage: Eukaryota > Metazoa > Mollusca > Polyplacophora > Chitonida > Chitonidae > Acanthopleura > Acanthopleura granulata. The sequence continues at coordinate 20,433,640 of JABBOT010000004.1, forward strand.
ATGTCGCACTTATAAATACGAGTGAACTTGAAGAAAGCAGGAAAATGTCTGTTCCTATTATACTATTAATTATTGTACATTCTTTGTCAGGGGAGGATAATTGTTTGGCCTTAAAATTAGTCATCCATTTTTCCAGTAGGGAAATATAATCATTTCACTAATAGTTTTTATCTCTCGATTTCTTTTAACAATTGCACTTCAGTTATTGAAACTATCTATCACTTTCTGTTCACAGTAATAGTTGAATGCAAGGAAGAAATGGCTAACTATGTCATGGAGGTGGAAGTGGTAATTCCAGACGGAGAAGCCTTTAAGTACATATCATTTGTTGGAGAAGATGGAAAAGAGTTGGACAACTGCAGTACAAAAAACAATCAGATTACAGGATCAGGAACAAATGCCGACCCCTATACTATTTCCATTAGTATAGACCCTGATACCCCTGACGTAGGCTCAGTTGACTGCGGATTTGTTCGTGTAAGTTTTCATTGCAAATACCACCAATAGAGCCAATTATCAGCTATGTATGGAGTGGGATATGAAAAGTAACTCAGAGAAGTTTTCCCTGGGTTGTCTGAAATCGGAAGACTTTAAAAGAATCAAAACTTATGGGCAGTATCTTGTCTTGACCCTCATCATTGTTCAATAGACCAGTCTCAATGCCAATATATTTATAGTTCTGAATCAACACAATAGCCAGAAGACCACTGGCATGATTGACACTTCGCTCTTCTACGGTTATACTTCTGACACCGGCTCTCCCTGTATAGCCATGAAAAAAGCTCTTAATTGCTTATGCTTTGGGTTATCATAACACATTAAATACACTGATTGAACGATGCAGATGTATAGTCAGTTGGATTGGGAATTCTGGGTAATATTGTGCTTGGTTGGGGTCTACAAAATGCTTGATGCATAATTCTGTTTTAGCGGGAAAATCATAATCATAGTCCCGTTAGGTTTAATTAAAATCGAGCAATTCCAGACACTCTATATAATTTACTCCAGCTACCAGTCATTCTTAACACCATAAAACCAATCTGATTTCGTATGTCTTTAAACCAAGATCCCTGATATTTGGTTATCTATCTGATATTTCGAATTGTTTATTTATTTTCGGCAAATCAAATAAAATCAAATAACATAAGTACAAACTCGTAAACGGAATAGAGCATCAATTAAATAGACAAATGAAATGAAATAGATTAAATAAATACTACATAAATAAATAAATAAATAAATAAATAAAAGGAAGAGTAATGACGGTTGGTGCATGTAATTTTTAACACATGCGCTTTGCAATTTCGAGTCATACTTGAAAATACGCTAAAATGAAATCGATCTCTTTTCAGGTGGATAAAAATTACACATGGATAATGAAAATTGTGCAAACAGATCCTCCCATTGGACGAGGTTTGGAGTATTCATCGCGCCTCACATGCGATTATGGTGATCCAGCTTCTGTCATCATGGTCGACGACGCGTACGTACAACTCATTTACGTACTATTAATTTATTACTGTCCAGTAATTATTTGTTGTGTTTAGACACACCAAATGGAGATATAAATAGAAGAATATGTCTTATATATATATATCATTTGCATGTTGCATTCAGATAGGTGCATTGTTTTGTCACAGATCTGAAGAGATTGTGTAAAGTGGGCCCACTGTTTTACAACACCTGCAAAACCTTATTCGTAATTCAATCAACTGTGGGTTACGCAAGTAACTCAGTGGGATATTATCTCGCGGTTGGTAAACAAAATGCATAAAACATTGACAAGTTTTCACTGACTTTAACGTTTTCAGAGGCGAAAACATCACACGAGTAGACCTAATTCATGTAACGAAGACCGTGGAACTAAGCGTTGTAAAGGAGATGTTTGACGAATATGCTCTTGGTGAGCCCTACGTCCTCGGTTCCAGGGTACGACTAAGAATACACGTTATGGAAGGTAAGTAATGTCCATTCTGTTACTGACATTCCCCAACTGAATGGGCAATGTAAGATGTTTGTAGCTTTAAGGAATAAGGTTATTTCCCAACATCCTCCTACCATGTAGAACGGTAACGTTCTCTATTACCTATAGAGCTTCAATACTTAAGGGATTTTCTCTCAGGTGCTAGTTTAAACCTGAGTGTTCAACCTGAGTGTTTAATGTTGATACTCCGTTAGGTGTCCTCTTGCCAGACTTACTATAATGGCCTCAGTCGGAAATGCAATAGCCCTTCCCGAGTGAGATAATAGGTTTCCAGCTGGTTATCTATGTGAAGAGTTTTTACGGACGCCTGAAGAGGTGCATGAGGAGAGGTAATTTTCTTGGTCTCTTTTCGTGCTTTTCAACTTATAATCCTTGTCACAATCATATAAGTCCGATATTGTTTAAATCGCTGTAAAACTGTATTGAAATATAACAGTATATTCCCTTTGTACTTCCATTACCTCGTTTTGATCTTCAGCGGGCACGGGAGTTTATGGTTACAGCTGTGATGCATGTAACACACCACTTTGTGATCATCTGGTCTATCCACTCGTTGATGCGGAAGGGTGAGACATTTATCCTTATACTTATTTTCTGCGAACATAACTTTTAGAAATACATGCAAATCCACGAGACAGGTAAAACTGGTAACTACATGTCTTTGATATAAGAAGTCAAACTTCAGGTAGCCTTCATTCTCCAGTTTAGAAAACACCACTATCACGGTCACCGTCAGAGTTGTACTGATTTCAGTGTTGTCTGGTTTCTTTGTTCAGATGTGAAACTCCGTCTTTCACGTCAGTCCTTAACGGTGAAGTACCAGATACTCCAACGGGCACGTTCATGATCACCAACGTGGCGTCTCACGAAGGAAAGGCTTTCACCAGAGAATTCTCCCTCTTCCGGTTCACTCTTACAAATGAAGTCTATTTCAGATGCAATTTGGGATACTGTGCCGACAAAGCAAATCAGTTCTGCTCAAATGTAAGTATGGGTTAGGAGAACAAGAAATTAATAAACCACTGAAGTCTTGCAAATCATAAGGGTAAGGTGTTGACACACGAGGTATACGGGTTCAATCCCAGTAATTGCTGAGGTAATTTCCTTGATGATACTAAGCGGTCGACTGCCGTTGGTGCAGTCAAGTATTCGCTGAGGAACACGTCTTGTACCAGTCTGGCCAGTTCTAGACTAATGGCTGGAATAAATTGCATTTAGCATCACTGCATTTTTACCTGATTCTGATAGAGCCATTGTGTTAGGGCGTGTGGAAGTTGTTATATTTAAGCATTTACATGAACAGTTAGATTAAAACCCTAACTAAGCTAATAGTTAGGGTTTTAACTACCTGACTATACTGTAACAGGCAAAAAACACCAATCCGCATCTTGAAATGGAATACAAATATCTTGACCTAGCTTGAAAATACATGTATCTGAATAAACGATTAATTCTCTTAAACAAAGCTCAAGTATTCTGTGTAAGAAAATTATGTAAAGCAAAGTCATAAAAGAGCCGCTTACATTAGTGGGGCGGGCAGCATGACCTTGATGTCATTTTATTGACGTCACTTGTTCCTTTCTGGGCTCATCACAATGACGTCACATTAAAAACACTATGACAGAACAAAAGAAACTAATTCATTGTAACATTTCAGACGTAGCACTACAATCAAATTTGGACATAACAATGGCACTAGGTCCTGCTTCACACTAGCACCACCACACGGGATTAAAAATGTGCCGCATTCCCATTGTTTTAGCTCAGGTGGGGGTAAAATTAGAAGTATTACTTCCCTCTACGGATATGTAAATCTTTGAATTGTCCTTGTAGCACTGTGCCATCGTGAGTGGTCTCCGACGGCGAAAGCGGTCCTCTCCCAAGGGTGTCAGTACAGGTGACTGGATGGTTAGCGTAATAACTGTAACAGGAGAAGGTGGAGAGCATGTCATTGGTAAGTTTAAATAAGAAACTAAAGCATAAACTGGTAGTTTGCTGGCGCACATTTCACATCTGATGTGATTCCAAGTACGGTGACACACATTTCAGATCAGCTGTAAGTCAAGGCCCGGAGCCACACATTTCAGATCTGCTTTTAGTGAAAGTACGGTGCCACACATTTCAGATCTGCTCTGAGTCAAGGTATGCTGCCACACACATTTCACATCTTCCGTGAGTCAAGGTATTGTGCCACACATTTCAGACCTGCTGTAAGTCAAAGAAAGGTTCCAAACATTTCAGATCTGCTCTGTCAAGGTACGGTGCCATACATTTCAGATCTGCCTTACATTAGTGGGGCCGGGTGTGTCAAGGTACGGTGTCACACATTTCCGTTGTGACTCAAGTCATTTGTAAAGCAGTACAGTTGTCTCCTGAGCTTCGACAGCTGAGATGTTTTTACCTCTTTATAAGAAAATCCTTTTATAAAAATTCTGTTATATTTTTTGCAGATTACCCGGACGGACTGAGCAGTGGAGACTATCCAGAAGTGAAGCACTGTATGCAGGAACCTGAATACATTGGGGTGCTTGCCGTGTTAGGAACAGGGTTTCTGGGATGCATTTTGGTGGGATCATTAATAAGCCACAAGCTGTATTTGAAACAGGAAAAGAAAATGTAATTACTTGGCAAAGTGAGCTAAATCTGGCAAGCTGCTCTTTTTAAATGTACTAAGGACCAGCCCTCCTTTTGTGAATCGCTAATTGTGGACAGGGCTCGAGAAATATATATAAAATGTACAGGCCATATGATCGATTTTGTGGCAGAATCTAAAACTTCGAGCACAAAACTGTACTGGATGTGGCTAAAGCATTTTTGATTTTTGTTTCCATTTTAGTCTTTGTGTCCCAATTTTCTTTACAATGATTAATTAAAAATAAAGTTTGTCTCCGTATCTCTCCCTCTGTTTATAATACTTCCACTGAAAAGAATCTTTCACTTGATATTTAACGATGGCTTCCGAATATACATGACTCGGAAATTGAGAATCAGGTTTACGACAAACAATACCTGTATCTTGTAATGGTGCAGACATATGTGACATGTTTCATGTCCCTGGTGTACTCGCTTACTCTGTCTGGTGAAACTCTCGAGTAATTAAATCTAAGCCACCATAATGGCGCGTTCCATGCTGATAATCCCAAGATAAAATTCCAAAACAACCTAAAACACCAGTTCCCGGAGGAATATGTAAGAAATAATGCATGCACAGTAAACAAAGCTGACAACATCTAAGACAGAAGCAGGGAACAGTTTTGGAGATTCTCGCCATCACATCCACTTCAAATTTCAAACTCGTAGTCCGTACATTATTTCCAGGTCGAATACATGTACAATATAGGTATCTAACTCGTCTGAATGACGAAATTTTGTTGTATTATTACCGCACGGTCGGACGAACTTGAAGAAAAAAGAACAGGTTTCCTTCGTGAGTGAGTGAAGCAGGGCCATTACATGTACCTTCTGATGTACCGCACAAGTTCAAGACCCATGCTTTCAGGTTCTTAGAACCATACCAGAACAAGCGCGGAAACAAGTCAGACCACACCACAACCCAGTACTGCTAAATACTTCAGATCAGTTTGAATGGTTTTACACAAGGCACCACATTTCATGCCAACCATATCATTTGATCCCAAGTGAACAAATAAAATACTTGGAGGCGCTGAAAACCTTAATTTAGCCGCAACTGTAGGCCTCAACGAAACCAACTTTCTACCCCTCTCACAACTGTCTCACAAGCCAGACAAGACGAAATCCCATCTTGCCGAATCCTAAGTTGTCTTATCCAAAGTCACCCAAATATCTAATCAATAAAATAAGAGAAAAGGAATGGAGAGATGGTTACATCATAAATCAAAACAACAACCCGTAACAAAGCTTTAGGTAAAAGGGATGATGTTCGAAGGCTGATATTATGTTGATATAGTATTGTTAATAGTCACACCTGTTGCAAGACTCTTCGTGTTTGTACGTCTGATAAGCAGCAGATATCCACCAGCCCCATAGTTGAATGGTGTCGGAAGAAACGCCACACTTAGCTGCTAATTTAGCCGCCCCTATACGAAATGAGTGCGATTTAAAAAGCCCAAAGTCGTATCCTAAAATCTCCGTGGCCTTTGTTGAGAACGGCACTAAACTGATACTGCGTGAGATTGGGATTAGAACCGTCAATGACTAAAAAAGATGATACCCACTTTGCGGTTTTAATTCTAGAAAATATGACATACACGTCGCTGGGCATATATTAGACATGTTGCCTTGTGGTATACGTAAAATACACGATTCTCCATGTTGATCAGTTTGGGAACACCTGACAACTATCAAGACATTTATCACCATTTACATCTATAACAGAAATGTCACCCTACTTGAGTGGCCTATGCTCAGTAAACTTACTCGCAGGCACTAGCTCACCCACTCTAAAGAAACCAAGGAAAGCAACTGAAAATACTGCCTTAAACAGCGAGGCTTCGTATGGTGAGACACACACCTTATCCAACGCGTAGCGGACTCTCACTAGAATATCGGGTGTTATTGGTGCACTGTTATCAACCTGAGGCTATACTCTATTCATACCCTCTAGCAATGCCTGGGTAGTATCTGTCACCCCGAACATCTTGTGTTGGAAACCAGTAAGAACTTTACCTAGTCGTTCTTACTCACTGACATAAGCCACTAAATTTTCAACAAGGATCGGCTACTCACCACCCAAACTAAATTCTGTTCTAAATTTTTGAAGTGAGGACAAAACATTGGTATAAACAAATCTTGTGGTTAGGGAGGTGCCCGCATCAATCTGTGTCTGAGCTAGCTCTTGAAGATCTATCAGAACTCCTGAGGGATCACTGTTGGAAATTCGTCGGCGCTAGGAGCCAGTTTTCTGAGCTTTTGCCACTGTAAACAAGAAATTGCATCAGTAATCATATTTTTGCATTCTGGTACGTGTTCCGCTGTGAACAAAATGTTCAGCTCAAGGCATTTTAAGGTGAAACTTCGAACTAATGCCATAACATTATATGAACGAGATATCTTTTAATAGATGCTATTAATGATGTTTACAACAGCTTGATTATCCGATTAAAAAATCATTTTCATGTTTGTCAAAGCGGCTCTCCATAGATGCACTATCACATAAATCGGAAAAAAATCCAGCAAAGTTATATCGGACAAGAGACCTCCAGATCAACTACTTTTCGGACAAATGCCATATGTCTATTTGCCTCGGTAATAACCCCCAAAGCCCCTACCTTCGCCACCTGCGCGTTCTGCGAAGAGTTGAATGAGAGTGCAGGGCGTATAGGTCAACAAAGTTAACAAAATTCAATGAACCTAACAGTGACTGGACTTGCTCACGGTTAAGGTTTCCAAAATTATTGACTTGGCGGCTTTTAACCTTATCTCAGGTATCCGTACCAACATGTCTTCAGTATCAAAAAAGTTTAAGGTCTAAAAAAGTAATACTGGGAGCCGGGCTTCCGGTTTTATCTTCAGTCAACGGAACACCCAAATAACCCCAAATTTCTGCAAACATATTTAGACACATGGTACATCTGGAAGAATTTTGAGGACCACCGAAAAGGATATCATCTAGGTAATGTAAAATATCTTCGTGACAGTAATCTTAAATTGCCAATTCTGAAAAGGAGGGAAATTTCTCAAATTTAGCACACGAAACAGAACATCCATTGGCAAGCATTTGTCGACATAAAATTTGTTTTCAAACGAGAGACCTTATTGATCAAAATCTCTAGGCCAAACAGGGAGTAAAAGGCACGCTGATTTAATATCGGACCTTTGCCAGTAAAGTCCCTTTTCCAAGCTTCTGAACCATTTCTTTAGCCCTGTCAAAGCTAGTATACGTTACAGCACAGTGCACAGGGTCAATAGCATCGTTGACAGAATGTTCGGAAGAGTAGAACAAGTGGTGAATTGAACGAAATTCATCTGGACGTTTTTTTGAAGGATCCAGCCCTACAGGAGATACTCGCAAAGTGGATAAGGGTGGGGGGGGGAGGGGATAAAAATGGACAAGTAATTCTCCCAAGTTTAGTATTTTTTTCTATTTTTCTTCCACTATTTCAAGACTTTCATTGACAGAAGACAAATTTTTAGAATCAATAGGATAGCAAATTTAAGGTTAAAGTTCTTGGGTTACAGCTCGATATGGGAATTTCCCAAGCAAATTATAAAGAAGTCGGAGCGGGATTTGGGACTTTCCTACACTGAAATTCTCCCCCCCCCTTCTGTTCCCATAGAATAGCCTGATATTTTTCCTGAGGGTCGAAAAGATAGTCAGTTAACGGTCTAAAATATAGGAATATTTCAGATTAAGAATGAAAATGACGTAAAGGTATATCAACTTGCCAAAATTGCTACTTGACATTATATATATACATATAAAGATGCCTGGATTAGTTTCCTTAATCGAACAGTGTAAGTGATATATTCTTGGTACGGATATTAATTCTGTCCCAAAAATTATAAATTAGAAAGACTTCGGTTGTAGTATAGCATAGTACAAGTCTGATATAAGATTGATCATATATAAACGTATATTATTTCATACATAGCTTCAAGAGTGATATTGCTTGTACTTGGATCGAGTGATTTTGGGCACAATTTATGGTGTTCCTTAGAAACAAACGGACACCTCACTGGACATGAGCAGAGCTGACCGATCGGTATTTTCAAGAACATAACCAAACCTGCGTGACCAGTGACCTGCTAGCAGCGACCGACTGGATATTCTTCAGTTTGATGTTCTTCACGGATTTGGCAAAAATAGGATAGCGTATAAAGCCGGTGACTTGATATTATGATCATGTGAAGATGACGCTGGGAAGGGACATAGGTCAGCCTTGAGGGATTTGCGACATATTAAGTAAACCATTTATTCAACAGACAGGTGCAGGCGACAAGTCCCTGAACTGAAAGATCAAAGGGCTCGAATCTAGTGTCACTGGTTTGGCTGTGCATGACTTCAACACAAGAGGATTGTTAGGTGCACCTCAGAGGGAGATACATTATACCGGGTATCACGGCTTGCTCCGTCCATTAAAAAAAAGGTTTTGTGTTTATACACGTATATATTTTCTAATGTAAAAACGTTATACAAATGCTTTGAAATTACGCATTGAATACAGTATGTATATGCACCGACACGTCTGATGGGTCAGGACTCATTAAAATTTATCTGACCTAGCCAGACACCGAAATGCGCCGTCTGTCTGATCTATACAGAGGTGCGATTTGGCGACACTCTTTTCCTCAAAAATAATTTCTGTGTTAAAAACGCATGGATGGGCTTAATCAGTCGAGTTTACGCCCCCTTTACAGCATCGCTTACTTTCTTCAACCTGTGTAGGCATACAAAGTAAACAGTAAAACCTGCTTTTGATTTAGGTTTGCTAAAGATAGGTCTTTTGAAAGATACTGGTAGAATCTCTGTAACAATGCTATTCAATACTGGGCGTAAGCATGTACACGCCCTTGACGCTTCGTTGGTTTTCTTGAATCTTCAGAGATCGAGAATAGGCCTGCAGGTCATGTTCCACCCTGCGGACATCCTAGGTGGGCGGGTCTGGTGATTTTGTTGACGGGGTCTCGGGTGCACTTCAAACTCCGCCCCTTTTTACCTTTGAAGCGCAGTTTTGACGCATTATTCCCCGAGGAATGAGCTACTTTAGGTATTCTACATCGCCTTCATTGGTTTGTGAAGCTGGTAACTGAAGACAGCCTATGTGGTGTTTACAACGTAAAGGTAAGCTTATAGGTGCCATCGATTTTTTCTAAAATCAGAGTTTTCCTGACTGAATTCTGTTCGAATTGCCCTGCCGGAGATTTTGTACTTGTACACAACAACTTGTAGGCCTACGACTAAAATCAAACATGTTTCCCAAAGCATATCCAGCCAATGTGTGACGTCACAAAATGGTGGTCGTGTCGTGGTAAGGCCACCATTTTGTGACGTCACACGGAGATTGGATATGTTCATGGGAGCCTGTTTCATATTAGTCTTAATCTAGCTTCATCTTCATAAGGTATCAAATTTGTGCTATCACTACTTTTCTGGAAGCTTTTAATAGTCAAAAAAAATTGACTTGGCAACGTAATCCCACTGTGTAATAGAAAATAGACTGTAGATGCTCATGGAGGCTTTGTAGTAAGCATATTGGGGTATTCTGCATTACACAAGGATGCCATTTTGCTTCGATTTAAGCGCGTACGGTTTAAGCACTATGCATGTATACTTACCCGGTGATTGAACTGAATACTGTATATTACATATAGTAGCCCTCTCCAGAGTAAGTTGACACTATTCATCGAAAAACAAACCTGCAGAAGTCATCTTTCCAAAACTGCAAGATAGTTTCCATAGCTCTTACGTGATATCAAGTGGGAAATTAGGGTTCACTCCAGGAATTAGTGAGGAAAATATCAGTGTGCTACACAACTAAACGTTTACACATTTGCGTATGAATAACTTTAAATCGTGGCTGTAAATAAGCATAGTTTTGAGATTGGTTAGCCATGTTCCCAACTGAACTTCCCCATTCAAAGCATTTCTGGAAGCTAAACTGAGAAGAATAGAAGATACTTCAGATTTAGGTTGGAAAATGACATGATATAAAAAAATCCACCATTCTTGCCACAATATCATGGTTTAGGTTGTCTGCCAAACAGTAAAAATGAGTTTTATTAAAACCCAATCTCGGCATCATGAATGAATGAATGATTACGGCTTAACGCCACTTCGGCAATATTGCAGCCCTATCGTGTCGAGATGTAAATGTTCTATCTATATTTGCAAAAATGTATAAAAGATAACATATCTTATGTATGAGCGTACACAAAAGCAAGTTTCGGCATAGTCACCACCCACTCAGAATTAAATGGTAGGCGTATTATCTAGCGATAAATATAGGCGCGATATCGTATACCATGCTTGTTTATACGTTGTCATTAATCATAATGTGCATCTCACTTGCTCTTTGCCTGCATCTTTTCCTACATCCAACGTCGCAAATTTGTTCAACACCCTGAACACACGGCACACAGCCCCAATCTAATTTGAATAAAACACACATATGAAGCAGAGTTCCAGATATTCTGAACACTTCAGGCTCTATTTACTAACAAGAGGGTACTCATTGTAAAATTTAAGAAACTATGAGTGAAGACGTATGATGGAATGTCCTTGACACACTAGTTTTGCAGTAATAACTTGTGATGTTAATTGAAATCAGCACACAGGGTGTAACAAATGCTACAACACGAGATAAGTATACGCCATATTGGGTATAATGCTATCCCAGCAGGGATAATTCACAGCTTGATAATTGAAACTATCCCTTTTGTCGTAAGGTCGGCGCGACACGAAACTATTTTGGTCTGTGTAAATGTGCAAGTCTAGGCTAGATGTACCCTATGCAGAGTCTGTAGTTCCCTTTAAATCCAGCGAAGGTGGATATATCTATCTATCTATCTATATATATATATATATCTTTCATAGCTCGTTATTTAACAACGAATACAACGAAAGTAAGGCCATAAAAGTGTTTTTGATCTTAACCGCTGGGCGACAGCCGAAACTTTTCTAGGTCGCCTGTATATATGATTGTATAGCCGGAGTTAAATTGTTTTGAGTTCATTCGACAAGTGAAAATTTGTACGTCACAAATCGGGGTTCCTTAGATACCTGGCAAAAGCTATTGGTTGATTGAGGGCATTCTTCACTAAAACATGACCCTGGCTGCCGACGAACACAAGTGGGCTATCATTGGTACAGCCATAAATACTAAAGAAAATAATTAAATAATATTGTGCACCCTCTTCGGACTGTTAATAATGTATACTGCATTTCTGTCATTATATCTGCAAATTAATTGTGGAAGCTGTTTCATTCCCAATACCAGCATATACAAGATACATATATAGATCTATATGAAGCAACATGAAGGATTTGCGGGGTTTTAGTTGGTAGTGGTATGCCATGGTTGCGGGTCATGGAGCAATGCATTTTTCTGGGTCATTAGTTGAAAAGAGATTCATTCACTTTTTCATCCTAGGACCTCGAACTGTTCCAACCACCACAGGCTGGTCTTTGACTAAGGCATCATGGGGTATGCAACAGTCGCCGTCCTTGCTGCTCTTTTAACCGTAAGTGTGATTCACTGATGTCGGTGTTTTGTCAACATACTGAGCATCAAAATTCACAGTCCTTCTAGCACACAATTTAGAGATTACATCCACATAGTCTGTAGAGGAGTTCTGATTATACATCATGTTAAACCTTTGCTCGCAATAAACTTCTTATTTATTTTTTTGTTATTTTATATATTTTGAACATTTTTATTGAAACAAAAGGATTATTCAATTTCCAATTCCATTAAAATATATATATATACATACCCATACACTTTAACCCATTTGAGCTGTTATCATTTCAGCTGGCAAGCGCTCAGACTAGAACTGGTAGGTACAATTGAACAACTTGTGAAGAAAGGATACATCCGTGTTAACAGTGCTAGATCTTCCTTTCCGTATGACATTTATTGTATCCCTGGTTGAGTTTAATTGAAATAGAATCATCAAGCTGTTACAGTATCCTCGTTTCTATCCATGAATCACTTTTCAACGATCTCCTCAAAATCGTCATAACTTTAGGAAATGTCGTACCTGTAAAATAAGACATTATCTGCATGGGGTGAAAATGAATGTAATGGCGCTCTTTCGTATAATTTCCGTTTTCGTCTACCCTGATCATGAAAGATCTCATTTTGTTTTATTCAACGGCGATCTTCATGAACAGTTTATTCCTTTCTTTTCCAGCGACGGTCCAGTGTTACGAGTCTATGGACAAATATCAGATGATCTTCACAGTAGATAAAAATGACGACCCAGACATGAATTTCGTTTACGCTTTGAACTCTACCAACAGCAAAGCGGAGACATGTGCATCCGATCTTACGCCTGAACTCTTCACTATTACCAACACATCTTTCTCAATTGCCATCAACATCACAAAGGATGTCCTTATTGCAGATGCAAACTGTGCTCATACCAACGTAAGTAAAATTACGGGCGCTTAATCTCTCTGTTTTCTTTCCATGGTGACGTAAACAGAAGTTGAAATATGAAGTCATCGAGATGAATCTTTTCATGTTCGGACTTCTACACACATCTTAAACCAGCTACATATGAACTATTCTGGTTCAAAACATGTAAGCTCAAAACAAATCTAAAGGCCTATACCAGGTGTATCAACACTAAACACTGAGGTTTAACACTGTCTTGTTAAATTATCATTCTTGTATGCAATACTAATAGGCCAAAATATACCGAATATTTAAGTGAATAATAAGACATTTAGGATCTGTCCATGAATAATGGCACAGGTACCTGTTCAGTTGATCAGATTGAGTGGTTGGTTGATATATTTAACGCTGTGCTATTTTTCACATGTATGAAAGCAGTCAGGTTTATGGGTAGAAAAAATCCGAGTGCCCTGAGTAAAAGACGAACCATTTACCAAGTACCCGAGAAACCATTTTAACTGAAGCCTCAGTCGAAATTGCCAGAGGCAGTATTCCAACCTGTAGCCTCATTGGCGAAAGGCCTAATTTTGGTCAGCGAGCAGTTGCGAAGAAGCAGCGGCTTCACTCCGCTCATAATAGCAATGGGTATACCTCACTACGACTTTGACTAGTAGTAGCGAATAGCGAATATACCCACCGATATTATGAGCGTAGGGCTTCAAATTGAAATACATAATATCCATTCTAAAAAGTCCACTCTCTACAAGCTTTCTGGATTGTGTTTAATTCTATTTACCACAGTTGTCCAGTGTTTTGTTTTCTTTTTGTTAATTACAATAATTTACTGTTTTTAATGAGAAACATTTTTTGTTCTTGGACTTCAGATTGGCTTAGAATTTGAATGGCAATTCTTGACGACCACATTTTCCAACGTGATTGTGAAGAGCCTGGATGTTTTGTATGTTGTACACTGCAACTTCAGTAATGCCACGCCCACCTATATTTCCACCTACAGCAATGTCACCGGGTAGGTATGCCACATTGGTAGGAATTAACATGATCATGTAATGTCTTCGTAGTGCCAACAGTAGCCGCATATTTATTAGGTGGTCTCTGACCACGTTTTCTTTATATCATGTATTTTTCTTTTGGGATTGGATTTCCGTAAATATAATGGAACGATAGAATGTATCGCAAGTATACTTGAATGTGGTGTGGATGCTGCAGACTTTCAGGCCATGATGGACTTGATGCCCAGAATATTTCATAAGTTATCATCGTTTTGTATTCTTCAAAATGTCAAAAATAAAATAACCAATACATTGTAATAATAATGGCAACTTCGAGTCAATAATTGAACCACTAGCATTTTTTTTCCGTTCCAGGGAGACAGCTGAGAATGCTCCCCAGATCGACCTATATACATTTGGGTTGGAGGTGTTGGATAACAGTAACGCTGTTGTGACATCCATCGAGTTGGGTCAGCTTGTCAAACTTAGAATTAAACAGTTAACTGGCGGTAAGAACACGTTATTGGTCTATATATATATATATATGGCCTATATATATATATGCATGTATTTAAAAGTCTGAGAACTTGGAAATATCAGTATAAACCTCCTGATGCGACTCAGCCCAGAAACATTCTACCACTACCACACGGTGAAATACATTGCATGTTCTGTCGAACTTGTCATTACTCTTTCCGTGGTACTTTGGAGTGCAAAATGCGATTCAGCTCAGTATTAAAACGGATAAGACTATAAACTTGATCAAAAATGCAAAGTCCATGGAATATAATTGAGCTTCTGAAGCAATCTAGAGACTGGTTTACTTATGGTTAACATATTTTAACGTTTATTTCGCAGATCCTGTCGCTGTAACGGGTCATACCTGTGTGGCCAGTCCCGATGAACTCTTTGACGGATCTGGCGACTACATGCTAATTCTGCCCACAGGGTCTGTGTTTGTTTCACGGTGTACGCGTGATACCTCTAAAATATGTTTTATTCATTTGATTGGTGGTTTACGGCGTACTCAAGAATATTTCCTTTATACGACGGCGGCCAGCATTATGGTGGGAGGAAACCGGGCAGAGACCGAGGAAATCCACGACCAGTCCCAGAATGCTGGCACATCCTTTCCATGCACGGCCGGAGAGGAAGCCAGTATGAGCTAGATTTGATCAGCGACCGCATTGGTCGGAGGCTTCTGGGTCATTACACTGCGCTGGCGCGCTAACTAGCTGAGTCACGGAAGCTCCAAAATATGTTTTATGTTGGAATCACGATCATAAACCAAGACTAGGCAAATGATGACCACTTATAGGTATTGGTTTGATTCATAAATTTACGATTTCAATGGGTTGTGTTTTTCACCTCCGTTCCTAGTTCTGGTAAAGTAACCGCATACAAATGAATAACCGGCACTGTGACAAAACAGACTGAAATACAGGAGTAAATATACATTATCCAAATTCCCAAAGTGTAAAATAACTAGAATTCACAATTTGTGGTGTACATAAAATCACGTGTCCAGAGGGCGCCACAAATATACCTAACCGGTCATTTAACGGGTAGGATAATCATATTGCCCAATGTTACTTCTCATGACCAGGTGTCCCAACGTATTAGGCGGCGTGCAGTTTCTGTCGTCTGGTTTTGTCGGCACAACATCATCTGCGGTCTCCGGGACAATGGAACAGTTCCAATTCACAGGAGCATCCAGAGTGTACTATCAGTGCCTTGTTCGCTACTGCTTAGACGGCGACAACCAGTGCACTGATGTAAGTATCCACAAAATGAGTCACATATGCGAGACCTTTTGATGTCATATATAATACACGAAATATCTGATATATCATCTTAGAAACTTTTCACTTACGCGATTGCTTTATCGGCGGAGGAAACCGGAGTGCTCGGCATGAACCACCAAACCTTGGCAAATTACAGACGAACTTTCCCACATGTGACGCTAAAATATGAACACCATTATTGTTGAGAAACAAGTGATCTTTAACAAACATTAATACTGAGCACTGACCGCTTAATGGCACCCGGATACCACCGATGCGCAAGGTTGTCGCATGTCTGGTAACCTGGCTTATCTCGTAAGGATAATACATGCCTATATTACTTAAAGAACCTTGACGTGGACAAATGATTTCCTTCTGTTTAGTTCTGTGCCTCACAAACCACAGGAAGGAAGAAGCGTGAGGTAGAAGCGGAGGAGGGAATGGCACAAACCGTCGTCAGCATAACAGTGTATGCTGACCCAGTCAATGAACAGCAAATATCAGGTAAAGTTGGCCTTTAAGGCCCTTCAATAGATGCCATAAGATGATCATAAAGACCATACATGCTTCCACAAGTTTTTGTCAGTGTACAACGAAGGTGAACTCATCTTTTATGTATATGGTATTTGTAACCCCCCCCCCCCCACACTCCAAAAAAAGAAAAAGGCCTGCATAGTGAGGATATGATGCCGATGACATCAGATGTTATACTACACAAGGAATCTCGTGTTACACGGTGTCATGGTTGAAAGAGGTTTCTTAGCTTACTTCATTCGTTTTGTAATTTGGCTGAAAATGACAGCCTATTAAATAAATCATACATCTTGGAACGAACCAGATTTTCAAGGGTCAAAACTTATTACTTCTTACCACCCTATAATAATGCACCAGTCTTGGGTTATTCTCTGTACTTCGCGTCCTTGTGGGGGATATTTACCTTAGTTTCTTTACCATGGACGACGAATCCATCTGCATTGTTCATTTGACATTTGTTGCAAAGGAACTATTGAAAACGTACAGGTTAGATGCAAAACGGAGAAAGACACCTTAAAAGAAGCCAACCTTTACCTCCTGTATAGCAATGCAATGCATCCCCTTATAGCCAATTCAAACATCATTTGCACGTATACCTTTATCCAAAACCTTAATTCAAGATTCAACACTGATCTTTTAACACTTAGATCTAACATATTTACACTACTGGCTTATTTTTTCTTCAGAATGTGAAAGCCCACCAACTGTGGAACAGAGTTGCCTGGATGACGTTGGTGTTGTAGTGGCGTTTTCTGTACTGGGTGCACTTCTACTTGTGACCATGATAGTGGCGGTTTATGTGGTTGTACGCTCATCCAGACAGTTGCGGGCCAATCGTGCCAAGTCCGCACAATGAAGGGGTCTAAACAAAATGTGATACAGATCGTCGCAATGACTGATGTATATATATAGTATACAGCACCGGATTCCGGAGAGCATATTAGCGCAGAGGGTATCTCTTATAAGACTGCTTTGACAATTCGAGTTTTTTCCCCGCAGTACACAACAATGACTATGGTCCAAAAAGTCCAAAAAGTCCAAAAAGAGTCCAACACGCAAAGATTCTTTCAACAATCTTGTATAACTGTCAGTGCATACGTTTTGGTTATAAAGATGATTTGCAAAATAGTGCTGTTAATCATTTAGTATATCAAGCCTCAAAGTGCTGTATTAATTATTAACCTTCGATATCGTGATAACAGAACAGATGATGAAAAATGGGGCAGATATACAAGGAATATTAGAATTTGCGATTTTTTGGGCTTGGAAGTTGGATAAACAATTCCGTCAGGAATGATTCTCCAGGTACAAATAAAGCATTTTATGTTTAAGGTGATTTCGATGTGTTCTGTATAACCCTATACTTATGACTATGAATGCAAGACGACCTTGGTAACTTTTCGTGTAACTTCACAGATCCATTTCTCGTAACTTTTCTCGTAAACCACGTCTTCTATAACATAGATGTTGTTTACGAGAAAGGTAGTGATAAAAGTAACTTATGAAATGGCATCATACTACCAAAGGAAGTCAATTTTCGTTCCATTAGAGAAAAAAACTCTTAAAGCTATAGGAAGGAGAACCACCTGAAATGTTTTACAGTTGGCGTTCTTATACACACTTATCGAATGCTTTCCCTGCCTATACAGATAAGTATAGCATAGACAAGCTAATTTCTACTCTGGACTTCCTCCGGACTGTTAATAGTCCATCCGACCCGTTCAAACTCTCATTATCGGCTAATGTAAAAGATCTAAAATTTCGCCCCAAAAAGTCAATATTTAGACACAAATAAATGTAAATAGTTACATTGTTCTTGGTACTGAATGACTTCCAAATAAACCTCAAAACACCTTTCTAAAAATAATAAAATCTGTCAGTAGAAATGAGCAAACTTAGTCTGGGGTGAAATTTTAGGTCATTTGGGCGTCAAACTTTCTTCAACACGACCTGTTTTTCTCAAAACAAATGTAACAGAGTCCATCCAAGCCTAAATTTCAATTCAGTTTTCCGCTGAATTTCACACGTGCATCATCAGTTGTAAATAAAAAGAATACAGCTGTCAGGTGAAACCTGTATACACCTGAACAAATATATTCCGATGTATATAGTGGATGCAGCGTAGACACTGGCAATCTACATATTCATGTAGTAACCACAGAATCCATGTCAAGGCAGAACACTAAACCTTTATGTATCTACCAAAAACTACAACAGTAGGTCCTTATATACCAAACAACTGCAGTTATATTTTGGGAGTGGAAATCACACTTATAAGTATCTTCACAGTAGACAGAGAAATTGGCAATCTGGATGGCAACTGTGGAATAGGGCCAGTGTGAGGCGTGATACTCTGTCCCTTCTACATATAGTATTACACTGACGGTCATCAGATATTCTCGTTTTCTTATGCTTTCTTAATGGCACTATGGCGGTCATTGAAGGAAGAAACTTGACTGCCCTCAGAAGCCAAGGCCTTTGGCAATTAATGATTACTTTCTCTCGATTGCCATCAACTGCAGATGTGTAAGAGTAGGTTATGGAGGCTGCGTTTGTACCGTTTTAGTACGCATAATCTACATTTATGCGATTGGAATTTTAATTCTGTACAAGAATATTTCATTCATGCAACAGCGATCAGCATTACGTTGGCAGGAAACAGGGACACATATTTTATATATACTACATGTACAAACAATTCTTCATATCCTCGTTCTATTACAAAATAAAAGAGTGTTTTTAACAACATTAATTCACCTTATTACAACCAGTTGTAAAACGTGCACGGAATTTACAATGAATGAATGAATAACTTTCGTTTAGATTTCTTAAAATATTAAGTAAATATAAAATCAGCATCAAGAAAACGGACATACTATTAAAGATGGCTCATAAAAATTTTAATGATATGAAAATGAAAATGTGGAACATATTTACAGACTACAGGTATATTAACTCCACATCCATCCATCATGGTTTTATTTACTGAAGTTTGTAACTTGCACAACAGATTGGCCACTTTTTCAAGCTGCCTGGGTTATTTACACACAGCACTGTATATAAAGACAATTTATATGGATCAAACTGTAAAAATTGCAAATCCATCCAAAACGTTGTTTTTTTTAAATATCTTTGTTAACAGATGAAAATAGCAAAATCAGTACACATATCAACTATCTTTGTATACCAACATAAGAGCAGCGCAAGAAGGACCGACGTTATTTCAACTTTACTCCCCAGGTGAGTTAAAGTCGGTCAAGGGTGGCCTGTAGTAATTTGAACCCTTGCATCAGGGCAGACACCCCACTCTCTGAGTAACTCATGGCTTGCAGCTCCACCAAATAGTTGGCAATTGCATCATGGCAAACTGCTGTGAACTTGCGCCTACAAGACAGAGAAAATTCACTAAAAATAAGGCTAGGTTTTTGGATAGCAATGGCCAATGTGTTAGTCATGGTTACATGCAATATCAGTCATCCTGCTGGGGTACAGTGATGTCCTGTAGTGGTTTAATATTATCACTTTACAACGAGGTAAATGTAGTTCAGATTTGTGGAGGGTAAACTTGCCTGCATGTACTATATTTGAAAAGTGAAAAAAAAAAGGAATAAATAAAATAATAGTGATAACAATCTGAGATATTACATACATTTTTAAGGCAAATTATCCCAAAATGCTTGAATACATTTTTATCTGACAAATGTTTTCCTATGCTGGATTAAAAGTGTCACAAAAACTATTGATCTAGAAGTTCAGCTGTCACTACTGGTGAACTGGACAGGTTCCAATCAGCACCCACTGTGGATATAACTATTCAGTATGGAGAGTTTCCTACCGGCAATGATCAATAATATCTGGCACTGTGAGTGTCCAAAGTGACTAAATATATTTCAGACACCATTCCTGTCAGCCATCAGTCAATGTCGATACAGAGCTCACACGGCTTCATTATAATTAGCAAGTAATACGAAAACTATCGAACTGAAACTTTTAACTGCCACATTTTAAATTAACACTGACTATATCAATGTGTTATCTTTCTCGGAATTATCAAAGTTCCAAACAGCGAGAGACAGCGATTTATTTTTAATTTTTTCTCAACTTGAGCTTGGTTTCCAAAAAGCAGGGAACAACCTGTTGGCAGTATTATATAATATCCTTCAGTGCATTTCAAGACGCCTGCAATATTCACACATTATCATCATCATACATGGAGTAGATCAGCAGGTCACCCACAAGCACATGCACCTATTCCTTTTCCTGAGTACAAGGGACCTACTACACTGGTCATAATACCATTTATACTATAGTCTTGTCCTATCTTTGCATGGTGCACAAGTACAGGCAATAAGGAGTAATGCCTTGGGGCAGTGATTGTGCATGTCATGGGAACTGATGGGATGGGGATTATGTATGGGTCTGGTGCACTTCAGTGAGCAGGATCAGGCTAACTTACCTTTCCAAAGGTCAATACCAGTGAAGCAACAAATGTCACCACCAACAGAAGAATTTTACAATACAGCTTTATGAATGTGGAGCTGTTTGCTATCCAGCACTCTTTCAATTCCCATTCATTCCAGGTTACCTTTTATTTCCTCTTTTTGTGGCATTCTGGCTACAAAATTGGAAGAAGCCGGATCTAGCGCTGGAGTTGGTGGTAGGAGGGTGGTATATGGTACACCATACTATTCAAACATTTGATTGCCTGTATCACTTTTGCATGCCCCATTGAAAATGAGGCTATGTGTCATCACATATGGATGTATATATGGATTTCCAACATTGCACATTTTAGTCAAAATATTCAAAAGACTTATTTTTGTTACCATCTACTCTAAGACATTTTCAAAGCAGTCTACGACAAGTATCAATGCTCATCAGTTCATTACCTGTCTAGTTGAACTGCCTACACTTCTAACCACACCTTAACAGGTCAGAGAGTCAGACTGTATACTATATCAAAGATTTCATCAACCATATCAGCTTTCTATGTTTGGACACTAAGGTTATCAGAGGGACATGCTGGGTTACCAGAGGCATCGGTGTGTTTCAGATGAACCAAGAAATGGGCCATTTCTCTTAAAACCCAATGATATCAAGCAGTATATAAAGATACTTTTAGGAAACTGAAGCACTGATCATTAAACAGGATTAAACAACAGCCTTCGCTAATTTACCTTTCATTGGCGTGTAACTGTTGAGGGGACTCTGCATAGCATTGCAATAGCCCAAGTAGAACAGTAAGCAGATGGAGTGGTTTCTTGATGGTCTGCCAGTAAGGGTCCTAATAAAAAACAAAAAAAAAAATCCAGTGCCAACAACAAAAAGGAGATCTTATCCATATCAGTATGACTCCTGTGTAAAAACAAAATGAAACAGTAGCAAACCAAAACATTTAATGGTATGCACCATGATAAAAGTCTTGATAAAAGTAACATGACAAGGTCAAATAAGTGAAGACATGGTTAAAATGAAACTGTATTATAGTGCTGTCTGCTAGTAGGTTGCGTGAGATAAAGGTCACGTGACTGCTGATCAGCAATACAATGTGTCTGCCATGAATGACAAGTTACCACTGACAGGTAGGTTTTGACAGACTCGCGAAGACACTAGGTTCAATCATAGAGATATATGGGGTGCAGTTTTCACCGTATTCGTCCACTGATGAGAAGAATGAACAGATACAGGAAAAATAACTTTGCTACTTACAGAAAACAATTAAGCCATGATTGAACAGTGCTTAGTTCATAACATAAGTGTGCAGACTAGAAAAAACTGAGCGGTTTCATTGTTTGGTTGTTTCTCAGATTATTGACATCTGGCATGTAGAAGAGTTCAGAAACTCTCAATTTCCCCAAAATGATGCACTTTTAGCGTAATTCAATATTCATGAAGCCAACATTAATTATAGGCCTATGTGTATTTATGAAACAATGTTTTTCATGTACAGTCCTACCATTATTTAGATAAATTGTACATTAATAAAGTGCTATTGCCACTTGAAGGCAAAAATAAAATTAAGGACTCCCTAAATACATAGGTTTGTAAATAAATATAGTCCTACCTATTCATTTAGGGTACATGTATTATATAGGCCTGTCCCTCTGTAGGCCTACACTGTTTAATATCACTTCGGCCTATGTATCAGTTTTGTCTTTCAAGTAATGTAGACAAAAAGAATTAAAACACATGTATATGTGTGTTTTGGTTATAGCGTGTAAGTGTGTGATTCCATATGTGTCTCTGTAGTCGTTCAAAGGCTTTCTACACACTGAGTGTGACTGCATCTACGGGCATCTGAGTAAGGCCTAGTGCTATCTTACCATTTCCACAACACCGCACAATGTCAAGCAAGGTTCATATAAATCATTCTGCACAGGTATTATTAAAGCATTCCGGGAGTTAAAATGTATGCATATCTATAGAACTGTTTATTCCACCACCTACTGGACACACATGGACTTATTAAAATGGCATATGAGCAGGGCACATTCATATTAGAAAAATGAACTTCATCATATTGTCTCACATATTCAATGTAACCAAGATATCATATTCATGGGTCCTATAGTAACTATCGCATCTATGATGGCCAGAGTTGACGAACTAGTGAAAATGTTTTCAAAACTTCTCCATTTAACAGGCCTCTCATGTAAGTACTTTCACAGTGTGAAGCAACTTCAAGTGTAAATCACATCTGCTTTCACAATTGAAAGACTTTATGTGAACTGTGAAGTGGAGTGAGGAGTGGCTTGTGGAACATAAAGATATTTGTGTCTACACAATATAGCACTCCACATATATGCTACAGAGGGCAACTGTCTAACAGGGAAACACAGTACAAAGAGACACATGGGTGTAACCAAGCAGGTTTGCAGTGCGATTTACCCAATGAATGTACACTTTTGTGCAGTTAACACACATTTACTTGTGATTTCAAAATGCATGCTAGCTATGAAAGGCATTATGGTTTCCACTTCATACAAAGACACCATTAGAATTGGTTCACGCCAATATATACTACAAAACCCACTTTTTTTGTGATTACCACTGAAAACATAGATGTAGAGCACCACATGAACTCCAGGATGTACCTGAAAAAGGCCATTTCAAAATCACTGAACTGACTAAGGTTGCAGGTGGGAAAGTGATTAGCAAGGTATTGAAGTTCTCATATGCACAAGTAACATAATAAATCACATGACAATCACATCATTAGCGAAAGAAATTTCACCTTCCTCACAGAAAAGAAAAAAGATATGGCGAAGATATGAAAAACTAGCAGGAGCTATGAAAAGGTTATAGGTGCAATTAATCTTTAATTTAATTGATATCTTCAATAATTCATCAGGAATCGCTAGCTCTACACCTATTCTTGTGGCCAGGTGATGCCACAGGGAAATTCTGGTGGGATTATGCATTCAATAGCCATGGAACACCCTGGCCTTCAGGACAAACCCCCAGCAAACCACTGGGTAGATCTAACTTTTGGGAACTCTCATTGTAATTCTATGTCGCTCCAAATGATAAATTTCACATCTGTGAAAACAGAGAGTTACAGAGAATTTTTGTAAGATAAACGTTGACCCATTTGTAGTGTTTTTCTGTGTGAAATTCAATTTTCCAAAAACTTGTCAGACAGTAATTATTAAATTATACTGTTTTCATGAGAGGAGAACCACTTGCATGGGTGCTGTAGCCAATGGGAAGCCTGCAATTTAGGGTCAGCTCCACCCACAGACAGTATACAAAGGGCTGAATCTGATTTTATTTTACTTGCTGAACCTGAAACATAACTTTCATCTGATATTGATTGATCTCACATGTCCTATAAACCCTTGATTTGCACAACAAAAATGTAACAATATTTAGATTACTGAACCTGTTGGTAGCAGTTCTTTAAAGGTCGAACTTGTTTAGTGGTATCAGTGATGTAAAAAGAACATGGAGAGATTTGCACATGCTGTAAGGAAAATGCAGCAGGGCTTGATGAGGAGATCAGCTGTCTTTTATGGTATGTGTTATAATCGACAACAAATGACTGCGGTGAATTCAATGATGTGACGTCATAAGGACAATGTCAATCCAATAGTCTATTTTCTGAATTTGACAATCAAATTCTACAAAGTTTTTTGCATTTTAGATTTTAAATCACCGGAGTTCATTTAGGGGACATCAAAAACTCTGCAGTTCGTCAGGTCTTGGTGCTGGAGATTTACTTCAACATTTACCATAATTAACACACATTCTGGGAATCAATAATGGAATATCTACCTTGTATTATTGTGCTTTACATGTTGCCAAAATCTGAGCTGAACACATGCAGTACTTTCTGAAACATCATTCTTCACAGTTACCTTAACATTCTTGTAACTTGTTATTGCATGCTGGTACAAATGTTTGCACAAAGCTCCCGTGATACTTTATACAAGCAAGCTGGAAATAAAATATGAAGTTGACTTGCATAGACCCGGGATGTAAGAGCCATGAGACAAAACCTTTCACACAGGGTCCTAAACCAGGTGGCTCAAACAGACAAGCAACAGTATACAAACTGAAACTGACAACAATACAGGTCAGCAACTTCACTAAAGAGACTACCAGTATTTTAAGCGAGCTGACCTAATGCAGAAAACCTCAACACATAAAAAAGAGATAACCACACCTCTAAATACAGTGGGACAATGCTTTACCTTTGACCTAAACAATCGGTCATAGATTTCATGAAGGATACTGATCTTAACGCCTGTTTCCAGCACTGTTCTGAATGTCCATTTGTGGTCAAAGTTCATTTCACAGCTCCGCTGTTCCAAATTTCTAACAATGAAGGCTACAAAAGAAAACATAATTACACATTCAATATTCTTGAGTGTTGTTTACTGATTTACATTTCAAGGGTTACCATTATCTGTTTCTATCTATACAGATAAAATTGTATTTTCTGACAACATTCACAGCAAGTTAGCAGAAAACTTGTAACAATCTTAAAAAAATTCAAGACCAATCACTGTTAGATTTATGGACAGTTGCTTAATGCCACACTTGGCAATGTTTCTGTCACAAAATGTGACTCAGTTTTATGGATGGGGGAAAGTAGAGTGCCCTGAGTAAACCCCAAACATTTGGCAAGACACTAATGAACTTTTCCATGTTACATACTGATATGGACACCGCAATGGTGGAAGACAAGTGAGCCTCAGCAAAAATAAGACTGTGCATTTCAAACAAAGTGTGTTGCACTCTCTCACCTAATGGAAAGTACTGCTCTGTGTTTACATAGAGTCTACCAATGGACACCAATCTGGCATTGATGCTGGCCATCCTGCTGGCTGTAGACATTCCTGTGGTCTGGGCAAATTCTGGAACAGATGAACAACATTTGTGGAACTTTTAAACTATAGATGCACTTAACTTTCCATATAACCATTTTATCTCAATGTCACTAATGTCATGAACACCATTTGAAGAATACTGTGCACTAGACAAGATGCTCCTATGCATTTGTAGGTCAAAATCTTACTAAGCTTTCACCTGTTCATGTACTTGCCTGTTGATATGTGCAAGCTTATTTCACCTGAAGAGCGAAAAATGTGCAGTTTTACTTCCATGTCCAGCAACAGCTCTTACCTCTGTCAATTATACTGAGCCACAAATCTTCCACCAGTGCCGAGTCGTGAAGGCCTCCACAATGGACAATGGCCAGCTTACACTCATACAGCCGAAACCGATCAGCAAAGTCTTCATACAACTACAGAAAAACCAGACAAAGGTATAGTACAAACAAGAACATTTTTTTCTTCTGTTTTTATTTATCTATTTCACTGTTTTTTTCAGTGTTTTACGCTGTACTCAAGAATATTTCACTTATACCATGACAGGCAGCAGTATGGTGGGAAGAAACCGGGCAGAGCCCAGGGGAAACCCATGAACATTCACAGTTAGCTGGCAGACCTTCCCACCTATGGCCCGAGAGGAAGCAGCATGAGCTGGACTTGAACTCACACCAATTGCACTGGGGAAAGACACCTCGGTCATTATTCCGCAACCACTTCTGCCACAGAGGCCCCTCATTTGTTTTCAGTGCTTTTCCATAGCGTGTTGTGATTAACACCAATCCTCTGCGTGCCAACCACATTCACTCTAGTAAAATTCTGTGGTTTTCACCTAGGGGATAGTGTCGATACAACTTTCAATGGAACACCGTAGCCACTCAATGCTAAACATGTCAAGTCGTCGTCCTTTAGCTTTTAGACAAGGCACCCTATTTGTCACCATGGAAGTACACTAGTTGAAAACAGAAAAGCCATAAAAATGAGCAATCAAATACGGTAATAGCAATGGACGATGCTGCACAAAACCAGGGTTTCTGGTGGTGCAGTAGCTCTACTGACCGGGACAAAATTATCATGGAGTCGATTACAAAAGTATGTATGAACAATGGGCAATTAGAATTGAAAATCAATACCACGAAATGTGTATCTTGATTCACTTGTATCAAGTTATGTTGAAACTGGTCAAAAACTGTAACAATTGTATTTCAAAAGCAATGAAAACATGTACAGACTGAAAGTCAAATTGACAAACGATCACTGAAATGGAAACTTGATATAACTAATTAGGCATCTTGATGTAGTCTACACTTGAACCAATGTTCATTGAAATCAAATAAAACTGTAGGAGAAGCAAAATGAAAGATACACATATGTTAGCATATACATAACATGTACATACTGGATAGACTGACAGATGGACAACTGACCATTCAAGTGAAAAATTGATACTACGGATTATGTATCTTCATAGAGTCTATACTTGAACCAACTTTAGTTGCAACCAGACAAAAACTGTAGGAGGAAAACCATTTTTTCGGAAAAGTTAACAGATGCTAAACAGAAAGAGCTCTATTAATATGTTCTGGATGAACAGACAGATGAACTACCGATCAGAGAAACTGAAAACCAATACTATGAAATTAAGTATCTTGATGTAGTCTATATTCGAACCAAGTTGCTGTGAAATCGAACAACTGTAGGAGAAGTGGTGTTTCGAAGGAAAAGTTAACATGCACTGGATTGATACACAGTCCTGTACAATGACATCTTGTATATAAGCATCATTTTGGAGGGGTAAACATACTACTAAGAAATTAATAGTCATCACTGGTTGCAACAAACAAAGCAGTTCCGCTTACCTCTTAAGTATTTGACACACCAAACCAGGCAGCTTCTCTGGCTTCTTGTTATTTTGTGTTCTGCTATGTCTAGTGTTATTCGAGTCCTAAATGCTGTTTACATGGATTAATGAGGCACCAGCAGATTTATTGCTAAAATATTGTCAAAGCGATGTTACACCACTTTCATTCATTCATTCTTGTGTTGTGCAATGTGGGACATCTTGTTTGCTGAGGTTTCATCTGTGATGTATATATTGTTTACTCAATGTGAAATCGCAGGCACTGTTTAGGCCTACATGCATATGTGTACTATACAATATATTGTATTGTGGTAGGCTTTCCCAGTGCCTCGTCTTATGAACTGCCTGTGATGTAACTGGAAGGTTCAGCATCAATGAGATGACGTAGTGCATATATGTCTCACTTCAATATTCTGCAGGTATCCCTTTGAATTTCATACTTCCAGTCCATAAACTTCAGCTACTTCATATATTTTCATTTGGTGATGTTCAACATGCTCACGCCGAGAAATCTGATTACAGGCACTTAAAAGGATTCTTCCCTAAAATTATCATAAGGCATCAACGGATTATGTGTGCTCCGTACATAACTGTTGCTAAGAGCAACTGATTATGATGTAGCTTTGAATGTATTTACCGTTGTTATATCAAGTAGGTTTGAGTCCAAGCGCTTTGCTGCCTCCATCACATCAGGTAAGCCCATGTGCAGTTTACTTATTGCATCATAAACCTGCATCTGCAGCCTTGCAACCTGAAAATACCAAACAAGGCATAGAATGTACATGGAAAAGTATGTAAGTATTCAGTATAACAATATTTTAGAATTAATATAAAAAGGGTATTAAGTCTGGTTTCCCAATAAAAGGAATACACTCCCAGTCCCTAGAAAGGAGATAAATATGATACAATTTTTTTTTTCTTTTTTTGAAAACACCGTTTCATTCACTGCCATAATGGTGTTGTAGGGCAAGCATTCAGGCAACTGACAAGTTTTGGCAATTGACCAGATCCCTGAGGAAAACAAAGGTAAAAGACAGTAAAAAACAAAATGTGAACGTTGAAAAGGTTACCTCCATCTTTTCTTCCAGTTCATGAAGATATTCTCCCTCTGTAGATGAACTGACAGTAGTTGTTGAACTCTTAGCACAAATAATGGCACGGGATAAGTATTCCAAACGCTGGGTGAGTGGCATGTCATTTCTATCACCAACAGAAAAGAATAGTATGTAAAGAAGACACCTTGTGGTAAAATGCTTGCAAATTTTCTCAAAAGTCAATAAACAATGCAAAAAGACAGAAAACGAGTTCAAAAATTTTTTTGTACATGACATGAAATGCTATCATCATGGGTATTGGAAAACACATATAACAGACAATACACATTACAACTACAGGTTACTCACCCATGTCTCTCTGCTAGACGAGCAAGAATTCTGGCAGCTGCAGGGAAGTTGCGTGTTTTCTCATAGTATTTCCACAACATATCCATCATAGCTGTGCTCTCGGCTTGTGCACTGGTCTTCCTTTTCAAAAATGGTTCCAAAAACGGAGACTGAATCTAAAAAGAGCAACAATCAGCAAAGATTACAACATTTTCACTGAATGCTAAATTTTGTTATTTAGTAGTCCGTAATAATATGTATTTAAACTATGCATGAATTCTATAAACATGCTTCACATTTTCTACCCAAACATGTGGTTACATGGCTGGCATCTAGCCATTTGAAGGTTTTTAGATTCAGGTCATGTCACAAAGGAACATCACTCATAGTAACATTGTATCCTGACATGTAGACTACTTAAAATTCCACAAACCTGGAGAAGTTGTTCTGACAGGTTTTTGTTAACAAGCCATTCATACAATGACACATGAAACAACTCATCCTCTGATCTCAGTGCCATTCTGAAGACCTGATCCTTCTGCAAGGAAAAATCAAAGAAGACAACATAAACAATAAGATTTTCAATACACGTGCTAACACATTGGCATTTATTTCTACAAATTGGCATTTAGCTTTTCAAATAGCTTACAGACAAACATACATGTAGCAGAACTATATGTTCTGCCACATACTTTGTAATCCTCAAGCATTTTAATCTGCCTTCGAATGATTATAATTCTTGTTTAGTTGTTTTAGGAATGAAAGGGACATCCCAACTGATATATCCATACTGGGAGAACTTAATTTGGATCTTTTGCCACAAGTAGCAGAATAAATATGATTCTGTTTTCAGCTCTAACTCTGTGAATGCACTGGGAAATATGCTTAAGCATATAAATTTCACAGATCTGTCGACATGACCTCGTATGCAGTGAAACAAGTGGTCACATAGAAGTCCAGCTGTTTGCCTCATTCAGAACTGAAGCCGTTTAAATCCTCGTTTTAACATCTTCAATTTACAATTAACATGCAGCATTTCTTCTTTGTTGGTTAACACGCACTAGGTCCATATACACTGTAATATTATTCACCACAGGCCTGATTCACAAAAGCCATTTTAATTTATAACCTAAGTCAAAATTTAAGACCTCATTACAATGTTTAACTTTAGGTACTGGATGCTGAAATTTTAAACAAATATCTCTTAACATTTATGATATGCTCAAACTTTTAATTTCCAAAGTCTAGAAGTAAGGCTTAATATTTCATTCAAAATTTCACCGTGCACCAGACCTAGTTTTGTGGAATTGGCTTCAATGCATTTAGCCCTATGTCTTCTGACATGTTTGTATCACAACTGATATACCCCCAGAATGCCCCATTACTTACATATTTCTCTGCCTCCTGATTGGACAGCCTGTCAGGGTCTGGGGTGGGAGGAGGCCCCGGGGACTTGGGCACACTAGGTGCTTGAGGGTGGGCGGTGCTCTGGGACAACAAGTAACCAAAGGTCTCCAGAATACAGGTGTAACAGTCTTGTCTGGATGAAAGCAAAACAAACTGAGAAAACAGAACAACATATAGCGCCCCAGAATGCCATCCCATCAATTATGTACCCTACAATTATCTATTTGGGTTTTTATGTGTATTATATTCAAAGCTAGAGCCTATAGGCACGGAAATGTATTCTATGATGAATGCTGAGTCTTCTTGCTTGTCAATAATTCTGTTTCCTGGTCTTTGTTTATGGTCAAGATACTTATTAAGTAAATCTATCATAATTTCACACTTTTATCCATCAAGTGTTTGTTGTGCAAGTTTGTTTATGAGGAAAACAAATACTAATTAGTGATTTAGTCGACTTGTTGCCTGCAGGCTGGGGATTTCACACATACTAGCCCAAGCAATAACAACTCTTCAGTTCTGTGTTTCACTTTCATGGGAACCAACATGACAAACAAGAAACAAAAAATTCATTTCATGAAAGAAAGTTATGAAGAATATTTTTTTTCAAGTAAGATAAAGTCTGTATATAATTAACTGATATACCATAATTTCCACTGTCTAACACTTTAACATTTTAAGCAGCATACATATATGATTGTTTACCCTAAGAAAGGGGTCGGGAAGAATTTCACTGATATCCAGCCAACATAAAGTTTCTCTACTTTTTATAAAACACTATGCTTCAGGTGAGGCATGCATGGTAGCCCCAGTGCAGTTATAGATTCCTACTTCATGTGGTCGAACACTGTC
Organism: Acanthopleura granulata; assembly: GCA_016165875.1. Classification (NCBI taxonomy): domain Eukaryota; kingdom Metazoa; phylum Mollusca; class Polyplacophora; order Chitonida; family Chitonidae; genus Acanthopleura; species Acanthopleura granulata. The sequence continues at coordinate 20,464,822 of JABBOT010000004.1, forward strand.
AACCCCATTTCACCTCAAATGATCCAAATCAACCTCATAAAAAGTCATGTAATAAGCTATGTTGAACTTAACAAAATTTCTCTAGGCATGCCCTATGTGATATTAAAATAACCCCAACTACGAAATGTGATACATTATACAGTGTTCAATAAGCCAAATAGGCACTGAAGAAGTCGCTCGGGATCACGCTGGTTTTGGATGAGACAGGGTAGGGGATCACTCGCTCAACAATAGCATTGTTAACCTTCGTGAAATCACAGTAGTTCGCGAGAGCACCCACCCTGTCTCGTCCAAAACCACCGTGGTATCGAGAGACTTCTCCAATGCCGATTCGGCTTATTATCGTTATTACCAATTTGTGATTTCTGACACATTTAAAACAAGTTTAAACCTACATGTAAACTTACTTTCAGATCTGCATTGTTTACAGCAGGTACACATGGGTATGGATTTATATCATTCCAGAATATGACATCTTTGTTCTCATTCCTTGAAAAATGATTTTATTTTGACATAACCACTCGGTACCATAGTGCTGGCATAGGAAAAGCTGGTCTTAGTTCCAATCTGTCGATCTGAGATCCTGTCTGGGTATTTGGCAAAATCGAAATAATTATTGATCCAAATCCACTACTGTTCAACTGCTGAAGATCTACATTCAGTGAGTGAAGCAATGTTTATTGAGTATGGCATCTATGAGATAGATAGATACAAAAGCAGGCTTCGATGATGAATCCTTTTCCAAGATGGTGACCAAGTATCAAGCAGGCGTAAGGCCCGTGAAAGCAGACAGCAGCACAAAAACAAAACGCCAAGCGATCACACCTTTAACACTGCCTTATTAGTGCAAATATGACGCTAAGTCACTTAAATTTTTTTTTATTTGTATATACTGATAATGGTTTGTCCTCTGAATCATTTACCTCTCACAAACTGACAGATCTGGCACTGTAACCCAAATGACCCTCACAAAAACAACAAATTATTCCTGCACGTGGAAGGAAAAAAAAATCACATTTTTAAATGTTAAATTCATTTTACTGAATTGTTACTTCACATCTCCTCGCTATAATACTTTCTAAAAAGAACATGTAGCAAAACTGGACACCGGAAAGGTTAAATCTGTGCATCGTCTTTAGAACTATTTGTTTTTGGTTTTACTTTTGTCAGCGACTTCTGGTCTGAGAGTTGTCTGAATTTCCATGACTATATAATGTCTTGCTATGCGTTCGCACCTTCATTTTCCTGGGACCTAATAACAGACTAAAGACAAAACAAGAAGAGAGGGATAAATGGAGTGATTCATCTGTACCTCTTCAGGTAATACTGCATGCCATCTGTGTCCTCTACAGGCTCTCCACTCTTGTAGAAGTGAAGAGCAAGATTAGAGGGATCTTGTTTCTGAGCAGCCGTCAGACACAGGTCAACAATTCCCTCAAAGAATCGCACGCTCGCGAAACTATTACACACAGCTCGAAGGTTCAGAGGGCATCCAACCTCCTTGTATAACTGAAATATAGGAACCAAGAAAGTATAAATAAGCCTTTGTGAAAAAAAAAACAAGAAAGTCAAAGAAAGAATCACATGGCCACACAACTGGAACATAAACCTGGTTTCCACATGGAACAAAATGCTTTTCAAAGACTTTCAAGGACATAATATGCTATATTTTCCAACATTTCAAGGACTATATACTTGAAGTTCAAACTTCCACAAGGAGCAGGACTTTTTCTAGCCAATTTCTTTACAGAAATTCAATATGAACAAATCGGAAAACTCCTATCTTTTCATCACCAATGTATCAAAAACTAAATTTATTTCATGAAAACTGAATGCAAAATTTGTATAAAACTAAATTTTCTGACATTCCTTATTGTGGTAAGTGGCTAGAAAAATCCTTGGAGGAGACTAATGAATACTATTTTCGTATTTTTCTTCCAGTCAACTATTTGAAACATAATGAATCCACATATTTAATAAGAAAAATCATGTACTTTCTTTTGACCTCCTTTCAAGACATGTCAAGGTCTTGAAAACCTTTCAACAACTTTCTGGCAAAGCACTGTAAAAGATCAGGGATCAGCAGGAACCCTGTAAAAAGCCATGAGACGTACCACATTCTCCCTCATGGGACAACGCTTCAAATAAAGAGTTATCACCTAACGCAAGAAATTTATGTACCTGGCATTTAAGCATTTTAAATTAATTTAAGGCAAAAACTACCATGAACACCACAAAACAATAAAAAAACTATATTTGAGGTTTACATTAAAACTGTCAGAAATGAACTTATTTTAAGTTACCTGAAGGGCACTTTTCAACTGTTCCATCTTATCAGACTTGTTTGGGTTGGATTTAGCAGTTTGCAACAATTCATTGGCCTGAAACAAAGGAGGAGATATAACTGCTTCATTAAAAAACAATTATCACAACTGCTTTATTGGACAATCAATTTCCTAAGAGGGCACAAATTAATTGGAAATTTCTTTCTTTCAGACAAGTGTTAGTGACTGAATAACCGTGAGAACACACTGATGCAGGATGAAGAGCCATGAGAACAACCACACTTAGGCAGGCTGAAGAGCCATGAGAACACCCACACTGATGCAGGCTGAAGAGCCATGAGAACAACCACACTGATGCAGGCTGAAGAGCCATGAGAACAACCACACTGATGCAGGCTGAAGAGCCATGAGAACAACCACACTGATGCAGGCTGAAGAGCCGTGAGAACAACCACACTTAGGCAGGCTGAAGAGCCATGAGAACACCCACACTGATGCAGGCTGAAGAGCCATGAGAACAACCACACTGATGCAGGCTGAAGAGCCATGAGAACACCCACACTGAGGCAGGTTGAAAAGCCAAGAAAACACCCAGCCTGATGCAGGCTGAAGAGCTGTGAGAACACCCAAACTGACATGGTAAATGGCCCAAAATTCCACAAGCATTTTGCCAAATTCTTACTGCTCCATTTGCCCCCGAAAGGCTTTGTTTGGAAGTGTGATGATACCTTGCTTGTTTGTAATTGTAAGTATGTCTATGGTATTTATTTGCCTCTATTGTATATATGAACTTTTGTGTATCATTTACTGTATTTAGAATGATGTACACGGAGAAGCCTGGAAAGAGATCAGTTCTGAATTGCTTTCCTCTGCTTTCACTATATATCCATATGTAGTATTAAACTGACATTCTCAAGATGCAAGAGAACTTGCAGTATGGTGTTAATACTGCATGTGTAGTAGGTCATGGGACATGTAGGAGAAAAAATTTACTCAAGCAAGCAAATTTTACCTTCAGCAGATCGAACAAAGAAAATTACAATTGTAGTACTTTTACTACACTATTAATCTTATAAATTTCTCGCAATTTGCTTGTTCATATCTACATATTCAAGAAGGTCATTCAACAACCATGTCTGACAAAATGTTTTCGAAACAAGTACTAAGACACTTATAAGCAATACTGTATACAGGCTAATTACAACATCTATATGGAATAAACATCCCCCCAGACCTAAATCATATACTGTTACCTTGGAACAGACTGCATCATCTCTGCTGTACAGTGAGGGGCAAATTTCTCTTAGTCGACTGCTTATGGCATTAATTGTAGCATTGTCGTCAAGGTAACGGTCAATTAAACAGGAAATGAGAGCGCCACACATCTGAAAAATAAAATGGAAGAATGCTTACCTCCTTTGTAATGTCTACACAACAATCTTGACCATTTTATTTATTTGATTGGTGTTCACAAAGTCGATATTTTACAGCAAAATATTTCACCAATATTTATTTATTTATCTGAATTGTGTTTTACCCCATACTCAAGAATATTTCACTTATACGACGACACAACAGTGGGAGGAAACCAGGCAGAACTCGGGGAAACTCACAACCAGGCTGCTGGCTGCTGGCAGACCTTCCACAATTTCACTAACAAGACAGTCATGGCCTAGGGAACTGTCTGAAGCAAGGGCCCCTTTACCTCTCTACAACAACCACATGAAATTGCTTCTTTTGAAAATAAGGTTTTTACAAGCTTGCTTTTCAGTTTTAAAATACACAGAATGTATACTTACATCTTTGCCATTTACAACAAGTTGTTTGAAGGTCATGGCCCTTAACTGATCTTGCTGATCCTACATTAGAAAATAACCACTTAATGAATATGGCTGCCAAGAACAGCAATCCCAGGAATTGCCTCTGTATGCTCTGCAAATACTACAACAGTAAACAATAACAGGGCTAATGCAGATTTAATCTTGAGCTCACAGCCAATAACAGAGATTGTCATGGAACATGTTTCAAAACAAGTTATAAGTTATACTTCAGGCCATATGACAACTCCTAAAGTTTGAGCAGTTTGGGTTTAGTGGTTTTCTCTGTAGATGAATCACAAAAAGTGGTTAACAATAAGAATAAACCTGAAGAATTTTGTCACTGATATGATGGAAATAATTCTGAAAGTGGCTGTGACTAAATCCTACCTTTGAAAGAGTGGCTGCTAAGATGTGGAACTGATGGTCCACTAGCACCTTGAGGAGAGCCAACACTTCACAGCAATGAGAGATTAGATGTCCAATCCCTTGTAATGAACATTTCTCCAGTTTTGTGGCCTGGGCTGAATAAAACAATTCTACGATTATATTTTCTTCCAAATAAACCTGATGGACTTCTTTTTTTCCCCCCAAATATAATACCAGAAGGCTTTTATATCATCTTTGAATGGTTACCCACTAATTTCTGGTGGTTCCGTTTAATACACATGTAAGCAGACCACAGACTAAGAGCTAACTCCCAACAAACCATTCTATACTTTGAAAAATTAATTATATATTTGACTGTTTACTATCCTTTACAGAATTATTCACATATATGTATACAGTATTACGAGTGGAGAAAATTGTAGTCTGTAGGAAACCAACGGTAAGCAGGTCACTGGTGGACTTTTCCCACCTGTGGTGTACAGGCTTGACAAAACATTCTGGAAGACAAGTGGTGTTCAACGAATGCTTGACAAAGAGTCATAGAAGTGCCCTGTGCCCAATTTTTATTATCAAGACAATAAGAGCAATAAGAGAGCAATAATCTAGAAATGCTCTATCCATGGCTGACAGTGAACCCACATCCCAGGTGTTCCTTGTACTTATAGCAACAAATGGCATTGATCATTCACTAGAATGACAGAAGAGGAAAAGGAACACTACTGATTATGCACAATGCTGATTAGCTTTTCCCATGAAGGATACCAGGCATGACAAGAAGTGGGAGCTAATCTTGCCATAATAACGCCACACAACAGTCTGGTGCAATGTTTATTAGATCTCACCTTGGAGCTTAAGTCCAGAAATTTCATCTATCTGTCCACTCTCTCTGTGTAGCATCATGTGGGAAGGCATGTTCCTCGCTTCCTGGACAGACATACTGGAAAAACAGAGAACAATTAAGTATGTATGCTTGGGTTTTACGTCATACTGAACACTTTTTCAGTTATATGACCACCAAGAGTCCACCAAGAAAGTATATATACTATGTCTTCTTGTGGCAGGGTGAGTCTATGCCACCAAAATGCTGTCACCACTGAAACATCATGCCAGAAACACCCGACGTGATACCCCACCTAGTCAGATCATACAGACACTGGGCCGACCGACTTGCTCTAACCTCTCAGTGCTTAGGGCCAAGCGAGGCAACAACAACTACCATTTTTAAAGTGTTTGAAATGTCCTTACCCGAGATTTCCTTGAGGCTAACACTTGAGGCTAACCACCAGGTCACCGAGGCAGTCAGTATAATACAAGCATGACATACATGCATGTTTAGGCAGCCAGATTTAGGACATACTAATTTCTTATGCATCATATACGTCAATGCTTGAAACTTCTCACAGAACATCATCCTACTTTCAAACTCAGCTCATAATAATTTTATAATATCAACAGGTATCTCAGAATTGGGAAAAATGAGTAACTTAGAGGAATATTTAGGGCAGTTGCAGTAGTTTCTAGATATGAACAGAGTTAATTCAATCAGTTTTGATGCATGAAATTTTTAACATTTAATAGGGCAAAAGTGAACTGTTTACCCAGAATGAACTAGTTTTTAGTTTGATATCACACCTTTCTGCCTGGAGGGCTGATTCAAAACTGGAATTGTATTCCACAAAATCCTTCAGCTTCAGGGAGAACTCCAGCACATAATTTAGTTCCATTGTCTTGAAAGTGCTTGTCAGCTGAAAAAGTAACTTCAATTAGTGACGATTTGTTTACTAAGTCCATGTAAAGGTCAGAGGGTTTCTCATATCATAGATTTTAGGAAGACCTTAGGCACACTCCAGAATTAACTCAGTATTAGGCTACAGTAAATCACACATAATTTTATGGGCTTCAGTCTGTTCAATATGGTCCAAAAAGTCCACTATAGCATCTCACTCTTTATTTCCTTTTTAATAACTGGAAAAAAATGCCAAAAGTAATGATGACCATATTTGGATTCAGAATGAAATGGCTCTTCAGACGATGCATACTTTGTTTAAATGTAGTCTGTTCTTTTAACATCATCAACACAATAACTGATAACTGGATAAACACTGGCTTCTAACTACTCGTGCACAATGGCTTCTAACTACTCGTGCACAATGGCTTCTAACTACTCGTGCACAATGCAGATCTACATGAGGAAACCCATGAGGCATTCAACGCCACAGATGTTGAGGCTCTGTTGCGTAGCAATTGCTGAAGGTGTTTTGGTATTACCCAATTCTCCTATTAAAACTTTTCTTGACCTCTTTTTCACTACAACGGATCTGTTCTTTGTGTTTTTTTTCAACAGTGATCCTTTTAAATGATCGTTATTGTAAAAGAAAACCCACTTGTCTAACAATTAAGTTTGAATTGTTACTATAATCATGATAAAAGGGGTGAAAAGCAGCACCGCTGCCAACTTTTTAACAACGAAGAATAGAAATTTTGATTATTCCATAAATAACCAGATGCATTTCAGATGACATGCAATCAACATTTGAGAAGGAAAATAACACACACACACCTTGACTGGTATTTAATGTACCTGACATAATTAAGTCGTATGAGCTAGTGCAGTTCTTACACACTTACATAGACACACGTCCCCTGTGGTGTTTGATGGGGAAACTCTGACACTATATAGGATTCCCAAAGTGGTCTGTAAAGATACATGTACAGCCTTGTACAGATAGTGGTATTTACTAAACGAAGTGGCCAAAACTCATATCATCACAAGGTGTTCATATACATGTATGTCTATTTCTTTGGGAAACTTAAATTCTTTTAAACTAGGGTCTCAATAATTATGCCAATAATTAAATTCATATTAATTTGCTTCATACTCAAAATGTCTTCACTTATACCAGATATCAGCTCAACCAGTTCATGCATCAACCAACAAAATGCCACAAGGGACCAAAAGTACCAATCATGAATTAAAATGTACCAAATTTTGCACAGTGAATGTGAAAATCACTGCCAGTGTTTTTTGTTGCTCTCCCCTACTAGTGTTAATTCAGAGTTGTACATTTCTAGGTAATAAACTTCTGCTAATATACTTTCATTTAGCCTTTTTGGAACCTGAAGACGTACCTCATGAGTGCGGCCTATGCAGCAATTAGGTGGACGCTTTACAGACTGTCGCATCACCAAGTGTACTTTCTAATACTGAATGAGGTTTACCTCAGGATACGGCCCAGATATAAGCAAATTCCACCGTGTCTTCCCGTGTGGAACTGTTCGTGTCCCATGCCACTGACAAGCCCACTCTCTCCACGAGGAAAGCCATGACGGGGTGGAAGTGAGACTGGAGTGGACACCTGATGTGGGTGAAATCCTTGGCAAAGAAGCAACACAAAAGACTGTCAGTCACAAGGTGATGCAAGAACCATGAAACAGACCAATTTCCAATTCCACACTCTCCCACTAATAATGTCACCCTGTAATACACTTGTATGGACGAGAATGACATTGAACAAAATGACGCAGAGAAGGGAGTGTGGCAAAACATGGTTCCCACTCGTGAAAGAAAAGGTTTTTCAAGGACACAATATCCTGTTTTCCATCATTTTGAAGGACTTTTTGGTTTAGAAAGTTTCATGTGGAGATTAATTCATAATATTTTGGAATACTTAATATTGGCTTTCGACCAAAGTGCAATATGATATTTAACTTCTAAAAAGTAATTTCAAGGATTGCTCTCAAAATGAACTTCTGAGACTTTCAACCAATTGAAAGCCTTTCAGTACTTTCAAGGGTTTCCAGGAGTAGTGGGAACCCTGTGTAAAAATATCTATCAGTAGAATACTTAACTGAGATAACAAAGTTCATACTATGAAATTACAGAACAAAGACAATAACAGAGGTCATGTGCCACTCATGATTCTCACATGACAATCACGAAAGCATGCTGTCTTACTAAAACAGCATAACTCATATATTAACAGAAGAATTACGAAAAAAAAATCCAAAAACTTGACAACTTAATGTACATTGTCTGCATTAGCAAGTATCATCAGCTGCTACTTGAAAGGGAAAGATATTCAGGAAGAATAAATAGTGAACAGAACCACTCTGCAGGCACTGAATCGACATCATTCCATACTGAAGTACTTGCACAACTTTAAAACCAAAAATATAAAAAAAAAAAATTCTTATGTTCTAAAATATTTTCTTACACTCAAAGCTCAGAAACAACAAATACAAATGCATATCAGCAATATCTATAGAATCAAATAAGAAAGTAACAAAAGAAATCAGAAAATGCACTTGAAACCAGTCTCGAAACTAAAGAAATGAATGTCACAAATACCACATTGAAGTAAACAGAAATAAAAACTTATGCAACATACTTTTATACTTAGCCAAAATTTGCTTTATGGTTTCTGTAAGGCAAAATACTCTAACACTGATACAGGAAAAAAAGACTTTAAAAGCAGTTAACTACATGATATTATATCAGCATATTATTTCAGTAAACTAAAAGCCATCTTCAACAAACGTTTCCTTGTCTAATTGAGTGGATGTACTGATTTTTCATATTAAATCGCCAATATGCTGATAACACAGTAACCACAGTCAACTGTGTTGAAATTCAGGAGGCCACTCTTCCTAGATGTTGCTTATGTTACTGACAAGTGTACAGAGTCTGACAGTTCAGTTAGCCCTACATGTTTTAGTTTTTGATACGCTTATGGCTCAAGGCTACATATACAGGTGTGCCAAAAACTGTGTCATTATGCTATAAATATTTAATACTAACCATGCATTTTTAGTAAATGAAAAACCTGAAGTTTTACAAATATGAGAAAAGGCTGTCATTGCTTAGAACACAGACTTCTCAGCACATCGAGATGCTGATCAAGCCCTGTTCCCGGTCACTACAAACCTTCCAGTAGAAGTATATGGCAAAGCTATGACTACTGGTGACGCTTGAAAGTTTATGACATACTTTCAGGCATCACAGTGTGCTAGAGACACATGTGAGAAATACTGCCTCGCTATGTATCAATTCTGAGTGATATTCATTAACATTTTTTGTAGTAAGTAACTTTGACAATACATACACAGGTAGGTAATTATGAATAAATAATAAATGTGGACACTAATCCTCTAAATACTTGTGTCAGGACAATTAGTATACAAAACTCCTATAAATGTCAGGTGCATATCAGTCACAGAAAGTGCATACTGTATACAAGCTATAGTGCATTTCAAATCCTATCAAACAGCGCTAGATCAATCCTTCACAGCATAAGGACACTGGCCTACCTGCAGATGGGGTGGACACAGATGCGGGGTTATACCCTCTGGGAGGATACAGATAGGTACTGCCAGGAGTCAAAGGTGCGAAGACCTGGGAGAGACCTGTGATGGAAACAGTGCATCGGGTGAAGAGTAATAACACGTCAAAGAAAACTACATAATGAAAAAAATTTCGAAGATATTTAAATACAGAAAGCTATAAAGCCAATCTTAATGAATTTGGGATTTGTACAAATGAATTTGGGATTTGTACAAGAGAAAAAACTTTATCAATGTAAAACACTGAATAAATCAGTGACATTTTCGGATTTCTATCCTCTCCCTGTGGCTGGTGTGCAGAATAACACGTAACTCTAAATTTGAAGTAAAAAACAGCTCATGATTGAGGCACTGTTCATTAAAAAGATTACAAAATTCTCTCTTGAATGCAAAAAACTTATTTGAGTTTGTATAAATTTGTTGCTGAATTATCTTCGTTTGAAGTATGGAGTACATTGCTGCCAAATGGGGATCTGGAGGCCCCCATGCTTTTAAGATTATGAGAGACTAACCGATCAGAGAACCTGAAGATACCAGCTGTTTATAAGCTGTGGCGAAAATGTTCTGAGCCGACTGTCAATGTAGCATGTAATAATACAGGGACAGGACACTGTTTTAATGTTACATATTTTAATTATGACAAGTACATGTGTGAAAAACACTGCAAAGTATTTCCAGACCATTGTGTTCTGGCAGGAGTAAGTTTCTTGATTACTTCATGATACAAATTTACATGTACACATCACTTTCAGAGACAAAGGCTGCTTTTCATGCTAATGTTAATTTCCACTGTCGTAGTAACTATTTGAAAAACACTTCACTGCAATAAGTATTATGTTGTCCAACTTTTCTGGCAAATTTAACTTTGAACATTCACTGTTTTTCACTTTAAACATATACAGAGACAGAGTGTGGGTTTTTCTTGGAAAGAGAAAAATATGTACGCAACAGGATAAGCGAAGCATGGGTAATGAACAACTGCATTACAGTACAGATCACCTTTTCGCCCAATAAGGGCTACAAACTAAACCTCTCATCTCATCATAACATGTTTCACTACAACATACACTTCAACAGATCACCAATGTGTCCCCCAAATTTTTCACAAAGTTGTTGTTGCACACATCTGTACTTTTAAGACAGTTTCATTGGATAAAACCTTCAGATTTTAATTCTTCTTTGAATCCAGGAGGCTTTATATAGTTATGTAATTATTCAATGATAGCCAATGTTATTATGCTGATTTGGCTTACAATCAACATCACAATGTGTTCATTCCTACGTTATTGTGTCAGGGACTATGTCACAAATCACCCACGTGAATGCAGATAAGCAATAGATTCTAACCTGCACTGGAGTACACAGTCTGGTCCAGGGCGGGTGGTAGACCTGGGGCAGACATACTGTACATTTCTTCTCCGCCATACATAAAAAAAGCCCTCCTGGCCCACTCTGAAACCTGCGATAATCACCAAGAAATTTCTTCCAGATGTATGAAGCTCCCATATTGCGAGATTGTTATAACATTTATTTATCTGATTGTACCATACAGTACTGTCATTTTTTTCAATAGGAAACTTTTATGGTTGGAGAAAACCAAAGTGCCCCGAGTGAACCACCAGCCTTGGGCAAGTTTGGCAATTAACATCAAAAAGTTTTTTGTTACAGAAAAATTTCTCAGTCAAGCAATAGTTATTGAACTACTCTGGAATTACCAAAATTCCCCTTTACCCACGCTTGCACTCTACCAATGCAGGCCCTAACCCACAATATCACTCAATGTGTGAAATTGCAGATGGGGAGGGTTTGTCAAAGTGACTGACACCGTATCTGAATATACACAGCCTTTTCGCTCAAAAGTCTACACCAGTCGCAAATGACTTCATGGACCAGCCTGAGGAATTCTAGCCTAAACCTGTCAAATTGTTTCTTCCAAGTTCAAATTATTATTTATTTGTTTGTACTTGTTCAAAGTTCATAAGTACTATCACCCATCAGTCACAAGGCTTAGAAAACAAAGAAAGTGAATATAATATTCATAGCCATCCATTTCACAACAACAAACGCTGCTTAGATCCTTGCATTCTAAAGCACAAACACCAGTACATACCCAGTGATTACAAGAAAAATAGTGGATCTTACCTGCTGGTCCACATGAAGTGTTGAGCAGGCTAACAGAAGACATGTGGCACAGGCCTGTTCCACCTGGTAATGGACACAATACAGAGCTTTGTCTGGGATACAGTTCATGTAATGCGAAATCTCGCTTCTCAATGTGAATTTACTTCATAACAACAGGATTGACAAGTGAACACAAGTCTATCTGATGACCTATAAATGTTGTTCTAATGCGTGATTTCTGGTTACATGAATTTCACACCATTTGTAGTCTCGACTACATGTATATCACCTACACAGCAACAGTCAGCATTACGATGGAAAGAAACTGGACAGAGCCCAAGGGAAACCCATGACCATCCACATGCTGCTGGCAGACCTTCTCAAGTACAATGAAGAGGAAGTCAGTCTGAGCCTTTAACTCACAGTGACTGTATTGGTCATTGTGTTTGCTCTCATCTCAACTCAATGAATATATGTGTACTGTGACACAGAAGAAGAATTTGGAAGTACAGTTTACTTAGACATATGTTTGTGTAAAGTTAGGATTCAGTCAACTTTAGCCTCCTGTCACCTTTCCCATTCAAAAGCACAAATTTATCAGCTCTTACCTTGTGCAGTTTGAAGAATGCCTTCACTTCCTCATTATCAGGTCCCTGTTTGTCTACCAGAAGCTGACGCAACTGGTCAACAGGACGCATCTTCTGTACAATATAGACGCCCTGAGAATGGATAATCATACCGAGCTAGTTACTAATGAATCCCACAGTGGTGAACCACAAGAAGTACTTGAAATTACAAACTACACCTCCCTCTCATTACAACACACTTCACTACAACGTGTGCTTAAATATAACACAGTTGGAAATGTGTCTCCCAAATTTTTCACCAAGTTGATCTTGCACACATCTGTATATGCTTTTAAAAGTTTCAAACCCATCAGATTTTATATCTTCTTTGAACTCACAGGCTTAGATATCAACTTAATATTCAATGACAGCCATGATATTAAGCTGGTTTGGTTTCCAATGTGTTTATCACACCATGTTCATTCCTATATTATAATGTCACAGACCACCAGTGGTTGAGGAACTGATGCACTGCACTTGTAACACGGTAGAGCACATTTGTCCCTCTACAACAGCCTTATAGTGAGGGATAAGTGCTCATTTATTATCCACTTATTACAGTAAAAATGCTCACGACAGTGCAAACTCAGCACCGCAAAAATTTTTGAAAGAATTTTAGGCCTTATAATGCCTTTACAAATTCAGTCTAATACAGACATAAATGACTCTCTCGAGATATGGGAATATTTGGATCTAAAGAGTGCTTTATTTGGGGTTATTAGGGCAGGTCTCTTTTCTTAAGAGAAACACAATGCCACCATTTTTAGTGTGTGGTATTTATTTCTTTGCCTATGGGCTAACATCACTTTTGACATGGAGTTCAAAATGAACTGATCTGAGGCCAACTGAATTGTGGCAGGTCAATGGTCAACAGTCAACAAGCACTAGTTCAAATAGCCTGTGGTTTATGGGCACTTCATTTAGCTACCAGTAACCATGCCAGAAACCTACATTTATAAACTATCATATACAAGTATAGTATCTACTAAATGTTACACATTTAGATAAAAGGGTGTTTGATTGAAGTATGGAACTTTGAGAGGACAAAGGTCCATGAGCTGCATAATGAATTACAACAAATATGAAGGCTTTAAAAATGTTAAATGAATGTCTCTTGAAGGGAGTAACTTCTGAGAAGTCTTTAACTAGCCAGTAGGCTAGTTAAAGTACTTATGCTACGGCCAATGTGGGAACAGTTTACTGTACACAAATCAAACACATACCTATAGAAGTATGGCTTCCCATATTTATCAATGATATCCAACAATGCGGTAACATATTGCTTTAACACACTTTCTTTGCAGGGGGGAGAGGGAGGGGATATGAAGGGCAAGAATAAGAACACTTGCCTGTGAATTCAAGAAGAGAAATTTGCGTGGCATTTCCACATGCTGGGTAACAACAACAGGTGGATCACAGCGAATTCCACCCTCGGCGTCTTTTGTGATTCCAGCATACCCAAACGGGGGAAAGGGTAATTCACACATTGCCCAGGTAGTACCATCAATGGCTATTGCAGTCTGAAGATTAAAGATAAAAAAATAACATAACCTTAGCTATTTTTGAAATGGCATGGGAACAAACTGAAACAGTCACGGCCATTTCTCTGTAACGTGGTCAGTAACTTTCTTTATCTCACATAAGTCAAATTACTGTTTTTCATCGGAAAGTAATGATTGTCTTTGACTTGATGTGTAAAATAAATGTTAATTCAGATTTCCAACTGGCAACTAAATTTTTATAAAACTTAATTTAGCTCTCCTAAAACAGTAAATTTTAGAATCAATGTGTAACGCTTTGGACTCCTATGAATCCGTGTTTAATTACAGTAAATGACCTGAAATTTCATCCATTACTAAGTTATATTTTCTTTATTCAGACAGTTCTATTGTGTTCAATTCTATTGACAGTTCAATGAAAGAATATTTTGTGGTCGAGATTTAGGTCGTTTCACAGTAGCAAAATATGTAGATTAGATGTACATCAGACAGGACTGTTACCTACCTGTGTTTCCATGAGCTGATTCTTGAAGGGGAAAGAATCACAGCTGGTGACCCAAATCATGTCCTCATTCTCTGTTAGCGATGACGCCAACAACAAAGATCCTGCACAGAACACACATACAATTTTCTTACAGAAACATTCAGTGGGTTCTCTGAATAAAACACATTGTTTTGTATCAAAAAGTCTATTTATTAGAAACCATATAAAACAGTCTGGTAAAATGTTTATTCTGAACACATTTCATAATTCCAACAATCACCTTTTCTTTCCTAAATAATCAACAAAGTTGTATTTCTAACATAGTATAAAATCAAGCTGCTTATATTCAAGGATTGGCCCTTTGCTACTCTAAGAATAAAAATTTTAAAAAACACACATTTCCATATTTTCATCTCAAACAGATTTTTCTTACAAAATTCTAAAAGTACTGAATACAAAGTGAAGACATCATCCAGGAAACACTTAAAATCCACTTCTAAATGATTTTGATTCATAGTGTAATGCATTATTTAGAAGAAATCTGAGTGCCCAAAGTAAACCATGAACCCATGACAATTACCTGACAAACCTTTCGACTTACAGTTACAGCTGCAATCTCCTTAGTCAAGGTCTTGATATTTGCTATGAATCAATGACCTTTGATTTGGTAAGAGAAGAATCTAGGATATCCCTGCCCAAGGACTGAATTGAACCTGCACCTCTGTTTTTCAGCGGTAAAATACTGGGACACAATGGACTTTGGTGCTTTTTGAGCAGGCCTTCTCAGCTGCTTACAGAATACATAAGTATACAGCAGTGGAATAGCCCAATCTATTAATCACATCTCACCTCTTCTGTGGTAAGCCATGTGCACCTTGGCTGGTTTTCTGGGAGAGGCACTGGCTGAAAAACCTGGTGGTAATCGAACATGAGCTAATGCCAGAATGGTTGGGCGGCTTCTAAAGTGACCGAAAGGAGTGGTGGCAAAATATAAGCGGACACCTGTAAAAAAGGTAAAAGGCAAAGTGGTTACACCTCTCTTTTCTGCTTTTAATACCAAGCTCTAAATATAAAGTAATTTAAAGACAATTCTGTTCTTAATAAGTGTCTTACAACATTGCTAAACTTAACGTTCAACTCCACTACACTTGATGAAAGTAACCTTTTAATACCTGGGAAAAGATATGCTAAATCATATGGCACATTTATCACCATTAAGTTCACCTTTATGGATTTTTTTTAAGATGTTAGATCTCCCCATTTAACTTTTGCATATTAACACAAGTTCTTAACCAGTGACCCATGCAATAAATAAATGTACTTATATGTAAACCTGTGTATCCTTCATAAAAGGGAAACATATATTTCCTCACCTGCTTTTGTCACAGCCACTAAATGAAGATTGCTGGACTCTGACCTTGTTAACGGAGCCAGGTGAACAATGGGCTTGAAGTTGGATCGGTCTATTGTTCTGTTCCAAAACAAAATGCACTTAATACAAATATAATGACAAACCAATGGTAATTTTCTTGTCAGTAAGTTTATTGTTCATCATTTTCTACACAATTTGTTATAACAAGATGTCAGCACTAAGCAGGATCGTCTCAGTGCAGTCATATTAACAACCCTGCTTGACGAGAATTCCAGGCTGATGACATTAAGTCCAACTATACCCCATGTTGGATCCAGGAAATTTTCTAGGGTTCTTGTTTGGTTTTTTTAAAACATTCTCATCAAGCACAGAGAAACAAAATGGATCACAATAGCTGAACATGTACAAGCAAATGCGACATCCGTGATCCGCTCACACATTCTCTACACCAACACACTAGCCTCATGTTCACAAAACCACCAGTAGTCTGTCTGTTAATCTGTAATTCGCCACTATATTGTTCACCATCTTTTGTGGGTTACTCAGATATATTTTGAGGTACCAATTTAATAACGAAAACATTTCATATTTTTTTGGCCTCATTGATATGGTAGAAAAGTCCTTTTAACCGACACAAGATCCTTTATCCATACCTGTCACAGTGTATGGACAGCATGCACACCAAAGTTACTTATTCTTGACTTTAGCGCTTATGCCCGAAATAAGATTAAAGCAAGTTACACGTAGGTGCTAACAAGGCAGGTGCTCTTCCACAACTCCAACACCAGCATTATCTGAGCCAAATATTTCTGCAACAGGGTGTCGTCATAAAACTCTAAGGTGAATTTTATTAACCACTAAGAAATTCAAAAGGACAGAGTAGACAGCCACCGTTCTTATTGGATGTAGGCAGCAACTAACAGAGGAGTTCAATACAGAACATGTCTGACTGTTCTGTCACAAAGAAAGCAGACCCATACATGCCCATGAAAATTCTCCACTTCATTCATCATATCTGGTTGACTTATTTCCACCAGCAGGACTAAGGTGGTGAAAGGTTGGAAGGGGAGACAAATCATCTGGAACTAAAATATTTCCCTTCTCTGTGGGTTGTCCTTTGAGTCCAGGAAGCCAGGCAGAGTTAGGTAAAGAACCTAATCATACACCACACCTGGCAAACCTTATTACTTAAAACATAAGCGGAATCAGGACTATTCAACCAAAAGGCATTGTTGACTACCACAACACTAGTAGTCATAATTCACACCTGTTACCTAATTTTTTCAACTAGATTTTCTCAGTACATTAAGTACAGAATAACATCTGCTATTTCATCACATATGCGACTCTCACACCCAAACACTCACCTTGCTACCTGGGAAGCCTGCTCAACAATAGAATCTAAGGTTAAGGAAGTCACCTGACACATCCCTTTTCCATCAGCTCCCAAGTCACAGACCTAAACAGGAACACAAAAACACAAGCACATCTCCCTAATTATAACACTTTTCATTACAATACATGGTACAACACAGCCATGTGTAACTTGTGAATTTTTCTAGTTGTACCCATCTGCACATGATGTCAATATATAAAACCTTAAAAACCTTTAGATTTTGTGTCTTCCTCGCACTTAAAGGCTTAATTTTCATGTGAGTATTCAATGATATACTGATTTAGCTTACAATTAACATCAAGGGTCACACTGTCCATTTCTACCATATATATGTGCATGTTGTTGTATGGCAGATGGCATTTACATTTTGCATGGGGTCAAAAATCTTGAAATTATGCCACTTAAGGGGCAGAAAAAAGCCAAGAATTAATATTAGGCAACTGTATCAACAGTTCACTCATCTTATAAGTACAGAGATGTAAGGGCTGTCATTTGTTTCTAAGTGGACTTCAAATCATGGTAAAATCTCACTTTGAGTTACATGTACTTTGAGTATATCTGATGAGCCTCACTTAGCTTACAGAGTGATTTGGGAAGTTATGTGTGAAAACCCACTTAAAAAACTTTCATAAAACCATGCCCAGAAACTGGGAGGGACAACATATGTTTGTTCAGCTTTATTCTCCTTGGAACATAACATGAGTGATTTCGTATAATCACGTCTTCATGGGCAATCAGATATGTTATTTACATTCAGATCTGTTTCAAGGCAAATAATTTCATGAACTGTATTATCAGGTGACAGACTGAAATGCTCTGGCAATGTAATTGCCGAAATGGCAAGTTTTTATTTGTGATACAGGCATTTACCACGAAAGCACAGAGAAAGATTTGGCAATGAGGAACATTCCCCCATCTTTTCAGGGAGCCCTGTCCACAAATCAAATGCAGAGAACCAAGGAAAGGCAAGCTGACTGGAAACCTTAATAATTTTATGCCATCTAAAGTTATACATGAAGCCACAATATGCACACTGAGCTCACCTTTATGGTGCATTTGTCTGACAATGCATACAGAATGTTTCGAGAGCTGTCAACTGCTATCTGCACAATGGGGTCTAAAAGAAATCAGAATACTTCGCAATGATAAGAAACACAGTGTAGATCTACTAATTCACATAGGTTAAAAAATACAAAGCTGATGACATTATTCTTTAATTTATGACAAAATCTATGGTTATCTTCATACATTCAAGAGATAGACAACACATCATTCAAAGATCATTATTTGTTTTGCAAGAAGTTTCAAAATAGCTAAATATTGGTTAACACAAACCGTCCTCGCCAAGGGAAAAAAGCAAGAATGATGGCACGAGGTAGGACAAGAAGCCAGTTGTATGGTTGATTAGCCTGCAGTTACGGCTGAACCAGCCTTCATCAGCCTGTAATATAAACAGAGGTTGACCACACAAAGTAAGACAGAAAACAACAAAGACTGAACACAAAAATCATTTTTTTTCTTGAATAAGAGTTTAATTTCCACACCATTAATATTTATTCCTATGTTTGGAGTGTAAACAAGTTTTAGACAAGTTCTTAAAAGTTCACTAATATTTATGGGATGGAAAGACTTCATCACATTTATTCAAGATTTGCAGCTCTGAGATTCCCAGTACGTTTTCACAGTGAAAATGACAGTACTTCAGCAACGCACACATGTTTATTGCGCTACTAAAGTGAACCAGATAAACAAAATATGCAAATATCAAGTAACATTTAACTCTACAGACTGGTAATGCTGTAGTCTAATATTTAAAAGATATTCTTCAAGGTACTGTATAATAACTCACATGTATATTTAAACTGATGAAAATTTAACTGTTTTCCATTTACTGAGTGTAAAAAGTGTGTTTTCTGTTTCTTAATTTGGACGTTATAATTCTCCTGTCCAAACAAAAGGTTTTCTGGCTCTAACAGGTGCTCAAAACCGAAATACGACAAATGTGGTCATAAACTCTACTCATTTATTCATTCATTCATTCGAACTTCTAAGAGAGTTTGAAACACAGTTTTACTATGAAATCCTATTAATTATGCCTTAAACATATAAGCTATAAACTTACTTGAAACAGTATTAGGGTAAAACTGTAATACTTGTGTTATGTTTTAGGTGGTGAGTTAAAACAGTAGTACAACATTGGCATATCTGACATGGCATGACTTAAAGAGATACAGAAAGTAATGGCTACCAGGATACTTCACAGTGTCGCAAACCTAAGCTAATATGAGAAGTGTGCAATTTGGAAGACTTTCAACGACTATAATAAAGAAATAAATGAATTTATTTATACAGTGTTTAGGGTTGTATCAAGGTTGTTATTTTGAATCATTCTGCAACAAAGAAAATGATATTGGCCTGAACCTTATGAGTCTGTTGGTGATCAGATCTGCCAGCTACAAGTGGACATGAGGCCTCCATCCAGTTTCCAGATCTTGATTGTGTCTTACGGCGAGCCTACACTAAATCCAAAACATGGAATAAAACAAAACTGAAACTTTAACTTCTTATTTAGTCTCCGATGGTGTTCTTATGATTTTTCGGTCTTTCAAAAGACTCCAATCATGTAAATAGGTATTCAACAGAAAAAACTGCTGGGATCGTCTACACTGAATAAAGATTCCGTCCATAAAAGAATTTAAATTGATGTGGCCTCAAGAGTCCTATTTATGTGGCCAGAACAGGTAAAGTACCTGATAAACCAGTTCGTAGAGGGAGCCATCTTTGCCCGCTAGGAATATCCTGCCATTGTCCGTGCTGGTGATGGAGAGCATGTGCTTATCCGTGGGCACAGAGAAGAGTGGGCTGGGCATTAGGTGCATTTCCCCATCATGAAAATCACCTGGACTACCTATTTAACAAAACCATTTTAAGTCCGCTCAACAAATCTCATGAGTGTACATGTATAACCAAAGTAAAGAACACCTAGTATGGCACAGACTTTTTGCTTTTGAGTACCTCTGCTAATGACAGGATTTCTCCACAAGTATTACCACCTAGAATCCTTAGTTTTCTGTCAAAATTAATTAATAAATTAAAACAGTAAACTTTCGTCTCCTATAGATTGACAATCACAACAAAATGGCTGATTGTAAACTTACCGTCTTGTGGTCTTTTAAAAGTAATGCCCAGTAATACGACATCAACAGCAGTTGCCACACACAAAAGATACTGAATGTGGGGCTGAAATATGCCTGAAAAAGAAAACATTCACCAACATTAACACTTCATTTGTCTGTAAACATTTTGTGATGTATCTTAAAACCCTCCACACAAAATGTCAAATCAAAGTCAAGCCACCTAGCAATGTGGCATTAACTAATGACTACAGATTGGTTTTTCACAACAAGTCAAGACACATTCAATGAATAAGTAAGAAAAAGTGTAGTCACACTGTATGTGTGTTTTACTAGTTGCCTTAGATAGGTAATAGATACAACACACTTTTACAAACCTGGTTTTGGTGGCACCAAAGATGCGGTCATAATAGTCTCAGTCAAACCATCAAAATAAGCCAAATCTCTCCTGAAACATGCACAGTATACGTATTCACTTAAATCAACAATTTATTCACTACAATAAGCATTAAGCTAGGCTTTTTGTATGTTAAAATTTGTTTTATCACTTCCTTGTAATACGACACGCGAAAAGTTTACTATTTTGTATATCTTAAATATAGGAAAAACTTACCCGTTTTCATATCGCCAGATGAAGATATCACTGTCAATTGTCAGCCAAACTCGTTCAATTTCTGGGAAGAATCCAGTTGTGCACCTGCATTGCATGCCTTCAGATAATTAAGGTTTGCAAATATTTCATTCTGTGCCCGGATGTTTTCCAACTAACATGCTGGGATATTACCACAATAATGCGGAACATATAATTGATTCAACAATTACTGTTTTTTACCTTTACTTCAACCTGTAAAAGCACTTTCAGAAGCACACAAAGGCATTAAAATATACCAACACTTCAATTTTTCTGATAAAAAATTAATCACGCTTCCCAAAGAAAAAAACAGTTACCAGCTGTCTTTCCCTGACCTCCCTATCATTTCCTATTAGACAGTAGCTATAAGTGCCAGGAGAGAAAAACCAAGGTTACGGGGTACAATTCAACTCACGTTGGGCTCCTGCATACATGATTGATACTACTGATATCAATCATGATATTCATCAGCCAAAACAGAAAAGTTGAATAATTGATCAGGACCAGTTATATCACAGGGTAAATGTATGTAATTTCTGACAAAATTGTATTGATACAATTTCTGTGCAGGTCATGCTCTACAGGTACATACATTTAGCTTGTGAAGGATGCAAAACAGGTAATGGATAAACGTCCTAATAAACAGAAAGAACCATAACATCACTGCTATTTCTGACATCCCCATACACATCACTATTAAGATGCTTCATAGACAAAAACAAAAGATACGCCCGAACTGCTCTACTAACTCAGGAGGAAGTGGCACCCGTTTAACATCACTCAGTTCACGCAAGGTATCCATACCCACATGAGCATCAATCAAACTAGGATAGTCAAAATCCTGAAGGCCACTCACATTTGGCTGATCTGAAAATATGAGCGATGTCCAGATTAGCTTACAGAAGATTTACCTCTAAGTAGAAGAAATCATGAATTTGTGTAAACATCTATTTATGACAGGGACTAATTAAAAAATGACTGCTTTCAAAAACAATCTAGATTTTACTTTTCTTCAATGACCTCACCCCTTGCAAGATGTTATTAGTTTTAATTACATCATGTAATTTTTCAGAACATACATTAACACTGCGAGGTCAGATTTCATTAGTGGAAGAAACAAGAATGGCCAGAGAGAAATTCTAGCCCTCAACAAGTAACAGAGTGTGGGATGAAATTTCTGAGGATTTTCACCACCAGGATTAAGCTCAATGTATGTGCCATATTGGTGAAATGCAAGTCAGATAGTTAAGACAATTTTGTGGTTGGAAAACTGAACACTTCCATTTAAATAGAAGTCATTTTCAACCACAGAAATAAGTATACTCAACTTGGCAGATGAAAACTAAATTTCTAAAGACCATAACACTATTTTCCACTGATAATAATAATGGTAATAGAGTCAAACCTGTACCTGTAATACAGTCAAACTGTCATATACAGCCACTTTTTTCATCTCCTTCACTGGCCACATACAACAGGTTTGACTATATGTTTACTAGTTCTGATAACAAAGAGTGTAGACCTGTTTTCTCTAAATTTTCTAAATATAGATACATGTTAACAGATGAAGCTGTGAAGTATAATAATGTATAATATGTAATTATATAGATCAATAGATAATTATTTACTATGGAACATAAAATCAACCTTGGTTTACAAAACAAACGTTAATTCAATTCAGTTTCCAAACCGTCGAGTAAAATTTTTTTAAACTGAATTTAGCTCCTCCCAAGATTCTTTGAATGCTGGTGTGTAAAATTTGGACTTGGATTCCTGCTTGCGATACCTTCTACTGGGTCACATAAGTATTATCGACAGTGGAGGCATCACGGTTTTGAGTGGAATCTACAATAATATGTGTTAAAGGCAACCATTCCAGTAAACCAGAACAGGTCGACTGACTTACTATGTGCAGGCACTCTCAGAAGATCGGCCAAGTCGAGGTACATTCTGTCTTCTTGGAGGGCTCGATCAATCAGCTGTGCAGCCGATTCCATCAGGTCCTGACTGCTGGGCAGTGAGAATGTCATGGAGGGCAGCATTGAGGCCATCATGGGTAGAAATCAAAAATGTATCCTGCAACCAAAATCAAGTGTTCATACAAGGTGCCTTCAAGTAAAGAATCAGCAATTAAATCACTCCCAGCCTTTTGTTTGCCATCTAGTCCATCTACAGACACTCAGAGTGCTATTTCATAATTTTGAAAATAGATAATACTGCCACATAATTCCGAATTGTCACATTTCTTGGCACCCTTAGCTATCACCAAGAAAACGTCTTTAAGCTGTATAACCAAAATTAATTGTAGGAAAAACCTGAAATTCAGTTTAATGGAGCAGTGCTATAGGTTAACCCTGTATTCCTTGATGCTGATGGATAGGGATGGGGGTGGGCCCTACAGTAATTTTAAGGCATTCCCCTGGCCTAGAGTTGTGCAAGTTCTGCATACATGATTTATTCATACTGGGTACATTCAGGTTTTTGGCAAGGAGCAGGAGCTGATTAATAACATGGGACAATAGGATGGAATGCTGATATTTACAGCTTTATGAGGTTTTATGAACAGGGCAATGAAACCCTCTTATCTCAGGATCAGACATATTCTGATCACTTTTCCAGAAAAGCTGTCTGTATGGTCAGAAAATTTTTAATTTTAATAAGCTAAAATCTTACTGTTGGCCTATATCTAACCGATGCTAAATTTACTTAGTTGACACCTTCAGTAGTTTTCTCACGTAACCACCAATAGTGTGGATGCTCAGAGCAAGTGTAACATCAGTTCAATACTATAAATACACTGGCATGTTCATGGACAGAGAGTGACATATGTGACCATGGCACATACAGCGGACATCAAAGCTCTGGTTGCTAACCTTAGTCCAAGTGGTCTGCCTAGAATTGCACTATTGACGTACACCTAGCAGCTAGTCTATCCTGATGAATTAAAATATATCTACAAATATTATAATATGTTGCATATTTATAATACGTCCACCAAAACAGTCTCTTTAATGCTTCCTACCTAACATTTTCTCAATCGACTCAATTCCTAGCTGAGGGAATCACATATTTACTGCCTACAACTGGCTTATATTAGGCTCAAATCAGTCATTTCTAGACTGCAACCCTGTCAAAATTTTGAATGTCTGCCTTCTTAAAGATTTGTTGTGTGTCAAAAACAGCCATTCGCATGGCAAAGAGTCCCTATCACAGACAACACTTGGCAAATCTTGACAAGGCAAACATGATTGTCCATTCAAAATTTTGATAGAAAATAAGAATGGTAGGAAATGTTAATAGATGTTCCGTGTGTGAATAAAAAAATGTCTGGGTTTGGGAGATTGAACTCATTATGGATATTGTATCATTAGTACGCAACAATCAATTCATGAGGCTTGTTCTAGTTCGCCTGCCTTGCATTGTAAAACATTAAGAGGTAGGTTACCTTTTCATATGATTTTGAATCCAGCTTGCAGATCTGGTAATTTACTTCATTTGTTCACTTGTTACTTTTGCCTGGTTAATACATTTACATCTGCATTTCTGTGAAACGTCTATTTGTATAACAGAGTTATCTTTAGCATTTTTAAATGCTAGGCACTCTCAGTCTGACTTAAACAAGCCTCATGAACTCGATGTTACATGTTACTAGCAATCCCAAAGCCCATGAGCTGGAGCTGCGTGCAGTGTTTTTGTTATGGCTGAAAGTTGACCTCAATTCCCCTAAACACAGTGCCCTCCTTGCACCACTGTTTTCTGTATAAATACTTTGGCGACACAAACTATATATGACCAGGCTTTGACAACAAGCTTCTTGAACCCTGCATCTGTGCTACTTTAGCGCAGGATTTTTTCTCAGGAATGATTTGCAAGCATGTCGTCTGGTTCGGGTAAGATGGTTTTTTGTTTCAAAGTAATATACACTATCAAAATGTGCAGCTTATCAAAATTAAAGCACTTTCCTGTAAATTCACAGTGTTTTTAAAAATTATCAGTGTGAACTAAGGTGATTATGATACAAAAGGGCATGGGGTGTCTATCTGTTACACACGTAAAAGCTGTAGTGCAATTACTGTAGTAGCTGTCTATGCAGGAAGCATTGACAGGTACAGATTTCAAACATGAATATTCATTCTAAAGAGGAAATGACTGTGGTGTCTGAACATCAATGTAAGTTTAGGTGTAGGGGTTGTTTATCTATTTTTTTTTTTAATTAATTTTTTTCATTATTATTTAGTATTTCTAAACCTTTTTTTTAGTCGTAACAGAATATCTGATTAAAGCTACATTTCCGAAAGTGCTTCACAGTTAATTTAAGGGTTTGAACATTAAACTGTTTACTTCTCATCCTCCTCCTTCACTGCTGCAATGTTTTTTACGTATACAACCAATTATCCAACATATAGAACCATATTTTAGTAACTATACATTTTTTCAATCTAATCTCAATGAGGTTATTTTTTATCAGAAATTTTCGTCCAATAAGGAACCGCTAAATTTGAGGCTATGAGTTGGTTCCACATCACTGTAGAATTCAGCAGGTTGCATTTTTGTAATAAACAGGTGTTAAGCTTTCCAAATATATACAGTTTGTTATGGTTTGGACTGTTTTCAAAAACGGTTTCGGAATGCTAATACTGCATGTGGTACAACATCTGATAGAGGCTCATTCCCAAAACCCTGGGCACTTCAGCCGAGTCGTCAGGCGGTCCTAGGCAGAGAACTCAGCCTAAGTAAGTCAGGATGTATCAACCATAGGCACAGCGTCGACCATATCCTAGAAAATCATGCGGCATTTGTTGTTGTTGTTGTTGCGTTTCGTTATCACATCTAAAGGGGACGGACGTGCAAAATGAACCGAATATTTTAAACTGAAAAAAATAATTCTAAAGATGGAGTAAACCCCAATACAAAGTTTAAAGCTCGGCCCGAGTAATGAATACTGTGACAATAAACCTTTCTGAAAGTGATCACATACTTCACGAAGTTCCCGCAGAAAGCGCCATTTGCACATGTACACGTGCAACGTCGACAGGTATCAGTTCCACTAAACGAATACGAATACCATGCGCAACTCACCGAGTCATGGAGAACTAAAAAGAGCGCCGCTAAGGGGAGTTAATTGGGACGAGGTTATTATCGTGGAGATAAAAAAGACACAAAAGACACAAAGAACACTGCTGTGATTAATCTTACTCAAAGCCCCAATTTTAAGGATAGGAGAAATTTCTAACCATTTCTGAAATTTTCTGTGCAGTCGCGTGAAAACTGTATCTTGAACGGAAAGATATATATGTCTATAACTCTTACAAATACACACCCCTCGATGTACCAAGCAGTCACGAAACCCCCTATTAAATACAGGACATTTTTAACCATTTATGAAAGACCCAGAGAAAAAATGTGGGATATTCGAAAGCATCACCTGCAATAAATCTATACAATCCAACCATTCTTAGCTTCAGCACCAATTTCGCCACTTAAGATTTTGTTCTTGGCAAGTACCAGGTAGACCTATATAGGGTTTAGCTGTCGCGAAGATATTTTCTCTAGTTACATCTGGCAAATGTCATAAGAATATATTGTCTGATAAATAATGAAGAGTATTCTGTCATTTAAAGTCGGTTTCTGGTAATACCACAACGGCCAGCGGTTACCCGTACAGAATGAATGATTTTTCGATACACTAGTAGTCATACATATATTTGGTTCAGTACTAATATCTATGCTTTCAATATGGTGTGTCTTTTTCAAACTGGTGTAAACATAGGTCTACACAGGTTCCGATCGGATTAATCATACAAGTCTAACTTCAAATGCAACTACAAAATTAAGAATCCAGCTTGAAACTGTTTTTCCTCTGCAGAGCAACTCAACATTCGCCATGTACATTGTATGGGTTTTGGCTACTGATCATTGCAGAAACGTTAAATACCTCACTTAAAACCGTTGCAACAATAATTCCACGTAGGCCTACTTTGATCTGACGCGGTAAGAGACATACCGTTATGGCTCAGTATCGCTAGCCTAGGATACCGGTACCTTAAAGCATCTGCACAAGACAAGTGTTTGTACAGTAACCCTTTGCTTGTGAAAGGGACCTTACAGATCGCTTTTCAAGCCACGCTTTCCAAGATAGCGCCTATATTTCACCATATTACATTCATGTTTTTTTTTTCTTTTTTTTTTTTCCTCTTTCTCTTTCGGAAACAGAGAGATAACTTTTATACACTTTGGCCTACTAATCTTGCAGGGCAGTGATGTTTGATAAAGACAAACCTATGTTGACTATTAAATTCCATTGACGTATTTTTTATCTTCTAACCAGTGTACAACAATATATATGTGTGAATGTATTTGTGTCGATTTGTCTTTCCAAACGTGCCATTATGTAATCATTAGGCCTATGTGCACGCATGCCATCTCCGTAACAAAAATGTGACGTAAATGGCAGTGACGGAGATGACAGAAACGCTGCACATGAGTAAATTTAAAAAAGTTCATGAAAAAAATACAACGAGTCTTTTGACTTCCCACGTGGTTTCCCACGCGGGTCCGCCGCTCGTGACGTAAAATTTAAGGACTTAAAATAAAGCAGGTTTTCTTACAAAATACAAATATAGTTGTTGTTTTGTTTTGTTTTTTTCATTTTTTCAAATTGCTGTAAACATAGGTCTATACAGGTTCCGATCGGATTAATCATACACGTCTAGCTTCAAATGCAACTACAAAATTAAGAATCCAGCTTGAAACAGTTTTTCCTCTGCAGAGCAACTCAACATTCGCCATGTACATTCATACATCACTCATACAAAGAAACTTTGCGCGAAGAAGTGAGCAGAAACCCCTGCTATGGACCATTCAAGCCAAATACAGAGGATAACATAATATAGATGCTAAATCATTATATACATGCTAAAACAGCGCTCGCAGTACACTCTAAATGTGAGGCTACTGCAGTAAATCGGTGACAATTTTTAACACCCCAGAAATACTCTCATAGGATTTCGGCTTTGCTACCAGGCCACCCACCTCCACCCCGCTTAAAAAAAAAAAAAAAAAAAAAAAACCAAAAAAAAAAAACCTACGACACAGAGAGTAAAACCAGAGCAGCGAGGACAGCGTGATAGTAGGCAAACGATCATCTTGGTTATATAACTATCCCCAAACGTGCAGGGCAAATGTGAACTGATACAGTGATTCAGGTGAAAACTTGTATTTGTAAGGTACAAATGAAAATAAAGGTCGAGAACTGTACATTATAATAGTTTTCCATTCCTACCACCAGACGTTAATTTTATAGATGTGCTTTCTAATTATACATAACCCAACGTATGAAGAACGTGTTTGTCCAGAATGGGGACATTCACAATTATTTTGTGACAAGGCCAATATTTTCAAGTTTTTTTAACAGCGAAGTTTCTCATACACTCTTTGAGTGTACCGGCCTTGGGTCCATCTAGAAGGCCTCGGTGTATTATTTTAAAATTCTGACATTCATCATACCATTACGTCCATATTTGTTTCTCCAAAAAATAAATAAATAAATCAAATCGCAGCAGGGGAAATAACTTGGTAAACAATTGAATGACGGTTTGTATCCCATGTGACGTTAACGGGAATGCTGGGATTGCTAGGCCTTTTCCTACCGACATTTTCCACGTGCAGGTAGTGAAAATGGTTGAGCAGTACTAAACCTTACAATCATAGTAAATCCATCATATTTTGTGAATAAATGATTGTCGGTTTAGGTTATGAACCGAGTAGTTTTACAATTTTTTCCTATTTCAGGTGTTGGAATTGTCAGAATGCAGAACGACGCCGGAGAAAGCGTGGATATGTACATCCCACGAAAATGGTAACAACAACAACAACAGCAATGTTCACATCACTTTTCGCCACTTGACAGATTGGTACATTTTAATGTTCTGAACTTTAGATTGGCTGTATTTTACCTGTCATTGGTCTGAACTGATCTCGTTTGATATACAGCAAGCTGTTGTAATAAACTAGGTGGAAACTGAGACTGGGTTTGTGCCTTTGTTAATGGCAGACCCACATGTTAGATGTTCATTGTGAAGAACTGGTTCTCTAGTGAATTAAAGGGCAGTAGTAAGGCTGAGGGGGATGTCATGTGGAAGGTGACGTCAATTCATTGAAAAATGTCCTTTTCTCAATGAACATCAGAAAAGTGGGTCAGCAACAAACAATAGCTCAACGTATTCTTTACAAATCCCAATGAAAATCTCTCTCCTACATAACAGTAACCTCTACTTGTAGAGCCCCCCCCCCCCAAAATGATTTAACGGTGGTATGCACTGGATATGTTGTAGAACAAGGCACAGATTTCAGTCTCCCACTTCTTTTACTCATGGTTGATCAGATTCAAATCCTGAGTTTATTTTTATGGCATTTCTTGGTTGAATGTTGAACAGTAGCTTCTTAAACTAATAGCTTTACTAACAACACTATCACACGTAGATGCAGAACTACAACACTCCTTTTAAAATATGATGATAGATATAGAA
Source organism: Acanthopleura granulata (assembly GCA_016165875.1). NCBI lineage: Eukaryota > Metazoa > Mollusca > Polyplacophora > Chitonida > Chitonidae > Acanthopleura > Acanthopleura granulata. The sequence continues at coordinate 20,494,445 of JABBOT010000004.1, forward strand.
TTACGGAACAAAAGGTAATAAAATTTGATGGGTGACTTAGCTGCTTAAGCAAGGATCCAAGTCAAAACAGTATGGAAAAAAAAACAAGGGCCTACCGTTCAATAAAAACACAAGATTACAATAAAGTTATGTCTTGTGCCGCATTTTATGGTATAGTTATTCGCCACAGCTTCCAAATGTTGGAAATATTTCTCCTGTATGTGAAGTATCCCTCTCCAATTTAGACCTGCTGTCAGGGGGTCAGTGAAGTTTGGGTATGATGTTCTAACGTGCTGCAAATAAGTTTGGAAAACTCCTACCTCATCAAAGCATTTAACAAGAGTGAAGGGTGTTAGCATAGGCCATTCCTTCACCAGTCCAGTTTAAAATGCATCTACAGCACTGTCAGCCCTGTCACACCGATCCAGATTCCCACAAGAGTCTATGTAAAAATGGAGCAGATTTAAATAAAGCATAGTAAAAAACAGCAAACAACATGTACGGCCAGAGAGAACAGATAATAAAGGATACACAGAGACTTAAATTGTTGTTAACCATTGGAAGTTCTGTGCTTAACGGTTCGACAAAGTGACTGACGGAGTGGCCATTGACATGGACTTGGCAAGGGCCAAGGTTGCACGAGGAATGGGGAGATAATTCCATATACTGTAAATGCTTACCCTGTTCGTTTATCTGACATCGACAGCTGCTCATACGTACGATGTAGAAAATTAATTCCTACCTCTGCAAACTCGTGTTTTTCACTACAAGTACACTTCATTGCTATGTATCTCTCGTGTAGCATGCACTAGTCATTCTCAGCCACTGTTACTCAGAATGAATGTGTATCACTTCACTTGTGTAGCTGGCCAAGCGACACACATGGTTATGTTTCTTTGTGTAGGTGAATGATTTTTTATATCTCATATTCATATTTCACATGTATACAAAAGTACTTCAAGGAACGTATCTTTAGACAGAAGGGGCTGGGCTGAAGGGCAAACAAGGCGGAACAGATAACATGACTTGTTTCTAATCAAGTATTCATTACACTAGTGTATACAATATTTACTTGTAACTTTGGCAGCCCCAGTAACTTAAGAACATCTTAACTATCAGTAGGTCAGGTAAAGTGTTTTAGTTCAGTCCATTTTGGTTTTTCATTTTCGGGCCTGTTAAAAGTTTATTGTTGTTGCGTTCTAGCTTGTAACAACACTTTATGTGACGTCATTGACTTCCCTACTGCCATCTCTACATATAGCCTTATTTGGGAAAGTATCCTTTGTTTTGAGAACTATCTGAAATAGAGAAACAAAACGAAAGAGTCCCCACATACCTACAGCACTATCTGCCGTATCCTTAATGAATGTCAACAGAATAACCAGTAGAGAAGGAAATTGATTTTAATTTATCTTACATGTATGACATTTCCTGTAATGCTGTGGTCTTGTTCTTAATCCTGTACATACTATTAGTACTTGTGTTTGTTTAATATTTCCAGCTCGGCAAGCAGTAGGATCATTGCAGCCAAGGATCATGCATCAGTTCAGATCAACCTGGCAGAGGTAAGTTGACTACATGCAGCTCACAGAACTGGTAAATTTTTAGGCAGTTTAATGGTCTCGTTTTAGTCAAGTAACCTTGAGATTGGGATAGCAGGTGAATGGAATTTAGGGCTCAATAAAAATTTCATGATTGGTGACGGACCAAGGCAAATTTAGTATAGCAGTGTAGTGATTTTTTATTTCAATTGTTTTCTTCATTGGCATAGAAAAAATATAAATCATCTTAGCTTTATCGCCATTGCATACAGAAAGATCTGATGGTAAGTAACTTGGAACTGTCAGGTCACTGAGCTCAGTAAACACTAATATATAGGTGGGAAGAGTGAGAGCCATAAAAAAAAAGATGGGTAGAACATGCTGTGCTCTTAGTACGAAATAGACACCCAAATAAACCTTTATGCTTCTTCTAGTCAGATAATAAGTAAATAACATGTTAATCAAGTTGTAACTTATGTGTTATACATGGATGTTTTAAAAATTTCCTTATTTACTCCTTAGATGTCAAGGGAAAAACGCAACAGTACAAAATAGACACACAAATAAACTGTTACGATTTTTCTAGTCATATAATGAGTAAATAAGGCATTTATTAATTTGTAGCTTATGTTTTACCTCAGAGATGCATGTCTTAAGAAATTTTCTTATTTTCTCATTACCTGGCTAGAAGAAATGTAACAGTACATCTGGGTGTCTCTCTCGAACTAAGTACACTGCACGTTTTATGCATGCGTTTTTAATGGTGCTAACTATATAGATGTTTGTGGAATGTATTAAAGTGTCCATCATTTATCATAAAGCCATTTTCAAAGATGTTGATTGTGAAGACAAATACTAATCTAAATGTGTTAAGCTTTCTGTGACATTATGAACTTACATTAATGTTAATATATCATTGAAGGTGATAAAATATCCCTTCAGTACAAAGTTATCTTTTATAGAAGTAAATTTAGTAAAGAAGTCAGGACATTCAGTATGAAGAATAAAGCTAATATATTGGAAAATTGATTTTCACAGGTGGATGAAAGTACAGGCCGCATGACTGGTGCCTTCAAAACCTATGCCATTTGTGGGGCCATCAGGAGAATGGTAATTGTCCTTATTTAATCTCTTAGGACCCAGCCCCTCATCCACAAAGCAATTGTAGGCTCAGCTGATTGTAATTACCATGCCAGCATGTGTGAAAGATGTGTGTGAAAGTGACCAGTTAATTGTATAACTTATCTCATCCAATATTGGTACAAGGGTAATGATTTATCTGAAAGTAAGTTCTTGCATTTATTTTAAGCAGTTATTGTGAATATTTTAAAAAGTTTGAAAAGTTTAATTTATACAGTTGCTGTTGTGCTGAGTAGTAAACTAGTGGTATTGTTTTACTGCTGTGTATGCAAATGCATTAAGTCCATATGAATGAAAAACTTTACATTGTCACTTGTCAGGCGTCCTGTAAAATATCACGTTTAAATCCTCAGGGAGAATCAGACGACTGTCTGGTCAGGCTCTCAAAGAAAGACGGAATTATTGCAAAGTAAGTATATTTACTTGTGTTGCTATGCTTTGTTCTTTGTACATGCTGAGAAATTACAGAACTTCTGAACTTGAGGGTGGATGGTGGAATTAAACAGATTAACAGACTATTACTCCACATTTTCTTTAGCCTAACTGTATCAGGGGTCAATAAAAATAGCTGAAACATACCATGGAGGTAGTGTCCGTCCAACCCCCTAATCACAAGAGTGGAGGGTTGCATCAAGGTCAAACTGAAACTTGTACTAAGCCAGTGGTGGGTCTCCAGAACATTAAGCCTGTGTGGAAATTGGTTGTTCCATTTCAAATCCTAGTAGGATTGTAACAGAACAAGGAAGAGCCAATTATCTGAATTTGCATGGACAACAAAAATGATTTTTTTCTTCTTTTTCTTTTTTTTTTGACTGTCTTCTTGTCTACTTTCCTCTTGGAAAACCCTGTTGGCCCAGATATTAACTGTCTTTGACTTTGTTTCCAGTCAGTGCATGTTAGAAGTAACATTAGTGTTTAATTAACATTATATCCTGGATTAACTTTTGCAAATAACCAGCCAAATGGACTTTTGCCTGTATACTGTGTGTGGCTGGAACGGCAGGGATTAGTTTACATCTTTTACATTTAAGACATGCAGTGACTGTGTGATGTAGTTCCGAGTAGCATTGCATGGGAGTTTATATCTTCTTGCCTTGTTCAATTTATAGCTGCGTAAAATGTCTATGTTAAGTACTAGTCTGTGAAAAATTGTAGCATACAAAATAGGTGTAATTGTTTCCTTGTCTAATGTAATATTTTCTTTTCTCTTTCAGGAACTACTGACGTCTCCCAGAAAAGAAAATCATGAAGATGAATATTTGTTCAGAGGAATAAATACATCTTATTGCGATCTTATGTCAGTAGTTCACTTTCTTTCCATCTTGAAAAAAAAAGAAAAGAAGACCATTGAAATTTGGGACTGAGGTGTAACTTACAAAAAAATAGCGATAGGTGTGATTTGGAGACGGGTATATTCAGTCATTCCTGAATGTGTCAAAACTCATTTGATTTTCGATATGTTGGACACCTGCTGATTATCTCAACTTCAATTTTCATGTGTTTTGTAAAGGGAAATACTGTAATTCAATTACTGACGATTCAAATTCCTGTACCCCAAAACAAGACCACTTGGATATATGCCTGTTAGGTCAAAAAAACCTGTGTCCAATTTTCTCACTGGGTGTGGGAATATGTACAGAAAGCAGTTGACAGCATTCATGTGACAGATTTTGCACACTTTAACCTTAAAGGCCAATTGTATTCTACCAAAATTATTTCCCTATCTGTACATTGCTATGGTAGAGTTTATCAGTAATTTGCCATGAGTCCATGGTTTATCCCAGGTGTTCCTTCCATATCACTGGACCCGCCCGGATAGCGCAGTTGGTTGGGCGTCCGCTTTCGGACGGGGAGATCTGGGTTCAAACCTGGGTCGGGTCATACCAAAGACTTTAAAAAATGGTACATTCTGCTTCCTCGCTAGGCGCTCAGCAATAAGAGGATAGAGGGTGGACTGGTCGGCCCGGTGTCAGTATAATGTGACTGGGTGAGGGGGCTTGTTGGGTGTCTTCGGCAAGTCGTCTCGGTGAGGCAGCACCAGATAAAAGATACGGTGGAAATCCGTCCTGCACCAAGGAGACACCGCCTTCGTATAAGTGAAATATTCTTGAGTAGGGCGTTAAAACAATAAGCATTCATTCATTCATTCCATATCACTGGTCACCATATTGTGGATAAGTCAAAGTTCTTAAGTGAGTATGATGATAAACAATAATCAAGTCATAAAAATCTGAAGGCCTAGACTACAAGACCCAATATACATGTACACGCAAACCAGTATGCCTATCGATGCTTTGGGAGCTCAGTAGCTGTTAGGGATAGCGTACTAAGACAGCGAAATGACCTTGGTGCATCTCACTAATGCAGTCACCGTAAGTTCAAGCCCAGGCTAGGCTGGCTTCCTCTCCACCTGTACATGGAAAGGTCTGCTAGCAACCTGCTGATGGTGATGGCGTTCCTCACGCTCTGTTCAGTTTTCCCATGCCATAATGCTGGCCGCCACATATTAGTGAAATATTCTTGACTTATGGATATTTCCACTGACAACTGAGTACATATGCCATATAGAAAAGTAAATTATCTGTCAGCAACCTGTGTATGGTTGTGGGTGTGCCCTGTGGTTTGTGTGGTTTCCTCCAACCATAATGGTTACTGCTGTGCACAAGTGAAATATTCCTGAGTATATATGGTAAATTAGACTAAATCCTAAATCAAACATTTCCACTGTAATTAGACCGTCCTCTCCCTTGTCGATGCTTGTCATGTATGGTGACACCAATGCGGTCATTGTGAGTTCAAGTCCAGCTCATGCTGGCTTCCTCTCCGGCTGTATGTGGGAAGGGCTAACCAGCAATCTGCGCATGGTCGAGGGTTTATTCCCACCATGATGCTGGCTGTCGTCATATAAGTAAAATATTCATGAGTGTGGCGTAAAACACCAATTAAGTAAGAAATAATAAATACGGTCAAAAATGCTTGAGCTAAGTCTAGGCCATAACGTGAAAATGTAAAATGGAGAATGTAAAACAATTTTCAGGGTGTGTAAAATTTACTTGACTTAGGGAAAATAACATCCGAGTATATGTATGTTAAATTGCAGATTACCCAAAATGCAACACATCTATAAATGCATACAAAAGACAAATCAACAACAGGATTTGTGAAAACGTACTGGGAATTGTAATACTGTTTTATTGGTTTCTTACGGAGATACGGTCTGAGAAGTTTTCTAGCACCTTTCCAACAGTCATTCTGCAATCTTTCTGTGTGACCCAAATTTAAGTTCTCTGCTTTCAACCACTTCTAGGAGAAAATGAATGAATACCACGTTGTCCATATGGTGGCGAAATTTTAGGAGAGCACGTAAATTCGCACAGCAGGCCTAGATGTACTAGCAGGCATTTGTCGGGTATGGATAATATTCCTTCTGACAGCGCTCACTCAGAATGTGTTGGTGAACCATTTAACAAGTAAAGGTTCTAACATATATTTTCCAGGTTTATATATATATGCATATAATGTAGCTTTTTGATATTTTATACCAGTGAATTCTCTCCGAAACCTTAAGTGTACGAGGTTGGGATTTGGAGGGTTAAATCAGGCCATGGAGGTAAAATATTTTACTTTGGTGACAATATAGGCCCTTAAGCTGTCAATAACGCCCTTGTGAACGTTTGTACATTGTAAGGCTTGTTGAAATCCAATACCATACATATCTTGCTTTCTGTGTGTGCATGTAAATCTGTACATCACGTGGGAAAGTTCATCGTTAACATAATAAGCTAAACTGGCACGAGCCGCCTCGCGAGATTAACGGTGTTTGGATGAGACATGAGTGGGTGCTATCGCAAACTAATGTAAAATACCGCTACAAAGACGTGATTTCCGGTAGTCACTATACCGTACAATGTTGATGTTCTTGTAGCGACTACCAGACTACCTTGTAGTGTTATTTTACGTTAGTTTGCGAGAGCACCCACTCATGTCTCACCCAAACCCCGTTAATCTCGCGAGGCGGTTCCAGTGCCGATTCGGCTCAGTGTTTAAGCAGGCTACACGATCTCAGCCACTATATCCGAAACATTAAGAGAACGTTAAGTAAATCATAGTAAAGGGAAACATTATGTTGAAGAAAACTGGAATATATTTTCAATCTTGCACCTGTCCGGCTCTCCTAGAAATGGAAGAGGTTTCAGATACTGTAGAGCCTTTGGTCCTTACGATCGATCCAAATAAAAATGAATGAAGAATTAAGGTTTAGCTTATGCTACTTCAGGCATGCCATGGCAAGTATTTGTCAGAACCATGAATAAAGGCAGCAAGTCTAGACAATAGATGCGTTAAAAATGTTTGAAATATTTACATGACAACTAGCACAATGTGATGAAGACATTAGCATATAGGCCTAAGTACGATAACTAGGGCTAAAAGCAAAATGTAAACGATGCTATGCACAGAAAATACATCATAAAAATAGATGCAAATTTGTGAAAATCTTTACTGATGTGTAGGCCCACCGATTTAGCCAGCTCTAAAATTTATCACCGTGACGACATGATACGCTGACGCGTACAAGCATGCAGGAACAAAAACAGCACGACTAGCCATTGTTCCAGCTGGGACAGCGTACTGAATCAAGGGAGTTATATCCCTTACAACCACTCGATCACGCGGTAAGGTAACCATCCGGGTACTTTTGTTGGTAGGTGACATCGTTACACACAAAGTGGGTTCGGGAGCTCCCGAATTCAGTTCATTTTGGAGGTAAGTTTCTGACCATACAGACTTCAGACCGGGCTAAGTATGATTTTAAGCTTTCTTTTATGATGGAGAAGTTGTTTATGTTGTCCAATGAGAAGTGCATGTGAAGTAGGATGCCATATCTCTACCTAGTAATAGCAGTGTGGGTACCGTAGTCCATAATAACAGGAATTCATGCAGGCGTGCCACTTCCGTCTACCTTTGTGATTACTTGTAATTCCGAATATAAACATTTGTCATTTTCATTCCGTATTGTACGAGTAACACTTATACGATATTAATATTATGACAAAAAGTTACTCTCGCCTTTACTCATCCTTCCTTTGTTTTGAGCAAAGAGTAATTTTGTCATTGCTCAGTGGTTGAGTTGTAAATGGGTCATGACACATGGACACATTGTCTGTGTAGGCTAGGCCTTATCTTTATAATTATTGAAAGATTTGGTCATTAATCAAAAATTTGAGAATCTTAAATCCCATAGCTAACCACAAAGTAAATTAGTATATCCATGTTAATTTGGTTCAGTTGTTGGCCCATTTCATCAATTTGTAAGCCACATTAGCACATCAATACAGCAAGTCAAATTATAGATATCATCTGACTAGAGGACTGACACAGGTTTCTCATTCATGGTATCTCCATGATGATGCTCACCTGTAATACTGGTTAGGTGGGGGAAATATGTATGCTCTTTAAAGCCTTGATGTACATGGGAGTTCGATGAATTCTTTCAAATCTTTTCAGATATTTCTTGCAGTAGGCATACATGTTTATTTAAATCTCATGATGCAATTACAGTTAAGAACATTTAGTCTCAGATGGCGCAGAAATTGCTTGGTCACAAGCATTGCTCAAATTCCTTCTCTGAGACATGCACTGTATTAATTGATTTTTGATATGGTGTGACTTTTAGACCAGCACTGTCTATGAAACAAGCCTTACAAAGGACAAAAAACTGTAATAAAAATACTGCCTGAAAGCATTAATAACTACTTACCATTATTATTTTGCCAATAAAAAAAGAAACTCAAAAATGATTATATTTTATATTTTTACTGAAAACATCATGAAATTGTGATGAAAATGGATTTCTGGCAGCTTTTACTTATGGGATATCCTGGTTCAAGCTATAAATTCATGTCAGTTTTACTTAAATTGGGAAATATAACATTGCGTGTAGGCAACTGGTATGCAAATGTTGGTTTTGATGCCTATCTTTATATAGTTTTAGGCTCATGTTAGATTTCTTACAGTCTACACATGTAAGCCGCATTATTGGGTGAAGTGTCTTATGATATCATAGTACACGGCAGCTGGGTCCTAATTTTCACTTGACGGCCAGTAATTTTACCAACTCAACAATGCAGTTTGTATTCCCATTCTCAGTAACTTGGAGAATAATGGAGAAATAGAACGTATCAAGTAGAAAATCTTACTTTTAAATTTTGCTATTGTGTAACACTGAATAAAGCCTTCAGCCTCGGTGAGTGTGTGTGCTAATTTAACCACAGGTACTCTGTTGTGGTGAGTAAAATAGTGTGCTTTAAAATTGTACTTGTTGCTTCCTCGCATGGCACTCACCCGCCCGGATAGCGCAGTTGGTTGGGCGTCCGCTTTCGGACGGGGAGATCTGGGTTCAGACCTGGGTCGGGTCATACCAAAGACTTTAAAAAATGGTACATTGTGCTTCCTCGCTAGGCGCTCAGCAATAAGAGGATAGAGGGTGGACTGGTCGGCCCGGTGTCAGTATAATGTGACTGGGTGAGGGGACTTGTTCGGTGTCTTCGGTGAGGTCGTCTCGGTGAGGCAGCACCAGATAAAAGATACGGTGGAAATCCGTCCTGCACCAAGGAGACACCGCCTTCGTATAAGTGAAATATTCTTGAGTAGGGCGTTAAACAATAAGCATTCATTCGCATGGCACTCAGCACTGGGAGGTTAGAACAAGAAGCAGCGCTCACCAGCCCAGTATCAGTATATTGTGACTGGTCATGTCTGGTGTCTTCGGCATGATATTTCAATGGAGGCAGCAGTTTGGATTCGCCCTGCCACATGGAGACATAGTATATATATATATGTATAACCCAGTCAGCCTGAAATGTGAATTTGACTTTTTCCTGAATGGTAATTTAACTTCTATTTTAAAGTGAAAGACAGCTCATGCCAAAAAGATCGGACAATATTATGTTTATTTCGCTGAAGTATTTCTTCTAACAACCACAACGACAGTTGAAATTGACATTTGACAGTGCTTCATCATCCAACATGAAAAGCGGCCATTCTGTCTGGGCTGTGACTTAATTGTTCCTAACGTGGAGCACTCTTGTAACCTGAAACTATAATAAGCTGTTAGGGTTGTGGTTGAAACTTTATTATATATGTAAATTTATAGAAACTTACTCTCGTCATAACACAGTGGTCTAGAAATAATTTGTAGTGTTGTTCACACCTGTACTGGTTATAACTGAAAGGCTAAAAGAGTGTCCTGGCCCTATGTTATTACATATTATATTGACATTTAACTCAGAAGATTTATGTCACAGCTTATATAAACAGCTGATATCTCCTAGCTCTCTGATTGATCAGTCTCATGAGTTTAAAAGCATAGGCACCCTCAGATCCCAAGTCGGCAGCAAAATACCCAACACCCAACATTGCCTCATTCATGAGCTGTCATGTACTTTAAAGAACTCTGAATATACTGCTGTATGTGGAGAGGTCTGCAACCTGCGGGTGGTCGTGGGTTTCTGCCGGGCTCTGCCTGGTTTCCTCCCATCATAATGATGGCTGCCATTGTATATGTGAAATATTCTTGAGTACGGCGTAAAACATCGATCAAACAAATAAATAAATCCAAATATACTGAGTGCCATACCAAAACAAACATGCCTCATAATTTTTAAAAATGCTGGGCACCCTCAACATACATTCTGGGTTACATTACACTGTTTTGCTAAATGACTGGAACAACAGAAGTTGTCAGCCTTGAATGAATGAATGATTATGGCTTAATGCCACCTTGGCAGTATCTCAGCCATATCATGGCGATATATGCCTTGAATGACAGGTAAAAATTCAGATTGTTGAAATGGTTATATGTTGGATCAGAGACAATTTTTTTTAAATAAATACTTGCTAACTGAGGAGCTGAATTTAACCTTGCTTGCTGCTATTCTGGCGTGCAGTTTATATGAATTTTTAAAAGGTGACGGTAAAGCAGTTAAAGCCATGTGATTCAGTCAGTACATAGGTTCACAGACATTCTGGGGCAATACTGACCTCTGCTAAAGGGCCTGTGAAACTGTCATGTCTTTTATATCAACTAATTCAAAAGCCCATAATGTTCAAATCTCAAGGATGGGTATCTAGACCTGAAGAAGTTAAGCTAAAATGTAAACAGCAGTTTCTGTGAGGTACCTATGAAAAACACAGGAGTTTGTTTTCTGAAATGTTTATATCATGGTCTTGGACAAAGTTTTTCTCAATTGAGTTATGCATTCATTTTAATATAAAACTTGTCTTAAAAGGGACATGGATGAAAAATAGGCATTTCTAAAGTTTGTATGCATAAACTAAGAAAAACTATGTTCTATACCCATGCAGTAACAGGGATACAGAATTGACACTGATAATGATTGACTGACACAGGTTAGATAGGGGATAGGGTTTCCTGGGTTAAACTCTGTCGCTTTGGTCACAACAAATCCAACCTACCTAAAATTCATCTTAGGACTGTACCTTCCCAACTCTCACATAAGCATGGCCTTTCAGTGAAAGTCCTGAAGTTCACGCTGAAGTTTTGTTACAAATGTTATCCCTATTCATGTTTCACTTCTCACACACCTCAGTACACATATTTTCTCCTTGTCAGTAGACAATGCCATGATTCAGGAGATTGCTGAAACATCTACATGTAATTATTTCTTATTTGGTTTGACAAGGACATTGTGACAGGGAGCAGTCATGTCTGACATTAAGGATGAGAAGGGAGATGAAGACAAGATGTATGGTGGGTGTGAGGGGCCGAATGCCATGTATGTGAAACTGGTGTCCTCAGATGGCCACGAGTTTATTGTGAAGCGAGATCATGCCCTCACATCAGGAACTATAAAGGCAATGTTAAGTGGTCCAGGTAAGGTGATCTAAACGTACACTTCTATTTCAAGCTGCTTAGTAAAGGTAGTATTACGACAGACACCACAAAGATCAGTTGGGCGCAGGAGAGGCAAACTCCACCCCTCAGGTTATAACATGCCCCAACGGCCACTTGTATGTATCAGCTGATAACTGATGTCCATATTAATGCCTGTACTGTGATTCCATTTTTACAGGTTTCGCTTGTGGACAACATAAAAACAACCATGAAAATTGACTGGTGTTGGTTATTTATGAATACCTACACTGTTAATATGTTTCTGGTACATTTCATACATGTATCTTTCTTAACTGCATGTACTTATTATCCTAATTGCTAATCTCATGAAGATCATTAAGTCATCAAGAGATTCTTAAGTGTATTTTATATCATTACCTTTCAGGTTAGTCTATGACTTATATTGTATATTTAAAAACTTCAAACAGTAGGACACACAAGGCGTTTGCCAGCCTCAGGCCAGGAATTCTCTAGACTCGCCAGGCCCTTTTCTCCTGTTATCAGGGCTTTTGCATGCACATTAAGCTTGAAAAATGTGTGGGTCAAATATAGAAAATTTTGGCCGTGTCATGTATTGGACACAAGCCCTTGGTTTAGTCAGGATAAGTGTGTTTCCTCCACCAATCAGTCATGAAACTACTAGGGCTGCTCAGTTTTGTAATACAGGAAAAACCATGCTGTCAGTGTGACACACATCCAGACTAAAACCATTAATCCATAGAATCAGATTTCATTTCATTGTGACATACATGTTTTTAAGAGGCCACATTTTTGACTTGTAGGTCAGTTTGCGGAAAATGAGACGAATGAAATAAATTTCAGAGAAATACCGTAAGTATATGTCTAGTCCATTACTTAATTTCCGTTGACCTACGTATCTGTCAGTCATTGTGTAATTGAAACAAGTGATATTTGCGAATAATGTGGACTGTGCCTCCACTCACCAATTTTAATGTATTAAACAAGCCAAAGTGTGTCTGAAAATTGCAGTTGGAATCAACTACATATTAACATATTTACAGCTTTGTGAAACTTGTACAGAGCAGATTGGTATTAGAATACAAACAAGCTCAAGGTGGTTTGAAAATTTGAGTTGTGGTCTGCTACAGGTTGTTGTTTTGATGTGAATCGAAATTAAGTTGTACTCTTACACTCTTATTTCTGAAACTGTTTTTCATGTTTTTCCTACTGCTCCAAAAATTCTGGAGTTGACTTCTTGAACTGTTATTATAGCTTATCAGAAGTTCATCTTTATTACCAAAGCTCACCTGTTCTTCTTTCTCTTGCAGCTCCCATGTGTTACAGAAAGTCTGCATGTACTTCACATACAAAGTGCGTTATACCAACAGTTCAACAGAAATACCAGAGTTTCCCATTGCTCCAGAGATTGCGTTGGAGTTGCTGATGGCTGCCAACTTTCTGGACTGTTAAATTGTGCTGGATTTTACAGAATTTCATTGTTTATCAGAAGAGACTCCGGCAGCGTGAAATGTGGCATATTGCAAAGTGTTCAAATAGGCCATTCATCCAAGCATTTCTTATGTTGTGGCAATGTTAACAAAATACTCCCTTTGTGCAACACATATAAAATGTGTTAGTGTTCACTACAGAATATGGCCAAGATACCTAGGTTACTGCTATTGGGAACTGGAAAATTGATTGCTTGAAATGAAATATTGTGTCTGAGCTCTGCGAGTGACAAGAACAGGCCAAAAAGGGGAAGCTGTCTACCAATTAGTTTATTCTATTTGTGTAAGCAGAAATGCAGATGTAGAATACATCAACCAGATGAGGTAACAAATGTTCTAATTTGTTTAAATGAAAGCTAGGGTATTGAAGAGGGAAAATGTTATGTTTGCAACCTCCTTGAAAATCTCTTATGTTAGTGAAGAAATTTATTGAAGTGTAAACAGTCACATTGTGTAATTTCTTTAAACACTTATCAACAGCACTTGCAGGATGCAGCCAAGTCTTGTCCGTATTGTTGTGAAAAGTGAACAGTAGTGTCCCCTTCCCCCTTTTGATTAAGTTCCCTTTTATAAGGTACATATAGTCCATTGTTTAAGTTAAGTTTTGATCTGTTAGCTGGATGCTGGTATTTTGGGTTCGTTTCCATTCATGGTTGTAGCAATAGTAGTAGAGCTATTTCCCTTGATTAACATGTGTCCAGTATCCATATTATCACTTTGTAAAGCCTGTAAAACATGTATTATATCAGTGTCTCATTATTTCTGGTCTTTTTTTAAATATAAATATTCAACTTCCCTTTTAGCTAGGGAGATGAGAGTGATGTTGCATAGATTATGATGCAGACTTATGTTTGTATTTATTAAAACCTCATCAAAAAATTATGCTGTTATGGTTTTTAAAAGTAGTTGCATTTATACTTTAAGTTGAAAGTGTATTTAGGCTTGAGCGTTGTAAAATCTTGCGTGCTTGAGTTTGAGACATCTGACAGAGAATTAAAATCCTATCCTATATGTAGGTTTGAATGGGTTGTTTTTTTCAGTGGATCATTATACACTGTATGTTACATGTGTATATACTTAGATACATTATTTTGAATATTTAACGATTACCTTTAATTGTCTGTAAAAGTCTGATAGGTTATTGGTTTCAGTGCAAGAACTGCTTCTTTATTATCGTTTTTATATATCTGTGCAGTTTTAGTTTGTGAAACTTCAGATCAAGTTTGAAAGCCAGCCTTTGTAACCTGTGCACAAAGGTGGAGGTATGATAAGGCACTAAAAGTGCCCGTGGCTAGCACTGTCCGTTGAAAACAGAAATCAGTTAGTTTGTCTGTGACAACTGTTAATCATCAGTTAACTGCAAATTGGGTCATCAACCTTAAGTTTATCCAAACGGAAGCCACATATAAACTTGGTTGGTTTCCAACATTTAATATTTTTCACTGACTATTTACTTTTCCTTGAAAACCATAGAATCTGATACAAAATTTGTTGTTCCATGTTCTAAGGACCTGATCAACCTTTAATTTTCTACCTTCAGGATTCTTTAAAATATATATTTTGTAAGCAGAATTGCATGATGGACCAATGTTACAGAATGTGAATATAATACATCTTGTTTGGCCTTCTTTCTTCTGCTTGCCGCAAGAGACACATTTAACATATACTATTGTACACAGTGGCTGTTTCCTAACAGATAGACTATATACTAGAGATCACAACATACAGTTTCAAACGCTAGCAAATATTTGCATCACAGCAACTCCCACCTTAGTGTGCAGTGTCATAATGGCTGTCACACATCCTGCACTGCAAGATCAGGTGGGCCAAGTTATCTTTGTATGAAATATGTAGTACATGTAACATTGATGGGTATTTTACTCAGCTGTTTCCTTTTAAAATGTTTGATTATGTATTATTATTACATAATTGTGTAGTTAAAACAAAAATACAATTTCATGGAAATTACAACACAGGATCGAGCCAACCATCCTCTGGTTCAAACCTTGATTCGCTTACCAATACAATTAACTGTTCTGTACACATCAAGGTAAAATGTAGGTCGTGCCAATCAAAAGTTATTGTTTTAACCATGAATGATGTGGTGCCCCCCCAAAATATTTTGCACGAAGATCAAACTCCTGAAATAAGTCCTGTGCAAGTTTTGTTCTGGGTAGTCCATTTCCTTCATGTCCAAATCAGAGCTTGAGTAGATCCCAAACTCTGTGAATTTGACTGAATTGAACAATCTTGCATTTTCAGTTGTCTGCATCATTTTCGCTGAATCAAAAATTTATACTTTTTTTACAAAATCATATACACTCATTTATTATATATGTAGAAATTAAAGGAAAAGGGACTGTAGGAAATTTTTTTTTCATGATCATTTTATCCTACCCGCCAGGGGAAGACTTCTCGCCTTATCATACCTCCTTTTGCACAAACGATGCATGAATGAGTGGTTTTAAATATCCAGTGTCCAAACTCAGAGGAGTGCTACAAAGCTTCAGAAAATTCTTCACGGAACACACAGTTTCATGTGCCATCAGGCAGTCTGGAAATTAAGTAGCCAGCAATCGTGGGGTCAACATTGATAGCTGCCAAATGAAATTTGTTAGTGTTTGTGTTGGATTAAGGGAGAGTGGAGAGCCTAAATGGAATATGCAAAGCTGGTCCAGCATGCAGTAAGTTTGATCATTAATGAAAATATGAATGAAATAGATGGGTTTATTTGAGCCCATCTCAAAGCAAATTTTGGAAATGTATCCGAAGTGTCTCATAGAGGCAGGCCTGACTTGTTTGCCGCCACAAGCTCAGGAACAGGGGTGTCAATACATTCTTTGTGATATATACAAGACAGAGCAGAATATTTCTGAGCACGGCGTGAAACGCTAAGCAAATAAATAAATAGACTGGATGAGTTTTTTTAATCCTGCGAGTGGGCGACTGTCGAAAAGGTCTCTCCCTGGAATGTCACCGGTTGAAGTCTTATTGTAGGAGAGCAACAAATTGCAGGGTGTAGTGTATGAAAACGTGTACGTGGATTCTGAAAGAGCCTCGGTGAGAACAGGAAGCTACGTACATGAAGAGATACTGCACTGATCAGCTTATGAATCATTTCATTTGTATGTTCTCATGCGTTTAGGATGTCAAAAATTTAACATTTAGATCGAACAATACGACTTTCTACGCCTGCTGCAGAATCGAAACGACTATTAGTGGCGATTTAACCCGCCTGAAACTGATTAAAGATCAACAAGGTGACACGTGTTAATTTGTATGCCAGGTCGTCAGTAACTTGGCAACAGCGCGGCTGATTTACCCCAGGCGTTAATTCCTCCGGTAAATCTACATGACCACTATCCTTTTTTAGTATTATTACCTTTGCATTTACATCTAGCTCGATGTGCACTGTGGTACCTCTGCATGTTGGTGACAATATAAAGTGGTCGGCGTTGCTCTCATAAAGTTGTATGTAGAACTCCATCATCCAAGTCAACCAGTAACTTATCGTTTATTTACCCTGGGCATTTGCTCAAAATGAGTGAAAATATCTTGAGTATGACCTTAGACAGCAATCAATAAATGAAAGGAAAAAAAGTACACTATGTAATCATCCCAGTGAAGTGACTTAAGGGAAATATTCTTGAGTAGGGCATAAAAGACCAATAAATAAGTATAATGAATTAAAGCGAAACTGAAGCACACATCTTTTTCTGTTGAGTGAGTGTCGTGTGGTAATATAAAACCAATGACCCTCCCCCAAAGCTTCTCATAATATGATCCATGTGGCTATACCTGTACAGTGGAATCGAAAGTACCGGTATGCGACTGTACATCTAACTAGGATTACTGGTGTGCAGCCACAAATGCATGAGAATATGACTCTCAAACCTCAGTGAGCACCCCAATAATCTTCGTAAAACATTACAAAGCCCAAATCTGTAAGCAGCAGGGCAAGAAATTGTTGCTTTGACTGTTAAAAGCCTAACAAAACAGAAAATAAGACAATACCGAGATTTTTACGAGAAGATTGTCCAAAAGGAAAAGTCACTTGACGCAGAAGCGCCTGTGTTACCACAGTAACGCAAAACGTCATGTTGATTCGGATACGCAGTTGGCGAAGGGACAGGACATTTCCATCAGGCGCCGGTACGGGGCCTCTGTGACTCAATCGATTAGCGCGCTAGCGCATTGACCCAGAAACCTTCCACCAGTGCGGTCCCTGTTAGTTCAAGTCCAGCTAATGCTGGCTTCCTCTCAGACCGTACGTGGGAAGGTCTGTCAGCAACCTGCAGATGGTCGTGGGTTTCCCCTGCCAGTTTTCCTCCCACCATAATGCTATAAGTGAAAATATTCTTGAGTGCGGCGTAAAACACCAATCAAACAAAATAAATCAGACACCGAGACAGGTCCACACGCAGAAGTAGGCTTACTTTGATGTTCTCGATCATATTGATAATGCACTTCAACAGAGGGTTGATCAGGCGGGGTTCCGACAATATAGATACCGCCACGATCTGCTCAGTTTGAAGGCCAACAATAATAAAGTGTAGGCCTACTGTGAGCAGCTAGAAGCTGTGAGGGCATTCTACACATCAGATTTTTATAAAGAGAGACTAAGTACTCAGATACATTTTCTGTAAAATTTGCCGATCGAGCTGTTTTACATTTTTTCTGATATGTTACACCATACGCGGGCCTTTATCCCCCGAGTTTGCACTGTACTTCGCTTCGTCCTTGTTAGGCCAGCCACCTGGGCTAAATGACCTCACGGTCTTGCATGTTTTGATAACACTGATATCAAAAGGGCAATCAGTCAGTTGGTTGTCAAACTCTCAGACTATGGGCAGTCAATCTTTGGAAAGCATATTGATAGCTGAAATTCGGCAAGTAATTACCAGCGTGATTATTTCATCTAATTGTCTGACATTTTTAGGTGGGTACTCTTACAGAAAAGTAGAGATTGGTGAAGGCTTATTAGTCATATATAGCCTTCATGTACTGATAAATGTACACCTCCTCGGACTTTATATATAGTTCAGAGTACAAAAGACAAACACTACCATTTTCCTCAATATCGTTGTAACAGTATATATTCTGAAATATATTCTTCCGCCGTCCCTGGATCGTTGATTTATTATTGCAAGAAGCACACTTTGGCTGGTGCTTTGACTAAATTTAAATTCCCGCCATATGCGTTTTTCTCGCGTTAATGGCAACTTCCGGCGAGACTTCCCGGGATAAAGCCTTTTCTGTCGCCGCCTCATCAAGGTTTGTGTGGGCAAAGTATAGGAGGCTTGGAAATAAATGTTTCTTATATCAGTATTTATTAGAGGTGTACCGGTAGAGGTCCAGAAAGACATAAACAGGTTATCTGCAGTTATATCTGAGATGTTTTAGAAACTGATGGGCGTTTTAAACTTAGATTGAGAGGGATTTGGACAAGCATGACATCTGGACAAGTCCATTGACTCTGTTGTTGGTGTTGCAGCGAGGCAGTAAACACAGTTGTTCTCCCGTTTTGTAGTTCAGATGACTTGGTCATGTTTTTGTCAGAGAGGTTATTAAGCAGTGTCTGCGTAATAAGTCGATGTGAGGGAATATAAAACGAATCAGTATTCTCAAATCTACTTGTCATGTTGGCTTCTGATTCAATTTGTAGTGAATGTATGAAAAACGTCACATCAGGGTGGCCCGACGAGCAGCCTTAGTTGACAAGGAATTTTTCTTGCTGCAGTGACGAACTCAGATGCAACTGCAGTGTCATTATACATTGTGTTCAACGAAGAGTTCATGGTGACTCGGTATTTCGGCATTTTATATTGCCATCATCTTGCCACTTCTCGTCTTAGTCTACCACAAGTCCGAGCACATGTAGTTTCACAGTCCTCCCACCCCTTGTAAAGTGAGTTAAAGTTTGATGCTTTACATTTTCATATCAAATATGTGTAGTCTTATCAAAAAACTGTTACCTTGCTCTGTCGGATTAAAATATTGTAGCTACAAATGTAAACTTACCAAATCTGACAGTCAGTTTGGGTAATATCTTCCTTGTGTAGTTGTTGTGTTGATGGTTGAGAAATGTGTAAAGGGCAGCCACTGAAGAACAACCCCTCTTCCTTTTGAATCCGTACAAAATAAACGCGGAGTGAAGAATAGAATCAGACACTTAAATAAACTCAGTGAAAGGCAGTCTATATGCTGCAATTTCCAGTCACGACAAGACTGAGGCATGTGGGCTCTGTATGGCGGGATGCCCCGCTCAATAGGCCTATGCCCCCAAGATGGCCTTTCCACCATGCCCCTCTCAATTTCTGGCTAAGGGTCTGACAGACCTACTACATGGTCTGTGAATGTCTTTAGCAAAGTGTTACAAAGTATAGACACAGTAAATACTCTAGATAATAATAACATTTCCTAGTCTTCTATTCATTTTGACTTTAAGATCCTTCAAAAAGCCAATAGGGATAATTTTTCTTTGGCACCCCTCCTTTGTTTGTGCTATATACAGATAGCTGACCATTCATGAAAAGTTAACCCCACAATAGAAATCAAGGCTGCAAAAATGCAGTCTCCAACTCGATATTTTTAACTAATTCAATGCTTTGGTGAGTAAGTATACAAATATACTAACCAACATTGCAAATTTTTATTTTATCATGCTTGCCTGACTGGCAATCCACTGCTATTTGTCGCCAATTCAAGGAGAAAGCATTTGGTGATATAACTTTCAGCCATCACCTCAGTGAACAACGTGACTTCTTCACGGACTGAACCCTGTGCTGATACATCTTGCAAGTAATGAATCTCAGATT
Source organism: Acanthopleura granulata (assembly GCA_016165875.1). Classification (NCBI taxonomy): domain Eukaryota; kingdom Metazoa; phylum Mollusca; class Polyplacophora; order Chitonida; family Chitonidae; genus Acanthopleura; species Acanthopleura granulata. The sequence continues at coordinate 20,514,306 of JABBOT010000004.1, forward strand.
ATGGCCTGGACCCATGTGATCATTTATCTACTTTGAAGTTATGCCCCAGGACAATATATATGAGCATTTTAAGCGGATTGCCACCTGGTGGACACTAGAGATTGAAGCATTGGTCCAGCCAAATTGCTGTTTGCAAATTTTTATAGTGTGCATACAGGGGATTGTGGATTCAACTATTTTGGCGTATGTTTGTACCTGAAATTGGCATTACATGCACATCTTAATTTAGGTGGAAACTTGTTTTCAAGGGAAGACACTCCATCTAGGCCTCATATGCTCAATAAGAGCCAAGTTATACCAGCTCAATGGCAAAAGCCAAGTTCTCACAATGGTGAATGAATTTTAATGCTGAATTGGCAACTTATGTTTGTTATTTACTTGCCAAATGGCTTCTAAATACGGAAGGAGTTTACAATCACAGCAAATCATAGCAATGGACACTGTTCAGAGGTTTTTCTAGCCAATTTCCCTTTAGAATCTCAGTTTAAATCAGTCAGAAAACACGATATTTTTTGTCACCAATGTATCAAAAACTCAATTTATTTCATGAACACACAATTCAGAATTTTGCCACAAAAGTGGCTAAAATCCCCTGCTGTCTTAGAGATGTGTTTATGTAACTGGCAACGTATTTATGCAAACTTCTATAAGATAATTTTCAACACTGCATCAAAACGTGAGTTTTGTGCTGTTGATAATTTCACCAAGCCCTGAAACAGTACTACAGAAAAAGAAAGCAGAACATTTAGTGTGGATCTTGCACCTGTTTTTTTGTGGGTTGGTATGTCAATGTATGTATTAACCCCTTAAACTTGCTAAAAGGGCTTTTTGTTTGTTATGAGGAGGCTAAAAATTCATTACTCATCTTTTTTAACAGATGTATTCGGCGAGCGCTAAAATAGTGAAGCCGCAAGGCGAAAAGGCCGATGATTTTGAGTCTTCAATCTCCCAGGTGAGTTAATGCTGAAATGTGAAAAATTTGAGTGTAAGGGCTATGTGGTGAAAGGAAACATGTGCATCTAACCAAGCCAATTGTCCAAAAACAAAAAGTACTTCGGAATCCATTGAAGAGCTGCAAGAGTGTCAAAATATCCTTTGTGTCTTAAAAGCATTTCCCTTGTGTTGTTGCAAGCAAACACATATCACCGGCATAATTGCCTTACTCATTGACACATCAGCCTGACTCAACATTATATAAGCATTATTGTGCCCTCTCACTAGGAAAATTTTACAGACACAGCATTCAGGGGTTACAGGGGTTAAATTGTGCTGTTCATGGTAATTCCTTCAGAACCATGGTGTTGCCACCCAGTATAAAATAACTTTACCACAATGAAGTCACGATGCTTTGGGAGAAAAAAGAAAGACATGAACATGTGGCCAAAAGTTGTACAGAAGATAAAACTTAGAATTGCAGTGAAACTTATGTACATAATGATTGGTTTTGACAGATTATTGTCATGCACATTGGTATTCAGATTTCTAGTGTTTTCTAATATCTGTACACAAGTTTCATTCTCTCTGATCAAGTTTTGTGTGTACAATGTGGGCAAGTCTTCAGTTGTTAAACAGAGAATTTCATTTTCACCATAGGCTCTTTTGGAGCTGGAGATGAACAGTGATCTGAAGACACAACTCCGAGAGCTATACATAACTGGTGCCAAGGTAAGTAATCCTACTTAATGGCTGATTGTTTACATGATGTGATGATCATACTTAAAGTCTGTAACAGTGCTTCCCAGTCATAAATTGATATGTTTTATTTTTATTTTTTGGTGTATTTGGCTAGCCGTGGATGTTCTCTTTGAGTGTAGCTCTGTTTCCATAATGTGCTGAACTGTCTGTGCTGTTACAGGCCTGCTTTGAATTACCTCCCCTGTCATATGACAGAAACTGTGATGTAGCTCGAGATTAGCCTTTCCTGAAACCAGGAGATAAATTATAATGTGGACACTGCAATGTAGAGATGTATTTACCTTGCGCTTCCAGGAAATTGATATCCAGGGAAAGAAGGCCATCATCATTTTCGTGCCAGTGCCACAGTTGCGTGCCTACCAAAAGATCCAGACCAGGCTCGTGCGGGAACTCGAGAAAAAATTCAGTGGCAAGCATGTTGTATTTATTGCCCAGGTGAGTGTTTTTCTATGCCTCTCTGACTACTATATGAAAGAATTTTGAAATTATTTGTGTAACAGAATTGGCTCAGTAGGAAATACCCAAGCAGGAATCTGATAGTTAAAGCCTAGTATATACAAGTTGTACATGTGTGCAACTAGTGATTACTATGCAGGACTCATTTTTCCAGTGACTACATTTACCAAATAGTGCGCCTGAAAATTTCAGCTTAGTGTGTACAAGCAGTAGTGATATGTTGTCTGAAAACGAGAAAAAGCTGAAAAGTTGCCAGTGAGTGGAAAACTGGGAGGAGGAAACCCATTTTTGAAAGGTCAGAGTATTGATACCTCCTGTTAAAATTTTAACATGATTGTCCAGATTTCCAGAATTTTAGTGATTTCCTGTAGAATGATCCATGATTTTATGGCTCTTGTATAAGAATCAACTTCAACATCAGCCTATAAAACTATATTCAGTATGATTGTAGTATTTTCATATATGTTCTTTTTAGTTGGTTTATAAAAGGTTTTTGTCTTGTTTATTCTGATCTTGAATGTCGCAATTTCAGTGTCAAGAGACAATTGTTTACTGGTTCCCACATGTTCATGGTATTGCTTGAAAACCACCTATGTGACAAGAGGCCCTAATCATTTATTGATAAGATGTAATGTGTATTATGTACACACAATATTCTTACGTGCTTAAAAATATTTAATATCACTGCAAAATTTCATTCCTTCCTCAGCGGACCTTGATGACACAAAGCAGTTGTTGCACGTGTCCCTTTGCAGTCTGACATTGTGGAGGACCACTAGTCTTCCATATTCTGAATACTGTTTTTGAAAAAGGCCTCCAACTTAACATGACTTTTTAAGCTCTAATTGTTTTCAGGGGTTTTGAAGAATGAAATCCTCTCTCAGTGGAAATGCGTTTTACTACCCAAGTTCAATTATGCCATTGTGATGCTGTGTACATGATGAGTAAAGCCTTAGTGCAGTGCACCACAGCTAAATACTGTGAATGGTACTGGTGTGATTAAGAAGGAGAGAAAAAAAATATGGAATGATGACCTATAATGGTAATTGAACATTTTCTTTCAGCGCCGCATTTTGCCCAAGCCTACAAGGAAATCAAGAAGGAAGAGCAAACAAAAGAGACCAAGAAGGTAAAAGACAATTTCATGATAAAAGGTTACAGGGTTTGAAATGCTACACTATTCACCTGTAAACAGCAGAGGAAAAGCAGGTGTATACAGTGATCTGTGGCTTTCAAAGCTATTTAACAGAGTATTGTCCCTTTGTGGTCTGGTCCCGTTCCTGCCGTAGTGGATTTTTTCAGGTTGAGGTTCTTGATACACGCAAAAATCATAATTTAGGAATACTGAATGGATGGCGATTATTATGTGTAAAAATATCTTTACTTAGTGTGAACGGCTTCCAAAGCCACAAGATTACTATTATTGAAAAGGCATTAAAACAAGAGGACACATCAGTCTGCTCTGTGATACTACATGTATGGCATGCCTAATTGTGATTAGAAGCAAAAAATAGTACATTCTTCCACACAAGCTTGGTACTAATACATGTAAGGTTTTATTTACACCACTACATTTCAATGGTGAAACGCTGAACTGGAATTTTTTAGTTCACAGTATACCTTTATAAGTTTTACCTTCGTGATTAAGAAGTGGTATTCCTAATCTGAGCTTAATTGTGTTGAATTTTATGTTTTGTATAAGGTATGTGGGGTCCTTGGTTGCTGACTGGGTTAGCGCGTTAAAGCAACGTAATGATCCAGGTGTCTCTCACGATTTAAATCGCTGTGAGTTCAAGTCCAGCTCAAGGTGACTTCATCTGGGGTCATATATGGCAAGGTCCTCCATCAACCTGCAGATGGTTATAGGTTTCACTGAAGTCTGTGCGCTTTTCTTCCAGCAGTATGCTGGCCACCATTGTATGAGTGAAATATTTGTGTGTACAGCATGAAACACCATCCAAATGAATAGTTGGTGTGTAATTTGTAGCCTATGTTTGGGCAGAAATAACCGCACAAATCAAGATATTGTATAACATGACGGCTTGTTCCCATTGTCTCACCTAGAATACTTCCACAATGGTATGAAAAGAACAGAAGCCCCTTGAATTAAATCAGCCAGTCTTTCTTCATGATTCTTGGAACAATCAGATAAGTCAGTGGCACATTTTTGTCTGTACACAGCCGTACCCTGACAAGCGTTCACGACAACATTCTTGACGACCTGTGTTTCCCAGCCGAAATCGTCGGCAAGAGGATTCGCATAAAGCTGGATGGGTCTCGCCTTATCAAGGTTCACCTGGACAAAGGGCAACAGACCAACATTGAACACAAGGTAATTTAGAATTAAAGATCTTATTAAAGCTTTCGTCATTTTGTAAATATTTTACTTTGTCAGCACAGGTTAATGGTTAAGAAAGTGAATTAAAACACTGCACCCAAGTCATGATGATAATCACCAGGTTATTGTCTCCTCATGGTAATCATCAAGTTATTACCCTGATAGTTTCCAATTTATTGCTCTGATGTTAGTCGCCAATTCATTTTACCCTGATGGTAATCAGGTAATCGCCAAGTTAGTGTTTCGATATGGTAATTGCCAAGTCATTGTTTCCTCATGGTAATCACCAAGTTATTGTCCTGATAGTAGTTTCCAATTTATTGCCCAATTGAGTATTTAGCAAAACATCATTATTTAAGAAAACTTTAATGTGTCTTCCTCTTTGTTTACAGTTGGACACCTTCACAGCCGTCTACAAGAAGTTAACAGGAAAAGACGTCAATTTTGAGTTCCCAGAGTTTGTCCTGTGAGCAAAATGTGAAAGCTGTAACATTTATGAGAATAAGAAAAAAAGACCTGCTGAAAATGCTCTGTCTTGTGGTTAATTAATACCTGTGGTTAATTAATACCTGTATTGGTCCACAAAAGATACTGCAGAGTGCAAAGCCAAGCAGAACAGTCACTCACAGTAGAACGGTACTGACGGAACATCAGTTGACTACGTAATATTTTACCAACCATCTTCATGTACACCAGGGTCTCATTTCACTAATGACTCCTAAGTCGTAAACCTCAAGTCAAAAATTTTACCAGTGGGTTCAGAGTAAAACATAAATACTATTGCTTTGTGAAATATTTTTATGTTGTAAAATTTAGCTTAGAATATGAGGTATGACTTTAGACCTTTATTGAAATGGAGCCCAGCTTCTGTAGTGTGTTAGTGAAATTGTCGAAAGTTTCTTCTTTGCGCAAGTACAGATTCTGATCAGCCATTTAGCAAGACTTTGTAAGAGTCAAATTTCTGGCTCAGTTGCATACAAGATATGGTGTAAACTGGTTGGAAAGGGGTCTCTAAGTGACATTAACATTTCAGGCGTGCATGTTGCTACACCTCCACACGAGAGCAGCCGTGGTAAAACTAGCACCCAGTCATGGTCCAGTGGCCTTTAAAGTCAGAGGCTGAAGCTGCTTACTGGGGCTAATATACATGAAACATTACAAAGTAACGCTTTTCTACATAGTATTTTCAATTTCCCCATTGTTTTTTATCCCATCCTACACATACAATTGACAGTGCATGAATAAAATTTTATCCTGCTCTACACATACTCTTAACATTGCACGAGTGTGTAAAGTGGGATAAAATTTTCGCGGTACATCGCCTGCCAGAAGTTTGCTCGAAAAGTTCCATTCAAAAGTTTAAACTCTGAATTACTGCTGAAAGATGGTTTAATGGTGCTGGCTTCGGCATTTTTAAACCTCGATTGACATAAGGAATCAGCTTACACTAAATGTAGGGTTCGAGCTGTTATTGGTAGAGAAATTGTCACCGTGGGCTTCTATGGGTCAGATGCTGTGCTCTACGGTAACGTATGTAGGCGACCAGATAGCGCAGCTTGGAAAATTTTTTTCAGGTGTGAAAAAAGCTATCTCCCCTTGTTGTCATGGACCTCCGGTCTGGTTCAATAGGCAAATCAGGCGCTTCAGTGACATTTGCGCGGTGTTTACGCAAAGCCTTTGTATGTACTGAAGAAAAGAAGTATTACTTCGCTCTTTATTAAGTTTGGCTAGTGGTGAATCTACGACTCTGAGTAAAATTTGGCAATACGTGGGTTCCTGGGACAACCAGCAGTGTTCGTTTTGGGAGTGCGGTATGTGCGGTATCAACAGTGAGATTAGGTAATTTTCACCAGTTGACTTACTGCAGACTAGTTTAAAATTTGAAAGACAAAGCAACTAATGTCGTCTGAATTTACTTTTTAGGTAGATAAAGGTGTTTTCAGACGTCATTCAGAAACTTATGTAATGACCACTTCCCATCCCGACCAATCAAAACAGTTCTTGAATTTGAGGCAGAATGAGTTTCCTCCATCCTTTTATCAAGATTCTAGTTCTATCCCGCGCAAGTTCGATTCCAAGGTCAAAAACCGTGCTTCGAATTTGGAGACTTAATTATATGAATGTTTGAATTCAAAGGAAGTAAGACCTACAGGAAGGAAACGAGTATGCCTTTCAAAAACCTGGAGAGAGTGAAAATCATAGAAAGCTTTAGGATCAGGATTTCAGCCCCACCGTATTTGACCTAAATACTGGGAGTAAAATTTTTGTCTGCAGATGTCAGTTTTATAAAAACGGCCGTGGGACGTTGGAAATGAATGCATTTGTCAGTACCTATTATATTGTGTGCACGCCAATACACAGTAATCCCTAGCTGCGGATGTATATTAGTGCCTACAGTATCAGGTTTTGATGTTCCCACATTTGTGACATTTGGTATACCTGGGAGACGTTCACAGCAGAAGTGAAAATATACCAAATTTCGGGAATTGGATAACATGACATATATGATGTTCAGCAAAAATGTCCCTATACGCAATGATAAAATGTCACATCGATGTGGCATAGACTGAGCTGAGTTTAGTATAAAAATTTCATGAGCACAAACTTCATATCGGCACAGGCCCTAGTCTCCTATTTCCCTGCAGAGCATAAGTATACGGTGGGCCCCATATATTAACTTTTGAGTCGACCTATCATACAGGTAGGTAAAACTTTCTGCGTATTGGCAAGGCCTTGAGGAAAGCGGGTTGAATCTTACTTCCAGCATGAGCTGGACTTGAACTCAGAGCGACCGCATTAATAAAAGTCACCTCGGTCACGGAGAAGCTCCCCCGCGCCCCCACCAAAAATGGTCCTGAACAGATATAGGTGATGAGGCAGTTAATTCAAGTGATAATTTGCTCCCCTGAACTGTGGTAGTTGTACACTTTCGCGGAACAACCACCTTACAGTACAGGTTAAAACCAGATTCGCGAAACACATTAGGGTGTGTGTAGACATGTATGTGTGTATATATATATATATACATATATATATATATATATATATATATATATATATATATATATATATATAGGCAATGTGGATAGGCAACGGTAATGGAGAATGTGATGGAATAACAACTCATACTGGCACATTCGAAAAGACGTGTATGTGTGTTTATACACGCATCATGCACAGTCATACATTTATATCCAGAACGCTGTTCCGAAAAAAGTAGAGCAGGGGTAAAATCTAGATGACTTAATCACAGATAATGGTATTCAGTGTCTTTAATCAGATTAAGACTTTATATCGATAGCCCTGATAAACTTCAGTCGTGACTAGTCCTGATTTAATCAAATGCGTGGGGACTGGCAAATTAAACTGAAACTTAATATACATACATATACGATACACGCATAAATGCATCTATTTAGATGCATGTACATATACATGTATATCGGCCTGTGGGCGTGGAAACACCTCACAGCGAAAGTGTGAAACGCTTGGATGAAATTATGTACGTTATAATTTACATTTTCAATGAGATAAATCATGTATATACATTCTGTCGTATATACATGATTTATACATGAGTATACATGAGTATACATGGACATGACTGCAGAAGGGTTTTATTTTATATCAATGTGTTCTGTGTACATGTAGCCTACACAGGCCTACGCGTCTTCTGTATTTGATCTCTGCATGGATGATGCCACCAATTAGCAGCCTATAGATGGGTACATCGTATAATATTGAGTTGATTCATACAGTATTGTATAACGAAACTCTCAACTGTCTAAACAAATCAGAACCTCGAGTTCTTGTGGTCAAAAGCAGAGTGGCTTAAATATGTATACTCGACGAGTTTCACTGGATACGTTCCCTTGGAATAGGATCTAATCAGCAGAAATCTAACTTCCGCAACGATGGAGACAATGTATATCAAAGCGGATGTGAGTTGAAACCATGCAACTTTGGGAAATGTGTAAGGACTAAAGGTTAGGTATCTAGGATTCGGATTTTTGTAAGCACCTACATCTGTATTGTGTAAGGAATTGCAAGTGGGCTTATATGATACTTTTTGCGTGTTAACATATATGGATGAACGTTATGTCAGTTTAAATGAACCGGTCTTAAAGCTCATATTTGGATTCCACCTCCCTTGCACATATCTGATTGATAGATGACAGGCTTCATTCATAAGACTGATATAAGCTTCCCGTAAGCAGGTATTAATTACGTGTATACATGTCGCATAGTGTAGGCTACTGCCAGAGTAAAAAACGAATTGGCAAATTTAAAAGTCCGAGGAAATTGGCTTTACAGGGGGTTTTGCAGACGCAATACCACAAAAAGAAAATAAAAAAAAAAATGGAATATACCCGTATATATCAGAGGCACCATTATATGAATGCGATGGCTTGGGTTGACTATGATATATTTGAGAGGAGAAGTCAAACGCTAACATGTGGAAACAATTATATCACTTATGAACTCCGAGGTTTTGTCAGTTTTGCCGCTTTAACATGGGGAATAACCAGTAAAAACACCACTAGCTGATACATGTACTTTTTATTTTAATTTTAAAAACACCCATAAATATGTAACACTCTGTTCACTTTTTCATTGTGATCCGTAGGCATGTGCCCACTTAATTAGCAGGCACTTGGAAGAAAATGTGACATAGGCATATACAAAACACGAATGTCGTTGACGAGTGGTGCCACTGACTACGGACCTGTATATATTGTTTTTGGAATAATGAATTGGCCTAGTATGACAGACAAATACAGCTGTTGTAGGGTTGCCAAGCTAGCTCTTCATTACTTTTTCATTCTTCGACTCTCATCTGTTATAGCTATTCATATGACCTTAGTGACAAGAAGCGGTCGGCGACGCTCGAGTGGCCATTTGCGCATTCAATGAAGACCATTTGTAGTCTACCAATATATCGGCACGTCACCTGTTAGAAAACATGTTAGTAAATTACCAAAGGTTGGGGGTTTACCCCGGTCTGTCTGGTTCCACAATCCATTAACCTGACTATCTGTAGAAGTACAAAAATTCTTGAGTTTGTACTTAAGTAACATTCAAATAAATAAATAATTAAGGTCCTTTTTCCGTTTCGGACAATTGCTTCGTCGTTAATTGATCCACTCCACACAAAAGCGCGAATCTGTGCGAATTTAATTTACCCAGTAAGCACACGTAAGTTCCTTTGTCATGGCAACCATTCAGATGATCCCTGTGTCACGCGTTGAATGACATCCTCTCCGCCCATGACTGTGTTGCCATAGCTACCACACTTACAGTGCATTCCGCCTGTGTTTAAAAGACAAATAAATGAAACAGCATGACATCGCGAGGTACAAGGGGATGTTGTTAATCCATTTCGTTGTAACTACTAATACCTTGCCTCGTAATGTTTGTGCCTTCGTGGAAAAGACATTTTGTACATAAAATAAATAAACAAACTGAAGCCAGAACATCTAGAGTGCCTTTTTTATACAATTATACATATTACTTCCTGTATTAGTGTTACTATAAATGCTCTGTCGATATACATTTTGTCATCCAATTATTGCTAGACATTATGTTACATATTTATATTTAGATACGTGAAACGAAGTAACAACCTGAACACATACAATTTAATATTTAGGCATAGCTATCCTATATATAGTTTATAAAGCAACAATTTCCTGCACAGGAAAATAAAGTAATAAAATAAATACGTATGGTGTGAGCAGAGATTGAAAACTTCGGTTTCTTGGGGCCAGATATATAGCTCTATAAATGATATATAGCTGATTGCCATACTCATTATTAGGCTTAACTGTAACTTAACAGGCCATACGTTGTGGATATTTCACCTGGTGGATGCACGCCTTGGTATAGTGGACAGCCTTTCGTCGTCAGCGTTAATAGACGTATGAACTGTTACCAAAAGTTCACCGGGAAATCAAGACGAGAGATTGAATTATGCCATGCTGTCTTGCATATATTTGGTAAGAATTTATCTCGGCTTGTACTCTTTATACTTTTTTGTATATCTTATTCAAAAGTCAAAACGTCAAAAAACAAGTTCTTTATACAAAATATGTTCTTCCCCTAATGACCTATGGCCGGTCAGTTGCACATGGCATTTATATACGGTACTGGTTATGTAATGAGTCACAAGCTCGCTGGAGTATACGGCACTCAGACCAAGCATTAGTTCACACTGTCTAGACAGGTTCTGCTTTCATCAGCACACACACTGGATGCACACTGTTGAAATCCACGACGTTAAATCGGAATACTCAGAGTACCCTTCAGTTATATGTGAATAAGCAGTTGCTGTAGTGAGTCGCACACTCCTAGATTCACACACTTCAGTTATCACTGAAAAGTCAGTTTATAATGAAATGCACCATAACTTGATACACAAAGTTAGCCGTGATCAAGTAGAAAAATAAGAGCACACTTTTGATCAGTTGCTGTAGTGAGTTGCACACTCACTACATTCAAAACAACTCGATGGCCTGGTGATTAGAGCGTCCGCCTTGGGGTCGGGTCATACCAAAGACTTTAAATATGCATGGAACTTGTTGCTGCCCCCCTTGAGAGGTTAGAGCAAGGGCCCGGTATATAATGTAACTGGGTGGGGTGTCATGTCTGGTGTCTTCGGCACGACGTTTCAGTGGCGGCCGTATTTTGGCGGCATGGACCCGCCCTGTCACAAGCTTACACACTATGTACATACATTCGGTGTACTCGTTGTCTTCATACGACTGAAAAATTGTTTAGTACGATGTAAAACCCCAAGCATAAATGCACACGCATACATACATGGCCCGATATTTTTAATTAAAATGGTCAGTGTATCCTATATCTTATACGTATTAACCATTTAGCTATACAAAGCGGACCCTGGTGGGGGTCATCATTATTGCCTCTCAATGACTACATCATACGAGGAGCGTGGTCAGTCCCAGCCTCGGAAATAGACTCCTTGATGTAAGCTCGATCCCAATGCTTTCTATAGGCCGTGGTGGCACCAAGGCGCTGTGCCAGTTATTAAGTCTGGTGGTTTACTCGGATCTCCTCTGTTTTTATTCACTCTAGTACAGCGCTAAAAGCCAGCCTAATATAAAATAAGTTAGTCCAGTACTTTCATTCAGATACTTTCTTTTATTTATTATCTTTTCGTTTATTTTTAAATCATTGAAATCAGTTGAATATGTGATTTTTTACATTCTATCGGGCGCTCTGACTACCATGAATAAATCTTGAATCTTGTAACAATGAATTTTCACTTCCCCAATTATTGTTGCCCCACCTCTGCACGTTTTCAGTTTAATAAATCAACAATTCTAGAACATGCCATCCAATTAATTTGACAAAAATGAAATCATATCAGCAGACATGAACAACATGTGTCAGATTAAACGCCCCTGCAGTTCTAAACTAACGCCGATTTGATACAGATTAGGTCTGCATTAATATCAAGCCACATATTTTTTTTTTACGCTAGTTTGTGTCCGTGGACTGGTTGGTATCATCCCGCCGACACCCGGCCAGAGAGTGAAGTTGTTGTGTAGGGGGGTATATGGGCTCTAACGAACTGAGGCGTCACGTGTTAGTAGTGCTGGCCCTTTCTCTTCCTCACCCGAGCCGGGAGTCTGGGCGGAGACTGGATCAGATGTGGCCGTGACTCAGTGGAGAGAGGACTCTGATAACGGGCTAACTGTTCACGACTCCTGTAAACCTCACTTCAGCAGCATCAGAAGAAGCCAGTCACATCAGGCATTTATAGGCCGTACACCACTCTATACATGCCCTGTCGGCTGGGCCCCTATTCTGGCTTGATTATTACCCATAGCTGATCCTTCTATAGAAAAAAAATGCTGTTGAAAGGAACAATGGATACTATGGCAGTTTGGCTCTCTTTGGAATTGGTTTTACTGACAATTCTCCCCGGCAGTTCTGGTGAGTATATCCATTCTGTAATTATAGAAGCTGGTTTACTTTCATGTGTGATAAGTTTTTTTTTTTCATATCCGACTAGTTCTGTGCACTAATGTTCCTAATCATGTCTCTCTGTCCACTGGTAAATATGTACCACGTGGGTGTTCGGTTTTAGCTGTGCTTGATACATATTTCATTGCATTCAGCATAAGACTGTGTCCATCACAAGATATATAGGTAGGCGTTCTTTATGCATGAATATTAGTTTTCCCAACCAGTCCCTCTGTATACCAGAAAAAAATAGTTTTGCACTGGGTTAAATTTAAAATTGGCCTTTTGAAAAAGTTGGAATGGAAGGTAGCGGTCTGTTTATCAACACATGACAAAACAATTCCTGGTTGATTTATAACTCTTATCAACACTAAGATGACACCATATACCAACAGCTGGTGGCCGTGTGACCTGCCAGAACTCCATCCAAGCCCTGTTACCTATAAACACTCGGTATATATTTACTCTTATATATAATACTTTTGAAAGAGGAAAATGCATGTGGAGGACAATTTAACTAATACAGCTGTATATATCATATACAAACGACACCTTCCTCCTTCATAGTAAAAATAGAAATTGTTGTTATGTGTGTATTTAATCGGTGAAACTAAGCCTGTATCTTGTATTGCTCTTAAACACTAGGGGCACTGGGGTGACTTTTTCCACGACCTTGCATACAGATCATATTTTCTAATTAGTTCATGACGTCATGCACTCTGTGAAGGATAAAAAATGAGGATTGTGTTTTTGTGGTACAAAACTGAATCTGCTCACCCCTAACGGCTCCTGCTTTGCTTATATGTAGATATGCATTCCTTTGAAACTCTCACTGCGTATTTCATGTATGTTTAAAGGCCGATATGTAAATTTCAGTTTATAGGCAATTGTGTAGGCCTAAAATATGAATAATGTTTAATTTTTTTTATTATATAAGATGAACCTTCATTGTAGAAGAGAACACAAATACTATATTCACTTTTGTTCAAGGAAATGTTACACTGATTGATATGGAGATGCAGTTACACGAGGAACAGACATAGGCCTACAAGAGATTATGTAATACATGTATATGTATATATAGTTCATGTGTCCTTGTGTACAGTTAATATCCAATGTCGCTTTTTCCTTGTACTTTATGACTGACCTTTTACCAATGACTTTTGTGGGATTATATTGAATAAAACGTGGTCTCTGCAACTATATTTAAAGTACTTCTGATGTATAATGGTTGCTCGATTTGATGCCAGCTTCAAAACTTTTTTCAGCTTTGCCATCGAGGCTCTGTATAGTCCAAAGGTTTTCTTATTTGCCGAATGATTGGGCTTCTCGAGACGTTTTTCTCAAGTAATGGTCTGTATAACAATATACAGATGTATGAGTCTACACCGATGCGGCAGAGTTCTGTAAAGGTCTCGTTGTTTCAAGGAGTAAGCATTTCTGTGGGAAATGGGCGTTGATCGCGCTAAGCGTTGCTCTGTCGGGACAGTTCACAGGCGAGCCTCATAGAACTCCAGTCAGGAGTTATAGACTACATGCAGTCTGCTTTCTCCACGATGTACCTGAACATGTACCATCTACACGAGCTTGTGCTCTGGGGACCAGTTTTTCATGAACATTTCTTGTCTTGAAAGAAAAAAAAAAAAAAACAGAATTCAAAACACAGAGAGCCATTCTTGATCGGGGCGTTCCGTTATTTTTGCTTAAACGTCTCGAAAAGTAAATGAGTCCCGCTGTGTGACATAAAGTCGGGGTGTAATAAGATTTAGTGTATATACCTTGGAACTGATGTCGTATATAAGCAGTATTTAACATCATAAATTTACCTTTGAACATTGAACAAGTTTGGCGCCGAATGAGACGTGTTAGGCTTCAATTCATGATCACATAGGTAATATATATATATATATATATATATATATATATATATATATATATATATATATATATATATATATATATATATATATATAATAGGATATATATATCATAATTCACGATCATATAATATCCATATATATATAATTACATATATATCCAGGGAATTAGAAACATGTGTTCTAATGTGCAATACAAGAATAATTAGTACCGGTACGATCTTACTGAATGATGAAGTTTTTCTCCAAGTTATGTATATCTGATGTACTGCTGTTTGAGGCAAACACTTAAAGTGACACTCTGGTCACAATATAAATTGCGTAGAAATATTATAATGATATGAAAGAAATCCTATGGAGCAAGCCTAACACCCATATAACTGAAGATTCCTTGAAAAACAAAATCTTCGGCTGTGTTCGTAAAATTTTCCTGATTTGAGGTGATTATATTGCTTGTATGACGTCGAATTAAGCAGATGTGACCTTGAGTAAGGCATTTATGCTGAGATGACATCAAGAGAGTTTGAAAAGGCAGCGTTATTTGTGGACATGTGTTTGTGGCTGACGTCACACCAGGCAGAGTGGAAGGGACAAATATTTTGCTTCCGTATACTCTGACGAAACGTACAATATTGGTTTTAATACCCTGCAATATTTTCAGAATTTAGGAAAGCAATTCAGATTATCCCAATCTTTGTCAATCTGCCTTACTTTTAAGACACAGATGTTTAGACACCAAAGTAGCTGTTTAATTACAACCGTTGGCGTAAATAACAGCAAGGATAATGACGCCAATGAACTAAGAGCTCAGAACACAGTGTAGTAAGCGCTGTGCTCATAAAACAGCTCCGTGGGGAGAATGGTCGTGAGGCGGATGATATTTCATGAGACCTTACTCAAAAGATTTACAAATTTTCCCAGATGTTTTTGTCGGTTAGATTTCTACCAGACTTGATAAGCCGCATAAATAATGGCGGATCAAGACCTTTGGCTCCGCGTTTGTCACTGTATAACGTTCTTGAGTTTCCTGTAGGATAATCTGACAACACATCTGACACCTGAAAATTTGACACTTGTCTAACATGAAATATTTAGCGCCTTACTCTTTCCACATCATAATTGTTTTTTACATTTAATGCCCATCAACTGTATTACACACATTTATTTCCCTTTTGTTACACACTCATACAAGCAACCCTCTCTGATGGTGAACATGTTTTTGTCTATCCGAACAGATGGTACCTCATCCTAAGCGTTTTGACCCTTTCCCAGCTCTTCCCATTTTAGCTTATTTTATAAGCCCACCTATGGGAACAATGTGTTTCCCGGGACGATGGAGAATGAAGACTATACCACTTATGATCAAAGTGCACAAAGAAAGTCTAGTGCATGTGTATGATATGTTAACAGCTAACTGGAGGTGTTGAGCAGTTTACGGCTTTTCACACTAATAAAAGCAGATCATTCTCCTAGGTGAACTACTGTAAACTAGCTATTATATGGACAAGCCAAAGCCTTGTGGCGCCTTACAATCAGCGGGTCGTTTTATGCACCAATTTCTTTGAGTCTGACTAACTTATCGAAGCATTTATATGGGTATCAATTTCATTTTCTTTTTTCAAGGCTATTTATGACTAGTGTTATCTGTTAGCACTAGGTCAGATCTAAACACGGACAGATAAATAAATTTCCTATTCATTAGTTTAGCACTCTTGGACCAGCACAAACCACACATTGCCAGGGTGTTTATGTTTAGGGTAATGGTCTTGTTGTTAATATAGACAATAGTATAATGTTAATTTTGGTATAAATAATTTTCATTCCTTCTACTGCCACCCAGCCTACAAGAATAAATGGGATTAATGGATTTTATTGCAACTTTCTCAAGACAGTTAGGAATCTTCTATGTACACATGTGAGTGCACGTCTCTTGAGTTTAGTTCCTATTATTGTATTGTTTACTGTTGTTTGGAACTGAAATTGGGAATTTTACATAAACACTCCTAACTCTATGCCCTTAGGATCCGAGCAGTCCTATTATTATATTTCCATGGAAATTAAGTTGAGGAGTTGAAGTGTTTTCCAGCCCAAAGTAGTCTGTAAGCGTTCCTCAACCACAGCCCTTGTTAAATCTGATAAACGAGCAAGAGACGAGTGTAAGACCCCACTCTGACCGGGACCCCCGGAAGTGAACTCTTAGCGACCGTCCCCATATTTTTGCCTCGGCTTCAGGGCTTTGAATTCTTGTACAGCATCCTCTGTTAATGCGGATTAATTACCAAAAGTGTCATAATTTGATGTCTAAAACAACAACAAAGACATCCTGTTTTTATCTGGAAAAATCTTTGAGCTAAATGGGCCACTCCTGTCCTTTGACCTTTTAAGAAGTTCTGGGCGCCATTAGGCGTCAACATAGTACTTGAAGATTTCCGAAAGCAACGATACAAAATTAAGAATCATGTACTATTTTGTTTTACTTCTAAAACCCAATTCTACGTGTACGGGAGAGACATTCACATGTGTTTTTCCATTGCCTGCTTGTAGAACCGCGTGGCAAAACAGTGTTCATATAATATTTAGGGTTATTACCGATGTTATAGTTATAAAAGTTAGGAAAGCATTAGGTTTCAGAAACCCGCACTTCCATCGATGGGTTTTACATAATATACAAGGAGTGTCGAGATGATAGTTTAATAAACTCCAAAATATTTCAGTCTAGTGATACTTTGGGACTATTAGGTTATCTCTGTACAAACAGTTCTAGTTTTCAGCAATATAATTCTGTAGTCAAGCATGTCCATATTTCTGTATATATATACGTTGACAACTGAATCTCAGCCACGTATCAGACATGTCTGAAAAGAATACACATCATGCTGTAGGCCTGTGTTGTGGTAGACTTTTGAGTAGCCTGTGGTTGTCACGTACACCTGTATACATGAAGTTATCTTGTTCATTCATTTTTCACTCGGGATCGAGTCAAGAGCCCCGTATAGGGCTTAAACCTCAATGTCAGTTTCAAAACTGTCTTTAAGTTGAGAATATTGTACATAGTGTCACTGAGTTGTGACATTCTCTAAATTAACACCATCAGTGTAAAAAAAAATAGAAGGTTCTCTGTGTCGGGTCACTCATGCATGCATAGGGTCCATTAATTCTGTGTCTACAGTCAACTGTCGGACAGCGGGGAATCGGACAACGTGAGTAGCAGATCTGTGACATTCTCCGTTTTCACACCGGGATAAGTCATCACTTGACCTGTACGTGACTCCGCTAGGACAGAGTCAGTGATGTCTGAAATTGGCGAATATGAGAACATCGGTCGCCACTGTGTGACATTCACTACTATCAGACATTTTTAACCGAAAATCTATGTCACTTTCCAAAATAACCTCTGCACTTTATCTGTTCATGATTGTCCCAGATGTATATGGAGCAAACGAAAACAAAGAAATTTTGCGTTAAGGGATTTGGGTGCAGCTGTGAAGGTGAACACAGCTCGGAACTACCGTCATGCCTTCACTGAATGGTATTAATAATTAGAAAATCTGAATATGACCCTTTATATTTCTAAGCTGAAAATATTGTTCAGTTTCAATGCTAACCTTAACAGAATTTACATGAAGTCAATTCATTGAGTCATGACGTGTACACACAATGCTGAGAAAAGCTGAATAGGCAGCCAGGTTGCACCACCAAGAATGCCATAGTGCTATGAGAAAGCATAACGTTTGTTGTGTATAGGGAGTGGCGAGGTAACGTTTTAGTTATCATATACTACGCTAGCACGGTATAAATTCAGACTTTCGGTGCATATCTGAAAAAGGATCACAGAGGTTTTATTGTATACCCACAAGATCAAGCTGTTGAACATATTTCCGAGATATGTTTTCCTTTTCCAGCAGGTCATAATTGCATGATGGCATATGTATTAGGAAATACATTAACATGTACTTTCCACAAACCGTCAGACTGCATGTGTCATCTAAATGCACCAGTTCATGATACACTTTCAGTTTTTGTGGAAGCACAAATGTGCTGAAATATTGCCTTCCCTATAACTACCCATTCCCCCATATATGGAATGGCTCTAACTTAGACTAGTTGTTTGGTTAAACGTCGCGAGATTCCCTCACGTATGTTTACCGAAGTACGGCCGTGCAGGAGTCGTTTAAAAAACTTTGCGTACTAGCGCAGATCGACTTTCCTCTACAACTGTGTCGGAATAGGTCAATATGTCATCCCTAAAGCTCTCAGTTACCATGGAAACGTAGAGAGGGCGGGAAAGGTCTTGCATAGGCACATTTGTCTCCATACAACCAGCGTCGTATACCACAAATAACTGAAATTATCAAGATAAGCGACTTAAGCCTATGGTATAGATATCATGTTATTCTCTCAGTTTAGCCAAACGGCTAGATACATTAAATCACACTGACAGCGTAATGCAGAAAATGTACCTGTGCCACCCCCTCCCATTGCCCATAAAACGGGCCAAGTGACAATTATATTTTACGATGTCTAAATAGGTCATTGTAGACAGTAGTCCTCTTATATGGTAGCAGTTATCCTCAAACGCAAACTGAACAATAAAACAGTAATTACTGAAATAGTGGTATCACACCAACTGTAAACCACTTGGTGTGATACGCATACAAATAAATTACTATATTATATATGGTTATGTCGCAGGACAAAAATGAAACCAGTTTCTGTTTTGTACAGCATTTTTGTCCTCTTTTACTTACTGATAAATAAATAAAAGTGGATGTCTCTGTATTGAAATTCTGTTGTTTTGGTTTGGGTTAGGTCTAGGGTTCGTTGTTACTACCAAGACTTTGATCATTGAGGTCGCGTGTTCGAATTCATCTTTCCATTTTTTGCCTGATGCAATAAGTTGACACTCCAATTTCTTCCACCCATATACCCGATAACCGACAAACAAGTACACACTTTATTGTGCATGCACGGCGTTAAATGCCAGTGAAATAAATGCATGTAAATAAATAGATTTTGTGACAATATCGTGTTAGATTCAAGTCCTATTTTCTGGGGTGTGAGATGTATGTCACTAATGAAATAATGACAGTGAAATTAGTTATAACGCAGTAATTCTTGACTAGCTGGTATGTATGACGTATTTGAAGATCTTTATACTACTAATAAAGGGATGGCATGGCCTACTTTTTGGCGGCCATACTAGACGACTTCACCAGCTATACCAGCCCATGTTAACAGGACGTCAATATGGCTGACTGGCTATTGTTCTCCGAGGGTGATGATGTCACGTGTAGTCCCTCTATACAGTGTTTATTTCTTCTGACACAATCAACACTGATCAAAATTGTATGTTCCATCATTCTAGCGTTTTACAGAGGGGTCTCCCTTGGTTCGTGTATGCAGCCCGGTTGTCAATGGGAATGACACTCTTCACACTGGAATGTTGCATATAAAGAGTGTGTTTGATAGAAAGGATGTGAGAGATTAGATATATATCACGGCACTCACAGAGATATTTATCCAACTCATATTCGTTGCATGGGATGCTACTCTCAATTGCATAGTAGTGCACGGAGACCGGATCTCTGACGTGTGACTACAATTGTCATTTCTAGTTGAATGACTGAATTTGATTGTCAACAAATCTGTGTTGTATGTTAATTCCACAGTGGACTTTTCATGCCTTTCGGTATTTTATGTCTCAGAATCTTTGGTGTCATGAGTACGCTAAAGAAAATTGATTTGATTTGTATTACCGTAAATTGCTATAATTATTTCATGACCGGGACAATTTCTGGGTTGTATATGACATGTAAATATCAGTTATTATGCTTGACTTTGTAATAGTTAGGTGTGATATACCTGTATGTGATATATACGCTCATAAATAACGGGTGAACCCACTAAACGTCATAATATTGATTACTGGTTCAGAAGGTGGTGGAAAAGTTTGGCATGTTAGCGACGAAGGTTCTTTCCTTAAAAAAACTTTTTAGTGAACCTCTTTCCTAATTCTCAACAGTCTGTAATTAAGAGCATGTGTGTTCTGAACTTGAAATGACCTAGCCACTTTTTCAGAACATTGAAAGTGAAGTGTAATGTTGTCTGGATAGTACACGTGAAATGGAGTAAAGGAATGGGCGTCAATGAAATTTTGTTTTCATGGGAAATAACCCCTGACGATATACGTGTCTGTTTTCACACAAACACAACGATTTGATTTTGAATGCCGTCTGGCGCCAAACGAGATGGAAACCTTAAACTGGTACATGGTGCACACGAAAGCGGTTTCGAGTACTTCCTTACATGTTTGGACTATTACGGTTTCTCCATCGCCGGCAGCAAACCCCCGCGTATTGTTTACAAAGTAATTAATAAAACTGACCCAGAAAATACACCCGCACGTAGATATATACGATAGCGATTTTGGAACACTATGTATAATAGGTCATCGGAAGGGCAAGATCACTTTTGAGCTAGTGAATGATGCCACTGTGCAAGTCGCTATAGCTAGACAAAATTAGGCCTAAATTCTGTTAATGCTCAAAGAATGTGTAAACAATACCTCACTATTGGAGGGACTCTGAAAGTTAGCTGCAATAATAAGACCTTGTCAGGACAGAAATCTCTGACAGCACAGTTGTGAAAGGATGGTAATCTCACCGAGTACAGTAGTGTAAGGATAGAAAACTCACACAGCACAGTAGCTACGGAATGGAAAGCACATACACCTCAGTAGTATCAGAATGGAAAGCTCACACAGCAGTACAATAGTGACGGAATAGAAAACTCACACAGCACAGCAGTGTAAGGATGGAAAGCTCACACAGTACAATATTGATGGGATAGAAAACTCACAAAGCATAGATGTCACGGAATAAAAGCACAGTAATGACAGAATAGGCAACTCACAGAGCATAGTAGCGATAGGACAGAAAACTCACACAGCACAGTAGTGTTAGGGTAGAAATCTCAGAAAGTACAGTACTGACGGAATAGAAATCTCACGAAGTACAGTACTGTGAGGACGGAAAGCTCACAAAGCACAGCAGCGTCATGATAGATAGCCCACAAAGCACAGTGGTGACAGAACAGAAAATCCACACAGCAGAGAAGTGACAGGATACAAAACTCACACAACACCAGAAGTGTCATGATAAAAAGCTCACACAACACTGTAGTGGCGGGGTAGAAATGTCACAAAGCACAGTAGTGACGAAATAGAAAGCTCACACAGCACAGTAATGTCAGGATAAAAAGCACATACAACACGTTGGTGTCAGGATAGACAGCTCACAGCTCAGTAGTCACGGGATCAAAAACTCACACAGCACACAGTAGAATCAGGATAGTAATCTCACATATCACAGAAGTCACAGGATGGTAAGGTCACACAGCACGGTAGTGATCGGATGGTAAGCTCACACACAACAGTAGTGACAGAACAGAAAGATCACACAGCAAGGTAATGTCAGGGTGGAAAGCTTACACAGAGCAGTAGTGACAGGATGGTAAGCTCACATAGCACAGTAGTGACATGATGGTAAGCTGACACAGCACAGTAGTGACCGGATAGAAATGATGTCAGGATGGTAAACTCACACAGCACTATGGTGACAGGATGGTAAGCTCAGACAGTACAGTATGGACAGAATAGAAAGCTCACACAACACAGTAATGCCAGGATGGAAATCTTACACAGGGCAGTGGTGACAGGATGGTAAGTTCACATAGTACAGTAGTGATACGATGGTAAGCTGACACAGCACAGAAGTGACAGGATGGTAAGCTCACACAACACAGAAGTGACAGGATGGTAAGCTCACACAACACAGTAATGTCAGGATGGTAAGCTCACACAGCACAGTAGTGACAGGACAGAAATGATGTCAGGCTAGAAAGAACACAGCACAGTAATGTCAGGATGGTAAGCTCAGACAGTACAGTACTGACAGAATAGAAAGCTCACACAACACAGTAATGCCAGGATGGAAAGCTTACACAGGACAGTAGTGACAGGATGGTAAGCTCACATAGTACAGTAGTGACACGATGGTAAGCTGACACAGTAGTGACAGAATAGAAAGCTCACAAAATACAGTAACGTCACGATGGTATGCTTACACATAAGTTACAGGATGGTAAGCTCACACAGCACCGAAGTGACAGGATGGTAAGCTCACATGGTACAGTACTGAAATGATAGTAAACTCAAACAGCACAGTAGTGACTGGATAGTAATCTCAAACAGCTCAGTATTATCAGAATAGAAAGCCCAAAAAAGCACAACAGTGACAGAATAGAAGACTCACACAGCACAGTAGTGTTGGGATAGAAATCTGTCACAGCACAGTAGTGACAGGATAAAAAACTTGTACGGCACAGTAGTGTCAGGATCTAAAGCTCACAGAGCAGAGTGTTGTCAAGGTAAAAAGCTCAGACAGCACATTAGTGACGGGATGGTAAGCTCGCACAACACAGTAATGTCAGAATAGAAAGCTGACACAACACAATAGCGACAGGACAGATAGCTCACATAACAGTACAGTAAACTCAGGCAGCACATTATTGACAAGCTAGAAAACTCAGAGAGCTCAGAAGTCACAGGATGGTCAACTCAGAAAGAATGCAAGGATGGTAATCTCACATAGCACTGTGTAGTGACGGGAGGTAATCTCACACAGCACAATAGTAACAGGGTAATCTCACACAGCACTGTGTAATGACAGGACGGTAAGCTCACACAACACAGTACCGACAGGATGGTAATCTCACACAGCACAATAGTAACAGGATAGAAAACTCAAACAGCACCGTAGTCACGGAACAGAAAGGGCACAGAGCGCAGCAATATCAGAACTGTAAGCTCAGACAACACATCAGTATCAGGATAGAGAGATCACAGAGCAAAGCAGAGACGAAATACAAAATTCAGACAGCACAGCATTATCAGAATAGTAAGCTAAGAAAGCAGTAGTGTTAGGATGGTAAACTCACGTAATACAATAGTGAAAGGACAGTAAACTCAAACAGCAAAGTAGCGACAGGATGGTAATCTCACATAGCACAGAAGTTACAGGACGGTAAGGTCACATATCACCGAAGTCACATGACGATACTCTCAAATAACACCCGAGACACAGGATGGTAAGCTCACACGGCACATTAGTCACAAGATATCACTTCAGTGCATAAATAACAGTTTGTACATGTATAATCGCTTCTTTGCATCCAAACTATTTATATTTACTTATTTATTTATTTGATTATTGTATTACGCGGTACACAAGAATATTTCACTTATGCGACGGCTACCTGCATAGAGGGAGAAAACGAGGCAATGCCTGGGAGAAACCACAACCATCCGCAAATTTCTGACAGACCTTCCCACTTACACACAAGTTACACATAATTCACAGTTACATTCTTTCAGAAAAAATTATTGTGTATTACATGCAATAAATAAGATGCTTCGCAACTAAGTGGAATATAAACCAGTAAGTATATATGTGACAATTGAAATCACAATTATGTATGTATATCTTTTCTCTAACACAAAACTTATGTGTGAGTCCGTTACTTTAGAGCGTGCAGTTCGTCTAGACGTATCTTGTAATCTGCACCTAGCGACATGACGCGTTTAAGAGCTCCCAGTGCGATTCAGAAGACATTGAACTTAAGAACTGGTACCACATGTTCTTTTGGTGTGTATTTCGCATGAAGGCATTTCAGATCGTCAGACATAACATCCTTGCGAAGCATAGATTTAGAACTAGCCAGAAATCGCCGATAAATGGTATTTATCTTTAGCCTGCTAAAACCCATGGCGGATCTGCCCCAAATAAAGTTTACATTAATTCGGAGCTCTGGACTTTGTAGGCGTATCTAGCCTTGCCGTTAAGGTTCTCCGTTTGCTACGATGTTGTGGACCGCAACGGATTTATTCATCTATATGAGAAAGAATTAGCTTGTGAATTAGGCGGTTCATAACGAAATTAGGTTAATATATATTTTATTAAAAACTTTTTAGACTACTGGTACGACTAATATCACTAAAGCACTCATGAAAGTTGATTTAATAAGTAGTTTCTGTCCGCAAATTTTACTGATACAATCAAGACTTTTCGAGTAAGTTTTAAATTGGAATTACTTGTTCACTATCATGGAATGTGTAAACCAAGAGCAGTACCGGTTTGTGACTTTATACGATATAGCTATTTCTAACAATCAATGCTAGGTTACATGTATAGGGTTTTGTCTAGCGTTTTTAATGCACATGACCATAATTAACTATGGATAACTATATAATTAATGCCTAAACGGATGCAACATGAAAGTAGGCCTATTGGTACGTAAGGTGTAATATTTAATTTTGTACCTGCATAAAATTAATTTTTCCATCAATCATTCGGAGTTAGGAAGATATTTCTCATGTTTGTATGTTTTCCTCAAATATGAACCTTAACAGCTCCCAAATTTCAAGTCTCTTAAACATGGCGGCAGCTGGAAAAACAGATGGCAAGTATATTATGGAATGTAATCCGCATTTATCAGAGATGTGGCTCATTTTATGCGTGAAATAAGTCATTTTATCGTTTCAACTTTGACCTTGGCTTTCCAAACCAGTTAATAAAAGTGTCGTGCCCCTTTGGCAGATAGCTTTAAGTTCCGTATGTAGAGTTGTGTATATTAATTCTCAAGATAGCGGATGAATAAGGGCGTTGTAAAATAGTGCATATCACAAGAATTAGTATAATTTTATAACTCTCGTAACAAGGAGAGATATTTCACTATTTATTTCTTAAGTATATATATGGCACATTTAGGGCTTGCTATTTGCATATTACTAAACGCGATTAAGTGATAGACTATACGTATGACAAATTATGTAACATATGAACATTTGCTTTGTGTAAAGTTTTAAAGTCATCTAAGTCATTTCCATGCTACCTTGTATCCATACTTTTTCTAAGACTCAACTGTTGACGTGTGGATTGTGTTTTCTCTTGTGGAAAACATGCGCATTTGTACAATCACGTATATACAGCAATATAATACGTACATTTTACAAGGTAAAGATTATTATATTAGGTATGTTAGTCAGACCATATGCTTATCGAAAAGCGATGGCACATTTAGAATGCGTTATAGCTGTATACATGCTGAAGCAAATGGACTTATTTGAACGTCTCGTTAAAGAAACTACTGTTAACTACACTCCATGATATCGCCCTAATTTCTGTCGCCCAACATTTGATAAACTGAGAAAACCTTACTTAAAAAAGGCTTCAATAAAAACACTGATTTTCAATTAATAAAGTCTATATTTAAACCTTAGTGAAATGTAAATAAAGATTTTCTTTTGGCACTAGCTTTTGTCTGTCCTCAAGGCTTGCAGATCAGGTGTTTTGAAGGAGATTGGATTCAGGTTCATAGGGGATGTTATTATTTTGCATTGGAGCGGAAAACTTGGTCGGCAGCCAATCGAGAGTGTCAAATTCGGGATAGCTATCTACTGTCTATTGGATCTGTGGCCGAACTTGTGAGTATCCTTCATTCATCTATCTTGTCTTATGATGCTAGTGGACAAATTTTAAATAAACAGATTTGCAGGATCTGATGATAATTCAGATTCCTGACTCTGTAATTTACAGCATTTAGTTAGATGTTAAGAAGTTATACATCGTCTGTGTCGTATACTCCTGCGAATACTCCTGCGACACGGGTTAAATTCGAAGTCATGTTATGTCTCTTGGCTTTGAAATCCGGAATCGTATGAAAATATTAATGTTAACAATACATTCGACTTGTAACAAATGTTTCTTATTAGAATCATTACACTCAAACCGCAAATTGCGACTAATGGACCAACACACCTTCATCCATGTATTCTCTCTTTGGCAGAACGCTATTAGTCGTAAGTTGAAGCCCATGATAAGAGATGAAGACCATCTCAATTGGTGGGTTGGATTAGAGGCAGATTCCGTTCAAGCTGGTCGCTGGAAGTGGGCTGATGGAGGCGAGTTTAATCGAAGGGTTAGGTAAGATAATATAACCGTCTCTAGTATCCTTATAACTGGAGTTTATATTTGAATAAACCAGTTAAGCTTTACGCTAATTGTAATTGTCCTTGTTACTATCCATCCATGAACCAATTACCTTGCAGCAATTCATTCTATACATGTACGTACTGTATACGGCAGTGACAACAAGTTACAATTGGGTATATGGTATTAACTCTGATTTCCTAAATATTGTTCAGTCCATGGAGTCCTGGGGAGCCCAACAACGCTGGGGACAAGGAGAAGTGTGTAGAGCTCAATTTTAAAGGGAAGCTCAATGATGCCGTGTGTGCAAAACTTAATCCATTCGTATGCGAGAACACGGGATGTAAGTATATATATATGTGACGAAAATATGGACATGGCACAAGCCCTTAGTTCAGCAAACTTTGTAGCCAAATTTACTGCATTTTAGTGTATGATTGAATTCTGTTACTTGGACAGAAAATTTGTAGTTTCCCTCGCTCTCACCATTATCGCGGGTCCTTGGTGACAATGACTAATGGACAACGCTGGGATGGCCGTTTGCGCAGTCTAACCTTCGTTGAAGACCACCACTATAGTGTGAAAAGACCTATCTGTGCGTCACATGTCTGGAAGTTTGTGGGTGGCTTACCTCGAAAACTCCAGGTCCGCCGCTCATAAAACTGACAGTCATGATGCATGTAAGTTAGAAACTCTTGAGTGAACTAAACAACAAGGAAAGAAACAGATCAAATCTGTGTTAAGAAGATCTTTCTTTTGTTGGATATATGATGAATAGTTAGCTATATCGGTTGCAGAAACGATGATGTCTTGCAAGCAACCACAGATGTCGTCCTTCACTTTCGTACTTATACAGTGATTTGTGTAAACCAATGTTAACATATAATAATGTCATGCTAGACTCCATTCCTGACTTATTATCTTAATTTTTTTTTCTTAAAAGAGCAAGTCAGGATTACATGTCTGACGATAACGCGTTTGATCACGACTATTCTGATAAGTGCTTATCGAGAATTCTAAATGCTTTTGATAATTCCTTCAGATCTCCACGTTTTGACTCGTTTCTACTTCCATGCATGTTACGCCATCCATTGTTGTCGTGTTCTAAATAAAGAACATCTGATGATCATATGATGAAAAGCTAGCTCGATTTCTCTTGGTGTAGTGTCTGCCATTTTCTCTGATCCTTTTATATCCTCAAATGCATTTGCCATGCCAATGTGGCCCTCTTATTATGAGTAGGCTACAGAAAACTGTACAGAAATTAAACTGAGTTAAATGTCAGACACATTTATGTCACGCTGTTTTTAACTTTGCTTCCTGTTTATTTATTGATTGATTCACTTGTTTATTTGATTGGAGTATACGCACTACTGGAGAACATTTCACTATTTCACGACGGCGGCCAGTACTATTGTTTGAGAAAACCAGGTAGAAAATTCCCGGCCATCCGTAGGTTGCTTACCATATATGTTCTTAATATATCAACCAATGTGCGCCCAATTCGCTTATTATTGTTCTGTAAGATTATATGAACTGTAAGTCATGGTTTGTAGATATTTAAATATATAAAATAATAAATAGAAGTAATAAATTATAAACACGTTCTTGTAAAATTGGTTCAATAAATGTTTTTTGCGACATTAATAAAGATATACCAATTACATCAAGTATAAACAGCTCATAAAAGCGAGTTTTTCCGTCCTTAGATACTGACCTGAGCACTGTCTTGGCCACAACGGAGCAGCCTCAAACCGACACCGGACTAACATTAACGGAATTGCCTGGGAAGACCTTTCAGAGCACTGTCAAGGACAACACAGCTCCTCAGACTAATTCCACACAAACAAGGGAGACAAAAGGCCACGCCACCCGAATAACAACGCCCCGCCTTGCTGAGCCTCAATCCCCTGAGAACCCACCCCCTGAGCGCCCACCCCCTGAGCGCCCATATCTTGAGCACACATCCCCTGGGCACACATCTCCTGAACACCCATCTTCTCATGCTGAGGCAAAAGACGCAGTGACCACTCCTGCGCCATTTGATGAGATCAATAAGGCTCTCTCAGAACTAAAGGTAAAAGCGAAAAACTTTTCATTAACGTAAAAGGCAGCTCATGACTGTGGTTCTGTTCGTTAAAGAGATTATGGAATTCTCTCTTGAGTGTAAAGGCCTGTTGAAATTCGTTGCTGAATTATCTGCATTTGAAGTGTGGAGTATTGTGCTGCCGACAGGGGATCTGAAGGCGCTCAGGCCTTTAAGCTTGAGGGATTGATCAATCAGAGAGCTAGGGGATATTAGCTGTTTATTTTGTGTCACGTAAATGTTCTGAGCTGTCTGTCAATGTAACATGTAATAACATAGGGACAGCACACTGTTTTAATGTTATGTGTTTTAATTATAACAAGTACATGGGTGAACAATACTGTAAAGTATTTCCATACCATTGTATTGTAGATTCTTGATCATTTCATGTTATAAATTCACATATATATTTAAGTCACAAACACAGCCCTAGCAGCTTACTACAGTCGTCTCAGGTGACAAGAGTGTTCCGCGCTTGGGACATTTACGTCGCAGCCTAAATAGAATGACTGCGTTTCATGTCAGTCAATGGAGCACGGTCAAATGTCAGTTTCCGCTGTCGTAGTAGCTGTTACAAAAAGTGCTTTACCGAAATGAACATAATATTGTGCAACCTTTTTGACAACCTTAACATTCGGTGTCTTTCACTTTAACTACGAATATCAAAGGCGAGCTTACAAATGTCAAATAAGAAGACAATCAGGGTAAATATGTGTATTTGTGGTTTCTGATAGGTCTGTTGAACGTGTATGTAAATAAACATGTACATAAAGTATTAAATTCTTTAAGTCATTGTTCTCTAAGTCTTGTATTATATTTTGTATTTCATTTTGTTCTGCAGGAAAAAGAAAGCCCCCAAAAAGTTTCAACGGTTGTCTCCTCAATAGCAACGGTAATCACTCAGAAGAAAGCCCTCACACCCAAAGAGATTACGTTAACAGCAAGCACGCTTAGAAACTTGACAACCAAAATCGATTTAACCAATAGCTCTGCCAAAGAAATCAAAGAGGTCGTATCGGTGAGTTATTTTTTCTACTTTATAGATTTATTTATTTATTATTATTTTTAATCTGGAGAGTTCATATCGGCATGCCAACTCGAAATCTCCGCATAATAGATTTCTTTCTGCAGCTTTTAGCCAATATATTATGCTTGGGTTGACTGATCTAAAAATCCATTGCCATTTATACCGGGTAAATTAAACATTTAGAACAATTTCTTTGAAAGATAAACAAAGAATCCATGTTTGGATTCACACAGACAGATGTTCTAGCACTTTTATTGCTAAAGGAAATAGAAACAATTTTTCTTGTATACGACAAAGACATTTATCAACGGTCATTCTCAGGATAAAATATATGCGTTGCTCCATTTCAGAACGTGGTTAAGGCCTCAAGTAGCCTCATGTCTACAAACAAAACACAGACGTGGTCGGAGTGGTCAAAGAAAGACCAACGTGAGTCGGCTGAGTCAATACTGCAGGAAGTGGAAAACATTGCTTTAGTCTTTGCCAAGGCTATTGAGAGCCCCCATATAATAAAGACGAAGGAGGATAACATCGGTGAGTCATAGTTACCTTTTGTGATTTTTATTTCTTTATTTGATTGGTGTTTTACGCCGTACTCAAGAATATTTCATTTATACGTCGGCGGCCAGCATTATGATTGGAGGAAAACGGGCAGCTCCCGGGGAAAACCCACGACCATCCGCAGGTTGCTGACGGACCTTCTCACATAAGGATGGAGAGGAAGCCAGCATGGGCTGGAGTTGAACTCACAGCGACCGCACTGGTGAGAGGAACATTGTCATTGTGCCGCGCTGGTGAGCTAACCCCCTTTTTGATTTTTAGTTGGGTGGTACCTCAAAAACTTCTACGTTTATTGAGTAAAAATGTTTCGTACATGTAAAGTACAATAACACAATAAGGATGTGCCCTTCTACAATAGAGTGGTATCTGAGATCAAGTTTTGAGTATATGTAAAGCCTAACAGCTCAAGGTGGATGTTCCAAAGCTTATGCCCTGAGGGCGTAGTAAGTATTGTAAGTTAAAAATTCATAACTTATATGGTCTCATTCATATGTATTACTATAAATGCTAAGATATAGATGTATATGTGAAGTGTATTATCTGGAACAGAACTGCACGTATTGAGATAGTTGTACGCTCAAGTAAAGCACAATACCATATGCATCGGAGAAGCCTATGTGTTTGGTGTTTACCCTAAATTTGCATGTAGGGTAAATTCATGACATATAGTTTCTTTCATAAGTATATGAATCAATGGTAAGGTACATGTAAATGTTAAGGGTGCATGTATACCAGAATTTATGACAGTCACTTTTGTGTATGAGATTCCATGTAAAAGTGTTAAAGGACTTGGTATATTGTGTTGAAGTTTTGCATTCGTGTGTTTCATAGGAGCAAGCTATTTGATAGCAAGGCTACCAAATCTTTTTTTTTCTCACATGGAAAATTTTCAATGAGTTCATTAAAATATTATGTATGTAACCATCTGCTTTTAATTTGTATGTTTACCAATGTGACTGCTCCTCTGGTTGAAATGCAGTTTTCAAAACATGTTAAAATAGAAATATTGCTTTGACTGAATGCTTTCAGAGTTGGAGTTACAGGTCTTAGGTCCGGAGCAGCTGAACAAATCGAAAATTGTATACGAACCTGAGGATAAATCTGATGTGTTCGTTCTTCCGAGCGACATGCTGAAAGATAGTGAAAAAGAGGGTGAGGCTTGTTGAAATTATTGGTTTTGTTAGGCGATTAAAGAAAAAAACCTGCATAAGCCTCTTTCTTTGGCTGAAACTGATGATTAAGGAGCATGCAAATTTGAAAATCTAGACGGCTTCTAAATACGGTTATGAAAATACCAAGCCATGGACTTCTTATGTTCAAGAAACATGGAGAGCAAGAAATTCATAATAATAATGTGTGAGTGGCCGTGGTACACAAAACACTTTAAAGTTCAGGTATGTGATTAAATGTTCATTCAACATATACAGCCATTATGAAAACATACAGATGATTTCTCTCGTGAAGAGGAGCTTTGCTTTTTACGCTCTTAATGAATGAAACATAACCTCATACACATACCTCCATCCTTATTGTTCGCGAAGTTTTGGTGACCGTGAGGCTGTTTGCGCAATCTGACTTTTTGTCTTCCACCAGTCTGGTGCACTTACCTGTGTGTGACACTTTGCTTTACCCTTGGAACTTCGGTTTCCCCAGGGGACCAGTAAAGCTGATCGCAATCTCATACACGAAAGAGTTTTGGATATGGTGTTAAAAAACAATCAATTAAATGAACAAAAAATTTAATTTATGAATTATCTCAGGTATTTAATTCCCCAAACGTATTACTGTCACATTCCGTCACAGGCCTCACTAGGGTAGTGTTTGTCACCTACCATAAAATAGCGGACTTGCTGCAGCCAGCAGCCGACCAAAGTGGACCGGAAGAAGACGAAGATGACCACCCGTCAGAAGCTCAGCAACTTGTCGTTTCTAATGTTATATCCGTTTCCGTCCTGGGAAAGACATTTGAAAACTTGAAAACACCCATTAAGTTCACCATGAAGCATACTAAGGTAAATGACAGATTTTTTTTCACAAATATTTAAACTGACTAGTTTGTTGATTTCTCATAACCTGAAGCTGATTGTCATTTGCTAGTCTTCGATTTAGGAATTTATACATTTGACGATAGACATTATGCCATAATATCGCCTGTTGTTTGTTAACCAAGGCAGATTTTCTTAGGTTAGTTTTTATTTTACAGTAAGTAGGTATCAAAATAGCTATGTTTTCGATTTTATGTATGATTTCCAGAAAACTCAGGACTATCCAACAAATGGCAAACCATCGTGTGTTTTCTGGAAATTTGCTAAAGGGTAAGTGACACCTATCACCATTGGTATTACTATTCCTTATAAATATAGAAGACTTACATCATAGAGGCTAAAACCAGTCTAGCGAAAACTGTGTGATAATTGGTAAATGGTCACACGTAACCACGGTGAGGTACTTTGTCTTGTCCATTTAGCTCAGTTAGGATGTTATTTTAAGTGTTAAGATCCAACAAAATTTGCCTCGTGGTGTTTGAAAGCACTGCGAGAAGGCAGATGGGGATTTACATCATCTTTCTGTTGTCAGTAAGTTTATTAAACAAAATGTGACCTTTCTAAAGTTACATGAAAGTTACATGAAATATTCTAGGAAAGCAGTGTGAATATATTGCAATCGTTTCCCTTGTAACTAATGTGTCTTCCCAATAAGCCAACAGAACTGACTTCATCCAGGTTTGGTTGAAACGATGATGAAAACAGAGCACATCACCAGTGAACAGTCGGTACCTTGTGCGTTTTTATTTTCCCGCACTCTTTGTCCGTCAGTGAAAGTCCTCAACGTTTGGGGAGCTAATTAACTGGGTCGACAATGTTACCATCGCAATGGTTGAGGGGCAGAGTATCAAATTCCTGATTTACAGGCTTTAGGTTACTGGTGCCTATTATTCTTGCATATGATAGTGCAGTCTGAAAGCATCTCCAACTGCGTGTCTACATGCTGGGAATGTGTGGAATTTCATACATCTGGTTAGCTGTAACTGTGTACTACTCCCAGTTCTAGCATCATCTTTAGCCACTGCGCATGCGTGACCAGAATATTGCTGAATGATGACAGACATTGTTCGTCAAGATAAATCAGGTATACTTGGGAAGAAACAGCTACATGATATTAATATGTGTTTTGGGTGGTCAGTTATCACCTGCATATCCTTCGCGTGGATGATGAAGATGATGAAGTACGTTTATACTTTTTACCACAGGGAATTGTTTTCTTATGACCTTTAGCTGTCTGCAGTGGATCTGCGTCCACTGTTTTTAGTTCATCCCATGGAACTTGGGATTATTTACTGTTGGGCATGCGGCCCTCACTCACCGTCCGTCCTACAAAGTTGCATCCTGCGTTGTTCCTACGTCCTACTTTGAATAAGTATAAGCTTCCTGTCAGCATGCTGGATTGGATAGATTTCTGTTTATCTGTATATGGACAATATTTTCGGCCATATTCCTACTGCTTAAAATAAGAGCCGTATACAGCCGTCAAATAGAGAAGTTCAGGAAAGTAAGACTGTAAGCAAAGTAAAAAGCTTACGGAATCAACGTTTTAAGTCTAGCAATAATTGCCTTTTAACGTTTATCTTAAACCACTTACAAGTAACAGAAAGTGCATGGTTCTCTCTGTGGATGTTTCCCTACAATTAATTCCTGCACTCCGTGGGACTGCTCATGTCCAACTTTGCTAACTCTTCAAGAAAAACTAATCTTTAGCTTATAAGCTATCACGACGTGACCTTAAGTCGTAATGATTCATTCACTGATTTATAAACTATGAACACTGTAAACCAAGATTACATCTATTAGTTAGTGGGTATTTTTGAAGTCTTGGACTGTTTAGCGTCACATAAGAAGAAAAGTGATAGGTCATATCATCCGAATTAAATTTTGTATCCAACTTTATGGAATTCCCAACTGCCAAGATTTGATTTAAT
This sequence comes from Acanthopleura granulata, assembly GCA_016165875.1. NCBI lineage: Eukaryota > Metazoa > Mollusca > Polyplacophora > Chitonida > Chitonidae > Acanthopleura > Acanthopleura granulata. The sequence goes on from JABBOT010000004.1 coordinate 20,548,358, forward strand.
TAATTTATTTATTTGGATTGATGTTTTACGCCATGCTCAAGAATATTTCATTCATATGACATTATAGTGGGAGGAAACCGGGCAGAACCCGAGGGAAACCTACGACCATCCGCAGGTTGCAGGCGGTCCTTCCCACATATAGCCGGAGAGGAAGAGAGCATGGGCTGGATTTGAACTCACAGCGACCGCATTGGTGGAAGGCTTTTAGGTCATTGCGCTACGCTAGCGGGCGATTTGATTTTAAAAAAGTACGTGTAAGAAATAATTGAAAAAATTATAACCTGGCTGTTTTAAATTTTCAATTCCCTGATGACTCTGAATGACCAGGGACTCAGCTTTCTTGATCATTTTCTTTATATTAACACCTAGAAGTGAAAACGCTCTCAACATCTCAGCGGGACTGTGAAACTGACATAGGATAAGCACAACCTTAGTCTTAGTATAAAATGTCAGAACAAAGTTGAAAGTTGTGTGTTTAAGGTGCAAACTAAGAATAAGGTCATAAGTAAAGATTAACAGACCACTAAGCTTAAGACAGTTTTGTAATCCTGGAACTCAAACACGCATGTAGCTTTCTAAATCAATGAAATGTGTATTGGATATCTCACGAACTTCACAGAAATTTATTTTTACGCTTTCGAGCTGGTTGACTGTGTCAAAGTTTACAAGAGTGAACTGTGAAATCGTTGCAACGAACAGGATGGCAATATTATGTCCCATGGCATGTAGTTATATCCATATCTAATGCTTTATATTGGTCGTAGCTCGGGAACATCCGGTAAATGGTCAGAAGATGGCTGTGGAGTTGTCAACACCAACTCGTCTCATACAGTCTGTGAGTGTAACCATCTCACCCACTTCGCCGTGCTCATGGATATTCAAGGGGTCAAGGTACGCCTAAGTAAAACGACCAGTGTTATCATCTAGCCAGTGTTATTTCCTTGATTATATGGCGATCAACTGATCCCTGACAAACGAGATACTTTGCTCGTGGATGAGTCGAAAATAGTGAACATTGACAACTGTAGGTTGCGGTTCTTGGTTGCGGTTGCGTCGTGGTTCAGTTCGTTTGTATTATTCCACCCGATTCTTGTGTTATAAAGGTATCACCAATGACTTAAAATTCTCATTTTACCGAACTGCCGTAAGTGCATTTATCTTATTCACGGACCAGTAGTTCAGTTCTAAGTGTGATAACAGTTAAGCCGGGCTTAAATCTGAACTTATCTCATATATTTTATTTATTTGATTGGTGTTTTACAATGTACTCAGAATATTTCACTTATAGAACGGTGAACATTGTTACTGTGGGGGGAAACCGGGCATGCAGAGGCCGAGCGAACCTGTCTCCATTCGCAGGTTACTGATAGATCATCCCATGTGGGAGCTTAAGTGCCAATGCCTGTCTCATGCTGTTGCAAAGTTAATATATTGGGTTTACATTGTAATACGTTAGTGAACAACTGACCCATGAGACATTTCAAATGCATGCGTTCCAGTAATATCTCTGTGATATTGCCAGGTATCAGACAACCACGACATGCCACTCCAGCTTATCACCTACATAGGATGTATAGTGTCCGCTGTTTGCTTGGTCATCAGCGGGGTGACTTTCCAGTTCCTCAGGTGAGTGCCGTGTCATTCTACTTTGTAGTAAAGCCAGGCTACCGGATGTGTAAAAACAATTTCAATTTATGTAAACAGATGCACAAAGAAGTACACGTTTAGATACACAGATGCAATAATAAATTTTCCGGGGTATTGTAAAATCTTATTATATAATACTGGAAATCAACGAGGCAAATTCAGATTACTAATATTAACAGTTGTATACGCAAGAAAGTCTTAACTTTAGTACATGATCTCTGACTGTTTGAGAAAACAACAACGGCATCTCTGTGTGGTTAAGCCATTACTTTACGCATGTAGATGGGTGTGTCGATGGATGAAGAGTTAGACCTGAATATAGTACTCCCTACGCGTGACATACAACCTCTGTTCACTTTGGAGGATTGCTTATCGAAAAGGCCCAGTCAGACGTTTGTACTCTAGGGAATATCATTTTACCCACTAGTGCTTTTTTCTGGAAAGCTAAAAAAACTGTTTCGCGGTGATAACCCACTCGCCTCTGAATAAGATGGCTACATGGAAATGGAACACCAATGTAGGCCCATTCAACGATGTCTTCCTAAGTTTATTTCATAAGTGTACATTTATTTATGTGTCTCATTCGATTTATCATGCAAATTTCATTAAATGGTATATGGTAGCTTTACTCTATAAACTAGTGGTCATGGGGGATAAAATCATATTGTATGATTCTAAAAAATATGTTGTAGATGTCTTTCCTTTGGATGCAAAGGCGAAAACCTTCATAAATTATAACATAAAGGTGGTGTGAATAATCCAGTGATTTAATGCAATCCGATGGTGTGAATAATCGAATGACGTATCTGTATTACGGCCTATGGTGTATTACTTGATCAAAAACTGCTTGCCTCGTTTTGGACATATGATGTTAGCTTCACCAGGGCACAGAAGACATTTACAACACTTAACACAATGCTATACTTGTAGCCCTGATATCTTTGCCTGTATGCCGTGCTATTCATTACCGTTGTCAAAATAAGCTTAACTACATCCGACTCGTGAAGAAGATATACCATTCATTAGGATATTTTAACTTCTTTAATTTTATGAGGATAATATTAAAAATATTGATTTTCAAGCAGGCGTCGTCTCTTGTCTCACCTTTTTCAGGTGCCTCCAAGGTGAACGCAACTCGATCCATAAAAATTTAGTTTTCTGTCTGTTCGTGGCAGAAATGCTGTTTTTGTTTGGAATCGACAAAACATACAATAAGGTAGGTCACACTGCACGTTTTATTCTGTACATGTAAGATTATACCGCATCACTTAGTTTCTGGAGACGAAATAACAAGTTCTGTGATTGATAAAGGAAACGTCGTCATACATGCTAAAACAAGGCTTTGTGAGGCATTTTACTTAATAATTTTGCACTCCTGCTTAAACATTTTCAAACTTCTTTTCTGCCTTTGGCAATTTCATGTGCAGATTCTGTGCGCTACCCTGGCAGGACTGATGCATTACTTTTTCCTGGCGTCTTTTACCTGGATGTTTTTGGAAGGCGTTCACATCGTAGTAATGATCGTCCAAGTGTTCGACGCTGCTAAATCGCGGCTTCTCTGGTACTACCTGGCTGGATACGGTAAGCTTCGCGTAATGCCTTTACCATCAGTAGGAATTTAAAACCTATAGATGTAGCAGTCAAACTGTCATACCTCAGTATAAACCATTGGCTCTCACTGATCTTATCCAGTTTAGAGAGGATCAGCTTAAGGCAGTGATCGAGGAGAATAAGACAGCTGGAGCTGTAATGATCGACACGTAAAATCCTTTGACTTACCCAACCATGCATGCATTCATTAGCCTACAGCTCTGTAAACTAGCACTATGACATGGCTTCGATGAGATTACTTTAAAATGAATTATCCCTTACCTCAAACATAAGTCACAAAGAATGGCAACTGGCCGGGGGTATTCTCCCCTTCTATAGCGAAATCGTTAAGTTTTGTTGTTATTGTTGTTATTATTATTATTGTTGTTGTTGTTATTATTATTGTTGTTGTTGGTGGTGGTGGTGTTGTTGTTATTATTGTTATTATTATTAGTATTATTACAAAGAGGCTATGTGTTCGAATCCAGGTCATACTGGATCGACATCGGTTTAACGTCAAGTGTTAGTTACATGTACCTTGGGGGCTATTATGGCATGCTTCGGGATCCGTCCGTTTTCCTCTACCTGTACACCACCGCCGTAAATGTGAAATGGCATATATACAAACCATATAAATATAATTGTATATATAAATCACATATACAAGTAAATTAATGTATTATTATATAAGTATATGTAACGGAGAGTTGGAACATCAAGTTTACAATGACATCCACAACAATTAAAATAGTAATTAAAGATAAAGAAGGCAAGGACAACAGGTATACCAAATGAAATAGGATAGTTCATGCGTGTGCTTAAATGCACACAGCTTGAGGAGTCGTATATTTATAAAATGTTTAAAGATTATGCACGTTGGCATTTACAGACGGTTTTAAAGACGTGCACAATGCATCCAGTTTTATCCATATGGGATTAGTGTTAACTGTGTAAAAATCGCTTATTTGCAGACTTTGAAATTCAAAAGTTGGTGAAGAAAATGTGAACCGTATACTGATGATGATCTCTTTTTTCACTCCATACATAGGTATTCCATTGACGATCGTATCTGTGTCTGCAGGTGTCAACTATGAGGGATATGGGACAGAGCGCTAGTAAGTCAAAGAAATTTTCAATCAGTGTAATGTTGGGTTCTTAATTTTCACCTCAGTCATTTTTCGGGCACAAGTGAGATTAACAAGATTAGCTTTTGTGCCTTGAGGTGTGGCATTTCAAATCGCCAAGTGGACATGTCGAAGAGAGGCATTTGTAGACATCCGGGTGCCATCTCTTAACGTTATACAATCTCATTTCTTAAAATGTTTCTATTATTGTTTAAGCGCATGTAATTGTTTCATTTGGAATTTTTCTATTTAATAACTTAAAAGTAAGTTACAGTAGAAATTAAAATTAGAAATTTTTGACTTCTGGTCTATAGATGTGCGGCAAAATATATCATTATATGGAGAATAATATATAATGTAAACAAAATGTGGAATAATTCACAATTTGTATTATAGCCTACTAGCCTGTAGGGTTTTTTTTTTTTTTTAATTTTGGTTGTGTATTTAGATAATAGACTACTATTTCCAGTTTCATTAAATATGAAACATGTTTGTTAACACCTCCTGGTTGGATATTTCAGTTGTTGGCTGTCCGTGGATAATCTGTTCATATGGAGTTTTGCCGGACCGGTCGCCGTCATCCTTTTAGTAAGTTCAAAGTACCCCCGTAAATAATTGCTTCAGTACGTTACTTATGCCCAGTTAACCCCTAAATAAACCCAGTAGATATTTCCCTATTTTGTTAAAATTAGGATGAAACGGAAATTTTGCACTAACATTTTATGCCAACACAACATTTTGACTAAATCTAGACCAGTAAAGTCTAATAAATGGCATTTAACATCAGTGAATTTGTACCTACTTCCGCATAAGCCATGCATGATGCTAGGGGACGTGTGCGTTGTTACTTCTTAAACACATGTATGGAAGGTAGTGTGTCTTCATTAGTCAACTATGACACCGTCGTCACAGCTCTGGTTTTACTCTTTATATGTTGTAGCCCTTATGTTAGATTGGATCAAACGTTATATTACTTATATACTGGTGTAGGTTCTGCTTGGGTTCTGAGATCCGTCTTTGCTTGTAAATGCAAGTTTTAAAGGCAGCTGGGATCCGTCATATGCATATGGACTACCGGGTACAGTCAGATTAAGTTTAACATCACAGACGATGGGACATTAAGTTAATGTGATAATGCCTTTTAAATGCACCCTTAAACTGGTGAATGGTGCCAGGTTTGTATCCGACTTCAAACATCGTCCCTTCCACTCTCGCTCTCTGGTCAAATTAATCCCAGCGTTCTTGAAATTTAAGCTGGCAAAGAAATTGGCCCACGACTTACCACAGTCTCATTAGGTGAGGTTAAGACTAATCAAAATCTTATTAATCTTTTTATTTCATCTGTCGAGCTGCTGTACACAATATCTTTCCAAGTTATCAGGCTTTCGAAAGCGCTTCAGTTTAGAACTTTCTATGTAAAATCGTCTAGAATGGCAAATCTCGAAATGGCAAAAAAGGACCTTCGTGGGAAACCTGCGGTCTCTAAACGAGGTTGTTATACTCCAAATACTTTTGTCTAATTTTGTCGAATTAGCATAGGAGAACGAAGTAAATAAGAATCAATCCTCTTTGTACCCAGCTCAAAAATCAACTACAGCTGGATATCTGCCGTGTTATAATTGTATAGAATATATTCAGATCATCTGCCATGTACGGTGACACCACAAGCGTGGATTTATTTAAAGTGAATATCATAGTTTGGGTTGTCACATAAATGGCTATGACAAATTTTACTGAGTAAATATTTGCGCGTTCTAAATTCGTTATTTTTTCATGATATCGGCATGTATGAAGAATTCTTAGACATACCGTACTTCTGATGCCTAGAATTTCTCATTTGTAAATGTGTGGTGGGCTAAGCGTCTCTACCCTCTTGCTGTGCTGGACCGAACTAACTCAAGGCGGATACATCACACCAAGTTCCAGGACAGTCCCAACAACTCTATATTCATCAGGGAACGAAATGGAAAGATCACGACTTTTGGAGAACTGGGCCGTGGCAACAAATAAACTGTCTCGATGGAAATGAAATTCAATCTGCCCGTTTACCCATCGATCAACCTTAATTGACCGAACATATATCTCATTTCTTTTGGTAAGAATTAATACTGGACTCCGTAGCTGGTCTTTATATTTCCAAAACTACAAATCCAGTATAACTTCATACAAGGACTCACTAGTTGTCCCCAAGAAAACGTTATACATGAGTAAAATTGATAAACATGGGTGACATTTGACCTGTTTTCTACACAGTTCCTGTTGGCTTGTAGCACTATATCTGCTGGCTCCAGGATGCAGGAATCTATCTTAGACAAGTCCACCTGGTGGCATTATTTCTAAGCTTAGATTTTAGGGTAAACGCTATTCTTTTTAGTTGTAAAGATCTAAGATACTTGATATTGAGATAAATATTCTTTGGGTGAGTCAAAAGTTTAGCCAAAATCTTGTTTATCCACCAATCACCTTAGCATAATGCAAAATCACAGATAGTCTGAAAAAACTGAGAAAAGCATAGATACTCCGAAGAAACATGCGAGTTCTCCGCTTTTTTTCGGAGCAGACCTATCTATACTTTTGCATTACACACGTTTAGCGCAGTAAACTGCTTTGAAGATAAGACCAGCTTCACGAAATCTTTGTAATTCTTGGGCCACAACTATTCAGTCAAATATAATGAAATCTCTTTCATAGATTTACAGTACCGCGTTTTGGTCCTCAGAAAATGTTTGAATGCAGTGAGCGCAGATTTGTTTCGAACTACTGCAACTATATATGACTTATATGTAATAATGCTGCATTCCTAATACTAATTAGCCAACTTCAGAAAAGTTCATGCATTGAATTACTTGTGGTTACCATAACATGTTCAGTTGAGTGCGGTCAGCGCAGATGTCTTTTCACCTACTTTTCTCAGGTGTAGTCGTAATAACGGTATATCTAAAACCGCTAAGCCATATTAAATAAAACTTGATAAGGGCATCGCTTGAATACCCCGATATATAAACAAAATTATACTTGTGTTATCACCTTTGACCTACTTTCTCAAAATTCATGTTTTGCTAGAAACCCTTATATCCCCGAGACTATAAAGTCTTCAGTGCAATTCCCGATATAATATGCCCACATAAGTTATAATCCATGAATGAAATTTAGCTACATTTGGTACTGAAGCAGTTTTAAAGATATAATGGCGACAGCCAGATATGAACAAAGACATGAGAAAGTAGATGCAAGTGCAATTGCACTGATCACAATCCAACCCAGATATTATTTAGCTTTTATAAATACTGTCTATAAATCTTCATTCTGGACAGTTATGTATCCAATATATGTGAATGTGGGACTGTATTGCCATGAGCTGAGGAGGATGTTTAAGTTGCCATATAACATAGACTTTCTCCTAAAGATGGGAGTCTCATTAGTTATTCTGTATCGAACTATTCGTCAGCACAGGACAAGTGATTAGAAGTGTTAATTAAAAAACCTCACATTTTGTGAAGTCCGAGTTCCCTAAAAGGATGGTTTAAGATGATCACGAATCGGGGGTTCTGTTTTGAAGAAGACGTGTTTGGAACAAAACGCTTTCGTCCGACAATAACTGAAGTGGCTCATTTTAATGGAGGGTATTGGAGCACCATCTCTTAAATTGCATCCTTAGGGCAAATCACAATCTCTGACAGGAGAAGTGTCATGTCCCTCTGTGTTATACAGTTCGGGTTTCACCATGCAAATAGTAGAAAATGGTTGAGGAAATACAGATACAAGCAAAAATTGGTGCGATCTTTTTCTCAATATTAATTAGCTAATTAAATATATTCTCTGAAGATAACATTGTGTATTGTGTATGCATAACCATGCATTTGGTGATTTTCTGAAAGTTGTATTCCTTCTCAGGGTTTTATCATAATCAAACCCATTAAGTTGAACTGCCGAGTCTCTTAAAGTCTCTTTTTGCGTACATCATGTTGTGCCTTTCACGGATTATTAAACAATCCCATCTTAAGAAATTATTGTAACTTATTTATGTATCTTATTCTTAGTCTCAGCACGGATGATATCTGTGTTTTAAACACTTTCATAGTACTGCTACATCATTATGCCTGAAACGAACTGATTGGCAGTCATCGTAAATGATGGTATATAATATTTAGCTAATTATGAGAAACTTATCAGAATGTTATGTTCTTTTTTCTATATTAAGCTGAAATGTATGTTTATTGCTATTTTCTGGAATACACAGAAACAAATAAGCCTCGTTAGTATTTCAAGGAAGTTTCAGTTCACAGTACCAATAAAGTCTATCACATGCATTTGTATTGAACACAAGTAAGAAAGGACAGCCTGGTTAGGTATTTCTACACATAGCAATTTTTTAAAAATAATTTTCAGATATCTGACATTTACGTGTTGAATTCCGAAAACGGAATGATCAAACCCTGTTCTGATGTGTCTGTTTGAAAGTATTTGCTTCTGTATATGCAGAATTATGAATTTTCGATGTACATGTGCTATAATGTGTCTGTGAAATTTTTGAGCATCTGGTGATTGGTTCACTCGTACATTTGATTGTTTCCATAGTGAATATATATAGGCATATATAGTGATTGTGATAGTGGAACATCTTGTTTACAGGTGAACGCTACCATTCTCACGTATGCCATGAGCACAGTGTGTAAACATTCGGAGTACGTCATTAAAGAGAAAAATCGCTCGGATAGTACCAGGTGAGTTTAATCCTGTATTTGGTGATAACGGTATGTAAATTTGTAGTGTTTGGCGTACAGCGGTGTACCTAATACAGATATAACGTTCTTAGATTCATAATCCCATTGTTTATGGATTTTTGGATACATATATGGGTCATGTATGTAGGCGTATACTGGAGAGATACACGTTTTGCCGCGAGATTATTTTCTGTTACGGGGCCTCCGTGGCTCAGTTGGTTAGCGCCCTAACGCAGCGTAATCACCCAGAAATGTGGTGGCTGATAGCGTCCACTTTTGACCGCGCCTTCCGCGACCCAGCCAAGACCTCGGACTTTAAAAAAACGCTATCTCTGCCATCCCGAGGATAGCGCAGAAGGCACCGAGGGCGCGGATCCTCGCTTTCTGCGCCTTCTGCTCTTTCCGCGGGGTTGCGAAGGTCACGGAGGGTGCGGTTTTAATAAAACCGTGACCTTCGCCCACCCCCCACCCCCCCAACAGAGGGCACGGAAGTCGCCGAGGACGTGGACCCGCGCTTTCCGCGGGATCGAGTAGGTCACAAAGCGGTCACGGAAGGCGCGAAGGGCGCAAATTCGTGCCCTCTGCGCCCATCGTGCCTTTAGTGTATTCCGCGGGGGCGCAAAGGGTTTTTTTTTTTTTTGTTTTTGTTTTTTTTTTTCTTTTTTTTTTTTTATAACCGCACCCTCCGCGGTGTCGCGGAAGGCGGGGTCTACAATGGACGCTACCAGCCACCACACAGAAGCCTCCCACCAATGCGGTCACTGTGAGTTCAAGTCCAGCTCAGGCTGGCTTCCTCTCCGGCCGTATCTAGGAAGGTCTGCCAGCAACCAGCGGATGGTCGTGAGGGCGGGCTCTGCCACGTATAGGTGAAACATTCTTGAGTACGGCGTAAAACACCAAGCGAATAGATAAATAAATAAATTCCCTGTGGCCCCATTGGTGTAATTAATAGATAACTAACGCTCAAGGAATTCTAAAACATGGTCTCTATCCCGGTGCATATCACGTGAGGTGAAAGAAACTTTCTTCTCTGGAATTTCCCTTATCTGGACTTTTCTCGATTTACATTTCTAATGTTATTTTTATACTGTACTTGACGCTATTACACTATTTGAACTGCAGTCAGGTTTACAATGAGTGGGGGATTGGAGGGGGCAGAGGCCCCGCTGATTGACAGGTATCCCTGACAATCCTATTGATTTCGTTAAGGACGAGTCTTTTGGACAAATAAAAATCAAATAAAATGTGCCATCTGGTAAAGGAGGCAAACGGTGATAATATATATTTTAAGGAAGTCTGTGTATCCCGTCGTAGTATAGGCATTGCGATATCCATTTTCCACTTTAAGGCAGTGCACTGTATCGCGACATATGAACATGGTGATGTTGCTATATTTATCTGACAACCTGACATGGCCGAGGGACAGTGTCATACGTAGTACAGCATGCCCATTCGTATGTGTATGCTTATTTGAGTCCTGGTTACACAATGGTACACTTTCAGAGCTTGGATTCAAGGTGCGCTGGCTCTGGAGGTTCTTCTGGGTCTGACATGGGTGTTCGGGTATTTCTATATAAACGACAAGATGATCGTCATGGCCTACATCTTCACCGTGCTTAACAGTCTTCAGGGTCTCTTCATCTTCTGCTTCCATTGTCTCCTCAATTATAAGGTACGTACATCGGTTAAATGGTACTTTGCATTCGTACAATTTATTCTAAGACTACATACCTAGATACCGTCTCTTATATATGAGAAATCCGAGTTTCAATAAACTACAAATTAGTGTCTTCTGCGCCTGTTTGCTGGCGATTTGCATGGCCTTCAGCAGTGAGCATATGCAACAGATGCCCTTGTTTCAGTATGTTCGGACTGATGAGTCATTTCCGGTGGCACCATAAAAATGACGATATTGCTCTCCTGCTGTGCAATGACTGTAAGAAAAATGTTCACCACGCGTACCCAATTTATACATTTTAAATGCAGTGATGTATATGTACCACAGAAAATAATGTTTCAGTATTTTTTAGGTTCATTTAGGTGTTTGCAGTTAAAAGTTGGCTCAACTGTTTTCTGTTTAAAATATGTAGTTTGGTATGGATATTATCGTAGACGTTTGGTCTTACTGAACTAAACTGGAATCGATACAGAGTAGCGGTTTGCAAACGTTAATATAATCTGAACAGTTCTGCTTCAGATTATATCATTGGCAAGAGCTTCTCACCAAGCCATGGAAGAAACGGTATTACCTGTGGATAAAGAATACAGTTTGGTTATAGTTAATGATCATATACTGTGTATATGTGTAGAGAATATTGCACAGTAACGGTTGAATACCATAAATATTGTTCGAGTGAAAGGTGAAAATGATAACCCACACGACCCTTGGCGTCTCGTGGGTTATCAGTTCCACTTTCACGAGAACAATATTTATGGCATTCATCCATAACTGTGCAATATTGCGTTTATTATTTATACTTTAACAACTTCATGATTTTGTGTATTTAGAGAAGTTTTAAACAATGTTTTCAGCTTCAGGCCTTAAAAGGTCTGTTATTATAGTGACGTCGTATACATGACGTCTAGTATGACGTCGTATCTTCTTACGTGACGTCGGGACATAGCAATTGACAAGACTTGAATTATGACGTCATCACAGTGAGCTCAGATTGAGAACGTCATAAAAACAGATTGCTTCATTTTCGACGTCACGACGTCTTGGTGTGTGATGTGTGGTGTGTGTGATGATCAAAATGTAATAACAAAAGTGATATTCAACTAAAGAACTATTCACTTTCATCACTGAGGGAAATGCTGGGATTTCACTGATGTATAAATAATAAAGTAGTTTTAGTACCACCATTATGCCTTTGACAGTCCTCTTGAAAAGTGACCCTTTTACATGTCGTTTCCCCACAGGTGAGGAAGGAGTACAAGCGGGTGTTGGACATATCCCGCGTTACTACGTCAACAAACACGCGCAGTGCCACGAGAAGCAGTCTCCATAGAAAGCAAGACCCTTCGTATGAGATGTAGGCAGCCATCTTCCAACAGTGATTGGAAGGTTTCATTGCTATTAAGAACCATGACAAGTCATTAGTGTGAATTTTGTGTGTGAACAGACAGTGGTTGCTAGTCACGTTATAACTGTGCCTAAGGCTAAATGGTTGGATCAAATGGATGAGTCTCTTTCCGAGACCAACTTAACATGATTGGCTACAAGCAATAATAGTGTGTCGGTATATATGTGTACTATGTACAAAACTCATTGTAATCGGCGGCTGTAGGTCAGGGAACGCAGCGTCTGTATGGCAACCGTAAAAATTTATGTATGGATTGGAAGAAAAGTGTCTGGTTTCCCAGATCTAGACTTAACATGCATGTAAGAGAGACAACTCTGCAACCTTGCTGCCCTTTTTGTTGACAGAAAAAAGTCTTTTATCCTCGTGACCATGCATTTTTCATTCTGACCGATCAGTATTCGGCATATGCGTTGTAGATTGTATATATTTATGTCAAGCAATTCTTGTCATGTAATGAAAAGGAGTTGTCTGCGAAACATGAATCTTTCCCACCTATATTTTAACCCTTGTACATTTTGCATGGCAGTTTGAACTTGCCTTTTTAAAATACATGTATTTCTCATGCATAATTGTGACATTGTGTACATGACATTGATATTTGTTGATGAGCTTAAGAGTTAAAAATTGAAGATTACAAGTAAATTGTCTTGAAAAAAATTCGTCATTTCTTTTCGCCGCCAAGGATTAACATAAGAGTAAGCTTTCTAATATCGCTGTGATTTAGTAATCAACATTTCAGTGGTGCAATCTATAGACCAGGCTGTATACGCGCTTGATGGTTTTAAACGTGTTCAGAAAATACAGGGACCCAGGCTAATTATTCTTGTGCGGTAAACAATAAAAGAAAACTAAAATTTATAAATGGAGCAATACAAGTTGCTACTTTTTTATGGCATTTTGTTCCTCTTCCCATTGCACGTCGGCACGAAACGTACTTTATATATGCAGGAGAATGTTGCCTAGAATTTATCACATATATACTGTATGTGTGATTGCATCAACTGGTGGTCAAGTACCACGACCCAGCTCGATCCAGAGAGAGGTATTCATAACCTGCGACAATACTCTATACGGGGATTTGGGTGGGTCTTCTACACCGCAAAACTATCACAACACTCCACATATACCTAGCTCTCCGAATAAAACATGTTCTGAAGAATTTGTTTTCTTCAAGAGATTCTGGAATATTTCGCTTTGGGTGACATGACAATTTAGTTATGTTTACCTACACTGCCGTTCACGTTAACATTCTACCAAGTAGTATTAGTAGACAGGGTGGTAATCCCGAGTGTTGGCAATATTGTTCTCTTTGTCCTAGAAAATGTTATGTTTTGGAATATGCGATGGAAAAGATTACGTGCATCAGAAAGTATGTTTTTCGATACTTTTACAGAGACCAGCAGCTTAACATGCACAGCGACTGGTCCGTCCGAGATGAGATTTTCCTTATTATTATATTGTTACAGATACACCCAGGCTTCTTTCCCTTTCGAATGGCAGTTTGGGGACAGGGTGTGCAGAATGCCATGTCTTCAGTCAGTAAACCGATGCCATAGTCCTATTTCAATGAGAACACGTTGCATGCACCCGTGACAATAATACCTGACTATACACACATTTACAAGTTAATGGTTTTAATCGTGTATTTGCTCTACGAGCCGGAAAAAAGGCCTTTCAATGGATCTTTGAAAGGTCTTTTAGCCAGAAGTTTTCGAACACACACATATTTCACACAGCTGTGAGAATAGGCCGACATATACAGGTTTATAGATTAGTTTTGGGGAAATAAAAGTCTTCTGTTATGGAAAAGCCAGGATTGCAAAACCGACGCCCGGTTATGTTCTAGCCCAATTACAAGAATAGTCATACTGATTGCTTACATGCCTTATTGTAACCTCAGCTAGAGCCAGTGTATATAGCTGTTGCATGTGATTTCTTAGGGACCAAGTATATTATAGCCTACTTTTTGCCTCACGATTTTTGTCTGATTCCTAAGTCGTAGTCCTATATAAAGTTCCTGAAGTCAAACATTAAATTTAATAACGTTCATAAGGCGACAGTCTCAGCATCAGTGTAACCAAGTGGACCTGTAACTCTAATAAGCTCGATATATGTATGAGTAAAAGATGCGAATATATATTGCGCTTACAAATACGGAGGACAACATACTGCGGTTAAGCAGTTCAGTTTTCTACTCTATAATTTGCTGATCTTAGGACCTTCGTAAATTACTATGATACTCACTCTTATAGCCACGGAGCTAGTCCGATACTACAATGGGACGAAAGGGTATACCATATAATTTAGTCCTCATATAGGTATAAACCATTGACGGGCCCTGCCACGGTGTAAGGCGGCTATTGCGGGGGCTTCGTGGCCGAAGAGGTTTGGTGCGGTAATGACACATGTGCCTCTCATCAATGTGATCGCTGTGAGTTCAAGCCCAGCTCACGCCGGTTTCCCCTCCGGAAAGACGTGGGAAACTCTGGCTTTCCCCGGACCGGCAAAATATTCTCGAGTATGGAGCAAAACATCTATTAAGTAAATAAATCAAATAAATAAGGTATCTCAATAATGTTGCTCTTTAATCGGTGTCAAAGGGACAGTTGTGGTTGTCGTTTACGCCTCACCTAAGAATTGGGCTGTTGCGCTTGGAGTATGGCTTGTAGTTACCATGGCAACCAAGGAAATGAATAAATTTCATTGTCTTAAAACTTCCCATGCAAAACCAGTTGTGACGGACAAGCTGGTGTGATAGGACACCTCTTTACCCATGTATGCATGCCCTGTCAACGCATACATCAGTGCCTCGAGATAGTGAGGCGGCGACGAAGTGTAGGAAATGAAATGGCTTCGCTCTACTACCAGCAACATTATTGTGTAAAACTATCTTTTAGAACTTGAACTACAGCTTAAAGTAAAGTTAATTATCGGCCAGTAAGACATTAACACTTTTATGAAGTACAAAGATACAGGCTTAATACAGAATGTAGGTGAAGTCATCCATATGTGGCCTATCTCATATGGGCCTACTTAGTGGCCGCTTCACTGCCTCGGAGTTCCCCATTTCCATGAAACATTTTCCTCGTGTTCTGGCGCTTTAAACCTATAGATAGATGTAGTGCATTTCAAGAGTTATACCTTGGCACTGATTCCTACACACAATAGACTTAGTCGAGAATTTTGTAATTTATGGTAATTAATATTAATTTTTGGCATCGACGATGGAACATCACCTCGTATTATTGTTACTCAACACATGCAGTAAGTTTCTAATATATCGCCCTTAATAACTCAGACGTTCGTGATAAAACTAAACTAGTATTTTTATATGTGCACGTATATAAGCTCTGGTTTTACGTCATTCTCAATAATTTTTCAGTTATAGGCCAATGCGGAATCCTCACCATGCATATATAGGCCCCCTGTGTCTTCGTGTAGAAGAGTTTGTCCATGTCGTCACTGGAACCATTAGGCCGATCCCAAGATCCAAAACCCAGTCACATGATACTGACACACCACCCTGTCACGTGATACTGACGCCGAGTCTATCAGTCCTGTTTCCTTGCTCTAACTTTTTCATCCTTAGTGCCAGTCTGGGCAGCAAACAGTGGTTTTACAGGTGATTTAACAAATGGGGAAGACGAGACACGTCGTTATTCATGAATGTGCAAAAATCGGACGTGAAGCCATACTGGTTTAACGTACACTGGCCGTTTGGTTGACAGGCAACTACAGACAACGCCAATCGCACTGTGACACAATGTCTCTTCCAGTTACACCTACCAACATTACACGGAACGAGTGTATAATACAACCTTCTTCATTTCATCAAGACAGTCACTTCACCCAAGCCGAACAAGAGACAGCACATTTTTGTTGTTACACATACCAGTACGGATATCAGTCGGATTTGGTCTATCAAAGTGAAAAATGTTGGGACAAGCTTAACAGGAGCTTGTTTCTACATATCATACATCTGTTTGTTGCTTTGGAGGAAACTGGGGTGCCCCCAGGAAACCCACCTTTGGCAAGTAACTGACTAACCTTCCCACAGGCGAGGCACAGATATGCACACCGTGGTGGAAACAAATTGGTGGTTTCCAACAAGGTTATACGGCAAAAACGGGCATATGTGCACCTCGGCACATTATCACAAATGCGGTCACTGGCAGCTGTTCAATCTGCTAATTTCCCATCCGAGGCAGATTTGGCACCACATACTGCGTGTCTTTGCCATCGAAACGCAAGTACCATACCACTCTACCACAGCCTGCATCCTATACAGTACATGTATACTTCATGCTGTATTGAACGACGCAGCGCGGATACTTCAAAACAGCTACCAAGTTCACTTTTTTCCTCTCTGTCATTTTAAGTTAACTGAGCAATGACCCACTATTCAAATCTTGTTTGACCATGACACAACGTGGTTTTTGGAACAGGGGAGGTAACTAGGTCCATGTGCTGACTAGTGTCTCTCACCTATACCACATACAAGTAGTCATTTCAGCCAGAGTAAATCAATGCACTCAAAATGGATTTTAGCAGCTTCGGCCTCAACCAGCACTGTTTGGGACACGTTTCACAGTTGCTATACTTCTAATGACAACAAACTGATCTCTGTAAACTTCGTATGTACATAAAACAAAACAAACAGAAAAAGTCATTCTCACAGGATTTAATGTTTTATCCCTGTTTCAAAATGCAGAGACCCTGTTTACTTCCCGTTTATGCATCAGCAATGGTTACTTCCACTTCCACACCGGGTTCGATGCTGATGGATGTCTGATACAAAGATCAAGGCAATGATATGTAAATTGTTCAAAGGTCAACAATCATAATGTATACAAAAAAGAAAAATATTTCAAGCATTTTTTTATTAATTGTCCTTTTTTCATTTCGACTTAGATAATTTTATTCTCATGTCTTGAGAAAGCTTTAAATGTTTCCTGCTTCCAATATGGTTGAAATACTGCCAATGTGGCATTAAAACCCATTTTATCCCTTCAGTAACCACATCATGTAGCACTGGTGGTGAATTACATCCCTCTGAAAGCACTGGCAAGTTATAAACAAATCGTCCCATTCTTTTCAATTCAAATGAGAAACTGATGTGTGCTGCTGTTTTAGCGGGGCTTTGAAGGCCAACTTCACTCTGTTCAATGATTTAGCACTGCGGATGGTCACCATCAGAAAATGTTGAGAACAGACCTCAGAAATAATCTGATTTTAAGACCTTTACTTTAACTGAACTAAGATTTACACATGCAATCAAAAAGTTCAATTACTGTGACTTGGCATAATATTTTTTCTTTTGAGAACAAATTATAAAGATTGCCAAATACCACCAAGAGCTTTAGTTTCACCCCGTTATTTGTTCATCATGGTTAGTTTTTTTCCTTCCAGAAAACCCAACATCTTGGTGCTAAAAACGCTGTGTCAGTCACTGGTGTTCACAACATGCCAAGTTTTAAAGCTTTTTCTCATCAGAATATTTTGGGCAATTCATGTGGGCAGTATGACAAATTTCATTATTCTTTTATCATAATGTTAACTCCTGTGACAATTTCTGCCCAGAAATAAAAAATGCATTGTAATGCAGGGGACAAAATGTCATACAAACCACACATCATGTGGGGTGATGGAGAAACAACAGATTAAGTCTGATTCACCTTATCTTGTAAATGAGCACAATGTCTTTTATCACCATATAATTAAATTATTATACACCTCATTAATATTAAGCAGACTATTCATAATCCAGACTGTGGAGAAATAGGACATTGCTCTGTATACAAAGGATACAATCTGTTTGACAATTTCTGAGGGACTGTGAAGATCAATGAGCCTCTTGTGTATCCTCATCTGGTATCTGTCCCAAGTCTTGGATCCCTCTCCACATGGGGTTTTCCTGGTGGTAATCCTAAGAATTTTGGTGGGCATGCGCACTGGGCCTTTAACCTTCAGCTGTTTCTCTTTGGCCCCCTTGATCAGATCAGCACACACTATCAAATGAAGAAACCCGAAACATCATTATGTGCGTTTGGAGACTTGCGCAGAGCTTGTAATTTACGCCTCCAGCAAAATGGTCAACCACTTCATATCTTGATCATGGATTAACCCTTACATAGTTTCACAGTCATCCCTGGTTATAATGCCAGTTTGGCGACCAATGCCTCGTTGGCGGTATAACCAGTATAATGAGGGGCCATCGGCAATTACCTGTACATGACGTACAGTCGAAAATGAGAGGCCCACCTAAGGTGTAATTTTCTGACAAAGACAAATGTGGCCATTATCTTCCACTTCTACAGTATATTGTTGGCTATCAGTACAGTAACTCTGCTTTTATAACAATCAATGCCCTAATCATCATATATGACGCAAGTCAAGATACAATCGAAGACCATGGCCATTGTCAAGGGAAGTCCTTCGTCGATGAACCCACAAGGGGCTGGATTATTTCTACATAGTACAAGGGGTACAAGGTCTTTTCTGGAATTTATCTCCTTAGTTATGGGTGTGCCACTAACATGAATGTGCCACTTACACGTGCAAATATGCTAATCAATAGATGCACTTAATGCTGCACAGGTAGTCATCACTGGCTGTGTAATCAGGGTAAAACCAATGTTTAAAGTACTGTTTGTTCAGAAAAGGGTCTGGCCGATGGAGGTAAGCCAGGGCAGTGGAAGCTTATGGAGAAATGCATTAGGAATTTTTGTACTAGGCTGTTGAGCTGGCGATAAGCGAGGGTGGCATTACAAAGAGGGGCGGTAAAGCCAGGGATCACTGTAATAACACACTGATGTCAGCTCGCACATTTTAGTTCAGATTCAAAATTATGCCACTTGTAAAAGATCTGTCTTTGGCCAATTAACAATATGCAGAGTTAAATGGAAAGACCTTGTAAAAATTAACTCGTGAGTGAAAAGATCATTAAAAACTGTATGTGAAAATACCACCGCTGATTTTTGAAGATTTTTTTTCACCAAAATAAACACTTTCAAATGTTTTGAATGTATAGTGAGTTTTATGGACCATATTGATAATGTGGTTCACCAGTGACATCACGATGACTTTTCTATGGCCCTAAATTTAATATGATATTAGCGTTTTCATATACAGACAAACATTACAGGAGTACTCTTCACAAAAACTGAATTCAAACCTGAGCATGAAGATGCACTAAAAGTTGTACGACATCACTTGGGAACCACTGTATCAATATGGTCCATAAAACCCACCATACAATCAAAACGTTTGACTACGTTCATTTTGGTGAAATAAGACCTAAATAATTCAGTGAAGGTGTTTTCAGACAGTTTTTAATGTTTTTTTCACTCACTATAAGTTCACTTTTCGAGGTTAAAATGAGAAACTCTATAACATGGCTATCACAGGGCTTTGTAAAGCCTAAACACAAGCACACCTTTCTCCAGACTTTTCACATTGCGACTTGTGAGAGTGATACGGATGCGATGAATTTGAGCCTCCTCAGTAGGGACTTTTCCAGAATCCTTGTAAGCCTGCAAGATAAAACAAATTTCAGATTAACACCATGCTGGAAATGAAAATCAGGAAACCAACTTAACTGAACCAGACAATTTTTCTCTAATTTAAAATACTGACTTATTGACTCAAGGTATATTTCACTTATACAACCGTGAAAAGCATTATGGTGCTAGGAAACTGAGGAGAGCCTTGGAGGCCATGACTTACCCCCTCCAACACAAGTAAGTACCCCACAACCACTGCAATGCACCCTACGCCTAATAACGGATATCCCATTATTATTGCAGGTGATTAGCTGTCGCTCTGAAATCTTCATGACGTCTTCTGAGACAACTAATCATTGACAAACTAATGTTAAGGGCTATCGCCACAGCTCCAAAGGTCATGCCAGCGTTGAGCATGCCGAAGGCTCACTCTCGTTGGTTTTATGGCAGCTGTGGCATCGTGCCTTTTAATAGAACTTGTGCCGTACAGGTGACCTTGTGTACACCTGAGGATTGCCAGGGAAGATCTTACATATCAATGAATACTACAGACAGGGCCATACCTGTCAGACAGGTCAAAATGGTGAATAGGTTTGAAATCGACACCAGTTTGGTTTTGTAAACTGGAATGTACACAGATGTAGGGGTTTTGCCCTACACCATCCCTGGTATTATATTGACAAAAATCACTGCATTATCTTGTGAAATATTGCAAGAACAAATATGTTGCATTTATATTTTTGTTCAGTATAGTTTATTATATCATGAATTTTGGGTTGCCATGCCATTACTGAATGCAATATATCTAGTGTTGCAGACACTGGGGCTTGTTTCACAAAACTTCCATAACCGTCTAAGGTTGGTTAGTCAGCTAAGGTTCATTTAGCGAACTACCTTATGTAGGCTGACTAATAATTGACTAAGCCATTTCACAAAAATAAAACTGTCTAATACTTTGGCGACTTACCACAGCCAGCAATGTGGTCACTCTGCAGTTATCTCACTGACTGGCTGAATCACTGAAGGTAATTATTAGACTAAATTACTGTGATTAAATATTAGAAAAAGATGTTAACTCTCATCACAGACAGTCGAAGGGACACAACAACGGATGGGTTTTGGTGGATTGTGAGCTTTAAAAAGACTTCCACGTTCTGAAAAAGCTGACCTATTCCTAGTTTTCTTCAATCAAGTAATAAACTTTCAAATATTGGACATAACACTTAAGAAGCCAAATTTGCCTCTTATTAGGGACCGTGGGACATTCAAAATGTAAGACAAAAAGCTTTAGCTCATAGCCAAATATATTCTTTGTTAAACGAGCTACACAGCATTGCTAGCCAACTGAGTTAGTCTTCTAAGCTTAGTCTTTAGACTTTTGTGAAACAGGCCATAGGAACCTTGCGCTGATATTATACATCCAGAAGGCCAGGGTTTCATATTGAAATTTCCTCTTGAGCATCATCACCCAGGTGCACATTACAATAAGACTGTGAAGCTCTGGAACTGGGATGGCCTGTTGCCTCATGCACGTTCTCGACCTCGTAAATTTATTTATTTATTTATTTGTTTGATTGGTGTTTTACGCCGTACTGAAGAATACTTCACTGATACGACGGCGGCCCACATTATGGTGGGGGAAACCCACGACCATCAGCAGCTGCTGGCAGACCTTCCCACTTACAGCTGGAGAGGAAGCCAGCATGAGCTGGTCTTGAACTCACAGCGACCGTCTTGGTGGGAGGCTTTGGTCATTGCGCTGTGTTAGCGCGCTAACCGACTGAGCCAGGGAGGCCCCCTCAACCTCATAAATGCCATATGGTTTTAACTGCATGTTCAAATAGCAGTTAGTTATATATCCATAAAATCCAAATGCCCAAAAGTTGATACTAGACCCATTACAATGTGAAGAGGGTTAACTGAGGTTCTTTTACATCAACTCTGATACTTTATCAGCCCACTATAAAGAGAGAGGGAAAGACAGCCATGTGCACTACAAAACCACTAGTTCAGGCTCTGAGTCACCAGAACATCCAAACCCTGTGTTGGGTGACTTCACTTCCGGCCAACAGAAATATCAGACTTGCATCGGCGACTTCAAAGAAACGGAAATAAAAACCAACATTTTCAACTGATGCTGCTGTATATTTAAAGTTCTTTGTGTTAAGCCATGTTTTCTGGACCAGTATCTCTGTGTTCGTCTTTCACTGCAAACCATATAACACCTGAATTCATTCTTAGTTAATTCTAATTTAGTCTTTGTGATGCACAATCTCATTCCGATTTATAATGGTTTTTTTTAGATAGTCCTAGAATGTACTACAACACATCCTCTCTTAAACGCAAAAGTTATGCCTCATAAAGCCCCCACCATCACTATAATCAATCTGGTACTATGTAGTGTCCTGTCAGCCAGAAATATTCCTATGTATCCACATTTTGGCACACTTCAGAGTCGTTTTCCAAGAAAACTTTCCCCTCAAAGTGAAATTTCGAAATGTAAACTATAAGAAACTCTGGCTTTAATGGCAGAAAGTGTTGAATTTATTTATTTATTTGACTGGTGGTTAACTGTAGTAATACTTCTCTGGCACGGCTCTGGCCCACTAAATAGCCATTAAAGGCTATTTAAGCATTAATCAAATGTGTGCTCTCGCGCCCAACAACAGCAACAGCATTGTCAACATCCGTGAAATCAAGCTAGTTCGTGAGTGCCGCCACCCTGTTTCAGCGTGATCAGGAGAATTCTGCAAGGCAGATTCAGCTTACCGTGGTTTACCCTATGGGTTTGATTTCGCGAACTACGAAACCACGTGGTTTGCAAAATGGTTGAATGCATGTAAATCAGAAACAGAAAAGCAAATCTATATACACTAGATCTAGACTTCCAACGCTTACCATTTTATTTTTATTTTCTGGCCGACTTAATCAAGCAAAACACTTATTTTGTCTGAACAGCGGTGAGCCAGCGAGCTTTCGTTCTCCTCGAATGGCGGTCAAAAAGGAAGCACGTTGGTCTTGTTCCATTGAACAAAAAGTCATGGGTATTGTATAGCTGGTAGCGTTATTGTTCGGAAACAAATACAACGAATTCGAAACAAATTTTGGTTATATTCTGTATGAATAATTTGGCATATAACCATATACGGTGTCAAATAAATGTTCTAAAATCGGTATTACAAAATATTTCCACAACTTTATTCAGCCGTATCCCCATTCGTAGGAAATGGGATATCCCAAAGTTTCTCCGCTGTAGCGGAAGTCACAAATTTTGTTCCATATTTCTCTCATTCTAAAATTTATGTCAGGTGCTAATTTTTTGATATACGACTTAAGGAAATAAACAGTCATTTTACATTTAGAAAAATCATTTCTAGTTCACGTACCAGTCTGGTTGACGTCACGACCTTCCACGTTTAGACAACCATCATGGCGCCCAAGGTAGGAACTTGGCACGATTTTATCCAGCTTTTGGATAAGACGTTCGTTATTTTTAATTAATTAGTTTATTTTGGAACAGTTGCAACATTATACGTATCATGGTTTGTAAGAAGAAACTATACTCCTTTGTGTTGCTGTATTTGCATCGTGCAAGACCAAAGCTGTGTCCTGTATTATGAATCGTGCATTCTGTGGTGGAATAACTGACACAGATAGCCCGCGATATGCCTAACATCGTAATAAATGTGGAATAATGTGATTTTTTTTACTGTTCTAATGACTATGATTTGGTAAATGAAAGCGAAATTGCGACTAATGTAAAGATGAAGCAATGTCTGTTGATGAAAATGCCTACTCGGACTGAACATCACAGTGCTTGATGGTCCTGTTTCTCAAAGCTGTCGTAATGTTAGGCCGGTCGCAAGTACGAAGGCGGCGTATGCCGGCACTATGGGTTGTCATGGTGATTACGCCAGCGTAACGTTGCTGTTCCTTGGAGAGACAGCTTCCTGAATCTTATTCCAGACTGCGGACATCCGGGCATTTGAGGTTTTACTCGCGCCAGCAGGCTTTGCTTGCGTAGACACCGCGGTGAAAACATTTTCAAAATAACATGGGAGTTAAGGGGGAATCCTACAAGTTGTGTAAACTTGTAGGAGACAGGTCTTCTCGCAGATTTTGCTGTTGTTTTGGAATCAGCTTGAAGTTTAGATGCAATAGACTTTGGAGATTGTTTTGCAGTATAAATCAACAATATCGGCGATACACAAGCACATTTTGGTGCTACACAATTCTTGCAGAGGCCTTAGCTTCAGCAACGATACAAATTAATCCATTTGAATGGACTCAATGTGTTATTTTAAAATTCTGACATTCATTGCAACTTTGAGTCTGTCACCCATACTAAGAAAAAGCACTGCAGAACTCCAAATTCAAAGTCGATGGAACTGTGTTTGATGAGGTCTGCGTTTGTGTCACGCAAACTTATCTATATTCAAACTTAATTGACATTAATGAAAAATTTTTATGCCCTTCTCAGTTGTATGATGAAGAGTCCAACTTTATCATCAAAGGACACTAAAAGTGAAACAGCTTAGCATGGGCAATTGTGCCAACATCCCAATTAAAAGTCTGTGAAAAACCATCTCAATCCTGACAGAGCCATCCATGGACACACAGCAGCCTGTGCAAAAATAGCCAAATTTAAATAAATGAAAGTGAATAATGTCAAATTAAACCTACATACATCAAGAACCGAATACAAAGAATATGTGAAGATGTAAATTGTGGTTAAGATCGTACAAATCAGTACATACTGTGTTGACAAAGTCCCTGTAAACATCAAAGAAATCTCAAAATGGGACTAAGTGACCATTGATACCGGTTAGTGGAAGGTCAGAGGAGGCAGGGGAGAAAATTTGCACAAAATGAATACAAAACTTGAGGGATTGCCTCTGCCAAATACACATTGTCAGCTGCTCCAGTGTACAATGTGGAAAATTAAATCCTTATTCAGGAACCTCATTGCTCTTATTACTGACATACTAAATTGGTAGTGTCTTGTGTAAGATGCGCATGTCATTCTGAGGTGTTGTTTCTGATAATGAATATGTATCACTTCGTATGTTGAGCCCGTGGCATAGAGACACACTTCATGACATTAATTGGCATAAGGGGGGCCTCCGTGGCTCCGTGGTTAGCGTGCTATTGTAGCATAATGACCCGAAGCCTCCCACCAATGCGGTCGCTGTGAATTCAAGACCAGCTCGTGCTGGCTTCCTCTATGGCTGTACGTGGGAAGGTCTGCCAGCAACCTGCAGATGGTCATGGGTTTCCCCCATCATAATGCTGGCCACAGTCGTATAAGTGAAATATTCTTGAGTACGGCGTAAAACACCAATCAAACAAATCCAACAAATTGGCATAAGCGCAACTTTTTCCCCTCTCATGACATCAAATGCAAGACAAATTCACTGTTGGCATTTACACAAAGTGTGTCTATAAATTATGCTTTAGTCAGTGGCGGCGGGGCTGAAATTGCAAACTACGGTTTGACTGAGGTGACTTGTTCCTCATCATGTATATACAACATGATTGTACACAATGTTTACATAAAAGTAAGCAGTAAGGGTAACTCGTGGGTTTTTAAACTATGTGTCATTGAGGTCTAATGTGTTTGTAAGTCCATTTTGGGGAATATTTGGATATGGTAAAGGTTTGTTGTTGTTGCATTCTTGCTTGTAACCACACTTTGTATGGCATTGTTGATCTCCCTACCTACTCCCGCCACAACTCTGGAAATACTTTGCAGTGTTGTTCATACATGCACTTGTTACAATTAAAGTATATAACATTAAAACAGTGTCCTATCCCTATGTTATTACATGTTACATTGACAGTCAACTCAGAAGATTTATGTCACAGCTTATATAAACAGCTGATATCTCCTAGCTCTCTGATTGGTCAGTCTAGATCCTTAGTTGGCAGCAAAATACTCCACTCTTCAAAGATAATTCAGGAACAGATTCGTACAAATTCATATAGATTTTTGCAATCAGGGGAGAATTTTGTAATCTTTTTTATGAATAGTGCCTCAGTCATGAGTTGTCTTTTACTTTAAACAGTGGGGACAGTAACTGAGAAGGATACAGGTGAATCATCCAAAAAAGTGATCAAATCATCCAAGAGATACTTATACGATCCAAGACTAATTACTGCCTGTAGAATTTTCTGCTATTAGCGTCCAGGGTGTGCAATTCACTGGATGTATGCCAAATTCAGAAATGTGCTATGTTCGTATATGTTTTGTTTCTTTTTTTAGTTCTCTATTCAAAAACTGAAACATATTCTTAAGTGTATATTTAATCACAATGCATATATAACTTTCTCAAAATTTTAGACCGGAAATAAATCTGTCAGGTAAATTTTTAAGTTAGGTGAACTTGCATTATTTCTCTGTACTCAGTGTGCATCTTGCTTCATTGAATACCAGGTAATAAATAGATCTTGCCGCTACAAGGGGACTGACCTAGATTAGAAGGCTGGAAAGACGTAAAGCCAGGACTGATGAGGTCAAGTACACATAATTGACCGTAGCACAGAAATTGCTGTACTAACCCCTCCCACAGTTACAATTTTGAAAAGATCACATTCTCTTCATAGATACAACATGTCATGACTGGTGTAATGTTAAGCTTATTTCCTGGACTGAACGAAAGAACAACATGACAAACACATGCTGGCGTGCCAAGCCATTTTCAGTGGATTATCGACACTGTTTGCCCCTCCAGTTTTGGTCATGGGTCATGGTTTTTATTCAAGCATATTCTGAAGACATTACTCTGTGTTGACCAATAAAGTTATAATCTTTGTGAAGCCCAGAATTTGGCCAATCCAACAAAAATGTAATTTTGTCTCCAAAATCAAATTAAAGATGTGCATAAATTGCTCTGAAAAATTGCTCTTTCATATGCAAAATGGTGGAGGAATTGGGTAGTCAGGTCTTTATGCCTGGTCGGTCTGTCATTCCGATCTTCAGGTCAGCCCCTACTAGAGAAGAGTCCAATTTATGTATGATAAACAGTCCTTGTGTCAAATTAGTAGATTTCCTATACACATAGACCTTATAAAAACTGAAGGCTTGGAAACACTGGCCTGCCTTCCCCACCTTCACTTCACCCTGAACTACCGAACCTCATCTGAGGGGGTCGGTACCTGAGAGGATGGTACATGAATCTCTCAAATGCCTCCTCACTAGTGGTAAGACTTGAATACATACTTCCTACCCATTGAGTTGTTGAGATCATTTGCTACACTGCTTCCAATTTGCCACATTCTTTAAGAAAATTTGCTCCCAAGAGGTTTTCAAAACTAACATGGGAACTGAATTTTCACATTTTTTTTTAGCTTGCCTGTACTTAGTAAGGTGAGGTATTGTGAGAGGAGGGCAAAGTGGCAGTGGCGGTGTTGGTGTCCGGTTAAGCTTTTTTTTTTTGTAGCTCCTTTATTATGGGCTCTCATACATGGATTGAGAGGTTATTTTTTTAACATCTGTACACGTATATTGGGCTCTAATTCATTGATCAAAGCTTAAGCTTTTTTTTTAACTCTGTTGTCTAAGGTGTGGTTTGTAAATACACATACTCTGATGGAAGGTTATAAGCTTTTTCTTGAGCTCCTGTATAATGGCACTCCTATGTGGATTGACGGTAAAGCTTGTGCCTTCCTATACTGTGACGGAATGTTAAAACTACCCACACAGACTGAATTTGCATATCAAAGACGGTTGCCTCAATTTTGTGCAGGACACTCCCCACAATGACATACAATCAACAATTTACAACTTTTATCTTCATTCTGATTGCATTGTCTAGTTGACTGCGAGCTGCTGGGATTCTCTGAACGCCTTTTTATTATCACTAGGCAGACAGCAAAACTACATTGGAATTTTTCATTATGCTAATATATATAGTATGCATCCACCGTAATGCCAACTTGTGAAATATTCTTCATTGCAGCGTAAAATACAAGTAAATAAATGTTTGTAAGATACGAGCACTCCGGTTTTCTCCACCTATAAAACTGACTGCTACAAGTAAAAAATTCTTGCATTAAACAACAATCAGGTAAATAATAGCTGTCAGAACAACCATTAGAGGGACGACAGTGGTTGGGGACCAAGACACATGTTAACGGTATGCTATGGTCTCCCTGGCTCATTCCTGAAGTGACTTCATAAATTCTAATATAGAAGCTGACAAATTGTGTTCACATTTAACGAAAATGTGCCAAAAAGCAGATCATCTTGGTTTTTATTTCCCTGTTATTAGCCCAAAAATTGAACATTTGCCATCAGCATTAATAATTACCATATAGTACATGCATTGTATGATTCCTTAAATAAATTTCCGTCATGTGTAATGCCATGATGTGGCTGGAGTATTGTAACATTAAATACCAACTCTGGTGTAAAAACACCTTTGTCTTAAAAGCAAGGGGGAATTATAAAGATAGAGATGGTCTGAAAACTTTCCGTAAATTGTAAAATTGTGAAGATTGTGGCTATATTTCCCATAATGCAAAGGCACATGTAACTAGGTGGAAACTATACCCATGTAATGGAAGAATGACTTATGAGATCAAGTAGTGAGTCTGTCCAGAGTAACTGAAGTGAACTGGATTGATATGATTATGTTACAGATGAGTTTTCTGCATCTTATCACTGTGTCACTGGTGGTACTGTCAAATGGCGTAGGTGGTTTTTATGTTCCTGGAGTGGCTCCTGTTCCGTTTAAAGCTGGAGAGAGAGTCGATGTTAAGGTAAGGAATCACTTGTTTCAGAAACAAATGAGCACCAGTGTTATCAATCACTAGTGATAATTATTTTAATGTGTATTTTTTAGAATCATTCCAATGTTCATTGAGAGTGGGGTCTTTACCATGCTGAGTTCAACTGTCCAAACATGTGATTGGTATACTTAAATGACCTTTTATGAAACTGCAATATTTAAAGATTTGGATGTTTGTAAATTTCCTGATGATGTCTATAGAAATTTCAGACAAGTTATGTGTCATTCAATCAATTTAATTTCATCTGTCAACTTAGTATCTAATGCTGTAATCGCATTATTCAGTTAAGATGAAAAGTGAACATTTTTTGTGTACACACCAGCAGGTCAAATAATTAGCCAGTTGTCAAACATTTTGCAAAATGTTGCATAATGTGGGTGTGGAATTATTTGCCACCAATGTTTTACCAAATGGTAATGTATAAACCACATGAAAGCTGTCAAACCATATAGCAGGCATTTATTTTTAATCTCTTAGGCTGTGAAGATGACTAGTGTGAAAACACAACTGCCCTTTGAGTACTATTCTGTACCATTTTGTCAACCAAAGGAAATTGTTTACAAGGCAGAAAACTTGGGTAAGTTACCATCATGATTTCTTTGACTGTCTTTTAGCCAGTGTTTCAGAAATGTTTTAATTGTATGCATTTTGACTATGCTTAAATCACAACAAATTTCACAGTTTACAACGAGAAACTCAAAGCAATATCACTGAAATCATTTGTGAACTTTTTGACAAGCATAGCCTTGACCTTTTTGATATCACTTGACTCACTTGCCAATGTTGCATGCATATCTGTATGTTACATTTTGGTAAGTATCTCTGTAAGTGGCCAAAGGGTGCTGGTTTAAGCTGTGCTCTCTTGTTTCCTCCAGCCATATAATTGACCACCATTGGTTGCAGTGAGTATGTGACATCAGTTTTTGGTACATATCTTTTGGTTTATCACTCATTAATGCATGTGGATATTGTTTTGTATGCATGTATTAAAGATATGGTGTATGATTACCAAAAGCAGTGTTTAAAGAATTGATTCTCACAGTGTTTTGATTGTAATTCTTTTTGTGCAGGAGAAGTTTTGAGAGGAGACAGAATTGTAAACACACCATATGAGGTCAGTTAAATGTTAGGAAGACATTGTCTCCCTTTGACTTGATTTCTTTTGAAAATTGTAAAATCAAAAAACAAGTCAATTATGCATTGCTTCAGTAAATTAATATTAAGAGTTGCAGATATCTTCAACTGAATATTGGCTTTGGTGAAGGATTCCTTTAGTTCAGATGCAGCATGGCCAAATTCAAGTACATGGCTAAGCACATGTATTGGGAAGTACAGTTACTGTTATTTGCTGATGTTTGCTACATGTAGTTTTCATAGGGCTTTTTTCAGTTTTCTCTGTATGTGATCTTGTCAGCAAAGTGTGTCAGGCAGGCTGCAGTAACAGGGAGACCAAGTTGTCTCAAAATGAGTGATTGTGCTTGCCCTCAGCAAACCATCAGAAGACCTTCTGCACCATACATTTAATCTTTGATTTGTCAAACGTGACTCTTATAATAACAAATACACTGCATTTCGTTTCTGCAGAGGGCTTCTGTACATAGAGATGATCAGCATGCAGCGGTCTAACTGGCTGTATTCTAATTAGCATTTACCAAAGGAAAAGTGGTATACTCAAGATGACATTTTTCTGATCACAGGTTTATATGGATAAACCAAGCCCATGTAAGGTGTTATGTGACAATGAAGTGGATACGAAAGTTCTGGCGGAAAGGATTCGCCACACCTATTATGTTCATTTGTAAGTATACCTGTTTAACCCTATGTTGAAAGAACAGACAACATTTAAACAAAGAACACATCATCTAAAAAGCTATTTTAATCTGGTGATTAAATTGGATTAAGAAAATAAGATTGAGGTGCTATATAGAGTGGACTTTGTCGATTATAATGAACAAGCTGAAACAAAGTGACATCACAATCTCATGAATCATTGTTTATCATCTTCTGAGGAATTCTGGGAGCCCTTTGAAGATATGTAATGTTTAGTCAGTCATATTATGACCACTCGGTCTGTGTGTGGATTGTCATTCTTTACTCTAAACCCTAGTAAAAGCTCCCTTGTAAAAACTTTGCGTATACGCTGGTAATCATCACGATTAACATGAGCTGGTTTCACTGCCATGTTTTTACTGAGATCGGAAACCTAAGGCCTCTCAAAGTGATCATTGGCCATATCCACAGTTTCTACTTCAGATCGAGAAGCAGCCCACTGATTAGTTAATTGAGTGAGTCACACCACATTAAGGTAGGGACCACACAGTCTGATTTTAATGAGATTGAGTGATGTCACAGATTCTTTTTAGCTGCTAAACATCCTATGATTGCTTCGTCTTCATTCTGTGTGAATATATTTGTAGTGAGTGCAACACCTGCATCTCTATTTAATATTGAAATATAACAGAGCATATTTAGCAGTAAAAAAAAGTCTTTGATGTCACTGTGCGTCAGCCTGTTCAAAATGGTCCAAAAAGCCCACCTTAGCACCTTGATCTTCAAGTCCATGTTAATCACTGAAAAACAAGTACCAAAAAATAATGGAGACCATATTTGGAATCAGCTTGAAATGACCTTTCAGATGATACATATTTTGTTTAAATGTGATGTGATCTTTAAATCTGTTAACAAAACATTTTCAGTTATTTCCTACAGAAACCTTACCAAGACTTTGTATCTGTCTTCAGATTGTAATTTTATGCCTGTAAAACATGCATTGTTGCGTTAAGTTCTGGTATTTGATTTCAGTGTATATGCTGCAGAGTGCAGGTGTAAGGGGCTAATGTTGCAAGGACTTCAATAACTGTAATGTCACCATGATATTTACTATTGTACATGTAGCTCTCCTTTCTGCATGATCAATACAACTCATGTGCATCGATGAGTGAGACGGGTGTAAAGTGTTGTGGGATTCTTGTTTTCAGGCTTGTGGATAATTTGCCAGCAGCCACCAAATTTGCACTGATGGACACAGGAGACTATCAGTATGAGCATGGCTACAAACTGGGGTTTGTCAAGGAGGACAAGGTGAGCGACATTTTCTGATTTGGTTGTTTAGTTTTGAGTTATAAGGCTGAGGGTATATAAATATTGAGGGCAGTTGTGATTATCTGCACCCAGATGCTGTATGGGCTTGAAAAGGTCAAGAAAGTCTGGCAGAAATGAACATTATGCTAATGGAAAGGTGGCCTGCATATGTGGAAAAACGAACTGAGGTTAACAGTTTTAATAATGTTTAATGAGATCAAAGTTCATCCTAATCAGTTTGTAACATGCAATATCTTAAAACTTCTCTGTCAATTTGGATCAAAATATGGACGCCTGATGAGGATACCCCTTGATAAGGATGCTATGTAATATTTTTTATCGTAAGGTTGACTGCTACGATAACCTGTTTTCGGTTGTACAAATCGCAAATGTGGTAACCTAAGGTAACCTGTATAGGTTTATAGATTTCCTTAGTATAAATGTGCTTTCAGAGACTCAAATCTAATTGAAAAAATCAAGTTGATATTTTTTAACTTAGGAAGCTCTGCATAAGTTACGTATAAGTACAGAAGGCCAATGAATTCTGTACCACAATTTTAATCTCATAAGATTATTTCCATCCCCTTGTCAGCAGTGTTTTGATTGTTCTTTTGAGGTTTTCTTGTGAACCAGATACTGCTGTCTGGCTTCCACCTCTGCTTTGTGAAGTAGGTTTCTACACATTTTGTATCAGGTTGTCCTCATAACCAGACTCCTACTGGACAAGAATGGGAATGTTTAACCACAACATAAGCATGTTTGACCACAATCTGTCGTAAGTCTCCTGGTCAAACTGAAATCCCTTCCTACCTAATCCATCTAGATGGACTGGGAGTGTTATTTTAAAATTCTGACATTCATCGCAACCCTGAGTCCATCACCCAGACTAAAAAAAATCGCCGCAGATCTCCAAACTCAAAGTTGATGAACACAAGTGGCACTCCAACTCACCTGTTTTACTCATATCTATATCAGTTTCATTCTGAATCTCAAATCTTATCTTCTTAATTGACTACCTTTACTGATGGAACTATTTAACTCGCAGTCTTTTGGTCACAGTAGATGTGAGAACTTACCAAAACGAACCAAACAGCTCGCCACTTGCAGCCATGAGAAGTGTCATATCCTACTCTTGGTCCTGAAATATATTATAGTTTTGGTATAGGAAACGTCTAGAAAACTATGACGTTTTCATTTGCCATTTGTAGGTTCCACTTCAATCTTCATAATGCAACCGAGAAGGGCACACAAATTTTTGTTTTTGTCAATTTTGAATACAGGTAAGTTTGCGTGCCATGAGTGCGGACTTCGAGAGCAGTAACACTGACTTCGGGTTTGAGGATCTGTGGCAATTTTTTTGAGTGTGGATGATGGACTCAGACTTTGAGCAACTGCGAATGATATGACTTGAAGAATTTCCAGGACTTGAAGAATTTCCCCAAAGTCCTCTGCCTCATTCTCAAACACCTTATGCCTCAACATAAGCTTGTCCTTGATATTACCATATTTCCGGCTGACAGTTTCCTTCACTTGTTTTCACTGTCAGACCGAAGAAAGGACCCCGGCTTCTGTATAGCACCAGGTGTCCATCAGCAAGCTGGAAGTCTCTCACCAGACGCCTTGTACCCTGTCAGTATATTTATTATTTTAGCAAGGTACAAGGCCTGTGTAGTAGAGGACTTCCATTGCAGGAAGAGACCTCAGCTGGTCTACTCTGCTACTAGTTCATCAGCTGTTTTTACTCACCAGGGACCAGCACAAATAAAATAAACAACACAGAAATACTACCACTCTGCCAACAGTGATCTTCTCTTGGGTATTAAATAACTCTGTTAAATATTTTTGGTGAACGATTTTGTTTTTATGGTAACTGATTACAGGTCGTCTAAACTCAGTTTTGCGAAACTGGTTGATGAACGCGTTCAACCGTTCACCATAACATCTCATCCCTGCCTTTGCTGATTTTATATCTGTTCCCAGACTTGACTAGTTATGATGATGTCCCATACAAATAACATTTTAATGTGAAGTAAGTCACTGCTCTATCTACCCACTGAAGTCCTTTTCATTTCAACCAACCTTTAATTGTGCAGACTTTTCTTAAATAAAAACAGTGGAAGTAAAACCCTGTCCCCAATGTAAAGATGTAAAGCTTTACAAAAGCAAAAAAAAAATATTTCATCTTTTCAGACACAATGTTGGGCATTTTGTCAGCCCAGTGTTTACTGTATGTGTGTTTAAGATTTACTTGATATACTTGGATTTGCAGATTCTGTGAAACAAAACACGGTAATGGCTCAACACATGTCAAAAATGAAAGGGATTCATGATAGGAATATTATTCATGGTGGTACTCATTAGACTGTATGTGTATATATATATATATAGTCTACAGTATTAGTTTCCTTTTAGTTTAAACTTTTTATTCAGTTTTTATCCCCTCAGTCAGAGTGTCTGTCTGTCAATCCATTGGTGGATGTGTCTAATCAATTCTCATATATGCATCTGCTACAGTTTTTATCAGATTATTGAGGAACTTGGTTGGCACAAAGGTGTGGTATTCAGATGTGCATTTGCTGTTATTATTTTTACTCTGTATTGTGCTGAAATGTAAAATATTTAATGGGACAGAAAGAGGTTCTGTATTGTAGAATGCTGAATGTTACTGCTTTAAGGGGTACTTAATGTGAAGATAGTTGCATTCAGATGATTTAGTTGGTGTAGTGTTACATTTATTCTCATCTGTTTTTTTTTTTTTTTTTTTTTAAGGTGTACATTAACAATGATCTTCAGATGATCCTCAAATACCACAAAGTTGACGAGTAAGTAGGGTGAAGTTATAAGTCCATGTAGATTTCTGAAAAAGTTTTCCTTTATATTTGATGAATGTAAATAAAAGTAATGGCTGTAAACTCTTTATCGTCACCAATTTTGTATAGGTTGCGTGCAATAAGGGTCACATCAACGCTGATCAGCCTGGCAATGCAGTGGGTCCACCATGTTGGACAACAGTCTATTGCTGACACTTAGGGCCCTATAGGGTCGATTGCAAAGGCACAGGGC
The DNA here is from genome assembly GCA_016165875.1 of Acanthopleura granulata. NCBI lineage: Eukaryota > Metazoa > Mollusca > Polyplacophora > Chitonida > Chitonidae > Acanthopleura > Acanthopleura granulata. Next base: position 20,582,962 of record JABBOT010000004.1, read on the forward strand.
TCAAACATAGAACTATATGTTTTCACCGTATTTGAGGACTTGCCCACTGATGAGAAGAAAGAACAGATACATAAAAACAAACTTGGCTATTTACAGAAAAAGATTAATGAGTTATTGGACAGTGCTTAGGCCACGCAGACCAGAAAAATAGAGTGGTTTAATTGTTAGGTTGTGTCTCAGATTATTGACATCTAGCCTGTAAAGGAGTCCTGAAACTCTTGATTTCCGTCAAACTGATATGCTTGTAGGGTAGTGCAATCTGACCATTTCCATGATACCGCATGATTTCAAGAGTAATTTTGCACAAGTATTATTAAAGTATTTGAAGAGTTAAAATGTATACTTGTCTGTAGTGCTGTTTATTCTGCTCCCTTGTACAATACATCTTAAAACGACAAATGAGCAGGGCTTTCGCGTTAGAAAACTGAACTTCATAACAGCATGTATAGTGCTGTGTGCCCCAGGTGTCAGCCATCATGGCTGTGCCGTGTTTGGAGGGAGGCTATTATGCTTATTGCATGCAACCTTTTGTTTAGTGTTATCACCAAGGTTTCCTCTCCATAATGATGGCCGCCAGTGTGTAAATGAAATATTCTTGTACAACGTGTAACCCTAATCAGATATGATCAAGTGAATAGTATTATCACGTACATCAGTGTACATATACTAACAATTATGAATAAAACACTGTAATTGCTAACATTTGCAAACAGTCCTATGCTAACGGACCATTGCGTCAAGAACTATTTTGTGTATTCGAATGGTTACCAAATATGTATGTTGATGTGAATGACAGGTCAAGCTACTGTCAGTTGTGTCAAATAGTATGAATTTTACTTTTCAGTCAGTACAGAGTTGTTGGATTTGAAGTTGAGGCTAGAAGGTATAGTACTTATTACTAGGCACAGCGTCGCTAGATCTGGCCTTACGGACCCAATCATTCAAGTATGTGTCAGAGTCCTGTGTCACTTTTGTAAAATGAGAAAATTGTGAGATTGGAATCATTAAAGATATGCACACTCAGTAGAATATACATATCAAACCCAAAAAGAATTCCATTGTAGGTTGCATGTAGCCTTCTGACTCGGATTTGCTAGTCAGATTAAACTCTTGTTTTACTTATAAGTCTTGAAATGCAAAAGATATACTATCAAGTTGCAGGTACTGGTAGACCTGTGCCTCAAAATTTGACATTCAGATGGCAACAATATCCAGAAATATCTATTTAAGATTTTCTCTTGGATAGGGATGGTTGAGTGGTTGTCTTTTGAATTTGAATCAGTGCATAAGTTCATTCAGTGAACATATTTGCCACTGCCCGTTGACATTGGCTTTTGACGAAACCTATGGTGCAACAAATTTTTCAAAATTGTCTTAAGAATGTTCCCAACCACACTGCTCCCTGGTTTTGTAAGGTTAGATACATGTATATTGCTTGAAGATCCAATGAGTATTTGTATTTTGATGCTGGTTTCATTTTTCCATAGTGTTGACTACGGTAGTTATGAAACTTTGAAGGAAGGGGAGTGTAAAATTAAACAGACTGGCATACCTCAGCAGATTAATGAAAGTGGTAAGCAATTCACCAGTTTGTGTTTTGCTGTTTGTTCATAAAAGTTGTCTAGTACTTAACAGCTACTGGGCAGTTGTCATGTTTTGAATAGAACATTCTAGAACATTAGTTTCTGCTTTATGTACCTCTCAAGCTGTTCAGTATTTTGCCAATAAGACCAAAGTGATTTCATCTCTGCAGTGTTTTCCCACTGTCAGTGCAAGCGCTCTGTGCAACATGTCTCTTTCAACTTTTGTAGACCTTTGATCTGCAAATTTCATTTCAACTATTCTCCATTTGTTAGAATTGTCATTGATATTGTCAAGTTAATTTGTTTTCTTTCAGGAAAGACTCGGATCCGCTTCACTTACTCTGTCACCTGGCAGGAAAGCAATGTGCAGTGGGCATCACGCTGGGACACCTATTTGGCCATGAGCGATGTACAGATCCACTGGTTCTCCATTATCAACTCTGTTGTTGTCGTGTTTTTTCTCGCAGGTAGGTATTCTTGTTGTACACATTCTTATCTTTCAACGTCCCTTTTTTTAGTTTCCTCTATTTTGTGTTTATACCGTCAGCATTGGCATTGATGTCCCATATCAGTGAAAGGAATATTACGATAAATGTTATGTCAACGGCTGTAGCTCAAAAACTACAGCATTTGTTCAGCTCAAGCTTGTATTCAAAGGTCTTCTATAGGCAAGCTCTTAGTGTTTCTACGAAATCTGTTTGGGGATTTCCGCATAAATTACACCTATAGAGATATATTGTGTGTGAGAAAGGAAGAGAGAGGAGAGGAATGACTCCTTTTCATTTTATAGGTTGCCTGTATGTGAACTGGCCATTAATATCTGCATAACCATATTGGTGTTGTACTATTATAAGTTACTCGAAAAGAGCTAAAAAAATGATTGATAAAAAATATAATGATTGATAAAAAAAATGCTCTTAGGCAATTTTACTCTGAACCTCTGATTTAGTTGTGGTTAAACCTTGCATGCAGTACATAGTAGGCATGGACCTTAATTCAACCAATTATCTGTGTAATCTGTATAATGGATATTTTGTTGTCAAGTATTGTCCTTTTATACATCTGTCCACTGTTAAAAAGGTCTCTAGATTTTATGTACATTGATGAAATTGGTCAAACTGTTCATTTCCTTGAGGAGAGATTGTAAGACATTTTACTGAGTTGCACCCCTTTAATAGAATTTCCTTATACACAGGGGTGAACACAATATGCCTAATCCTAGGTCAGTTTCAGGTAAATTGCATAGATGTATAAAATACTGAGTTAGCCCCAGTGCCTGATAGCGTTTTGGTCCTAGAGAAATTGGCAGTTCCCCTAGAGTGTAGGACAGGCAGCCCATCATCCTGGGTAATAAGCTATATTTCAAAAATCTGCAGGCACTCTGGTATGTGAGCAGTATCCTTAAATGCTGTTGCTTGTATTAAAATGAAGTAGTTGAACTCCTTGAAATGCATTCTCAGGCAGAGTTCAGTTTTAAAACATTACATTTGTTTCACTCATGTCATTGAGACTATTGCCATACCATACTTTGTGGGAAAATTTAAATTTACTTTTTATGATGAGGTCAGGGCACATGTTTTTTTTTTACACAAATTGAATACTATTAAAATATACAGAAAGCAAAATTCATGTGCAGACATGTGTAGGTTATTTGTAATGGTTGACTGAAAGGAACCTACCTTGGTCCTACCTGGCTACCTACGTTTTTCTTGGTCATATTAGCTTGTCTCTGTCTCCTCTATGTCTGGTTCTCCTCATGTCTAATGGTGTTCAAGGTACTGTATATTTACATCAGCTAAAAGCTACAAAATGATAAATGTTAATGTTAAATTCTTTTTTACTCTGTCTCTTTTTTTCTTTAAGTAAATGGACTTCTGAATAAATTCTAAATAAAATGAATTTAGGCTTGTATTAAATTATTTTTGTTAGCACATGCAAGACCAAAAAAATCAATAAATATGTGGCTGTCAATTATATTTTGTTCTTTCCTCACCAGGTATCTTGGCCATGATCATGGTGCGCACCCTTAGGAGGGATATTGCTCGCTATAACGAAAAGGAAGACCTAGTAGGTTACAGGGATAATATAATGGTACTAAATGGTTACTGAAGCCTGTGGTGGTGGGTAATGCTCAGATTTCTTCCTTTTGGAATGTTACTACTTGACATTGACTGGTAAAAAGCATAGCATAGATGTACAGTACTGTAAATGTCTAGCTGACACCTATTGAGGAAGTTGTCTTATGTATAGAAATTCAGAATGTGAACACCTTAGAGATTACAATAATTTTTTAAATAATGGTCCACCCCTGAATAAGGTAGGGGTGGACATGTATGGTAGGCATTATATGTACGACAGGGAATTATGAGATAAAACTGTTCAAATGCCTGAAATGTCAAAGATGTTGTCACACTTATTTTACATGCAGTAGTCCTTTTATAAGATAAAAAGGCCTATGAAAAAACACCTTTAAGTATTAAAACATGCATGTATATATTTATTTCATCTTGTCCAGGATAGAGCAATAGTCTGTTTCTTAATGGTGCTTGCTTTTAAATTTGGAGAACACGGGGAGGTGTTACAATCCAGCCTTGGTCTCAGACTTTGTAGAATTCCCTGCTCTCTGTCTCTGTGGCAATAAACAGTCCAACAGCACTTGTGTGTCCAATTGGGCAGTCGTAACATTTGTTGAAGACACCTTGTCCTCCACCAATAAAGCACATCTTTTTTATAATATATAGGATAATCTGTCAGTAACTGAACAAGTCAATGCTTTAACCCAGGAACTCCATTTTCCCCCACCTGTAAATTATCCATAAATTATAAGTGAAAAATTCTTAAACACTTGAATAAATATTTGATTTTGTCTGCTTGAAAGACTAGAATAATTATAAAATGTTAAGTAGAAAGCAAAGGGCTTATGGATCATTAACAGCAAAAAAATTTGTCTAAAGCCTGGTGCTTATACACCTTTCATCTGACACTGATGCATAGTGTTCTAGTTGAAAAGTTGACCCACCAATAACAGAGTTGAACAGGCTTCCACTATACCAGTGCCCACTGTCGTTTGACTGCTTGCACTAAGTCATCACTGATGGCTATATTCTCATACAACCTGTGAGGTCTGCTGATTGAAAGACTGCTGGCTCAGAACCACGCTGTACATGTAAAGACTTCTTGTGACTAAATACATGGTTTAGAGCAAGAAACACAACATTTAAACCTAACGTCATTATGATATAAGGTCCATCTTAGGATTCAGCTAATTGAATGTGTTTAATTCTGTTCAAGGAAAAGTTTGATGATGAGAACTTTATTTTGTGTTGTCTTTTTGTTTAATTCTAAATTTGCTTCACAGACATGTACTTACTTTTGCACAGGAAGAGACTATGGAGGAGACAGGCTGGAAACTGGTGCATGGGGATGTATTCCGACCTCCCAAGCACACCAAACTGTTGGCTTCTTTGGTGGGAGCTGGCATTCAGATCTTCTCTATGTCACTCATCACTGTCTGTGAGTTTATTTACCTTCAAAATGTGACAAGCCTGTTCGCATAGTTTTGTGTTGGAATTTAGCTTATTCCTTATGTGAAAGCAGAAAATATTCAGTAGTCTAATATGTAGTCTAGCTTCGTAATACATTAAACCATGAACAAATTCAATCAGTAAAGTATAACTTTAGGTGTAGTTTGAAAACATAATTCAGAGGATTTTGAAGACTCTTAACTGTATGTTCATTAGGGGAGCACACACTTCAGATTTTAACATCAATTACCAAAAAAAAAAAACATGTATAGATCAGATGACACTGCTGTAATGGTGACCAAATGGTGCCCATGCCTTTGGTGGATTGTCTCGAGTATTTTGTGTATGTGCACTGTTATTTAAGCAACCATTTCAATCAGACGGTGTATTTGTCTTCTACAGTCTTTGCTATGTTGGGAATGTTATCCCCAGCCTCACGGGGTGCCCTGATGACAGCAGCCATTTTCCTTTATGTCTTCATGGGGTAAGCAGCAGCCCATTTCACATGCTATTTCTCTGATTGAAACAGTGCCTCATCATAGGATGACGGTGGTACTGGCACACGCAGTGATATGATATTTATTTGGTGTGGTTGTGGTTCAGTATTAATTTAATGTTACAAGTGATTGCCTTGATACTGTTTCCCATCACCAGACAGAAAATTTTTTTTGTTTTTTTTTTTCAAAACAAAAAGATGAATTGAAGTTAGCTGAGCAGATTGAACACTGTACTATAGATTGCTTCAAGATTGTGAGGTGCTTCATGGTTGGACATTGCTTTTACAGAATGGTGGCTGGCTACTTCTCTGCACGTCTCTACAAAACTATGAAAGGTGTTCAGTGGAAACGAGCGGCTTTTCAGGTAAAACTAATTTCTACTTCTGGATGCTGTCTGTGAAATTTTCTAGATACCTGGTCACGGAAAAAAGAAAAAAACCTCTAGATTTTTCACATTCAATGACTATAGTCTTTCTCTTAAGCATTTTTTGTCTTGTATGCATTTGAGCTGGTTAATTGTATAATCTGTCAGTTATGGAGGTTGCAGTCAGAACTCTTAATTTTTTTATGCATTTTACTAAATTTCATATTTTTAAACCTGCATTGGATAAAGTTTGGACTCAAGGTTGATGAGATGCCAGCAGAGCAAAGTGTTTCTGAATATTTTTCTTCATCTTCATTATATCAAGCCAGACACTTTGTGTATTGCTACGTGTTTATGACTGCGTTTTCTGCCTTGATCAATCGACTAGGTGAATGCACTTAAGCCAGAAATTGCAAAGCCGTCATCATTATCCAGTCAGATACTTGCCTGCTCTGATTGGAAAAGAATTTATGTGCGTAGTAAATTTCAAACCTGTCAATCAAGTACACTGAAAGCTTTTAAACACATGGCAGACAAACATTACAAGTTGACGAAGCCGTATACCTATTCTCCAGCAAGATAACGTACATAGAACATTCAATTCAGAGTACAAAGGCCAAGCGGGTAATTAAGTCTGCCCCATCTCGCTCTGTTCTTACCTCTTTGATCACAGGATGACTTGTTGAATGATTAGCAGGTTTTATACTATTCTATCTCTGTGATCCAACTCTTCAAGGAGTAAGCTGACACCACGTCTTAATATAACAGCAGGTCGGTATCTGTTTGTGTATGCCGGGTTTGTCGCCATGCTCAGTTGTGGAAAGGTCTTGCGTTTCTAAGATTTTAATTGACATCGGCTGTGTGGGCAGCCATGTGTTGTTTTGTCTTTGCAGTCCATCAATTAGTGGAACTGCTTTTTGATTGGATAATATATTTACATTAATAATCGTCAGATGTAGAATCTGGTGGATTGGTTATTTATGCCTGCTGGATCAAGGCGGAAAACGTAGTTATGGGCAAAGTGTCTGACTTGATGAAATAAAGATGATCTTGCTAGAAAAGAAGAAAAATTTGTTGTGAAGAAGTCAGCCCTGTAATTCATCAACAATTACGATTTTTTGGCAGACTGGTACAATGTATCCTGGGATCGTCTTTGGCGCTTGTTTTATCCTGAACTTCTTCATTTGGGGTCAGCACTCTTCTGGAGCTGTGAGTGTTACTGCTATATAATGCAATGCACTACTTCGTTAACATGTGTAACTGGTGTAAATGATAATGTCATTTTTAACTCGTCTGTACTAAGTACAGGCAGAGCTTATGTTGTACCCTGAGTGTCAGCGTCGGCATCCAAGGAAGGGAAAAGCAATGTTAAACAAAATGTTAGGGGTGGTATCATAAAAAGTACAGCATGCATTGAACTCAGGGTTTGCACACATGTAGAAGACAATAACCCAAGGGAGATATTCCATGGTTGATTGTGTGTGTGCATATTGAATACCATAATTTAACAGATTTCTGACAATGCATACTGTGTATTAGAATCTGTGTTCAACGCAATGTTAGGAGTGGTATCATAAAAAGTACTGCTTGCATTGAACTCAGGGTTTGCACACATGGTTGGCACAATAACACGAGGGGCATATTCCACAAGTGATTCTGTTTTTGCATATCAAACACCATAAATTAACAGATTTCTGACTTGGTGAACTGTGTATTAGAATATATCCCTTATCAGCAAGCTCTTTGGTAGCCTTTCTACCACACCTAAATTAATTTAATACTTTGGACACTTTTTTTTTTTCTTACTTTCTTACTTCAAAGTAACAGACAGGTCAAAAAAAGATAACTCATAACTTGTCATAAAATCATTTCATATAATTTACATATGTACTTAAGTTACAAACAGAACCCTAACAACTTACTACAGTCTCTTTTGACAAAAGTGTTTCGTGCTTGGAAGAATTACATCATGGCTGGGACCTTAATGGGTGTATTTCACGCTGATCGACGGTTCACAGTCAAATGTCGGTATCCTCTGTTGTATTTTACCGAAATAAACATAATATTGTCCAAACTTTCGGGTATGTTTAACTTTGAACGTGCGCTGTCTTTCACTTTAATCAATTTTGCCAGAAGTGCATGTATTTTAAGACTTAATACATTAAAATATTGTCATAAGATTCTGTTGTTAGCTCTACTGGTTGAGGACAACAAAAGGTTATGTATTGGCAAGTTGTCCAGCTTGTGTCTGGTCCGGTATATGTTATCTTTTGCTTCAAAACACTACCCCTCTTACATTCTTTTTCCAATATGAGTGAAACTTGAGTCAAGTGTAGACTACATCAAGGTATATAATTTGTAGTTTCGATTTACCATTTTGATTATCGGTTGTCTGTCTGTCTGTCTGTTTGTCCTGAATGTGTTAACATTTTTAAATCGCTACTTCTCCATTTTTTATCTGATTTCAACGAAACTTCAGGTGTAGACTACACCAAGATGCATAATTCGTAGTATCGATTTTCCATTTCGTGTTTGTTTTTCCATATGTGTGTTCGTGTTAATATTTCCTTTCAAACGCTACTACTATTACAGTTTTTGTATGATTTCAATGAAACTTGGTTAAAGTTTAGACTACAGTAAGACACATAATTTGTAGTATCAGTTTTCTGTTTCGATGATTTATTCTCTGTAACTGACCTTATGAGTTATGTAAAAATTTTGTCACATCTAAATCCTCCTCAAAATGATTAAACACACACACTATCTGGTGCTCCATGATGTCAAGATTACAAGTGTGCAAGACTTGTTGTCGTGCATTGTATACTTTTCAGATTTTTATTAAGAAACGAGCAAAAAATCGTCAAAATTCTCACATTAACATAACATAGGAGATTTTAGCAACACTTCATCAAAGCCTTCACGATGGTTTGGTTGGTCAGACGGTGTCCAGGCAGGGAGCAGATTGTAACTACATGTAGCAATCTCAGGTTGAAATCCAGTTATATCCTGCTATTCTTGTCTCCCTCTTTGTTTTTCAGGTATCATGAAATTCTTAGGCAAGAATTATTTTTGTGCATTGTATAATTTTCAGGGTTTTACTAAGAATCCAACAAAAATTTGTCATTGGGGTCACTTGAGTTCAATTTTATAAAAGGCTTGTAGCAATGACCGAAGCCTCCCACCAATGCAGTCGCTGTGAGTTCAAGCCCAGCTCATGCTGGCGCTTCCTCTTCGGCCGTATGTGGGGAGGTCTGCCAGCAACCTGTAGATGGTCGTGGGTTTCCCCAGGGCTCTGCCCGGTTTCCTCCCACCATAATTCTGGCCGCTGTCGTATAAGTGAAATATTCTTGAGTACGGCGTAAAACACCAATCAAATAAAAAATAAATAAAATTTGCCAAACTTACACCACACTTACACATTGGCATGAGGAAGAACCCTGTTGATTTTCAGTGACCCTGACCTTTTTTCTGGAAGGTTGTCAGGGTTATCAGGGTCATTTGAAGGCTTGTAAGGCTCTGTCTCTAGAATGGTTTAGCCCAAGTTCACCAAACTTACACCACACTTACACACATTGCAGGAGGAAGAAGAAACTTATTGATTTTCAGCGACCTTGACCTTTTTCTTCAAGATGATTGGGGACTAAGTTAAATTTTATAAAAGGCTTGTAATCATGGTATCATTAAAACGGTTTGGCACAAGTTCACCAAACTTACACCATACTTGCACTTTGGCATGAGGAAGAACCTTATTGATTTTTAGTGAGCATGAAATTTTCCTTTAAGGTCACTGGGGTCATTTAAGTTTATTTTATAAAAGGCTCTTAAACAATCTATCCCTCGGGCAGTTTGTTCACCAAATTTATACAACACCTACACAATTTTGTGAATGTCTCGAATAATAATAATAATATAAATACTAATAATATCCTTTAGAATTTGTATCTATTTGTTACATTGTACATATGCTGAAGGCCGATCAAATGTTAAGTGCATTGAAGGGAATCTTTTTTTTCCCTTTTTTTTTCGTCATGAAATTAATAGGCACCACAGACTAGTCCTAGTACTCTGGAGTTCAAATCCAGTCTGTTTCTTACAATTTTTACATGTACTTTTTTCCCCACAGTTTTTATTGTTCAACATGACCTACTTTGGATGCCATATTGCCATGAATAGAACGCATTGATGTCATTTTCTCGAGAAGGGTGTATGCGATTGAGCGGAAATTTATAATACAGATAGAATGCCTTGGGGAAAGTTAACTGTGCAAAATCATTCACATCTTGAAAACTGGAATTGTACTGATTACCAAAGTTGTCTCTTGACCAAAAGTTTTTGAATGTACATATTTTGCAGGTTGACGCCCTGGTCACACATCTGATCTCATGTCTTTCCTGCGATGTATACTTTTGACGCAAAATATGATCAAAGTTCGAAAAAGTGCAGTTTTGCCCTTATTTGGAGGTGACATGACAGAAAACCGTTCCAGCTCTTCTGCTGAAAATTACGAAGTGCAAGAAAGTAACTTCCCCTGTATTTAGAGGTTACTTGATAGGAGACCATTGTAGTTGTAAAACTGAAAATCACTGAGTGTGTATTACGATGAGAATGGAAGTCATCCTGGCTACACTATTTTTTCTGCCGTTAGTTGTGGGTAATGAGCAAAAGGTTAAAGTTTTGTTCCACAATGGTTTTTAGTGGTAAAGGCACTGTATATGATACCTGACAGTCACTAGTTTAAATCCAGTTTGTTCTTTTTCAATCTTTTCAGTTTTTTCTATTTTTTATTACCATGAAGTTATCATGAGACTAGCAGATATGGAAAATAGGTCATAGCGTGGACCTCGGTAAGGCTGTTTGATAACAGCTTTAATATTGTAATTGACTGATAATTCCCAACCAGTAGAGCTACTATCTCATCAGATTCTCTGGTTTGTCCAGCTTTAACGAAACTTGTCTTAAATGTAGCTTTCATTGAGATGCATAATTCATAATATCAATTTTCCATTTCGATAATTGGTTGTACGTCTGTTTATCCATTATATTTTAACATACATGTATGTTTCAAAACGCTGCTATTCCTACAGTTTCTGTCTGATTTCAACGAAACGGTGTTGAGATACAAAAATAGTAATAGTAGTAAAATCAGTTTTCAATTGCAATGATTGGTTTTCTGTCTGCTCAGCCAGCATATATTAACATATCTTTCAAAATGCTTCTAGTTACTGTTATTGTTCAGTTTCAACAAAACTTGGCACAAGTGAACATGGGCACATATTTTGTAGTATTGATTTTCAATTGTGATCGTCCGTTGTTCGTATATAATTTTGTAATTGACTCTGTGATAATTTTGTCCCAACCAGTAGAGCTACTGTTACATTAGAGATTCTGTTTATGGGTGGGAATTATTACATGTACTTGATGGAAGTGATTGTGTTGTCACACAACATGCATATACTTGGACTCAAAGTACACTGCTTTAATACAGTTGTACATGTTAATCTAACAAATGGTTTTAGTTTAACAACCTCATGTCCCTGTTCTGCAGGTACCCTTTACCACAATGTTGGCACTGTTGTGTATGTGGTTTGGAATCTCTCTGCCCTTGGTTTACCTGGGGTATTTCTTTGGATTCAGAAAGCAGGTATTGTGTTGACCTTTTTGATTATATTGCGGAAGAGCCTCTTGACATTGTACGAGTTAAAATTCAGCATATGTAAATTGCTTTTATGAATAGGTCAGAATGCTGAATGTTGAACAGTATTGCTGGTGTTACCCAAATCTAAAAATGGTGACTGTTATCATTGCCAAGATGTTACCACAGCAGTAGGAACAAAGATTCAAACACTAGTCAAAGAAATGATTTTGTAATCTCTCAGATCAAGATTTACCTCAAAGGAAAGTGAAAGTACAGTTGTTTCACATTCATTTATGTGAACTTAAGTATATTGTGCTTTGAGATATATTGTGATTACAATTATGTTTCAGCCTTACCAGCACCCAGTAAGAACAAACCAAATACCACGACAAGTTCCTGAACAGATGTGGTACATGAACCCATTTTTAGGGTAAGGTTGGTTCATTGCTCAAGCAGATCCATGGCAAATAATGCTTAAAACTTCGTGTTGTTAATCAAACACAGTAAGTCAGTGTGCAGTGTACATTGTTGTGCCAATTTCCGCAAAATGTCTCATACAAGCCAGAGACAAATGAATTTTCTGTATTCCTGACTTTGTTTTGGGCCTTGGAAGTCATTCATGGAGTTAATGGGACTACTTGAACTTGCACTATTATGACGTGTTACACACGAAGGAGTTCACAAGTACCATAAATACACTTTTTACATCTGGCACTTTTAAAAGGGAAGAGGTACATAATTGTTAACATAATGGTTGGGATTAAAATCTGGGTAATCAGTCAGTACATAGTTTTTTCCCTATTCATACATACAAGATGAAGAGCACATGGTCTGAGAGGATCCAGTAAAAGCAAAGATTGGGGACATGTATTGACAGGTGTACATGCCGTCTACTTTGTACTGTCTGTACTGTCCCTCATCATGGGTGCCTTGTTCTTAGTCACTGTTTTTTGTTTTGTTTTTTTTTTCATGATTTAACACTGGAAATTAACACTATGGCTTGTTGTTGGATGCAGCATCTACCTGTGTATTTTCTGCAGTTCTTCAAAGGTCTGTTTTACTCCATGTCCACCTATGTAATTGGTGGCTTAGGTATAATATCTGACAGTCATAAATCCAGCTTCCGCTAATTCAGGTGGGTCTGAAAGCCTAGAACACCCAAGAAATAAAAATACATGCAGTATGGTGCTATCTATGACATGCTGTTTCAGTCATAGTTTTCATATTGGGTAATAAATTGAATTCCCTATTTTTAATATCATTAATGACCCTTCTCATAATTGTGCCTGAAGGTGTACCACTCTAAGATTTTATCCCTCTTTTTTTTCAGAACACTAATGGCAGGAATTCTTCCATTTGGTGCTATGTTCATTGAGCTTTTCTTCATTTTCACTGTAAGTAGTTTCCATCATATTACAAAAGAACAGTGATCTCTAATCCTGAACTGATTTAATATTGTGTGTGTGGACAGAATCCTTGTTGCAATCTGATTCTTTAGATTTTTTTCATTTACATCCCTGAATTAAATGGAAAAAAATATATATATATAGGCTATTTAGCAGAAATTTTCAATGTCGGTAATATATGAAAGAATAAAAGAAACAAATCATTTTCTGTACAGTATTGCAGACTGTGAGATTTTAAGTTCCATAGCAGACATTATTACCTAAGAAAGTCTTGTTTTGTTACCTATTATAACTGTCACTCTTTGTTCCAGGCAATCTGGGAGAACCAGTTTTATTACCTGTTTGGATTCCTCTTCCTGGTGTTCATGATCCTTATTGTCTCTGTATCACAGATCGCCATTGTTATGGTCTACTTTCAGCTCTGTGGAGAGGTCAGTTCAAAACAACAATACATTGTTGGGCTTTTAAAATAGTATACATGGGCCAACATATAGGTTGATCTCATGGAAATGACAGTTTAGGGAAATACCTGTTGGCTCAACATCATCTGTCTTCCTATGTCCATTTATAGTAGTATTTCATAGTTTCTTACTTCAGATCGTGGAACAAGTATATGTATTGTAAAGGCATTTTGCAATAATTTTGTTCTTGTGGTATATGTGTGATAAGACCAAATTTGAGGAGTAATTTCTGAGCAAATTTGCAAAGAAAAAAATTTGTTTATCCTTCCAAAGTGCAAAGTGGAATAAATAGGTGCTGTAAAAGGTGGGAGCTGGCAGTGGGCTGTTGTTTAAATGTACCCGGGATATTTAAGGCATGTGTAAACCTGATCTTGGACAGGTACGTTTTAGGTTCCCTGCTCATTGCTTTGTGGGGTCCTTGGGACAGTATTAAGCAGTCAGTAACGCTGTTGTGTCTGTATTGACAACTGCCTTCCACAAGTGTAGTGTTCATGTGGTTACATCATATTCAGGAAATTTTGTAATTAACATGCCTATGTTCAGAGGTTTTTCCCTGGCACTCTGGTTTTTTCCATCTGTAACTGTGATAGCCATGGTATAAGTATTAAATTTTTGAGTTTAGCGCTGAACAACATTAAGGCATGTAAAAATGTAAAACTAGCTTTTGGGAAAAAATGCAATTGTTAACATACAAGTACTTGAGAGACTTGGTCATGGGACTGATTTTTCGTTTTGGGGGAATTAAAGCTTTCTATCGTCAGGCCCTGGCTTGCCCTATGCATATTAATGCTCAGTGATGGCCATTTTTTTGATACGTCGTATTTGATGTTATTGTAGGATTACCATTGGTGGTGGCGATCATTCATTGTTTCTGGGGGATCAGCCCTCTATGTATTTGCCTACTCAATATTTTATTTTGTAACAAAGGTGAGTAGAATAATTTGACAGTTTACTAAAATAACGTGACATACTACTTTTTTCTGTATGAATACAAGTGATAGCATCATCATCACAATGTTTCTGACAGTGTAAAACAACAAAATGAATACCATACATAAAACAGTAGATGTATTTAGTAAGAGTACTAGCATCCCAGTGAACAGAATTCTTGTGTAAAACTGTTTTTTTACTCTAACCTCACTTTATACTTTAGAAGTAACAGATTATAGGCATAAGTCAATCAAATATTGTGCATGTCTTACATGTGTATGTCTCTTTATGTTTACAGTTGGAGATAACAGAGTTCATTCCAATGCTTTTGTACTTCGGGTACACATTTGTGATGGTGTTCACCTTCTGGCTTCTCACTGGAACTATAGGATTCTATGCTGCTTATGTTTTCGTGCGGAAAATTTATGCTGCTATTAAGATAGATTAACTGTTGAAAGAACTTGAGGAATAAAGAAAAGCATAATGGAGGGGATAAGTAGAAGTGATTTAGGGATATGGCATTGTTTAAAAAGCCGTGGAGAGAGCGAAAAAATTACATGACCGGAGTTCTTGTTCAACTCCCAAAATCTAGATATTAATGTGGCTATTTTTTTTTTTTTTATTAAAAATTTTGCCTCTATAGTGTCCAGCTTCATTCTTCAGTTAACGGTTTTGGAGGATCTATACGGATGCTTATTACAAAGAAACCTTACTGCATGATAGTTCAGAGGAACCCTTATTTCATTTGCATTTCTACCATTGCTGGGACAAAGCATTTGATACACTCAAGGTCTCTGTGTATATGATAGGATATACATAAAACCTTTATTTAAGTTGTATATAGAAATAGGGCTATAAATAGTTATTGACAAACATGTATTCATATATTTAATACTGTATCATATCTTTTCTTCACATCCTAGTATTGCTCATTTACAATGCCAATTTCATTTTAGTTGAATTTTGATTTTGTCTTGTGTTTTATTAATTTTAATACAGATTTTGTGTAACAGTTATTGAAAATGATAAGTTTGAGTTCATTGTAGCAGAATTGCAAACAGAGACATCGGAACTACATGTATATCCCTGGTATATGACATGAACAGAGGGTAAATCTCTACATACAGTAAAGAAAATGATCCTAAACCAACCACACTTACCTTCTGAACAATATTTTCCAGTGGTATTGGATGCTGAAAGGTGCAAAAATATGGAACTACGTGAATAGATTTTTCTAAACAGATTATTACTATTCCATGATAAAGGATAGTGTAGGAGTCCTGTCATTTTGCCATTCCAGCACTGCTTCTGGTGTGTTGTAACTCAAAACTTAATGGGAAATTTACGTTTCACTGTACCATTAATAAATGCTTTTCATATGGTAAAGGTATAAGGCAGTATGAATGTAGTATTACAGTAATTTCTGACTACGTATTCTATTTAGATTGTAGGTGGATCAGTCATACAGTATAAATGCATTTGAAGGGTTTTTTGAGATGTCTGTTTAACATATGTATGTAAATAATGGCTTCTTATTACTAAACTCTGTGAAAACATGATTGCTTAGTAAACATGTAGTGTTTAACTAAAGACGAAGGCATTCACATGACCTAGTCTTGAATAATGTAATCAAATCAATCTAGTTCGTTCGTTATTTTTTTTTTTTTTTTTTTATCAGAAATGGACAAACTTGGAACAAGTGCATGATTTACAGCAGTGAATATCATGTCTTGGTATCTAACATGGCCGTTTGTCTGTTGTCGGCCGGCAGTATTTGTTTTTTTGTTTTTTTAAATCATTGTTTTCGTAAGACTCTATAATTGATTACCTATGTTCATGCACATCTGGACATTTGAATGGAGATAATCAACCTGGTACTGTTCATAGCACTGTGGTGATTCAGGAAGTCATTGTTGGCATTTCCTGTCACTGCAGTGATCTGAAAGTCTCGACATTTACTGGTCTACCTATCTCCACAAGTGCTCAGCTTGTTGTAAGGACCAAATTTCTTAGTGGTAAACTATTCATTAAATGAAATCAATACAATAAATATATGGTAAGGAAGTGCATCAGGCAAAAAAATTTCATTCTACGTCACCTCACAGACACATGTCTGGCTGTTTTGCAGAATGATATAAACTTGTCTGGCTGTTTTTTTGTTTTTTTTTTCTTTTTCGCTTTCTTTAAAAATTGTCCACTTGATGTGCCCAGAGTCCTATTTTGAATCATCCATTACATTCAAGATCGTTATTTAGTTGTTTTTTGTGAGATTCAAGTTTTCAAAATATTGGCTGTCCCAAGTAGCGATATTTTGATTTAGAGTAGTTGTAAGGATGGGAGAATCCCTGGAATGAAGTAAGAAAATTGCAGCAGTATTTTTGTTTATATCAGATGCCACTTCATAGGTATTCACGTTGAGAGGTACTTGTAACATAGAACAAATTTAGTTCAATAAGATCTGCATATGGCTTGAGCGGCCTCGTGGCCAAAATGGTTTGTGTGCTGACGTTCAAGCCCAGCTGCTGTTGGTTTCCACTGTTCGTACTTGGGAGTGTCTGGCAGCAATCAGCGGATGGTCATTTCCTCCCACCGTAATGTCGTGTAAGTGAAATATTTCCGAGAAGGGCCTGAAACGACAGTCAGGTAAAAATATTGCATAGATGAATGTTGGCAAGGTATATGGAAATGTTCCAGGCTACGACTGTATAGGTTACAAACCTCAGGGTTAAGGTCATATATCTGGAAAATCTTAATGATGGTGATAGCATATTATTCATAAGTTTGTAATGGTTTTAGGTGAGTTATTATTGGGTCGACATGATTCAGTATAAACCCTAAAGTGATAACTGCTGTCAGAGCCTGTCGTTGAGCCAGAAAAATAGGCCTGATATTAAGAAGTTATCCTATGAATGGCTAAAGACACATATTCTTCATCTTTGGGCTAAATGAACTTGCTAGTAATTTTTTTTTCCTTATTGTTATAAGAGGGTTCTTGTGTTTTTTAAGTTAAATTATTGTCTTTGTTCTATTACATATTTATACTTGGGGTGCATATATTTACATGCTGTGTAACTATATGGATGGGAAAGGAAGGGTTCATTCTCTAATACGTTTACCAACTGCGTCTGGCAAGAAGTACTCAGAATGTTGCATGTACATGTATGTCTCATGTGCCATCTAAAGAAATGATTCCCAGTGGCATGTTATACTGATCGACCATCAGTCAATTACTGATTAATGTATTATAATTGGATGTGATACAAATGTGTACATACGAAATTTTTGTAAAGAGCACATACCATCTGATGCGAGTTACATCTTGAGCGAAACGCTTTGTATTTTTGTTAGTTGTTACGTACATGTAGTTGATATATGTGGCCATTTGAACATTGTCAGCTCCTTGTCAAGAAATTTCAGCAGGTGAACGATATTTGTTGTTAATGATATAAATAATGAGAAACACAATATATATTGTTAACAAGCACTTTAGTGAAACAACTTTTATTCTGCATAACTTGTGTACAAGCTAAAAATTTCGGAACAGCTCATAATGTGCGTGCAGAAGTGTTGAATTTTAGGGCAATTGTTGTCACTGTTTCGTTAGGTGTAACCTCTGAAGGAAAAGTAGTAATGACCGCATGGATGCATGTATTAAGATTAAGTGTATCATACAAGGATGATCTTCTTTGTCTTCCCAAAAAGCATAACCCTGATGAGATAGTTTCAGTTATAGGAACGGCCATGTAGTGAATGGGTTCTTGCCAGTGGTTCAACTGGGTAAATGCTCCATTCAAATCCATATGTACGGCCCAGAGACTGAAGACATACGTTTTTAAATGCATTAAATTATACTTGCCAAAACTGAAAATTAAAGCAGTTGAATTGGCTTGAAATAAAACCTCAACCAAGTCACATTGTTCCCATATACAGGAGAAGGAAACCCGTTCGACAAAGGGGAAAGGAAATAGACATGGAATATACGTGCACTACATAGAAAAAGAAATCTTTAATTCACACTACTTTTAATTTGTAATTAGGTAATATCAGTGTGTTTCAGCATCGGCAAACAATCCATCAAGGTGATACAAGACACCGGCTGTGATAGTAGATTTATGCATGCCTGTTTGGACAAACGTCTGAGAAAGTTTGGCAGTTGTCCGAAATAAGATGGGCTACAGTCGAGATATCCATCTTATAACGAGATTTATACAATAGCCCTGCACCTGCACTAAGCATTAGACATATGTATATAGCCATCACCATGATAAAATGTTAATACGATCGAGAAATGCATGTCCGGCCATAATTGGTTCAGTTCTGTATGATACATGTAAAATAAAATCCTGCTTATCGACGTGAATTTCCTTATAAGTGTATATAATTAAAGGGTACTTAGTAAAATAAATCAGTTATAGTGAAGTTCATATGCCATTTATCTCCAAGATCAATACTTTTTATTAGTAACAGTTTGGAGTGGATTTTTTTGGCATGCATGTCGGCGCAAATCATGTTCTTTCATACCGATGTGCTCTGACTTATTTAAATTGTGACATTTCGAACAGTTGAGGTTTTTGGCTTTTACTGCTATATAGCTTTACATTGACTCACCTTTCATTGTCAACATTTTATGTGTGCAGGATTTAGTTGGCAGTATTACATAATATCATAACTTCTGGCTAAGATTTTTGCACTTGTTGATAAATGTCATATTCTGTATATAGTGTGGGAACTACAATAAAGCTATTTGTCTACAAATCCCCTCTTTGCTGTTGATATATTTTTTTCATTGGTGTTTTATACTCTACTCAATATAATTTCACTACCATGTTGCCAGAAGACTTTCCCCCGCGAGACCGAATAGAAAGAAGGCCATGCAGCCTGAGTTGGACTTGAACACATGGTAGCCACACTGGAGAGAAGCTCCTAAAATATTGTGCTGATCTAGCACGCTAACTACTCGACCAGAGAGATCCCATTTTCGTCTGAGTTTGGTGTATAGTTGAAACCTGTTATATGAAAGAAACCAAAGGAAGATAATATCATTCATTTACGCCTTAATGGCATTGAGCTGCCCATTTCACAATCCCATGCATATGATGGAAACACCATTCACAACTATGTGGCAGTTAACAGCATATAAAGTTACATATGCCCTCTGTTTATATTCAAGCACGTAGATATACGTTTGTGCTCATGTACCCCCAGCATTGTGATAGTCAATTTTGAAACATTTATATATATATATCCACTTCAGTTAATACAGGCATACAGTACGTGCGCAAACGTCGGCTTCATTGAATAGCCATTCGCTTCTCGACATCTATATCTATGCAACTAGGTTCCGATACAGCTCTAACTGTATCGCCAGAGTGTGGGCATTCTGTGAATCTGTGAGAGCAATTAGGAAAGTCTGTCAGTTTCCAGGTGTATGCAGGACTTGCATGTGATTTGCAGGATGAACATTTACCACTTTTCATCGTTTTCATTCAGTCAATTATCGTTTGAACTTTAATACTTTCTTTAATCGTCGTTAGTTTCAGTTAACATTTTGTCCTTTTTTTTTGTTTCGTCATGCGGATTGTTGTGTAAACATGGTAAATGGTGAAACTCTTGATCAATACAAAGAGACATTGTGGAACTTCCAACGGTGGTGTTACTCAGATTGTAAAGCTATGAAGCTGCAAGTCAACAGAATGTAAAGAAAATCTAAGCTTCAAGTGCGACATTCGTATACCATTCCTAAACCATGCACTGTCGATATTCTCAGTATGGGATCGAATTAGAGTTTCAGATTTGTCGGTGCAATCATTTCTAGGTCGAATACAAAAACATGTATAATCGGTGTCTTAGTAGTGCTTTGGTACTGAAGCTGTTCATAAAAACACGTTGAGCGGAATTAGATACAGCTTTGACAGATACAACTCAAAACCAGAGGTCTTGAACGTTTTGTCCATATATGCCGTCACTCGTACATACTCGACATACTTGTTACGTTTAATGAAAAAAATTGTGACATGCACATACTGGGAACATCACATTTTCAGGGGGGATACAAAAGGCAACTTTTTATGCAAAACAATGAAGAGAAATGTCCGCAGAACTCAAAACTGGAAGCAGTTCTACACGCACATCAACCATGGGATAAAGAATGTGACTTAGAGATCATATTTGAAGAAGTATATAAAACCTGAACATGGACAAGAAGTAAAACTGACAAAAGTCTGATGCTGAACCATTCAAACCTGTAAACACTATGTTCATAAACACTTTGCAGTGAACAGTCCAGTGAATGACAAGCAATAGCAAACCCATCTTGTTATGAATCTTTTGTACATATGCTCCATAAACAGGAATTTCAGTTGAAAATCTAGTTATGTCTTCCAGACATCAGACAGACCGAAGTTATGAAACTCCAACGATGCCATCAAGACGTCAGATATTCGTTACTCATCGTTGCCAATGTTTAATTGATATAAACGCTGGACGCTCAATGATGTCATTGCCTGGAGTGGATCACAGTTAGGACAAGCGTCCCTTATACAGTTCTTGTTTCATGTAATCCAGCTCATGCTCGTACAGCGACCACTCCCTACGTCGACCCCCCCCCCCCCCACCCCCCGCCAATGGTCACACTGTAGTCAGTAGCCATGTCCAACTTACCAAAATATTTTACCCACAGAATTACGTGGGTTTTGAAAGCATCTCACTCTAAAGTTGCTAACATTTTAATGTCAAAGAAAAGATTGGTCAGAATTCAAACCTGTTTTCAAAGAGCTTGCAGGGCGACGTTATCTAAAGCGAACTTCTCTTGCTCTCTTGAAACGGTCAACTAATTTTGACACTGAACAAAGAATCAAGTTGATATGCATAATCAAACCAAGGCCCTTTGCTATCATGTGGAGAAAACTCGAATCAAACGATGATGCAGTTGGTGATGAAGTTAAAGCAACCTAGAAAGAAAACCAATGAAAATTGGAGCATTAAGCAATTTTACAGCGAAAGATGATGACAGCGTCATTAGATTTCTTCCAAAAACACATCAGGTCTGAATAGTAAGCGCAGTGACCAAATCACAGTTCGGCAAGTTATCCGGGAAAACAGTATTCAAATAAAATTCTCAAAAGAAAATTAAATTTTATTAATAAAATTATCATCTGTAATCTCCCTTTTGTGATGTAGGTCCACGAGGCCCGCATTCGAACGGTGTCAATCCACTCAGCACCTTTCTTTTCATTCCTAGATTTTGTCTCACGAAGCTAGATACTGTTTAAGTGTATTAAAATCGAGATCGCCTACGTGTCCATAACAGGCATGTTCTGTCGTCGGAAATATGAATAATGATACTACGCTTATTCAAGACATGCAAGCTAACGTGATAGGATGTATAGTAACTATGCAAGAAACAAAGACAGTATCATAAAATACTGTTTACATTTAGCGACTTGTAGCTTTGTTACAGGAACCATCGGACTCACTCTAACATGCAGGGAAGCACCTCTGCCTTGACTTAGGGAATTTGCATCAAGTAGCCTAGCACTTTGATTTGGAATCACGTATTCTCTAATCCCAATACATCGCTGGGGGTGGTAGAAGATTACTTCAGTCCACCTTCAGTTTCTCACCATTCACCGTGGAATGACTGCAGTAACCTTACACAGCTTTGCGGCCATGGAAATTTGCTTCTCTCAATGTTGACATAAAAAGTATATTCTGTGGTTGGAAAGTTTTAGTTTCTTGTTTTTTATTTGTCGAAAATATCAAATGTTGCCTCCTTCACGTCGTATTTGGTATCCGGAGCCTAGAACAGGCGACAAATAAAAATTCTTCGACTTTTGCCAATGTTTAAATGCGAACACGGGGACGTTATCCGTCACGAGAAGTTCCAACCATTACCCAAACATGGCTTTGTTCGAAAATATACGATTCATGTTATGAGGCGTATGTGGTGGGAGTAAGACGTGTTTTGCTGGGCTCCGGGTGTACGGGCGAACTTGTATGACAACTGTCTACTGAGGCAGTGACTGCACGCCCTTCCCGTGCTGGTGTAGTCCCGTCAGAACGCCACACCTTTATACAGCAGTACTGCGTATACATGTAGGCCTACCCTGCCTGACACGTATCACAGCTACAAGGACGCTTTCTAAGTATACCTGTGGTTTGATTTGTTTGTAGAGAAATATCAACTCTCTTTATTTGTTTTTACAAACCACGCTGTGATTACGTCGGATATGCCGCCAAAAAAGCAAAGTAAAGCAACCTCACCCGAAAAGCAAAGCACCGTGCCTGTGTGTGCGGAATCTGCCGAACCTGCACAGTTCTCCCAGGAGAAACTGAATGAATTTATGGAGTTCATGCGTAAATCGGTGAGTGACTTACAGTATGCTACAGATAGAATGGAACGAAAAAGTGACAGCTTTTTGGAGCGACTTGTGTCACTTGAAAAGAAACAGAATGAGATCCTTGACAGTGTAAAATTCAACGACAAAGAAGTGGAAGAACTAAAAGCTGAACAGAAAGTGTTGTGTGAAAAAACAGCTGATATCAAAGTAAAACTTGCATGTGTTGAAGCCGAAAATCAGATACTTAAAGACAAGCTCCTCAACCAAGAACGCTATAGCCGATCTTTCAACCTTAGGTTTGGTGGAATTTGTGAAACGGAGGGCGAAAATACTCAGGAAATTTTAAAACAGTTGATTACGAAAGACCTAAAACTTAACAATATTACTATTGAAAACTGTCATAGAACTGGCGTACAAAGAGATGGACAAACGCGACATATTTTGGCCAAATTCCTTATGAGACCCGAAAGACGTGCGGTATTCTCAGAAGCCCGTCGTCTGTCCGAAAAAATCTCGTGGTTTGTAACCGAAGATCTCACCCCGGAAGACAGACAAACGAAAAACCTTTTTCGTGATTACATGAAAAAGGCATTTGCTGATGGGAAAAGGGTGCGGTTCAACAGGGGGAAGTTATTTGTTAACGGCGCAGAGATCAAACCCTCTGACATTTAACTAGTTACAGTTCTCATGTGCACATAAGAAAAATATAGTGTACTTTGACTCATGTCAGTTGAGTGCTGTTTGAAGATAAAACCAAAGACAGTTTCCCACCCGAAATTCTAATTTACTTGTCTTGAACATAATTATATAATCAATGAAAAACATTCTGCCGTACGAAAGTTCAAATTACCCGTCTATAAAATTGTGCAGTTCAAACATTATATTAGGACTACAAACAACTTACTTAGTGCAGTAAATCACCCGAGTCCAGTGAGAGGAAAATCTAGCTCTCAGTATTGTGCGTATAAATATGTACATATCGCGGCCATGTGAAAAGCTTACGCTTTCTCATTGTGCTATGTGTATATATTCCTGTGCCTTATCTATTTGTCTTAAACTTTGTTTTTTGTTTACTTTTGGAATGTTCTTTTGTTTTAGTTTATTTTCTTTGATATTGATGAGGAACTTAACTATAAAAGTATTCATGTTTTTACATCTAAGCTACACAGTAAAACAAATGCCCAAGCCAACACCAGAATTTTTCACTAGACCAGTCTTTCAATACCAATCTATTATTAATTATCATGCTTGCCAATACATCTTCTCAGAAAGAGCAATATTATTATTTATGACTTTAAAAAAGCTACAAAATATGTTGTCACAAGATGCCCTATTACACAGTTTACTGATAATAGTGTTCAACGCTTACTCGAGCACCCAAAACCGCATTATGCAGTATTTGCGTACCCGCGGTGCCTTATTCACACCCGGATACTCAAGTCTATGGTTGTCTTGTGTACGTGCCCTGGTCTACCTTACTCTCAAGTTTATCTCTGCCAATAACTTCCATATTCTACACAGCCCCGGATATTATACTTACATCCAAATTTCTTTCATACTGCTTAATGGATGACACAATTGAAGCGATGCCTTTCTTCGACTGTGAGGATTTGGTATCGGGTACTGACAATACGTCGCTATTGCCCGGGTTTGAGCAGCTGTGCTTCAACCCGCTTGATTTGAATACTCCCGGTGAAAACAGCTACATTACCGATGATGTGGATGCGGAAATATCACATTGGTCAAGCATAAATAATCATCAGTCAAACTATCACCATATCAATACCCTCAAACCTCATCTTTCATCCTCTGACGTATACGACTACAACACCATATCATGTCTTCATTTAAATGCTAGAAGCATTAAGAGTCACTACACTGAGATCCTGTCGATGATAAATGCCATTGATTTTGAATTTTCGTTTATAGGTATCTCAGAAACATGGCTGGATCCTTCTGTTGAATTTTTATTTGACGTCCCAGGATACAAACCATTTTACTTCTCCAGAGACGCCCGCAGAGGAGGTGGAGTGGCTCTGTTTGTAAACAACCGTTTTACGTCGTGTACTTTACGGGAAGATCTGTCAAACCATAACACTTGTGATGGCCAGGAAAGCATTTTTGTGGAAGTTACAGATCATTCAGCTAAGTATATTATAGGTCTTATCTACCGACCTCCTGGAAAAAGCGTCTCTGATTTTAATTCTTTTCTCCAGTCAACATTCAATATCCTTAAACCGGAAACCAAAAATTGTATACTAATGGGAGACTTCAACATAGATTTATTTAATAGCAGTAACCACACATCTACTAATGAATTTATTGACTTAATGAAATCTAACTATTTTTTCCCAAAAATAACCAAACCGACAAGAGTAACCGCCTATTCTGCAACACTTATTGACAACATTTTTACAAACTTTTGCCATGAAAACTCATTATCTGGCGTAATACTTTCTGATTTGTCTGATCACTTCCCAATTTTTCATATTCAGCGCAACAGATACACAAAGAAGAGAGACACAATCCAGAAATGCGTTCGCATAATTACTCCAGAGAGGAGAAGTTTATTTAACGACAAAGTGGCCAGCATAGATTGGTCGGATATATATAGGTTGCATGACGCCAATGTAGCGATGGAACAATTTAATGACAAAATTACCTCCCTTTATGTCGAGTGCTTTCCCCTTACACACCAAAGTAAAGCACGAATGAAACCCAGGAAACCATGGGTAAGTTCATGTTTATTGAACTCAGTGTACGAAAAAAACCGCTTGTATCGGTTACATCTGCAATCTAATGATCCTGCAATCACGCAGCAGTATAAACATTATAGAAATAAGTTGAATCATGTTATTAGAAACTCAAAGCAAACCTATTACAAAAATAAATTTGATGAGCAATAAAACAATATAAAAGGCTCATGGAAACTAATAAACCAACTCTTAAATAAGGATGTAAACAAATCTCTACCCGACAGTTTTGAAATAAATGGTCAAATCGAAACAAATCCAATATTAATTTCAGATAGTTTCAATGAATACTTTGCAACCGTAGCTACTAATCTTGCTGATCAAGTTCCTCCCACTAATGAAGATTTTAAACAGTATCTACCGAACGATATTCACACAGAGTTTAACCTTACGTCATGTACTCCAGTTGAAATCTCTAAAATTGCTCTTGAATCAAAAAACTCATCCCCCGGTATTGACGACCTCCGCTTATCTACACTTAAACCATCTCTTCCTATTATATCACATCCGTTAGCTCATATCTTTAATCTTTCACTTAGAAACGGCACTGTTCCAACATCTCTGAAAAAATAAAAAATAACACCAATCTATAAATCTGGTAATGTAAACCTGATCTCAAATTATCGACCAATATCAGTCCTTCCGTGCATTAGTAAACTTTTAGAGAAACTTGTTTCTATTAGGCTTACTGCTTATCTAGAGAATAATAACTTGATCTGTAATGACCAATTTGGATTCCGCGCAAACCACTCTACCTCCTATGCACTAGAAGTTTTATATAGACGGCTGGCAACTGCAAAAGAAAATAGGCAATTTAGTATCGCTGCCTTTCTCGACCTGTCAAAGGCTTTCGACACCGTTGATCACAATATACTACTTACTAAATTAAATTATTACGGTATTCGTGGAACCGCCAATGCCTGGTTTGCTAGCTATTTATCCTCCAGGTCACAGTGTTTAAATTACAATGGAACTATCTCTAGCCCTAGATTAGTAAATATAGGAGTTCCACAGGGCTCAATTTTAGGTCCTCTGCTATTTTTGGTCTATGTAAATGATATACATTCTGCAGTTACAAATTCTCACATCACCTTATTTGCTGACGACACAAGCGTGGTAGCGTCCGGATCAGATCCAGCCAGTGTTGCAATAAATATCCAAAACGATCTGACAGCATTATCAACATGGTTAATTTGCAACCGACTTACTCTCAATGTAAATAAAACAAAATACATGTTTATCCCTCCTCTGCGGTCATCATCATCATCATTTTTACCTCATTTAAACATATCTGGATCAGAAATAGAACGTGTGAAGCAATTCAAATTCCTTGGGGTCATTATTAATGAAAAACTAGACTGGACATCACACATAAATATATTGTCGTCTAAACTATCTCGAAACATTGGAGTTGTGTATCACCTTAAATCCTGTTTAAATAGAGAAACTCTAAAACGCCTCTACTCATGTCTGTTTTATTCCTACATCTCTTATTGTTTTATTGTCTGGGGCAATACGTACCCCACCCATTTGAAACCTCTGTTTATTCTTCAGAAACGCTTTCTCCGCCTGATAACATCCAGCCCCAGAATGTTCCCTTCATCTCCTCTATTTACAAGGCTCGATATAATACCAATCACAAAATTAAATGACTACCTAATCCAATTATTCGTTCATAAATCATTATATCAACCTTTCATAATTCCCAATCTACTAAAATCTTACTACACCAGAGTCGAACAATCGCATAGTTACCCTACACGTCATTCAAACATCAATTTATACAAGCCATTTTATACTTCTAACGTATCTTACTATTCTCTGCAAATCAAAGGGCCTCGAATTTGGAACGCATTGGCTATTGACTTAAAAATGTGTTCCTCACATTCTCTTTTCAAACGGCGTTTAAAGTCCCTTCACTCTACTGGTTAATGGTGCAACTTTTGAGTCGGGTACGTCACAATGCTGTCAACGACATTACATTATGTGTGTGTGTTGAGGGTGCTACTGGTGAGCAATGTATTCTTATCTTAAAAATTAGCATAATGTCAATAGACGTGAAATCGGGAATCATCTGTTGCTCTGAGATTAATGATATGATTGCGCATAATTTAGTGCTATGTAAACGGGTACTGGTAATCTTGTGCATGTCTACAAGTGTGTATATAATCAATTATGTTCCTATATCCTCTATTCACCAAAAGTATATCTCCTGCCACCAATGAATTTATGACTATTTAGGGATAGAACAAGCCCTTCGGGGTTTTATTCCCGCCATTTACTTTGACATCTATCCTTTTCCAACCTGCTATTTTGTATTATGGTGAATAAATATTCTATTCTATTCTATTCTATTCTATTCTATTCTATACGACAGAACTAGGCAGACAACATGTGTCTCTGTAATGGACTAAGGCTCTAATCCGCACTTGATACCTTTTGGCCCCTGAAGAATAATGCTGGTATCCGTTTATGATCTCGGTTCAAACTGGTCAGAATGCCTCTTCCTGTTGACGAGGTTGTCTTAATAGATATAAAATTTCCACCGACGATGAACTCGCATTCCTGTCAGGATTAGGATGGATTCATGCAAAGAGGAGCAGTCAACAATTTCCAGTGATGACGAACAGACGTCATGAATGTTCTAGGCGGATGAATAAAATCAGTTTCCAGATCGTGTACCAGTTTAGTATATATGGTGTCGATAATCAAATATTTATCTCAGTTGCGCTTTGATTGCAGCTGTTAATATTTACAAAATGGCGATCATTCTCAGTTCAGCATACCGCCCTCTAGCCATGTGGTACCACAAAATACCTGAACAAAAATGTCTCAGACGAATGTGCCTGCATTTATCATCAAAGTATTTACAATAAATAGGTTTTCCTAAACTCTAAATAAGAGCTTTTCCTTCAATCAGTACATGTACATGTACAATCATATTCTGAAAACTCGACTTTGCTCCAAGAAGATTTGCCTGGATGTCGTCAGTGGTGACATTCCCGAAAACACGAACACCAAAGCGCCTGAACCGTTTTATCCTTTCGAACTCTCGATGGGAGACCATCCATTCTGCATGATATGGAGTTATCACAGAAACATCTGATACGATAAACGCCTCTCCGCAATGATAACAATGTATCATGCGTTGAACCCTGTTGCTTGATGTGTTCGTAGACACTTTACCATAGTAACATCTGACCAAGAGCTGCGAGATGCAACTTCCAAGTCTCCTCTGTGAGTGTCAGGAGAATATCTATGAATTCCATGCATGCCCACCAGTTAGAGTAATTTGAATCTTCTTTGAACAGGGCACCTATCTAACGATTGTTATTGAATTTGAGGTGTTTCCAGATCTTCTACGAGCTGCAGTGGAAACACGCTAATGAAGCTATGGACCTTTGGAAAACAGTTGTAACAGAGGGTAAGGTTCCAGCTTTAATGCAGATGTCTTTGACACCACTGTTTTGCCATTGTCATATCAAGTTAAATCTAATATGCAAGTGATCATCATTACAGTTAATGGTGCACATCAACAGATTGGTCCATGTCAGTTATTTGGTCCTGCAGTACAAAGGTTCGTCTCCTGTACCCAGGATTGATCAAGTGCATCTGGCTACAACGTTTTGGAATTTCATAAAACAGATTGAATGTTATCACTGTATTGTTGCAATCAGCCGGAACAGGAAGTAATGGCATCAGACGTTACTTGTGTGCAACCACGAAGTGGTTGATCTTAAAGTTGATCCAATTTTTCTACATCAACATTGGCATTCTCATGGGGTCTTTGACTCCAGTTGAAATAGTTTTTGGACAAAGGATGAGTCAGGCGTTCTGTCTGTGAATTCCTCCGTTAGGATGAATCGTCCGGTAGAATTCCCAAGTGTGTGTGTACTGGTGATCCAAGCTGCCGAAATAGACATTGTGGCGCGTGAAAAGTATTCCAATATCTCCTCCAGCACATCTCTTTGATCAGATGATCCTAAGACAATACGACTAGGTTCATAAGGCCCAGTTGCACCACGGAAGTATCTGTTATCACACTGCTCGCATTTTGGAGAATACTGATGCCAACAGTTGTGTTATTTTATCTTTTCTATTCTGTCTGAAATATCTTATCTTTCCTTTTGAAAATTATATTCGTTTTCTGTCACAAAAACCCATCTTATATATTAGGTGGAGTGTTAGAAAATAAACATTGTTAAAAAGAGGATTAAGTAGTACTTTTGACCGCCATTTTGTTTTGCCGGTCAAAGTGAAATTGACACCCCTCTAGTGATGTGCTAAATGACCCATAGAACATCTCTAGCTAGCTGGTTTGTTTGTAAGAGAGAGATGCCAACAAACGACAAGATAGCCTCTGCTGGCTGGCTGATTATGTCTTTATATTTCTTTCAAAAAATAACGAATTGAGTTTGTCAAAAGTGAACTGCTGGGCCTATATATGTAAAGGCCAAATACATATATAGATGACTTACACTCTCGGTCATTCTGGGTCCAGTTCAACTTAGAACTTCATGGTACAGTGTAGACAAATTGAAAGACACAAAGTCTTTGGTCATAGAACCAGCATGGCAGCGAGTGCAAGTCAGACTGAATGTTTTTTCATAGTCGATAGAATCGCTCGTAATATATAAGACAATATATAACACAATCGGATTAATCTTGTAAAGATTTTACATGTGGGCTATATATAAAGTCATTCAGTGAATCAAATGTTGCTTTGTATGGATATTTTCAGTTCATTACTCTCCAAAGAATGTAAAGTGGATAAGTTTTAATATCTGAACTTGCATACAACACAATATAGGCTACAAGGCCTGATTGCAAATAAGAATAGTTACATAATGTGAAAATATTAGCCTAGTTTACATAACAGCCTATACACACCAGGTAGTGCAACAAGGAACGGTAACATAGTATTTTAATTTTATACATGAAAATATAGTTTTATATATATATATATATATAGTGATATATGAAGTGATATATATATATATATATCACTTCATATATCACTAAGTGCCCAAGGCAGTGGCAATTTGCACTTCAAATTTGCACATCCACCTTTTCTCAACGCTTATATCTTTCATATGACAGTATAAGTTATTGCTCGAAAATCAATACAAAACCAGATACACGGCTTTGAAAGTTTCGAAGCCACCTCACAGTTTCCACCTTACACTGTTTATCACTGAGACAGTTGGCAAGTCATATCGCTTTCCCGCCAATATATCGGCCAGCTTGATGATACTGCGCTATGCCCAGTGAGAAAGAGCAATCCCATCTCAGACTTAGCATGCTTTTTGTAAGAAATAAGGCAAAAAACATAGCCCGTGTAACAGGAAGTTTTTACTTGCACGTCTGAATCCACCACCTGCCATGCACAGACTGACTACTCTACTGATAGCTCGGTAGCTGTCAGAAAGCAAACAACTGGACCAGGGCACGTATAGATATCTGTCAATAACCATGGCCTGGTTACCGTATAGTAAAGAAGACAAGGTTTGCGCAAAAACAAAGCAAACTTTTAGAAATGCATGCACAACATACACTGGGTGAGTCAATGGCAATTGCAGCGGAAGGCAGATAATTAAGAGAACATACACATCGTAAATATTCTTCGTAGCCATCCATACACTGTATTACACTATATAGCATGTATATGTAAATGTGCCAAATGTGGTAAATCTGACTTCTGATATTATTTAAAAGCGCGCATGTCCTGTGTTTTTTCACACAGATCAACGATTTTCACCATACATACAGCACCTCTATAGTCCATTATACACAAGGATTTTCCACTTTACAGCTGTAAGAATTTTCTGTCACGAGACCTGTAAAAAACGGGGGAAATTGCGCTTTTTCGTATTTTGGTCGCAATTTGCGACAAACCTATACATCTCAGAAAGGAAATAAGACCAGAATCGTGATCAGGACGTCAAACTAAGTCAGATAGCATACATACAACATTGAAACACCCCCCCCCCCAAAAAAAAATCAGGTGATATAACTTCCGCTGTGTCAGCTAAAGCCTAATTTGCATAAACATTGCATTCTTTCTTCCAAATAGTCTCCATGGAACGCTTGAAACGCGTGATAAATTTCAAGTCAATCAGAGGTGGGGTTTTGAAGAAAATAACTGTTAAATGTTTTAACGTGAACCCAAAATAGCCGCCAGGTCACGTGACCGAGGACACCCAAATCTTTCTCGTCAGAATACATCTCCGGGTCTATCACCTACCTAAGTTTCCCGCATTTCTGTTTTGCCTTTTTAGCTGTAGAAGTGTTTCAATTTTGAAAAATGAAAAAATAGCGATTTTTTTTTTGGATTTGTACTACTTACGGTTTTCTGACGTCACTTCCAGCAGTGTAAAAGTTGTCTGCTTGTTTGTGATGATGTTAGGCATTAGGATTGCGTTTCTAGCTTCATTGGTTAATGAGATATACCCACTTCCAACTTTGATGCCGTCACTTGCGGTTTGTAACAATTGCATATTCGGAATCAGCGTCCAAAACTGCATTACACTGAAGTATTCGCTGGACATTCATCTGAAGAAGTGTAGAAATTATTAGCAAAAAACAAAAAATGGGGTCACATGACATATTCATCCTACAACGAGCTTGTACAATTTTCAACCAAGAAAGTTCTCGTTCTCAAGCTCAGCAAGCCTAGTCTTTGTTCAACTTGAGTTTAAATTTCAGCTCAGTGGAATCAGGCGTCCCTGAGAAGAAGATTTTTTAAGGTTTTCATCAAAATTCAAAATGACCGTCAAGTCACATGACAAAATCTCCTCAAACGCTACGATGCACAACTTCAAGTCATACAGACAAACATGTTAAAATTTCATAAACTTCTGACCAATTGTTTTCTCTAAAAACGCGTCACAGTTTTGGTGAGAATAATAATAATAAAAACAAATAATCCGAAGCCTGAATGGCTTGACCCCCCTAATAATCCAAACAGACAAAATAGGATTCAAGCTTGAATGGCTTGAATTTACCAGGTGGGTACTTAGCCACATGAGTATTTATCGCATCGATGTTTTCGGCGATGAACAGATTCACCATCGGGGAATAAGTTCCTATGGAAAC
The DNA here is from genome assembly GCA_016165875.1 of Acanthopleura granulata. NCBI lineage: Eukaryota > Metazoa > Mollusca > Polyplacophora > Chitonida > Chitonidae > Acanthopleura > Acanthopleura granulata. Next base: position 20,615,549 of record JABBOT010000004.1, read on the forward strand.
TGTTTCTCATGCCAACAATTTACTTAATGGATACTTCGCCAAATTGATATTTAACCTGGTGGCGGGCCTCCCTAAGGCCTCAACCAGGAGGCCACGACGCGTGATGCAGGATAACTGAGATGTCGCAGTTGAGAAAGTAACGCCCCCGTAGAGGAAATCGAGCGGATGTTACCACGATGCGTGACCTTCGATTGCCATAATAAAGGGGACCGTACTTCGCACATAAAACAGTTTCTCGCCTCTTATGCTGGAGAGCGTAGGAACATCTGACGCGACATCGTGTTTCCGGTTTGTCTAAAATGGCGTATCCCGAGGCCTCGTAAGAATTCCAGATTGAAAGGTAATTTATAAAGTTACCAAGCCCGTCATAAACATATGCCTACGCCTTAGCTTTGTATGGACCTTACTTACTTTGGTTATGCTTTTGTTTTTTTTTTCCTTTAAGTCCAGAGCCCACTTTCACGAAGCCCTCTGAACGTCATGAGCACTAGAATGTCATGGCGACGCAATGCCTACAGTGCTGGTTGCCGCGGTAGTTACGTGCTCGTTAAGAGGGCTCATGCCCAACTCTGAATGTCTCTCTTTATGGCCATACATTGAAAGATCTATCAGCAACCTGTGGACGGTTGTGGACGATACTTGGGAGCATAGCGGTTCAAATCCGGCCTTGCGGAGGAAATTTGCAGATTCCCACATCCTCACAGTTCTTTGGGCCTTAGCGGAAATACCCGATGACTCTTGTGCAGACCATTGTACAGTCTATAACGTTCGTTAATTAGCACCACCTGTGCCCCGTCAATATGGCGCTCAAGCCTGTGCGTCCCACAAAGTTGATGGTTTAACCCGAACACTCCAGCTTCCTCCACCAATGAAAATGATCGCCATCGCATAAATTAAATGTTCCTCAATTTTGCGTTAAATAATGATAAAGCGACTGCGTCCGATCTACATTAGACATTTTGCTTGGGGATCGATATGCCATGTGCACATTATGCCGGAGCAACAATTTGTCTTTTACGAGGTCTTCGAGGTCGATTTAGCGCTCAAGCAGAGCGCAATGAACCGTGAGCCTCTCACAATACGGTCGAGGTGAGCTGAAGTCCAGCTGATGGTGAATTTCTCTCTGATTATACGAGGAAAGTCTGCCTGCAACATATGGATGTTTGTGGGTTTTTGTGTGCGTGGTCTGCTTCCACTCACCATAATGCTGGCCGCCGTCGTATAAGTGAAGTATTCTTGAGTACGGCATAAAACACCAATCAAATAAAAAAAACACGTTGGAGACAGCATAAAAAATAGACTAGGTTAGCAATTTGGAAGAGAACATATCTATATTCTTGAAAACTAAGCTGGGAAGAATGAAACGAATTTCAGATGTAGTAAATGACATACTATTAACATGGACATTTACTAACTGGAGCACGGGAATCTAACTTATACATTGAATGGGTTTGATTTTTTTGACCCGTTGCTTATAAAAGTTGTGTATATCTATTAGATGTGGTGACAACACAGCATTTTGAGTAACTGTAGACTGTGAAGTCTAGAAAATAACATGACGGTTATTTTTTGAAAATTCTGCTTGTCCTGTAACTAGGGGGAGTGTAAGTTGTTACTTCTTCAACATTTACTGAAACAGAATAAAACCTTAGCTGAGGTAAGCTGACCCCGAGGCCGGTCTTCTTCGGTAACGTGTGACCATTTGCCAACTATCACACTGTGGTCGCTGCTCTGGTTTTAATCTCTATGCTGTATTGTCTTTTATATCTAACATATTAGACTGGGTCTGCATATATTACATATATTCCGATATCTGGCGTAAAGCGATGCTCTCCATACACCGGCTTCTAGGCTACATGTGCAGAGAACTAACTTTTACGAGCAAATTAATCGTAATGGGGTCTTAATATGTACAGGGATTGTTTGTTTCTTTTCTTGTTTTATGCTTTATTCACACAAAGTCATTGATCATCTTAAGCGGAAGTTATAGCGTGGCAGTGTTCACAATTAAACAGTTGTCAATGCTATGGAGTCTATATACATGATTGCTTGCTGCCAGTAATTATGAGTAAAACTGATAAATCACGAAAAACACTAATAGTTTTGATCGTAACAATATTAAATATAGCTGTCAGGGTCAGCAATGCCGGGATTCAAGCCAGTAGAACCTGCAAGGGCATGTCTGTAAGGTTCCTTTTGCCACATTGGCACATATACAGGAGATACGCAGGTGTTTGCCCTGGGAGATTTTCACGTTTATTTCTGCAACAGTTTTCATTCACGTTACTTTCAAATATGTCGCGAATTACGCTTTTTCGCAGTTCCATTGCAATTTGGGTGAGAGTTAGCATCGCAGGAAAGAATGAAGACAAGATGCAATGTGCAGCTTACAACATATGTCTGTAATAGTATGGGAAATATGGCAAATTGGCTCTTTGACAGGTTTGTGTCCTTATTAACACAGCTAAAAACATTTACATATGCACATAGTGCACACATAAGCCTGTGCGCTTACCAGTTTTAAGCTTTAAAGCTGTGTCGTTTGTCTCTCACTTGACTTTCAAGAGGTACCTTGCGCTTTTCACATTTAGCGACAATGATATACATCGGAGAGAAAAAGGAAGGCCAGATACGTCACTAGGCCAGATTCGTGATGTAAATGTCAAATTACGTCGCGCAGCATACTTGCAGTATATGTACAATCATCCTAAACAAGAATTCATTGTATATATCCATTATAGAGCAGAAAGATGAAAATTTGGCATAGTAAATCGGCCTTTTGTAAACTTTTGTAGCCCAGTACATCATTTTTAAGACACTTCCAGCACACATACAGCAAATACATAGAAATTTTCACCGAGCGATCTTGAGCTTTATAGCTCTGACCATCTTCTCTCACGTGACCTGCAAATATGGCGGAAATAGCGCTTTTTCGCACTTTGATCGCAATTTGCGCCAAAAGTATGCGTCATGGGAAGAAATAAGACCAGCTTCGTGATCACAGGCAACATTTGCTACATTTGCAAAATTTCAGGTCATTGGCAGTAAGGGTTCGGCAAAAAGTGCCTTTCAAAAGATTTCCTATCAACCCAACATGGCAGTTAGGTCACATGATCTAGGACACCAAACTGTTTACTCATGAAAAACAGTCCCCAGGCCTACTATGTTCCTAAATTTCTTTCGTTTCTGCCCTGCCATTTTAGGCCCAGAAGTTTTTCAATTTTGAAATTTGCCAAATTGGCGATTTTGGGGGCATGTACTACTTCCGGTTGGCCGACGTCATTTCCGGTTTGTAAAATTTGTCTCCATGCTTTGGGATGATGTTAGGCCTTAAGACTGCGGCTCTAGCTTCATTGGTTTTGGATATACCCACTTCCGGTTTTGATGACGTCACTGCCGGTTCCCAAAATTTGCATATCTGGACTCGGTGTTCAAGACTGCATCAGATAAAACAATTTCCGACACTAAACTTCTTTCAAAAAATATTTTGAACAAAAGAGTTTTTTGGTCACATGACATATTTACCCAATAGCGAGCTTCTAAAATTTTCCACCATTCAAACTTTCGTTTTCAAATTTGAACTGCACAGCTTTGAATATACTACATGGTAAGTTTGAGAACAATCTGTTAAAAATGGCTTGGAATTTAGATAGAGACTATGTTTTCCGCTTATACTGAAGCATCTGTGGTTTCCGTGTACATGTTGTGATCAACCTTTCCTCTTTTTAACGAAGTTTTCTTTATTTTACATAGGGGGGCCGCCAATAAAGTAAGTGCGCTCAAATTTTTGACAGTCGTCCCCCTTTACGAATCTTGTGCAATAGGCGCTAAGCCCAACACCTCCCTCCCCAGCCCGGTGAGTAGTGCGTTGAACCACCATTAGGTACCGAACTTTGACAACGGAGAAGTGCGGCCAGTACTTCATAAAGGCTGGTACCCACGGGCGAATGAACGGCTTTAATTTCTATCATTTGTGAACGTGTTAACAACAGGACATTTTAATGCCTGAAACAGTAAACAGCAGTTTGGACTAGTTTCTCTGGCTGATTTATGGTCGCCTGTATATCAGGGTTGGTTTTCACTTCCTTCCAAAGCTGTTGAAAATCGTCCTAGCACTGGTTTTTGTGTTGAACATGGGACCGTCTTTATGGCCTAGTGGTTAGAGAGTCCGCATCGGTGGCGGGAAATACAGGATCATTCCTGGGTTGGGTCATACGAAAGAATTTGAAAGTTCTACTAATTTTTCACCAATATTTCCACATTAAATACAGGTGTAGGACTACATATAACAATCAGAGGCTCGTTAGCAGCTAAAGGTATGTGTGGCGTCCCTTTTATTAAGCCGGTTCAATATGGTCCATAAAATCCACCATATGACCAAAATATTTGACAATATAATTTGGTGGGAAAAAAATGTAATAAAAAATCATTAAAGGATTATTTAGATACAGTTTTTCATGCACCGTTCACTCATTACAACTTCAGTGTTGAGTGGTCTTTCACTTTGTCAGTATGTGTTTCCCTAATGTCGGAAATAGCGCTTTTATCGCAAAAAACTTAAATCCAACACTACATAGGCCTAAGTATACTGAGGCCAAAAACTTCAGAGACTGGGCCCTGGGCATTTCCATACATGTGCTACTTTGTAACACACATGAATGCAAAATGATTCCAGAGTCCAATTTAACTTTACATGTAATTTTTATGCTGGTATTATGCTTGAACAGTATGGCCGTCGGTTTCAATCTGGTTACGGTCTGCTTGCAAATGCATTTGCAGTTACAGAAATACGCATATACCTATTTATATATATAAGGTGTATAACCTTGTTGGAATTACCGAAATTGATCCAGATATCTTTACATGACTAGAACCAAATGCCAGACCTAGCATTAATATCATGTATTTACTGGTATGAAGCTAAGTAAAAGTTGGAATGTAATGAAATTCAATCGTGAGACTGAAAGCCATTGTCAATGAGGACATTTATTTCATCGGGTTAAACAAATTCATGTGATGTTTTTCAAACATTTGCTGCATACCCGAGGTAAACATGAAACACAAATCTTCACAGTGAAGGGTAGGAAAACAGCAGAGAGTAAGTGATTTACAGAAATTTATACAAACAAAAATGAACAGTGATGCTTTTGTTCCATTAATGATAGAGATTGCTACAGTAGTTCTCTTGCTTCCCCCCACTTATACCGGACGCCGCCCAGGAAAAACCAGCGTACTGGAAACCTGTGCCTGTAACAAGTGCGACAAGTATGAGGATTTAGGATGTCAGGTTTGAAGCAAGAGAGAGTCCTATGATTAGAAAGTCTTTTTTACGGTCCTGATTTGGTTGGTCAATGTTCACTTCCCATGAGTCTCGTGTTTCCTCTTCTCTGCTTCAATCATCCCATGGGTTTTTATTTTCCTCTTCTCTGTTTGGATGGAAGTAACTAAACAAGTACTAAGGAATTTCAAACAAATTGGCTAAACAAGTAATAATCAATGACAATCAAAGTGGCTAAATAAGTAACGACAATCGAGGTAGCTACACAAGTACCAAGGAATTACAACTGAAGTGACTAAAAAAGTAACAAGCAGTGACAAGTGTGTGTGTGTGGAAGGGGATGGGGTAGTTATGACAACGACTGCAAGTCTTTTGTTTCGCACTTCGGCGTTAACTTTTTCGGCACTTTGTCGGTGATTTTTTCGGCGCTTCGTCGTTTATGTTTTCGGAGTCTCGTGCTGTTGGGTTAAGGGGAATAGTTGAGTGTTATGTTGTGTTAGTTCGGGTAGGTGCAATTTAAACTAACTAAACTAAGGCAAATCAAGGCAATTGAATAACAAGACAACTGAATAACAAGACCACGGAATAACAAGGCAACTGGATACGAAGGCAACTGAATAACAAAGGAGCCAAATAACAATTCAACTAAATAACAAATCGCGGCAAAGAAACCAAAAATCGCGGCAAAGAACGATATCGTGTCAAAGAAGGGAAGGAAATCTGGGTGAAGAAAGAAAGGAATTCGGGGCAAAGAAAAGAAAGAATTCTGGGCAAAGAAAGGAAGGGGTTTATTTCCGTTTCGCTGGTCTGTCCCCTTTGCTGCCGATTGCACTGAAAGTATATGGTGCAACGCGCAGAGCATGCCTCAAGCTGGGGTACTGGATAATGCCTCAGACTAACAGTGAACACATTTCACAGTCGTCTTAAACTTAACACCCCTCCCCCCTCCAATACACTAATTATGATATTGGGTGAACAACCCGTAGAATTTAAATCTGTTGAGCAATGCACATGTTCAGTACAAGGCGTAAATCCCTTCCAACCACCAACGTACATACATGAAGTAAATAGCTGTAAAACTCCCCAAATTAATATAGTAAATGCACATTTTCGAAATATTTGAAGTGCAGCAAGTCTAGTATTCACCTGTGTAACTCAACAATTGTGACACTTATGTTGGCCTATAGTCTTTAAGGCTCATTGATTTTCAGCTTTAGAGCTATAACAGTTTTCTATGATGTGACCTTCAAACGTTAAAAACACCCGGCCATTATAATTTTTAATTCCAATTTAGTTACAGGAAAACTATATATCAGAGAAAAAATAATCCAGATTAATCTTTAACACGCTAAATTGCATGTATGTACCTGTGTACGTTTTCTTTCAAAATTCAAAACCACATGATAACGTGACATAATTGACCATAATTAGTGAGCTTACATGGTTTTCATACGATTTGAATAAAGATTTCAAACTTTATAGCCCTATTAGATGTGTACAAGCATATCGATTTTCAATGCAATTGGATAACTTAAGCAGTTCTGGTGACGTTTTACTGACCATCACGTAACACGAGCAATTTGAAAATGAACATTGGAAGTAAACAAAGATTTTCATTGGTAGTTTTCTAGAATGCAATTCTTGTACCGTTACATACAAGACAGAATCCTGAATTAGGCCGTGGGTCTCATTTAAACTAATTGTTGTATCACATCATGATTTAAGCTGCTCAAATCTATTCACAGGTCAAATGTACAGGTGCGATTTATCCCAGCCGTGGATTATAGGCCTAAGGTTTGTTTTCCAGAAACCCCCAAGTTTCTTTGGTAAAATACTTGGCTGTGCGGTCTGCAGTCTTTAAACCTGCAATGTTAAGGGGGCAAAATTTACATCCAATTTATAACTATTTGACAAATATAGAAGATGATTTAAACAGATAAGGATGATATTAACAATGAAGGGAAAGCAGCTAGTGTGAGAACGAGAATGATGACACCGTGTTTGTACAGGATGATCCCTACGTGAAGACAGCCCTCAGCAAACAATGTGAGAGATGGTGCAGGGCCTTCAGAGTTTATTTGGAATATGGAATGATATCATAGTGGGAAACTGTAACTTATGAAATGTATTTGCCACAAAAAATGTCTCTTATGGCGAAACTTTAGGATATTTAGCTTATGAGCAGTACAAGTGTAGGTTAGACATTGTTTGATGACAATTATTGTTTGGTGACAATTCAAAGTATAAGGCATGATCCAAGATGAGGCGTCGGGTAACCCAAGGTAAACATCACCTAACTTTAATTACGTTTAGCACACACCTGCAATGAAAGGCACCTTGGTCAACACATGTGTGATGAAACATATATGTATATACCCTACGCATTGTAGAATAGTCATAGTTCACGGACTCCATCTTCTTTACGGCTTTTTGAATTGCTAAGAAATACTGGAGAGTTTCGAGATTTGAGCTAGCGACACCATGATAACCTTTTTGTGCCGTTATGCTGTCATTTTGTGGCACACCACAAAAATAGCAAGATGGCGGCGACACGGTCGGCAGGTTGTGTTTGGGTGTCTTTATATATTTTCTGTTGTTTATTGATTTCAAGCTCCCTGAACGCGTCAGTGAAGGGCCTATCCCTAAATAGGATTTATTTATTTCTTTGAGTGGTGTTGTACGCAATATTCAACATTATTTCACTTACGACCACGACCAGCATTATGGTTGACGGAAAAAGGACAGAGCCCAGGGGAAATCCACGACCATTCGCAGGTTGCTGGCAGACCTTCCCACATAAGGTCTAAATAGGAGAACTGAGGCAAATCACCATTTACAGTCTTCCGTCAAGGTAGTAATTACAGGTCAGCTTTCATAGTGGAGATATATTTGTCACAAACTGTTTTTCAAGACGTGGAAGGAAGGCGGGGCTCCTGGCTCTGGTTCTACATATTTTAAGTGGAGACATTGAGCTTTAGTCCCTCCAATACAAGCTTCTCTCAAAACACAGAAAGTATACCAAGTTACAAACTTTCAATCTACATTTTGAAGAACCTGAACATGATTTCAGGACTATCACCGAATCTTGGTGACATGAAAACTTTACAGGTGGCTCTGTACATGTTCCCGTCTGTAATACTTCAGAAAAGGACACACACACAGAGGGTGCAGATGAAGCGAGATGTATCCTGGTTATCAGTACAAGTCTACGTGTACATCCATCACTGTTGCCAAGCATGGCGGAGATCCTCACTGGTACATTTACAACGTGTACATTGTATAAAACACTACACCCTCTTTCCATGGTCTACACTCAGGGGAACAGCTTGACCAGTCCCGAGTATACTGGACTATGAACTGCGGATGTAATTATAATTAAAACTTGGCTCTTTATTTGCTAAATGAGTGTTTTATTTGGTCAAAATGAGCAGTGATCATACATGTACAACTACATGTAGGCTTTTGTGCAGCGTAAACCTGTTATATGGTAGAAAGTGTTATTTGTGATAAAGGGATAAAATCTAATATTTTCAACGTGTTACCATTAGTGGCATGTGCTTTTCAAAATGATTTTTACAGGCGATTGTATCCACAAGATTCCCTCCCATACTGTTACATGTAACACGCATTTTCAAAAAAAAAAAAGCACCACTCACGTTCATAATTTGCAGAGTAGAGAAAGAAACTAGAACTAACCAACGTGGCTCTGAAGGAAAAACATGGCCGTCAAGCATGAACGTGGTTTAACTTAATAGTCCAGAGTGATCCTATTCCGCATGGTAATGACAACAGGCCGTTAAATGCATCAGTTCTGATTTACTATAACTTGGTTATGTTTTTATGAGAAATATTTGCGTTTAGACAGCGAATGTGCTAAACTGGTTACATTTACATCGACACTTTCCGTGATTTACTTGAATGATGCTCTCTGAAATTTATTTCAGTTATTCATTTGATTGGCGTTTTGTGCTGTACTAGAAGATAGTTCACTGCATTAATTTATTTATTTGATTGGTGTTTTACGCCACATTCAAGAATATTTCACTCACACGACGGCGGCCAGCATTATGACAGGAAGAAACCGGGCAGAACCCAGTGGACACTCACGACCACGCGCAAGTTGCTAGTGGGCCTTCGCAATTACGCCCGGAGAGGAAGCCAGCATGAGCTGGACTTGAACTCATATCATATTCATTGGTGAGAGGTGTTGGGTCGTTAAGCCGCGCTCCCGCGCTAATCCCCTTGGCCACGGAGACCCATTTCACTACTTGGTGAGAGGAGAAATCTGGGCAGAGCCGTCGGGAAACCCACGACCATCCACAGGTTGCTGGCAGAACATCTCACATACATACAACAAAATGCTTTTAAACAGTTAAAAGAAAAAAGCAAACAATGGCATCAACCCAACTTTATTCAACTTGAGTATAGTTTTCTTCTTTGATCCTTCTACATTTTGTCTATCTTACTGAAATCGCACTTAAAATAGTGAAGTCTACATGAACATGTGCATATCTTGAAAACAAAAACTTGAAAGAATTTACTCCTACAACTCCGATGTACAAAATGCATAAACAAGAACATGTAGAAGTGTGTATGCCATATAACAGCCTAATACAATAATACTGTCTGGTGATCACATGCATGTTTACAGACACTCTGTATTTAAGGACTGTTCATTATAACCACTAATATCTCTTGAGCAATATCACAATTAATGAAGCACACGACACCATCTACTATCGCATGTTGGACCTAAAGTAACATGTATCTGGATCCAGCATCAATGATGATTACATGCAGTCTTCAAAAAGTTCAACAGTAACTTAGTCGAGGAGGGATGGGCAGTTTCCAGCAATCATGAGCAGGAGCATGCATAATGGGCCCCCACTCTGGACCCACCTCATCCTGAGCCCTTTGGGTAAGCTCTTCCAAGATGATGGTGGTAATGATAATCAAAGTATGCTTATCAGCATGCTAGCTATCAACTACTGGCTTTTTAGACAACTTTTACATCAACATGCGAGTTTATCCCGCGTCATACAAAATCCTCTGCTTTTTACTGAACTGAAGTGGCCACGTGGTTGACGTGTATATCTCTAAACCCTGCAGCAGATGATATATATGCGTCTGATGACTCAAGAGTAGAGAGAACAAAATGACGAAACAGTTACAATGTGACACAACAATGGCACCAACGACACACGGTCACAAAAGAATGTTGAATAAACATTGTCACTAAGATTATGGCGTCATAATTTCCGGATAACTGCTTGGTAAATCAAAGCTCCTCAACGCGACAGGAAATTACTTTTGAAACTCCTTTTCTTTTTGAAGAAACAAATTTTCAGTGTAGTTTTTAGGGTCAATAAGTTTCATAATGGGCTCGGCTTATGCCTCGGTCAATAGGAGGTTTACAGATCCCATATAGGTTCGTATCCTTTCACTCCATTATCCATTAGCACCAAATACATCTAACAACATGTAACAAGTGATAACTATACACTGTGTAACTATGTTTGAATGAAGGGAAATACATGCTACATGTAAATGCTTGAAGACTAACAAGTAAAAAAGGATTCTAACATGCTTTGTGTAGTAATCTTAAATTAGTCAGTTAAAGATTTCAGTTACAGATCAGCTTGGTGCCAATATCATGTGGGTTGCTCTGCCTAGTGTCTTTCCTTTCTTACAGTAATTTATTTGACAATTTACGCTGCATTCTAGAATACATCACAGTTATACAACGACGGCCATCATTTTGGTAGGGGATGGCGTCTTTGACAATTACGTGCAACAGTTGGTGATACGACCGATTGAGTTACTTCACTCCCTAATCAAACATAGCACAGCTTTGAATCGCTCGGCATAACTTTGGAAATATGTTTGACAGGCATTAGAAGTCAAACATGAACTTTGACCTATTAGAAAGTAGTTCAAAGGTCATTGACAATGACCAGGCACACTCTATAATTAAGTCTCTATAACTGAGAATGAAGGAAATCTTTAAAATATGCAAAAATTACTCATGAATTTGTGGCTGGTCTTCAAAACTTGACCTGGGGGATACACACAAAATGTCGTAAAAATCAGACAATGTCTGTGGCTGTTACCGTCAGAATATTGGAGTTCACCAAATATGCAGGCACTTAATTCATGGGGACAGCAGTATCTTGACATTTTATTTACGTCATCCCAGCTTAGTGTAATGATGTCATATTTAAAACGGTTCGACCTTACAATAGCAACCGATACATTGTAATATTGCAGGCACTGTGCTACAAACAAATTTTAATGTAATTGCCCAGGTCCTGCTTCACACTAGTGCCTTCACACAGGGTTAAAAAATATGCTGCCATACCACTGGTTTTTGAACATGATCAGAGGTCTCACATACTGAATATTACCCGTGAGTTTCAGGATAATTTCAAAACATTTCCTAACGTATTAGAGCTGCAAGTAAGCCTTTAACTCTACATTTACACTGCTCATCAGACACTTACCTTGTTGGCTAACAAATGAACTGGCACAGGTTCTTCATTGGCTAACATAACCTTGGAATTTACATTATATAACCAATGCCAACAGAAACAAGAGAATATTTCAATTTCCATTTCGACCAGTTTTAGTGTGCCATCAAATCTGGACAGATGTATTATGTGCAAAATAATGTACGTAAAGCTAAATATGGATCCCAGCCTATTACATATACCAATTATGCAAAGCCCTGTACCAGTGTGTACTGTATTATGAGGTAATACATAAGTATTATTACAGTGCGTCCGTCTTAGTACATGCAGACGAATGAGTAAATATGTTCAGAGGATTGTTTGTTTCTCTCGTGTTGAAGCCGCCAAGGCTGAGGAGGTTAGCGCTCCAGTGCAGTGTAATGACCCAGGAGCCTCTCATCAATGCGATCACTGGGAGTTAAAGAACAACTCATGCTGCCTTCCTCTCCAGTCGTATGTGGTAAGGTCCACCAGCAACCTGCCAATGCTAGTGGGTTTTTCCCGGGCTCTGCCTGGTTTTCTCCCACCAAAATGCTGGCTGCCTTCTTGTAAGTAAGAACGGCATAAAACGCCAATCAAATAAATTTCTCTCATCAACATCAAGTCAACATTTTAAACTAAATCTAACCTGTCCTGATAGGAGTTGTAAAGATTCAAGTTAGAGATTTACTCAAGTACAAGTTTCATAACCACATGGAAGTTAGAAGTTTATCAAGTTTCAAATGTAGGTTCTTGTCATAAAAACTATTACATGCCTCCATCGATGCTATAAGATCTTATAAGATATCCAATGTTGCAATAAGATCTCATAAGATATCCAATGTTGCAATAAGATCTCATAAGATATCCAATGTTGCAATGAGGTCTCATAAGATATCCAATGTTGCAATAAGATCTCATAAGATATCCAATGTTGCAATAAGATCTCATAAGATATCCAATGTTGCAGTAACAGTTCATAAGATTGCCAGTGTTGCAATAAGATCTCATGAGATCTCAACCATCTCAATAACATCTCACAAGATTTCCGAAGTGGTAGATTACTTGACCATCAATTCAATCGAAATACGTGAGGTGAATCCGCAATCATCTATGGGAGAAGTAAAGTAAATCATCACACTTACCCCGAGCTGTTAATAACGGTGAACAAACATGGTAAAATGATCCTAACCGACTTTGAATGGTTGGTACAACACCAGAGTGTGCCTTTCAAATACCAAATGTGAACATCTTTGAACTTGAGAACAAACAGACCTAATATGCTTTGTATGCTTCAAATCTGTTTGGAATTGTTAGTGTAACAATTCTCACATTGGCACATCTTGCGAAGCAGTCGCAGTTATGTGCCTTGCATATTAAATTTCATGACAACATATTGTGAAGAGATAAAATTTACCATAACTATCCAATGTGCTTGAGGTAGCATTGCAGCAGCTTTGCAAAAAAGGGACCATGTACAGGCTTATCTAAATCAGAAAAGAAAAATAATGAAAAAAATAAAAATTCTTACTAGTAAAATATCCATGGACAACTTATTGAACGTTTAAGAATAAATACATACAAAGATAATGTTAATAAGGAGAACTAGAAATGTTTACACTGTTGTGAAAAATCAAAATATATCTCTGCTAGCTACCTGTGACACTCAGACTGTACCTGCATCCGCCCTTTAGCATTATTATTGTATTATTATTATTACCTGGCCTCTCTTTTAATACAAGACCTCAGCATGAGTGCATCAATATAGAGCACAGACATGCAGCTATTTTGACACATCGTTACATTCATTTCCAAGTTAGAGTCAGACCTACATGTACATCACATCTTCACAGAAGCTATAATGTACAGATTAAAGATAAATCCTCTGAAAGTAGTAAGCTTTTATTTTACCTTCAAAACTGAGTCAAATGTGGCAGGTGTGAAAAAACAAATTTCAAGACACTTTACCATTGTTTACATACGAAACAAAGCACTCAAAATGACTAATGTGCTAACATCAACATCTGGTATATAAACAGTACCTACACATAAAATTAAATTAAAGTTTTAGCATAAGCCATTCATACAAATAAATGACACGAATAAATACACTAACCAGAATAAATAAAGAACCCAAATGTTTCACTAAAATTACATCTGATGTCCCACTAAAATTACATCTGATGTCCCAACATACACTGGCAAGAGCACCACAAGTAGCATATAATGTAACTCACGACCATTATTCCTATCTTTTATCCTGGGTGGTACCGGTGGTACCGTTATGACGTCATAGGGTTTGGTAAGGTGCCAAGTTGCAGGTGTCATACAGTACACGAGGTTATGTGTGCATTTAGAGACAGGGCTTATCAATGGGTTACTTGTGTGTACGAAAATATAAAGAATCAGGCGTGAAATATCAGCTTTTAGTTGGGATATAAACTGAAATAACAGAAAAAACTATATATAGACACTCGTAATATACATAATTTTTTCCAGTATGGATGTAAATACATATTGTGCTAAGATTTGAATGGGACTCTCAGGGATTCCCCAATTTTTTTTTGGTTTTGGGTTTGTATTTTTCTTTAATACGATATGGTATTCTCTCCAGTTCATTCATAAATTTCAACCTGAAAATATACTACATGCATATAATACATACATACATAAACATTTATATGCCTTTTTTTATACAATAAAACATATATATACATCGCTGGACATTTTTGTTTATCGTAAATCCTCCGCATTAAGGGAGTTTTCGGCTTTTGAGTTACCCGATGTAACGGTGTGAATCCTGCATTGAAAAACTCCACATTACGGAGATTACCAAATTCTCATGACGGCTTACCGAGCATGGCGGACTGCGGGAATTTTTGACAGATGAAATGGTCTAAAACAGCCCATATGTCCCCAACACAAGTGTTTTAAAACCGCTGCGATATGCGATTCATTTGGCTGATCATGACTGATTAAGGAACATATAAATTTTAAAGGCTAGGCAGCGGTTAAATACTTACAGGAAAATAACCCTGGTTTTGCAAACGGACCTCCGGTAGACATTGTTTCCGCAGCATACAACATCTAATTCATCAGGCTACATCTCTTGGTGGTTCGATCAGGGTTTAAGTCAGGAACCTTGTTTGTTTCCTCGATTCTTCAAAATCTGAAAGGCCATAGTCATATGACCGCCGTCAGACAAAGATTGAAGTCAAATTATTGACTTTTTTTTCAAATATAAAAATAAATAAAAACAGATAGGCCTACTGGTAAATTAATAAATCACAAAAACTTTCAATATTTAATTTTTATTATCACAAAACATGTATTGTTTGGCAGGTATATGTTTTAAGGATATCATGCATCCTACTTTTAGATTTACCAATTTAAGATTACATATTTTGTAATGGTCGACCAGCAGATTTTACATGTGGTACACAGGTTTACATGCAGCATTATAGATGGCCCATGTTTATACTTCAAGTTTATATATGTATAGTCATCTGGCTGTGGTAAAAATTAAGACGTGTTTGGCAACGTCTTAACCGCAGCTACAAATAGTGTATTATAATTAACATGTGTTATTTATCCGTAGACAAACCGCAAAGTATTTATTATATACAGGGGGCTTTATCTCGGAACTGTATGGTATCTATGGTTTGTACGCTCCAGTTCCTCCACGTGAACGGTTGACCTTGAACTTCAACACCCCCAACTTGGGCGAAGTCAAATACCAAAGCCGTGACAGGATAGTATCACTTGCCAGAGCTTTTTGTACAGCAATTGAGTTTTTCTGAAGACTGGTATTAAAGAATGCACAACATCAGTGGAAATGAACGAAAAGTCTTTTGTATCTTAAGTAATTCACAGCGAAGTATATAATGCGAGAAGTGTCTTAATTTTTATGAACTTTACAAAGATTGGAAACTTTGACACCCCTATAAGTGTGCATTGGGTCCGTCCCCTTGTCAGTGAAGTTTCTCAGCTGTAAACCCACTCATCATATTTCACATTTGCACAAGACCTAGCACAAGATGGCGGCCCGGGGACTGGTTCCCTCATTACTAGCCGTGTTAAACTTTATAATTTTACTAAATTCGGGCCAGGCTCGGGTCTTGACGCCGCCTTACTTTAACTTGGCTGAAGCCCGAAGAATTTATGCATCTGCAACTTGCGGTGTTGGAGTAGCGGAACCAGAGCTTTTCTGTCGATTGACCGGAGCGACATCAGATAAAGAAGAGGCACGGCGTCAACTTTTGCAAGGGCAGCTGTGTGATCACTGTGATGTGTCCGTTCCCGAACAGAGCCACCCGGCCGAATACGCCATAGACGGGTCCGAAAGATGGTGGCAAAGTCCCCCACTCTCCAGGGGTCTCGAGTTCAACGAAGTCAACCTCACCGTCAACTTAGGACAGGTGCGTATGGTTATGAAAAGGCTTCCTAAAATAAAGTACTCCGGTACCGATAATATATAATTTGCAGGGTTGCAAAAACTTCCAATAACTTTCCATCAAACGTAATTCTTCATAGCAGTGCATGAAATAGTACTGATATTAAAATAAGTAATAATGTAAGTACTGCATTTGGGATTGTAGGGGGTAAAAGTGCACACAACACAGGCATAGGTAGGGCAGGCCTTGGTTCAACACTCGGTTGGGTCTAAGACTTTTTTCTGTGTGCTCAGCGTTAGAAGATATACAAAGTACTAGTTGACTTGATTTTAGTATTCAGATGTTGGATGAAGCTTTCAGTCCCTCTTTTATATTTGAGACTGCAGACATTTGGGCACATGAGGCAGCGGCAAGCAGACAAGGTGAAAGATAACATGGAAAGGGATGGGAAGATGAACAACTTTAGACAGTATTCTAAGAACTATGGCTTGTGATAACCAGAAATTACAGTATGTTTTGCTACAGAGCAATCTACATAGCATGTGTAAATTATGAACTTTAATGAAACTTAACTCGACCGAGAAGCAGAGTTCCCCATTAACTTCCATGTTATTTTGACAATGTTTTCACCAGTGTGTCTGCGTGAACAAATTGTGGTGGAGCGAGTAAAACCGCTAATGCCTGGGTGTGCACAGTCTTGAATACTGGACTGACAGAATATCGTAGCCACAAAGGGAAGCAATGCTAAGGCTTATCTGCTTTCACGCCATATTTCACTCAGTAATGGCACACCAGCCCAAAGTTTGCGAAACTGCCATCATTTGAGAGGCGACCAAATTTCGTCAACCACAGTTATAGGTGTTCTCGTTCGTGTTAGATTGCACGTGCGTTAAACCTGAAAGAAGCACATCATGGCTGGGTTAGTTGTAAAATACTTGGCCCTATGGAGAGTTTGGGGCTGGCTTGCCGTTATGCACTGGAATATATGTGAGATGTTGTGTGTGAGGCCGAGCTGAGAGGAAGGTCTGCCAGCAACCTGCAGATGGTCGTGGGTTTCCCCTGGGCTCTGGCCGGTTTCCTCCCTCCACAATGCTGGCCGCCGTCTTATAAGTGAAATACGAGTATTCTTGAGTACAGCGTAAAACACCAATGAAATAAGTAATGTTTTAGCTTGCAAGTAGTTCTCCATAGAATGTGAATCATATAAATAAACTGGAGCTGACTTCTGTGTGATTGTTGTAGCATATTGCCTAAATAAGAGTGTATGGAGCAAGTCTCATTTTTATTAAATGAGAATATATATGGTTGATGTTAATTGATGGAGTAGGAGAATGAAACTTTAAATTTAAAATTGCAGTTGGTCATGCCTGGTGGTGGTAAATGCTTCAGGAAATGCATGAAGTTATTGCATGTACTATAATTGCAATCGCGTGATTGTGAAAACCCAGTATTATAGGCCTCATTTGCTTAAGGCTGGTTTTTGGTGACGGAGCATCTTGTAGCATTGGATAGCAACTGGAGTGTTGTGCGGACTTGTGATAGCCGACAATTGCTTGCTCTGCAGTTACTTGTTCTACATGTTCTACTTTCCTGCAACTCTGTGCTTTCATTTGTGTTTAGATTCGATAACCTGTGGATGCTTGTATGGTTGCAGCAGGTTGTGTGACAGTCTTATCGCTGCATCAGAGTTGAAAGGCACTGTGAGTGAAAAGTCAACCAATACTGAATCTGGTCCGACACTGCCTGACCTTCCGGATTACAAGGTTTTCTCAGACTTTGTCTACATTTAAGCGTTATTGGTAGGTCAGCTGTGAAGTTGGAACCAGATTCTTAAGATCACAAGTTGACCTACTCCTGTCATTAGAGATCTGAGTGGCTGAAGACCAGGAAAGCTCACTGGTCAGGGGAACATGATTACCTCTGTTGCATGATTCTGTGTTTTGACTAATAAGGTTGTTTCTTGGAAGTCCAGCATTATCATTCATTCTCTATTTTGTCAGGTAATGTGGTAGTTAATAAAACATAAACCCAGCCTAAATCGAATGTCTTGAGGATGGCCTGAAACATAATTTGTCAAATAAAAAAAAACACCCCAGCCCACTGGCGCTTCACATGTTATCATGCCCATATTCACATAGTGTTGCATACAAAGATTAGACAGTGAAAGTTTCTGATGACCATTTTAAACAAGAATACATTTATATCACAACCCCAGACAAGATAATGAGTCATGTATCAGTTTATTACTCTTACAAAGTTAGCTTATTAAGGAGGTGCAACACTTCCCTTTTGTCCTGCTTAAAGGCACATGAACATCATTTTATAGTCTGATTTAAATACATGTAGGGTTGTTCGCCTGAAACACTCCCAGCCCTTAAGAGTCAAATTTCCTTCCATATGTGGTGTGAACAATACATGTCCACCATGTATAAGTTGACAAGTGTTAAGGAGAGAAATATGTTCCCTGATGATTAAGATGAAATATGATCTTCATCTCGTAATATCAGATCAGTGTGTGGACAGCCTTTCTTCTGTCCTGCAGTTGGAACATTCATGTACATGTTTGTCTGTATATATTACATACATGTGCATGAGATTTGTTCAAAGACAGGGCTACTGACAGTGAAAGTTTGAATAAATTCATTTAGTGTATGTAAATTTATGATCTAACTACACTGAAACATGTGTATTTTGTACACTTTACATTTGTCAGCTAGGTTGATTGCAGCTACATGTACATGTCT
The DNA here is from genome assembly GCA_016165875.1 of Acanthopleura granulata. Taxonomy (NCBI): domain Eukaryota; kingdom Metazoa; phylum Mollusca; class Polyplacophora; order Chitonida; family Chitonidae; genus Acanthopleura; species Acanthopleura granulata. The sequence continues at coordinate 20,634,450 of JABBOT010000004.1, forward strand.
GTATAGTACATTTATCACATAATTGATAATAATGGATCATGATGACACTGACACTGATTCTCTTAATCATGCAATGAACACTGACCTGAAATAACAATTGCATATTAATCGCTTCACTGAGTATCATATCGTGCAGGATTTGATGGTTATCAAGCTGTCGTTGCTGCGCTACAACAGACAGTGTGTTCCTTGTAATTAAAAGATATGTAGAGACTTTTTATGTCCAGAGGGGAAATGAACTGACACGGAACTATTTAAGTTAACAAATTTACAGACTAACGATAGAAAACTGTTGATGTGGTTACATTTTAATGAGATTTTTATATCTCCTGAAAGTAAATCCACTATAATTTTATGAGTTGCAATGAGCACATGTAACAACTTCATGTGTAGACTAGATATTGTTGCAAATTCCTGTGAAGAAATCTTGCACCAGTTTCCTTTATTCTCAGTTTTACTTTATTTTAAAGTTTTGAATCAAATTAATTTTGTAAGAACAGACAAAGTGTTATATGATTTTAGACGCATCATTCAACATGTTCTGCTTTTAAGGTCTAAATTAAAAGTTTAATTACTTATAAATTTTGTAAACAATTATTTGTGATATTTTTATCTTTGTTAGATTTTGTATAGGGTATGGTAAAAATAAATACTGGTTAGCTGTAAGTCTATTGTACACAAACAAGATCTCAGCCACACACACACACACATGTACATGAGATTCATGAGTGCCTTTCCAATCCCAGCTTAATTGAAGAAATTTCGTACATTAACTAAAACTGGTTCGTCAACTTTATGAAGGCGGCTTTTATTCTCCGTGCTGTTCTCAGCATTTAACAGTAGACTTACATGACCAGCCAAGTTCATGTATGCACATGAAGCTGTGTTTTACCTGTAACTGAATATGCAAGTCTTTCCATACATACATGTATGGCTGAAATACTGCTCTGGTTGCACAAAGCCTTAATCATTCTTGTTTAATTTAATTTACATATCACTAAGTTTTAATAGATAAAACTAAATTCTAATAGGTATTAGTTCATCATTTGTAACCACATTTTCCAGGAGTAGTTAAATTTAAAATCAGATTCTGTCACGTCAATTTTCCATGAGAGATACGAAGTCCATGTCACTGACAGTAGTTAATAGTTTATGTGGATACTGGCATTCCTATTAGTAGAGGAATACATGTATTTATTAACACTTGAAACTTAAATCATATTAAACTTAATTGTTTTTTGGAACATGTAAAAAAAATTCTGCTGTGAAAGCTGCCACAGGCATCGACAGATTTTGAAATACCATAGATATAGTTGATCTGATCTCTTGACATTTAGCTGTGAGGCTGTAAAATGTGGGCACCTTGTGTAAGGGGACAGCCAGAACAGGATACATGTGTCTTTGAAAGGTTAATCCAGGCCTTTGCTGGACAGCTAGTCATTTGATTTTCTTAACTCTGTGGGAGTGATTATTCCCAGATGTTGGTCAAGCTCAGTTTAACTCGGGGTCATTATTCCCTGACCCTTGTGAAATTCTCAGGGACTTCCTGTGGCCTTTTGTTCTATCCTGACTGACCTGGTATCCTACACTACAGATTTGTATAGCAACCAGAGGCCAGTTCAAGCATTTCTAGGCAATAGGACACTTGTACAGTATACCGTAAATACTCAACTTTTTTCTCTCCATGCAAAATTAGGTAGGAATTGATTAAGCACACTTATTAGGGATATGTCTAGGCCCAATAATTCATATGCATATTATGTAGGATCACTCGTAATTGCTGACATTTTGACTTATTATAATTGATTTGCTGTATAAAAGGAACTATTTCTTTTGACATTAAATGAGATGATTGTTCTGCTTATATGGTGAAGTTTAAATGGCAGTGTCTGTCAAGAGAAGAGTAGGTAGTTGCGAAATGTGAATATACATGTAAAGCATACATGTACAAGAAAACTAAGGAAAAGATATCAGATTGGGGAGGGAAGTGCTCTGGAAAAGACCCCCTACTGTAAACCTTTTGAATAAGTCTTTAAGTGTTTGTTTGATGTTATATGCAGCAACAAACATCCTCATGTCGCAACATCTCAGAATAGACTTTTACATCATGAGTGATGTAAAACCTTTCTTCACCCACACATGTATGTTTTAAAGGTTTGTGTGTTGCGCTTTTAGTGCAAGTTTCACATTATTTTCATTATAAAGAAATAACTACTGGAGTAGTCACAGTGTGAATCTCCCAAGATTTCTTCAGTTGAGGTGTTAATGTAGACATTTCTTGTGTGTACATAAATACATGTCATTAAGCTACCATTCTCAGTTCTAGTTTCACCCTGAAAACTAGTGAATCACCAATCATTTACCTCAGCATTTACTGAGTGAGAGACTCACTTCAAACCTGCACTTCCTTTGTAGTTTGTCTGATAAGGCATGTATTATATAATTGTACTTAAGTAGTTCCTGTTGTACTATGTGTGCATTTATCAGTATTATCAGGACTTGGAATGCACTATGTTGTCCTGATTTGTTCAGTGTTTGATGTTATCTCCATTCTAGCACTGGGGAGAAATTCAAGCCAGACCAGAGGGAGTATAGGTCATTGTCAGTGTACAGTACAGGTGCATGTCATACTGACCTCTGAGGACTGCATAATATGTGGTCTGGTTGAATCTGTCTTGCTTAGTGTTTCGTGGTTTAATATAATACATATATAGAGAAAAATTATATGTTCTGATCCCAAACCTCATAAATACAGAGTGACTGTGCATTAATAAATTTTATAAAATGTAAAACGCAATTCTTAGTGATGCTTTCTGACAGGGTTCAGGTAAGTGAAAGACAGATATTTGTATGATAACTTAACCTTTTATTGATTTACCATCATATTTGTGTTCAGTTTACTTATTTTTGAAACAGATTGAATTGTTTGGGCACCTAACAATTTGGGAGCCCAAACGTTTTCTGGAAGTAAAATGGCTCTAGATATGTCCCTGATATATATAAATAAACATATACAGTTGTATATGTGCACTGTATGAAGAACACCTTAAAAGAGCAGATGCATGAATATTTTTACAGTAAAGTCCAACCACATCTGAGCACTTTTAAGAGTTTTGTATGCGGTGAAATAAAATAAATGTACCCAAACAAAGTTTCAAGCTTTCCTTTTTTTTTTTTTTTTTTGTTTTTTTTTTTTTGTTAATATCTATCGCCTGTTTTGTGGAAAAGCAGGTATAATTGCATGTATTTAAGGTCTACATGTACAGGCCTGAACTTAAGACCAAAGAGGGCAAGGCCACTTTAGCCTTAGGACGTCATTAAATTTGAAGGGCTCAGCAGCCAAAGCCTAGGGCACCAAGGCCAAAACAGTATGCTCGTTAGGGGCTCAAAGGCCAGAAATAAAATGTTCACAATACCTTATACAATCTCGATAGATTTTTGACTTCAATTTTCCACTCTTAAATCATGGCTGCTGATTTCTTGAAATAATAATAATAATATTGTATTGTTATATAATTTTAAATAATTATTTCTTTACCTTTTCTGACTCTCCTGAAAGTAATATCTTTTGTTTCCTTTTCTGTAAATGCTTATTGCTTTGTGACTCGGTTCAAACTCATTTGTACATTTCATGTAAAGCTAGAAATTTTACTTACGGTTAGGTGAATCCATAATTTTTGTACTTGTAGAGTCCTTCACTTGATTTAAAAAAAAAATGGATTGAGTATATGTATGACACACCTCGTCTTAGTTTATGCTAATTGTAACATCGGTGGTATAAAGGTGCTAAGATGGTATAAAAAGATTCCTGACATTGACAATTGATGAAAATCAAAACGTTCAGAAACAACAACAACATGTCAGCACCACCACAAATCTGTTTTGATGGTGTTAAATGGTGTTTTGGATGCACTTAGTAGTTTAGTGCAGCCCCTAGTTCAGCACTTTTGGATTGCTTAGCAGGCGTGTGCATTGACCTAGAGGATTGATATAAAAAAAGTAAAATATATATTAACTTTGCAGTAAATAATTGTAAAGGTTATGTTGTCCGACCATAAAGTTTTCATTCAGACCAAAACAAAGGTCATAAATGTTATTCATTATTTATGTACGTATTTACAAAACATGTTGTAAGCAGTTATTTTTATACATGTATGTATGAGGTATGCGAAGAGCGACATCATGTCAAAGGTTAAGAGGCGGAATTTCCGCTGTTGCTCATTGTTTGGGTATCCCTGTGCTTGCTGAGTGTTAGCCTGTAGTTTCCATTAGAATAACTGTAGCCTGAGTTCATTCACTCAGCTAACATTGACAGCCTTCACATATGGTGCACATACACTGTATGCTTGCCTGTATGTACAGTTGACCCTTTTGTAGGGTTGGAACCCACATGTATATTATAACAGTTCTCAGTATTAACACAAACAGGTGAGCTATGTTCTGACTGGGACTTGGAGTACAGCCTTTGTTGTGGCAACATTTGTCTTTGAACCAAAGTAAAGGATTTGAAAATAAGCAGATTTCATGTGTGCCAGGCATAAAATACACCTACATACGCATGTAAATATTGTGTTCATTTATATGGCTGCTGGGATGATTTTTTTAACCCCATTATTATGGTCATTACACTGCTCACTGAAATATTTATCTGTGTTTAACAAATGAAGGGATGTCGACTGCTGTGATATATTCTACAAATTGTTTTTTTTTTTTTTTGCTACAGACTTTTCACACCAGCTCTTCAGGGTTTAGTTTCACATATTTATTTTTAAATTTTTTATTTAATGTACTTGCATTGTATTGTAGCTTATGACAACCCTGGTAGAGTAGTTTTGCAAAGGCTGAAACTTAATGTATACAAATATTAACTGTTTACATATGATTACTGTAATTACCCCAACTATGTCCCCCCCCCCCCCACCAAGTTATTTCTTAAATGCTTGTGTCATGCATATGTCTTGTTGAGGAATGTAAGGAAAAGGAATTACCAACATTTTATTTCGATCAACATGTAGGTTTGGAATTAATCTCAGACTTTATATAAACATCCAGGGATCGAGGGGATATTGAAAATTCTGCAGATTAACACATATGATAGATCTGTGCATGCTTCTAACAAATCACAGTTCTAGATAGTGATCTGTTGTCGTAGACATGTAGCAAGCAGTAGAATACAAACGTGCACCAAAAGTGAAACGAGTCAGGTACCTCCAAGTGTTCGTGGGCAATTTTTTTTAACAAGCTCTTCCACATATATTACATGTTATGGTGTAGGATGACATTAGATCTAGATTCTTAGGGCTGCAAGTGGACTTGCTCCTTTCACATTGGTTTCTGTCCCTGTTTGTCATTAATGAATTATGTCCTGTATAAATCGAAATATGTGTACTTCACACAATTTTTGTCAAATAATGATAGCTGAAAAGCTGGTGTTAATTTGTATCATAATTGCATGTATGGGTTTTCTGGAGAAGTCATGATGCTTGTAAAATATTGTGTGTAAATTTTGCTTGTAAATTGGTTTTACAGCAAGGGCTTTGCATTTGAAGTTTTATTTCTGTTTTTGATTTATTTGATCCCTTTTCTTGGCAGGAATTCCATGTTGCCTACGTGTACATTAAGATGGCTAACTCTCCCAGACCAGGTGTTTGGGCTCTTGAACGATCAACCGACTTTGGGGAGACATGGTCACCATGGCAGTTCTTTGCTGACAATCCGAGTGACTGTCTCAACTTCTTTAGCACTCCATCGTCCTCTGGTATTCTGCGAGACGACTCGGTTATCTGCACCACAGAATTCTCCAAAGTTGTCCCCCTGGAAAATGGAGAGGTATGAGGCATTAAGGTTCATTTGTTACATTTTTGGGTTTTCACACATGTTGTAAAAATTTATTGAAGCTGTAAGATAAACATGAATGATGATTATGTTCATGCATTGTAAAATCGTATGACAAAAGGTAGGAATTATATGATATATTTCCCTATCAATTTCCAGATTGTAGTGTCCTTGGTGAATGGCCGACCCAGTGCTAAGAACTTTTCTCACTCTGAAACACTTCAAGAATGGACAAAGGCTACCAATATCAGACTGCGGTTGATTCGAACCAAAACCTTATTAGGTCACTTGATGGCTTTAGCGAGGCAAGACGACACTGTGACCCGAAGAGTAAGTTAACAACCCCGAAATTGTGAAGATTTTTTGTTCTGTAGCTGTTGTGAATCAAAAAAAAAAAAAAGGTTCTGATTTCATTTCAGTAATTTTCTTAAACAAGTAACCTAAACCATTGGTCGTGATGGAAATAACATCTTAGTCGTCATAAAAATTTTAAACTTACCGAGAGCAACCTTATGGAGGATGGGTCATTTTGGTCATACATGTAGTCTTAATGTTATGGTTAATCTTGCAGTACTTCTACAGCATCAAAGACATATCAATTGGTGGTCGCTGTGTGTGTAACGGTCACGCAGACACGTGTGACCTGCGTAGTCCTGAAAACCCTGCCCAGCTCCTGTGTAACTGTCAACACAACACCTGTGGAAACCAGTGTGAATACTGCTGCCCAGGTTTTGTTCAGAAGAAATGGAAGCGAGTCACACAGGATGCCTTGTTTGAGTGTGAACGTAAGAATTTCTGTTGTCCTTTCTCTCTCCAGATACATAATTTTCAGAACTCATTCTGGAATTTGTTATACCTGTACATGTACATGGAATGGCATCAACAAAAACCAAAATCAGAACCGTGTGTGAACATTTTCCATATTAATACATACAAATATTAGCCCATCGTACTTAGTGGCATCTTGGGCAAATTGATTTTTTTTCTTGCTTGTAACTTCTAGTTCAGTGGAGGTGCAGCTAAATTATAGAAGCACATCATTTAGTCAATGTGTGCAGGGATTTAGTTGCGCTTGATAACAAGTTTTTGCATTTTCAGCCTGCCAGTGTTACGGTCACTCCAACCAGTGTATCTATGACCCAGAGGTGGACCGAAAGCGACTCAGTATAGATATATATGGCAAATACATAGGTGGTGGAGTTTGTCAGAACTGCACAGTAAGTATTTTATAAATAACTACAACAAATCTACATATTAGATCTGTTTCAAACAATTAGTTTCTGTGCTTTTTCGCAAGGAGAACTCTGGCATGTCCCTCTGATCTTACTGTACCAGTTCTACTTGGGCTGTGCTGGCCACTGTCATAAAAGTGAAATGTTCTTAAGTACAACACAAATCATAAATGAAAGAAGTAAAACATACCAATTGTCTTCATATATTGTCATCCTTCTTTGGGAATGAACCATAAAGGTTGAATATTGTAGTTAACTGTGACTTGAAGAAAAATGTTAATTACTCCTGGCTTAAACAGGTTCTTGCCGTAACATGGCTGTGATATTGCTGAAGTAGCATGAAGCGATAATCATTCATTCATTGAAGAACATTAGTATGGGTATGTTGGACACAAAAGCTCAAGTGAGTTGAAATTGAAAGCATTCCTGTGTTAAAGAAACAGAATTTTTATTCAAACAGCATAACACGGAGGGAATCAATTGTGAGAAATGTGTGGCTGGCTACTACAGACCATATGGTGTTCCTCGTAATGCTACAGATGCGTGTCGGCGTAAGTATAAATCAGACTAACGTAAATGTGAACTGTCCCAGTTCTATTTTTCACTTTACTTATCTGAATGTTTTACCTGTTATAAAAAAAAAATGATCCAGAAAAAAAAAGGAGGAAATTACTCATTGCTTGTCTACCATAGAAGGGCAATTAGTGTGCGAAATGTGATTGACCTAATTGTGACATACATGGTATTGAGGTGCAGTGTCTGTTTGCCTGATCAGTACATATCTCCTCAAAATGTCTCGAGCATAATTTAGAGTGCTTATACGGTTCATAATGATCATGTCACATGGCAGTTATCCATTTTCACATCAAGAGGTCCTATGGGAAGGCATGAAAACTAATCACATTATCATAAGCACAGAAGATTGCTGCACAACATGATATGCCACCAGGGATTTGAAGGGCAGATAAGCATGTAGAGAATACCAAGTGTCACGAAACTAAGCCTATTTTTTTTTTAAGTGATTTTTATTTTTTTCAATCACTTTAGCCCCGAGTTTCAGATACTTCCTAGGATATACTGTGCCAGTTTTGTGGGCAAAAGTTGATCAACCAGAACAGTTCACTGTTACCTCAGTCTGTCCTGTCTACATATAAAGTACTATAATGAATTTAGCTGTATTAATCTTTATATTCTTTGGGCCATTCTTGACTAAAGGGTTCATCACTAAGGAATTATTTTTTTTCCTTCACCATTGACATGGATTTGAAAAAGCTCTTGGCACAGATGTGTGTGCCTCAGGTTACATGGTTTATACCAAACATAAAACCTTCTAACTCCTGAACGACAAGAATCTTTCAGTGTAAGTCATCTGTAAAATTATTGCTTGTGCGTTTGTTGCAGGTTGCAGCTGTGACTTGAGGGTTTCAACCGGAGAGTGTGAAGAGAATACAGGACGGTGCTTGTGTCGTCCAGAATACTATGGTGAAAACTGTGACAGGTTTGTGTACAGGCGACTCCATCACCTGAGGGACATACGCATCAGGGGCCACCCTTGCAGGACCTAAATGACCACTAGGATATGGTGCAATACAATGATATGTTTTATGAGAAAAGTTACAAAAACTTATTGAAGAAGTTTAGCAACAGAGTACACAACATGTACCATGAACGAATAACTAGAACTATGGATATTTATAAATCTATGTATTCACAGGGTCTGTCACAAGAAATTTGAATTAAAATACGCTCTTAATTTTGTTTCTTGTGGCAATGGCATTTATTAATTTACAATTTATCCAAATAATGATAGGCCTAGGTCAGTATATGAAAAATATTGTCAAAAGTGCACATCGTTCTATTTATAATGACTTCTTGAATATTAAATTACGCTATAACCGTATGAGTTTGCGGAAATTAAGTTTCGGGACTCCTCTACATGCCAGAAGTCAGTAGTGTGGGGCACAAATACATTTTTCTGGTCTGAATGTTCACATCATGGACTAAGCCCTGTCCATTTTTTTCTGTAAATAACAGGGTTTGTTTTCCTGTGTCTCTTCCTTCTGTTCATCAACTGGCAAGGTGTCAAATATAGTGAAAACTTCACCTCATAGAGTTTTGTGTTTGAGCCCAGTGTCTAAGCAAGCCTATCTTACCCTGTCAGTGTTAGCTTGTCCTCCAACATGGTGGACGCACTGCGTTAATAGGCTGATCAGCGATCTCGTTACCTTTATTGCATGCAACCTGTTGCTCTGTACAGTTACATAATGCTGTATGTTGAATTGGGCTGTTACAGATGTAGCATCGGTTACTATGGCTATCCCTCCTGTCGTCCGTGCGAGTGTAACTACAATGGAACAGAGGGTGCCATATGTGAATCGAGAGGTGGTCAGTGCCCATGTAAACCTCAGTATGTTGGCCGGTTCTGTGACATGTGTGCCTTTGGATACTATGGTTTCCCTGATTGCTTCCGTAAGTTTGTTAAAAAAAAAAGAAAAACAACTACAACTCTTTGTTTTGTCATTAAAAGTAGCTATTTATGTTTGGTAGAAAAAAAAAGTATTGTAAATACTGTATTTCCTCTGATGTTTGGCCTGTATAAATACACTTTCAGAAGTACATAAATTACAGGCTTTACTTTAAAGTACTTTACTTTTGTAATAAAAAGTTAATAAAATGTCATGAAAAATTTACTTTGGTGGTACTGGACTGCCTCAACTCTCTTCTTTCCATGCACATGAATTCAGCTGCTGTAAGGACGTTTGTGTATTTGTCTTCTGTTTTCAGCATGTAATTGTGGTGCGGCAGGGTCAGTCGGATCCAGCTGTGATGTAGAATCTGGTCAGTGCAGCTGTCGTAACAACTATGGGAGTCGCGATTGTGCTGCATGTCAGGATGGATACTACAGCTACCCCATCTGTTCATGTAAGCTCACAGTTACATAGCTTTTAAGTTATTCTGCTTATATGAAGAATGCTCTTTATGTTTATAAATGAACTCAGTGAAGTTTTCTGTAATAAAAGCCTACTTCTTACTGAATTGTCAAGTAAACACACTAAAGACTTCCAAATTTTACCTTTTGCTTATTTGTTACACTGATACATACTAATGCTGTAGAACCTTTCTAGATTTTCAAATCAACACACTAAAAACTGTTAGATTTAATCTTTTGCTTATCTGTTATACAAATACACACAAATGTTGTTGTAGGACCTTTCTAGTTATTTCCAATGTAAAAGAGTATTTATATATGGATTGTAACTTTACTGCTCCTCCCTTAGATTGTGACTGTGATCCTGCGGGAACCTTGTCTGAGATCTGTGACAAAACTTCTGGAATTTGTCTCTGTGGAGAAAGCTATGCTGGACCTCGTTGTGACAGGTGTGCCTCTGGATCATTCAACTTCCCCTATTGTGCAGGTGAGTTAAGGAGATCACTACAGCAGCAAAGCAGAACAAAATATGAGCTCGGATATTGTATGAAAGTTTTGACAGGCATTAAGAGCTTTCTCCTTGCTAGCTGTTTACCAGCTCTTTATCTAAACATGGGCAGTTAACTTAATCAGGGTTCTCCATGCAAGACAAGATTTACATTTTTTGATATGTTATTAGCTGTTGAGAATTCGCAGTTTATGGAATGAGAGACTAGGTTTGATTAAGTGTTTTCCATTGATAAGACATGAAGTCAAGTGTGATATGTGTTTTGGCACCTAAGCCATTATAACTTTATGATGGATTGTAAATTTGTAATTGGTGAGACATAAAATATTGGATTAATAAATTGTATTTTGAATATTGTGATTTGCCACCTTCAGCATGTAACTGCACATTGCCGGGCTCCCTTGGTCAAGCTTGCTCGGATCGTGGTCAGTGCAGATGTCAACCTAACTATGGTGGATTGAGATGTGATCGATGTGCCCCAGGCTACTACAGATACCCCAAGTGCTCACGTAAGGATAGATTTTGGATGAGGTCATACGTATTAGTATTCATTTATTGAACAGTATTTCTAATATTTTTTCCTCTTCTGCCATATATATACATGGGAAGGTCAGCCAGCAATCTGTGGATGATTGTGGGTTATCCCTGGGCTCTACCAGGTTTCCTCCCACCATACTGCTGGCTGCCGTCGTATAAGCGAAATATTCTCGAGTATGGCATAAAACACCAATGAAATAAATAAATATTTGTTCCTTTTTCGTGATGATATTTCTGCATGAAGGAATAAACTTCTAAGTTAAGTGTGGACTTACAGAATAGTATGTCAGATACAAAGAGGGGTCGCTCCCTGATAGCAGCCAAGTGCTAGCTGTAGGTGCAGTGATTTGCAAATTTCACTACGTAAATCTTGTTTATGGAGATCCACTCTTCAGGTAATGTGGCATGCATTTTCTCTGGTTGTTGACACAAAATTGTGAATACTTAAATACATTTGCAGTTAGTGTTGTTTTGATCATGTTTCGGTGTGATGTAACCAGACGCGCACTTGCATGTCAAGTCACTCGATAACACATGACCCAATCATAGGCTGAACTCCTATAAAGCATTTGTCTGATATAAATGTAAACAAAGTTTCTGTTGAAGTATATCGTATAAGTATTTCTATAGTTCTCGTTAGTTAGATTGGACCATTGATCTTGTTATTTCTTTGGTGACTGCGAAAAATAAAAGCCAAAGAAATCACCGTTGTAGTTCTTGACATCATTCTGTACTCATAAATGTGAATGAGCTGATCTATTCCATGATTGCTTATGTGGATAAAGAATTTCATGTATTCCTGTAAAATGCATACTATACTGAATTTATGCGGAATGTTGTAAACTTGAGTTAGCATGTTCAGAGTTTGACTGGCAGAAGAGTAAAGGGTACATGTTTGTAATTTTACTTACTGAATGTTATCGTTGATATTTGTTTTAATCTGTATTATGATTGCATAGAACACTGACATAGTGTTTATTTCATCAGTTTGATCAGAGGTGATGCGGCTAGTAGTGTTATTTTACTTCTTCCTGTTTTTACAGAACACTCGTGTATTCATGAGAATAGTGTTAAGAAAAATTCCTGTCGTAGTGTCTTGACTTCATTACTTTCCGACTGTCTTGTTTGATAGAAATCTGAGCAGATGTTTTATTTTTGCCTTGTCAGCTTGTAACTGTGATCCCTATGGCTCATATGGTGCATCATGTGACCAAGCAACAGGGCAGTGTCAGTGCCGGGACAATTTTGAGGGACTCACCTGCAGTAAATGTAAAGAGGGATTCTACAATTACCCAGCTTGTGAAGGTAAGAGGAATTCCTTTCACATTCAGCAAATTATATTAAGAAACATGATGCAGTATTTATAATATGAGTGAGACATACACTCTGTACATGTGAAGGTAATGTGGCAGTATCAACCATTCTGTGGGCAACAGAATATTGAAGACTACAACATTAGGCATTGAGTCATGGGAATTATGAGAGATGTTTGATGAAATTGATGTTCTGACTTACCTCCAGTCAGGTAAAACATTGCATACTCAACAGAGTTTGGCCAGTCCACTTGCTGTATAGCATAGTCTTCCTACTCCAGGCAAAGGTAGAGGAAAATACTTTGCTGAATTTACTGGTTCTCCCAGATAGATATCACCATGCAAACAACAGTATTTGTCTTGATGGCCTGCTATTAACAACAGTATGGTTCATAAAACACAATCCTGATTGAAAGCTGAAAGAAAACTACATGGACTTGTATTCTGTTGCAAATGTAAGCGGTATGTTGTTATATTCAGTTTAAGAAGAAAAAAACGGTTTTAATTATGACCATGTTCTGATTAGTTATTCCTAACCTTTTTTCTGAAGAAATAAGTATTGTGTTTATGTCCTTACTGTGAAATAGTAAAAGATATTTAGGTTCTAAATGTTCAACAGCAGAATCTATGTTGTAATTCAGTTATACATCAATTATTTATGGTATCTTTTATTAAATGATAGTTTGCCAGGATGAAAAGTAAGTTGTGGGGTTGCTATTGAAATGCTCCTTTCAAGTAGAGCAGTTCACTTGCTGCATTGTTGATTTCACGTGTGGCTTTTTTTGTCACTTACCTATTTTTTTGTGGTTTACTTGATTTATGAGTTGAACTTCTTTTGAGCATGTTATGAATTTTGTAATGATTGCATTGAAACTGTGGAAAGAGCGATTGTTGTAAACTTTGATTGTATGTGAAATGACTATTTGAGAATAAGTTTAGGAGTTAGAATATAGATTTCTAATGTGTGTGTATATATATATTTTTCCTTGACAGGGTATCTGCCTTTGAGTAAGGATTTGTTTGTAGCTTAACGAAGATCCATGCTTACAGCAAAATGTTCACCCATATCAGGTTTTCATCAAGTGACTTGTTAACTGATACCATTTCTGGCAATCTAAAAACCATCTGTGTATTAGATCAGTGTTTAAGTAAAACTAAAAATAATTTTCCGCTTATTTCGCACGGTTGGGCAGATTTCTGCAAATGGCTTTAATTTAATTGTGCAGTTATCAGGTCAATGTCACAAAATGTGACCACGTAATGTATTTCTGGTGTTAGGACTTTTCCATGAAGTTTCTTTCCTTATTGAAACAGTTCAGTATAGATGACCTGACATAATAGTATGGAAACAGTTTGATGTACACTGTACCTCAAGTTTGTCATCTCTTTTTGACGCCGGTTTGTGACGTATTTTTTAAATCGAGTTTGGGTAAAAAAGAAATGTGAAACTTGACAGTGGCTGAACATTTGCATGAGCTGGGTGGATTTGTGGTAGCTGCTAAAACTCTCACTGCTTAGGGGTGTTTATATTCTGCTAGCTCTGGGCTGGGTCACTTCTTCACTACAGCATTTCTTCATGTTGCAGCTTTTGGGCGTATTTGAACAACATAAGGAATGTGCATTTAATATATATTGTTACATGCGTGGCAATATTTGTATTTATTTATTAGATTGGTGTCTTGCGTCGTACCCAAGAATATTTCACTTGTATGATGGCAGTCAGCATTAAGGTGGGAAGAAACCGAGCAGAGCCCAGTTTCTCAACTCATTCCCACATAAAAAGTCAATGTTAGGTTTATTCAAAGTTTTGCCCTGAAATAATTGTTCCAAGCTTTAAAGTGTATGTTTGCAGTATTGTTGTAGATTGTAGAGACTTTCTCAGAACATTACTTTGAATCAAATATACAGGGTACATGCAGGCCCAGTACAATCATGCTGTACAGGTACTTGCTGGAAAACATGCAGGATTGGTTAAAACACCTAAAGAGGCTGAAGGCCATAGTGCAGATTCAAACTGCTGATTTTATGTGCCAGAGAATGTGGAACTCCTTAATGTCATAGGCATGGCTGTTACAGTGTGTCCAAAAAAACAGTGGTTTAGGTGCATGCTCTGAAGGTGCTGGGTGCAAAAACACATGCAACAAATAATTGTCATTTTATGGCTTCCAGCAATGTGGAATAGACGTATTTAGCGTGCCTTTATATTGTATAACCAGTTGAAAGGAAGTAAATCTGCAGTTTTCCCATCTTCAAAGTTTCATAGACATTGGAGTCTGTTAAAAACATTAAATATCTCCTGACACTGTTTGTGCTGACATTTACAATCTCCATGATGCAAGTGCAAATAGTACAGGTATTCTGTATTTGTTACTTTGTTTTCCCTTTATTATGAAAGACTAAAGAATTGATCCTCTCTGACTGATTTCATTTAGAGTGCACTTTCTTTCTGTCTTGATCTTTTTTTTTGCACATCTTTAATTCAGATCTCTTGAATGGATTATGTGAGACTGTTTACCTTGGTTTCAAAACTGTGCACAAAAGTCTTAAGCCAAAAACCAAATGTGTACAATTCAGATTTCATTTGCATGGTGATTTATTGCTATTATATAAATTGTACACTGCTGTGTTATGTTGTGTAAAGGTTAGTACCATATTTACACTGAACAGGAAAACAAGTTGGCTTGCTTGACATTAATTGGTATTTATGTCCTATTTAAAAAACTTTATTGGGTATATTTGTGAGAACAAAAGATAAAAGCCCAGACCCTAAAAAATGTTGGATGGGTTAACAATTCCTTGCTTTGCTTGCCCTTGTCTATTAATGCTGTACTACATTGTTTTGTCAAGGCTTTAATGTTTTCAAAACCCCGAACGTAATACAGTGTGATGTCATTACATTGTTCTCAATAATGGAAATGTGGAAGTGCTATTTTTACATGTTTTGAATGAATGCAGGGCAGAACTATGAAGTCTTATTGGAAAAAGTGCATGGTTTTAAGGTGACATTGATCTTTTGTCAGCATTTTGGATATGGTTTTGAAACAGACATTTGAATCCTAAAAAATATGGTAACTGAAAGTACATTCCTCGACTGTTCATGATTTCAGAATGCAACTGTAATCCAGCTGGAGCTAAGGTTGTGCCAGGTTACCCTCTGGGCGGATGTGGCGCAGTAAATGATGGGCGACTTTGCGAGTGTAAGGAGCGTGTTACAGGAAGAATTTGTGACCGGTGCAAACCGTTGTACTGGAATCTTGACCTCAACAACCCACAAGGATGCGAAGGTTAGTTCATGAGTAATCGTGGGATTAGTTTACCCAAGTTGGAGAGCAAACTGAAGCTTCCCACAGGGAAAATGCTTTCTTCGTAAACAATCTAAATTATTAAATTTCAAAAGCTAACTACTATACAGTTTCCAAATTCTTCCTGGGAACTTTTGGTTTCTTGTATCAATAAAATGGCCTGCGTTGGTAGTTGGGCTAGAATGCAGTAAAGTAGAACATAATACTCATGTGAAGTAAGTAATATATCAGTTGTATATCTCCCCTTTGTAATGAGTACGGCTTAAAATGCCAGTCAAATAAATGAATATATGTTGCATTTGTAGAATGTGAATGTTACTCCCCTGGTACTCTGGGAAGCTCTAATGTGTGTAACATCTACACCGGCCAGTGTGATTGTAAGGTGGCTGTGGGAGGCCAACAGTGTCGAGGGTGTCGTGATGGATACTACAATCTCCGCACTCAAAACCCATTCGGATGCACAGGTCAGGTCATTTTACTATCCCATGTACTTCTCAATTTTTTTCTGTTTATTGTGCCTTCTAGTTGCAGTTCATATTTCTCCATACTGAACTTGAAACCAAATCTCCACATAGAACTGGATTTCCATTTAACAATACAAAATATTTGGTAGTGCATGTTTGAATAAGCAAGGCTCTGATGTGACAACACTGTGTTTCAGTTTAATAATTGTACGGTAAATGTGTTCTATATTTGTATAACTCAAATATATGTGTATATAAATTTTATGGTACAAGTGTATGTAGTAAAAAGTCTTTGGTTACGGTCACCTATTTTTATTATCATTCCAATGTTACATGCCTAAGGTGTGCTATATAGTGTTAATTGTACTTTCAGATTGTGACTGTGACATCGGAGGTTCGGTCAGTGCAACATGTGACAAGACCAGTGGTCAGTGTATCTGTAAACCTCGGGTCATGGGCCAGAGATGTGACGCGTAAGTTATTCAAACCATGAACTGTTAAACCTGGAATGTCATAAATACTTAGTGCAACAGGGTTCCTATCTTCATTTCATTCAGTACTATTATTGCACTGAAAATTAGCTGAAAAGGCGCTGTCAAAAAGTCAAATCCGCTGTTCACACTCATGGATAGAAACTTTCAAATTGGCTGCCTTATTTGTTGAGTTCCTGTGTCACATGATATTTCATTAAATGAATGTGAAAAAAATTTAGCAAGAACAGGACTTCAGTGTTTGGTTAATGGATTCTGCTCCCTATTCAGGCCTATTGCAACCCACTATTTTCCGACCTTGCACCAATACCAGTATGAACTGGAGGAAGGGCGCACACCGAGGGGCACCAAGGCCAGGTTTGACTATCAAGAGGACATCTTTCCCGACTATTCCTGGAGGGGCTATGTTGTGCTGTCTGCCCTGCAGGTAAGTCTGTTTGTACCTGCTCACCATTAGCCTTCTGTATGTTGTAGGCACTTTAGTGCATAAAGCAAAAACTGAAACACAGAAATTACATTCACTTTGTAGAGATTTTTCATTCAAGATAGCAATCAGTCTTTGAGGTTAGTAGTGAGAATTTTAGCTTAATTATTACATCCTGGTTTGTGTACCGATATAAACATAAATGCATTTTGGAGTGTGAAAATGACCAGGATTTTTGACACGCAGGTTAAGCATAAATAGTGACAACAAAAGTTTAATCATTTTACCCTCGTTTTGATTCACAGCCTGAAGTGCAAGTGGATGTGTCTATCACCAAGCCCAGCCTGTATCGGCTTCTCTATCGCTATGTGAACCGTAATGAGGACACTGTGAGGGGAGAGGTGATCCTGACACCTGAGATCACATCGGACGTTCAGCAGACCAGCAGTGTGGTGTTTGAGCCATCTCGGGACTCTCGCTTTGTTACCGTCTCTGGTAGTGGTGTTGTCTCCACCTTTGTCCTGAACCCGGGACGTTGGACCATCTCAGTTAGATCCCCAGAAAACGTCTTTTTGGTAAGTTGGTGTTAAGAGTGGTAAATCACCACTGACTTTCTGATCCTGTATTTTCTCTTTGTGAGTGTGAATTCAAGGTAAGACAAGTTTATTTCCTTATATTTCATGTTTGGATTAAATACATGTACAGCATTTGATTAGAAAGTTGTGAAAAAAAGAAAAGTTTCATTTTTTATATTAAGTAGCCTCTGTTTGTTGAAACCTCTCATGCAAGTGGCAGCTTTTTTTGCTTGGAGCTCCATTTTTGTATCGAAGAGTTAAAAATTACTGTGATCTCATGTGGTTTGATAATCAAGATGAATTGTATTTGCAGGATTACTTGGTGCTTTTGCCACAAGCTTACTATGAAGCAACCATTCTCCAAGATAAAGTGGCTAGACCCTGTACTGTTCCAAATGACCCTGGCCCGTAAGTCCTGAGTATATAGCACTTGTCAGGTGATAGATTTTTCAACTATGTACTGTCTACTTCAGTAATATGTTACTTTAAAATGTCCGACAGAACATTGATTCATTTAGAAAAGCTTTAAAATATTCATATCCCTAAAATTACCAGGTTTCTTCCATATGTCGAAAAACTTGTGTAAATTCATACAGGTAGCTATTAAATGCTTGGAACATTTTACTGGCAGCCCATTCACTTGGAACATTTTTAGCCTGTTGTGTATTCAAACAAATTACAAAGATGTGTGAAGTTGACACATTGTCATTAGGAATTTTCAAGTAATTTCACTGACATCTGTCCTGTCTGTTGTTTCAGTTGCCTGCATTATGTATACCCACCCACTTCATCCTATCCAAGTGTTCGTGGTGAAAATGGTTATGTAGCTGTTGACCAGCAACGTGTTAGAACGCAGATGCTCCAGGAGTCAAATATCTTGAGGGAGTATGGAGTTTCAGCGATGGGTCTGCTGGACAGGAACCAGGTACCTGTAATAAATTAGTAGGCATCATGTTAATGACTGCAGTTGTACAGGAACTGTTATATGCAGAGGGCTAAAGCTATGTACAGTGGCTTGCTACAGGACATTGTATTCTGCATACATGTGATTTCATTTGATGTGTTCACTGCACCTGCTGCACTAAGAGAGGCCAGTGCTGCTTGAGATTTTGCTTATTTGATTAATATTTATTGAAAACCTTGGAGAGTGAAACTTTACTCTACACAGGCTTTAGGTTGCCTCGGTTGGTTTTTCAAGTCAAGTAATTATATTACTTAGTTTTTCATATTCTTTTGTACTTTTTGTACATATCCTGTTGTGCCACTGATGAGCTTTGCGTAATTTCATGAGTAGTGTAACTCCGAAAAGGAAGACTTCATTATGACTCAGTAATTTGGCATTTTATTTTCGCCATCACATGATGACATGATGGCGAAATAAAATGCTGAAATATTGAGTAACAATGAAGTATTCATTTTTCGCAGTCATGCTTCTTGTATGTGTGTGTATATATAGTTCCTTAGTGTTAGCCAACTGCCCATTGCGGAGACCAGTTCTTCAGTGCATGAAATGAGTGATGACAAACTGAGTTTGTCACTCTATTTAATTGTACCAAACTAGCTACCTTCGAGACTGGCGACTTTTGCAGTCATATCCTTCCAAATTATATCTGTTGTGAGATCTAATTAGGTATTCAGTTCAGTGTTTTAAGTGTTAGCAAGTGAATCATAAGGATTGTCTGTGTATTTGTGCAGAACTCGTTTTACTTGGACTTAGTGGTGCCCAACCCTGGGGAGTATGTGCTGGTAATGGATTATTACACAGATGTTCAGACAGAGCAGGAGCTCACTGTGGAAGTTGCATCTCGCGATGGCAGAACACAGGCCTTCCTTAGACCTCTTCATTGTACGTACAGGTAAGCACAGGTGTGAATATTTTATGCAATAGTTTGTTTCATGTGAAAGATGATGATACAGATGGAATTCCTGAGGGGATTTTCAAAACATTGTGAAATCTTCTGGTGATCTTCCCCTCTTGTAATGATTAAATCAGATTTTTATGTTGTGGACATTTTTGATACTTGAGGAAAAGTCAGTGACTGTGTTTTTATGTACTATAATGCTTGTTTCAGCTCTCCATGCAGGCAAGTTGTGGTTGACCGGTCTGGTATGCCTGTAAAGTTCAACATTACAACAGGATATATTTCCATGACCATAACTGGTGAAGAGAATGTCAACCTTGCTGTGGTGAGTAGTTTTTGTGCAGATAATTTTCATTTCAGTTAATCAGCAGGTGTGCATCTAGCCAGATGTAAATCTTTACCAAGTGTTGAGTTTGTGACAGTAATTTTGGTTGCTTTTTAAGAAAGGTTTTAAATTCAGATTAAAACATACCTGTCACAATAAAACTGTGGATTACATGGTTTCCAGTGTTCAGTTTGTCCTACAGGTAGTAATGCCTGGAAATGTCCACTGTTTTCTTGCAGGATAGTGTTTCTGGAATCCCCTACAATGAATGGGACTTTGCCTTCCTTCGTCCAAGCATAATGTGTATTCGCGTCAATGGGCGGTAAGAACCTTCATTATCTTTTCTTCCATAGTAACAGGAAAGTTTGTAGAATTGATTTTAAATTCTGTCTCCAATGCAGTGTAATTCAGTTTATTCCCCCTGCTGTGACTTTCTTTCTCTTTATATTCTCTTATATGCCTCACTCTTGAAGATGTTGGACATCTTTTCAATTTTCTCTGTAAGGTTCTTTTTACTTGAATCATCTGGCCCAACTATTCTCAAAGTTAGTCCACAGCTTAATCAACATGCAAATAGGGGGATATCTGAAGGTACACAGTAATGTAAACTGTTAACCTGCAAGTCTTGGAAATAAGCAAAAGGACAAGGACAATGTCCTGCACCCAGTAGTATTTTGACAAGGGTCAACTGTTTGGTACAGAAGAGAACTGCCATGTAAATCATCATGTAATGTGTTTTAAATTGGGAAGTCCAAAATTCCAAAAAGTCAATTATGCCCTGCAACTTCAGAATTAAGTCCAAGCTGACACACATGCACCACATTTAGTGACATCTGCCGACAGGATCTGCATCATTTACTGATTTCATGTCTGGCTTGGAAGAAATGCAGAAGTTACAGATGTTTTCATCTGATGTGTGCAGATTTACTCTGTTTGGTTGGAAAGGATATATCAGGTCTGGTCTGGTCTAATGACGAAATATTAACGCCTTCTCCCAGTATGGCACATTGAACCGACTGTGCAAGTGAAGTCTGTTAGTCATGTGGGAAAGAGTGTCAGTTACTTGTAGTATTTGTCTACAGACTCTGACTACTGTCATATAAGTGATATGGTGTTGAATACTACATATATATTACACATCATTGAATCAAATCAATCTTTCAGATGTGTGGAATCTGGCTATCGTAACCCAGTAGGCTCAGTGCGAGTGGATTTTGAATCTGGCTATAATGAAGACATAAAAGCAGAGGACTTGCCACCAGAAATTCTTGACACTGACACTGGACTGGTCAGACTGGACAGCAC
Source organism: Acanthopleura granulata (assembly GCA_016165875.1). Lineage (NCBI taxonomy): Eukaryota > Metazoa > Mollusca > Polyplacophora > Chitonida > Chitonidae > Acanthopleura > Acanthopleura granulata. The sequence goes on from JABBOT010000004.1 coordinate 20,655,552, forward strand.
ATTGGTCAGTACTTGCTTCTTTGGACAAAACTTTTTGGTGTACTTTTAATGAATTCTGTGGGAAATATCAAGACCGTTTGATTGGAATATACATCCTAGATAAAAATGTGGAGAGTTGTGTATGTCTTCACAAGAGGAGGTGAGTAATACATGTTCATCTAGAATATTCAGGTGTTGAACAGTAGTGTTTCTAAGTAGCATTTACATGCCTGTTGCAGGTTTGCATGACAGGTACTGTGTAAAGGTGATAGTTGAGCTTATTTCAGTTGTACTCAGCCATGTGACTTGCATTTTGTGAGCGAGAATCATTGCCTGCATCACTTGTCGATTACATCCTGCTATACATTTTGACTGTGCTTGCTTCTACAGCCTTCTGTGGACATTGATGTAACCGTGCGATACGCCACTCAGCATGTGTTAATGCTGCATTATTACCTGCCTGGTAGTTCTGGCTTTGATATGGATGTCATCGTAGAGGTGAATGGCCAAGCCATCAAAGGTAAAAATAAGCTCTTTTATTAAAGTGTATTTGCAGGTTTTCTTCAGATGTGATGCCATTGAAAGGAATTTAAATATGTTTCTTGCAAATGATATTTCGGTTTTAACATTTCTCTACATGAAAGTCATATGCCATTGCAAAGTTCAGTGTGATGTCTTAAAGTTACTGTCTAATAGTGATTACTAAAGCCTTAAGATTAAAAATCCTTTGGAAGCAGCGTAAGAAAATTGATATTCCCTTAGTTTGAAGTGTAAGGTGTAGTTTTAACCGTTACAGGACGTTTCCGTCCCACCTACTGTCCAGGGGTGTCAGGGTGCAGGGGCACTGTCTTCTTTGACACACAGATGACTGATAACATCCTTAACCTGAAAGACACTAATGTCCATGTTGTTGTTAACAACACCCAGGGAAATGAAATATGGCTGGTAAGATCACAAATCCTACACAGCACCTAAAAGTAACGGTTACTTTTGGTGTTACCTTATGTGCACATTTGGGCTGCATGTGATGCACTTCATAACATTTTAGGCTTGGAAACTTATATACTTACTTATGAAAGCAGTTTAAATGGTTAAACCTTTCTTTATTAGCTTATGAAAGAATATTAATATTCAAGAAATTACAAAGTTGTAAAAAGATGTAAAAGTCTAATCCAAATGACAATATTTACATTGAGAAGGTTTGTTTTCTTTATTTATGACATTCACAAAAACAAATATGCTAATTCCTTACATTTACATTTGTATGTTAAGGGAAAAAGGAAAAACTAATTCAGTGTTTTGCCTTCAGGACTATGCTTTGCTGATTCCTGCCACCCAGTATCACTCTTCCCTGCTTGATATCCTGTCCATTGACAAGGCTGGCGATTTTATCACAGATTGTGGAGGCGAATATTTCAACATTCCGTAAGTAAATTTAAAATGTTTTGTGGACAGTAATAACAGTTACATTCACTGGTGGACAGTGCAGCTGTAGAGACATTCACTACACTTCATACCACATGGACCATTATTTTTATAAGTAATATATTTGTCCTGACTGCCAACATAGATGTGAAAATTTCTTGAACACTAATGAAATAAGTAAATAAATACAGTATGCATAATAATAATGAACATGTGTTCAGTAAGATTGTGTTTTGTAATGTTTGAAATGTTCAAGGATTTCCGTTTTGTTTGCCCAGAACTTCCACGTCACCAGTGTGCAAAGCCAATGTATTCACGCTAACCACAGACAACAACAACGGTGCACTTCCTTGTGAATGTAATATTGATGGGTCACTGAGTTTTAACTGTGAAACGTATGGTGGACAGTGCAGCTGTAGAGACAATGTGATTGGACGAGACTGTTCCGAGTGTAAGACTGGATACTATGGCTTCCCCAGGTGTCAGCGTAAGTTTCTGACTATATTATGTTTATTTACCTGATTTTAAAATATTTTCAGATATTTTGTGATAACTGATGCTTGGAGCTATTAAACTCTATATAAATTAATGAAGACAATTAAAAGAAAAAAAGAAAAGATTTTTTTATCCCACTCTTTCCTAAAAATTGAGGTCTGTATTGAGGATATTAATTTGGTCCATCTGTCATCCTTCACTGTAAGAACAATAAGTTCCAAACATTGTCCAGTTTCTATCAGCTAATGCTGGTTCAGTTTTGGAATCTCAAATCTAGTTTGAAAATCAACCTGATCTCTGCGTAAGTTTTGCATATTTATCAATTTCCTTCATGCATGATGGTCATGATGCTTTATCTGAGTTAGGTAGCATTTTGTAAGCAGATTCATTTTCTGGTCCCTCGGATCAAATTCAAAAACCATCTTGTTCTGTACATAAGTTTTATTAGTGTGGGGTAGAAATTCCCTAATCTAACATGTTTATGATTACATATAGATTATCTGTTGGTATTGAAGAATTTTCCATCTCGTTACCTTTCCAGCTTGTAATTGTCCATATGGCCTGTGTCACTACATCACTGGCCAGTGTATCTGTCCACCCAGGGTGACTGGAGAGCGTTGCGATGTCTGTGTGTCTGAAACCTATGGCTATGATGCCCTCAATGGCTGTGAGGTAATGCATGTGGTTCATAAGTAGAGATCCCACCTTTATCACATGAAGTAAAGCTATTGAGATTCACATGTAGGACCTTGTCTTGAGCGAGGTGCTGCCAAAAATGCTGTTTATAATATTGAATGGATGTCTAGTGCAGCCTATTGAACCAGGAGCCTCTCACCAATGCAAGTGAGTTGTGAGTTCAAGTCCAGCTCCCGCTGGCTTTATCTCTGACCGTACATGTGAATGTCTGCTAACAACTTTGGAATGGTTGTGGGATCCCCTGGGATCTACCTGCCTTTCTTCCGTAATGCAGGCCACCGTTATTTAAATGACATATTCTTGAGTAGGACATCAAATAAATAAATATTGAATGGATGTCAACTTGTGGTGTGAGGTTGTGATTTTATGTCCTGTTAAATTGTCAAAAGTTCTCTTGGTGTGTGTTGTAGGAATGTAGCTGTAATCCCCAGGGTGTGGTCTATGGAAATTTGAACTGTGATCAAAACACTGGTCAGTGCAAGTAAGTTGTGGACAGCTATGTAATTTCTTTGTCTTTCCATTGCATGAAATTGCATATGAAGATTAAACAACTCTATCGACCCTTTGGCAAAGCGTTTGCACAACTAAGTATTGTAATGTTGTCAGTAATTTTTGCTTCCAAATTGTATGGAATTGTTCTGCATATAACATTGAAGTTATAAAGATCCGGGACCTGCTAGATATTTCTTGTAACAGCAAGATGGATTTATTACTTGCAGAACTGAGTTGCGTTGGGATTCACTTTTAAAAATTTGTTTGAAAAAGTTTGTGATGTGAATGTGACCCTGGAAGCCGTGATTGAAGTGACAAACCTTTGCTTTCAGTTGCTTGCCTAATGTTGATGGACGCACCTGTGATTCGTGTGTGGCTGGTTACCATACATTCCCACGCTGTGAGCAGTGTGAGTGTGCGCGTGCCGGAACTAAGAAAGATATTTGTGATCAAGACACTGCTCTGTGTCTCTGCAAGGTAAGAACATTTTGTTCGTTCAGAGTTATTAAATTTTAGCCAAACTTCTGTTTTTCTAAAACAATTATTGGGCATGCTGTATGTTTTTTTTGTTATAGGAAACTTTATTACTGTATTATGCGCTTTAAATCCCTGTCCAGTTCTGTTTTCCTTTGTGGTTGTACATGGGAAGTTCTGCTAGCAACTTCCAGATGGTAATGGGTTCCCTCTTCTTTTGCCTACCATAATGCTAGCCACCATCATACAAATGAAATATTAACACCGATCAAATAATTAAATGTACTTGATTATAATTATGCAGGAGAATTCTCAGGGAGCAAGATGTGACACTTGCAAGCAGGATGCGTTTTACCTGGAGGAGAGAAACCCCCAAGGCTGCACCAAGTGCTTCTGCTTTGGAGTAACCACACGATGCGACAGCACAACTCTACGCAGAGATCGAGTGAGAGCTTATTTTATAGTCAGTCTATGTTAATTGGACAGGGAAATTGTAGATTCTCTCACTCTTACTGTGTGTGCATATTTGCACATAAGAAAGCTTGTTAGTGTCATGCCAAAGGTTGGTGGATTTTTTAAGAGTAATTTAACTTTGAGCTACTTTCTTACATCAATGTTCTTATTGGGCTTTTGAAAACACATTAAAATTAATGAAAGTTAAATTCAATTAAAATTCTACAAAAATTAAATGTTCATCTGCTCTGTGTTTCTGTATTTTGTGATAATTTGACATTGAAGTTATTTATTTCTGATGTACATTGTTAGGTTGTGGATATGACTGGCTGGGAGATAACAAACACTGAGAGTGTGAACCTGATTGAAGCTGGCAGCACCATTGCTGTGGATGCACGCAATAAAATTACCGACACTAATGAGGCAATGTACTGGGTGGCCCCTGAGAGATACCTGGGCAACAAGGTATGAAATACATAAATGAAATATTTAATTTATTTCTTAAGGTGAATGTTCAAGAGTCAGTGTTGCAGTTTTGTAAGAATTTATAGATGCTGCCTATCAGCCTGATTATGATGATTTCGTACATATTTTACCTGGATTCAAATTATCAGGAAGGCTGTAGGATTAACTTTATCCATTGTAGCAGCGATTGTGCAAATGGTTTATTGACAAAGGGTTTGAACTTTCTGATGTTTAGGTTAATTGTGATAGGTTGACAACAGATTCTAAAAACCAGAAACAATCAACCAAAGCTGTTGTTCATAGTAACCAAAAGAAAAATATGACTTACAAAAAATGATTTTGGAAGAAAACAGACATAGGCTTTTTAAAACAGCTGTTATGTATGGACTTGGAGCTGTTATAAGTATTTCATGACATGATCACAATCTTCCGAAAAATTAGAACAAAAATTTTTTTTTTTTTTTTTTTTTAAGAATACACAAAAGAAATTCAGTTATGTTTTTTGTTCAGAAAAGACTTTGAATTCATTATTGAACTGCATCATTTGAATGTTTCCTATCATTCTTCAGCTGACCTCCTACGGTGGAAAACTGAGGTACACGGTGTTGTTCACAATCCCAAGGGGAGACACAAGAGGTCTGATCAAGCCAGACATCACCCTTGTGGTGAGAAATTGAAATTTTATTTTTTTTTCATGTTGATTTGAAAGGATCAGTGTTAGCGCAATGTACATGAACTTCATGTATAAATTTGCTGGCTAAAAAAATATGGACGGAAGCAAAATGAGATTTTCACATTTGAATTTGACATTCTATGCCATTTTCAGTACCAAGATTATCTTATTTCATTTCATAATACCTTAATCAGATGAAGCTTATTTGTATGAGCTTGACAATGTATCATTTTGCAATATGTTTCTTGTTGCAGGGAAGTAATCTAACTGTAGTACATTATGCTGATGAACAGCCTCAACCCAGCAGGCCCCTTGATGTAGAGATTGATCTTCTGGAGGTATGCCTGACACTGCTGCTAATATTTTTTGTAACCATTTAATGTTTTCTGATTAAAGCATGGCTAAATTAAGTCCTAATTCAGATTATCTTGAACCGTGCATGCATCCAGATATCAGATAGGCTGAAGTGGTGCCAGTTCAATATTTATGCTCATCCACCATGTGCATACTTGATCTTTGTTCCAGTACAAGTTCCAGCATGCATTCAGTGGGGATGTTGTGAAGAGAGACCAGTTCATGGCTATCCTTGTAAACCTAGAGGCTCTCCACATCAGGGCCTCCTATTATACAGTGGTGAATGAAGTCCGGTAAGCACGTGGCATTTTATTTCGTTTCTTTAATTGTTAGGTGTAGGTTAATACCTAACAAGGCTTAGTAGGTATGAGGTGTGAATGATCGGTGTTGTTAGTTTTAATTTTATACCTTCGCTTCATCTTGAAGCCTGTTCTAATAGTGAAATGGTTTTCTTTTTTTTTTTTTTTTTAATGTTTTTTTAACTTAATCGATGTGTCCACAACATCTTAAAATTGAATGGACTATTCATGTAAGTTTATGACTGCCCATCTCAGTTTAATATTTTTTTTTTATTTTTGCTTTTAAGTGTTGCAATTAAATTTGGCATTGTGTTTAAATGATAGACGAGTATTAAGGCCCATTGGTAGAAAATGTTACAAGGAAAAAAAAGTACATTTTTCAAGTTTGTATATTAAAATGAATTTACTCTGTTATGCTGTGTCACACATTTGAAATGTACAAGTCAGAACATGATTTCTGTTTTATAGATTGAGTAACGCGAGTTTGGATATTGCTTCTGTCGCTGGCCCAGGTGGTGTTGCTGCAAATGTTGAACATTGTGAATGTCCTGAGAACTATATTGGCTCTTCATGCGAGGTAAGTTGCCATGAATATTCAGATGTATAAGCTACTAAAATAGAGCTCAAAGCTCATTGTACACTCTTAAAAACTTTACAGAAGTACTTATTTTGTTCATTGATCATATATAGCCAAACTATAACATGTGTTGATAGGGAAATAACGTGGTTGTTATATTATAATGTGAGCAAAAATTATCTTCACTCCAATTGTGATTCATTTTTGTCATGTTTCTGCCAGGACTGTGCACCTGGATATTACCGTTCCCGTGCTGGCCGTTACCGTGGCGTCTGTGTTCCCTGTCAGTGCAATGGACATGCTGATGAATGTGACTCTGCTACTGGAGAATGCCTTGTATGTAGACACTCATTTCATCTTTGTTTATCTCTTATTACCCTATGACTAATTTGTTCATTTTTCCTAAAGGTAAAATGATATCCTACGTGAAAAATATATCTCTTTGTCACCAAATGTAATATTCTGTGACATTAATTTGTGTCTGAAAATTCCTTTGTGATGAGCTACAAAATACAATCAACATTAAGTTATGGAAGATAATATTGTCGTACATTCTCTTTCTCTCTTGTGTTTCCTCTTCGGTGAAAGTTTTTTCCAATTGTCATAATTTTGGAAAACTTCTGTTCTCTTCAGAATTGTCGTGACAACACCATGGGTCGCTTCTGTGACCAGTGCATACCTGGCTTCTATGGAGACCCACAAACTGGTGGCTGTACCATCTGTTCATGCCCATTGCCCAGTATTGAGAACAAGTGAGTGTATTTTGTAACCAAGTTTATAGACACTTCTGTTTCATAATTGACACTTTTTGACTACAGATGTGAGCTAAATAATACCGTCTACTGTCGGGACATTTCAGTAACATTCTAGTAAGCTTAAACTGGTGTGTAAGTGGGAAGACCAGTGTGTACAAGACCAGTAGGTCACATGAATAAATCAGCATATACTAGATGGCGTTATCATCTTCCACAATACCTGTCAATTTCTCTCCCCCAGTTTTGCAGCCACTTGCCGAGCTGACGAGAGTGGGTATGTGATATCATGTGAATGTCTGCCAGGGTACACAGGACCTTTCTGTGACAGGTGAGTGATTCCTCCTAAAAGAATTCTGTTGTGCTTCCATCTTAGCAGTAATGACATTGATATAAATAATAAACTAATAACATGAAAGCTAAGCTAATTATATTATTTACATTAGGTCTGATCATACATGTAATCCAGCATGGAAGACCCTTAGATAAATTTTCACCGCTAGTGATCATATTTCAGCCCCTTTATGTAAGAAATTTTTTTCATGGGAATTTCGAATTGTCTTTCTGGAACATGACTGTCATTCCTTGTGTGTGTTCTAGCTGCTCCCTAGGATACTACGGGGACCCACGGAGCCAAGGTAGCCGTTGTCAGCCTTGTGGATGCAGTGGCAACCTTGATCTGACTGTGCCTGGAGCCTGCGATGGACTTACTGGGGCCTGTCTCATCTGTGGGAATAACACTAGCGGAAGTCAGTGCGAGCGTTGCGAGGACTGGTGGTTTGGAGATGCCGTTGTCAGAAAGGATTGCAGAGGTACGTTAATTAAAAGGAAAGACTTCATAAAAATGAAGTTGTGGTGAGTGAAAAGACTGTTAAAAACTATCTGAAAATACCTTCACTGAATTTTTTAGATTTTTTTTCACCAAAATAAACACAGGTAAATGTTTTGATTGTATGGTAGGTTTTATGGACCATATTGATAATGTGGTTCAACAGTGACCTCACACAGCTTTTTGTACACCTTTATAATCATCTCTGAATAAAGTTCTTGTCAAGAGTACTCCTGTAATGTTTTCCTATGTATGAAAACGCTAATATGACATTAAATTTCTGCTTTAGGACCATTGAAAAGTCAGTGTGACGTCACTGGTGAACCACATCATCAATATGGTCAATAAGACCCATCATACAGTAAAAACATTAGACTGCGTTAATTTTAGTGAAAAAAAAAATCAGTGAAGGTATTTTCAGGTACAGTTTTTAATGATCTTTTCACTCACCATAACTTCACGTTTATGAGGTTTTTTCTTCCACATAATTAATGAACAGTCAAAGCTGCAATAGTGCATGGATTCAAATACAGCACAAAAAACCGAATCTGAAGTATCTACTTGATGTAACACACATGAAAGCACTGGATAACCAGTTGTAAGAATTTTTGTTTATATGTGGACATCACCTAACTGCTCACTGGGGCTAGTTATCCCGCTGAACTTGTCCATTCTCCTACAAGATCATGAATGCAAAAGTCTTTGAACACTATAAGTTAAGTGATATTTATGACTTTTGCTGTAGTCTGGGTGGGAATATGCTTGGATACATGATCCATTATTTTATCCAGAGCAGGTCTGCTTTCCCTGGATTATAGGTAATTCATGGATATGCTCCTCTTTGATTTCTTTTCTTTCTTGTCAGAATGCACATGTAACAAATGCGGTTCCCAGTCCTGTGACCCCAGCAACGGTGTATGTATCTGCAAGCCAGATGTGATTGGTCCAGACTGTGATAGGTGTCCAGTAAGTGAAAAATATATGTATATTCAACACTCAAAAACATATGTACAATCTTTGCTTCAAATCAGCATTTTTGTGGCAGATCTACCATGTGCATATACTTAAATTTGCATTTTGAACTAATCTGTATTAAGGAGCATTTTCCTTTTGCAACTTCCAAGAAGTGAACAACAAATGTAACGCAAAACATATGAATGAAGTCCTATATTCAAGACAGACTCCACCTCTTGTGATTCTTTGTCATTAAAGGTGTGTGAATTTTGCTTGCAGCCTTACTATTTTGGATTTGAGACATGTCAAGGCTGTAGGTCCTGTGACTGTGGAGCTGCATCTGCGAGCCCTCAGTGTGACAGTCGAACAGGCCAGTGTCAGTGTCAGCCTGGTGTGGTGGGTCGTAAGTGTGACCAGTGTCAAGAAGGATTCTGGAACTATGGCCCTGGAGGATGTCAAGGTATGACCACTTGATGCCTTGTTCTTGTCCTGGGCATAGGGCATTGTTGGGTCCTGGGCATTGTCAAATCTCGGAAATCCCTGACTTACGTGTTGCCTGCCATGTAAGACAACACATGTTTGTGCCTTAAGAAGATGTAGTTCAGTTAGCATGCTACAGTCTACTGTGGCCATTAAATACGCTCACAGAATTATCACTAAATCAAGATTGTAGGATTGTGGAAGTTATGTGAGCTTTAAATACATGTGTGCTGTTTGTATTCTTTGAATGCATGGAATATTTAAATGTCAGTATCATCAGATTCATTGTGCGATATTACTAAATTTTCTCACTTCCAAGATATTCCATTCGGATGAATTTTAAATAATTTTCAGTCCAGGGCCATTAGCCATTTTGCGTGTTCGTAGGAGTTTTGTTAAGGTGTATTATGGAGGCATTGGGGTGTTCTGCATTATGAAAATCATACAATTATCTGAAAATAACAAATCCATCCAATTACAGCTTAAAACCATTGTCAGATTATTGACATGTTAAAATTGACAAATTTTAAGTAAGATTTTAATAGAAGTAAGGGTAAAAGGCATTTTATGGCTTTTTGGCCTTCTAGGAACCTTTGTGTAACAGAACAGGATAAGCCATGTGTGTATTGATTGTGTTTCACTTCAGCCTGCCAGTGTTTTGGTGATGGAGCTGTCACATGCGATGCACAGACAGGTCGCTGCCAGTGCTTACCGGGTGTTACTGGGCCAAACTGTGATCGGTGTTTATCCCGTTGGGTGCTCATACAAGGAGTTGGCTGCAGAGGTATGTAGGGTCTTTGAGTAAGCTAAATTTTTCTCATTGATGATATTTTTATTGCAATTTATAACAGTTCTAAAGATGTGTAATTTTATATCAAAGGTTTGAATATGCTTCCTTGATTTGAAAGGTGTTGTACTTTATACTACTGTTGTATGTTGCCAAGTAAAACATGGTAGTTTGTTGATTGCAAACAGTTGATGTATATTGAACTATGAACATACAGTACTCATTGTGTATCAACTGTCAAGAAATGTTTTACTTTTATTATGTTGAATGATATATGAAAAAGCGTGTCAGTTTCTGATATGTTTCATGCAGCGTAAAGAATGTACAGATCAAAATGATTGAAACTTGTTATGTGAGCAATGAAATACTAGGGGGGGACAACTGAAGACACCAACAAAAGTAAACGTGATGTAGTTCAGTTTTTACAGTGTGATGCATTTTATTTGGCACAGTCACTAAGAGCAGTGTCACAATTTGTCAACCATGATGTTGTGATATCTAAGGAGGAGGAGAGTTAATTTTCATGCAGTATAATATTATTCATCCCATACTTCAGTGGAAAGGATTTCCTTGATTCCGATTGGTTGTCGGTTTCTGGGCAGTAACAGATTCAAATATTGTCTGATTTGGATAAGAGTTGGTTGACCAAGTTTTAAAATCAGCTTGCTCAAAGGTTATGTTTTGAACATTTCATTCAGGATGTACATACTCATAACCTTCTTGTTTTTGCATGTTTCAGAATGTGATAGCTGCGTCCACTTGTTGTTGGATGATATGATGGTTTTGGAACGTCAGCTGGCTGATGCCGAGCGGGAACTCAGCAACATCACTATCAGTTATTTGGCATACAGGAGGCTTGCTCAAATCAACGATACTGTTTCTGAATTACGGGTAGGAAATATTGTCAGTTTTCATAACATTTTAAACTGTCAAAACATATGTGATGCATGCTTTTTTTCTAGCCAGTCTTTTTTTTTAGAAACATAATTTGAACAAATCAGTTTTATGTCACCAGTGTATCAAAAACTCAGTTTAGCTCAAATGAAAACTCAATGCAAAGTTTGTCTAAAACTCAATTTTACCATAGTTTTCTTTGTGGTTACCATGAGGAGAAAATGGCTAGAAAAACCTGTGATGATGTTTACATATGAGTTTTTATAAATTTTGAAATGAGTTTACCAGTACAGGTCTTCAGTGTTTAGTGGATCTCTCTGTGGTTTAATGGTTTTGTCTTTGTATTGTAACATACATCCTAGGTTTGTTTTCACTTGGTCGGCTTTACACAGCAGTTAAAGCTTTTAGCTATTATCTTAAGCTGCTCTTAGAGTATGTTCAGATCAGCTAGCTAGAGAGGCAGGGTGTGAGACAAGGGGAAATTTTCTCAGAATATGGGTTTTGTGAACAAGATAACTCTCATTTTAATGTACATTGATTAATTACAACTGTGCAGGTGTTGTGTACCAATTGTACAAGACTTACCTATGTACTTCTTGTTTTGTAGGTCAAGGTGAACATCTTATTGCAGCAGGTAACTGATATCCAGGTGCAACCTCTGCTCTCAAGACTCATGGATCTGGAAAGACGTGCAGAGATTGTTCAGTCAAGGGTATGTATATGTAGGATACCTCTACAATTCTTACCTTTTGAAGACATGTACATAAAGATTCTCCTTACTGGAAAGTAGTGACATTCGTCTTTGTTCAAGTATGATATTGTTTTATAATCTTAACATTTTTTTGGTTGGCTGCTTAATAAAATTAAGTTGTGTAAGACGATAAGAGTTTCACTGTTCGTTCTTGACTAAGCTAAGCCTATACTACTGCTTCGTTCACGAGAGTGTATGCATATGCAGCATGCGGCATTTGACACATGCTGACTACCCCTTCTTCTCAGACCTCTCGTAGTTAATAGTCAGTGTAAAGACAAATGACCCTTAGTTATTGTGGTGAGAACCACCAGCCACCCTTAGTGTGCTATTCAACTTGCGTGATTAGATTCCCCACAGTGCCTTACCCTTTTGTTAACTTTGCTTTGATCATTCTGACCACAGCAGCGGCTCACGTGATCGAAAAGGTCGACAAATTACAATATGTTCAGTAAGAGAAAGGTTATAACTATTTGGGCAGAATGTGTTTGCTACCTTCTGTTTGGTGACAAAAGCCTCTTTGTACTTACTTACCTACAGGTAGAGCGTACGTTGGATGAATCTAGTGTTGTGGAGGTGGATGTTCAGAATACCAGACTAGATGCCCTGGAAGTGGAACAGATCATTCGAGAAGGAAACAGTACTGCTTACGATGCTGTGCAGTCCATTATTAACATCCTCCTCAGCATACAGCAAAACATTCAAGGCACAAACATAGAAATCTACATACGGCGTGCACGGCTTATCCTGGAATCTATTGAAAACAAGGATTTCTCTGCTCAAAATACAACATCTGTTCTTGAACTGGAGGAAGCCCTTCAAGGTCAGTGTATATGTTCACGGGATTTGTCGTGTCTTCAGTTAATTGTTGACAGTTTACCTTTAGTGTTGCCGAGTTTTGAATGCAGTGTTTGTTTTCGAGATTAAGGACTGACCAAAAAAAAATCGGAATAAAAAAATTGATTCTCAACTATTTGCATGTATTTTGCACACATTCTTATGTTTGGATGTTTTGTGTTCTTTGTTTGATGTATTGTCGATCTTCATGTTGTCAATTTGCCTTTGTTTTCAACAGCCTTAGAAAGAGCGAAAGCAATTAAACTTCAGGCAGATGTGGTGTTTAATCGCACAATCATCATTCATGACGACATCGGTGATGTTGTTGAACGACTCTATGACCTCCAGAACAACAGTCGCTTCAGCCAGACAGACTCTCAAGAGGCCCTTGACATCATTGGACGCTTTGTGCGACCATTCAGAATTGTGGTATGATCATTGAAGTTAAAGCAAGCAGTTTGTGGTACTATGTATGAAACCTGATATGACATTAGGACATTACATGCAACTGTTGAAATATTGAAATATTCTCAAGTTTGGCATAAAACACCAATCAAATAAACTGCTAAAGGTTATTCATTTCGATTCCACCACATTCAGTGATTATTCATATCTTGTGATGATATACTTAGACACTTCCTGCCAAATTTGTGAGGTGTTTCACTATCAGCAGTGGTCAAACGGATGGGCTTTCTGTGTAGCTGTATGCTTGATGAAGGGCAATGTTACAAACAAAACTTACCTGTATTTGTATCATATACGTGTGATTTGTCTGTATTCAGAGGATCATAGAGGACATTCGCCTGTACATTGAGGATTCACAGAGCCTGTTGGACATGTCACGGGAGTCTATATCAGAGTCCAGATTGGCCATAGAAGACAGTGACTCTGCATATTTGGTGAGTAAAGTTTGTGATGTTTTAAGAGTGTCAAGTCGAGCATTCGTGCTGATATGAATCATTGTGTATGAAGGTTATTATAAATAATGCCTTAGCAATGTTCTGAACTAGTAGGGGAAGCAGGTGTCTCGAACCTTAAAAATTACTTGAGGCTTTCAAAATTAATTGACTTTTGTAAGACGGGATTTTATTTTACCTTCCAGTTCGAGCAGATATCTTGGGTCCAACATATGACATGAGTGTCAGTGTCAGATTTGAAAGTGCAATAGGATTGGCTGGCACTCTAGTCGGTGTGATGGTGCCTCTGTGGCTCAGTTGGTTAGCGCACTATCACAGCATAATGACCCAGGAGCCTCCTACCAATGCGGTTGCTCTGAGTTCAAGTCCAGCTCATATTGGCTTTCCCTTGGCTCTGCCCTGTTTCCTCCCACCATAATTCTGGCTGCAGTCGTATAAGTGAAATATTCTAAAGTAGGGCATAAAACACCAATCAAATAAAAATCTAATTGTGTGAAATATGATGTACTTTATGAATGTTATAATATTGAAAGTGGGTTTGTTTGTTTTTTTTTTTTTGTTTTGTTTTGTTTTTCTTGGTATTTATTTCTCGGTAAAACATGTACTAGATGCAGTTTTGATGATGCTTTGTTAGGAGCTGGAACGTGAATCTTCGCGTCTTGATGTGGCAATCACACAGCTGGAGAGAGTTGTGGACGTTCTTCGTACACAGCTGGACGACCTGGAGCCATTGGTTAATGCTTCTCGACTACATGCTGATAACCTGGAAGGTCAAGCACTTCTTCTGTCAAGGTCAGTCAAACAAATTTAAAGTGGTAACATGCAAGGGACTATCTATCTCCAGGCTGAACAGAATTTGCCTTCTTAGAGGCATGGACTTGAATCATAGAGATAATAGCTCCAATACTCAGGTGGTAATCCTGGTCACACTTGAACAGGGTTGCTAGGGGTGGCTTATGTAACAGACTGTGATGCTCTCCTTTCCAGGAAAGCCACAAGGGCAGGATATGGGAAAAAGGTGGTGAATGTTAAAGGGTAGAGGTGTGGACTCTGAACTGGGTGATCACTGATTTACATCCCTTGCCACTAAACCCAGTAACATGAAGAAAGAAGAAATAAACATGCATTGCAAGCTATTCGAGATGTTGATGGGATATGCATGAAAATGTATATGATATATACATTGCATGTCATATATTCTGTATATTTGTTCTTTTTTCAACCACGGATGAATAAATCGTGATTGATATGCAAAGCTTTCTCCCTGTTTTTGTTGTAGTATTTTTGTGGACACAAGAGTGACATCAGAAGTAGCAGTTAAAGCTGCACGAGCGTACTCTGACATTGTAACTGCCATTGAAAGTGCCTTGGAGGCTGCTAAACGAGCACTGAAATTGGCAGAAGATGCTTTGGACAAGGTAAAAGATGTGTTGTATCATCATGGCCTTGATTTGTATGCATTGTACTTATCCCAGTAAGCAGTTCAATGTGGCAACATTGTCATGATGTCATCATTTTAAATGATCTTGCTTTTATATTAAACAACCAGTATAGGTAATCCGGAATAAGAATGGAAAGTCTGCAATCATCTTACCTACATTCTGACTATGTAAGTCTTGAAAGCAAACCAAGAGATTGCTTTCAGATGCTAGGTAGTGCCATGTCTTTGCTAGGGGTTTCAGCAGAGTTCCCTGATCCAAGATGTCTGCTGTACTCTTCTTAAAATGTTTTCTTCACCCTTCTGTTGTTTTGGTATTGAGACAGCAAATCAAGAAAATAACTTTCAGACTTGTGAATTGCCTTGGCATTACTGGTCAGCATTCGCTGAGCTCACTAATCAAGATGGTTGCTACCAGACAGTCCTTTGTAGATAATCCGGTACTTTTTCATCAAACATGCTCCTTGGTATGGAACCTGATAGTTATTAAGCTTGTGAATTTCGGTGACTGCGTTACTGAGTGTAGTGGTCCAAAAAATTCTCATTTAAATGGAAGACAAAGCCAGCTTGGCTGCAAAATTGGCAAGGTCATATCACAAAGCTACCTGTTTTGTGATAAGTAACTTGGAATTTCACATTCTGTCTAAACTAAGCTTTTAGAATGCACTGTTTGTATGAGCAAGCAAAAGAAATCTAAAATATATGGGGGATTGATTTATATATTAATTGGTCTTTCATCTTTATGATTGTTCTCTCTCTAATTGACCAACATTTATGTTGTAGTCCGAGGGAGTTGGTGATAATTCCAGAGATTCAAGGGAGAGAAGTGAACAGCTGCTGAGATTGGCTCAGAAAGCTTTTGATTCTACAAGCACAGGTCAGTAGGAACTAAAAATTTAGACAAACCACTAGTTGTTTTGCAGAACTCAGAAAATTAAAATTAATACAGGAAGAAATATCTTGAATCTGAAGTTATCTGTTCTATGAGTAGATTTTACTGTCCAAGTCATTCTTACCAATGAAGGCACTTGGCATGCCGAACAGTCGATTTTAATTGTACCGAGGCATTTAAGTGTATCCTTTAAACCACATAAATAATAACAAAGTGAGCACATGTCCCAGGCCATGCTGGGCACTCATTAACCCACTGGCATACATGTTCGTTTTCAGAACTGAAGCTACGTCTCGCTGCTGCTATACAGGACACAGACCGTGTGCATGACATCAATCAAGAGGCTGAGGACAAACTGGAAGATGTAGAACTGGATGTCAAAAACCTGCCAACACGTTAGTCAAAGGCATTCATCCAGCTTACCAGCATTGTTGATAAAGGTCTTACTGGGATCAAAGTGTTTTCCGTGATGCCTGCTGTTTATAAATGATGTGTGCAACATTCAGCAGTTGGTCCGATTTCAAAGATATCAAAAAATATATATATATATACAGACATTGTTGCAAACGTGTTGAGGAATTTCCTTTGTGTTGCCATCCATGTGATAAATAAGCAGATAGATAAGCAGAAAATTTGTTATTCAATGATAGAGATTGCCAGAAGACCCATGGATAAAATATCATAAATTTTATATTTATAGAATTTGGCAATCGTGCTGAGGATGCTGCTATGAAAGCCATGGATGCCCAGGATAGGGCAGAGAAAGCTCGTCTCCGCGTTCAAGGCATCCTAGATGAGTTGCCCGAGGATCGCAGGAAGATAGAACAAATTCCGAATGATATAACAGAGACCAATCGGCTTTTGGCAAGGGCGAGGACCCAGGGTAAGAGTGGCATTCTCCCTCTCTCGGTGCATCTCATGAAAAGTGTAATAGCTCATATTGTTTTAGATGGTTTCTCGTGGTTCCTTTAAATACAATAAAAAGGAGAATGTTTGAGTAGCGAAGGCATCAAACATTCAGGACCAGTATACATAATATCTATGGGTTTGATGTGTTTATATAAAAAGACAAGTTGTAGCCTGCAAGGAAAAAATCAACTACTGTGGCGATGCCTACATGACAATGGGAATATAGTTTCATAAAATGTATTAAAGTGATTGTGTTGGTTGACAGTTGACACAGTTCAGCAGATGCTGCCTGATGCTGTGGAACTGCTGGGCATCTTGGCAGCAAAGAAGAGAAGGATTGAGAATCTCAACACCACAGTTGTGGCTAATCTGACCTTACTTAGAGAGAGAATAGCGTTGGCCAGGGACGAGTCGAACAGAGTGAGTTCATTTACATCTCCCGATTCTGAACTCGAATGACCTCTAATGAGTCAATAGGTTTTATTTCTAATCCTTCCCCAGTTCAAGAAGGTTTCCTATCCGGTTGTACACAGGAAGGTCTGCAAGAAACTTGCAGATGGTCATGGCTTTCCCCTAGGCTCTGCGTGGTTTTCTCCCACCTTAATTCTGTTCACTGTTGTGTAAGTGAAATATTCTTGAGTTAGGCGTAAAACACCAATCAAATAAATAAATCCTTCCTTGCTGAGTTTGTGATTAAGCTACATGTTTATGCAAAACCCTTCTGCAGTTTTGTGTGCAGGCCTTTGATAATGTGTTCGTGTTATATTTCAAGAGGAAGCATTGCCCAGGAGTGATTTTCATTACGTATCAACACATATCTAGAAACTGACCTGCTTAAAGCTGGATTGAACTCTTTTGATTGCATGTCTCTTGTTCACAGGTCAAGTATGTACCATTCCCACATTCTGTTTTGTTTTCAGATCCGCCTTGGAGTACAGTTCCTGGGTAACACCTCCATACAGCTGAGAAACCCACCTAACATTGAACAATCTGGCTCCTACAGTAAGCTCTCCATTTACCTCAATACGACAAACCCCAATGGACTCCTCATGTACATTGGCAGTGATCAGGACCCTGCTAGACAAAAGCCGGTAAGGGAAAATAGATATAAAGATAAAAAAATATCCGACATTAACTAATGGGGCCTCTGTGGCTGAGGGGGTTAGCGCGCCAGTGTGGCGTTATGACCCCGTGCCTCTCACCAATGAGGACGCTGTGAGTTCAAGTCCAGCTTATGCTGGCATCCTCTCTGGCCATATGTGGGAAGATCCGCCTGCAACCTGCAGATGGTCGTGGGTTTCCTCCTGGCTCTGATTGGTTTCCTCATACCATAATTCTGGCTGCTGTCATATAAGTGAGATTTTCTTGAGTACGGCATAGAAGACCAATCAAATATATAAATAAATCACATATTAACTGAGAAAAAGAGAACAGTGTAGTTTTCACTTGGGACAACATACATTATAGATCTCCAGATGTTTGTTAAACATCTGCCGATATATGTATTGTGAAAAGTTAAATTTTTAAATTAAAAACATTATTTTAAAGAGAGGATGATAGATGAGGATTAAAACCCACCAACTGCAAGTTGTTCAGCTTGTATCTTAAGATCCTGTGCAAAACCAGTACGGAAGTCGTTTGTTTTTTTATTCATGGTGAACAGAAAGACTATTTGTCCCTGGAGTTGGTGAATGGTAAGGTGGTATTCCGATTTGACCTTGGTTCAGGCCCAGCAGTCATCACAAATGAAATGAATGTGGCCACAGGCAAGTGGTACAAGATCGAGGCAGAAAGGTAAGCTCAGTTGTCACCAAGGTAAACCATTTTAATTGCTATAGCATTTTAATCATAGCATATTAGTTGTCACTTTTAGCATTTTAATGATAACCTACATTGTCAATCTAAAATTATCAAGTTTTTTATAAAAGTTATTAATGTGTAATGTTTTCTGGTAGCAAATAATAATAGACTAATAAGATGTGTGTACAGGGTTAAATTGTTAAGTATTACCGTGCTCATTATCTGACTTCATTAATTTAAATGTCCATGATACATTATGCAAAATATTATCACACCATGCTGTAGAATTGGCAAGGCTGGCATTTTGACGGTGACCATGGAGAAAAGCCCCAATGATTTTGAACAGAGCACTGCATCTGGAAATTCCCAGGGACCATATACAGTTCTGGAATTCAACCGGCAAGCCACGCAGTTCTTTGTGGGAGGCGTTCCTCAAGGCTTCAATGTGAGTACTCTTTTATGTATTTGTCATCGAAGATTTGTACCATATTGAATTCTGCTTCATGTAATGTTCATCCGCAGTGGATTACACCTAAAAGTGTTTTTGAATAGTGAGATGAACGTAGTTTACAATCTTCACTGAATGTGTTAAAGGATTACAACTTGCGTTAATAAATTGGTGGTTACTGGGGTCCATTTCCACAGAACCTAGTATATCAATATTTCTAAACTTTTCTTGTCACGTTTGCCTTGTGGAGCTATAACCTAGACATTTTATGAAAAAAGTTAGGAGAAATTTTATTCACTAAGTTTTGTGATAATGGAATTATATTTCAAGTTTTACCCCAACAAGGAATAGATCAAAATATGTAAGAATGTCATAGTAATAAAATTCTTATTTCAGTTACCAGCAGGCATGATGGAAAGACCCTATACTGGTTCGATGGAGGAACTCGTGTTTGATGGGATATTTTCAGGATTGTGGAACTTTGAGGCTGGAGAGAATAACTATGCTGGTTCAATTGAACGGTAACTAGCTATGTTTAATAACTGCAAATGTAATGAAGATAGATGAAAAGCGCATCTACTGTTCACTCACTTACGTGAAATCTGCACCAACATTTCATGTTGTATAGGCATTCACTTTCACACCTGGATTTACCAGCATACTAAGGCAGCTGATTAACGGTGGGCAGATACATGTTCAGTACTAATTATTTACTTCAGTCACTTTGGATGTGAAGTGCTGATAGCTGAAATAAATTCTGCCAAATTTGTCATTTGTAAAACTATTCTTGGTTAAGGTTAAGTGCTGAGGCCACTTTCAGAAAAATTTCAGATTTAGGTCATCACATATTTTTATGAGAAAGACATTTGAGGTTGTAATACTATAAAGCAAACTGCTTTATGAGAAGTTAATATTGCATGGTTTACAAGTGGTCTCGACTCATTAGGACCATATTTAATCATGTTTCAGTAAGACAGTAGGATTTGTCTTTATGTCCAAGCCATTCATAATGTGTTCTGTCTTTCTTTGGTGTTTTACAGAGACACATTCCGTGTTCTAGTACGTCCCGATGGCTTCCGTTTCAATGGGGATGGCTATGCTGTGGTTGATCGGGGAATATGGCGCCCGAATCAACGTACAGACATTGTTATGAATTTTAAGACTCTGGCCACTGATGGTCTCATGCTGTTTATGTCAAAGCAGAGAGATTTCTTATCCATTGAAATGGTGGATGGAAAGCTGTTGTTCCAGTATGACCTAGGTAGTGGAAGAATTAAACTTCAATCAATGGACAGGTACAATGACGACATGTGGCACAGCCTACAGGCCAGTCGTCGAAACCGAGAAGGGGCTTTCTTTGTTGACAATACTAAGGGTAAGAATTGGCTTCATATTAAGTAATGGTGAAAATGTTCGCTGTTATGGAGAAAGATTTAGACCTTATTTTTAGAGCATAGTCGTGAAAATCTGTTTGTCAAGTTTCTTCAGAAAAGGTACACTTTTGCATATATTTGTCATTAACATTTAGATTTGGCGAACATCATTACAATTAGACAAAATAGGAAAGAAGGACCTAAATTTTCACAAATAAATATCAGAAAACTTTACCCTTGTTGCTGAAACCTTTTCCTTTCGAACAAACTCTGACCACCTGCATAGGATAAATGAAACTCAGAATCATGGAAAATGACAACAACTTAGTCAAGGATGAAATTTTATGTAAACCTGTATTGTATTACTCGAGATAAACCCTTGTGAGTCTTGCCAATTCTACTGCAGCTTATGCATTATTATGCTACAGTGTAGTCTGTCTGGAGCTATAAGCCTGCATTTTTTTAGTTGCTGAGGGTGACTCGCCTGGTAAGCTGTCGGAGCTTTCCATAACAGATGAGATTTTCATTGGCGGCTATGACCAACCACTTGTTCCCAAAGAGTAAGTATCTACTAAATTATTGCTGTTAATGTGGAGGTGCAAATTGTGACATTGAAACAATCTAGATTTGGAAATTTCATTGGTATTTTGTCATGATGGAGATTCTAGGAATATTATCCCATGGGCAATCAATCAGTAGAAAACTGAGCTGGTCATAAACCAATGGTTTCTTGTGTCATGTGTGAGAAGTTATTGGAGCAGGGTGATGTTTGCAAGATGCGTATTATGGCATACAAGATTTTATTGACATTTTGACATTGTTAAAAAAATTTATGTCCCTGAAAGTTATAGAATCCAACACACCATACTTCCTAGTGCAAAACATAAGAAAACTGGATACCTGTGTTTAGAATAGAAACAATGTTGAAAATCACAAATCTGCCAGTTTTTTCTTAGCTCCCTATTCCACAGCAGCATCAGTGTCCTGTTTTATGGAGTCAGTGGTTATAGCGTAAAAAACAGATACAGCTTGAACGGGTGTCTACTTGGTATCATTGGCTTTAGTGTGGGCCCAAGTTATCTACCCTTACAAATGACACGCCCTGAAGTTCCTAGATATTTGGTCATTACAATATTTTCTTTTGTGTTAGGAGTTACAAAATAAATCATTGCTGTCTGTTTTCATGTAAACAATAAACCAATGACATGCCTTCAGTTGTTCCATTGTTTGGGAATAAGATCTGATTTTAATGGATGCAGTGATTTGCCACTCATTTTGTTGTCTGTGAACATTTCAGTTCAGAGCACAGGTAATGTAGCCTCTCCTGCAGCTTTTGTCCTCACCACCATCTTTCATGTTCATATGCACAGTCTTACTTGGTTCACTTGCTGTTATTACAGTATTCAGGTTTAAGTTTTATTTTTACTTTATTGCTAACTGATCATACTGGTGGATGGTGTATTGTGTATGCATAAGTGATTTTAGTGAGAATCATTTGTTGATTTGGTAGAGATTGCCTTCTTACTGTAAACTGGAAATATTTATACTCTTGGTAAAATAATCAGTTGACATCAGAGTGTTGAGTGTGACTATGCAAAGGTGTTTTTATTGAAGATTTCTTTGTAAAGTAGACAGTATATTGATTGCTTCATCATTTTACACTGCCTGTAAAAACAAAGCCACTGACACTAATAGGCAGTAAAATAGATTGCTTCTTCTAAACTGCACACATGTAGCAGTAAATTGCCAGATCCACATACTTGTAGAATCAGAAGTTTACAGATTGGCAGACCTGGTTATCACTTTGTTCGAGGTACTGAGTGACCTGTAGAATTTCAGTCTTTCCTTTCTGTCCAAATCTGTGTCTATCAAGGTGCATCACATGTGCCTTCAGCTTGTAGTGTTCAGATGTAGTATTTGTTAGATCACCAGCTTAAGTGACCAAGAAGATAATGCCTTGATGTTGCCCAATGCCCTCTGATGCAAGTGACAGTACTTCTCTGAAGAGTTGATTTCTTAAGAAAAAAAAACAGGAGGTGTGCAGTGTCATCAAAGTTCCCACTGCCATTTCACAGATTTCAGATGGTTTTGTTCTTATTTCGCCACTCACAGTGTACAGTGTTTGTGTTCACACCTAACAATGTTTTTAAATTTGTATTCCTGACAAAAGGTAAACATGGGTAAAAGATATCACTGTGGTATGTTGATGCTGTACACGTATGTGTGTAAAATTGGGATGTTTGGTTTTCACTATGTATTTTTGTTCTCACTCTGCCAGGTTTGGGCTTTATTGTGTATTAACATAGTTCGAAAAGAGATACATGTTTGAACACAAAGTTATAATATGCATGAATTATTAGGAGTGCAGACCCTTCCAAGTCCAAAAGTCCACTACCATCCAACAAAGATGATGTTAATCAGGATGAAGTGGCATCTATACCATAGCCATTGAAGCATATTTAAACAAAGGGCTATCAGATTCATATTTTTCAGTGAATTCTTACCCTTCTTACCATACAAATTGTAAATTGTGTCTGGGAACAAGCTTTGTACATGTTTTAAATTCTGTTGTGAAATAATGACATACTTAAAGACATACTGTGTTTGTTTTTCAGTGATGTAACAACCACAGGGTTTGAGGGCTGTATTAAAGGTGTGCAATTCAATCAGTTTGTGCTCAATCTGGTTGAGGACAGTATCAGATCAAAGGGCGTTACAGAGGGCTGTCCAGACCAGGTATACTAACAATTCACTGTAACAGACCATTGTTCAAACCTGAAGTGTTCAAAAGCTCAATGGGTTTGTAACAGTTATTAAACCGACATGGTGTTTTAGTTGTTTTCTGACTGTCTTGTATAATGTGTTTCATGATTATTTCCAAGTCAGTGAGCTGTTATTGAAGCACTCTGTTCATTACCCGATTGCGTCTTGGCACTGAAGTGGCGTATAATGGTAGTATTATAAATTCAGTATGATCAGGGCATTAGTCAGTGAGTGGTGGGGAGGGGTAGGCTAGGGGGCGAATCATTTCTGATTTTCTGAGCCCCTGATCCATTTGGCTGCTGTACGGTGTAAAATTTGAGAGCGCATTTGTGCTTAGCAAGGTATGACTATTTCCTGTGTTTTCAACAGGTGGCTCGAGTGGTCTCACTATCTGCTGACAGCCCAGGCTATGTGGCATACAACTTGGAGGGTGGTATAGGAATGGACTTTGACATTACCATGAAAATGAGGACTCTGGCAGTGGACTCGCTGCTGGTGTACACTGGAAACACAGATCCATCTATGGTTAGTACACCAGCAAGGGAGGCATAGAACTGTAAACCTGAAGTAAAACTCTGTTTTTGTTGATAACTTGTATCAGTGTGTTAACTTGCTTTAGGACATATGTGGAAACAGTGCACATTGTATGTTATAAATGGCCAAGGTATTGTGTTATAAAACCTGATATTATCACATATTATGCCATATGTAGTAGCTGGGACTTACTAATTGAAAAAGAAAAGGCTTGTATCTCTAGAACAGTTTATCTGATGTTCACCACACATACACATTGGCAAGAGGAAGAACCCTATTGATTTTCAGCAGCCTTCACCTTTTTCTTCAAGGTCATTTAAGTTAAATTTTATGCAAGACTTGTAAACACTCGCTAGAATGGTTTATCCCGTTTTCACCAAACTTACACTACACTTGGATATTGACATGACGGAGAACCTTGTTGATTTAAATTTTTTTGAATGTTCTATCTCTAGAACAGTTTAACCAAAGTTTACCAAACTTACAGCACACGTATACATTGGCTTGAGGAAGAATTGATTGATTTTCAGCGACCTTGACCTTTTTCTTCAAGGTCAGTGGGGTCATTTAAGTTAAATTTTAATTAAGGCTCGTGAAGGCTCGATCTCTTGAACAGTTTGTACCAAATTCGCCAAATTTGTACCACACCTACACAATGAACAAAATGAAGGTAACTTAAATACTGGAATACACTCTGGAACATAGTGATGCTAGCCTAGGAGATGAGATAAAAGTATTCATGGAAGTATCTGATCCAAATGAAAAATATATCATTAGAATGAATATGAAGTTTTGAGTGATATTTGAAAGTAAAGTTTTGTGCTGACCAGGAGAGAAAGAATGCACAGTATTAGATACTTTGACTTCAACATAATTGGCAGGGGATTGTTATCCTGCATTTAGGGAATGTCTACTTGTAAGATCGTTCAGGTCCTGTGGGTGAACATTGTCTTTTGTCATCTCTCTCTCAGGAGCAAGAGTTTTCTATTTCGGTGATTAATGGGAAGATTGTGGTGACGGCAAATGCTGGAGAGGGAGCCTTGGTGCTGCCTAGTGATCTTGATACTTACAATGATGGGAAGTGGCACTATCTGTCAGTGGTCAAATCAGGGAGAAAGTAAGTGGATGTTGCTGTACTCAGTTATATTGGTTTTATTAGTTTAGAGTGTTTTATTAACTTTCACCTGTAAAGGGAATTGTGTTCTGGAAAAACATGTAATACACCCTGTAATACATTTAGATTCTGCTTCATACATGATAAATTTGTGGGACTTGAGAGCAGTTACAAGACATCTTAGTTTTTTGTTAAATTTTGGCAGGATAATGATGAGCATTGATGATAAAGAGTTAGTGGAGAAGCGCATGGTGGGAGTGAGTGACAACATCATTTCTGACATGCCCCTGTACTTTGGGGGTATTCCATCCTCGTTGAAGGTGAACAGTGCAGCTCAGTTTTTGGCAGGTTGTGTGGGAGATGTCACCATTAAGGGGAGGTAAGTCTTTAACTAGGAAGCTCCCTCCCTTTTCCCCTTCCTCCTTGATCACTTAAAACTAGAGAATCCTCTACATGGATATTGCAGATAGGCTAACAGATTATTTTATGTGCTCTTTGGTTATTATGGTGTAAGGTTTCTTGTGAACATTTGTAGCAAATTGTGTTGCTTCCTTTCTTGGTGCATTGCCATGTTGGTATGCTCATAGGAGAAAGAAAACTAAAATAACATTAAGGAACATAATTTCAGAATTTCCTATACCTTCTCAGTGTAGATCTTGAAATCGAATTACCGGTAAGCTGTAATGAAACTGAAGAGGAGTACAGGAACAGTGAAACCTAATCCAATCTTTTTTTCCTTCCTTATAGCTTTGTCAACTTTGCCGCTCTTCCTTCTGCTGCCATTCAGAGAGCTGTACTAAGTGGTTGTGAACTGCCCATGCCAGAGCCAGGAGTCAGTGCTTTACCAGATGACTTCAGTATGTACTCTACAATATACGTTTAGACATTGACGTGTAGGATTGTTTTCAGCCGTCAGATGGTACATGTACAGTCTTGAACATCTCCAACCGTATCTTTCATTCATTACACTTTGGACCTTTTACTGCTTCCTCATGGTACTAGAGAAAATCTCTTCTGAGAACTACCCTTTAGCTGTGTCACTACACTTGTCTATCATAGATTTCAGCATGGAGTTAAGAGTGCACTTCTTGTTCTGTTTGCCAGGTCCAGGCACAACAATAGCTCCCCTTCCCCCAGGCCAGTGTGCCCTACCCGTGGAGCCTGCAGTGGATAGTGGGGATGCTGGGTCTATTGCAGGCACCAGGTTTGGTATCACTCCACAGAGTCGACAAGAGTACAGAAGACTCCCCTCAAACTTCAAGAGGAGGTAAGTAGGGTTGTGACTAGGAAATTTTCACACTAAACCCTGGTTCTCAAGGTTTTCTCATTTAACAGAATTGCAAGTCTAGTAAACAGGACATGTAATTGTATAATGAATATTGTTTTTTAGGGCCCTTGCACAGATTGGGTCATTCCACCCCTCAAATATTTTTAGGTCAAGGACTTAGAGTATACATAGACTTATAATTTACGTATAGTTTCCTACCTTAATTCTTGTAATTACTGGGACGGATATTAGTCCTGCTGAAAACAAAAACAGTACATATATCTACTAGTTTATGCAAAAAGTAAATATGTGGATATGTTGGTCATTAGGTAAAGTGTAACCATGGGAGAAAAAAGAAATTTTTTATCTCTGTTCAAATTGCATGTATGTTACCTAAAAAAAACAAATATTAGGTATCGCAAAAATTTGAAAAGTTAGAGTTTTTCTATCACTTAAGCTTGAAAATCTGCATTGCACTTAACAATGTATGTGTCTTTGCTGGTCATTAATAATCAGTGTTTGTTTTTTTGCAGAGGTACCTTCAGTTTTGAGTTCCGCACAACCGCTATGAATGGCCTGATGTTCTATTTAGCTGACAAAGGTCATAATGATTTTGTTTCCGTATATATCATCAATGGTCAGGTGACCTTTGCCTTTGACTGTGGCAGTGGATCAGCCCGATTGGTCAGTCCAGATACTTACAATGACGGGCAATGGCACACGGTAAGATCTCGGCTCAAAGTACTTTGTCTGATCAATGAATGGAATGAAGAAGTCTCTACGAACTTTGTATAAACTTTACAGGGATGTGAATCTTCAGTCTTCTTGCAAATTCCAGACTTTTTGTATTAAAAATTAAAATATTTTTGTTAAAAGAATAAAGACTTTCTTTAAAGTTAATTTTGTAGAATCATACATTTTTGAGAAATTTCAGACCTTTTGATCACTGCTGTTCACTTGTCTGACTGGAAAAATTAGGTTTTAGAGTGTGGCAGTGTTAGTTTTTAAGCTGTTTTATCTGTTTTACGAGTGCACAAAATACCTGAAATATGACAGAAATGCAAGTTCCTTTTCATGCGTGATCTAACAGTTTGGAATGTGTTTTGTGTGCAGGTCATGTTGATACGACAGAAGAACCGTGGTGATCTGCAAATTGATGGGTCTAAGGTGCAGTCAGGCCGCTCTAAAGGAGAGAGCACTTCAATCAATGTTTCCCCGCCTTACTTTATAGGTGGTTTGTCTGAGGACGCTGCCAAAAAAGCTAAAGGCAATGTAGCTGTAAGTAGAGAAGGGCATTTTGCTTTGCTTAGCCTTTATCCAAGCTAAGTCGTCGTTAGCCAGATTACGTTCTACAAAGATGTACCAGGCTCTGCACCATGTTTGGCTTCAGGAGCTTAAAGCATATCCTGGCTAATGTGACCACATCATTTGTTCTGTCACTCATGTCTGTAAATGAGCCTTACCAGAGCAAAGACTGTGCTTCAAGTACACATGCATAGAATTGTTCATGTTAAAGGTAGACAAACATAACTGCATGGTTATTCCGTTCTACAAGGTGGCAGACTTAACGACAACCCAGGAATCTGCACAGTACTATAAAGTCTTTTCATATGTCTTTTTCTGAGTTTTCAATTTGAAAATATGCATGAGTCCACGTAAAGTTTAAAGTCTGATAAAGATTCAGTTAACATGCAAAAACTTTGCCCATTTGTATGGGACTGTGGAGGGTTACAATTCTATAACATAGGGAGATGTGCCATTATTTGTCTTCCCGAATACCTGGGTGTGTCTTACATCATACTGCATTCTGGCTTATTTCCAATGTATGTAACATTGTGTATAATAAAACCAACTGCATTTGTGCTGAGCTGGAGAAGTACTTGGAAGAATATTGTAATCCATAGGAGTTGAATTTATAAGCTTTAAATTTTATCTTAAAAACTTCATGCAGTATATCTTGATATAGTACCTTTTTTTTTTTTGCCTTCAATTTCAGATTACCCAAGGGCTGATTGGTTGTCTACGCAATTTCAAGCTAAATAGTATTGACTTTGGTCAACCTGACAACAGTATTGGTGTGCAGCCATGCTTCGAAAATGTAGAGATAGGAACATTCCTTCATGCAGATGGTGGATTTGTCACTCTTTGTAAGTTTGCTTGCCATCTGGTATTCATGGCCTCTCTGTGCTGAAACCGTGGAACTTAGGTTGATATTTTTGTACAGCAGTTTTCATTGAATGCTTTCACAAAAAACAAGGGCTATTAATTTGGTTCAGTTTGTACGTGTCTGTTTTTATCAATATGGCGTGGAAAGCGCCTGATTGCACAAATTATAAAGTCGTAACATGATAAACCATATGCTTTTAACAGATGACAATTACAAGGTTGGGTTGGACCTTGATATTGACCTGGAGATCAAGCCAAGGACTCTCTCAGGTGTCCTTTTGTCTGTCCACTCCACTGGTGGGGATTTTCTTGCCCTTCAAATGGTGGATGGGGAGGTAAGACTTTGTGCTGCATGCTAAGCAAGGTTCAGAATAGGCACTGGTCTAGTTCAAAGAAAAGTCAATATCGAATGTGCACTAATACCCATGTTTCAGAATGTGAAGTTACTACAACAAAGTGATGTCCCTTTGTGATGTGGCATCACCGTTTTATGGGCTGGTATATACAGTATTGAAGAGTTATCAAAAGTGATGAAATAAAACTTTCAAATTGTGTTCTGCAGCAATGCTGGATATTATTTGACAACAAAAACCAAATTCTGACTGTAGAACATCCAAGCTGCCATGTTAAAGTATAGAGAATTGACCCTACCATCCCGCCAAACAGCCATGTGATTTCACAAAGTAATGTCGGTGTATTCTTGTAATGACATAACTCGAAACTTGGGTATTCATCTGTTACTTACATGATGAATACAGTTCTGAGGTATATACTATTTATATAGTACCTTAAAAATTTTGAAGTTTATAAAGCAAATGCTTTTTATGTGGTAATCTTCCCTTTATTCTGCCTCTGTTCTTAAGTTTGGCATTAAATTGCCATGAAGTAAATTATACTGGTGCCAGTGTTGATATTTCTGAAAGTGTTTTGTTTTTTCAATACTTTACATGGAGTGATCTTTCCCAGTTAAGATATATTGATTTATTACAAATCCAGAAAGTAAATAAAGCATACCATATATACTGTTCATAATATTGTATCATGTATCTTTACAGCTGGTGGTATCAGTAGACAATGGGGGAGGAATAGTGACGAGCCGATACCTGCCTTTTGTGAACAATGAGCTCTGTGATGGCCGCTGGCACAAGGTTCAAGGTGAGTGGCCCATCATAAAAATAGGCTGCATGCCAAGGCTAGGGGTGTCTGTGACAGTATAGGCTACATTGTAGACAACCCCAAATTCAGAGTACCCAGTCTTGGCCTCTCTTTTAAATTTTTTTTGTGGAATACTGTTTCATGACAAAAATTTGACCAGTTCGGTGCTGAAATATCAGTTGTCATCATTTGAAGTGAAGTTAATTGCAAGTGTCTTTTTCTTAATATCTTCCTTTGCATTTTGCAGTGGTGAAAGCCAAGAATGTGGTGACACTGATTGTGGACGGGGTTACCACAGAACCAGGTATTGGAACTGCGGGAGTTTCTGCCACTGACACGAACGATCCCCTTTACATCGGAGGGAGACCTGGTAAGAGTAATACTTTGCTGATAAGAGTAAATGTAAGAGCGACCCCAAGCATTGTAGGCCCATGTCTGGGTGTAGTCGCAACAACCAGGGCCAGATATGACCTGGAGATGTGTATTTATGGTATTTAATTGTGGTAAAGGGAAGAAATTGTTTTTATAGACCAATTTTTCTTGAAAGAAGTTAAATCCATCTTTGCTAATAAAGGGTGCCTTGTCTGACTGATCAGGTTCTTTTCCACTGAAATGTCTTACAGGTCAGAATATTCAATTAAGGAGTTGTACGCTGGTGTACAATTATTAATATGGTAAAGGTATCTTCTGGTCATAGATGTACTTCTCCATAGTTAACCATGGAATTGTTTCTCGGACTAAATTAATGAGATGCTCATGATTTTTGAGGTAGTGATGTAATAATTTACTAATTCTGTTCCCTTTAGGTGATGCCAGTAAACGAGGCATACTCACAGACGAGCAGTTCGTGGGTTGTCTGCGGAATCTGCGACTCAATGGAGATTTGCAGTACTTGACCTCAGGGGTTGCGACTGGCAAAGTGCAACTGGATTCTTGTCCCAAGACTTGATCCGTTCCAGCATCATCTTTTTAATTCTGCAGACCCTACAACTAGGGTCACTCCCAAGGCTCCCTTTACCCCTGTTTATAGATACATATCTCTGGCCAGTTGACTGTGGACCAATGTTAACCGCAAGAATGAAGTTTTTGTTGAATGTACATTGATTGCATAATACTTTTAACAACCTGTCTCACATCATTGATTATAAACCTATCTACTAAATTTTAAACTTCATTAAACCAGTACTTTTTGATACAGTTCATTTTTGTTATAACTCACTGTTGGTATTATGATATTCTACCATTGATATTTTTTCAGTGGTATGTGATATATGCACTTGTGTTTATGGAAAATTAAACATTTGTGACCAGAGATCTGTGTCTTAAAACAGAACCAATTAGTTACCAGTACTAATATTTAGTTTTTCCCAAACATTTTATACAGTCTTGGGAGTCTATTTGTAGGGTGTACAAGCCAAATTTTGCCCCCTTGTGTCAATTTCATGTTCATTTCAATCAGTGTTTTACTCTGGATCTTTACAACTACGATTTTTTAAAAAGATATTTGTGAGGATGAAATACTTTTTTTAAACTGATGGGAATAATGTTAATGGTCTTGTGGAACTGCTTTTCAAGGATCTGATTTTTATGTTTTGTTTGCCAATTGCCAAACACAAAACAGTTTTTGTTGTGATGTGCTCTGTACATGTGTGTTTGTATGTTTTATGACAGTTAAGTTATAACTGCTTTGTTGTTTACTGGGGGCAACTTTTATTGAACTTGTTAAAATGCAGTAATCAAATATTAGATCACAGGATTTTGACGTGATATCTCCTGAAGACCTCAAATCTACTTTTATGCGTAGAACAGTCATAGTATTTCACCAACAAAACTAGCGGCTGGTATCTGTGAAAGGCCGTTGGATGTTCCATGCATAATATTGCCAACCAACATTGTTGCGTCAGAAGTCTGTGCAATTTTTCTAACCACTTTTCCCTCAGAAATGTTGAAAGGATTTGAAGTGAGACGTATGTCTTAGTCAGTTGTCTTTCAGCTTTTGATTTCCTCATAGTCTTATTTTTGTGACAACAGTATTTCTGGATATGTTGTTCTATTTCTTGGTTAAATCGTTGAATTCTATAAACGAAAACATTAACTGAACTGCATTGATTCCTTTCAGTGCTTGTTTTTCCATCCTCAAAAATTGAAAATTTCTTGTGTTTTTTGTGCAGATTTTGGCTGGTAAAACATAGTACTTGTATGTAAATGTATTGCTATCAAAGCATCCTAATCTACGCTCACAGAAGAAATACTGTTGTCACAACAAGTGTCGGTAGATCTGTTTTCTTGTTTTTTGATACATTAAGTGTGAAATTCTTTGGGAACTAGTTTTTTTAAATATCTTTTACATATGTTTTAATGTGTCAAGACATCGGTAAGAAAAAGATTTCTTTTTAACTGGTTATATTTTAAATTCTTTTTGTGATGGATGTGGAGGTGTAAGGCAGAAATTCTAATTTACAGTTGTTGATAAAGCACTAAATGTACAAAAATGATGAAACGGAATAAATTTTTTCCCATGCTGAAGAAATGTCTTTGCCTTCATTTTTCATCACAAGCCCTTTAACGTTGACTTTGTCAGTCATGCCCAGTCGGTTAATTTGTTACCCACTGACTACCCACTCAGGAATTGACAATAAGGAATAAAATACACAAAATAGTTTCCATTCTGTTTGCATGGAGGATTGATGAAAGGAAAACCCACCGATTATTGGGAGAAGTCTGTCATAGTATGGATGTTTTAAGATTTAAATTTCTTCCATTTGATACCACAAATGGAAGCACAATGACCCAGGAGCCTTTCACTAATGCTGTCCCTGATTTCAAGCCCAGCTCCTGCTGGCTTTTGCTTGGAAAGGTCTGCCATCAACTTTGGGATGCTTGTGGATTTCGCCTGAGCTCTGCCTGGCCACCCTCGTGTCAGTGAAATATTCACTGGTGAAACACCAATGGAATCTTAACATGTAAATGAACTTGCTCATCCCCAGCTGGTACCAGGAGAGGGAGGTGGGAATTATAGATTTGGGCCCGTCTGTCCGTCTATGTATGATGGACTTTTTTTTTTTTTTTTTTATGAAAATTGTTCGATGTAAATTGGTACATGACATCATCATGAAAAATATAGACCCCTATGTCCCAATTGGGACAAAATTATGGCCCTAGGTTACAGTTAAACTTTTGCACTCTTGCAGTGTGGAGAAAATCATAGCAGGCAATTTTCTGATGGCTCAAAACAACAGGAGATGTCAGATTTCTTTTGGTCTTATGCAGGATTTTGCTGGTAAAAGCTAGTACTTGTATGTAAATGTATTGCTGAAGAAACATTGTAATCTATGCCTACGAAAGAAATAATGCTTTTGCAGTTCTTGTAGAGTTCCTGGCAAGATTCTTCAGAATGGATGAGTTTGTGCAAGTAATGCCAAAGTTAGAAATTCTAAATGATAGGGTACCACACTCCTTGCAAGTCTGGTTTAATGAAGTGTAGCATATATGAGTCTACCTGAAGTAAGCAACTCAAAAGTGCATAACTTTCGACATAGGTCCAGACGAAGTGATAAAAGCAAGTGTGTATACACATCAACCAAGTACACTGAAGTGGTCTGCACTGCCTCTGTATCACCCTGGCAGTGATCCATAATGAAAGATATTCTAGTATTAATGCTGTTGTCAGTTTCATGAGTTAATTAGTCCTATAACAGTACTTGAGAGGATTAGGACACCTTGACCCTCTATCAGTCCGTATCCTGTCAATCCATCACAAATAGGTTCAAGATTCTCTTTTGAAATGGCTTCATTATGACAAATTAATTACATCTTCTCTTTTTTGGA
This sequence comes from Acanthopleura granulata, assembly GCA_016165875.1. Lineage (NCBI taxonomy): Eukaryota > Metazoa > Mollusca > Polyplacophora > Chitonida > Chitonidae > Acanthopleura > Acanthopleura granulata. Next base: position 20,688,822 of record JABBOT010000004.1, read on the forward strand.
TCTATTTTAGGAACAGTTATCCGGACTTTTTGGGAAGCATTTGATTATTCTGAATTAACATGTTTCACTGTGAGCAGTTTAGACCAACTTTGGGTTTGAGGCCATTTCATCCATTTTCAGCTAACTTATATTAAAGTCTCTGAAATAACTGTTTCCCCTCATGATTCCAACGCTGAATGCTTGTTTTTCTGGAGTGAGTCATGGCCATGTGCTTAAATCTTTTCATCATGATGCACTTTTGTGTGGTCTTATGTTAAGTTCACTGGAGACCATTTAGATTTTCCTTGCACCAATATGACATCACACATGGACAGTTACAGGCTTGTGGTTTACTCCTGGTACCGCAGTTTACTCCATCTATAAATTTGGCTCGTACATTAAGTAAAAAATTAATCAGTAGAGTTATACTAGCAATGAAAGAGATAAAAATACTGTAAATGACCAAAAACTGTAACTACAACACATGCACATTTACAGATAAATAAATTTCGTAAGATGTTACTTTTGGTGCTGAAACTTGGATTTTCCAGTAGGATATCATCCTACCTTTCAAACAAACCTCAATACCCTTATACATGCACATATATAAACAAGAATTCAACACTGTCACTTTCCATCAGGTATGATAAGGCAAATTTATTTCTTGGACATTTTGTTGACAGCTTTTAAAGGTTCTAGAATCCAGTCCTAAGTAACAAAACATAGCACAAAATATAAACTGCTGAACTTGATGACACTGGACTGAAATCATTTCAACATGAAAACATTCTTGCATTAACAGTTAGAGGTAGTAATATTAATACATATGAATTTATAAGGCAAGATGCATACATGCAATTGTCAAATGTCAATTTTATGTCAAACCAACCAAGATAATTTAATCTTAAGAAACCAGTTTAAATGCCTTCTTGCCAAATTAGTCATCAAAACCTATTCAACACTATCAAATAAAAATTCGGAAAAATAAAACTGAGTTTCTTAAATTTTGAGATAATCACACTGAATATTTAGGATTTAGATTATGTACAATATTTTGATATAAAGTAAATAATTATGTAGAGAATTTTACGCTGTTGCAATAAAATATTATAACAAGTTTGATGGAATAGGGTTTCTAAACTGGTATACTTTGACTTGCTGCTTCAGGTGCGAGTTAGCATAAACTCCGCTCTCGTCCTGCCATGTGTTCCTACCTGGTCTCTTGCTGCCATCGGGGTCCGAAAACTGTGATATGCACCTTCTGTAAGCAGCTGAGTCATCAGGGAGAACAACCATTTTCTCCTGAAAATTAGAAAACTAACTTTACTGTCAGCTTAACAACACATGATGGCTTCTCTTTGAAAGTAAGGATCTTGCAACCTGTTTGTTTTAGGAGATCTTAATCACAACTTGTCCTGATTTTCCTTCCCAACTTATTGTCTGTGTGTATTTCATACTAAAATACATTGTCAAAAATGGCAATAGGTACATGTAATATAGACAAGTGCTGAAATCTTTGAATCTTTCGTCTTCATTTAGTCTATTTTGAGGGATTTTTTTCTGGCCTGGTAAAATTGTACATTTGGTAAAGTTGTCAAATAAAGTCAGTGTAGTTTTACATCCATATTTTATTCTTGCCACTTGTGGTTACCACAAAGAGAAATATAAGAAAATTTAGTTGACTGAGTTTTCATGACACATTGGTGATGAAAAAATATTGAGTTTTGTGATTTGTTCCAACTAAGTTTTTAAAAAGAAATTGGCCAGAAAAACCCCTGACATCCATAATAACTTAATCAGGATACATTTACATATAAAGCATTACACATTTAACCTGTCAAGAATTGAGGAATAAAAGTTAGATTTTCAGAACTAGATATGATTGCAGTTTATGCTATAACACAATATACTCCAGGCCTGTACATAACCTTTTAAGGCTTGTTTGACAAATTTTTGAAACCTGTTTAATGCAAGTAGCATTCTGTAAAGTCCCTTTGTTATTTACATGAAAAGAATTGATTTGATGCCTGAAAATGTCCTTGTCAGGCTGCTTATTTGCAGGCTTGAAACTGGCTTCATGTTTAAAAATGATATTAAAAAGGACTTTGAATGTAAAGCAGTCCTTACTGGTTTGCGCTCAAATGGCCGAGGCGATTTGAAATCAGCTCTGTGTGTTGTCTCGAGGTAGTATTTGTTATAGTCTGGCTTATGGCGTGGCAACACAGCACCCATTCCATGTTTAGGGACACCAGGAATTTCTCTGCAGACATAATATAAAATTTAACACTTTACTTAAGTACATGAATAAATGCTGGCAATATCCTTTTTTGATTTCTTAAGTTGAATCACAATAACAGAACTTTTATGCTTACAGTACACTTTCGATGCTAATTTATATTTCTGTTCTACTACATACTCAAGGTGACACACACACAATCCATAAATATTACTTCATTAGTTACAAACCTGTCTAAGTGAACATGGGCCAGTGTTTCTTGTGTAATCATGGGCTTTCTTGTCTCGCGTTCTTCATAATCTTTCTTTAAAAACAGCTGCTCTGTATGGGCTTGGTATGTAGTTTTATTTAGTGACTGAAAAAAGGAAATCACAAGGATTAGGAATCAATTCACAAAATGTGACTCTTTCTCTTCCTGCTGTAGTAATGATGAAAAAATGCTACAAGCATCAACCTCAATGTCACAGGCATAGAGAATACAAATCTGTTCCATTTCCCTACCTAAATGTTAGCAGTCATTTGGAAAAATTATTAAAAACTTAACTTTATTAAGTTTTCTTATTTGGATTTAAACCATTTCCTTGCTAGGTTTATTTTTCTGGTCATACTGTAACTTGGAGACCATATCTATTAACTTCTGCTTTTTATTCGCAATATTTTGCCAATAATATGCATAACAACCTGGAGTCTGGTCAATGGAAAAGTCATTACTGCCTAGAAATGGTACCTGTAACACTGTATCATACTGACTATACTTGAACATCTGAAGATATGTCACTAAAAGAATGCTTCTTTTCAGAAAAGAAGATGAAAAGTTTGATTGATGAGACAATCACTAGCTGAGCAGTTCGTACAAACTGCTGTGTAGGGAATACCCTAACTGCCAAACAACACATACACTGGTTGGTATGGTCAATTTCTGGGCTTGGAAAAAAGTACAACTGAATTTCAGGGCTTGACAAAAAGCACAATTATTATCATTATACGCAGGGTAATGCCCTCAGAATATCCTTGATTGTTTGGTATGCTAGGATTCTTAAAGCCATCCAGCTTTTAGAAATGTCAAAACCTGCTTTAGTAAACCATCCTTCCAGCAATTATATCGTTTGATTGCAACAAGTTAATCAACATCCACCATGATCTGAATTCACATCTCTGGCATAGTACGAACTTGAAAGATAGACTGTTCACAACCAAATCCAATGACCAGAGTACCAGTATATATGTATTTGAATGCAACACGTATAGGGAAAAATTTTACTTTCGAACAGGTGAAGATTCAAGCATGAAATATGGCAGGCATTGCTTTAACATTGCTGGATAACTGATAGAGGAGTGTTTGCCGAGGTTGGTTCTGACATTTCTAAGAGGAGTGGGGTGTTTGTTGTGTATTGAATGGGTTACAGTTGTATCGGTGAATGAATTTTATTTTTTCATGGAGATAAATAAGACACATAGTGGTTGCCAGCTTGGGCTACATGAAATTTACCCCATCAGTAACATTGCCAATCCTATAGTACGTGGCCTTGCACAGATCACGAACAGGTGATGTGTTGATGTCATAATCCTTTGGCTCCGACTCTCTCGCCTGGTCCCTGAATGAATAAATTGAAATATCAATTCTGAAAATAAGCCATTTTTCCCAAGTTTTACACACTCTACCTGGACAACGGAAAATGCGAAAAATAAGTGCTTCCATGTTGATGTTAGTTTACATATCATGATGGTGTGAACATCACCATTGATCACTGGCTATCAGTGCAATGGTCAACGTCACAGTCTTCCATGAAAGCATGACATGGCTGCATAACTATCACAAAGTTAAACTGTGGGCAACCACAGTATCTCCATCATACCTACACATTTGAAACTATGACTTGACATTAAACGTTAAACTTGATTTGCGGATGTAAAAAAGGTGACATGAATTGATGTAAAACCAGTGTTGTTGTTGGAATTATATCGAGGGATTCTCACCAGTTTGAATTCAGCGTGGCTCTTCCATAATTCATGTGGTCCGACCTTAAGGAATACGACCCCTTTCTCTCCACAAAGTCTGGTATCAGAGAGTGATAACCAGAAGCCGTCATTGTTGGCAGTTGTCACTACTATTCCCAACCGAAGGCTCAAGTGGCCAGCCAAGAGATTGCGCTTTGGAGGTAGACTGAAGGCTGAACTACCCACTCAGTTGTATGTGCTTCCGCTATTTGAAGTAGTTCACCTCTCTTAGTCTTACTCCTGTGCCTTTAAAACCCGTGAAGAAGAGAAGTAATAATAAACACTCTGAACTGATTTATGAGAAGTATTCTGTGCTCAGTATACTCTCAGTGTGCATAAATAAGTAAAATTAACAATGGAAGATCACTCCGCGAGCACGGAAGCCCGGCCATAACAACAGAAAGCGTGCCTAGCTACCGCGAGCGGAGTGTTGAGTGCGATGACAAGGATTAATACGAGTCGTTAGGATGGGGGATCTACAAATAACCTGTCCCGAGCAGAGTAATTATTCTATATTAGACCACACCACTTTACATAGCCCAGGTTGACTGCCATTATTGTTATAGAATGACTTTTGTTCCTGTAGGACAAACTGTTATGTGACATAACTTCTCAAGCGGCAGCCCAACATTTAGTCCTAGATAAGTAGATGCAGGCCTAGATACACAACATGTGAACGATGTATGCATGCACGGTGTTGGCATATAGGGCCTGTATAGTTTTCAGTCTTTGTATGATTTTTATTAGATTTAAATGAAACTGAGATTCCTACAGCAGAATTTGTCAGACCCATTGAAATTTCCATGCAGCATAGGTCTATATCCGATAGCCCATAGATAGGTCTACATTTTCTAGCAAAGTAGCCTATAGGTTAAAGTTAAAAGCTTAGGCCCCCTATTTTAAGCATTAAATTATTAAATATTATTAAATAAATACATGTAGGCTATGATCTATATCCTTTTTAAATTTATGATAGGCCTGCGGTGGGTGCAGAGAATAAAATTCTATGTCTATATATAATCTTCATAAAAGGCCCAGGCCTATTGATACTTTTTTAATCTGCCACTGTTTGACTCCACGCAACGCTGTATTCCTGCACTGTAGACCATACTTTAAGCATACTACTATAAATGACCATACTAACATATTTATAGGTAAGCCTAAACATAGACATATTATTTATGTCTGCATGGGCAGTGCCAATGTATTGGAAATTCGTCATGCATCAGTGAAGGGCTTCCCCTTGAAATGAATAAATCATTTTAAAAAGTCTCACCGAAGGAAGAAGTGCTGAAAGTGATGATCGAGGACTGCACGAATGGAACGGAATTGTGAAACATTTTATGAATATTTCAACTGACATAAGATCCATCCAACATTTTTTTTTGCCTGTACATGTAGAGATATTCGATCTGCAGGCCTATAGACATGTGCATTCAGTTTTTGGCACATTACTGAGGAACTTCTCCATCTTGTATGTGACCTACCTCAAGCGTGCGATGTCTGGTGGAAGACAAGTGGTCTTCATCGAACATTGTCAAGCAATGAGAACGAGGAAACATGTACACATACCCTCATGCCCTACATGTATGCCGGGATTGAACCGTAGAGTTTTTCATACAGCTGGTAAAAAATTAAACATAACAACGTTTAAACCCAGTTGATGAATTTTACCGCGACGAAATGACATTTGGAGAGAGATTTCGGCACGTTGAAATGTGTCACAGAGTTATGTTGTCGTTATATCATTGAATAGACGGGGGGAGGGGGGGCTCACAGTAAGTATATAACCTATTATTAAATGTATTCAAACAATGCATATACACCTCTCGACGTGTGTATGTCGCTTTCTGTCAGGGCTTTGAAATCTTCGGAACGGAATCTCATGAAATGCAAGTTCCTATGTCGTACCGTGCATGATTGCTTTTAAACGGGCGTGGAGCCGTTTGGCAATGCACAGAGAATCATATTACGACAGACCGACTAGTACAGAAGAAAAATTGATGGAAAATCACGCTTACGATTTGTCGTAACCGTAGATCTCTTGATACGATTATTTGTCATAATAATTCATGCCATGCATTTACATGGATTTTAACGTTTCTTACATGTGTTATGAATAAAAACTAATATTCAATTCTACATTGTATCCGTAAAAAAAGCTTTCTTAACGTCGGCAAAATAGATGTTGTCATATGCAACCGTTATATACTGTTTCGGAGTGGTAAGATGTCATTGTCGATGAATTATTAGGGCACAGTTGGTGAAAGAGTTGTCGTCAATGATATATTCAAGCTCGCCTTTAACATATTTGAACCATTCATCACAAAGGCATGTCAATCTGTCTTCAGTCCTGTTGGGGTTATTAGTGCAAAGCTTCCGACTTATGATCTGCAGTTTGAGCGAGGGGAAGGTTATCCGATTTCGAATATGACGACGACTCCGAGTCAGTTGCTGTTGGTCCTGACTGATGTTTGAATTCAGGTTGCCTCCCATTGTTAGGGACACGGATGACGTGTAGAATTTGGATTTAATTTTTCTGGCACCAAACATAATCTATCAATTCATGTATGGTGGATGTTGATTGTGTCAGAACGGACATAATACCTCTTGTGAATAAATAAACATCAGTAACGATTGTTTGTCTCTTCCAAATCTTTGTATGAGCTCTATGAACACCATTATTTGGGCCTCTCCTACATGGCTGCTAGTTTATATATTCCATTTGATTGTACATATATTTCCTGTTATAATTTGTTATGCATAGAAACGATGTACCTGTCTTCGAACTGCAGGCATATTAGGGCTTTACAGGTATATACATTTTCTTTGAACATCATGTTTCTTCTGATGTTTTCCAGGGGTAGACCTGTATTCAGGTTTAAAACTGCTCCTATTTGGTATTCCATAACTACTGAAATGGTCCAACATAAAAATGGTGAATACTGGAATTTCTCTTGTCGTTAGTGATAAAATTATATCGGGTATTGTAAATGTGCCATACAGTTTTCTGCCAAGCCCATCTGAAGCACACTTGTGCCTTCACTGTTGCTTTCGAAGTTCCATTGTTTACCCAAGATGAACACATGCCAATTAAATCTTAAAGTCTTGGGAGTTGATTTATGTCCTTTAACTCAACATTTTCGATCTTACTTTCATAATTGGCGTTTAACAATGAAGGTATCATTGCCCTTACACTTACCAGTGATACCACTGGGGGTAATGGCCCTCTTTATCAGCCATGCTATTACCAAAGTTATAGTCAAACATTTTACCATTTTAACAATGGCATGCATATATCTCCGAATGGGTGTTGCAAGCAAACGAAGACAGAAATTCGTCTTTGGCCTCCTTCATAGCGCTGTTGTTTATCTCTATGTGACATCACTCACTCTACCTGTTCATAAATCTAAATTTCCTGTGTCAACGAATCGCGCCAATCCTTAACTTGGACTTATTCACCTTTTTCAGGAGATTGAAAAGATGTAACTCAAGGAGATCATCTTTCCTCATGAATGCGTATTGTTTCCACAACAAATAAATTGTTCACTAATAAAATCGGTATTTCAACCTTTTATTTCATAACAGTGACAGGAATACAAACAATATTAATTACATAAAAACATCTTACAAATGAATAAGAAGGGCATTGGTTATGAGGGAAGGTGATTAATTCGAGTGCACAGTTTAACGTGAGCAATAAAATTTTATGTATAAAGGGCGACAATATAAAAGTTCAAATTTTCTCGCCATCAGTCCTCCATATCTAAGAGGCCCCTAGGAACGTTTGTAACGTAACTCTGAGACCGGAACTGTCAGATGCGGTAGAAACTTGAGTAGATGATATTGATCCGTCACAACGCCTATATTAAACGAGAGTAAAACAGACAGGAACCAGACGTATCCTATGACGGGGGAAAGTCCTATACGTAGATCTACATAACACACAATATACAGCTTTCACCTCTCATCTTCCATTCGTAAAAACCGCATATGTAAAATAGTATCCTTTACCCTGTTAATAGACTTCATATAAACATACAAAAATATAGTCTCATTTTCAGTTCCATCAACGTTTTGGAACACGATCAACACGTTTTAATCAACAGTTTCGTAACAGTTTCCTCATTTCAGATGGGTATTTTTGCCTTCTTTCTTTAGCTGGTAGGCTTAATATCGGTAATCAGTTCCTTTGCTTTTTTTAATGACTCGGCGTACATGTCCTATATATATTTATATCTTCCGAAGAATATACAGTGACTTTACTTAACGACAACAGCAATCAAAGATACATTTATACTCTACGAACTAAAATCCTATACACTATACTCGACACCTGTGTAATTCTTCGAAGATGGTTACAAGGTTTGGATGGTAAACTTTTCGGTACAATGCACAAAATTTGCTCAGCAAACAGGCCTGTGTATGACATACGATGAACAATACATACGTCAAATAAATAGCTTCCACTGGAAATACAGCAAAAAATGTAACTCTATACGTGTCGATAAAATACAATGTTCAGATACAAACACACAGCAGCACATTTTGAATATTGGTAACAAATATATTTAGTACATAAAGAAGGGGAACCTATTCTTGATTTAAACCACCATAAAATTAATTATACTGTGAATTTAGGTCAACGTTTACTTGTTTCCACGCACACGCATGTATTTCATACTACATCATATACTCCGTGGGTTTCCAGACAAGCAGAAACCGTTGTGATGTGCAAAACTGTCAGTGAGGTTTTGTTGCAGAGGCAAATATTTAGACCTCCATCGAGCTAACTCAGATGATGTAAATTGCTCTTTGTTCTGTACTGTTCATTCAGTGACAAGATATTTGCACCTCGAGTTGTTCTCACACTATATATCCTATGACGCGTTTTACCAAATGAACTGTACAAAGGATTCTCCAAATTCTGGCTTTTAGCAAATTATACATATATTATGTAGGGGCCTGAGACAATCTATGAAACGGCTGTTTCTTGAAGAAGAAGAAAAAAGAATATCCAAGACGTTATTTAAGAACACATTCCTTCTTTGTTGAAAGTCCACCCTTTAACTGGGATGTAGAAAATTTTACATTCGAGTAATATGTATTGTTCTGAATTACCATCTATTGTAACAGCGTTGTGTTCTTAAATTTTCATTATAATTCGACCGGTTCAAAACATTGTGATATTCGCCAAAAAGATTAAACGGTTAAGATATGTATGTATTACATTAAAATACCGAATATAAAACAGCTGAGACTTTGGTATTAAACGAATAAAAATCAACGACCTGTAACTATACCGCGTTCCTAAAACTGGCACGAAATAGAATCTGTATCCACAGGAACAAGGTTTGCTTAGGCCAACAGCTGGACAGACGAACTCCAGGCAACGTCAGACTACATGCTGAAACACCTGGTTGCCTCAAAAAATACTGTCACACTATCTTGCTGTGGATTTTCATTACCTACAGAAGAGCGAACAGTATGGAAAGCGAAGTATCTGGAGTGGAGAACTACCATATAAGCACTCTACAATGTGGCACAAACAGAAACGCTGGACATACACTCTTAGGACATGCATTAAGATAATTTTAATGGTCAACTATTACACAAATTTCCAAAAATACAAAATACAGCGTAGCTTTAGTTTATGATTCCATTGATACACTGGTATTCAAATTGTTATTATTTCATTAATACAAACAGAAGCTCACGGATGTTTTAAAATATAATGCTGCAGAATACAATATTAGTATACTTTTGAAATGAAACATGAACCAGGCCTAATATATACACACATATATATATATATATATATGTCCGCCTATATATTTTAGACCCGTAAAGACCGAGCTTTGTGACGTCAATGTGACCTATTAAATTCCGTATTATACCTAAAATTCTAAGCAATAATACTTCATTGTTGTTCCCAACACAAAACAGAAACGTTTTAACAGTATACCAATTTGTTAACTCTAGATATTAACCGAAAAAAATCAGTAGGGAAAAGACTACAGGTTCCACTTACTGTATAACGGAAACCACGTTATTTCTCAGAATACATTCGCATGCAGTTTCCTACGTCGTCGCAAATTTTGATAGATCACAGATTAAGAAGAAAGGAACCAATATTCACTTCTTCTTTTAATAGCAACTTCTCCTTGTATTACTGAGAACAGACAGAAGCTGTTATTCAATGATAGAAAAAAAGCAAAGCAGTGAAAGTATTTATTTCCTTGAGTAGTAAAACAGTTTTTAGGAACACAGGGCCGCTTTTCATTCACCGTGGCAACAGTTCTACTTGTTGCGCTATATAACCATTGTTCTTACATGTTATTGTTGGGAGCGTCAAAGGCGAGAGTAGCATCCCTTCTTGAAGTTCTCGAGAGCTTGAAAAGAGGTACTCTTTCTAGCATAAGTCTTGTTATGCAGGAATAAGTTTTGCTTTAATTTTGCATTTTTATTGCCCTGCTAGGCAAATCTTAAACTTACGTACATGTAGAAGTTTGAAGAATGTAGAACTAAAATACACATGTAAAGAGAGTATTGTTTTTTGAAGAAAAATTAAAGTGTTTATTCTACGCAAGGTCGACGGAAGAAATATAGCTAAATATAAATCGTGGCCATAACAATAATTTCTGAAGTATAAAATGGTCACCTTTCTCAGCGTTTATCAAGTCAACCATGCCAGAGCGTGAGTTTCATAAATTGATCTTTTACTTTTTATTAGTTCTTGTCGTTTCCTTTACCTATGACGACCTGTCCAGTCGTTGTGTATTAGCTGAAAACAAGACAAAATAACCAATCTTTGGCGCGTGAACAGAATTGGGCCCAGGCACTTATCATGATTTTGTACTGTATTGTTCTATGTATAAAGGATTGTGTGTTGGCAAAATATTTGAGACTAATAAAAGTAGTAATAAAAAAGGAAAAGTATCATTATTTACAATCATGCCAGACTAGAGAAGCTTATACTGCACAAGGTGGCAGCATGCAATTGCGTCTATCACTTCGTGACCTATTACATACTCGTATGTAAATGTACATATAGTTATTGGCAAAGTTTACCCTTAAAGGTACCCCTGGTTTTGAATTGCCTTTTGATTGACTTGTTGACTTTTGCGAGCACAAGTGGTACAACCAGCTTACCATCTTTTCCATTTCGCCATGACGAATTGAGATCAGAGTTTCGAGGCTCAAGTATCATAAATAACCAATGAAGCACTGTATCCACAGTTCTTAAGAGATAACTTCGGTTTCTTTCCACCTTAGCAATGTCCTGACTTGCTTTCTAGCTTTGCAGTAGCAGATAGACAACAAGATTACCACGACGATCAAGATCACGCAGGCTGTCGTCAGAATCCACGTGGGCGAGGCGTGGATCACTGTCACACGGCTTGTTTTGATGATGTCATCTGTAATGATGTAATTGATGGTTCCCATTTGTTGTTTGTACATTTCCGGAACTTTCTTGTTCCAGAACTGCAGTTTTTCGGGTTTCAGGTTACTCTCCATTGTAATGGCCGGGTGGTTGTCTTGCTTGTACATCTTCCCATACACTGGCCCGTATATGGTGTAAGGCAGGAAGTGAAATTCTTCCGAAGGAACCATGGAAGGAATTCTGAAATAACGTGAAACGCTGTTATTTTCAGGACGATGAGAAACTGCCTTAAACATAAACTGTATTTGGTAGCAAGGTTACCGAACAATGAGAGAAATCCCCCTCGCGTTATTGTGCTAGTACAATGTATGCAACACCTGAGCTCAATACATGCAGTACTTTTTCTGATACCACCTTTAACATTTACCTTAACATTTATATTAATACACAAAAAACTCAGATTTTGCATTTCATGGCACAAATGCGCATACAGAGCATCAATTAATAATACCCTCAAGTTATTGTGCAAAACTTAGGCTCAATAGTAGTAAATTTTGAGGTACTATAACGCTTTAAATGTTACTGGACGCCGACGGCGACACCGACACTCGGAGTATGACATCATTAGCTTTCGCTCTACTGTGTACATGCTTGTGAAATGTGTTTCAAAACAGTAATAAAATTCCTCTGACACCAGGTAGTGTAGTGTGAGCAGTTACGGTACTCTTAAATCCTTGTTTCAGTACATATATAGTATAGCATTCAACATACACACGATTTTGCAAGTTTCTAATATTCGTATGTAGCCTAATGTATGAATTAATCACCTACCCATATTTGATGTAGTTAGCCCAAAGAGTCAGCAGCATTTCTGTCATGGTACGATCGTTTTCCTCATAACGGATTGAAGGGTGCCCAGTGAGAGGGAAGCCAGATAAATAGAAGATTTCAGCCCCATGCACGACACCTAACGAAACAGACGCTGACAGTTACAATTTTGTCACGTTTATCTTTACAGGCCTTAACCTGTTTTGTACTGACCTATAATCATACATGTAAATTTAAATTTAAATACTCTGTTATGCCACTCATCTTAAAGCAATTTGAATTTCACAAAACGAAGGTAAATTGACAAAATTGTACAGACTCTGACAGACTTTATCGATATACACATTTGTATACACTGCAAATGCCCTAGGCCCAATGCATTCAATGAGTGATTAAACTTTATATAAAAGTGTTTAATAAATACACACATATATACAAGTATTAAATATAAGTGTCTAAAACATATATATAGGCTTAAACTATAATGCTATGATCTCCAAGTGTTCATAAATTAAACATCGAAAAATACATTGTAGATGTTTGAGTCATGTAGAGAGACCAACGGTACATACCCTCCCATTGGTCGAACACAGAACGGTACTCAAAGTTGTACATGTAGACAGTGACATTTCGGGCCGAGAGAATCTGTCCAAGGAGGTGGGTAGGTGCTGTGATAAAGTAGTCTCCGATGATCTGCAAAAACGTATTTTGGTTACCAAATTTATAAAATCATCCATATGGGGGAAGCGTTCATATTTTACACTTCTTTATTTATTTATTTGATTGGACAATCCGAAGAATTTTCACTAAAATGGCTGTAGTGAGGTTTATGTGTGGAGGAAAGATGGTGGTCCACTGCCTCCTACCACCAGCGGGACCTATTTCCAAATCCCTACTTTCACTAGGTTAGAGAGATGGGAGGAAGGGAAGGCTAGCAATTAGGTAGCAGCAAATTTCATTAGACTTCCACTGAATGCTGGATATAAACAGAAAACTAAAAAAACTTGATAACTGTAATGCTAATCGGCAATTCCTATATTTCACTGGTTGGATTCTTGTGACGAATGAGCTTATATGAGGCAGCCCAATTAAGTTGAGTATAAACTGCTTAGCCCTGTTAAGTGATAGAACTTTCCGCCAGCTGCTCAGAATAACACTTACAGTAAAGCAAACTGTGGAATGTAGTTTATGGCTATTTCCGTAAGCAAGCGTTTCCCTTCTTGGAAACAAGTGTTCGCGACACGTAAATTGATTGTCTGCTTTGTGTAATCAACTCTGAGATTTATTACACTGTGCTAAGACGCCGTCGAGGTTAGTATGACATTACTGACTGAAGTCAACAACAGCAATGCAATATGTTTTAATCACCTTCACATTCCGCGGACATCCGTAGCGCAATGTTTGTCACATAAAATAATCGTTATTTCCGTTCAAGTCGAGGGTACTTCAGCACTGATGTATGGACTACTTTCTCTATATTGAGCAAGAGTGAGGTTTATACCGGTCTAAATACGGATTAACACTGACAGGTACCTTGACCTGAAATGTGGAGATGGTAATTCACGGGTCCTGTGTTCACTTTGACGCTAAATATCAGTATGTGAGAAACTGGGCAGGCGGTGGATATGAGTTCTCTCAGATTGTAAACGCTAAAATAGAAATAGCTTCATCTCCCAAGGTATGCAAAAAATTCGTAATATCACCGAGACGAAAAGTAGTTATTATTAAGTGATATGGGCGTTTTAATCAAACGTCAGTTTCTCTGGCAGCGCTTACGTGCCCATTAATAACGCTCTGTTCCACATAATATGTCAACCACTCAGGGCTTTCGCTACAAATTTAAACATCATATACTGATATTTAGAAACACGTGGCAACTTATCAGAACAATTGCACAACATCATAATTCATGAACTCTTCAGGGAGCAGGATCTGAGAAAAGGATGACACTGTAAACTATCTCCCTTAACTAAGTAATGAATACAGCTAATGTAAAATGATGGACATGTCAGCCAAAAAGACTCGTTATAGCAAGAGCTTCATTACCTGTCTAGCTGAGCATATAATACTAACAGCATGAAAGAGAGCGTCAGAATTGGTCTGAGAAAAGAATAATTCTGCCTTCTTCTGATTAAATAACAACTAAAGCATTCCACAGAGGAAGGGTAGATTAAGTGTAAATCAAACTTCTAAAACTGTTGGCCATCTCTCTTACAGACACACCCCGACTGTGGAGTCTTTAATAATGTACTTTGGTGTGTGTCAACAATAACCTTCGAACAGTTAGCCCAAAAGGTAAAACGGACCTAAAAGCCGTTTACATAATTGCAAAAATGTGCTGAACCAGTAAGAAATGTCGTGTATAGATGCATTAGACAGACGCATGGAAATATCAGTTCGATATGAATGAAAAACTGGTCCTCTCGTATGAAGCACGAATATCACCAGAATATCAATACAGGCACGGAAGAAATGTAAGGTAGAAACATCATTCACACCAAGAGTATGTGGGGGCATGCTGTGTTAAAATGAACAAAACACAGGAATCGTTAGTGACGAATATGTCTCTCAAAATTGATCACGTAACAGAGCAAGGTATCAAAAAATGATGCTTACTAGGAAAAAAGTTAGCATATAAGAAATAATGTGCTTGATACTTACTTCTGCAAACTGTTTTTTTATTTTCTGCGCTGTAGGCTGATATGGCCATTTTGTGTATTCTCCCAACACGGAATCTAGAACACATGCAGGAAGGATTTTTATACACAATATAAACAAAAGCAGCCATTTTCCACCTGTTTTTAACAACGCACAAATGTAGCCAACTTTTTTAAAGCTGACTAAT
This sequence comes from Acanthopleura granulata, assembly GCA_016165875.1. Taxonomy (NCBI): domain Eukaryota; kingdom Metazoa; phylum Mollusca; class Polyplacophora; order Chitonida; family Chitonidae; genus Acanthopleura; species Acanthopleura granulata. Next base: position 20,704,092 of record JABBOT010000004.1, read on the forward strand.
CTAACATATAAATGTGTCACTTTGTGCTATTCACAACACCGCGTCTTGCCCACGGTCAAATTCAATTCGCCTACGAGTGTATGAATGACTGAAACAATAAATAGTACTTCGTATGCAATCGACATTCTAATACTGACAAAGAGTTTCAGCTCCCTCTTATCCAAGGACACAATGCTTCTTGAGGGCACCACAAATGGATTTGTTCACATAACAACCTGTAAAACTGCACGAATTAAAGACCGTTCTTTACTTCACAGGCGAACTAAAATAACTGAAGACCCGATAAACATCAATGCCATCCTGTCAAAGTCGGACATTGTAAAACCAATCCTTGAATCAACTGTATGCATGTACATGTGGGTATAATTTTGTTCTAGAGGGCACAGTTACTTACAATGTCACGAAAGACCTTCTTTGATTTGATTCGTTCATTTTTTTGATTGGTGTTTTACGCCGTACTCAAGAATATTTCACTTATACGACGGCGGTAAGCATTATGGTAGGCGGAAACCAGGTAGTGCCCGGGGCAAACCCACGACCGTCCGCAGGTTGCTGGCGGACCTTCCCACGTACGACCGGAGAGGAAGCCAGCATGAGCTGGACTCGCAGCGACCGCACTGGGTCATTACCCTGCGCTATTGTCCTAACCAACTGAGCCACGGAGGACCCACTTTCTTTGAGGATGATACGGATACCTTTATTAACAAGTCTCGCAGGTATTCTGACCTATTGTGTGGGTTGTTGATTTCAACATATAACATATAACAATAATGAAGGACCATTACGATTGTGGGGTTTAATATAGAAGTAGCGTAACAATCTGCTTTGTCCTTGAAGCTTTGTCTAATGTTTCATGCATGGCACATGTTATTTTTAAACAGACCGATATATACAGCCATGTTACTTTGTACATAGTAAAGGGCCAGCGCATCATATAGAGTTGTAAGTAAAGACAAAACAACCAGCTCAAGCCCTGATAAACACCTTCCAAGCACGCAACTAGGTAAGTTGATAAATACCACGATAGTCCTCGCATCGCTAAAGGCAGATTTAGAAACCTGAAGAAATATGTGAGTAAGACTTTGTTTTCATAGAAGATAAGTGCAGTATGTGGCAGCAGAATAAAATATCAGACGTGACGGCTAATTATGAACACAAAAAACCGGCCAAACAAAGCCATGGTATTTGACGTTAATATAAAAACGTATCCTCAATAAATTCTTCCGTTATATACGTTATTTGAAGGATTAGATAAACGGAAAGGCAACCCGTCTTCCTGCAAATAAGGGATTTAATAGAAGATTTTTTGAGGTTACAGCTCTTCTAGAAAACGGACCAGACGTTCAAAAAGTCTGAATTTAAACTTCGTCCCAACGAAAGTGCACTATCCTTCGCCTGACGATGCGACTTGTATTGTAGATTACGCCTTTGAACAAGCTACCTTACAGCAAATTTATGAATTTACTACATATACGCCTGCATTTGCCTATTATTCATATAAAGCCAATGTAACGTGAATACTAACCCACAATTCCCCTGACCTCTGGCAAGTCTCCACGGAAACAATTCATTAACGTTAACAGCCTGCGGGTACTCTTCTTACCGACACCAAATAAGGTCACAAGAGGAACGGCTGGAATAGGAACAACAATGAAACAATGGCGACAAATCATTAGCTGATCTTTATCCACAAACGTGATTTGTAAAGCAATTTTTGTAGATTCACTATAAAAATTTAAACGACCTTTATGATGCTGAGATATTCATAAGCGAACGATTGTTACGTATCTGTAAAGATAACTCCCTGTGCATGTCGAAAGTATGTATAATGTTTTGCTTGCTAAACCCATGGCTTGTAGATGGCCTTGTCAGGTGGTCTCGACGTTAGCATGAATGGTGGCATTCATTAACCGAAGTTTTGTGGACACTTGCACCGAATGACCCAAGACGGGGTCACAGCGGCATAGAGGCGAATTTGGATGCCAGGTTTTCAGAAACATGCTGCCGCTATTGTACATAACGGGGTGGAGAGGCAGTAAATCAGTCCAGTGCAGTGCATAATCTCATTTGTTTTTTAGAGCAACTCGTGTTTATTTTGGTTTAGTTTTAAACGCGATTATGCTGCATAGTAAGCAGTGGACCCTTTGCTCAATCCCCAGCCGAGTCATAGCTAAGACTTAAAGATGTTGGACTATTTTTTTTTTTTTCTTTTTTTTTTTTTATCTTGGTAGTCCATCACTTAACATAGAAGGAATAGGTCAAGTACTAATCGACTAGGTGTCAGCATAATGTATGTCGGTGAGGCGTCGTGTCTGGTGTCTTTATTCTGGCTTTTCTATGAGGCAACACTAGAAATATGTCGGCGCTGGGTGGGCCTGATACCATGAGACACCATCGTGATATGACTGAAATATGGAATGTGACGTCAATGCCCAAACTAAGTTCTGGGTCTGTAAGAATGTGGAGCGAGGTCCACTGTACTGTACGATGTGAACACTCTTTCCGCTGTGGAACCGTAACATGATGAAAATAAGCGCATTGTTTGAATCCAAAAGTGATATGAAAGTGGAAATATATATATATATATATATATATATGTTTGTTTTTTTTTTCTTATATTTTAAAATAAGACGCAAGCCGACATTCTGACGTCCATCATAACAAAGACAAGATTGGGAGCTAGTACATGGGATAACCATCTACGGAGGAGACAAGGAAGAGATTCCACAGTTAGCCAGATGTATGTATCAGGCATCAGAGTACGTGTTGTTTACAGTCAACGCCTCTGATTTATCTCATCTCTTCTGGAGTTTGTTGACACAGTTCAAATATTTAACCACGGAGTAATTAAAAACAATAAACACATCTGACACAAAATGAACTTCAAACTGATGTCAGAACATATAAACTTCTCAAGATTTGTTCGAGACATGTGTCCTCATAAAAAAGCCTCTTTCACGCGCAGCTCAAAGGGGAATTTGTTTTGCTAACAGGTCCTGATGAAGAACGCAGAAGGGTAACAAGGGTGGAAACAGGAATGTAAGACACGCGAGCGACGATTTGAAAACACAGCTCGGATCGTGATGTATGTTTATTTAAACAGTGAAAACCTTCACACCAACGCGTCGTTATCTGATCCGTTTAGTACAGTAAAAATTCAGGACTTATGAAGTCATCCGGACGGATCACATAGCTTTCCCATTAATGTGTGTGTCTCTCCATACCTTATACTCCAGAATATTTCAATCATACGACAAGGGCCGACATTAAGGTGGGACGAAACCGGGAAGAGACCGGGGAGGGGGATCCTACGACCATCAGCGGTTTGCTGAAAGACCTTCTAACGTCCGACTAGAGAGGAAACCAGCCTGAGCCGGAACTGAACTCACAGCGAGTGGGAGACTTCCGAATCATTGTGTAACGCTAGTACGCCAAGCACTCGGCCACGGAGGTCCCATCCTTTGTTGTAATAAAAGTAACGGACGGTCAACGGTTTGTGTATCTTGGTCATTGGTACAGCCGTGTCAATTCAATAATCCGTGAAAGAAACAACTTTAATCGATAAACACAATGTATAAAGTAAATAAAATTTCGAAACAATTGTACAGACTTTTTTCCTGAAAACCATATAACCGGTATATTCCCTGTATTATGTCCTACTATATCACACTTTCTGACTTTCGACGATTAACTCAGTTTGGTTAGCTTAAATTTAAACGCCTTGGAAAAGGGTTAACTTTGGGTGGTATACATGTGCAATAGGTGGTTAATTAAAAACAGCTGGTGTAGCTAATTGGGAGCTCCAAACTCTCAGTCCAGCGTTATTCATACAATGGTTGATTCACGGAGGAACCGTGCACTGATTTAAGGGACCTAGGCATCTGATTAAGGTTACCATTACAAGCCCCGTAGTGTTTGTAAAGAAAACAAACTATACCAGAGTTGTAAGGAAAGACATAGTTCTCTTGCTAAAAACCTGCTACTGCAGTATAGGAGACCCTCCGCGCTTTTGTTTATCAACAGAATTTGACAAGTTAAATGGTGAACTGAAAATGTCTCAGTTTTCTTTCTGCAGGTTGTGGTAAAACACACAACCCACACAATTACACAACTGCGCCATGACTTTCTTAGCTGGAAGACAGTAGTTAAGTTTTCAGGGTGGCCACTCACGCACCAATGAACCTCGTGTAAATTGTACGGTCAACAAAAATGTGCAGGTTCCATACAATGTAATTCCTCCCACGCCCATTTATCATGCATGCAGTATGGCGCTGGCATCACTCTCACCATTAAGGTCACCTTATGTAGCTGCAACACAGATATCATGTATTTTCCGAGAAAAATGCACGTAATCAGTTTTATTAAAATAGTCCCTTTTATACACCAGTGTAAGGTTATCTTGCTGAAGATGCTATATCACAATAAACTGTGTCACTTAACGACATATTGTCTTTGTTCCTTTCCCACACTCACCAGCAATCAAGCCCTCGTCCTTGGTGGCTCCGGTCATGTACTGATCTGTGTTCAACTCTCCAGATACTATCAATTTCTCTGGCGTATCCGGTAAAAAATATCCGTCAACAATTGGTCGATATTGAGGAACCAAAGATGGTGTCCACTAGAATTAAAAAATACACGAACAATTACATATGTTGAAAAAACCCATCAATCCTGCAATATCTTTCTGATAATGAGCCTTAACAGTCACATAGGAACATTTAGAAAAGATAACAGCTTTAATTTTCTCAAATGTGAAGTTACCGGAAAATAAAGGCATACAGGCCGGTGTGTGAGGGATTGTTTTTCTGTACAGTCCAAAGAAGAATAATCGTACCACCATATGTTCAATTCTGTGGTCGACATAAGCGTAAAAACAACTTCCATTAAAGTGGAAATACAATATAATATTTATCGGTTTATGTCAGTTGCCTTTGTTTCGCCACACTGAGTATACTGACATATAATCATCCTCTGGGAGCGAAAATAAACGTTTTCAACCTCAAAGAACCTTAAAAGCAAAATATTGCTGCAGCGTGTTGACACGACGAAACATTTAACTCTACTTCAAAGAAAATTTTCAAAATCGCAGTGTCGATGACATCTGTGGTGTCTTTGGAAGTTGCAATCTCAACTCAAGGGTGTGGATGAGTTCTGTCACTAGAGGGCGTGCGTGTCAACTGTGGAGATCAGTCCCGTGACGACCACTGATATCGTGTTGTACAGGCGGTGAGACGTTAGCAAAGGCAGATATATACATTGACAGATTCATTACAGTATGTAGTCAGTCGCAGCATTCCTCGCCAGCCAAGTAGAAGCCACTGACCAGATATAGCACACGCTGCAGTGACACAATATGCTCTGTTGTTGTTATTACAGACAACTTTCATTGTTGGTCAAATGCTGTGTGAAATGTTTTCCACCACGATTATGATTTAAATAGCTTTTCTTTAATAAATTCCATTTAGCGTTGAAAGCGTTGTTTCAGGTACGCTGCTACTCAATTCCAGTTGGAGATTGCAGAGATTGATAACCGATGGAAAACCTCAGTTAGATGATGGATGACTTAAATAAGGGACATTTATCTTGTTGAAAAGAGAGCATGGGCATGTAAGTCTGCGCCTTGCGATACAAATGCCAAAGGAATGCAGGCATCATTACGAACAAATTTAGAGCAAAACTGCAATGGACTTCTAAGCTCACCTCAAATTCATTCAACATGAATTGCTCGAATTCATCTGTGGGAATGTTTTGTAAACATTTCTTTACCACTCGGGTATCGTTTCCAGCACATCCCAAGGACGCAGAGACCACCTTGAAAAAGTAGTCCGGTCCATCTTGATATCTGGTCACAGACCAATGAGCCAAGGGGGAACCACTCTGTCCTATGACCTTATGGAAAAGTCCTGCACATGAAAATAAAAACGGCTAAATTTTCTTTTTTATGTAGATGTATTATTGCAAAGTAAAACCGTGTTAATTTCACTCAAGATTCAAATACAGTTTACGTGTAAGACGAGAATGAACCTCTCAGACATTTTTCATGCAACTTATGTATATTTATTTCTCTACAAGGTACACCAGTCGACAATGATTCGTGAAACACACTTTGGTAAACCTACTTAATGTTCATTCTAACATGTCATAATCGTCAGCAAAACGCCTGCGTAGTGCCCTGACACATACATACCATTAAAATAATATTCTGTTTTTTACTGTTCCTAATATCCACTGCATTTTTAGCAACGCTGAAAGTGTTACCCACATCACGATGTGCTATATGCTGATCATCAAAATCGTCTACCTTAAGCTGACAATGCCTGAGAGATGAGCTGAAATTTGTACAATTAATGCTGAAATAATCGATTAAAACAGAACTGTTCTTTATATATTACAGAAAAGCAGTATAGTAAGCTCAACAATAAACAACAAAAGTAATCATAAAAATCATAGTTTCACAAACAATGTGATGGCTAATGCAGCCACATTGTCTTTTTCGCCTTCAGACGATTAGTTGCACAGCCCCACCTTTAGACAGAGGTGAGAGGAGATGTAGTCCCACGCTACATCCACCGGCACTGTGCCCGTCTACAGTCACCGACCTAGGATCCCCGCCAAAGGATGCAATGTTCTCCCGGACCCATTTCAACGCCGCCACTTGATCCAGCATACCGTAGTTACCCGGCATGGCATCATCGGCTGACGTCAGAAAGCCTGCAGAACAAACAATGGAAAAATCATGGAAAGTCTTATTATTTCCAAGAAAGCCTATTTATTTGTTCCAGTGGTTCACCAACATTCAACTTGTTTCGGTCTTCATATATCAACTATTGTTGAGCGTTTCTTTGCTACATACTTTGTTTGGAAATGGTTGTCAATAGTTGCATTTCAGTAGCATTATTGTCTATACTAACACCTAAGTTTATTTTCGTTGACAAAAGACATAAATGTAGGAAAGTTATACTAAAATATTCCAATGGTGCTATTTTTAGTCACAATGTGTCCCGAAACTCAAACCATGACTGAAATATGAGAGTCCCTTTAATGTACATTTGTCTACTCTTGCTGTCATACACACCGGCGTTCAGTGTAAATCCAGGTACTTCTGTTGCGGTGAAATGTGCTCTAATTAGGCTCTCTGCTTTTTTATAAAGAGAAAATGCACGTGTTGCATCGTACCGTATTTCCAGTAAAAGCACTAAATTAGGTTCTGCAAGGGAAAAGCTGAAGTGTGTTCCTGTTCGCTCGACAGTCTCCTGGGCAGACAATACCAACAATAGATGAATGGATGGTTATTAAGAGGTAACAGCTGTCCAACTGAATTATCATTTTTTACGATTAAAGACGTTCCAGAGAGGCCGCGTTCGATTGAAGGGGCGACCGAAGAGAGATAAGAAGAAGTAATCTGGGCCATTTTATAGAAACTGTGTTAACTTGTATTGATCCCATTTCTATTATCTTTTTGGTTTGGCAAAGGCTAAAACGAGCTGCTTAGATATAGCTACAGAGGAAGGCAAGAAACTGAATATCCGGGCATGACCAAAAAACAACGGCCGTTGAACACCAGTGAATGGGCCAGAGAAACGTGCTGATTCATCCATTAACTGATTTGAGAGGAGCGCGACCCCTAGGCGCTAACACACGAAGTGTGGGTTCAAACCCAGAATTGGCAGTTTCTAGATTCCCATGTCTGTTTTATTCTTATGTCCGTGGTGAATATAATCGTGCGATGCTACTCATCTGGACTTTTGCGCACACATGAATTCAGGCGTCGTAACAAACATTCACATACAAATATTCACTTATAATGGACATTCCAGGTATAATAACAATAGTAACTTTTCCAAAACAACCTTCAGCATAAGTCAGTTTTATTCATTTATTTATTTAATTACGTCGTACTCAAGAATATTTCACTTATACGCCGGCGGCCAGCATTATGGTGAGAGGAAACCGGGTAGAGCCCAGGGGAAACCCACGACCATCTGCAGGTTGATGTCAGACCTTCCCACGTTCAGCCGGAGAGGAAGCCAGCATGAGCTGGACTTGAACTCACAGGGACTCATTGATGGGAGTCTTCTGGGTCAGTGCTCTGCGACAGCGCGCTAACCGACTGAGCCACGGAGGCCCCAAAGTCAATTTTAAGTGATTCCGGAAAGACAAAAGTAAGCGGGTATAAGCATGTAAGTTTACTCAAAATTAAGAATCTCCGCTGTGACTGTAACGTTGCGCAACAATTGCCTTCCACCAATATTGCCCTTCAAACATAAATGTCCATATATCTAACGTCGTTTTGTACACTTCATGTCTTCCACCAATTTGGCATGTTAAACGCTGGAAAGTTCTTGCCAGTTCATTGATTTAAAGGTACTGATATTTGTGAAAACACTTGTTTCTAGCATTACTACATAATCAGTCACAACTGTGTCATATTCTTCGATCATATTTAGCACTACACTGTACGTATTGGTGGCGTTGTTAAACTTTTACTTTAATGCATGCTTTCACTGACCATCAGATCTTTTTATAAGACACAGTGTTGTGAGGAAATATGGGTATTAAGAATAACATTAGCCACTCCGAAAATTACTGCTTACCAAGACTGAATGCGTTTATTTTACACACAAGCTACACGTTTACTTATATTTGTTAACATAAACAACAATGGTGCGTCCGTTTTGAAACTTTTAGCATATTCTATACACTTATGTATTTAGGGTGAAGTACTCTTATTAGAGTCTGGACAAATTTGTAAATTTGTTTAATAGTTTAACAACGATGGTAGAAATTAGGTGTTTTAATTAGTGTCGCAAATTTGTTTATAATCGAAGTTCACGACCATATTTTAAAATTAAGCTAATTTTGAGTTTTAGAAAGCTTCGTTATCGCAGAGCCAGATCCTTGTCTTACCCAGTGGCCCGAGTCTGTAGTTAAAGGTGACAACAACCAGATCCTGTAAAGCAAGCATTCTTCCGTCCAACATGGCCCCCATTCCGTTCTGGTATGATCCTCCATGAATGAAAACCATCACCGGAAGAGGGCTGCTATTTCGCCTCTGTCAAGATGAAAGGAAAGGGAGAAAAAATGAGACAAAAGAACTAATTGTCTGCCGACTTTCGTCGGTGCTTGAGGCAGTTTATGGTCCGGTTATAATTAAACATGAGATATAAAGCCGGTTCACTTGCAAGTCTTGTTTACCATGTGTTTGTCTGGTCAGCTTCAAACAAACTGTCAGGCTAGTCCTTTTCACGGAAACAATTACGACAAACTGTCAACTTCCGTTCTCCCGCAACATGGTTTATGCTCAATTAGCTGTACACACCATGGCAAATCAAGCCGACACACTAGTACACATATTTTACTGCTTTCCCCTGGCAGTAAAACACCGAAAACTTAAGACAGCCTGCAACAGGTCCATATACATTATGAAGGAGGGTGCTCGAAGAGACCTTTCAAACTATACGATGATCCCATAAAGGCCTAAGCTGAAATCTTTGAATTGCAAGTTATCATAAACATGTTAGATACATCGGTAATGAAAGGGCAAATAAAGTTACAGTTACAGTAGGGAAAATGAAATTATTCACTATATCAAATGTTACAAGGATGCTGTGACTTTACAACACAACTTTAAGATCTGAATTTTTTTCTGGTGTTTTGATAAACTGCTTCATGAAATCAGCCTACATGAAATTAATTGTAATTAACTGAGCTAGTGACAGCTAAAAAATAAGCCTGATAAAATGGTGCGAAGGGAATTGAGCTGACACAACTGTCCTGTACGCACTGAAATACAAAATTTTTGTAATACATAAGCAACAAGCTACCAAATGAATCGAAACAATCAAATTAAAAAATCGGAAAAAAAATCAATCACTAAGGCCAATTCAGAATTGATATGTGTATCAAGACAATAAAACACATATGAAATAAAAATTTGTATGGTTTCAGGACGCACACAGAGAAATGCACTTGACCATTATAAACCGGCGAATAACCGTGATGGTTATCGATGGGCAGTCATGCTTATCTTTCAATATTCGACTTAGAATTTCTTGAGATAAACAAGTTCAATCTACAGTTCCCATAGATATCAAATTGGCTAAAGATTGACTATTGATAACTGAAGCATAGGCGACAGTGACCGCTGCAGGAAAACGAAGTATGCGGTGGTACGAAAAGATGGGGATCACGAGGTCAAATTGAAGACGAAGACAAGGAATGCCACTGCAGAGCATAAGGCTGGAGTTGGTGCGAACTGCAAACAGCCGCGCGCGATCACGATGCTCCACTTGTAAAGCTCACGGGCCCGTTTTATAAACTGGGTGTAAATTACGTCAAACTCAATTGTCATGACAACACATACTGTAGAGATACGTCGCCTTGGTAGTTAACTTGGTCGCAGCGTTACATCAACTTTGTAAAACGTGTCCCTGGAGTAAGCCCTTATGACATTGCATTATACCATGAATCCTTTAAGGGTTACAGTGTAAAGTGTATTTTAATTAAGACTTATTTTAAAATGACATAAGTAAAAATTGAAATACTGACAGGTTAACGTAAACAGCGTACATGTGCTACACACTTCAGTGTACACAAAACGTCATGGACCACTAAATTTGGTCTTCATATCATGCACAATTGTTTAAAACTATTAAAGGAAAATGGCAATAAGATAACTCAATTCGCATCCGTTGTTTTATAGCGTGTTGCCGTATAATTTGCTACTTAAGGCCTATACATGTAGAATCTATATATGCTGTCGAGTCGAATGGAACCAGAGAAAATCAATTACAGGTCAACGTTATCACATCTTACTGTACAGACGTATTTGTTTACGTCTTGATCGATACCTAAAACCTGGCGATAGCTAACGCACAAGCCCAACAGACGTTGTCAGCATCCTTAATTAGCTGTAATGAATTGGCTCCGACAGTTCGGCCAACAACGGGTTACCGATATCCCCATATTCATTTACCAGTGAGACCGCCCAAAACTGCCAAGAAAGAAATAGTTGGCTACCTTGGCTTCGGCATCAAATTACAGACAGGCACATCGCACAATGGTGGAAGGTGAGCCCCCCTTTTAAATTTACCTAAAGCTGCCATGATAATGTTGTAATTCGGTAAAATGTATAAGTACAAAATATTTGTACGAGACACAACAGAAGAATAGGGAAGATACTCATACTCCTGAAAATGCAGAATGCTTATATATATAGCGGTACGTTTTAAAGTTTCATGAAAACTGTCCACAAGAGTACTGTATAATCTATTTGATACTTAGGATAAACAACCGAAAAAAGAGGCCCCGTGGCCCATTCATCTTGGTATAATTAATTATTTCAGAAGAATAGAAGCATAAAGTATACCAGTTCTGAAAGTAGTGGCACACGCCCAGATATCATTTTAAGGTTCGTCAACAGATGCCGGTGGCTTTAATTATACAGTAAAGTATTAAAATTAAAAGCAAATTGACAACAGGAGACAAGAAGCGTGAAACTATACAAGACATTTAAAACAATGTTGACACTTCAACTTGATCGCGTATTATAAGACACGTCACAGCCTAGAGACTAACTCTTTTATGTGTCAGAAATGTGAAATCGTAAGTCTATACTGCTCTGAGTGCTTCATGGACAAATGTTCTATTCATTTTATGACTTATATTGTTTTATAAGATACGGCTTTATTTGAGTTCAATTACCGTGTTCTAGACCGAGCAGTGCACGGTGGATGTATTGGGTTTGAATTTAGCAAGTTTAGTTAGTTCATCATGGATTTGCGTTCAGTTCAAAACTGGTCTTTTCATTGTTTACCACAGACGACCTATTGACTCGTATGAGAGTGTTTATTTCCACGAGGTCCTAACTCACACCTTCAACCCAGTAAAATAGCTTATTTAAGTATTTCTGGATACTTTAGACCTCTGTCCCCATATGCACAATGTGATGAAATTTTTAACTACACAAAATGGTAAAAAGGTTTGTAATTCTGTGTTCGAAGAAAAAGGGTTACAGGAGAGACGGCAGAAACTAGTCTCTGTGCATCAAACCAATTGTATTCAATGACTTCATTGTTTACCAGACCTTGACTGAAATCCTAATCGATAAACTTGAAATTGTACAGGATCAAAAGACCTAATTAAAGTTTTATTGCTCGCAATGATTACGCCTGGTCTAGAGGTAAAAGAATGAACATCCAAAAATAAATGAATCTCTTACTTCTGTCTGATTTCAGTCTCAAAGAGTGCATTGTGTTTGTGTGGGCCCGCGGGGGCTGAAATAACTTCTAAATTCATTAGTAAATTACTAAGTCTGTAAAATGACATCATGATTTATAACTCCAACTCCAAGACATTTTCTTTGAAGAACTACCCGTGACAAATTGCACGCAATTTTATAAGCCCATGAATATAGCATTTTTTTTCGGTCTAGAATGAAGTAAGAGTAGGTCGGGCTGGTTCGTGTCAGGGGCGGGGATGTTATATATGACACATGTAACAAAGAAGTCAGCTGCTGTCAGCGGGTTTTATGAGAAATCAAAACTAGACTGTCAACCCGTAATGAACGCTTTTATTACCGTCTGTTCCTTTACATAAATCTTGTCACAATCAGGCAGTTTGAGAGAATAATGTGAATATTTTGTAATAAGCGACTACAAATTGACTTTTAAATTTCGATGTGAATCCCAAGATCATTATAGAAAAAAAAGGTGAGAAATTTCTTTCTATCATACATCTACAACGGGAGCTCTTTGGCTAACCTGTATCTGTAGATTTATGAACCTGTTATATTAACTTTCTCCATCTATGACGATTACTATCTTTCAAAATCCAGTGCTAGAAAGTACCGGTGTGTGTACATGCTATAGTCATACGTGCATGTACTTGATTATTCCACAGCTTTCACGGAATGTCAGTAGAAGGATAGCTATATCTACCACAATCGTTAATGATTGTTTCCGTAACACTGGTGTATGTAAGTTATTTTAAAAAGCTGGATAATTTAAATGCTGTTTGATAATCAGACAAAAGACAAAACCTTATGCAAGAGCATCGGTATACTGTGAAACAGATAAGATATTCTGTTCTTTTTTCGCGGTCTGAAATTAAGTGAAAGTAAGAGCTGATGAGCTGTCAAGAATACACCAGTTAACAGGTGATTGCAAGTTTGTGTCAATAAGCAGCTCTGCGTTACCCCCCGCACAGGAAAAACATGGAACAGGTGGCATCAACACGGTCGTTTAAAGTGTGAATCAAATGGCAGCGAGACTGTCTCTCAAGGAGATTTCATAGGTTACAATTTCTTTTGAAGCATAAAACCTAGTTGGAATTTTCTTAGTTACATTAACGTCCTCTCCACTGAAGTCAAGTTTATTTATCTCATGTTCATCCCATCAATGGAACAAGCACGCTCATTTGCTTACCACAGTAAACAGAATTACACTGACCAAAGAACACCTTAGCTCAAGACTTGTTAGGATAAAACCTTTGCATGATACACTTTACCAAGTTGAATTTACCAACAAGTTAATCCTGTATTCATAGTGTGCATGCATATCTTTGGTAATGTGAATAAAAGAACGAAAGATAAAAGGCATAAAGATATACATGTAATAAGATATACACAACATTTGACACCCTATTTTAGTTATGGCAGAGATTAATAGTCTCAATCGAAGGACTGCATGACAATAATCACCCTGTATGTATAAATGTATGGTGTGATGTCCTCATTTGCAGGAGAGCGGGCCTTCTGACATTCCTCAACAGCAATATCACGTCACCGATATCATACACTTCACTATGATAGGTTTGAAAACTACTTTGGTATTAGTTTGTTACGTTTTCAAAGTCAAATTTTCAGACGTACAGAAATGTGATACAGTATGCCTCCGAAAATTTTGGCATACGACAAAAAGTTTATCTTTCTTTTAGATAATCATTGATTGCGTCAATCATGAGCCTTGAGTTTTTAGTCTACCTGGAGGTACACCGTTCTATTTCCGGGTGTTGTTAGTTATTAGCCTATTAGTTCTCTGTTATAGCCGTTAAGTGGATCAGTGGCTGTATGTGCCGGAGTGCGAAAGCTGTTCTTTAATGTACCCTACCTTGAAGCGCCTCTGATAGTTCCAGCGTTACAAGCATTAAGCGAATCAATTTGAAAACAGCGTTAGAAGTACATTTTAAATGAAACCGTCTGTGGTACTGATGTACTTGCATTAGTTCCATTAGTTTGATAAGTGGATTTTTGTCGTATTTTAAGAAATATGCAACCATTTATATCCCGACTCAAAAGTTTGCCAAAAGAGCAATTTTCACTTACAGTGTATGTTTTGGACCTTTCCTGCAAGGACAATCAGCCGTATAAACGTCCCTATGCCAATTTTTTAATATGAATGTCAAGTGTTTGCACTCAGTTACAATAAAACCGTAACTACAATACATACAACTACAACTGTAATTGAGTATTTCAGATCCGAGTCTTGATATATACTTACACTTACAATAAGAAAAAAAAAAAAAAAAAAAAAAAAAAAAAAGCAGTGGTGCATAAGGTACATACCTGGAACATAGCTACAATAATGCGATAATTGGTGCCCGGTCACATATAACAGGTAAAATAGGGCCACTCAACAGTGCGATAACTACAATCTTGTCCCACACAGCCGGTAAAACAGGGATGTGGACAGGGCTATCAAGATTAGCTACCTGGAATTCTTCGTGGCGTCATCCACGGTTCTCCTTTAGATGATTAAGATTTGACAAAAGCACGTATTTTACTCGATAAAAATTATGAACCTCACAGGTTCTAGCAAGACAGTTCTCCTCAACGCAGAGACAAACTGTACATAAACAACGTTTGAACATGATATTAATGCATACATGCCAAGAGTGCTAATGTCTGGGGCCATCGACTTAATGTGGCTATCACCAGCTAACAAATAACGGAAAAAGCATCACGTGGATTTACGTCGCAATCACGTAAATACCACTTGCTGTTAAAATTCAATCCTTCACTAATTCATAAATACCAAAGCTGCTAGAGAGAATAAAGACAGAAACACACATCTCTTTATTCCTGTCTTGAAGAGAGCCGTTTTACCATATAAGATCACTGACCATGAGTGTTATGGTTATTTAAAGCTGTCTCTCTCACATAATTCAAGCTGGCTGGTAGCTTAAATGTCATCTTCCATCATCAAGATCGGTTCAAAGTTTTATATTAAAATTTGTTAACTGGAATTACTCAAATCAAATTCTACTTCCGACGCACAGTTGTGTAATTGCACGCGCATATCATAATTATTTCTGTATTTTCTAATTCATAGTCTACTGATAAAGTCTGTATGTAAAACTTATCGTCGCCGCACTCACACCTCTGCATCGCTGGCTAAACACACGGCCCCTGTCAATCAATGCTGTGGACTAGCCTTTGCCCGTGGGTTGTTTGCCCAGGTTTCCCGGCACCCTGCGCCACTACCTCAACCCTCGAGGCAAACCCCGAGAGGGTATCAATTTTTATTTTGACAGATGTAAAACGAATGGCTTTTCAAGTGATCATATCAAAAGTGACGACACTCGGTGGCGAATTCTTCCTGACCTGTAATCCCGGGTTGTCAATCACATTACTCAGCGGTCAGACACAAAACTAACCGCACTGTATAGGTAAACAGTAATCCACTCAGTCGATGCGTATACCAAAATTTAAACAGAGATTATCCATTCAGAAAGAGGCTGGTTTTACTTCTGTATATATCACACACACAGTTAAATATCTCAACCTCCGCTATGACAACACTCTTGCACAAGAGATTTATGTATATTCGTCACAAATCGATAATTAGTTTTCTCCTGCCGCGTGGGAAACATTTAAGTAGCACTGGTTCAAGGGCATGTTAAGTTTTCAAGCTCAAATCAGAGTAAGTGTTGCTACAAGAACAATGTATACTTTCTCCACAGAATGTTAGAATCAAGTATACTTCAGATTTCGATGCCTTTCTGTAATTACAAACAAACCATGCTAGATGTAGTATTGCGTAAGGGATGGCTGGGATGTTACTCGTTGTCTGTATCAGACAATATTACCGCATGATTTTCAGTAATGTTGGCAAACGATTTCCACAACATGCTCTGTATTGTAACATCAAACTTTATGACTGACATCAACAGGCTTTTTACAAGTGGTACTTTGACTTTTTGAAATTTGGCACTTGCATAGACCATCACAACTCTAAGCCAAAAAGATCATCTATGACGACATTGCTAAATTCTCGGAAAAAAGAGACAGACGCCATCGCACCGCTCGGAACGAAAGGTTATCGTGATTTTAAGACACAGTATTGAAAAGCTTGCTGTTAAATGACGCATTCGACCAAACCTGAGGCAGGTGAAGTGTACACTGAACTGGAAAGGTCCTTTTTACGCCATAAAAGAATTTTTTTTACTGATAAAACCATATTAACTGTAGATAAGAAGATAAAGATGTAACGCGGGATTAAACGCTGACCTGTTTTCAATGCTGAGGGACTGACTTCAATGCTGACTTCAACTTTTACAACATTCATTTCGCTACTTGATCACTGATCTAAATTAGCTCGATTCACGCTTTATAATACAAATTACTTTCAACAAACAGACCTTTCGTCCTCGCTTTCTGCGTTGGAATTCAAAGGCTGTGCTAAGAGTAATCTTCGCGAAACTAAAGCACTTCACAACGCATGTCTTCACAATCGTGCATATGAATAGCCTGTCGAATTGCTAACGTCAATCTGTGTGGTTGGTGTTAGAAATGCTAAGCTTGGAATATCACGCACGGGCGATCAGTATTCAGCGCGCCCTGCCCTCGTCCCCTCGAGGGAGACAGGCTGACGACATCAAAGGAGTTGTCATGTTAGGCCTTGACGTAGTGATAATTCCCATGAACTAACACTCCAG
Organism: Acanthopleura granulata; assembly: GCA_016165875.1. NCBI lineage: Eukaryota > Metazoa > Mollusca > Polyplacophora > Chitonida > Chitonidae > Acanthopleura > Acanthopleura granulata. The sequence continues at coordinate 20,721,027 of JABBOT010000004.1, forward strand.
TTCCCACCCTCCAAACATGCCCGCCTCTGTCTCCTTCAGTTTCTAAGCCGGAGCTTGCCTCACATTTGATCTACCCAGATAGTCAGATACAACACTTATTGTCCTGTCGCTCAAACGTCGTCCTAGTTCCGTCAAGTCTCTATTTGCCTGGACTACTTTTCGTCGACCTCTCATTACTTAAAAGGTTAAATTGTGATGACAATTCAAAGGAGGCGATGTCCCGAAGGCGCAAAGATTGAAATGAACGGACGAGGAATCGTGACTAAAGAACTGTGATTATCTGTTTGTATTACGAGAGTCAATACACGTCGCAAATGACAGTGAAATAATACATATTTTCACTTGGTAAATTACAGACTTATTTGAAATCGGAAACCCCGGATATGATTAAATCACTGAACGGTATGGAATTTCACTATAAGATCTCATGAGGTGCGGCAGTTCAGCCAAGATAATCATATGCTGTGTGTGTGTGCTCACCCTAACGATCATGGCTGAAGTTGGAAGTATCTGTGGCCGAATCATCGACAAACTCTAGAAGGAGGAGCGGGGTATTCCTACCAACTTCAGCCCTCAGGCCGCGGGGGGAGGGAGGGGGGCTTCGTGGCTCAGTTGGTTAGCGCGCTAGCACAGCGCAAAGACCCAGAAGCCTCCCACCTATGCGGTCGCTGTGAGTTCAAGTCCAGTTCATGCTGGCTTCCTCTTCGGCCGTACGTAGAAAGGTCTGCCAGCAATCTGCGGATGGTCGTGAGTTTCCGCCCGGCTCTGCCACCATAATGCTGGCCGCCGTCGTATAAGTGAAATATTCTTGAGTACGGCGTAAAACACCAATCAAATAAATAAATAAATAAATAAATCTCAGGCTGCGGCTTTACGCATGCAGGTTTGCCAAAAACCAAGTCAAGAGCGGTGACTCAACCCGTAAATATGATCGTGATAAATATTTGATATGGTAGATCTAATCAAGAAATACTGAGTGTTGCGGAAGCTCCTCCGACTTGAAGGAAAAGACAACTCGAAACTTCTCCCAGCAAAATCAATATTATCAGTTTTCTTTCATACACCGCAAATTGTGTATTACACAAGTGATTGTGTATTATACAACTGATACACATTGTGTTATACACTTCATCTTCTGGTTCTGCAATTAATTCAGACTTTTAATTTGCGTGTCATTTAACGAAATAACCTTTACCTGTCCAAATTGGATCAGAAAGATTGTCAATTCAGTAAGGAATGGGCTATGCCAGTAAAACCAATGAATAATGACTCTGGAGGACAAAATATATTCTGACAAAGACATTTCGAAAGGGTTTAGCCGTCAAAGGCGCACCTAGTACAAATATTTGGATGATCAATCTTTGTGGTCTTCATTTTCTCTTCATCTGGGGGAAGAAGAAACCAAGGACGGAAAGCTTACAAAACCTACATGTGCTTGTGGTATAACTGTCAGTTTCACTTAGATTTGCAAACTGACGAATAGGATAATAAATAACTAGTATTTTTACCTCAAACCTCAGTCTCCAGGGCCTTGTCTGATCTGTTTATATCCGTTTATCCTTGGATCAAACGGCTTTGCGACTCACGATCGATCTGAGGTTCGCTTTGGTGATCGAGGCGGTTCGATAGAAGGCCTTTGTGAGCAATCTATTAGACTTGTGTCTCTGGTTCACTGTTAGCGACAAATACAGGCTCTTTACGCTTTCCTTACCGGTCTTTCCTAATGCTCACTCGATAAAGGAAATCAAGTGAGGGTATAACACATCAAAGCAGTTGAAATCTGACTTTAGGTGCCAGTGTTCGCACCGAACTCGGATCAATTCCACGCGTGAACGGGACACAATAGTCATGGCGAATGTCAAACAGGCCATTCCGATGTAGACCGGAAGTGTAAACCCCAGTCAACAAGTGTTAAGATATTGACGCGTTCCTTCCCGGACTCAGTGCACGGTCCATCAGTGATCTGAATTCCACTGGTCGAATAGATAATACGTCAGAAATGTATGTGTGACCGACTCTGTGGTAAACAGGCAGAGTAATTGATTTGGCGTGTGTCTTGGAGATGGACAAACCATAAGAGTACAAAACACAGGATCAATGTCTCCACTACCTACTTTGTTCAGTTCATCTATGGCCGACTCGACTGTCAGTACACATTTCAAAACACATTATATTTAAAATATGCACTAAAATATGCACTGCAGAGTACACTACTTTAGTGTAATAATAGTTCTTAAATCGTCAAAGAAGCAAGTCAGAAATAAAATCACCACAGTATAAGTTGATCTGACCACTCTAACCAGCCCAGTTTCATTTATGTCAGGTGGAACAGCCCATTTGACTAACTTCGTACACGTTAAACATCTACAGCTTACTACAGACAGACCATCAAGGTAGCTTTATCCATCTACCACCTTATACAGTGATAGGTTCATTTAACCTCAAACCGCAGTCAAAACGTCATGCAAATCACACCATCCGACACATTGCCACCTTATGCCTATAGCCTAAATTGGAACATTTCTTAATCGATTCTCACACAAATATGTACATCTAGTAAACTAGATGTAAAAGTGTGGGTTTTAAACACTTACAGACTGAAAAACTCCAGACACCCTCTGAATATTTTGGACTTTAGCAGTTTTGGCCGACTTTACTAAAAAAATCCGAAAGGAAAGAGAGGCTCTCAAATGTCCAGCTGGTAATCCGGCATCGATCGATGACCTAAGTAGACGGGCTTAACCGTTCAACGCCCAGACCATACATTGAGGAGAGGCTACACGAAAAGCCTCACAAAAGAGGTTAAGGGTAAAATATCTAGATGAGAATCAGTGTGACGTAACGATCAATTGCGGCTTCAAGTGGATTCTCACACAACTGACTGGAATCAGCTGAGATGCATACACGCCCAACAAATCCTGGTTCATTCCGTGTTAGTTTTTATATCCAGAGTTATTCTAAAGAAACGTGTTCATTTGTTGGTGCCTGTCCATTCAAGCGACAGATGGTATGTGCATAGATTTATTTCTTTAGGCCCCATAAGCAGTGAGAGCGGCGGAATCTACAAATGTTTTGTCCGAGGCCGGGTTTGAACCACGCTTCGTGTGTCCTAGCGACTGAAAGGCAAGCGCATCTAACCACAAGACTCTGGTTCGCTCCCAATATGTGTTAAGGAATCTTGTCCAGCCATTTCCACGTACAAACTTAAATAAAAAATACAAATAACCTAATTTCATATATCTGCTTATGTACAGACTAGAACTGAACTGTACTTTACTTTGGCCATATTTCCATTGCAGTAGCTAATCCAAACATCCGTATCCTTCAAATATTACCTGTATATATATATATATATATATATTGGATGTGCCCGTTTCTCACTTACCGCTGGTAGGTGTATATTCAGGTATAAGCAATCCTCGCTGCTGGAGTTGAAACCCGGCACATGGAAGGCAATGTAATTAATGCCCTCTGTGGGCTGTGGGCAGGCTGGGGGGAGAGTGAGAGCGTCCAGTACTGAGTCACCCCAAGGTAGAGGCGGTTTCGGCGGCTAGAGAGAAGAAAATATTACACAGAATTATGGAGCATGAATTTTTAATACATATATACCCAACTGCTTTCTAGGTATTCGCACACCACAAAAGCGAATTTCTGATTTGCCATGACTATAATTCATTTATTAATCTAATTGATTAACGTGTTAATGGCCGCTGTCACAGGTTTATTCGTGGGGGGAAACCAGAATGCCCAGCCTAAACCATGGACCTGCGCTATGTCCCTGACAAGCGCTAGGCGAACCAGCGAGATTTGAGTCTCGGGCGATATTCATTGGTTATGGGTCAGACCAGTTTATTTTAAAAGTTATAATAGTGCGCAATCAAATACTTCCCCAGCCTACGGAAATTTCATTTCCCTTTGTATGACATTGGCTTGCTTTAGTTTTATAAATTCGCAATTGTTTTACTCTCACACCACAGACAAAAGGAAACGTTGGCTGCCAACAGATGTTGATGGAAGTTAGCTGGAATTGAACGTATGACCTCAATAGTATCATGCTACTGTGATGTTACAGCTTTCGCTCTCTTTTCGCTCACAGGACTGAGTCCATACCCACAGATCAGGGTGGGAGGATAAGATATTTCATACTCTCTTTTCTTTGGCAGTTTCTCTCCACTGTGGAACAGGAATCATCGAAATTGATATGAGACGTAAAGGTGGACTCAGCTTGAGGAGGCCATGTTTTCTCTGGCATTCAGTCTACCACAGGATGAGATCGTTTATATATATAGATAACATAGGTAAATATAGGTATATGGAAGAAGAAATCTATGGGTAAAGGCCTTCCCATTGAAGTCCGAAATGCCGCGATCGTTAAAGTAGAAACATGTCAGATCTACAGTCTGGATCCCAGTGATGAGATGGATACATACCAGTGTGCACAAACGACTGCGTGCAATTTTGTGACTAAATAGTCAAATCTTTGCCATGCTCTCTGATCGACAGAATAGGTAATCTACTGGCTTGTCTTTTAGGAAATCGCTGCAGAACTTCCTGTGTTAGATCGTGCAGATATACGTGCCGGTATTCAGCTTAACTTTAATTTTGTGAAAAACACTGAAGAAAAATGTAATGAATAAAAATAAGAGAAAGCACCTGCAACATATTCGCATACAAATCGTCAATCATAATGGACAGTTACAGTTCAATAATAACCAGACTAATTTCTAAAATAACGGCCAACAAATATGAGAAGGTATATGAAATAGGAAATTAGGAAATATGTGAAAATATTTGAAATATGTGTTTATGTCCGGAATTTGGGTAACCTTCTAAACATTAGTGTTTATCCCACCATGCACCCTGAATATTTTATTTCATACACATTCAACTAAGTTCACCACAACCCCCACCACACCTTCCCATCCATATCAGCCATGCGGCGTTATCAGGCTCTGCCTAGCCTGACTGGACGACGTTGTTAACATGCTCATTTTCCAAGGAGACGCACAAGAGCCTAGATTTGGCCCAGTCAGTGCATTTGCATTTGCCTTGGCCATTCGGACTAGCAGTTCTCCTGCTGGCGCTGTATTCTGAAGTGCCCTTCTGCACAAGTTCTGAGGCGTTTTTGATTAGCTGTCAGTCAGACTTAGCTTAGGATAATCCCGACTTTAATAAAATGTTTTAATCAGTTTGCATTCACAATTGACTCCATAAGAACCTTTCCCACTTCAAATGAGCACCACAAAGCAGCTGGAGCGCAGAAGTGGATTAGGATATCTCCAGGCGAAGAGACACTCCTGTGACCGGACAACCTTGGTTTTTAACAACTGTCCCCCCGAGATCATTGAAAGGCTTGTCAGAGTCTTTATGAACTAAACATACCACATACTAACTTGCCCCACTGTCATCGAATTAATGTGCCTTCATGTCTTACATGAATGCTAACCCATTGGGAAAACTTTACTTTTACTTTAATCTATCTTGCTCATGTCAGTGGTACCTGCATACATGCAGACAGGCAGTTGCGGGTGCGTTTCGGGGAACAACCAACATCAGCGAACTGAATGATTTAGCATCTAGGTAAGGTAAACATGATAGACCTATGCGTACTACAGACGGATATGCTGGGGCAGGTGTAGAGAGCAAGCCGTTGATCAGAGTTTCTCTGATATGTCGGATGTATATACAAAGAATAAGAACTAAGGGAATTTAATTAAGAATGCTTACATCTCAGATTGGAGATAAAAGAGAATTCTGAAAATATAATGGCTTATTACAAGTAGTCTATATAATACTAGGAACTAGTTGTGGCAACTTGTTCAACGACTTTTTCTGCCACACCAGTGCATTTCGTATTAGTGTCAAGAGTCAACAAGGCCAATAGATTGTCAACGATTCATGTTTTAAAAAAGGTCACTTAAAAAAATTATTAGGGTCAGAGGCCCAAAGGCTGTGCCATTAATGCGGTATAAGGTGCGAGACGAGCTAGACTAACAAATAGTGTCATAACGTATGACCCTAAAAATTACACTGCGCACTCTGGATATGGATAATGGCACAATAAACGAGATATCTAGATTTCATTCTTCATTTTGGAAGGTACAGACAGATGTCCTGATGTTCAGGGATCGGTGTAGAAGTACCGAATCAGCAAGGCCTTGCGATATGAGGACTGGAACTAATAACTCAACTTTGGTGTCCACAAATATTATGTTAATCATTGTGACTTATAATACGTAATGGACAATCCATATAAAATGATACTCTAAGGTTGTAAGTAGCAACTCTATTTCCAAGTCAAAACTCACGACATACGACTGCTTTACAAATTAATACTATACCAATGCTCTATTATGTGCCGGTTCGTTCAACTTAATTACGACCAAAGATTTACGACTTGTTAATGAAATAGTGCGGTAAGGACGTACTGCGAAGTAATCTCATCATGAACCTGGTGTAACGTCCAGTGCAACATACGACCAGTAGGCACTGCTTGCTAAGATCTCCATTAAAGGACCAGCCACACCAGATCTACATGTACAACCAGTTTACAAGCTAGTTGCGATTAAAACAAATAATGGAATCGCATACCAGTCGTAGACAGAGCGCTCGCAAAAAGGTCAGAGGTCGCAGATAGGGTCTATCGAACATGGTCGTATCGGAGGTGATCGAAGACCCGATGTGGATGGATCTTAAGACATGCACAACACTTTGCACAGGAAATGGCGGTGACTCAGCGGAATGAATCGACCAAGGCTATGGACACCATAGTAAGTGCTTAGACACTGAAAATATGGTATTAGGTGGGATTCGGCCCAAATATGGGTTACACTCTGTAATAAAGGTTTCAGGTACTGAAATGTGGGGAAGAATGAGAAGACATACGTTGGGCTTTGGGATAAATAATAGCGTAATATAAAGGGTTTGCATGTATGCCTACCACCCATGAAGGAATTATGTCGCATATAGATAATCACAAGAGACAAAAATAAGTATCAGTATTGTATACCTGTCTAACTCTCAGCAGAACTCATTCCTGTACACAGCAAACATGTATACCTTTGTGCCCAACTTTAAGCAGAACCCATACCTGTATACAGTGAACATGTATACCTTCATTCCTAAACCTTTGTGCCTAACCTTAAGTAGAACTCATACCTGTACACAGCGAACATGTATACCTTTGTGCCCAACCCTAAGCAGAACTCATACTCGTACACAGCAAACATGTATGGCTTTGTACCTAACCTTAAGGAGATGTCATACCTGTACACAGCACTCGTGTACACCTTTGTGCCTAACCCTAAGTAGATCCTACACCTGTAGACAGCCAACATGTAAACATTTGTGCTTTTCTGGAGATTAATGTTGCAAATATTGCTAATATTGAGTAGGTCACGCATATCTTACTCATAATACACGTTGCAGGGATATAATTCAGGGTGATTTGTAATATCACAGTTCAGACTATATCGTATGTCCCTAGCCATGCATTGGGCAAACAAGCTCATCGTCTTTAAAATAGCATAACGTTGTATAACCTGTCCTGCATTTGGCAACATAAACACTACTTGTAGGATGGGGCGTGATCGTGATAGATACGGTCAGAACTGGTCTCGGTTACGGTCCGCCTTGCTTTTGTACCATTAGTTTAGATGTTTACTGAATGCATGATCCCTCTCTGCACGGGTTCGTTGTCCGACAAAATACGTCCTGACATCCATACACGCTATTATAAATAGTACAATATCCGTTTTTCCGGAGACCGTCTCTTCTCTTCGTGCCGATTATTTCACGTGGCCGCACGACTAGCCCGATAATGTCAGCCGTATGAATTCTCCTGACTCATGATTTCCGGTAATCATGGTGTTTGATGGGAAAGATATAACACCGAGCTTTACACCAGGATGCATTGTTGTTCAGGTAATTGTCAGAGGAATATTGCAATGGGCCTGTGGCGAGTAATAGAACGGTCTTGATGAAGAAGACAGCCTCATGAATGGGCTTGCAATTAGAAATAAACGACAGCTAGAGTCAACTATGAATCCGTAAACCGTTTGAGGGAAATTCAAGCTCGGCCTTATTATCTTCAGCAGATATTAATTTAGTTGGTTTTAACATCCTTTTGTCTTAAACTGAAGCGGTTTTTCATAACTTAGACTTTCATACAGGAAAATATCGTCTTTAATACAAATAAATCGGTCCAAACGGCCAAGATAATCTTTTTCCCTTATTGCTTCGGATATATTTTGTTGCCATTGGTTAGAGTCAGCGTGTGCATGATTATAAGTTATCATCATTTCCTGTCAATAATAATCAGTGTTATGACATAAGAAGAAGGTTTATCTATTGTCTGCCCCTTCAAAGACTTATTAAAGCATTTACTTACACTACAGATATATATTTCGAGAACATGTCTGCTCTTTAATTTGTTGCGAGTGCAAGATGTGCTCATGAAATCATTTCAAACACCTTCGTTTTAATACCGCGTTTTGATTGTTTTGATTCATCTAAATGAATCATATGGTTTTACCTAAACACGTTTTACCTAAAGCGTGTATATAGCCTTTCACCTTCCCGATATGCTTAAGTATAATGCAGAATGCACTTTCATCAAACAATTATCAGACATGTAGCATGTGTCACTCCGTATTCCTGAATAGGGGAATTGTTTAGGATTACTGTGGTGAGAATCCTTACTGACCACATTCAGGAGTTCTTTATTGGCCATAGTCCGGTTGGTTTAGAAAAAGGATGGAAGTGAAATCCAGTTTGCCACGACTTAGTGGAAAGTGAAATCATCAAAACATACCGTAGCTGTTCTGGATTGATGATCCTAGGTAAAATCATGTTAACTTGTACGTTGTGTTGTTCCCTTTTATCAATGGATTTAGTCGTAAAGTCTTGATGTACTACAGTTACGACAGGGGTTATAGAGTCTTGATTTGCCGAAAGCAAGACAGTGATACGATGCTTGTTAATACAAAGATGTCTTCGGTAAACAGAGGCCAAAGTAACCAGTATCAGTAACAAGAACTGGTTGGACATTACCTGACCGTAACAGAGGAAAAAGTAACCAGTATCAGGAGCAAGAACAGGTTGGACATTACCTGTCCATCAAAGAGAGGACAAAGTAACCAGTATCAGTAACAAGAACAGTCTGGGCATTACCTGTTAAAAACAGGCTTTTATATATCTAAAATAGTGGTGATTATATAAGTTGATTATTCATTAACAAATTTTTCTCTGGGCATAATTTATCTCTAATAGCGTTTATAGCGGCAGAAGTGAACTTAGACCATTTTCCAGCAATATCCGACATCCTAGACGAACTTTTAACAAATAATTAGTTTTTACCACTTTCACAAACTCTAGTCGTCGCCTGTTAAAACCGCATACGCGTATATCTCTTGGTCTGACAACAGGGGATCAGTACATTAGGTTCGGGTAGAAATACAATACGTGTGCCGTCGTCAGTATTAAAGTAATTTAATTTACAGTTGCCGGATGCATACGTTAATCAGTGGAACTCATTCATTCATTCTGACATAACACAGGAGTTCTGTAAGCCGCCATTTGACAGTTCAGTGGAGCGCAGGAACTGACAGTAACCATGCACATCACAGAAATCTCTGCCATCACACAGGTATAAGGCACGGTATTTTAGTACAACGCATGTCAAGTAACTATCAACCTGTTATGTATATGAAAAAGACATTTGAGTTAACCACACACAACCCCGAGGACACATTTGACAGCTAATTTATCAGTTTTATTATCTAGGGTGCTACTGTTCAACTTAAAATTTCTCTGGAAGAGAAGTTCCAAACATCATATACATGGCAATTATGCAAAGGCTGTGTGAAGTGAAAAACATGTAAATATTCTGGACTTTGACAGAATTTCCCTTGTTAGGTATAATTTAATTACTTGCTATCTATATCTATCAGTATTTTAGTTAAAGCCCGTAAAACCAAGTAAGAAAGTCTGAAAAGCTGTTTGCAATTTTCCACCAATGGAAAATATAGTGACCGACACAATATGTATATTGACTTGAAAATATGGATTCTCCTTAACCTCTGAAATTTGTGGTGTTTTCAGAGTGTAAGCGTAATGAAAATGTTGTTATTACGCGGTGTAATAGTGAATCCATGAACCGCTATTTGAAAAAAAAAATAGCATTTATACATTTATCAGCGAACACTTGAGTGTTTCTGACCTGTGTTGAGACAAGCAAAAAGAACGTAATAAGCAGAAATGAAAACATGTCAACTGTGACGCCATTGAAGTGAGCAGGGGAGTTAATAATAAGGGTCAGAGAGACGAGTGCTCAAAGAGAGAGGGTTTAACTCACTAGCCGTCAAGCCCGTCGGTTTAATATTGAAATTATCCTCATTCAGCTGTCAATAGAGAATTGGCTGGTTTTAATTTTGTCTAGCGGCACACTCACATATTCCAGAAGCCCAGTCAATTTACAATACAAACACTTTTGCAATTATATGCACAGAGCGAGGCAGAGAAAGTAACCATGTTCAATGGAGAAAAGTCAGCTGTAAAAGCATGTTTACCTGTACTTGTACAGCCTTACTCACCATTTCTTGGGCTGAAAACAGACTAAGGGACGATTCTCTATAATCCTTCCTATAATCATTCTTACAATTTCCTGAAGATGACCACGTGAGTGCTACAATAGTATTCTTCGTCCAGGTTATTTTAACACGTAACAGTTAACCCTCTTAACGGTTAAGAGTCGAATGCAATTGGAGCATAAGTCACTTTAACTTGTATTTTGTCTTCAAGGCTAACTGCTGACAAATGTGCCACACGTCCCACTTGAATGCTTTCAGTTACCTGGCTGTAATTACCAACTATAGCGAAAGATCTCACAGAGCAAAAGGTATACGGCATTCAGAAGTTTGAGGAGCATCATTTGGAATCAAGTGTAAGCTTAACTTGCAATCATTTAGGATGCATAACTGGTGCATGACTAAGTTATATTTATGATAAACCTGAGAAAACAAACCGAGTATGGCTCATTTAAACGAGAAAAGCCCTGCTGACGAGGATGAAACCCACTGAGTGAGGTGGGTGAGGACCCGCCGGTAAAATTCATCAAAAACATAAAAATCACATTTTGCGAGAGATCATTGGCAACTGCTTTAAGCCTGGATACAAGTATGGTCTATATAAACGTAACCTTTGGAACAATATTCGACTGCATGGGTCCTCCATACTGTGCAGTTCTGGGCATAGCCGAATACATCATACGTTGCTTTAGCTGCTGCTATATGTCAGGAGGTTTTTTTTCCCACTACTTTAATTGATCGCAGTCGCAATGTGGGGGGGGGGGGGGTCTTTATTACGGCGCTAAACATCAATGGAAAAAAAAGAGGAAATAATAATAAAACAGTATCTTCACTCAAGCCACTCAAGCGATTTGAGTGCATGGTTTGTCCATTGTTAGCGAGACAATCGCCCAGCACTTGCCATTAGCGTGTTGGGTGGCTGACTGTGGTATCTGATGTCCGGATTCCTAGGTTGGTCGTTTGTTTGATGGATAGAAGCAATGATTTCACTTCATCTGAACCGCTAAATCATGACGCGACAGCCTTCGTGTCAGGGAGAACGACAGTTGCAGATTCATCTAATTGTTAGTCTACATGCCTAAGGATGAAACCTTAGCCAAGGAATGGAGGAAAAACATTAACAGATCGTGGCGAATTTTTGTGATGTTTTTATAACACCTCGATCTAACTCTAGCGGCGTATGTTTTAAATGTTGGTCAGGTGGAAAGAATAAGTTGTTAATTTGTTCAACACAGGCGACCTCTTGCGGTAGAACTGTTTGAAGATGAGGTAGTGGTAAACAGTACATGAACCTTGTAAGCGGCCCGAAAACTAAGGAAACACACCCGCGTGGCGTTTTGACATTTTCCCAGAATTTGTGTTTTTGTTAAAAACATATGGCGAGTGGGTATGTACTCGCCCAAGAACGGCTCTTTTGTTTCTTTAGAAAGTCGAGCGATGATATAGAAGCGTGCATTGGTGGTCTTAGACGTGTGATAACATCAATACACTATATAACTGCCTTATCAACTGAGATGTATATAATGACTGTTAACCCACTATAAAGGCGCTCGCTTACAAAATACCATTGCTGATGCGCCTGGCGCATTACAGTAGTAAAGCTGTCATGCAGTAGGCAATGTCATTAGAAGGTCTTCATATGTAAAGACTTATGTTCAACCTTACATTTGCCATTAGCGATTCTCTTGAGCCGTTGCTATTTCACAACTGAAAGAAACCGATGTTGCACTGGAAAGCAAATTCACACACAAATGCACCCATGTTGTACTGGAAAGACCCAAATCACAAGGATGTTGTACTGGATAGAGCCAAAAACACACCAACGTTGTATGGAATAGAGCACAAACACACTGATGATGTACTGGATACAGCAGTAACACACGGAAGTTGCACTGGATAGGTTAAAAACACACCGATGTTGAAGTGGATAGAGCAGAGACACGCCGATGTATTTACTCGACATAGCACAACCATACCGATGTTGTACTAGATAGTTTCTATGTCGGCATTCCATGTCTTAATTCAAAACTTGCACACAAAACAACGGGTACAAATCTTGGTTCGGCCTGTTAGGAATATCCACATGACTACAATGTGTACTCGTATGGCTGATTGAGTGCTCTGCTCTGTGATCGACATGATGTGGTTACCTTGTCAAACTCAATTAAATCGACGCAGATCTTGACAATGCAGTTACTGTTTTCCTACTTAAATCATCAACGAACCTCGTCTCATATACATAGTGTGGACGACAAAGCCAACGAAAGGAGTTTTGCTTTCCTAGTATAGGAAATATTATAGTATGCATGTCAAAAATTTTCGTGCTGTAGATAGTTAGGGCATCGTTTACTTTCGTGGGTAGCTGTCACAGAGCGTGGTCTTCCCGGTGGGTAAGAAGGTTAGTAAATTTTGTTTCCGTGCAGAATATCGAGTGACACGGTTGTCCATCGATCCATACTATTTGATGAATAGACGGGGTACGTAATAACCGGGCACATATACTTGAAACATGAAGAAAGTCACAGAAATCAATGACACGTTCTCATGCAGGCTATTATCTTTGATTCCTCGTGGCTGCGAGCTATATTACACTGCAGTATCTGTATCTCGCTAGTCAGCTGCCACGGACACTTGGCCTCAGCACTTCCTATCACAGAACTAGGTGAAAAAGTATACTATGTTCATGAGGGGAAAAACTAGATTCGTGAACTTTAACAGATGAACCCAGTCAACACTTTGCATGTATCTGACAGCGGCAAACAGCTTTCAATAAATCTTTCATTATCTGCTTTCCATAGTTTACATGTATCTTTTAATACAATGAGAACAGTTGATTTACAAATATGCCACATTTTACCTTATATATGGTAATTGGTTCATAAGACACGAAAAGCACTACAATACACAAATCTGAGCTCAAGCCTGTTTTAATTTCTTAAAAACAATGCATTGTCTTTGAGACATAGTTGACAGGCAGAGGCTAAGACACCCAACGATATATCAAGTGACAAGTCGTATTAGTGAAAACTGACAAAGACGTATCGAGCAAAAACGAGTGTAATCGATGGAAGCCAATAGACATAGCTCATTATATAATTACATGCACGTACTACATGTAATGGCACATACGAATATATAAATGTCATATATTTTCGCTTCTTTCCATTTACGTAAAAAGTTTGACATTTGAACAGCTCACAATTGTTTTCAGCATTTGCTTCATAAAATACATCGTGCAATAGTCACTCCCCTTTCTTACCTCAAACCTAAGTCTTCCGAGTGGTGCTCGTGCAAATGGAATTCCCAGGTAAGCTTCTACTTCTTTTTTCCCGTACACAACGGAAATTGAGCCTCGTATGGTACCATAACGTGTACGACGCGTGGTGTACTCCGATGATACGGACGTGTAACTTTGAGTTAGAACGAGAAGAAATCCACAAGAATATGTTAGTCCTAAGACAGTGTTCATTGTGACAGGTACAGATGTGCTATGAACAACGGACAAGCTGGTTATTGCAGTACAGCGATTCTTTTCAGTATTCCATCACTTGGCTGTTGTCCACACAAGTGAAACTTTCCTTTAACTTTATCACAGGTAAGTTGGCACGCGTCAATTTAACAATCAACAACCACTATGACTTCAGAGGAAAGTGCAAACACATTTGATATCGAATGTATCCGAAGGCTTCTTATGCCGGCTAGCGTACGACTCGTGCTGTACGACGTGTGAAGTCAGTGAGACAGCCTCTCTCACACGTGGTGGCTATGATGGTTGCTCATTTGGTGAAGCAAATTCAACTCCTCAGGCACTACTTCTATACCCTAAACAAACACACGTCTTCTTGCTTCTTGATCTCTCACAGTCTCGATTGTTACTACTGCACGGTTGGACGCATGCCAAGTAGGGGGCGGGTCCCTAAGGATTACGAGGCGTTCCACATCTGTCAGTCACTACTCATTCGGGCTGGTCGGCAGGACAACCCTTCAATACTTCACACGCACACTTAAACAATTTTGTGTATCCTTAAACATACAAAAACAGTTGCTTAGATTTCTGTGTTAAGATACAGTTTCACCCACTCTCCATTATCGTTTAATAACGACAATGGGGATAAGAAATCTGTAATACAGCCTGCCTATATATATATGTGCCCCTAAATTTAAGTCGTGTAAGTTCTTGAACTGTGCAGGAACATGAAATTTTGTATCTTTCCACAAATACACAATTTACACACTAGTTCTTGTTGTATAAATGTACATACTTCAGTTTTGCTGTCTGATTCTGTATGATCAGAAGAAGCCAAAAACGTATAAATGTACATACTTCAGGTTTGCTGTCTGATTCTGTATGATCAGAAGAAGCCAAAACGAGACGACGTCGGGTGTTCAAATCTAGCTCCAGTCAGTCCAGCTGTGGCTTTACGCTAGGAGGTTTGTCATGTACCGTTTTGTCCCAGGCTTTGTTCAGATTACTCCTCAAGATAAACAAGACATATAAGTGAAATGTCCAGCCTAGGCTGGCCTTCTCTCCGGCTGTACATGGGAATGTCTGCCAGCAAAATACGGGTTTCCTTTCACCATATAATGCTGACTGCCGTCGTATAAGTGAAATATCCTTGAGTACGGCGTTAAACACCAATCAAATTAAATAAATATAATTTAAATACATGTCGTAGAATGAAGGCTTTGGTGTACAACCAGAGAAGTAACAGGCACGCCTCGATACTAGACTGTCGAAATTTTAGTCAGTCTGACCCAATTTTTCAGGGTTGAAGGCTATCCGACACGAAAGTACGGCGTTAACATTTATGGTCGACATGTTTGAGCTGAAAAACAGGGTCGCTCCTCTCTACAAAGAGGTTTTCAAGGGTCAGAAAGGGACACTGATTCCAAATAGTAGGTTCGAATTTTAGCCCAAAATTTAATGGTCACAGTAAAGTATACTGAATGGTATTCATGTCACTTTGTGTCCTCAAACTTTAAAGATCAATTTGCCTTGACTCAATACAACATGCTTCTGCGAAAGACGAATCTATTCAGAACTCGTCTTTGCAGAACGGGAGTCACAACGTAGCTTGTATCCGTCGAAGAATAAGTTGCTGAGACAGCCTACTTAGCTCTCATTCTCCATGAAGTTTGTGTGAATAGGAGTGAGAGGGCCTCAGGGAAGATCAGCTGTTATATTGACTGAGTGTACATTATCCTCATATGATAACGGTCAGTTTTATAGGAGGAGGACACCGAAGAGCCAAGCGTAAACCTCAAACGTTTGAGAAGTTACTAATTTTCCCACATGTAACGCGCAGATATGCGCACCATCTTGTACGAACGTTAGACTCTGCAAACAGGTCATGCGAGCGTCGTCGACCCCTTATGGTCATCAAGGCCCCAGGGACAGGAACAGCAAGAGAATGTATAAATTCGCTGTCCAGAATAGGGATCGAAATGGTGTAGAGTATAAAATGCATTGATGTTAATCAGTTCCTCACTTGATGTGGAGGTATGATTCTTTTCACGATTGGATTTGGCGTGATGCCTGGAGTCGATTGTACATATTGACCGGATGAGATCATGAGATGTGATGCCCTGTTATCTTTTGCATACTGTAAATAGATTTGGTGTGTTGCCCTGCGTCTTTGGCATACCATGCTAAGATTGAATTTGGTGTGACCCCTATTGTTTTTGAATCCTGTTACTAGATTTGGTGTTTTGTCGTTCGTCATTTGTACTCTATATCATTGGATTTGGTGTGAGACGTGATGCTGGTTGTGTTTTGTATATAACTAGGATTCAGTTTGATTCTATGATTTGACTTGGTGTCGTGCCTCGTGTCTTTTGCATACCACAGTGAGATCCGGTGTGATGCCCTTTAATTGTATTCTACATTGTAATGCCTGGTGTCTTTTGCATACCATGGCTTGATTTGGACTGATGTATAAGCTAGTGTATTTTGCATTCTGTGACTGGATTTTATGATGTGAATAGATTAAAGAATTCCGGAGAGGTCACACAGCTTTAACTGATCGATCGTTGACGCGGACATAACCACGCCTCGCCGCGAACCAAGGGGCTCAACTCTTGTCATACCCGACAACTGATGTAAACAACATGGCGACCTCGTACATGACTCTTATTCCCCGACAACTTTTCACCTTGTCTTTTTGCCCTAAACTGCAAAACTACGACAAAACTAAGAGTAACAGGCTTTGTACAGGCTCCTTACGTAGGAAAGGTGCAGTCAGACCATAGCAAAAATTCTGTTTTTGTGTCAGCTTAGGTTTTCCGTAGTCAGAGAAAATCAGACACCTCGCACAGCCAACACTGAAATTGGACAAAACGAGATCATTGACGCTCATTGTACTTGTAAAGATGGGTAAGTATATATAAGACTGGAATTAAGATCATTATTACCATTTTTTGAATTAAAATTGCATATAATGCAATCCTTTGACGCTGTATGATACGTGTATAGTTGACCTCTGATTACCTGTACAATAAAAATAGGTCTTGAAGGTACACCGACACTTCAAAGCGGCACTGAGTTTTATATGTGTGTGTGTTAATGATACATGAGCCTACTAATAAATCTTTTTTTTATTGATTTATCGGTTGCTAAATAGAACATTGCATATTTGAAATGTACGATATATTTTTTTTAAATTTAAGAATGGGTGGACAGTGTTCTCATACTATGGCAGTGGTGATGCTCTTGGAGACTTGGAAGATTGCTGGTTTTAAGGATATTTCCTCTAAACCAGTCTGTACCAGCATCAATGGGACAAACCAAGGGGGCCAAAAATTGTTCCGGAGCCTGTCTCCAATAAACCTGGAGCCACCAATTGAAAACGGAGACCAGTTATGCCCACTTTAAATGATAACAGGTAAGTGTTTGTCAGATCACCAATTTATATATGTACTTACTTCTTAAATTATTTCAATGTGAATATTTATATCCACAATCCAATCAATCAAGTTTGATAATCTGCTATGAATTTTTTATTCATCCCTGGAAAATTTCACTGAAGGCAATGGATATTCAGAGACTCAAGTCTTTGAACGATAGCCCAAAAAGCTATCTAGCTGAATGTTCAAGTGCAGCTGCTGAATCATATCTTATCGGATCTCCATTAAGCTACCATGTTATTAGAAACTGAATTGATTTATTTATTTACTGGATTGGTTTTACGCGAAACTCAAGAATATTTGACTTGACAGCAGCCAGCATCATGGTGGGAAGAAACTCACGACCATCCACAGGTTGCTGGAATCTTCCCACGTACTGAGGAAGCCATCATGAGCTGGACTTGAACTCAGAGCGGCCACTTTGGTGAGGGTCATTATGCTGCACTTGCGCCCTAATCCCCTTGGCCACCAGAAAGTGAATTTATGTCAACTTTTTTTAAGTATCATTTTAGGTAGTCGATACATGATGTAAAGAGATTCGTTACAGTACTTTGAGTTTCCGGAGAACAGAATTGTGCAGATATACACACACAATACTCAGCTCCATCAACATAAATGTTAACCTCTTCATAGAACATCATGCAAAATGACGAAGTGCAAATGGAGAATATATTTTATCACACGAAACAAAAACGTATTTTTATTATACAAGTAAATGCGTAGAGGCAATATCTACATACATGGAACAGTGCCTGTATAAATACATAGGTGAAAAGTATAAGTTGTTCCTCCTTGCTTATCAAATATGGCATAACATTAGTTAACAAGCAGCATACAAGTCAAATCTGACCTATACATTTAAATAAGGCCAAATCAATTTTGTTTGACAGTAATTTAAACTGCTTTACCATGACTATTGCACACTGTCTTATGAATGCGATGATTGGCAATTTTAATCGTCCATGTGACATCACTGGCTTTTTCATTTTGAAGATGATGCAAATGGCGGAATATTTAATCCTAACTCAAGATCTTCAAGTTCCTTTTGAATTGTGAAGCCTTTGTCTGCCATAATACCATCCCCAAGTTTCAATTTACCAATTTCCAAAAGATCCTTTAATAAGCTGTAAAACCCACTCTTTGCAGTAATTTCCTTGTCTGATATAGATCCTCAGAAATAACATTGAAGAAAATATAACAGATGCTCTACTCACGCTAATCCCTTAAGGGTAGTGCATGATTTGTAGTCAGAGTAACACTGACTTTGAAACTTGAAAGAACTGGGCTTTGAATTTTTATTTCTGTCCCATCTATTATTACAACACTCTTAGGGAAATCTTTTCCGTAATCTCTTAACATGTTTTCTATGACAATGTCATACAGATAGAGACCCTAGTCTGTAACACATAAAATTAATCCTGTCATTACAAAGGACACTTCCATCTTGACAAATGTTTAAAATCATAATTCTGCCTTAATTTCATCAAACAAACAGGAGTTAATCATAATAACTGCAATATTTTCATCACGCCATATTCTTTGAATACAAAGAAAGTATGTTGAAAGGAATTAAAAGTGTTATGTAAATTATTAAAACGCTCAATTGAGAAACCAGTATAATACTGGAAGTCCTCTTCCTTTAAGCCTTCATAAGAAAGCTGTGAAGTTCTCACAAGAACTTTAACTGTCCTCTTGCATCGCTTAAGGTCTTCCATCTCCAGCAACAATCTGACATACTCCTCCTGCAGTTGTTTGTTTTCTGCCGCCGTTGCCAACATCTTCATCTTCAGTTTCGGTTGTATGCACTTACATATTATACAATAAAACATAAATATAGGACTCAGTGTTCTTTACATACTAATACAGTAGTGCACACAAAATCCACCTGTCTAATCTTTCTTCATTTATTTTTTATTTGTTTGCAGGTTCCTTTGATACAGAATCTGAGTTCACCAAAGGAAGACCAAACACATCAATGTCGTGACTTTTGCTTTCCAAGGACAGTCAACTTAGATTTGGATCATTTGGAAAAATATATAAGCAAGAGTTTGATAGTGTTTTAGTAGGCAAGAATTGTACATAGAGAGAGAATATGCAGACAAAGGCACACTCAAACTTTTGCTTGAGACACTTTCAGATTTTTAAATACAACACTTGAAGCCATACTTTTCAAGGTAGCATGTACATGTATGTTTTTTCCTGAGAGAATATGGTAGGAAGTACTAACAATTTTCCAATCATGCGGAATATGTTTGTGTATGTTGATGCTTGGATTATACATGTTCATAGTTTTAATTCCAGGCTTCACACCTTGTTAGGTAACTTGTGAAATACACCAATATGAGTCAAAACCATGCATTGCCACCAGTCAAGAATCTGACATAACTCTTTCCACTGTACCTAGATTTTTGATCCTCGATACTAATGTAATCACTAAGTACCAGAGCATTTATTTCTTGTGGAAATAAGTTAATCTTATATTCTGACACCTGGTTTACGTAGGTTAAATATTGTTACATTTTTAAAATAACAATAAATACCTAATAATATTAGTTTGCTTCTCTATTGGTATATAAGTTCCTGGTATGTATCCTTCATAGAGAATTGTTGGTACTGGATCGGTATCGCCTTCACTGAAATGCTGAGAATAAAGGGATTTTTTAAGCAGAGGTTGATGTCACGTGGTTGAGTGACGTTAATTCACTGAACAACCAGCTTTTCACAATCAACGCCTGACAAGGTTGTCAACGACTAAAAAATGCACAAACACAGTCTTTGCAACTGTCCCCCCAGTGGATAAACATTCAGTGAGTGCATACAACAATGTATGACTTCAGGCAGACGTTACTGTTAAATTTGATTATGCATAGTAAAATATTTTTACACATGCGTTTCACATGCACTTTAGCCTTACCTGGCTACAAACACACAGATGTTTTGCTGGGCTGTAATCTGGAAGAATACCGATGTTGAGTTGAGTGTGAGCTCGACCACAGTGATTCACCCAAAACTTACGTTCTAGATTCCTTTTCGGTTTAGGAGAAGATTTAAACGAAATGTCTCCTATGAGTCTGTCAGGGTACCAGTTGTACGAGTTGCAGGTGCCCCAGCCATGACGATTCTCAAACGTTTCAGAAAATACTTGAAAAAGTTCAGCACCGATAATGCACACCGCTGTCGAAACTTGTTCGTCGTCAGATAAAATGGCTACTGATGGGGCGATCGGGAAATTACGTGTACATAGCTCCAAAAATCAGTCTACACGTACATTCAAGTCACCTGTAGTTTCGCACCTACACGCTACACTCGAGGTAGCTACAGGAATTCGGGAACAGTAACCTAGTGGTATGAAAATCACACTTCAGGCCTTCATCCGAGGAAAGCACTGGTAGCCATCAAAGACATTATTACTAGAACGATTTCATGCAACAAATCAGCTTTATCAACCCCCGAAGTTAAGCCTACCAGTAATGTAAATGTGACATAATTTTATGGTACATGTAGTACAGACTGCATTCTTGCTATCTCATTGGTCACACACTCAACATTGTCTGTAACGGAGCGAAAAAGAACAGTGTGAAGGTGGAGATCCTGCTGTCACTATCCTGACAGATACATCAACATCAAGAAGCCCATCCATGTGGCTCAGTATGGGCCTTAATTTGCAATTTGCTGACAATGGGAAGAGAAAGGTTGGGATCACAGTAACGAGAAACTTATGCTAATGCCATATGAAATAAAGTTGATGATGAAACAAAACGTGGAAACACATGCAGAGGATCTGGGTCAAGACTCATCTGTAGACCGTAGATTACATGCAGCGGATGGAAAACGCTAAACATCTAACCAGCGGAGCAGTATGTATATGTCAAAACAGACGGAAACAGAAACAGATATGCTTAGAGATCATTTTCCGAACACAAGTACCAGGCGAGTTGTAGGTTGCCAGTATCCATGTGCATATCTAGGGCTACATGCAAGAACCCTAATTTGTTCAAACACATGACAATACATGACTTGATTTTACGGCTAGATCGATACCAAGGTAGCTTACATTTTGACATTGTAAACTGTAAAATCGTCTTTACTTCGACAACAATATACTGCACCGAAGTGTTCTGCTTTGTTAGATCTGTGCGTTTGTGTGACGATTTCTGGCGCTGCCCTTCCCCTGAACTGATGGCCAGGAAACAGATATTCGTCATGTTGGATATGATCGCCACGTTACCTATATGAACAGTTGGGCCCGGATTCTTTGCCTCATTCTGTCATTGTGGAAAACTGTTGACTGAGCTCTCTTTGCGTAAATCCGTCCTGATTTCTTACTTTCTTAGTGTTCTTTGGTGGCTTGGGAAACTGTTTAATTGCGATTGTTGTCCGTAAACATGCCTCTTTCGACGGCTGGATAAGAAATAGGTATGCCGATACTGACATTGATCAACGCTAATGCCGATAAAATAAGTCGAGAATTTCTGCGGAGTGTGTGCACAAAAGTAATGAGATATACCGGTTTTCTGTCTATCGCATGATGTCTGTCTATAATGAAATCAATCAACACATTTTATGTGTTATAAATGCTGCCTTCGTCAAGGCATTCCCGTGCAGCGGTAGTCTGTTCAGAGGAAACCAGGTAAAGCTCTGAGGAAAGGTGGATAATTTCCAGCCGAGTCAGCGTGAACTCGTATTGAAACACGTGCATAACCTCTGTCGCCATGCAAGGGAATGCTATCAAACTAAAGGCAATATCAGACTTGCCAGCCTGAAAATTAGGAGCAGGGCAATGTCTTATGGTGCACCTCAAGATACAGGGCCAACTGTTTGGTACAAGCAAAAACTCCTTAGTGTATAAACATTGATTAAAATAACATAGCTTTTGTTAATAATGTGAGTAGCTTCAAAATTTAAAATTATTTCCCTAGCAGTTTCCACTGGTTTTAATGGATATAATACTAAAATCTCGTGTTCGACCTATTTGATGCAGTAAGTAATATTATAACTTTACACAAAGCAAATTTAAACGACAATGAACAAGAGCAGGAGAATTATACTGTCTCCCTCTATATGTATTACGACATATATTATAAATGATATACTAAAGAATGTGACGGATAGCTTTTCACAATTTTTGCTCAGCCTGTTTGGTCTTTTGTATCTCATTCTCTTTCGAATATTAATCTGTTTCGTTCCTTGCAGACTAGAGTTAGCTAGTGCAGAAGAAAGCTTTAAAAAACTTAGTTTAATCGCAAAGTTCAAGAAAACTATCAGAGCTTGGTAAACAGCCGTAGATAATTACGTTCCTGTCGAAAATGGATTTTCCACCAGCTCTGGGTTGCTGGTTAAGTTCTTCGTCCATGCGATATCAATAATACGAAAAGAATCGTGCTTTATGCGGCACAGTGGTGTATTTGAAATGCGTCTAAAGATTGTGTGATAAGATCGATTGATATAGACTGAAGGCGTGATCAGCCATGTTCATATTCCGTTTCTGCCAACGACCCACAAACAGCACCGGT
Organism: Acanthopleura granulata; assembly: GCA_016165875.1. Taxonomy (NCBI): domain Eukaryota; kingdom Metazoa; phylum Mollusca; class Polyplacophora; order Chitonida; family Chitonidae; genus Acanthopleura; species Acanthopleura granulata. The sequence continues at coordinate 20,744,029 of JABBOT010000004.1, forward strand.
CGACATCGATCTCTTTCTAGTGTATGACTGGAATAATCATACGGTTTTCTCACAAAAGCCAATTATACAAGATTCAGGAACCGCGCTAACAAAATATAGACCTTACGGAGCTGAGCACAAAAATCGAACAGTTTCACAAATGGCGCCCATGCATCAAGCCATTTCATGCTAACCGTTATTAAACGTTAGACTCTTCCCAATGTATATACATTGAATCGTGTAAGCCTTTTATAATGGCTAAGCTCTTTATGTCTTCTGTTTTATTAGTGATATACATAATCATTGTGTCATTAAGGAACGTGGGTATAAACACAACCCAATGCCTTCGTATACAAAACACCAGGGTAAAAAATATGTTCACCCATATATGGCGGCGACTGTATTTTCATCCATACAAATGGTGATTATGTTGCACTGGGTGGCCTGTAATACAACAAAACAAAAAAATGACACCAAAGCAATACGAAGAAAGGTTCATTTCAAAAGAAGCCGGACTAAAACTACAGTTGTAGCGAAGTCTCTGATTGTATTACACTAATTACATAGTTACATTATCTGGTGTAGCCATGTAATGCATGGTCTGAAACATATTCATGCTGGTATAAATGGTCTTTAAAAATGGATGTATGTATTGATAAAGATCAGTTAATTTACACAGGTATTATGGTAGTTGCTTAGTGTTTATGTTTTTATGTCAAATAATGAATTAATTTGTTATGGTGTACACCATTCGATATTGTATTTTTGAAACTAGCGAATGATTGCTGAATGTTAACCATTTTGGATGTACATATTTTGGAGAAGTAAGGCGTCTAAACCGAAATTCGCATAACAGCCTTCAAGAAAGTTGGCGTTCTGGGTCAATAATCGCTAGACCAGGTTTCAGAAAGGAAAAATAACACAAACCGACAAAAATAAGAAAGCATATAAAACATATGAAAATTAGAACGGATTGAGTTAAAGAGAAGTGGTCAACAGTTTCCAATGATGACGAAAAGACACAATGAATGTTCTAGACGGATGAATAAAGTAAGTATCGAAATCGTGTACCATTTTAGTACATATAATGTATTGTGTCTATAATCAAGTATGTATCTCGCGTTGCGTTGAAAGAGCGTCCAATGATATTTCGATTATCTTACTATCACCCATTACTGAGGATAATTCTACAATCTGTGCTGATGAAATTTTCTTTAGCTGAGAATACAGTCAATATATGCATCGTCATGAATCTGTCAATGTCCAATACAACTGCACCATGCACACATTGCATTATGTTGAATATCTTGAATCCAAGACATTTTATTGACGTAAAAAGCACTAAAAGAAAGAGAGAGAAACATTCCATGGATATTAACATGGTTACTAATACACATGTACAAATTATTACCTAGATGTACACAAAAGTTTGTTTGTGCTCTATAAAGCATTGCAGAACAAATTTAAGCTCGCTTATATGGGTAGACTCTCTGGCTGATACTACAGCGAGCGTACTTTCCATCCTTCAGTTCATTACACATAAGTAAATTGGTTGTGCATGTACAAATTATTTCAGACTATACAACGTTTTAAATGCACAAAAGGTTTACATTTATAGAGAGATAACAGTGTTTAAACGTGGAAGGTAAAACACATTAATCATTCTGTCATTCTGCTGGTTTTAATCACATTAAAACTAATGTATATTCTTTTTTTGTCTTATTTTATTGCGATTATTACCTGGAGCTGAGACAGGTTGTTTCTCGGCGAGTAGTCGTCTAATCGCCGAGTCCCTTAGGCATTGTTTTCTATGCTTAACGTGCTGGCCTTGTCGGGATTGCCGCTGTCATTACACCAGGTCCTAGAATGATTAATCACTTATCAGCAGAAGAATTTTTACAAGACAACAGGCAATTTGAACGTCTTAGAAATATGATGAATGGGATGGGAGACGGAAAGTAAATAGGCTTGGTGAAGAAGAATGGCGAATTAGGGTTAATGACGCTTGGAATAAAGGCTTTAAACAAAGACATTTTATCCCTTTAAGTCTTGAACAATCTCATGTAACAATTAGAGGTTAGTTAGCAACATTCCGATTATATTACCACATACCGTAAATATGCTATAGAAACGACCTACTTAAATGAGCTAAGGATGATTGTTTGTGATATCGGTGTCAAATGCTCGAACATCTGATCGACTATTAATTAACGTGGCTCTTAGCAACAGACGTTTAGGCGCACGATGGCTGCATGTGACCATCAGATCTGTGACCAATGAGATAGGGTGTTCAAATCCAGCTCTCGATATTTCTTCTGCCGTTTGAATTTAAGTGGTTTGTCTGGCACCTTGCATGTCGGTGGTTTACTCCAGGCACTCCGGTTTTCCACCAACCACAAATCTGATCACTGTCATATAACTAAAAGAGGCTTGACCCCGGAAAATAAATAAATAAATAAATAAATAACGTTGTCACTTTGGAAATCGCTGATTAAATAGAAGATATTGCACAGTGAAGGTTAAATACCATAAATATTGTTCTCGTAAGGGGTGGAAATGATAACCCCAGTTGATAAATGTTGATACTACCAGGTGGGCTTTAGCGCAAATGTGACGTACACGAGGCCCTTCAGCAACCAACACCTGTCAAAATCTGAACTTGGCATGTGTTTGAACTTTACATACAAACGTAAGAAAAGATCAGAATGAAACAATCCTGGTCTTGAATCTCAGGTTTCATCCTCATTTTCTCAGCATAACGTTGAACAGCAATGTAATAAATACATATATAAAATTTATTTGAAATAAAATTCTTTTATCCCAGAAAGGCAGTCCATAATTATTCGTAGGGCGACTATATTTTTGTCTACTTAAAATACAGTTAAATGTTATTTATGACAGCCCACTGCCGCACAGTAAGAAATCTGAAGCATAAACGGCCTGTACACAGCATTTGCTTGTCTCCCAACCGTATTTACCTGATGTGTGGTCTAAGTAAATTAATTCTGACGTTTGCGTCATTTAAATCATGAACTTAAAGAAGTGTTATCATAAATTTCAGACTTGCACATGCTCAAGATGCTATTCTTTATGATTAATATTTACCAGTATATTTCGTCAAAAATCCTAAATTCCCAAAATGTATGTGTGTTTGTCTTATTTGTGTTGAAGGCAGATGCAGCCATATCGATGTGGAAATTCAAAACAAGGCCAGCTGTACCAACGTCAAACTCGAGTCTGTGATCGCGCCTTGTGTCTTCCAATACTCAAGTATAACCCTTGTCGAGTCATCCGGGTATTTACTGATTAAGCAATGACATGAATTACTCCAGTGTTAGACTAGTTAGCCTAAACAATAGTTAGGCTTAAAAGACTGCAAAAAGTATAACCAAAGTTATTTCAGATGAGGTTCCATAAAGGTCTAAATGGGCATAGGGATTTTTTTTTATGACGTGCTTGGTAACTCAGTATATTTCACCTTTTAATCTGGAATTCTTACGAGGCCATGGGATATGTCATTTTAGAGAAACTGGAAACACTATGTCGCCTCATCCGCAACTTACACTCTTCAGCACTAAAGACGAGACACTCCTTTGCGAGCGAAATACGGTCCCCTTTATTATTACAATCGAGGCTACGCATTGTGGCCAGGTTGAGACCTCAGGGAATAACCCGACGTTTTCTACTACCGAAAATGGTTTAAAATATATCAGAATTGTCTCGTAATCAGAAGGAAAACACCTGATTAAACACTATTTCCACTCAAAAAACAGGAACGGGAAATGTCACAGCGGAAACGGATGCCGTCTCCCATGGCAGATATATCTCTCCCTTGATTGGTTAAAATTGAGGGTATGGGACTCGATTCCTTCGATTTTACTTACATGGGCATTTTTTCTTACTTTGAATTACGATATCTCCGTTGTCCTACATCTCAAAAATAGTGACGTTTTTTGAACTATGAATGGGATTCTTTACAGATACATGAATACATTTTGTTTAGTATTGTCTTTTCTGTTCACAATTAAGAGCCCTGCTTTAAGTATAGACATAATTGCACGACTGCATGTCTAAAAAAAGAATGAAAGAAGGAGACAATAATCCATATTAAGCTCGACTCCCGAAGAATTATTGGTATCTTACAACGTTAAACTGACTTCATTTTGTGACCTTTTGAAACTGCTTATTCATGTGTTTTTTAGCCTATATTAAATATACCGATCGAATGCACCACTAATGGGGAGATATGAACACCTATAACGTGCAGGGCACGTGTTTGATTCTCCAGGTCATTTTGGGATCCTTACCCCAGTTAGCTGTCTGTGCCGTGACCTGGATTGACACTGGTTGTGCGTACAGGCACAAGGGTGATGTGTGTGGTTTAATCTCAGGCTTACCTCTGACTACCCTGTCCTCACCTGTCTATGGAAACTCAGGTATGACATAGATCGAGTCACAAGCCTCACATAAAACCCTCTTAGATTGCTACATCCGTCAGTTTACCAGCGCTCTTTGATCTCAGTCGAACTCAGGGGACTTGTTTTGCTCGTTCAAGACACAAACCGACTACAAACTCGCCACTTTGTTGTTTCTATTAGATGCACTCAACACTACTTCCCTGGTCTAAAGTGAACTATGTTTCATTTATACAAATTTTTGACCCATTTCGCTTCTAACCGGTGATAAAATGAGAGTGAGTAATGAAACATGTATAGTTGTCCCCAAGGCCTACTCAGTTCGTTTTAAGGCATCGTGTCCGCCATAAATAGTAGGAATCATAAGAATAGTTTAAAAGTTACATTATAAAATTACATTTGTTGTGCTAGGCAATGTCTGTAAAAGCTGGGCGGTTTTTATCATAACGCCTTGCTGGTGGCCCATTTTTATGTACACAATGATTTTTGAACACTTTTTCTAGCTATCCAACTGACCAAATAAGGATCTTTCACCCCGCATGAAGCTACAGCATATAGTCAGTGAAGTAAATTTTTGCTTATTGTTTACGGGTACATACGAGGATATATTTGGTTACATATGGAAGGCACATTACTCCCTAACCTAATTTCGCCAAAATCTGCAGAATAATTACCCTGATATCATGAGTTTGTCCATAAATTTTTCTACTTTAATACCGGATACCGGAGCCAAAGAAAGTTTTTGTCTTGGCCTTTTTGCACGCAAGTTCGGTATTTATCCGGATTTTCTGTTTTCGTATCAAATCAATGCCAATTTCCTCATGTTTATCCTGGACCACCTGTTCGGAAAATTAACCAGCTAGCTAAAACATTGGTGGAAGAAACATTCGGTCATATCAAGTCTTGAGGCTGACAAACGCAAAGCAAACCCAAAGACCACGGATGACAGATCGAAAGCTGATCTAAAGGAATATGTTTAAAGAGAGTGAGAGGCATTGTAAACTTTTTTGGTGACTCCTACACCAGACAAGCAAGACCAAAAAGTCTCTTCTGTAAATGTATGCATATAATAAAACAAAAAAGCAACATGTAATGAAAAATAACAACGCTTTTCTTACGGGTTATATGCTTGTGACACATTAGTCTCCCTCATAATAAACCTTTACGCGGCATCTGCAAACAGGGAAAGGCTGTCACATTATAACACCTTAATTTAACATGCAGAAGCAAAGCGTATATGGTATACCAGAAGAAACATCTACATTGTATACACAGTGAGATACAAGCAAAACGTGCTGCAATACTTTCAGACTCCTTACAACTGACACAACCACTAAATGAAATGTAACAAAGAATATAGAAATACTGAAAACCTGAAACCTCAGAGACGCTTAATTATTTAGACTGAAATACAACAGAGCATACTGAAAGTGTAACATCTTCACTGGAGGATATTTTGTCTGTGTAGTTTACTCCTGAAAGTGTTGAACTCGTGTAGACGTAAGGTGTTGTTTTATGACACATGAGTGTAAAGTTGATCGGCAGGATTCGATTAGTGCCCAGTAAGGCCTTTGTGGTAAAGCACCTATGCGCATCACCGAAGACACCATGTGTCTTAAAGAAATCCGCGATCGCATGATCACGGAGAAAGGGCTCTACGAAGGAAACCGTTTAGAGGTGAAAAAGGTCTGGTTCTAGTGATACAAGCAGCTGGTTCGAGTGTTCAGTGAGACGGATAGTGCAAATCCTAAAAAACAACAACAACAACAACAAAAAAACCCAAAACAAAACAAAAAACAAACAAACAAAAAAAAGAACAAAAAAACAAAAATACATCTGCTTTACTCTATGTGTGTCTTGTCTAAGTCTTGCACTGAGAACCTTACCACGGTTGCGTTTCAAGTACATACTGGATGTTTGCAGGAATAGGAGGACTTGCTGTGCTTTTCCTTGCTGTGCTTGTGTTAGAGATTCAATGAAGCACTTTGCATGAACTGGAAGTTTTGTCTGTAGAGACACAGTACAAAAGTAAAACATTTCAACAAAAGTCAAACTAATCGCCGAGTACAAAACATTGCGGGTGAAAGAATGTGTGGCGTAAATTAGATAGAATAATGATTTTCTCGGTTTATATGACCACTTTAAGTGTTCGTCTAGGATGACATAGTGGCATCACATCGAACAACCGCTTGCGTGCCTCAGCTACAAAACGACGTTCACGAGGAAATCCCACACAGCTTACTATTGGATTTTCTATGCCTGATAGACCACTTGAAAAAGAAATTATTATTCACGTAATGATTTGAAGCTTTACTAATCTCTTGGGAGAAGACGTGAAAATGCCGATCTCTTAGCTAGTAAGTGACTGATTATCACGTTCAGTATATGGCAGTCAGATAGTTTCGTCACAGTGAAGTTGCTGTCACAAAGAGGCCACAGAGTACAAAGGCCACACAGAGGAACACCTGCAGTTGGTAACTGGTAAGTGATACAAACCATAGTTTTGTTACGTAACCTCATTCCTTACACCGTTGTGAACAACGAGCTGTGACATTCCTATCGAATGGCGGCATTTCCCCGCACGCCATCAGTCGAGCTCTGAGTACTACTTTGAGGAGATCATAGTATGTTATTTAAAACTTCTTGACACCTACCCTTTCACCTGCCCAGATGACGTGGTATTTTGATTGATGCAAGTGGTTAGGTCTGGGGCAAAGAGATACTCGTTTAATAGGTTATAAACAGAATATCAATTTATATCCAGTGGAATGCTTCGAACAACACCGCGCTTCAAGGTTCGTCATCCAGTGAAACACAATTACCGTCTGTACCTTTCACGAAAAGACCGTGGCTATGTGCATTAAAATTACCCAGCTAATCAAGGTGGTACAATAGGATTGACTGCATGCATATTTGGGTGTTTCTGGATTGGGGATTAAACCCCATCTATTAGTGGGAGATCAGGTGGCATTTTAATTCACGAGGTACACTCACTGTGGTTGGCTGCGACAAGGATCTGAACGCGAAAATGAAACTATGGAATAAAAGCTGCGAAAAAACGGGATCGTGCACAAGTGACCTGTCTTAAAAGGCAACTAAATGTATTCAGTTCGTGAGAATAGAAGTTAGCCATTTAAGCTAAGAAATTAATTTAGCACGTAACTCTTCCGATTACTTGGGACGGGTTGTGGACGTTGGTAATTATAGTTAAATATTATAAAAAAAACCCCTTGTCTAGCGAGAGGGTGAGTAGTCTTTCTGAATGAGGTTTGCCCGAAACTGCAGGCTTGCCTGAATGATCTGTGTGAATGATGATGTCAAGACCGTAGGGGTGTATGAAGGATGGCTGTCAGGGGCCTTAGTCGTGTCTGAAGGATGGCTGTCAGGGGCCTTAGTCGTGTCTGAACGATGGCTGTCAGGGGCCTTAGTCGTGTCTGAACGATGGCTGTCAGGGGCCTTAGTCGTGTCTGAAGGATGGCTGTCAGGGGCCTTAGTCGTGTCTGAACGATGGCTGTCAGGGGCCTTAGTCGTGTCTGAAGGATGGCTGTCAGGGGCCTTAGTCGTGTATGAAGGATGGCTGTCAGGGGCCTTAGTCGTGTATGAAGAATGGCTGTCAGGGGCCTTAGTCGTGTCTGAAGGATGGCTGTCAGGGGCCTTAGTCGTGTCTGAACGATGGCTGTCAGGGGCCTTAGTCGTGTATGAAGGATGGCTGTCAGGGGCCTTAGTCGTGTATGAAGGATGGCTGTCAGGGGCCTTAGTCGTGTCTGAACGATGGCTGTCAGGGGCCTTAGTCGTGTATGAAGGATGGCTGTCAGGGGCCTTAGTCGTGTCTGAACGATGGCTGTCAGGGGCCTTAGTCGTGTCTGAACGATGGCTGTCAGGGGCCTTAGTCGTGTCTGAACGATGGCTGTCAGGGGCCTTAGTCGTGTCTGAACGATGGCTGTCAGGGGCCTTAGTCGTGTATGAAGGATGGCTGTCAGGGGCCTTAGTCGTGTCTGAAGGATGGCTGTCAGGGGCCTTAGTCGTGTCTGAACGATGGCTGTCAGGGGCCTTAGTCGTGTCTGAACGATGGCTGTCAGGGGCCTTAGTCGTGTATGAAGGATGGCTGTCAGGGGCCTTAGTCGTGTATGAAGGATGGCTGTCAGGGGCCTTAGTCGTGTCTGAACGATGGCTGTCAGGGGCCTTAGTCGTGTATGAAGGATGGCTGTCAGGGGCCTTAGTCGTGTCTGAACGATGGCTGTCAGGGGCCTTAGTCGTGTCTGAACGATGGCTGTCAGGGGCCTTAGTCGTGTCTGAAGGATGGCTGTCAGGGGCCTTAGTCGTGTCTGAACGATGGCTGTCAGGGGCCTTAGTCGTGTCTGAACGATGGCTGTCAGGGGCCTTAGTCGTGTCTGAACGATGGCTGTCAGGAATCCTAGTCTTGGATGAATGGTAGCCGTGAGGGGCCATAGTCGTGTATGAATGGTGGCCGTGAGGGTCCTTAATCTTGTATCAGCGATGCCCTCGGGCCATAAACATGTCTGAACGATGGTGGTCAGGGTCCTTAGTCATGTATGAACGATAGACATCAGCGGCATTAGTCATGTCTGAATGCTGCCCGTGTGGGGCCACAATCATGTTCGAACGATGGCCCGTCAGGGGCCGTAGTCAAGTAGGAACAATGTCCCTCAGGGACCTTTGTCAAGTATGAACGTTGGCCGTTAGGGGCCATAATCATATCCTAACGATGGCCTTAAGGGGCCTTAGTCCAGAATGAACAATGGCCCTCAGGGGCCTTAATGTTGTCTGAACGAGGGCCCCCAGTGGCCACGATCATGTCTGAATGTAGGCCGTCAGTGGTCTTAGTCATCTATGAACGATGCTCGTCAGGGGTCACTATAATATATGCAGAAAGGTCGTCAGGGGCCTTAATTTCGTCTTAATCTTCCCAAACGAGTACCATTGAGCGAATATGTCCAGGGATGTCCTACTGGGCTGGGTTGATAAAAAATTTTACACTTCAAGTGTTCACTTGCCGAACTTAAACATGTCACGAACCTACACAGCAACCAGTAGGTTGCAGATAATCTGCAGATAATCGTGGACTGAAAAGTCTCACGTAAAGTGTCAATATGACAAATCTTTCGGCACTTATCCACGTTGTTATCACATCTGAAAGATATGGCGGATACTTAAAACCTAGCTAGAGGCAAAATTATTTGCAATACTATGTGTGCTGACGAAACTAAATTACAGCATGGTCGAAGAAGAATCCTTTGGCTATTTTGGTGATAAGACAGATCCTATGCCGCTATCTCCTTTTCGACAAATCCGTTACACTTCATGGCAAGAGGACATCTCAACAGGTCCATAGTCGAAAAATCCTGACGTATTTACTAAGATAAGATAAACCTCTGAACAGCTACAATGTGACCCACCATTTACTTTGTAGCAAGCAGCTAAACTAAGTGACAAACAACGTAGTGCTGTATATTGAAATACATTTTTCAAGTCTATAGCATATTGTTGAAACGTGTAAAAGTTAAGTTTAATGTGAAGTTTGGTCGGTGCCATAGTTTTTCTGGTGTATTCCTGGCTATATACAGTGTATTGTTACGATTTGACTGAAATATTGCTAGGGTGACCATAATGATTCATTCCCGTATACATCCCAAAAATCGGAATATACCCCATTCTTCAGTGTCCAGTCCACTTCGAGTTACTCCCCTTACTGTATACTGAATCACACTGATAACTAGCCACGAGCAGATATTTGTATGTTATTTAACACCAGATACGACAACAAAAATGAAATGAAATCAACGTCCACTTTTTCACACTGTACCGCTAATTTTTTTAATGAAAGTGCCACGTTGCTTATTGTACTTGTTTGGTACATGTACATTATGATCGTTGTACTTCACTGAATTATAGGTCATCTAATGTAGATTAAATCCACGGTGATTAGCTTGACAATGACTTTCTCACAACGCTTTTCCCACCTAGCGTTTTGCTCATTGACTATATTAGGTTATAGTCAATGAGCAAAACGCTAGGTGGGAAAAGCGTTGTGAGAAAGTCATTGTCAAGCTAATCACCGTGGATTTAATCTACATTAGATGACCTATAATTCAGTGAAGTAAACCCCCGGATGTCCGGATTCCTCTTAGCGTTCTATTGTGCATCCATAATTCGTAAAACTTCCTTGTCTACGCGACCAACACAAGTACACGTGGCCTTGTTTTAGGATTATAGATTAACACATTCATTATCACTCGCTTTAAAAGCATCGAACCAGGAGAGAGGTAGTGATTTTTGTGGCCAGAAAAATATGTGTTCAAGAAATGAAGTGAACAGGAACAGTGTGTGGATCTTTTTTTTTAATTTCGTGCTCTTGTTTATTGTATTATTAATACACGTTATCTGTCCTTGAAGGAACACACAGATACAAAATGTCTTATACGGCCCGTTATAGTGTTGGTTGAAGTAAAATTAGACACTACGAAAAACAACATGCGAAGATCTTAAACACTCTGTTTATATCTATCAAAATCAAGAAGTATTTTCCTGTATGTGTAGTTCACATTGGGTGGTACCGGCACAGTTTTCGTAAGTAAGTAAGTGTAATTTGAGATAAAACTCGGCTGGTGCACAAAGAAGGCCTTGGCATTGGGTCAGCCGTTTACGCTGATGTATTAGTTCCCGGTGATAGCCTGTTATCATTCTTATTCCATCTGCTCATTAGGACAAACCAGACAGACGGGCCATTAGATACTTGGTCATTTGCTGCAACGTGACCGCAGGTTATACGTAGTCGAGGTTCTGATCAGCCAAAGATTCCTCGAAAGTAAGAAACCTGACAAGCCTTCTTGACAGTTTGTATTTTGGAGGTAGAGCTGGCTGTCCTTTGTGATTTCCTTGAACTCTCTATCCAGGTGATACGGCTCGTGCTGATGCTGGAGCTTCTCGATATTCCACGTGCTCCTTGGAACACATGTACCCATTCATGGTCATGTTCCAATACCGATATCCCTAATAACAAGGAAGCCGTGCAATGCCGTGGGTCTCTACAATATGAGTAGTCCTTTCCAATGTATGGATTCGAGAAAGATCATGATTTTTTTGTTAAAAAAAAGCCCTTGATAACTGTCAACAAACATTGGAACCTGTAAGTTAAGAATCTACACTTTAGTAACTATGTTTTTTGACTCATCGGATTTCCCGACGAATGGGACCCTAAGGCGGTAATTACTGTTGGAAATGTCTAAGATATTAATATTCTCTCGAAATTTTCAAGGCCTATAAGCTCTTTCACCTCAGCAACCCGGTACAACCGGAATGCGCGTGTAAAAATTCTCTACCTATAAAATTATAGGTATCCTAGAATGTCTTGTTGATTTTATTGTGCTTAAAAATTTCCCTTGGAGACTGGTGTAAATTTTGTCATGTGATATTTACTCGTTGAGTTTAAGACTTCACTTAAATCATGCACCTGTACTTATATCACAAAAAGAAATATAGGTAGGTACCCATGAGTGTGTTACAGTTATACGTACTTGATTTTCCATATAGCTTGTAAGTCTGTTATACAAGTTGCCACGCATGCTCATTTCAAACTATTTCACGATCAAGAACAAGAGTGCTCGTCCATTGAGATGCTCGCATACATATAAAGTTCATAATATGAGTAGTCTCAAAAAAATTTCTGTTTGGGGATGAATACATAAAACTAACGTCAAAAGTTCCTAACTTCTATTATTGTACTGTGCTAGCGGCCATTTACATTGTTAAATTCGTGCTCAACAAAGGTTTATACCGATTGCCTTTGTTGTTGAAAAAGTTTCTCCCACACAAAAAGTACCACCTCAACAACCAGCTTTCCGCCATGATATGTTTCTCATAACTTAGTACATTGGTGTATTACCACCATGAAGGCCCTTAAGGTATACCTTACAAGTTCACGTCCGCCATTTTCCCACTTCTGGACATGTGCGTAACTTCTGAATGATACAAGCGGATGATAGGCAGTTTCGCTGGTGCGCGAGAGTCCAGAAATTGGAAATCAACAGGAGTGACGTAGGACAGTATACCGTTGACACTAGGGCAGTATAATAGAAAAAAATAGAGTCTTTTGGTCTACCTTACATCACAAGTTAAGGCCGAGAATTTTTCTAACTTCGCAAAAAGAAGGAAAGGTTTAATATATTAAATTTACAACTAGCAGATGATCTGCCGGTGGTATTTGTGCCAATTAGAGCGTGTGAGCTAAAGGTATGAATGACCAAGTGTTCACACCGCTATAGCATTGTCTCAGCCGGGCTGAACTAGCTGTGTAAAGTGTTCTGTTGGCACGCAAATGTCCCCGATGACTTACTTGATATGGCTTTTGTGTAACTGCTAAGTTTACCCAGAACAAAGTTTTAGTTTTCACTCTGATTCCGTGGCCAGAATCTAGACAATACCTGCCAAGAAATATTGTCCAGAGTTATGTTACGTGGTTCTCCGCAACAAATAGTTTAATATTTCGCGAAACAAGAACTCTATGCTCATGGCTGTAATATCTGTAATCTTCATGCTGTCTGCAAACTATGCTTTTGTGACAAGGGTTATAAGGTTGTTCCCCTTTGACAAGAACGCTTATCGGTTTTCACAGCGACTTTTCACAGCGATTGCGTGAGATGCTCACTTACAGTGATTTGTCAGCAAATGTTTAAGTATGTTAAACACGATATGCACAAGGTCAAAGAGAACATTGCATATATTTATAAACACATTCACAATTCAGAAAACACACATGTCCCGATCTCATCACTAGACAGTTATGCGAATCATTTTGCGTGTGGGGTTGGGGGGTAGGGTGTTGTGTTAAGTGTTAATTAGTGCGGTTCGATGAACAATAATGTAAATGTTGTTATTACGCTATGGTTACGAATAATCCGTTACTTATATTTTCCCTCTGACGCCATCTGATAACCATGATGACATAACAGAGAAAAGCATTAATAATTGAAATCATGTAAAAATTATATTCAAACTGTTTTCTCAAATTTTTCAAATGAAAAAGATGCGAAAATTACGAAAGACTAAAAACCTTATGCGAGTGGTCATTTTATGTAAATGTTATGATGCAAGTTCAAGAGATTCGACATACGTTGCAGCCTTCAGCGAGCAGCTCATGGACATTTCTTGAACAAACATCATAATAGTTTCATGAAGTAACCAAAAGCATGGGGATTTGTTTATCACATAACTGATAAATAAAGTGGTACATTAGCTTACAAACACACGGGTTATTCTTATTATGTATGCGTCTCTCAGGGTGAAAAGGGATAATGATCCACTTTGTAAGGATCCATATTTTTTTTATCATCTGGGCAGACTACCTCCGAACATTGATTTTCGAACAGTCCCCTTTCCCCTTATTTTTTTTAAGGAGAAGGAAAGTACAAAAATGAAGATATGGTATGGATATGAAGATATTTGTAATGCAAATAGCATTACAAATTGTATCTAAAAATACCTTCACTGAATTTTTTAGATTTTTTTGTCGAATTAAATGCAGTCAAATGTTTTGATTGCACGGTGAGTTTTTTGGACCATATTGATGATATGGTTCACCAGTGATGTAACAAAACTTTCTGTGCTTATTTATGCTCAGCTCTGAAGTTTTTGTGAGGAGTACTCCTGTACTGTTTGCCTGTGTATGAAAAGCTAACATGACATTAAATTTTTGCTTTAGCCAGAAAAGTCAGTGGGACGTCATTGATGAACCACATTATCAATATGGTCCAAGAAAAGAACATCACACGATCAAAACATTTACTGTATTTAATTGCGAAAAAAGTCCTAAAAAATTCAGTGTTGGTATTTTTGAATACATTTTTTAATGCTCTTTATTCATCATAACTTCATTTTTGCGTGGTCTTTCCCTTTAACCTTTGGGAACCCGGGCGAACTTTGTTCCAACTTAAAACCGTTGGCGGCACTCGACTATAGCGTGCACCGTTAGCAACGATTTACTAAAGGCGCATATTGTCAAAGGCCTCTTACTTTCACCAACAAAATTATCTGTATGTTCTTTGCAGCAACTTCGCAGTTATTACATCACGGAATAACTCCACCGTTATGTGATAAACAAATTTATTCACTCAAGCATACCGTATATAAATTTAAGTTGGGATTTATGTCAACATTATATCAACAATACTGTGTTTGACTCTCCCAAGCAACAAAAAATATACACCATACATGTGGGAGGTATAACTATAAAAGACTACCACATAGAGAGTAAAACCAGACAGAGTAAAAGTTGGCTAATGGTCACACGTTACAGGTGAAATCCGGCCTTCAGTTTACCCAAGCTAGAGTTTTAATCTGTTTTATAACGTATTTTTGTTCGCAAAATGATGTTCGTACAAAAAGATCCAGGAAGGGAAAAATCCTGGTATTTAGTACAGGCGTAAAAAGTAAACAATTCCCTCCACCCTGTCTACTTGCTGATTCATCTTTAAAATAAGACATAAGAAAAGAATTTATGATACATATATATGGAATTCTTAATAGCGATAACTATATAGACAAGCATAAGTTCATCTTAAATGTACACCAGCATCGTTTCATCTGCATGTACATTTCAACAATGTTTTAGCAGACTGGTCACTATAATGTAGAATCCATTGAGATTTTTTTAAACTGATCTTCGTTGTAATCAGAACCGTGTCAATTTTGACTGATCTTAAACGTCTTTTACATGCTTAAAGTGAAAGACCACTCAAAACTAAAGTTACGGAGACTAAAAGACCATTAAAAACAGTATCTGAAAATACCTTCTTTGAATTTTTTAGATTTTTTTCACCAATGTAGGCGGAGTCAGATATTTTGATTTTATGGTGGGATTTACGGACCAAATTGTTGACGTGATTCACCAGTGACGTCACAAAACTTTGTACACCTGTTACGTTTAGCTACAAATAAAGTTCTTGATAAATGTACCCCTGTTTGCCTTTATGTTAAAAAGGTAATATTTCATTAAATTTCCGTTTTAGGATCAGAAAAAAGCAGGCGTCAAGTCACTGGTGAACCACATTATCAATATGGTCCATAAAACCCACAAAATCATCAAAACATTTGACTGCATTTCATTGACAGGTAAAAAAATTAAACAAAACTCATTGAAGATATTTTCAGCTACTATAGTTAATGGTATTTTTACTCACCATAACGTCACTTATGTGTGGCGTTACCTTATAAGAAATTCATGTTTTTCAAGCCAGCAAACCAACACGGGGTGCACCACTTCAATGTAGGCAGATCTTGAGCAATTCGACTCATTTTGTCTCACTTTTCCAAATTTAAAATCGAAAACTTCACGTAAAGGATTTCACTGGTTACGTAATATGATGCGATTATAGTAAGGAATGAGGAGGTGTCCAAGGAAAGATATTAGATATGGTCATAAAAGGATCCAAACTAAACACATATAATCGTCTGAACTGTGCTTTTTTGGCATTTACATTTTGACATAAATATACATTTTGACATAATTCTGAATTTCGAAAGGATTTATACTTAGCACTAATTATTTTCAGCCTTTATTATAGTAAGGAGATTATCCTTTGAAACTGCAGTTATCAGCAACTTGAATATGCTGTTTTCGTCTCGAAGTACTGGCCCTAACACTTTGATGTCACAATTCAAAAATATTTGATTAGAAGGATAGTAAAAAAGCAGTCAGGTGTCAGTATTAAAATATTTTTTCAGTCAATGGTGCAAATGCATAGAAAAGTGACTTTTGTCTATATAACACAAAAATACATGTATGTATAAATTCATAATAATACAGGGCAGTTTTCCATGAAACTATAAAACACATTTTGTTAACGCCTATTTACAAAGACGCCATGTTCTATACAAAATGCAGAAGCACAATACACGCAAAATGTGAATAATGGCGGTGAACACATGAATATTATATACAAAAATTGGAACGGTTTGTACTCTGGTTTTTAACCGAGTAACAATATAGCTTTGATATCTCGTAGGAAAAAATCATGCTCATGGCAGTATTTCGGGTTAAAATACCACCTTTATATTTTTGTCAACAAGTATTGGTTTTCTAAGGAGTGCAACGAAAGTAGCTGTGATTGGCTGACCCACATCACGTGTCTGAGACGGGAATTTGCGTGACTGTCTGGTGTCATCGCCTCATATTCGTTTGATTCTAATGCATCTTACCTGTAAAAAAGAACACTACGTTCAGGTTGGTACCAGAATAGGTTAGAGGTTTTAAGTTTTGTTCTTTAATAGAATTCACGTTCGTCATTTGACACACTAAGCATATTTAACCATCAACCAAGTAATAAAATCACATTGAATAAACCATAACTTTCATATAAGAAATTGTGTAACCACTATCACCAAAACACCGGTGGGTTATTACAATGCTAGAGACAGAAGTAGAATAAGGTTGCTGTGAAAACTACAACTAAGATCACGAACGGCTGTTTCAGTTAACCTGATAGCTATTAGAATTACAAGCTTTAGTCAACTCACTTTTTACTCGCACGACATAAATGGCCAAAATAAAGAGTGCCAAGAAAAGGGCACTTGACACGGCTACGAATATCCACGTCATCATTTCAAAGTCAATTCCCTCCTGGGTAACGGTGGTGAGTTTTTTCAACTCCTCTTTTGAGGCACTGCGCATCTTTGGTAAAAGATCGTTCCAAAATGCCATTTTGCGTGGTCGTAAATGCTTTTCTGTGCGGGTTTTAGGGGCTCCCCTCTCACTCATCAGTCGGGTATAACTTGTTTTAGGCGGGGAGTAAGTATCAAACATTCTTCTACCATCGTCTGGGGTTTTGTATGTTCCTGGCACGCTAAAACATTCAGATAAATCCTCTCAGTCTACAGCATGTCATCGTAACCCAGGTTTCATATTTGTCTAAAAGTTTGTAGCATCCTCATACAATGTGACCTTTTGTTGAACAAATCTCTCTAATAATTCATTGTGGATTTACTCCATTAAGGTTTGGGCACGCAATATTGCCTGCTATGCATTAGGATTCTTTTCTTCCCTTATGTTTTATGAAATATCAATCTAACAAAACAAAGAGAGAATGTATGCAAGATATGTATTATGTGTTTCCACCTAAACACCGCATGCAGTAGCGATGCACACACATGACTTACCCATACTTTACGTAATTTCCCCAGATTGTCATCATCATTTCGCTCATTCGTTTATCCCCATCGGTGTAATTGTGAAGAGGGTGTCCGCTTAGGGGTGCTCCGAAAATGTAGAACACATCCTTCCCATGAAAAACGCCTGGAAATGGTGTTATGGGAATAAGTATCGCAGGATACTGAGGAGAACGTTACAGGCTTATTGAAAGATATTTTCAAAGTTCTATTGTCTTCAGAAAACTAAACCATGATCATGTGCTTTGCGCTTAAAAGAAGATTTAGTGCTTACAACATCATCGAAAATTTCTTTTTCTGCATAGTGCCCAACATGTATACCTCACAGAACTGCGTTAAAAATTGGCCAGTATTGCATTTATTTCATGTGTATATCTTGCTTATAGTACACGGATTGATACCAATTATAATGATTACATTTATCAGCAATAAATCAACGATAAACTGGGGTATGGTGAGGAAATGGGTAAGTAATGATCCCTGATTGGTGTAATTAGAGCAAGGTTTTGCCTTACCTGCCCACCTAGGCATTGAGCTAAGTCTAGATCTGTGCTCAAAACTGTACATGTACACAGAAACATTTTTAGCGGCCAGCATGTCTGCCATATGAGCTGTAGGTGCCACGATGATTGCATCTCCGAGAAGCTACAAAACCCAAAGTTGAAAATTAGACAGCTGTATTTGTGAATTCTCTGTGATGCTAATTTTATTAATGAAACTGGGTCTTTGGGAATGTGATTTTGGGTATTGATTTACTGGTTGACTACTTGAACTTTGGATACTTCACTTGTTAAAAACTATCGTGAACGGCAATTACAGATATCGCCCAATGGATGAAGTCCGTTTAAATTCCCCGGTCTGACCAAGCAGTGATAATCTCCGGAACACAGGAATGGGCGCTTTGATCCACCTATATTTGTACTGAATTGCAGTGCAGCCGTTCAAAAGAAATCCAGAAAGTATAGTCCAATAGCAATAATAGAAAATGTGAAGATATAAGATGATAGTGATTACGTTTACCCGACGATGATGTATCTAGGCAAATTGATGCCTGGAAATATGACCATGACACCAACATCGATTTTTTTCACTTCTAGCAGGACAATCTGGTTGATTAGTAGATTTTTCTACCCGCAAAGTTAGCAAAATCACGTTTCTTTGACGTTAAGATGAATAAAACCCGATTTAGTGATAGATTTTATTTAGGTCAATATGGAGTTCAGTAATCTCCATAAGCACTGCATTTATTATTAGATACATCTCACTATGGGTGAAAAGCATGCATATAATGTGGCTCTGTGTGAAAATACGTATTCACGTGATAATTCAAAAGGTGATAAGTCGGTATTAACGTAAATTTGGAACAGTCTGAACTGGCTATTTTGTATAAATACCCCACACAGAGTGAATATTTTGTCGGCCTGCACGCATTATGTTCGCATTGGGTCATTCATTCCCTCTGTAGCCAACCTATAACATCGACATAACTGGAAGGGAGAGTTTTATAGAGGCACAAGGCTATTTACAAAAGAAGAGCTTTAAACTTATTGGAGCCTGTGACAGACGAATTATGGTGAAATCAAATACCTCAGCAAACTGTTGCAGTGCAGCCATGGAATTATTCGTTCTTCCCCAATCAGTGTATTCATACATCAATAAATCTGTTGAAAAAAGAAAAACAATTCTTATATTACAATCAAATTCCGGCTGAAAAATCGCATGTAGTGTAAGAATTGTATACTTTTCTTCTTATACATTTGTCGCTAAAATGAAAAATGGAGTTCAAAACTTCCGTTGAATCAAAACCTCATCTGACTGCGATTTGTATAAAACTGACCCCTTAGTGAATAAATAAGGGAGGCAACTCCACCAACGAAAACGCTCCAGTTTTGGAGATGAAACTGAAAAAGCGCTTATTTCCCAACAATGGGTGGTTTTCACTTCCGGATTAGCCTCCCTTCATACATTTTAAAAAATCAGTTTCTGGTCGTAAAACTTTAACGGCTAATCTCAATGGAAAAAGGTGGTTATTTCTTCTGGCGAATTTAGCACGTGCAAACTGTGATTCAGTCGGTTTCCAAGTGAAGATATGTTTTTTTAGAGTCTGTTCTATATACTAATACAGATTCCCTGGTATAAATTTGCAAAACCTGTATTTTCGAAATTTCTTGGATTATTTGTTATTATATGTTACGTTACTAGGGACCAAATTGCTGTTATATTACGATACCAGAGTGTATATATACAGTGTATACAGTCCTGTTCTTTAAAACCCGTTTCTCTGAATGCAAGTCTTGGTTACCGCCTTTTCGACTTCATACACAACTTAACTTCACATGAAACAGACGGCGTCTAGATCAAAGGTTGTATTATTTTGTTGTCTTTGGTGGCAGCAAGTTTAAATTCATGATTCATATCTCTCTATATCACCACTGCTACAACACAACTTTTCAAACCACTGACATGCCCACATACATGGAAGAAGTTATTTATAAGGCTGAATAAGCTATACATGACGTTATCAAAATGTTTGATCCGCCGTTTAATTTCTAAACTTGAAGACCGTAATGCCGCTGGTTAAATCTCTTCAGAATAAATCACTACATGAACCCCCCCCAACCCCCCCCCCCAAAAAAAACACAAAAACAAACGCAAGCACAGAACACAACATCCTTAAAGGTGCTTAAGATGTATACCCTGTTTGTTGTAATTACAACTCCATTCGTGAACTTCTCTATGGTGTGATCCAGATGTAAGAATTGGAAGGACAACTCACCCACATTTCCTTCAATGGTTGGGAAAATGGCGTGGTCCCCTTGCAAGACACTTTTGAGGAATTCTGTTGATATGGTAGACGGCTGTAATGTCTGTATTACTCCAGCCGCTGAAATAACCGAAAACGCAAATTCCAACATGCCGTAACTTTGCAGCTTTCTCACAAGCCATCATTATTAGAAACGATAGGAAACAATAAGTATACTTATAAGAGGCACTGTTAGCAAATTTATTGTTTTCTGAGTATATACCTGGCATGGAACCTTCATTCTTTGTAAATCCGGTAAACATCTGGTCGATGTGGACACTGGCCTTTTGCAATAGCTTTTCAGGGTGGTCAGTAAGGAGGTGACCATCCACAACTGGCAAAAATATAGGTATACGGTCAGACCCCTAATAAACAGAAAGATTTTCAATTAGATTAATTGATTGACAGATAAATCTTCTTTTGGGTTAAAGTAGGCTAACATGCCATCGTATTCTACAAAATGTACATCAGCCCCTTGTGGCACCGCCACAAGCCCTCTATGCGTTTGTTTTTGTGGAGAGCATATGGGTCAGTAGTGTCGATAAGCTTTTGTAACTTGAGTGAGTTACGCTATAAATGAATATCTTAATAGTTCTTACCCACAATTACGTCACTTATTGCTTATTTACACCGGTTCATTCATTTTTTTTTTTGTTATCTGGTTAGTATGACGTGCTGTTTTCAAGAGCTGCTTACATTTCGCTTTTAACAAACCACATGTCAACTGTTATGTATCGACAGTTCGAAATACACCTTCCCTACCTTATCAATAATCCATGAACCCGGTCTTTATGCCAGCAATGTCTTGCAATAAACTGTCTATGACGTAATCAGGTTTTCATGGCTAGTACTCAATAAAATCAGATCAAAAGGCACTAGCTAAACCAATGATATGTGTATTTTGGTATCCAATGGTAAGTGATTATTTCACTCCATAATTCAATCCGCAATATGCTAAGAATGTTTTGTTTTGTTATCATTATACAATAGTAACTTCACCTTAGTAACTTACTTTTTGCTTAAAATTAACAAGTTCCTGGACAGGAATCTCCTGAAGACAAGCTTTAACAGATTGTGAGTCATCCAGATCACATCCGAAATGAGCTCCGAATTCTTTCGCATAATCATTATCCAATGACTTCTTCATAGCCAGTGAGGATGTGGGGGCGCCACTCTGTGTAATTGCCGACTGGAAAAGACCTGAAATCCACGATTTCCCCATTAGATTTATCTCGTGTTGCGTATAATATGTAATGTTATAATTATTTATATATTTGTTAACGAGTGAAGGTGAATGGAACAATTTACTTCACTCAATTTATGATACAGTATTCTTTATACTTAGCTCACAAAAGTACCTGCAAACTATATGATAATAAACTGTGCTTTTTTCGCCACTTGGACTGTGATTTAAGATATGTGGTGGTGTTATCGAACGCATGCGATTTAATGTACATTGCAGTACTTAATGAGATTTTCACTTCGAAATACAGAAACAACTTAGACACGTCTACAACGTATGCGTAGAACGCACGCGGTTTGCACATGTTTACCTTTCGACAAAGGGGATAACATAAGCAGGCTAACATCACAACTGCCGGAACTATGTCCCCCAAGCGTCACCCGTTCTGGATCGCCCCCAAAGAAATGGATGTTGTCACGCACCCATCTGAGAGCCGCCAATTGGTCAAGTAGACCATAGTTTCCCGGAATTGCTTCACTGTGCGTGCTCAGAAATCCTGGACAAATTGGGTGATAAATTATCATAAATGTGGTAAAAATTCATAATTCCTCCCTAGGAATGTAACAGCATAAAGTTGTCTCATAATTAATTTGCAATACAATGTTTAAAACTCACTCTAGAGAAAACGATTTTAGCTTTGTAGTAGACAAAACCTTGATACTGAACTTGACTAAGTTCGGCTAAGATCTTTAGTAAGAATAGCATTCTTCGAACGGACACATAGAACATTTTTATTAATGAATGTTGATTGCAGGTTCGTACTCGGAAAGTAGTACTGAGGTTAATTATAAATAACAAAGCCTTATTTAATTTACACAAACACCCTTCTGCTTGGATCATGTAAATGGACTTTACCGTGGTAAAGTCTAGCGACGTGTACGTACTTTTCCTGATAACAGTTTCAATATCAAAGACTGAGAATGTCATTGGAACAGAAAAGAATAAGAGAGAAGTGCATCCACATGTTTATCATATAAAAAAAGAACTGGAGCGATTAATACCACAAGAGACTAACACTTGGTTAATTGTTGAGGCTGAAAGTTCGAATTTTATTCAGGCTTTTTTTAACGTGCAGTATATCCATTATACTGTGAAAAATATAGGTCAAACCCCCTAGTTAGCAGCATACAAAGAAATACAACAAATAAAATGCAAACCACCTTGTCTGTTTCGTTCTTAACTGCTGAATACAGTGTATACCTGAAAATTCACATGGAAGGGCCCGGGTGGTAAAAGAGTCGGGTGTAAAATTTCAGTTTAATTGCCACCCTTTCGTAGTTTATGCATTCTAAGTTGGCATATATTTTTCCATGACCCAACAGAATTTAGAGAGAGCTTACGGTAACCCTGAGTATAAACCACCCAGAATCAGCCGTAACCTTCAAACATATCTTACCAAGGGGTCCAAGGCGGTAGTTGAAGGTGACCAGGATGATATCTGTGAAGGAAGCTATAATACTTCCGTCAAACATTCCACCCATACCGGCATCGTTTGATCCCCCGTGAACAAACACAAGCACAGGTAACGAGGTGAAGCCTTTACGGAGCTGAAAAGTCAATCCAGCATTAAGTCAAAAGTGTGAAAAAATAATAGCACATACGAAAGATACAGCCTGGTCTATAATTGGTTTTTCAGCACATTAATGCATCCAGCATTAAGTGAAAAGTTTGAAAAAATAATATCGCATACGAAAGATACAGGCTGGTCTATAATTGGCTTTTCAGCACATTAATGCATCCAGCATTAAGTGAAAAGTTTGAAAAAATAATATCGCATACGACAGATCCAGGTTGGTCTATAACTGTTTTTTTTTTCAGCCAAGTAAGGTCTGAATACTGCATAACCATTAAATTTACCTGAGCTTAATAAAGTCGTGATAAAAAAAAACAGGCTATATATAATACCGCCGTCGAAAGGAGTAATTAATGTGCAGTGACTCATGAAAAAATTACTGGGTTTGTGAATAATCAAATAATATCTGCTTGCATTATAATATCCCATAAATGTGACCCAGAACCTGTGAAAAAAGGTGTCGGGATAAGTATCTATTCTTCCCTCAACAATGTTGAGAGCTCATTGATTTTGGCCCCATTTCGTTGATAAAACTTTTACCATATTATTTCGTTGTCCGAGGCATTCAAGGAAGTAGTATAATTAGCCCTTAAACCATCAAGAACCAGAAAAGAAGATAAATTAAACAAGCAGCCGCCATTCAGCGGCCATGTGATAATGGTAAACATATCATGTAAGGTGAAATATAATTGTTCCAAGATACGCACAATATACACTTTATCCTTAATTAAAGTTTTACTAGTATTTTAAATATACAAGTACCTGAGGTGCAAATATATTGAGATACAAGCAGTCCTCACTCTGGTAATCGAATTCCGGATAATGGGCTTGTAGATATTCCAGTCCTCCGTCAGATTGTGCACAGGCGGGAGATAACTCTGTGGTGTTGATGATTCCATCCCAGCGTGGAAGGGCTTGTGGTGGCTGTCAAGAAAATTGTAAAACTTAAGTTACAGACTTGCTGTAAAACTCCCGCTGAACCGAACACCGAATAGGTGGTTTCCAGGCAAGCAGCCACTACAATAAGAGGAACAGCTTCAAATTTGACGTTGTTAATTTTCCTTTTTTGGGATAGTAATATAAAAAGATGTCCTGCACATTAAATGAGGCCCTGCATATACATCGTGGCGTTCATAGATCTCGTGGTAAAGCATTTCCTATATCCAGTATGTTGTGTGACCATTTCACTTGAAGTCGCAAATTATTTCTACAAGTCTAGTGCCCCAAGGATATGAACTTCTTGTTTTTTCACACTGTTAAAACAATCGTGTTCCACATGATTACCACATTAGAGGTTCAGGGCCAGTAATCGCACCTTAAAAGACCACAGCACACAAAGGGTAAAAACCAGAGCGTCGGCGAGAATTGACAAGGTTACATCTAACTTTTGCCCTTTGACAATTTACCTCAGTTTGAGTAAAATGTTCATGTAACTGCTTAAACAGCAGCAGCTTAGACGTCCCACTATGACTTAAATGGATACAAAATGCCAAAATCATGAAGGATGAAAAAACTGTGTCTGAAAACACCGATTTAAGCAATTTTTTTTCAACCAAATTAAATGCAGTGATGTATTTTGATTATGTGGTCGGTTTTGCCGACATTTTTTACACTGTGTGTCACCAGAAACGTCTCGCCGATTTTTCTTCGGCTCTAAACCAGAGCTTTAAGGCCATATTAGTTTATCCACACACAGGCACACATTACAGTCAGGAGTATGGTTCACAAAATTTTATTCACTGTTGAACATAAAGGTTGTAACGCAATGAGTCAGTTTATATCAATAAGGTCCACAAAACCTAATATACAATTCAAGCATTATATTTTGTTTAATTCAGTGAAATAAGTCTAAAAAAAGTAAATGTATTTCCTTGACTTGACGTTGATAAGATCTGGCACATGTCAAGTTGTTGCATCTGTGCAACTGTAGAAATACTGAAAGTATATAGATTGTTAAAAATTCTTAACGTCAGGAACTTGTGTTCTTTTCTTTCGTTAATTTCTATTAACGAGGCACAATCCATACAGTCCTGGCATGTGATTTATTTATTTGTGTGGAGTTCTCATTTTCAAAGACGGCGGCCAGCATTATGGTAAGAGGAAAACGGGCAGAGCCGTGGGGGAAGCCCACCACCATCCGCAGATTTCCCACGAACGGCGGGAGGAAGCCAGCATGGGCTGGGCTTGGACTCACAGCGATCGTTTTGGTGAAAGATTCGTGTGTCAATGTGCTGCGGATGCACGCTCGTTCGCACTGTTTGAAACATGATGGTTCTTTTAAAGTCCACTTGTGCCTAGGTACACTACACCCAGGCATGGGTATCTTCAGCCTTTTTGGAAATTTCATTCTTATGGGCTTGGTGTAAAAGGAATGAAACCTTATCAGATGTTTCTAAAAACGCCAAAAACTGTCTTTAATTTGGCAGGGTGAGTTAGAATTCAGAGGTACTTTGCTTTTAGAACTTAACACCTTTCGCATCACTGTTGTGCCCATGCCGGACAAACACGCGGCAACGACAGATACTACTCTAAGATATCGCGTCAGTGTGAAGTTTTAAAATGGCGATTGTTATCAATGAAAAACGCCAGTCATGACTTGTCATTAAAGACCAGTGTTTCATTTGCCGTTTTTCATTGCTCCCTTTTTATTCATACATATTCCAGCATTTGCACTCGCCTGCCTCTTAATTTCGTGTCCGAGAGCGTTGGAAACAATGCAAACATTCTCACAAGTAACCTTCGACACAAGAGCACTCCCATGAATCCGTCTAACGCCAATGTGTTTGTCGTTCAATTGACCTTGTCAACGAAAGCAGTGTTGTATCTTTGCTACACTACACATACACTCCGACATTTATACAAACGATCCCCGACGAGTTGCCGGGCTGAGCTGCCGGCGTGAAATTTACCCCCATAACAAGATGGGCACTTTAACACGTAAACAACGCGTAATCATGTACAAGGTCTAACATGAAAGAGGAAAATACGGCAACTGTTTTTCTGGACGACAGGGATCTCTTCTCAACACTAATATCCGTGTCATCAAGTAAATTCAAGACCAGGTGACTGGCGAAGTAAATTCAAGATGAAAAGTAACAGGTTAAATGTTAAACTGACGAGAAAGATGTTTACCTTCGTACACTATGACATGACACCACTCAGTTAAGAGCTGTATTACCTTTTTCTCACCATATCTGATCACCGATCGTGTATGCAGTGATACCTGTGTATGCCGCTGGCCGCACAAACTGCGTTACATGTAGCAAAATGAAATACTGTATAAATAAAATATCAAACGACAACAGAATTAAGATTAAACCTTGAGCAGAGACGAAAATGGGATTGTTCTCAAATGGTCATACGTGACAGATAAAATCCGCCCTCTTGTCAAATTAGCTCAAAAAGGAATCTATCCCACTAGCACCAATGCTTATGCACAATTACGTGACAAATGCATTGATGTTAATACCAGATCAGTGGATATTACTGATATGGAATTACGCAATGACAATGATTTAAGTTTTTTTTATAAAGAGATACAGACATTTTGTCGGAAAAAACTGAGGTTAATCACACGATTGTAGAGTTTTCAAAATTCTTCCGAGTCAGGTTGCAATTACAATTCCTCCAGACTGCATATTCAAGGAAATCCAGAGTATTGTTATGGTCACAGCAAACAAAGAGCTACACGTTTCTTTGATGTGTGTGCTGTTCAAAACTTGCAAATGTCCTGTGTTCTGCCATATGATGATCATTTACTCCACTGAACTCCAGGATGGGGTGTGTGGGCGGGGATTCAAACATATCCTGGTTAAACATACCATGACTCCCAAACACACTCCCATGAAGTGAAATGTGTAAAATGTTGGGATTTCTCGTATAACTCTAAGGGATCTAAAGAAACACGCCAAGCACCTTTAGAGGCTCACTGGTCGACGTCGGAACGGTGCAAAATAAACACAACCCAGGATTAAATCGATGAAAGGCTCTCATTTTAAACGGCCTAAATCTGATACAATACATTAAAAAATATCACTACTTTTTCTTCGTCCTGACAAACTGGACTCCTCAAACAATGACTCACTGGTGAGCACACAGAAGATAAACGATGAGCTGCCAGCACGAACCTCTGTGCTTAAATGGCCACTTCTGAACGTGTCGTTAAACATCAAGACGGAAGACTCCTTGGACTGTTACTTGCCCAACAAGACATCCCGCCAATGTGGACACTATTCTGTAGGCTGTACCGCTGTGTACATTAACGGTTGCGTAACAATTTTTGGCCAAAAAGATCAAGATATTCAAACCTGATAAAGAGTGTTACTGTTTACGTTACCCTTAACCGCATTACTACACGCGCGGTCAGCATTTGTGAATCTGTAACTTGTGTCCACTCTTTGTGGGATTTATATCCCACAAAGTTTCTATATTTCTATTATCAGGAGACACCTGGAATTTTTATGGGTATTATTTCCTTTCGTTTAACAAAGGGATGAAACGTTGGTATGAACATAGGTAACTTTACTTGTAAACATTTGTTAAAGCAATGTGTATGAGTTACAATCAGTTGAAACATCTTTGTTTTAAGCGCGAATACCAGGCTGTATGTCAGGCTTGACAACATTTAAATCTGTCGTTACGAGGCTTTCGTAACGGCTTTGACACAGTGAATATTACATATGTGCGTTTTCTGATGTTATGGAAATCCGAGACTACTACTGACATGAAGCTGTCTTCAGTCATGTTATGGCAATTATGCTAATTCCTTTACGAAAACAGATATTCATCGTTTCGTTTACAGACTTTCTTTCTGGCCGACCGTCTTGAATTGTGACATTTTGCCTAATTCGCTCAAGAGCCAATGTCCATTATTTGGGTAAAGTGTTGCTATTCAGAAAAGGGAGATATGAACAATACCAAAAACAATACAATGTCTTTTTTTTTCTTCATTGCACTGTGTATAACAAGTTGAATAAACATGAAGGACCACATCACTAACTTTTAAATAACTAACTTTTCAGTCTACAGCATTTCTACGACAGTTTATGTATATTGTTAACGATTCTAAGCAGAATTTTACTGCTAAATTGCGAAAAAAATCTCACAAAAGTTCAAATATAATTTTTGCCTTATACACTGTTTATTAAGCTATGTAGCAGGGCAATCTGTTGCACATTTCTTAATCATTGTCTACATATAATCATCTCTCTGAGCACAGCTTCAGAGTCGAAGAAATGCCACCCACGTGGCTGCACTCCAAACAGGTACATAGATTTATGTGCTCGATAAATAGTTCATGTCGACCTCACGTTGTCGAAAAGCCTCACTAACATATCTTTTACCACCGCGTGATCTGAAGGAATACAAGACGTAGGCAATGTTTTTTCTTTTGAATTGATTTCAAAGCGGCGCTTTTTGTTTCCTCTTTGCAGCTATGAATTAAAACAGAACCCGTTTGAAAGGGTAGGGCAAAGGTGTTGCTATTTTCTACTGCTTAATCTTTACATCGCCCCGTAAAAGTCTGCTTTTCAATTCACCTTGAAACTACAAACATCGTTTTGCGAACCGTGTCATGATTTAATTTAATTAAGAGTGTCACGTGTTTAAACGAACTGTATATACAATATCTGATGTTCTTTGCACTGAACAAAATAGGGGATTTGTCTAAAACCTTAGAAGTAAGAGTAGTAAATGAGATTTTAAAAATATGTAACATAAAAGACTACAGCATAGACTAATTGCACCGAACCTAGAAATTTAAGAATGTTTTCGTAAAACAGTTACATTATTTGTCAACCAAAGAAACATATCACATGTACAACAATTCAAAAGAGAAATACTCCTCTGTTTTCATTTTGAGACAAGCAATGTGGACATTTCAAGAATGAAAACCAGATTTCAAACTCTATGTCATAAATTACCACATATGAAGCAGAAATAGCTCAGTCGTCCTGTGGTTGAGGGCTGGTATTTGAATGTGGGTTTCGACGCCTAGGTTCAGTGGTGACAATGCATGTATCAGCATTATTGAACTACATGTAAAATCTTTGTGCTCACACATCTCATCTTCCTCCAGGCGATGTTTCAAACAATGTGGAATATTATGTTTGCCATCACCATATATTCTTAGACCAACAATTTGGCATTTCTGGCAATGTTAGAAATCATGATATATATATTACTCACGATTACTCTGTCAAAGCACAGGTAACTGTGCCCACCCTCGAAGTGTATTTTATAAAACATCTACGGTATGAATCTTAGCCGTTATCGCGTTGTTGTTGTTGTTGTTTAATTTGCATGTTTCTTCTACATCATTGATGTGTGTCTGAAACCAAAGGCTTATAACACATGCTACATTAAATTCATTTGCATGTAAGACAATGCATTAAAATCTACCGAGAATAGCAGGTAGAAGAAGTGATTACAGTGTTTACACGACTTAATTTCAACATACCTCGAATCGTAATTTTCCAAGCGGTGGACTGGCATAGGGTACACCTAGAAATATATCCACTGGTCTTCGTGGGAAGACTTCTTGTGTATATCCTCTAATTTTGCCATACATAGTTTCTTTGACCACAAAACTGGCTGAATGCTCTCCATTCCCGTTGGGGATTGCTGTGGTAACCAGAGATACAACAAGTAGAGGTTTCCAGGCCATTGTTTTAAACGGCATCTCACCTGCCGACAGCGATTTGTCTGCTGGTCGGTCTTACTTTACTCGCGGCCAGAGGACGCTGTGTTGTCACGAGGCAGACAGCAAACACGTCAGTGAGTGGGGCTGCTGTTGACAGGCACCCTTGTACCTCGTACGTACAAATCTCCAATAATACCGATATCGGCTGGTAGAGATTTTCAAATTACTAAGGGCACAGGTCAGCGTCTGAGATAGGCAGTCGTGGGGTGGTAGAACAGATAGTTTGTCCAAATTTCTCCTTGCGCGTGACCCTTCGATCTTTTACAAGATGTCTAAAGACATAGCAACTCTTCGACGAAGTTTCACCTCGAGGCGGGCATGTTATTATGTCTTTTAGAGTTGAATAGAATTGAGTCAGCAGTTTGAATCAAACTCCTCTGTGATATCCGTTCACAGACAAACTTGGCTATTGTGAACTGTCCGAATAGCCTTGATTTTGTTTTGTTTCGTTAAACATAAAGACTTCACACGTCTGCATCCCTGCACGCAGATACTACCCTGACTACGACTGCTTTTCTGCTTAGCCTATCTTGTGAACGTTAAACAGACAAAACCCCCACCTGAAAATACCTTACATTTGAGATTGAGGTACCTTCAGGAATTGAGGCCGCTATAAATAGAGGCTGTAGCAATACATGTACCACTTGGAACTTATGTTACTCAACGTGAGAGTCTTTTTCTGTCCCTACTACATGTAATTCTACCTAAATACCTGTAGTGCGGATTTGTTAATGGCTCTTCAAATGGGTCATACAGAAGAACAACTGCAAGCCAGCCATCTAAAATAGCTAATGGCGCTGGCTGGCAAAATATCCATTATTATTTATGTGCTATTTTTTTTGTACAAAAATGCACATTATGCATCCCAAATTGTTGATGCGTCTAAACAGACATTTATATTCCAGCTATCAACCATAAAAGACGATCAAGCTCAACAATCGTACGTACATGTAGTAGATATATGGTATCGAGGAAATACTGGCTTCCACGAATAACGGTAAATAGTACACACGCAGGAGCAAGCTTCCATGTACATATTAATAGTACTGAACTATATGTTGAATATATGAAGGTATAAGTATTACACATAAGGGCAGTCAAAAACAGGTCGCTATGTACACAAGAAATTTAGAGTTACGGCATTGAAGTAGAAGTTAAACGAATGACGGTAAGTAGTACACATTGGGGTAGCCAAATACTCGACGCCATGTATACAAGAAAGTCACAGTTACAGAATTGAAGTAGAAGTTAAACGAATGACGATAAGTAGTACACACTGGGGCAGTAAATACTCGCCGCCATGTAAACAAAAGTTACATAGTTACAGTATTTGAAGAAAATATGTTACATGAATGTCAATAGTACGCATAGGAGTTGGCGATTATTAACCTCCCTACACCCATCAAAGTCTCAGTCGAGACAGACCTGTAATGTATTGTGTTGCCATTTTAGTACGTTGTAACAGCTGAAATATCACACTTTTCCCGTATCCCGTTGGTAGAAAAATAATCGTGTCCAACCTTAATATTCATTGAATAGTGTTTCAATCTGATTTTCCCCCCCAAATCAATACTGATTGCTGGTCTTGGAAATTTTTTTCCATTCGTAATGAAAATATTTCATTTAGATTTGAGCCCACATTTTTTTGTGGGGGGGGGAGGCGATGGCCATTCAATACACACAATTGGAGACATAGGCGAAGTGGGTCATGATTTCCGTAAGGGCAGGCAAATACTTGCCGCTATGCACACAAGCAAGTTGTATAGTAACAACATTGAACTACAGATGTTAACTGAATGACAATTAGCAGTACACATAAGTTAAGGTAAATACTGGCCTCCATATACCCAAGAAATACGCATGGATCATAGTACTGATCAAGATGTCAAATGATTGACTGTAAATAGTACACACCCGCCTAGAGCATTCATTACAATCCCATCCATCCCAATTATATGACGTCATAGGGGTATGAGGTCGCGTGCGCGCGTGTTTGTGTGTGAGGTCATACACACTGGTATGGAGGTGTTGAACGCTGTGGGTGATAATGTTCCATGATAGTTTTAAAAAGTTGAAGTTTATGACGGATGGAATACTTTATTATAAATTACATTAAATTATTGTATAAATTAAATTACATTAACTTATAAAATATTAAATTATAGATTGAAGTTTTTTCATTATGAAAAGTTGGGGTGGGGTGAGGCTTGTGTAGGATTTAAAAACAGTTGTTTTAAAAATGAATGGAAGGGCTGATTTTGGTTTGTTATACATACCTGAACAATCACAGAAAAACAAAACAAAACAAAACAAAAAAAAATACCGAGACATTGCACAAAACAGACAAAAAAGCTCAGATTGAAAGGCTCACTTTCAGTAGGATTGGTTGGCCCTGACAAGGGCCGTTGGAGAAGAAGAGAAGGAGGCCCAGACTTGTGGCCCGGACCGTTGAAGAAGATGGAGAAGAGGAGAACTCAGAAGGAGATCAATTTCCGTCCAGGCTTGGAGTATGAAATATTAAACCAGTGTGAGAAGAGATGGCCGAGGAAATCGCAGTAGAGACTTCACAAGAGGGTATCATCATCAAGTACCAGACAACAGGTATAGCACCTCGAAGAATGGAGCCTGTAATGTCGAATCAATATCACCAATTGTGAAGGTTTCCATATGGGTAATACATGTGTGACGATCATCAACCTGGTAAGACGCTCCCGCTAATAATTCGAGATATTAATGTTCATGGGACGAGGCAGGGGAGAAGGAAGGAAAATCCACGACAAAGACATTTTTTCTTCTTCTTCTCCAGATATAGATGATGAATCTCCGCTTAATCGTCGATCGACATACTGGGCGTCTCCTTAGTGATAGATGGTCGGTGCAGTTTTAACATATTACAGCATGGTGACACGGTGATAAACAGCTATTGGGTGGTCTTGTTAGGCAAATTATGCATTTCCTAGTTTTCGATCGTTGAGGTGGTGTTCTTGGTCCTGGTTGTGGTATTTTGATGATTTCCTCTCGTACGTAAATTATTTCCACATCTTCATAATAATTTGCGTGGTTATTTCTCCGTGATGAGGGCATGTTTCTTTCTCTTGATCTATGTCGGTGGTTCTCTTAAGTCATTCCATAGGGTAGTTTTCATATTCATTTGTTTCATATTCTCCATTGTCATTCACCAAATCGCGTTCGCTGATGTAGTTGTATCTGATTGGAGTTAGACCCTCTTCGAAGTCTTAGTACCCGGGCTAGTCGAGCTCTACTTATAACTTCTTCTTCTTCTTTCTCTTCTCTCTCTCTCGATCTCGTTTTCGAAAAAAAATGGCCGCAGATCGCTCATCATGGTTGTGAGATTTCCAATCATATCGTTCTGTGATAACGGCGATCAGACATTCAATCTGTGGAGTGAGTGCTTGATGCGGCTTTTTTTTTTATACAAGTCGGGTGGTTTGAAAAGTTGGAGAGTACGAACCGAAGAGGGAACAAATTCTGCCGTTCTGATTGGTTGACAGCAGTCATATTGTGAATAGGCTTATGAACGTTCAATTCCTGTGTTTTTACAGCGTGCTATCAGCCTGTCAATGATATGCATATATGAGATTAAAATTAATAAAATATATACGTGTGCATCGAGACAGACATGAATTTACGGCATGTGTGTGTGAAAAAATGGGAGTGTTGTGTTTATATTATACCAAAAAGTACACGTATAGTTGTCGGAGTTTTATAACTGGTTTCTTTTTGTACAGATATATAAGAATATAGCGTGAAATATCGGCTTCTGTTTAGATGTAACCTTAATAATTAGAAAAAATATAGGCCAATAATATACATAATTTTTCAGTATGGGTATAAAATATTAAAGGCATAAAGACACAAGTGCTGTTTTATATCCACATGAAAACACAGGTATAATTCGCTGTATGTATGTAGACTATAAGACCAAAGTGAAAACAAATTCCACCGTTCTGATTGGTTAATAGCAGTCATACTGTGAACGGGCTTATGAATTTTTCAATCGGTGGGTTTTACAAGCATAGCGATTCGCCTATATTATGTCAACTATGTATGAAAGTAACAAGACATATCTGGATTAAAAAGATTAAAAAGTTCTCTTTCGGTGAGATACATACCGCCATACGTGCATATACAGAGAGACAAGCTTGGGCTTTCATTGCGTGTAAAGAAAACGAGGGTGGTGTTGGTTTGAGAAATTTAAGAATGAACGAATGTGGGAGCTGATCTTAGTTTTTTTTATACATGCATGGACAATCACAGAAAAACAAAAAATAACGAGACATTATATAAAACAGACTTCATGCTCAGATTCGAAAGCTCACTTTGGGTAGAATTGTTCGGCCCTGAAAGTGGCCTTTGGAGGGTCTGGGTCGGACGAAGGACGGCTGGTGTTGATCGCGCCTACAGCTTGCAGCAGGCGATGGTCAGGCGCTGCCAGGCCACCCTCTTTCTGCCCCGAGCGATGACGAGTTCGGCGTATGGTGTTCCGCCGCTGATGTAGCGACGGAGTACCCTGTCATATGCCACACAGGCCACGGCAAAATCCCTCGATCGTCTCTAGACACGGTACTTCTCTATAGCTGACCTGTGAGTGGGATGTGAAATGCTTAGCGTGGGGTGGGATTTTACACGTTTCAGTCGGCTTGTGTGGGTACTATATTTAGAAATGCGCCAACGAGCGCGTACCTTAAAAAATCGATAATCGTACATAATACATATTAATTTGTAAAGTGGGCGAAAGCAGTACCACGTGACGTACCACAATCCCTGTGTCTACAGTGTGCTCGTCTGACTGTTCAGTTAGATGTTTTTATAAGATTAAATACTAATAAAATATACATACGGTCATACGTACATATATAGATAGGCGTGGGCTTCCATCGTGTGTGTTGGAGTTTTATCAGTGGTTTCATTTTGTACAGAAATATAAGAATACCGCGTGAGATATCAGTTTTGAGTTACATATAAATTTAAAAATTAGAAAATATAGGCTCATAATATACATAATTTTTCAGAATGGATGTAAACGCAAGTGTTGTTTTAAAACCGGGTATAATTTGCTGTATGTATGTACATGTATGTATGTCTGTTGATCGCTAACATAGGGATCGACGAGCACGAATGCGAGAGCTGATCTTGGTTTGTTTTGCATAAAATGGACAATCACAGACATTAAACTGACATAAATAAACCATACATTGTGCTCAGATTTTGAAAGCAGTCCTTTCGGGAAGAAATGGTTGGTTCTGAGAAGACCGTTGGAACATGGTCTGGTCTGGAAACCTTAGTATTGCCCTGGCTTGTCGGTGGGCTGGCTGTCGGTTGGGGCTGGTGTTGTTGGTGCTGCGGCTCTAGATAAG
Organism: Acanthopleura granulata; assembly: GCA_016165875.1. Classification (NCBI taxonomy): domain Eukaryota; kingdom Metazoa; phylum Mollusca; class Polyplacophora; order Chitonida; family Chitonidae; genus Acanthopleura; species Acanthopleura granulata. The sequence continues at coordinate 20,779,299 of JABBOT010000004.1, forward strand.
GTCGCACCGCGGCCTGCAACTGCCTTCATAACTCTTCAACCTCCCGGCAACGAAGGGCCATCCCTTCACTATTTTCCATCAGGTAATGATGGAACCTTTCGTTCGGCTCACAACGGGCGTATGCTTTTGCTTCGGTGAAGCTCGTGTTCCGTCTCAATAGTGTAAAACCCATCTCGATAGCGTGAGTGAATGAAGAAATTTGGAATGCTTAACGCTGGCGTTTATGTAGAGATCGGTCTGATTCTATTATTTTTAGAATGTAGCATCCAGCGCGAACCGAAGAGAAAACCCTTGCAGCGCCATCTGTCGGGAGAATCTATGCACGACTTGTGGCAGATCTTGGGAGAAGGATGCTGCGCGTTGGCATTATTCCAAATTCGAAAAAATGTGCTGTTGTATGACATTTCTTTCCCCACGAGCGCGTTCGTCTAGTTTTTATATAAAGCAGTTCGTTTCCAGAGCTCAGCTGTCATTTTACCTGCAGATTTGAGATTGACAACTAGCAGTGCCCATATCGCTTTTGCTATGTCGAAAAGTAAACAGCCATCAACAACTGGTGCGATGAATACCGTTCTAGCGGAGAAAGAGACGACGAATGCACAGCCCGATAAGAAGCAGATTAAACTTTCCCGATCGGACATCGTTAAAAAGTTACGATGTTGACACTTTTAGTGGGTGTTGTATTCCAGTGGCTGAAGATAAAGATCACCATCTTCCAATATGTGGATGCCTGGGACGAGTTTGAAAACACCTTTCAATCACAAACCCGCCGAACAGTAACCTCCCCTATACCAGCTACTGAAGATGAGATTAGCGTACCATCGGAACCACTGTTTCGCCCGAGTGGGAAAATTTTCTTCAGGTTTCCAACATTTCAGAATCCACAAACCGGGGAGCGATGGTAGTCCGCAAATATTAAAGAATGGAGGCAATACAGCCCGCAGGGAAGATACTATCCTACGAAGGGCGGTGTCACCTTTTCAGCTGACATCTCGAAACACCTGACCGAGGCCTGTCATCGTGTAAGGGGAGTGCTTGGTAAAACAGATGAACGGTTTCCCAGCCAGCCAGCACATCTTTCACTTCCCCGGCCCTCCAATTCCTCTCACCCCAGTAGAGAACACCATCCTAAATAATCTGATGTGGCGCAAAATGATGAAGCACATGATTCTCCTTGTTGGTAAAGTAAGGGAAGAGCAGTGTGAACGTTGCCGTGTTGACCATCCCAGTCAAAGTAGGCATCCGTGCCTGGAATCATTGGAGTATATGGACGTGGCGAGTGAAATTACCATTGACCAGGTCGCATTGCGTTTAGATGAATCTAAGGTGATCATCGATTTTCAGAATGCAGCTAAAGATGCCGAATGGACGGAAGGTAAAGTCCGTCAGTATCCCCAAGGGGAGTAATGTGCAGAGACGCAACCCGTTTTAGATCAAAATGTTCTTTCAACGTTTGACAGGACGATCGGGTGAAGATGAGGAAGAGGTGTAAGTAAGTATTTAAAAAAAAATTAACTGATTTCGCTGAGCTATGTATGAATACTTGTTTAATTAATTTACAGTGTTTCCTGGTATAATATGTACTGTTGAGGAAAGTCATGTGGCCTTATACTGAATTATGTACATGTTTGCCTACCTCAATCCCATCTCCCAAGCGATTTTAATTCAACTCTTAGAGGGAATATAAGAATACTCAATTGAACGAGTTTTCATGTGGGCAACAGATCTGTGTCAACTGTCAATCGGTACCAGGACAATGGGCGTGTAGAAATAGAGAGGATAATAAAGCTGATCCATTACATGGACGATTTATTGAATTTTGAAATTTTGTGAAAATATTTTTGTTAAAATTTTCCCTAATAGTTCCAGTTCGTGAGTTTTTTTTTGTCATCTTTTTTTTTCTATACATATCGCACAGTGAAAGTTGATTATTATAAATATTGTCCAGTGTGTTTTTAACTTTCAAGTAAACAAAAAACCTAGAAAATTGTGTATTTGTTATTACATGGTCGGTAGTGTTTGCTGTATGACTGAGCGGTTTACCTAGAGGATTGGTGTTGGTCTGATCGGTGTTGGTCTTATTGATGTTTATTATTATTTATCACCATCTAAAGATTGGTGTTGATTCGGGGTTAGTCAGATCCTACGTTCCTCTTGCTTATGTGGCATATGGCGCTGAGAATAGCCCCCCTTGAAACATGGAATTCTGTCAGACACGGTCAAAGGAAGTAGCCTCCGCCAAACCTCAATCTGTTGGTTGTGAAGTACGTGGAATGCCACTAAATATTGAAGACATATACACGCATGGCGAGGATGGGACATTTGCTTTTATAACATAAGAAGAAAAATAGTATAAGACGTATGGTGCCCGACAGTTTTTCATTATTATTCTGCCAGCTGGAGACATGATAACACTCCTAAAATGAAATCCACGCTTTTAGGCTGGAAAGAGTCGATACAGTTACTGATTTCATATAAACACGTAGTGGGGTATATATTTGGAGACAACCTTGTAAACAAAGGACGGTGTGATATTCTCCGAGTATTCACCAAAGATATTTGTGATCGTCAAGAGAACCCTTATCCGATTCGTAAATACTATTATCTTGAAGTCATACCGAAACTCCTCGCCGTGCGGTGCTAGTCGCCTGCTACAGCCTATAAATCCGAGTGGATATCTCTCACGCCCTGGATGCTTACATCTCTGGCTGTCTGTATCACTTGTGCTGCTACTTGTTGGTGGTTAGTGAGATGGGTATAAAATACCGTACCTATCCATTATTACTCACCGCTGACGGAAGAGAGTTCGATTCCATACCAAGGCAAATGAAAAACAAATCTCATCATACTGTCCGTAAAGTCTTAGAACAGTTATATTATGACACCCAGAGCCAGCTGCTTAGAGCGGGGTAGGTTATTTATTAGGGGCAGCACGTCAGCACGATCTCTCTGTGTCACGTGACCGTGTAAAGACTTAACAGGGGACGTATACGCTTCATCACCCAGCACAGCGACACTATGCACGTAACAGAGTTATAGTAGGTGGGATAGACAGTCAGTGGCAAGCTGATTTGGTTGAGTAAAATAGCCAAGTATAATAATTCCAATCGCTATCTGCTTACGTACATACACGTTCTCGCCAAATATACCTGGGTAATCCCTGTTCCTACCAAGACAGGTACTAATGTTATTCAAGCGTTTAAAATGATTTTCAAGTCTGGACGAAAGCCATTATATTTGCAAACAGACGAAAGCAAAGAGTTTCTCCACAAGGCGTTTCAGGCGTTTTCAAAGAAGCATTGGGTGTTTTATATCCCCAATTTAAACTAAAAACTTTGAAACTAAAGCCCCTGTAGCTGAGCGGTTCAATTGGACGTTTAAAGCTCGTGTGTATAACCATTTTACCGTTGATAACATTCGGCGTTACCTGGATGTCTTTGTCAAGAGAACTTTTGAGAAATCTTACCCACCTAACTGGAGTCAAGAAATTTTCCGAGTTCTAGCGCGTCATCCCAGGGAACCTGTGGTGTATTCATCAGCGGATTTGAATGCAGAACGACTCCTGGGAACATTTTACGAGACAGAACTCCAGCCCGTTAAGACTTCATCCGGTACGTAATATCAAGTGGAGACCGTAATAGACAGCAAAATGGGGCGTAGCAGAACATATTTACTTGGTGAAATGGCGAGGGTGGCCGGCTTGTTTTAATTCGTGGGTGCCAGCGACATACGTTAAGGGCATTTAAAAACAGTCTTCTTCCTACCTGTGCTCAGTCTTCTTTCGCGATGCCTAAGTGTATAGATGAGTGCGTGAGAATAAAAGTACCACCATAATTGTGAGTGCCGTGGTGTTGTATATTGGATTATTAGTAGGCGGAGTGGGAGTTAATTTAACAGCCCAACTGAGCAAAGATAAATACTTGCTACATCTCCTGCAAGATCGATTGAACAAGACGCCATTTTACAAGTTAGTGAAGAATAAGACGGACAAGTTTCGCTCGCCATTTACCTCAATACCTTCTACTCCAGTACCTTCTCTGTGTCTGGCTTACCAAAGACTGGACATACCACCAAGTATTAGCGATATTACTGGGCGAATTTGGCCAGGCTATATTACCGAGCAAACGAAGCGCAAGACTGAACCCACCATCTCACCTGCAGACGTGAATTCATTTCCACACAGACCCGTGCCTTACCATTTCCAGCCTCGTCAGTCTCAGCCAATTTCCTTAAACTTTACTTTGCCACTAGACCAATGGATGTACGATGGAGCCACCCAGTTACTCGCCTTGGTTAGTGGACCAGTGAGAAGTGGCAAGTTTATCTTTGTCAAACGTGTCATAGAGCATGCTGGCGAACTTATTTATCCATCTCCAGAGCGTGTAGTATGCTGTTACGGTGAATGGCAGCCTATGTACACTACCTTGTCGAATGTTGAATTTCAAGAAGGAGTACCTAGTCCCACAGCATTTAACCCTAGGGAGCGAAGTCTAGGGATTGTTGATGATCTTATGACTGAAACGGACGAACGTATAACGGCGCCCTTTACCAAGGGAAGTCATCATCGTAATATCAGTGTAATCTACATTGTGCAGAATCTGTTTAACAAAAGCAAGACCATAGAACCATTAGCTTAAACCCGCTCTACTTGCGACACGTCTTAAATCACTACCATCGCAAAGCAAATTGCCCCAGGTAAAACTCTGTGCGTGCAAGAGGCCTTTAAAGATGCCACATCTGAACCTTATGGATATTTGGTTGTCGATTTCAAGCAAACTACACCCGATCATCTCCGTTTTCGGACGCACATATTCCCCGATGCGGTCCAATATGCCTTTTAACCAAAGACATTAAACTTAAGTTCAGAGGGGATAACTCTCATAGCTATATGCAATAAAAACCTAAACATTTCACTTACCCTATCAGAATATCATTAGACAGCAACCATGTCACTTCGATTACACCGCTTTGCACCTTTACTAACACTCTGGACTAATGCACACCCGCAGGTCAAGCGGACAGTTCTTCACGGACCCGGTGCTGAATTTACCCGCTGTACATGAGAAATTATTAACATTTTAAATGGGAATGTTCCATTGACACCAGCTCAGAAGGCACGGTTACGCCCGTATAAGACACATCTACGTGCGCTAGTAAACAAGCGTACTCCGCTTCATAGCAAACGGACAATTATACAGAAAGGCGGAATAGCATCCCTCTTTATGGCCATTCCTGCTATCGCGTCTCTTATAGGTGGATTGTTTAGGGGTGGACATTGAAAAAAAACTATGCCTCATGTGAAAAAAATGACCCTGGTCGAGCCCCGTTCGTTTGAGAAATTGGTTCACCCGACTTCGCCTTACCCCGTTCCATCTACCGCCAAAGTACTGAACACATTAGATGCTCATACGGAAAAATTTTAAAGATTGGGATATTGTCAAATGAAGATAAAATTTACCAGTACCAATAAGCCATCCAGCGTTACTTGACATTTAAAAATCAGTATCAGCAAAGTCTAATGCCACCGCCCAACCCAGCCACAGTTCTACCTGTGCCTTTGCCTACCCCACCCGTACCTTCACCTGCCACACACTACCCCGCTCAGGTTAGTGGAGAAAGGGAGGAGGGGAAAGGGATTAGGACATAAACTCGAAGACACGCTCACGCCTCATAGATCAAAGGCTTCCACTGCATCTTCCTGGTCTAAGAAGCTTATATCAATGCCCAAAAGAAGGGGAGAGATGGAAAGCAGCGGTAAGCTCCCACCCCAACCAAACACCCAACCTCTGCAGTTCGTCATACTATAGAGTTAGTTGAGCGCCGAGAGGTGAGATAAACAGGATGTTCTACATGACTTTACCAAGTAACAGCTTGCTGAACTATTTTCCAAACAACACGTTAACAAATTACTCTACCCAGCTGACTAAACCGATCCATCTCACTAGGGTTTGGGAATGTGGCCTGGCAGAAATACAGTACCCACGATCGTGGTGCAATATCAAATCCGACGAGGTCTGGTTTGCGGTGCACCATGGAGAGAATCGTTACAAGGTTGTAGTCCCCAAAGGCTACAACGCGTCGCCTCCAGACATGACCTCAGCTCTCAACCCACAACTGATGGCTTCCACCGCGCCTGCTCTTAAGGCTACCAAATTAAGTTTGGATATGATACATATCGACAAAAGTGTACGCTGTTATTTAAATTACCCAACGTTTGGGGCTAAGTTATGGCTTACAAGAAATTATGGGCATAGCTCTCCCTGTCATAGCAGTGATGTACGCTACGGCAGATATAATATATTTTGGCCCGGACAACCTGCATGATATGATCCCTACGCTTTACGTGTATTTCGATGTGCTTGAACCTCGCGTTGTAGGGATGCATTAGTCCCGCAACTTGGCCCGGTTATGGTCCGTGGAGGGAATGGAGATCACTTTACCGAGTCCTTTACGCATATCGAGTACATTCCTCTGGCGAAAAAGGATTTTTCTACCATCAGAATATGTATTAGGGATGACACAAGCCACCCTGTCCCATTTCAGCGTGAGAAGGTGTTGGTTTTTAATATGAACCTGTTTAAAGCCACTGGCAAAGCTGGGTTGGAAGTAGGTAACGACATCAAATATAACTAATTTCAGCACGGTTTCTGCCTGTTTGAATTCGATTTGACCAGCCCAACGATCATCAGTTGAATGTCACGCAGAAAGGCGATCTCCGCTTGGAAAATACGATTTTCTCAACCAGTGATCGCGACCCTTAGTATCATTTCCTACGCCGAGTTTGATAACATCATCGAGATTGACAAGACCCGCACTGTGATGTGTGATCTCACCAATTAAAGAGGAAAGAAATTGACGTGGACTACACCGAGGTTTGAACTCACGACCTTCAGAGTCATCTCATGCTAATTACGGTTGACGCCATAAACAACAATTACAATGTCTTTAAACCGACCCTTGTACACGGGGCTTGGTCCAAAGTGTGCTCCCTCGGTATGATTTGCTTGAATGGGTGCCACCGCGATCCGCTATATATATACTTTAAGCACGGACCCATGCACTAAACCTGGCAAACGTTGGATTGCACTGTACATAGATTACGAGAAAACCACACATCACCTGTCTGGGGATTATTTTGACTCTTATGGCCCTCCACCCTGGCGTAAGGAGGTAGAGATGTGGCTAAGTCTTGGTAAGACCATTGGGAATGGAATCACCGCCCTGTACAAACCGCCGTGTGCAGTCAACATAAAATTTACCATAAAAATACGTAAAAGTGTTCTTATGCTGTGTATGGAAACACATTTGATGCGCTCGTCCAAGCATGTCGCGATTCACTCCAGATGCACTTTGTCGTCCCTGGAGCAGAGAGAAATACAAGTATTTTTCCACACCTCGCCAACTCACTCCTTTACAGGAAAACTTGTCCCCATCTCCGCTCTCCCTGGCATAACAGTAATATGTTTTCGAACATAAACCGATAATGGCATCTCCAGTCAATTCTACTTTAAACAGGCCCGGCGTGTCGTGTTGATAGTAATCACGTCGTGGTAAAAAGCGGTCACGCTCGGCCTCATAAACTTCTCGTAGATCTGGTTTAAACGGAGACTCCCATTCCGGATGAGACCACGCAATGTAGGCCGAATCTGTATCCATCTTACAATATTGGAAGTTAATGGGATTGAAATATTTAGCCATAAAATCGTAATAGAATTCCAGCTTGAGGAGTTTGGCATACTGGTAAACCACACACCTGATCTGCAAGGGTAAATTATTCCGGATGTGTTTCTTGGTGCACGTCACCTCATAGGTACCTCATCAATCTCTTCGATGTTAATACACGAGTCCAAATTGAGCAATTTGCGAGCCTTCTGTAACGTGCATACTTTCACATTCACATGGCGATCTTGGTTGGTAATCGTCTTACCGTACCCAGAATTTCCCAACAGCTTCATAGTCTTATCTATGAACGCTTTGCTAGGATCTACATCACCTTGACGCCGCGCCTTAGTCACACGATTGGAAAATTTAAGAAAGCAGGCTTGAGGTGTACATTAAACGGCCTGATACAAAGTCCGGGAGTCAAATATCAACTCAGGATAGGCGCCCCTAAGAGAATTTTCGATCCAAGCATAGTCGAAATTAATGTCCGACGGGGCTGGGTCATCATATGCCTTCAGCAAAAGTTGATAATTCTATGGAAATATCAATGTCACATTCCACAAAGCCATGTAGTCGCTGCACAAAAACTGATTTTAATAACTGGTCTTAGGTGAGACGGGACGGAGGACGGGTAGAGTAATGTCGCAGAAATGCCAGAAGAGAAGGGTCAGTTTGCTTGTGGGAATTCACATTCCCACATCTCCATCACAACGGAGCCCATATGATCCAGACAAGCTCGGTGATCATTTGTTCTGTTTTGAAGCTGTTCAGGCGTAAGACCGCGCTTTGTGTTATAACGGGGCCTTCCCGTTCTAGTGTAGTTGAGATGAAACCCGTGTAGATATATATAGTCCCAGATTGGGAAATTATACATATCTTGCAAAGGTCAGTGCTTTTATTTAACCCATTCGCCTTTAGATTACCGACGGAGGTGCTCTCAGATTTATCCTGATCCGCCGTGATGCTAGCCCAGTGGACTAAACCCAGCCTCAGGTGAAGAGGGTTGGATAACAGGTGGGGATAATGAAGTAGACTTGGAGTGCTCAGATCCAACAGCATACTGGACCCCAGGCTTTGAAGATGAAGCAGTTACATGACCTCCAGTGCGTGAAATGGGCTGCACCTGCATAACACACAAATCATAAATAGGCTAGATAATGTATACAAATTTAACCTCACACTCAGCGTTTCAAGGGAGACAAACAATACCGGCATATGCCACTGTTTAATAGCTTGCAGCGTGTGCATAATAAGTTACAAAGCGTATAGCACATCAGTTAAACCCAGAGTTCTGGTGAGAACAGACGTTATGCCTCTCAAGAAGATGAAGAGAAATCGATCAAGGAAATACCCTAATAACAAACGACAACCCAAGAAGAAGACTCGCAAGGGTAATGTACAGCGAGCTGCGGTATGAAAATTCCAACAACGGCGACTTCGAAATAGCTATGAATCACCCGCAGATTCCCATACCTAGTGACTTGACCACGCACCAAAACAACGGACCATCCGACCTGACCTGGCCATAGGCCTCTTAAAAAGATGTCGCCCTTCTAACAGAAGCACTGCATTTTTTTCTCAGTCACTTATGTTTACATGTGTTTGCGATCAATATCTTTATGCTCTGTACATCGTAACTATACTCTAAATATATATATATATATATATATATATATATATATATATATATATATATATATATATATATATATATATATATACACTTGAATTTTTATGTCTTCAAAGATTTACACGAATGCTGGGAGTCTATATATATATACATCTGTGCGTGTGTTTAAATACGCAGTTAACATAGGCGAAATCGCTATGTGACAAAAACACAGGGACTGAAATATTCACAACCATCGCCATAGAATGACTTCTATCAACCAACCAGACCCATGGGATTTGTTTTCACTTCGGTCCGCACTTATTGGCACGCTCCCCCAAAATAGAAGAATCTACAAGCCGGCTGAATCATGTAAAAGGCAAATTCATTCACTCGGCGCTACACACATCAACATGTGGGACGATTTAGAACAGCGTGCGATATCATACGTCAGAGCCTGTGCTAGGTATGAAGAGGCATTTAAATACGGTTATATCACGCAAATACAGGAGCCAAAAGCATAAAGAAACATGCTTGGGAGCGAATCCTGGAAGCGTGTGTAGCAGCAGAGAGGGCCATTCCCACAAGATCGGCGGCAGTAAGAGAGGCCCCAGCAGCCACAGTAGCAGCACAGCGAGGAGATGCAGAATTAAACAAGCCCCAACCGTAGCAGCATTGAGCCTGACAAGAAACCATTCCAACGACCCTTGTCAGGGCCAACCAATTCTTCCTGAGAGAACTTTTTTCAAATCTGAGCACAATATATGGTTTATGTATATCCCGTTTAAATTCTGTGATTGTCCATTTTATGTATAACAAACCAAGATCAGCCCTCAGATTCATGCCCGTCAATCGTTATGCTAGTGAAAAACAGGGATTCAAAAGTTTGCAACCGCGTCACACAGTTTGAGCAATATTAACCAATCAGAACCGCAAAATTTGTTTTCACTTTGGTCCGCACTCTTATAGTCTACATACATACATGTACATACAGCAAATTATATCCTTATTCATATGGATATAAAACAACACTTGTGTGTTTATCCTTTTAATATTTTACATCCATATTGAAAAATTGTGTATATTATGGACCCATATTTTCTAATTATTAAGTCGCGAGAGCGAGGGATTATGGACCCACTCTCCAAGATGATAATACGATTACAAGGATGTGCAGACATAGTGGTGCGTACAAGGGACTCCCAAACAGATGCACTCCCATCATGGAGCTTCCTAATGATGAAACAAATTGAATTCTTTCAGGAGGGCTACGACGGCGCTCACTCAAAATACAGGGAAGCCCTGGACCGAGAGATACTCAAGGGTGATGAACTGGAATGTAGAACATTAGCCAGATTGCAGATGGAAGAAGTCGACGAACTCCGCAACATCATGCACAAAACCCATGCGAGACTTTTAAATGCTCTGTCGGAGTATAAACACAGGCAAGAACAAGATACCAAATAAGAGGAAAAAGAAGAAGACGAAAACAAAACATTCCCAACGGATTTTCTCAAAGCCAAACCGCTCGATCGAAAGAGCTGTCCAAAAATTTGAGCACTATATGTATAAATGTATGTATGATTATTTTTGTGATTATCTATTTGCTTACGCCTGACGTCGCCAAGCCCAGCATGTTGTACACTAAGTGAGAGCTAGTATTCACAGTGTATTATAATTTGTGACTATTATCGCCTCACCCAGTGCACTGTGGAACATGTCAACACTCCAGATGGTTCAAGTATAAAAGTTCACCCCACTGTTTCGTACGCTATAATCTGTCTGTGCGTATCCACATTTGTATTATAACTGTGGATGGCATAGATAGTATATATTGTGTAATTGTGTAATTTCAGCTACCTGAAACTTATACCAATAGATATATGTCTTTATGTATGTCTTTTGTTATGTATGTCTGTGATTTTCACGGCGTCACACACCATGACGTCATATAACCAAACAAGATCACCCACTTCCATTCATTCTTTTTTTAAGAAAAAAACCCCCAAAGCTTATAAAATAACACTACTCGCTTTTCTATAAATGTGTGTTAAAATAGTATGAAAAAAAGGTACAGTTGTTTCCTGATCCATACGATGCTCTCCATGCGGCATCCAACGATGCCGTTTCACGCTTGATTTACGGCTAAACTGCTTATCACAGTCTTATTACACGCTCAACTTCTACGTCCAGTCAACCTGCTCGAAGTGTGTATACAGCGGTAAACATACGAAAATGACGACCTGCCCAACCTTACATTCTTTTTAAACTATTCTCTTGAACGTTATCACGTCCTACGTTCGTGATGTTGAGCACGAAAACAGAACTTCATCACACCCGGTGTTCAACACCTGCAGCTCTCAATTTCACGGCTAGAGCATGATTACCTACAACGTTCGTAACGTCCCACACACACATGCGACTTCATACCCCTATGATGTCATACCATTCCACCCATCCCGGCCATGTTAAAAGAATGGCAGGATACTCGTAAGCAACAGCATACACTATTACTGGTATACGAATGTCGGTTTCGACGCTTAGATACATGCAAGAATAGGCAAATACTGGCCTCCATGTGTATCAGAAAGTCACCCACTTACAGTATTGAACGATACATGACATGAATGACTAACTGGTACAAAACACACTAGCAGGCAAATGCCGGCCTTCATATACACAAGAAAAGTTGCATAGTTTAATACGTTGTTGAACCATTACTTTACCGCACAAGGGAAAGTCTGTCGGAGCAAGCAAATACTTGCCTCCTGTTACTCACCGACAAAAGCATCCCATTACCACCAACTAGGAACTGAGGACTGTCAGACGTAGGTGAAAAACTCAGCCGACCTACATACCACAAATATGTGAATGCGGATGTATTTTTTCATGGCATTCAACTTCCCACTTCCCATATGCTGTCTGACAAACTTGCCCGTGTTTTTGACCAGGATATGTTTTTTTTCCACTGGTTGACTATTGCTGTTTTTGAAATGACATAGAATTGAATGATATTTCTGAAACTGGATCATTGTACCTGTGGCAAGTGAATCCGTAGCGTGTTTCCCAAGTAAGAAATGCATGGAAAACTAAGGGGAACATTAACATAGCACGAAATAAAATCCGTCTGAAGTACGCGGGGATAACATGATGTAGATTCATCACCAAATTCTCCAGACGTTGCAGAGTAATTGGTAAGCGAAGTTCCTCGTTCCGTTTTAGGTTTTCAATTCCTTTCAACATTTTGAGAATTGTACAGTTGCTTGTTGGGTCATCTTAGATTATCTATGCTTTGTGCATAGATGGGAGACAGCTTGTTCAAGTACTTTTGCTCAAGAACATTTAAGTAATTTCTCATCTACACTTTGCTGTAGAATTAGTTGTGTTAGGCAACGAGCTTTCGGAATTGAAGAAGTGAAAATCTGTCAGCAATAACACTGAGTTTATCTGCTATATGTTTAGCACGGAAAGTACAGTGCAGTTGATATACGCTTGGATAAAAACTTCTGTTTATTTTGAAACGGCGCTTCGGTACAGATACTATTACCGTTATGTTACTGTTTATGTTATCCAGTTCAACTTCTAAATGCCTCTCAAAGAAGTCAATGAACTGCAGCGAAAAATATTACTTTTTAGTATTTACGTCCACTCTTGCCTCATTGTTTACAGGGAGGTGATAGTGAGTTTTAGTGATATTAATTATAAGATTTGGTAGGCAACAGAGAAATTAATCATTCCTTGATTGATTAATGTGCAGCAGAAGTTTAAATAATCAATAAGTCACTAACTTGGTAAGTGGAATGCGATTTTTACTTGTGTATTTCTGTGGAATGTCACGAATTTCGTTCGGCCAGCTCGTCTACCGGAAGCCTGATTTTCACATTGTCAGGGTCAGTTTCTGTGTATGAAATGTGTTTATGAGTGTAGTTGGCTGAACAGTATTTGAATGATTAATGAGAACTCCCAATCTGAGACAACAAGGAACAAAGTTTTCAAGCGCATGTTGACCTCGGATAGAATTTGAGTTTCTTACAAACATAAAGTCATCCAGGAGGTGAGATACCCCTGTGATGGAACATAGGTCTTCGGGATAGGTGGTCTTGCGGCTGTCAGTCGTTGAAAACAGTGCTTGCTTATGATAGCAACCTTCTGAAGCAGCCTCCTTGATTATATGTATTTTCACTTGCCCAAAGAAAGTGTTAAGTTCCAGGACTGAATACCCGCTACCCCAAAGCATTCCTCTTTATTCCTGGTATTTATGTTGAATGTAGTCTTCTGTTTTGGTATTTTAAGAACACTGAAATACATGTATACCACGGATATAACATTGATGTTTGCAGATGCATTCAATCAAAAACTAAAACCACAAATGCCAGTAGGACATACATTCCGAGATGAATACATTTTAGCTTTCCATGCGCAATTTGGGATAATCCGCAATTGTGTATTAGCTGCAAAGCGTCTACATTTGGCATTATTGTATTTGTTGTTATCTAGCTAGGCGCCGAAACTGACATTCGTATATGAGCCATCAACTAAAATGTGCGTTCCGGGTCAATAATTGCAAGACAAGTTTCCAAAAAACAACATATAATACAAACCACCAAACAACCAAAGAAGTATGTAAAATATAAAAGTTAGGACGGATTCATGCAAAGAGAAGTTGTCAGTAGTTTTTAGTGATAGCAAAAAGATTCAATGAATGTTCTAGGCGGATAAATGCAATCAGCCTACGATTTTAGTACTAACAATAAAACATGTGTCTCGTATATTCAACGTATAGGTCATACTCAACACGATAAACAGTAGAATTAAGGACCATTATTAACCAAAGTCCCAAAGAATCTTGACAATTTGTCAGTATTTACTAACAAGATAGGTGCATTCATTGTAAAATTTACGAAACTTAGAGTGAGGGCGATTGATAGAATATCCTTGACGCACCAATTTTTAAGGTAATAACTTGTAGCGTTGATTGAAAATCATCACTGAGCATAAGTGCAACAATTCGAGATATGTATAAGGCTGTTCAGGACTATTTGGTATATTGCTATCTAAGAATGGATAATTCACAACTCTGGTTTTTGTACACGTACAAGTCCAGGTAAGATGTACCATCTGGAGATTCTGTACGTAGTTTCCTTTAAATCCAGCGAAGGAGGATATATATCTTTCACTTCCTGTGCTGAATACGGGTTGTTTACAGATAGTAAATCATCAATATACCGCTTGGTTAATGAGAAAGATCCAGCGTGATGTAGATTATTCTTTCATAGCTTTTGCACATTTATTCACAGGATAGGTGTAGGTCTGCCAAAGGTGGGTTACAATTTGTGCCCATCGGAATACCTATACACTGTTGATAAATGGTTTCCCCAAATATCACATAGATATTATCAATGATCAATTCAAGTAACTCAATAAACAACGAAACATCCTATGAGTTGCAACCCTTGTATGTTTTGGGATTGTGCAGAATGTTGCATGTTTTGGCTGAACTAATGAGGAAATAAAATAAAAAAAAATAAACACATAACTACCCTGAAATAATAATAATGAAGTGGGGCACACCTCACCAAAATAATAATACCAGTGTGTCACACTTACCCAAAATAATAGTGGGACACCTCGCCAAAATAGTACTAATACCACTCGAGCACGCCTTCCCCTGGAGAAAAATAAAAAAAGTAATAGATAAAAAAATACAGTTGGGAAACATTCCCCAAAATAATGCCCCCCTCCACCCAAAAGCCATGAAATATAAATTATCAAACTCACTTGCTTCAACTTGTTCTTAACAATGTATGGTTATTTCAATGGGTACAAATTCTCCCCACTTTTGATAGACCTATATCTATCTGTTCCCGTATAAATACGACTACATGCAGAAATTTTAAAACAGTAATCTTCATCAGGCTAGATCTTTCACATCATCCAAACAGAAGATTTGCAAAACAGATGATTTGCTAGATGTAAAGAGCCCCCACATAGCAAAGGCAGTAAAAGATATATATACATCTTCGCTCTTGATTTAAAGGATCCAGACTTACCTGGATTTGTACCTGTACAAAGACGACAACGGAGTCACAAGTTATTACTGCAAAAAGTAACGTGTCAAGAATATTCCATCAAATGCTTCCACTCTAGATTTCATCAGTTTTGCATTGAGTACAGCTCTCTTGTTTGTAAATACGGTTGGAGTGTTCAGAATCCAGCCTTGATAATTGTGTTTGATTCCGATAAACCCAGGGCTAGGGTCGTATGTTCATCGTGTTGAGTATAATCGCCACGTTGGATATATGAACAGTTGCAATCACATTCGTTACGTATATGCCGGTCAATCTTTAAGTTGTAAGGCAATTTTGGGACAAGTATCAACTTGATCACGTTGCATGGCCATGGTTGACGGCTGGTATACAAATTTCGGTTTCGACCCTCACGTCTATTGTTAATGAGTGGATTAAAACTCTGTACACTCTGTACCAGTGAGGCTTCTACCTTCTTTGTAAATGCCAAGAAGATGTAAATATACTCTATACTATACCGGATAGGTGGCTACATTCCAAGTGTCATACTGTCTTACACAACGCACATATATTTTCTGTGTCAGTAGCACTATAATTGTTAAACATTAACACAAACATCTCAGGATATAGAGCGATGCCGACAGTTTCCTTTTTAAAGGCACTGTCTGTGTAAAGCTTGATGTAATCACAAAGTACACAAAATCATACGAGAAAAGCACAGCCGGCTTAACAATTTCTCAAATATGTAACCCATTCAAGATCTTCTTTAATTAGGGGTCCACGCCACTTTGGCGGGTCACCTACTGATATTGTTTTGGAAGCCTAGGTTTTTTGCACTTTAAGCTCCAGTCTCTCAAAAACTGTCAAAGATAAAGAAACTAACTTCAGACACTTTTTGAGTTTTGTCTGGTCACATGATTTTGCACCCATTCTGAATTTTATTGATAACTTTAAAACTATAAAGGCCTACTTACAATAAAAAAAGTTTAAATTCTGCGAGGAAATAAGGATTTCGGCCATTTTTAATAGGTCACGTGATATATTTTCAGTTTTCTTCGATTTCCTTGGTAAGTTTATCAGATAAGGACGCAAACTGTATCCACACTCTATGTGCTGAATCGAAACATTGTAATAATTTTTTACGGGAACTTTCAAGATTTTACTGGAAAGTAAAAAAAAAAAAGAACAATGAAAATTGCAGTGACAAGTTCCATGGATTTTCTCATGCTGTAAAACACATCGTTTTCAATTTATTTCGGATATCTGCCATTTCGAAGAAATCACATTTAGCTCCGTAGTCTAGAATGAAAACTATTACAGTAAGAATGATGAAACGTGTACCAGATCGTGTAACCCATGATCTGCTCTTCACACGACGCCTGAACAGATTTAAGCTACAATCAATAATAATTTATTGTTATCTTTCGATGTATTCCTTCTGTCTTATATTATCGGCTATAAGCAAATGATCTGAGGTGAATTGTCCCCATGCTGGTCTTTGGCACTAGGCCCGATAGTATGCAATACCTAGTAAATCTCGAGTTAAATTCCTGCGAATTCCTTTTTCATCTGTGTTTTCTCCTTTCTATTCCCATGACGTCAACACCGGCGAAATGTAATAAATGGACCGCCGCAACACTTGAACAGCTTGAATTAACTCCTCAGCTTTCTGAGTGTATGGAGGAGGATTGTTTAAGATGATAGCTACTTTACTTTTACTTTTGTTGCAAAAAATAATGTAGATGTCAGATCATAAACTTAAGTACAGAACTTTTACATCGCATTTATGTTTAAGTATGGGTTTATGACTTATTTCAATCTTACAATCTTGCACCTTTTGTAACCAAGAATATATGGATTGATTTCATGTGACAATCCTCTATTTGCTGCATATATTTAAAAGCTTAATTCAGATTAAAATTTTAACCTGAAGGATAGGGTTATACAGTATATGCATTGTGTGGAATGAAGTCACCTCTTTGGATATACATTCATGAACAGTTGAAATAAAAACGCAACTGAAATACATGTTTTAGATAAAAGAGAGCCCGAATGATTAAAAAACCTGGCACGGCTTGATTAGAGCGGGTTCGGGCCACCTGTGGCACGGTGGAAGAGTGTTATCCTACATTCTTTTATAATATATATTCCTATATTTCTTTCATATTGTACATTTTGTAAATTTAACACAGTCTAAGACATAAGACTGAATTCTCACAAAGGTGCAGATTCTATAGTTTATTAAGTATATCTCGTCAAAGACGCAACTTCTGGTCCAAAAAATGACTGGTCAAATCAGTGGTTTTATCGTCTTAGAAGACGCCTATAATGGCAGCTAACGACAAGATAAACCAGTTCCAAGGAGATGAAATTATTTGTCATGAAATGATAATAAAACATATGAGTTTATTGGTTTACATTATAGCAATTCCTTTTTCTTGATTTCAATCTTAAAAATATAAAGTCTTGAATTATTCCATGTGACTACCAAGGCTATAATCATTCTTAGCGGCCGCTGACATTCAGCACTGAGAGGTTAGAGGTCGGCCCGGTGTCAGCATAATGTGACTGGGTGGCGTGTCACGTCAGGTGTCTTCGGCATGATGTTCCGTTTTGGCGGCATGGACTCGCCCTGCCACAAGAAAACAGAGTATATATACATTCAAAGGACTCCTCCTTGTCATATGATTGAAAAAGCATTAAATACAAAACCTATGTATGTATGCATACCTACGAAAAGAAGGCTAGGGAGCTGAGTGAGTAAAATTCAAACATACAGTGAGCACCTGATATTTCTAATCTGCTTTTGTATTCTACATACTATTGTTTTACAATCGAAAACGCATCATATAATTTTGGAATAAATAATATTTAATTATAACTAAAGCATTTTATTTTGATGCTAACAGTATACCATTTACAATTTTATTTCATGTTTAACATTTTTATTGTGTTTCGATTCCACTTTATTTCTAGAGATTTTCTACAAGTATTTAATTACTTGACTGAATGTCTGTTTACGGTTCTGTATGCGGTTCCCTGAAAGTATCCTAGGATATTCGTTGATTCATTCCAGCATCAATGAAAACAGGCGATTACACCTCTTTCTATCACTCCTTATTAAATTTTACTTTTTATAATGCGCTACTATTGATGGTTTAATTACGTCCATGTTTTTTGGTAATTGATCTTGCTTGTCGCTTTTTGTACTGCAGTTATTGATGTGGACTTCCCATTATGGTTGGCGATTGGGACACTCAGGTTCAGGCATTTCCCTGACATAAGCGTCAATTTGCTTCCCGTTTTACATGTACCTGTGTTGTTCAGTTTCTGGTTTTTACGAACCGCACATTAGATCCCTCGGATTGCACTAGTGGTCACGTCCTTTGGCACTATCCCAAGCAGCCCTCAAAATGCCTCAAGTTTCAACTTTCACACTTGCTTTATCCATGTGTGTGACTTTTTCGTGGTTCTAAAATATTCTCGTCGTCATATGGATAGAATATTGTCAAGGTGAGAATCAGTCATATTTATTCATTCACTCATTCATTTATTCATTCCGTTTCTACTATGATGTGTAGAGAAAATATGTATTCATTCATTCATTCCGTTTCTACTATGATGTGTAGAGAAAAAATTTATTCATTCATTCATTCCGTTTCCGTTGTATGAGAGGAAGTCATGCTGGCTTCCTCTCCGGCAGTACGTGGGAAGGTCTGCGTGTAACCTGCGGATGGTCGTAGGTTTCCTCCGGGCTCTGCACGGTTTCCTCCCACCATAATGCTGGCCGCCATCGAATAAGTAAATATTCTTGAGTACAGCGTAAGTCACCAATGAAATAAATAAATAAATCAAGAAATATAGTGCTTGGCATAAGTCTATTCTCTTTTTGACACACTGACGTCAAATTTGAAAGTATGTTTTTCTCAAATGGCAATAAAAAGTATAACAGAAATTCACCTTTTCATTTTAAATGTCTATCTACCCATTCAACTTTTAATATTTATTTCATGTTTTCAAAAAGTTTTCCACATATATGACCGTAGCAAAATTAAAAGACGAGAAAAAATAAACGGCTGAGGGTTTAATAGCAACATCTATATGCAAGATATTTTACAGTTGAAGTTGAGCAATAAAACATTTCGTAAGGGCAGTGTTTAAGTTTGGCATTCCTCAGATTGCATATTATCTTTCAGTGACACAGTTTGGCCTTTAAGCACACACCCAATATGTGAAACAAAAATGGCTTTCAAAGTCTAAGATATAGCCCAAGGACTAAAGGCACAAGAAACAACAGTCAAGCAACGCATTTATTTTGGCAATCCAAATTTATATACACAATATTTGCTTATTGCATAACTACAATATAATGCTGTGCAATAACATCCTATCCATTCGTCTTCATTTCATATCATTTCATCTTTGATTTGATCCATTCCATATTGCGATCACAGCTTTAATAAACAAGCGGTTTTTAGCAATGTTGCTGTGCCGAGTCCATCTAGTTTCTCAAACTCTACCTTCTGAATCGCTCCTGGTTCCTAGCGCATCAGATCATTTGGCATCTAATGCGCGATGTTTCACTACTTGCTTTAAATACCAAGTAGTTTAATGACATTTCTACAATGTGAAGTATGGCACTGTTTTGTCAGTGGCGAATTTTTGTAAGCAATGATGGATCTGGAATTCTGCTTGTAAGTATGACGAATAATATTTTAGTCATATAACCTGGATATTACTGCCTACAGCTATTACTCGAACTTTATTTAGGTGATATAGGGGCGGTTATCGCTCATCTGTTCATAACAGTGGCATAAGTTGCTCCATGCAGTTCTAGATTCCCATACAGACAAAGAATTATTGAAAGAATTATGAAAAATATCCCGAAAAATACCTTTTTTGAAATGAAAAAAATGGCGCACGTAGGTACCATGCTTTATCATAAATGAAATCGCTATTGGTACATTTCGTTTTGAAAAGAATATGAATATTACCATAATGTAACTTCACGAGAATGAAGATCCATAAAAATATCTCCTAAAGTGGTGGGTGGAAACACTCTGCGTCTCAAACCGCCTGCAGTTAAAACATTCCAAAGAATGCAATCGCACGCGCATTCAGCGCTGTCAACATATTCTATGGGAGTGAAAGTCCTCATCACTGCTTTTATGATTTAGGCTTGGGTTATGCCCGCTAGGCCTACGGCTTGCTGGACGTGTCCAGTAAATAAATAAAGTGTTTATAAAGTCATGACATTATGTTCCATACCTAAGGACTTTCCCTTCTGCGTAATCGTATGTTTATTTGGAGTAACAGTAAAGTATATAATTATTAAAATTCAGTTGATAGTGAGCAAGGTTTAGCTACACGTATTTTCTGGAAAGGCACTCGGCTTTTTTGCTCTGGTCAGAGTGTTCCGTAATCGCATTACGTAAAGGATCATTATCAAGAGGAGGATGAACAAGGCGCTGGACACGGCTACCAAAATCCAGGTAAGTAGCTCGAAATCCAGTCCATGTAGTCTTGTGGTGGTCAGTGGAGAAGTGTGGCCAATTGTGGCGCTCTTGAGGTTTGGTAGGAGGGTATTCCAGAAGGCCATTTTTCGGGCCCGCATATTGCCAGCCGTCTTGGTCGTGGCCAGTCCTTCTTCGCTGATGAATCTCGAGTACAGTTTGGACGGATAATCATAGGCTTTAAGCTTTCCCTCCTCACCAGTCATCCGTGTATCTCGAGCCGGCACTCTGGAAAACGAACAATGTGCTTCAAACATCTGGTAAATTTTAATCAGTTTTATCACATTATTCATTAGTTTAAATTAATCTAATTAGTACATAGGTACCGTGTTTACGACTGCCATATATAATCTTTGAAGCAAGTTCATTAGGTCTTGGTGTGTATTCCTGCGACTATCGACTTTACACACCTTTACGGTACAACCAATGTTGAATCCGACGCTTTGATCGAATCAAGTTAACTTTGGCTCTAAGCCAGGTTCCAGGCGAAGTGCTACCCCAGGACATATAAATTTGTTGGTGAGACTTACTAGCCAAGGCTTTACTATCAACCATCCAAGCGTCCTAAGTTTTGCCATATTTGCCAGTCACTGAGTACAACTTATAGCGTGGAAGATCTATGGCGCTATGCTTTGTAAGTATTCCGATTAACAGGGCTGTGGGCAGTATAAACATGCTGCAGTTTTATATATCACCGCTCTTCTTACGTGGACAGCTGCAATAACCTTTACCTCCCCTGTAAAAAGATTTTGTGTTCAATAAAAGATATTTGGGATTTTCAATGTTGTCTACGTAAAGGATTTAACACATTGAGGAATACACAAGTATACACGTCTCGCCAGCATCAATACCAACTGTTGACTACATCTACTTAATTCCGGGTAACTGCCTACCCTTATATTTCTATACATTTTGAAACTATTGCGAAATCACTTTTAATAATGAATCTGACCTATTGGAACTTGACATTGGATATAGTTTTACTGGTTGATGGCCAGGGTCCGTTTTATGAGCAGTGTGTAAGTTATGTCAGACGTAACTCTCATGACAAGACATACTGTGGAGATACGTCTCCATGGTAGTTACGTGTGACGTAGTGTTACACCCTCTTCGTAAAATGGGCCCCTGAACTGTGATTTGGATATTTCGCTTACTGTCTGGTTTCCATCACTCATAAACCCGAATGCCTTTATTGTATAGTACTACATTAATCAATAAGCCGTAAAACAACAGTCACACAAAAAGCCAGCTTAGCCTTTCAGGATCTGTATAAATGAACGTAAGAATTAGATGTATGAAGTATTAATGACACGTGTAATCTCATTTAAGCGAAGGATGGATCTTTCATATGACTGGTCTTGTTACCCATGTCTGACGTAGTTTCCCCATATCGTCATGATCATCTCGCTCACTCTCTTGTCCTCGTCTGTGTAGTTGTATAGTTTATGGCCTACCAGTGGAGCTCCAAAAACGTAGAAAAGGTCATCGCCGTGAGGCACCCCTGTGAATGGGCATAGGAAACCACAATGTAGAATGTACCGAGGACAACATTCCAAAGTCGTAACTCTAACAACCTGGCAACTTTAACAAATATTCTTTGTTGTATTGTTCAATTTGTAGAAGGCTATTTCTTTCTCTGAGAGAACTCACCATTCTCCGTGGTCAGTTGATCAAGGTTAGCTCATATATTGTGCCCTAACATTAAACATGTATTGTCATGTATTTTGGTATATATTTTCATTCCATTTCAATGGCACTTAAAACTCTATCTATAATGTTATCTATTATCAAGTTTTAGACGGAATTATCTGTGTATGTTGTGCTATTCAGGCGATAAATAAATCTTGTAAAACCTTACCAAGCCACTTATCCAGTGGATGTTCCTTGGAGCGATGTTCAAATGTATACACATACACAGAGACATTTTTCTTTGATAGGATGTCCGCTGTTTTTATCATTGGAGCTACGTATGTAACATCTCCGAATAACTGAAAATACATAGTGGATCTCTAATGAGTGCCAGTGAGATATCACATTTATGAAACGACACTGCAATTTCCATTTGCCCCTAGGCTGTGACGAGGAACAAATGGAAATTACTGCTCGTCGTTCACAAATTCAAAATCTCAAAGCAACGAATCAGAGATCCCATTTTATCCCATAAATGTGACAATTCAAAGGAGGTAACTATATCAAAGCATTTTAATCTTGCTTTAACGGAGGGTAGCAGGATCAATGGAGGTGCGTTTCTCATACCCATATCTTGTAAACTATAACGATTGACAAATATTTAAACAAATGAGGAATCCTAGATGTGTTGTGAACACAGTTTTAATGAGACATCGACCACTGTGGGTGATATAATTTTCGATAAGTTTATTTACTTTGGCACTGAACCCACATCGACCAGTCAATGGGCCAAATAAAATCTACGTTTGTCTAGATATATTTGTACTCTAAACCTTTATGGGATAAAGTAGAAGTACAACCTTCAATATTAGAGACTGGTCTTATGTATTCTGTTTCTAATAGTTTTGTTATAAAATGAATTCGCCTCTTCAACATGTTCAAATAAGTCAGTAAACCAAAACGATAACAGCTCCCCCCACACCGTGAAGTGGTCATGTTTTTACATGTCATTAACTACCAGGGCAACTAGTATCTTAGGGAGTTGTGCACGAGCAACGTGAAGAGGGCATTCTACAAATGAACTCTTGAAAATGGTTCATACAGATGTTGAATACAAAACTCCACATGTATATTTTATAAAACGTTTTGATCTTCAAATACGTCAGTTGCCAAAATGCCGTCTATAAACCCACGTTGTACAGTAAAACCAGACACAAATGTCTTCCATGGTGACTAGATGAAACAGCTAGCAAATATACCTAATGTATTTAAAATTTGAGAGTGAAATTATTTTGTTACCTCTGAAATAAGCTGAAGTGTGGCGTTTGTGTCCGAGATATTCCCCCAGTTGGTGTACTCATACATCATTAAATCTGAAACAATGTACCAAATAATCGGTATTAAACTATGAAAAACGGTTGTTATTTTACAGCTGAAAATGTTGGCAATTTTCAAACCAGCCAACTCGACGATGTCCATGGAAGCGGTGTGGAACAAAGTTACAGCAAAGTATCAGTAGATGTACAGGATAAACTGGACTGAGTGTGCCAATCTATCGTGTACATGTTTATACATACATGTATATATATATATATATATATATATATATATATATATATATATATATATATATATATATATATATATATATATATATCCTGATGATTTCTGTATATCATTTTTACAGTACTTTTGTGGGTATGCAATCAGATTCACTGCTCTCAAAAATGTCACGTAATACTACGATCATTTTTTGTGTTTCAATTAAAATAAAAGTGAAACATAAGGATTTATAGCTAGTTTAGTTTAAAAATCTGAATGTTGATTTATTAATCGTTGGCTTTGAGTCGGATAAAAGCTTTCAAGAAGTCATAAGGCCACATGCTTGGTGAAAAAATCTGAAATTTAAACAATATATACAAAAGTGTCATGGAAATCTCATAAACTTTCATGACTTACTGAAAAATCTATCTGTCATTGCAAAGAAAAGCTACAAAAGGGAAGTAACTCTCATACGTTTATGGAGGTCATTGACTTGATGGCAGTTTTCTCTCACTGCTGACGCACAATACATAAATGTCACAACCATCATTGAATTTAGAAACTATTTCCAATACAGACTACAGCCCATAGGGTAAAACCAGAGCAGTAACGACACCGACAACTGGGAAATGGTCTCACATTACCGGTGGAATCCGACCTCTTGTCAATTTACCTGGTTTTATTCTAACTGATGAAATAAGTGTTTAAGTAGTAACGCCTTACACCCCCTTGGCATGTTGGCTATACATTTAGATTTGTTTCCAAGGGGAAACAGGCTTTTTTTTCAAACTATCAGTCCAAATTTATTTACTGGACCCTCTTTAACGGTCAACTCAAGAAGCATTATACATATGTAATGGCGGTCAGTTTTATGGATAGAGGAATCTGGAGCTCCCTGGATGAACCAGCAAGCTCTGGCAAGTTACTGGCAAACTTTCCAACCTGTAAGACATGGGATATTATTTTAAAACTAAGGGTTGTCATAGACCTACGTGACAAAAATGAAAATTAGCCTACAACTTTGATTGTTAGTGCAGGATTATCACTGCAAGTTGAGACAAACAGTACAAAATGTATTGGTATGTCTTTACGTAGTTTTAGTTTGCATCTCCTGTTCAGACTGAATTGGCTGTTGTTTTCTTGTAATTGCTGAGTAATATGTTACCCATTAGTTCCCTAAACGTCATTGCAACAACAGGAATGAAGAACAGACTACACAGTTGAGGGCTACGTGACATGAAGTGTGAAGGATTCTTCACTGTAAAGTCTTACTGCCGTTTTCACACACTGTGTGACCTGCATACAGTATTTCATCCAAGAAAAGTAGTTTTCTCATATTTTGTTCTCAAGTAAATCTCAAAGGAAAATCCACTCTATGTTGAAAACTATACACTGTTTGATGAACTTTTGGTACAGACATTCATTCACTCAAGAAATAGAACAGCTTATGGTTGAAATAATGACACCCATTCCCCACCACATCCCCTGAAGTGCGGATGTCAGTGACCATGCGCGTTGAGCTCTGTAGAATGTGCATTATACTGGTGTTACTTACCCACAATGCCAGTGACGTTGGGGAAGTTATGAGCGCTCTCCTGTAATACCGATCTCAAAAAGCCAGGAGTTAAGTTGTCACTGCCACGATGGTCTAACAACGTACGAGCTGAAACAGTTTCAAATTTAATGGAATATTTTGATGTTACAAATATTAATGAAATATCGAATAGTTTCTGCGTTCTCTTTTATAGGAAACTTGTAACATGGATATTCTAGAGCTGATACTGATTGTCCCCCGGACATTATGTAATGTAAAGATTCGAACATGACAAGTTAAATCCAATATACTTCAGATACAATTTGAAATATTTTTTCTAAACTTCACCATGTTTTGAAAACCCACCACTTAGTGCTCCTTCGTCTTTGGTTACGCCGGTAAAATATGTCCACGCGTTCATAGCTCCATTATCCACCAGCTTTTCCGGAGTCGCAGGCATGTACTGGTCGCCCATCACAGGATAGTAATTGAATAGACCAGGCGGCCTCTAAAATGATAGACATTGCGAAGTTGTGCTTCACAAGACATATTTAACTCTTAAATCAATCACTGAAATATTTATATTTATTTATTTATTTAATTGGTGTTTTTCGTGAATATGCCGCGACCAGAATTTTGAATTAAGGGGAATCAATAGCCAAAGTAGACTGGAAAAGAGGGACACTAAACAGTGAAAATATGACAGATTCAAGTTTTGAAATCAATCAATAATTATACTTTTTAAACTTAACCTTAGTTTATATACCGGAAAGAGAAGCTATCACTCTTTGAAGTCCTAGTGGGTTTTTCCTGGCTAGTCTGTGGACGCGAAATAAACCGTCACTCTCTTCAGCAAAGCAGACTGCATGTTTTTCAACGCATACTATAGACCCTCACACAGATTCACGTTTCTTCCGGTGTAAGTTGTATAAGCAGAGACAATGCACGTACATTGTTCCTGATAGCACAAATGATGTACTGTTGCCAAATGGATAGAATTTCGAAATCGTTTAGGGAATTTTAAAACATTTTAAAGAACTTACATCAATTCTGGCTTCAACCAGTTCTTCCACTGTTTTATTTTTGAGGCAGGACTTAAATACCAAAGAGTCATTCTCCACACACCCCAATCCTTCTCCCATTTTCCTAGCGTAGGGCTCGGGTTTGTTAGGTTTTCTCATCACCGCCCACACCGCTGTCATTGAGCCGCTTAAGGTGATCACCGACCGGAACAGACCTGGTTGAGTTACATGTTACAGCATTATGAGCTTTTAGATTTTTTTGTTTTAATGCTTGAATCATAAACGTGTCAATGAAGAGTAGAAGATAAACATTCAAAGGGGAATCGAACGTCAGTCGTGAACTCAAATTTATTTTGCATAGAAAGCAAATTCTGACGACAGTGTGATAGTTGGCAGATTTTTTCAGTTTGCCTAAGTTTTAAACATTCATGAATATGCTTTCAAACATTCCTAAGTTTTAAACTTTCATGAACAGACTGAACTAGAACCAGAGCAGCGACGACAGTGTGATAGTTGGCAAATGGTCACACATAACCGGTGAAATAACCGATCACTTGTCAGTTGTAAATACATAAATAGTAGCAACTTGTACAGTCTCCAGCATCGTCTTTTAAAAAGAATTTTACCGGTTGAAAATGCAGCGATGTTAATGCCAATTTTAGGCGTCACTCGTGGGCTCAACTGGTGTTGTCATCAGATTCATTACGCAAACAATATCATGAAAACAATGCAAAGTGACCAAGCCTTGACAGTAAGTCAAGCCACATTTTAACAATTAATGTACATCAGCATCATCACGTGACAAAATGGAACACACACTACATGACAATTCAGATTGAAAACCGTTTTACTGATTGAAAAATCACAAATCATCATTTTAGTTGCATTGATTCTACAAAACGGCGCTCACCTTTTGCCAATGGGGACACCATGTGTAAGCTGGCATCACAGCTTCCTGAACTATGCCCTGCAAGGGTCACACGTGTTGGGTCGCCGCCAAATGTGTGGATGTTGTCTTTGACCCATTTTAACGCTGCTAACTGATCGAGGAGTCCATAATTTCCGGGCATGTCGTCATTACCAAGACTTAAAAAACCTGAGACAGACAAAAATGATTGCTCTGATTAAATAAATAATGCAGTGCGTTTAAAAATACTCCAACAAAATGTTCTTAAAGTAATGCTCGAAAGTGAAAATAGGATGACCGTACTTATCTATGCCGAAAATTTTTACGTTAATTGCAAGTATTATAATAGTGGTATAAGTATTACAACATAGCTGGTTTACATTTGATAATGGTAAACAACGAAAAGATCGACATGTTTAATGTTAATAGACTGTTATTAGACATCCAACTGGAGGCCAAGAAGGAACATATTTAAAGATAAAAAAATCACCATGGCTCTCATTAGAAAATATTGAAAATAGATACAAAAAGTGGTATGTTAGTTTGGCCTTCAAGGATATGGAAATTTCTAATCCTATGTCATTTAGTATTTATAGCCTGATAGTCTATTCTACTTGAAGATAGATAATAGATGTTGTTGTTTTTCCATTATTAAGCCATAGCAGTGGCAATTCCATTGAGGGTTTCAAATTTCAGGTAAATCACTTGTTTCTCCTCGCACGGCGGATTGAAGCTAGACTCTTGTATCGTCATCCAGGATTCATCGATTTATGTATGGCGCTGACACGTAATTTTTCCGACTAAACTAATATTGCATTCCCTTGAGGTTCAGATGTGTTGGCCATCTAGCCATTGAGCACTGTAGACGTGGCAGCACATCGGTGAGAATGTCCATATATTATGTTTGATGCCTTCCCAGGAGGGAGGCTCATTAGAAGAATTGTAATTCTAATTTGATAGACACAGCTCTCATCGTTGTCCACGACTACGGTAGCTTTTAGTATGCATTTCGTCCATCTCTGAAATGGCTATTCACTCCACGTCTTCCCCTGGACACCAAGTTCACACGTCTGTCGCACAGAATCGAATTCACGAAATATATTTTAAAGAAACTCTTTATACCATGCCTTGTATCTCTCACATTTGTTACCTTTATCCATGAAGTAGTTATCAAAATTCACCTCATCTGCAGTAATATATCTTAATAAGCTCCTCTCACTCTTAACCCAATCTCATTTCCCAAGGTATTTTGTGGCTTCTCTCCAACAAAGATATATTACGTGGCGGTCTCTAATATCTCCAGTACTCTGTATCGAACAGTTAAAGCTTCCCACTAAAAGATGTAGAATCTGTTAAATATAAAACTGTTAGCGACATGAAGGAGAAGTGCCTTTCATGTGCAACCAAAAATATTCTTTTAAATTCAGTCTGAAGTACTTTGAACTGCTTTGTCTCATAACCTAACCTAGACATATCTTAACTTATTAAAGCACACTTATTCGTGAGATATCACTGAATAAACATAAACATAACTTTGGAACTAAAGTGACTGACCTAGTGGCCCCAGTCTATAGTTAAGGGTAACAACAACGACATCCGTCCAAGAAGCCAGGACCGTCCCATGGAACATTCCTCCCATCCCGTACTCATTCGATCCTCCGTGTACATACACCAAAACTGGCATTGACGCTGCATTACGTCTTCTCTTGGGACGAGAAAAGAAGCCATAAATGTAGAAGATTTGAATAAAATTAAATCGCAGATTGATTTTCGTATTCTCAAAACTTTCACTGCCTCTTGAAAAAATCAAGAGATTAAATTATTTGAGATATGAATGCATGTTTTGTCAAAAAATTCATCAACTGATTTTCTCTACTTTTAAATCTGATTGCTTGATTTATTTATTTGATTCGTGTTTTACGCCTAACTCAAGAATATTCCACTTATACGACGGCGGCCAGCATCGTGGGAGGAAACCTGACTGAGCCTGAGGGAATCCAACGACCATCCGCATGTTGATAGCAGGCCTTCTCACGTATGACAGGAACCGAGCATAGGCTGGACTGGAAATCGCAGCGACGGCATTAGTAAGAGGTTCTTAGATCATTAAGCTGCGCTAACCGCTTCGGCCCTTGATTGAAGTATTTATGGAAATTTAGTTCAACCAAGAAGCAAGAGGTGTGAAATCATATGCATGTAAAAATGAATTCATGTCCAGAAAGTATGGACGTCGATACGGGATACGGGGATAATATCATTTATACTTTCCCGCACCAAACCGCATATAAATTAGGCACAATACCATGGATTTTTACATGTTAAGTCAAGGATCCCTACGCTAAGGTTGAGCGTTTGTCTTAGCTAACCGCTACATTAACATGAAAGCCTTCTTCGTTTACACTACATACAAGAATTACTATTCATGGGATGCCTCGTTGTTCATTTGGTTGCTTGCTATTTCTAATACGTAATATGTGTGGTAATACGTAATAAGTACACGTGTAGTTTAACGATTGTGTCATGTGTGATAGCTTTCAGATTCGTAACATGCTATTCATGAACCCTAAACAATCACTTAAATATATACTTACGTATGGAGCATAGATATTCAGATAGAGGCAGTCTTCGCTGGTGTTGTTGAAGTTTGGCACGTGGGCACGGATATAGGATAGGTCTGACTTGAGCTGAGGACAGGCCGGTGGCATCTCTGTGGCATTCCATACTCCTTCCCATCGCTCCGGAGATTCTGGCGGCTGACGAGAAGAAAAAATAACGATTCACGGTGTCCTGAAGAACTGCATATATACATATAAGTATTTTGGATATACACATTAACCATAGGATAAAGTTAATACCTTTTCCAGTCGTATATATATATAGTTGAGATTGTCAGTTCAACCTTAACATTAGAAAAGCGAGTTTTTCAGACAAATGTTTAAAAATGACTCAAGAGGCTGTCGTCAATGCAGTTCTCTAAGCTCAAGTCCAGGTCGTTCACTCGGGCTCTTCTTGGTGTCCTCACACCATAATGTTTGAGTAAAACAGCAATAAATATCTGAAGCGGTTACTTGTTACTTTAAAACTTGTTGAGGATTCCAAGTTTCTAATCTTTGACATAGGTAAACTATAGCAATTGTAAACCTAGGGAATAAGGTGGGATGACTTTCTTTTCTTTCTTGGATTCTGAAACGTCTAAATGATAGTACAGAGGCCATGCAATCTGGACATATAAATAAAAAATTATCTATTCTGAAATGTATGAATACATAAGATTCAAGAAATATCGCCAAGAATTACTTGCATTTGACAGGGATGTATGTGGCAAAATCTCTACTCCCTGTCTCCATCGATATGTTTACAGGGGCTCTTGTCAGCTATCGACCTGGACATATATGTGGCTTATGGCAATAAGGTGAACACACAATCAAGACCTGCAGAACACCTTTTCTACATCTTACACTGCAGGGTCATTCTGAGCTAACCTGCACATACACGTGACCCAATTACCTAGAGTCGTACAACGCCACAGAGGAACTCTTGTTTTAAGAAAATCTAAATGTTAAGATCCGTCTTTCCCACTAAGTAAAGCCGCTCTGTTTGGATAAGTGAATTGTGCATATAGGAATATTAAAAAGCACTAAAAACGTAATTGGAAACGAAAAGGCTTTAACTTCCTCAGCAGGAAATTGTAAAAGGCTGACATGTATAAATTTGGCACAACTTTGGCAGGAACCAAAACATGTGATTTGAATGCGCCATTACATCCCATTGTTTCTTAGAGCCTTATTTTATGTCATACGCGCAATGTCTATGCATTAATCACAGCTAAATAATAACACACGCGTTATGATGCAGAAAATGTATATTGGTTAACAAGGAAAAGGATGCAAAGCATATACCGGTACCAGAAATAATCCACATGATCACCCTGGTCCGAATGTAGGGCAAAACTCTAAATTTGATCTTTGTATTTTACGAGGACAGGAATTGGACATTTATGCATTAGGACTCCAAATGGTTTCCTTTAATGGTAAGCGGTGTGTGCTAATCTTGGAGAATGGCGATTCAGGGCACCCAGATTTCCTGGAAACTACTTTCTTAGAGCAATCAAATCTAAAGCCTAGCATCACTCTTAGTGGTAAAAACGTTTACCCCCAGCAGTTTATTTTAACGCGAAGATGTATTTACAATATCTCGACGACGCATTTTTGCTAAATTTAGCCAAACCCACGTTAGCATTGAGATAATTGACCTGAAATGATGAATAAGAATTGATTGCATGCCTCAACCTTTTTTCAACAACCTCTCAAGGGGGACGCTCACCAATCGTTAGATTACGTGTTTGTTCAATAGTATTTAGGGCACAAGTCGTTGTTGATTTGAAAATAACATGAAAATGAAATCTTGACTGCAAAACTCTTCGCTGAATTTTCTTATTTTGAAAAGGATGATGAAGTCATTCAAATGTTAATTTGTCAGCTTTCCTCATTCAGGATGAATGAATCAGTATTTTATTTAAGAGGGCTTGGTGCTGCTTAAACCCTCTTAGGTCGGGTTGCTACACAAGCGGAATATTGATGAGATTTGGAATGGGAAGTGCACCCACTTGGTCAGTGTCGAGCACCCAATACAGGCAACAACAATACGATCTGAATACCTCTTAAGTATACATAATGAGTCTGCCAACCCTCGAGTAGTATGGAACAAAAGATGTCAGTAAGCAAAGTAAATGGCAGCTCCAACCCTCAAGAATTCTTCAGCGCTAAAGACTAAACACACATTGCACGATTTCTTATACTTTTTTGATTTATTAACGCTAAGATTGCGTTGGTCTTTTTTCCTGCCATTTTTATATGTATGCTTTGGTCTCATTATCTGTAAAGATTCTGCCACATTACAAGGCCTAAGGCTTATACTGTAACAGCACTAGAGTCTAATATGTGAATATTGTCGAAGATTGGGGGTGGTAGGATGGATGTAGTAATAGAACTGAAGTGCTAGATTATATATACTGTGATATGACGTATAATGCAATAGAAATATGTTGTGACATCATGGATTGCTGAGGGAACAATGTGATGAGAATGAATAACATCCCTGATCTAAAATCACTCGAAATCCTGTGCTATCATCAGATTTAGCAAACAATAACAATAACAAAACAATGCAAATGGACCAGACCTCGCGTTGTGGCTGTATCACTCACTAGGCATCCGCGAGGTCTGATGCTTTTGCAATATTTTTGTGTTATTATTTATTGAATGTGATGACAACACAGCATTTTGAGTCTTTTTAGATCATTGACGTCTAATAAATTGCAATTAACATCAGTGCATTTTTATCCATTTTTGTTAAGCCGAGGTACTATTAAGCTTCTACCGTTTATAAGCTTTTACACGATCTTTTAGAATAAATTCCTAACAGAAGACAAGACCCGTACTTCACAACTTACGTGTCAACTTATGTCAACTTTTACACCTTCGCCAAAATGCTATGGTCGTTTATATCAGGGAATATCACGAGATGCTAAACATGGGGAGTTACAATAGCATAAGCCATTCCGTATTCGCCATGAGCTATGATTGTATAAGCAATGCATACAGTATATGGGGTAGTTTTTAACAGAAATGATACTAAATAAGCAATTAGACCCTGAACACCTGATGTATAGTGGTAGAGGCGGATTAAACATGCCTGTTATCATCAACTCCGGATTCCTATTAGAGAAGGGAAAGACGCGTAAAACATAACTGTGATGTACAATGAATATCTGACGCTTATCACATATGGGAGATGCATATGACATAAGTGCCATCCCATTATTCACATTACTGAAAGCTGAGCATACTGAAAGAACATATAACATCATACAAAAGTCAACACGGCACATATAACATGGCACTTGTCAAATATAACATCATATAAAAAATACACGGCATAGTGAGTTAGCAAACGGCCACACTTTCCAATCTAGACCCTTTCCAGTCTACTTGGGTTATGGTTTTAGTGATAACTGTTCTTGACATCTCTCGGTGTAGGTTTAGTATTCTTACATTAAAAATTACTTGCCTTCCAGCAATATGACGTAGCATAAACATCTCATTACTAAAGGAACGTGAATATCCTTAACGACCCGTCATACCGATATACCACAAATCTACTGGTTTCCCAAAATGCATAAATTCCCATATATAGCTCGCAAGATGTACAACAAACTTTATCTACTGTCTTAACGAAGGCATTGCAAAAAGGAGTCATTTTGGAACAAGTACCGTCGTGAAATTTCCACAAATTGAGCCGTCAATTGTATATGGATTCTTAAGAATTTCTTAAATTTAGTCATTGATTGTTTCCGTGGTTAATAAAACCGTTCATCAATACGTTAATGTCAGTGACAGCTACATATAAAGATTTCCATTCATGGGGTGTCTCGTTGTTTACTGAGATACTTTAATTTCGCATTAACAATATTTATGTGGAATTTGGGGAAAACATTTATGAACAGTGAGGAGGTTTTCCGATGGTACAAATTGTGCTCCGCTTTTGGCAGACCTACAACTGTTATCTGATTACGACTCTGATTACGTTTTTGAAGAGCAATTTTCATCATACTCGATCTATCTCATTAACCAAACAATTCCTTGATGATGATTTGCTACCTGTAACCAACCCGTCTATAAAAAACACAGTCAGAGTTATATATCACCTTAAGGGAATTTAAGACACCGAATTTAAGACGAGAAGAAAAATTTCGATTTTGATATTGTGAATCATCCCTACTTGGATAGCAATACACCGAATGGTCCCGCATGTGGTGCATACATATCTCGCTTTGTAGGTTTTCTTTGATCCTATGTGCTGTGTGATGATTTCAATCAATGTCACAACTTATTACTGCTAAAACATATTCCATGAAATTTTTACGAGCACACCTCTCTTGTTAGTAAATACAGGGATGACTTTGCTTCATACTTGTGCCCAATCCCGCTTAACCCAGGGCTAAGGGACGTGTGTTCATTGTGTTGAGTATGCACCCCACTTCGGATATATGAACAGTTGCAATCAAGGCGCAACTGAGATACATATTCAATTAACTACGCCATGTATACTAAAATGGTACACGGTTTGGATACTAATTTCATTCATCCTCTTTGAACATTCAAGGTTTTTTCTTTGAAAATTGTTGACTGTATCTCCTTGCATTAATCGATCCTAATTTTTTCTCTTTTACATAATATATGGTCTTTAATGGCTTGTGCTAGTTCTCGTTTCTGGAAAATGGTCTTGAGATTATTGACCTGGAATGCCCATTTTGGTTGAATGTCATGCGAATGTCGTTTTCGAAACTGTACGTCACTAAGGTGGACAATTTAGAGTTGCTTGCCGAAAGCCTGCATGTGCTTTGACAAGGTGCTAAAATGCAATATAGTTATGTAAACAAAAATTCTCATTGTTTTAGCGTCTAGTAAAAAAAGAAGGCCTGAGGCTTCTAAGCTGCAGGTACATAGATTCGCACTGACATCTCATTACTGTGCTTGGAAAATTGGGTGTATAGCAATGGTAACTAACACAAAACACTACAGAATGGAGAATAAAACCGAAGCATCGACGAGAGTTTCATAGTTGGCAAATGGTCACATGTAACCTCTGAAAACCGGCGTGTTGTCAATATTTATTCTAGCTGTTCACGTAAATGTTTAAGAAGTAATCTACCTTGACATAAGCAGAATTAGGTAAAAACTAATGCCGTTATATTAAATCTAGAAATATTGAAAATATTGTCTGATCATCACATTCAATAGATGTACACTAAGTCATTTCTAGGCAAAACTTAGACGACACTTGAGAGTTAAATGAGTGTCAGGTCACCCCTTTTTCTGACAAACATCTGAAACATGAAGTTTAATCGGTGGTTTTTATTTATTTTGTACAATGTTGTTTGGATAGTGACGCGACATAACCACTGTCCGTCATCGAAAGGTAAATATTTGACGGCGCACGGGGTGCCCTTATTCGCGCTGAATTTAGGTAATTTCGGTTTACATTGGCTGCAGGCAATGCCTCGTGTTGTTTGAACTGATGAGCTTGTTTGCCTTTCAAACATGCCAGGTAGAACCCTACGCTTGTCCCCGGGTAATGTGCGCTACAGGCACAGAACTGAAGTTGTCATTGAAGCAGCAACCCAAGTTCTTTATGTAATGATGATCCCGCATGTTTCAACCCACGTGTGTAACCGATCTATATCACACTGCAAAATTTTCGTTTACCCCTGCACTTCTAAAGCTTTTTCATTTCCAAAGCAACAACTGCCATGAAACATAGTAAATATACATGTATATGATACGGAGGGCTAAATGCACGTAGCAAATGCTATATTTTAAATGATGTCACTTTCACATTGTCAGTATTCTAGGAAAAATTCTATATCAGATTTAACAGCTTAGATTTATAAACCTGTCATGGGTTCCATTCAAAGCAAGCCACCAGTGAAGAATTGCTTAGACTTGGTAAGGACATACAGAACACGAACTTAGCTATAAATGGCATATTCTGGCGGCATTGGTCCGAGTATGGTTTTCTTGTGGTCTGTATGTGGATATATCACGAAATCATTTGTAACACAAAACTAACTGTATGCTGTCTTCATTCCTCCACTTTGCCAGGTCGTTGGCATGTTGTGATATGTGTATTGGCAGAGCGTGGGCAAGCTTGTCAGCCTCTCTCCTTCACGTTACATTTGCTGTGGAAACAACCCAATCGTAAAAGCAGGAGGTGATTGGCGAAACATTTGCTAGTATGCGTCATCTGCAGTTGAGTTCCACCGTAAAAACCCTCCCGGCCTATATCGCATCCTCATAACATGCCCTTTTGGGTTTAAATATATATCTGCCAATGCTCAACGGTTTCTCTGAACACAGGAAGGAAATGAAGCTGCCTTTCCCACTATCTTCAAAACTACTTGTTTGATGTTCACTTTCTCGTTACATACAGAGCCAACACCTACTCCAGTTGTGTGAGTCAGTGAGTCTCGAGTTTGTCCAGCGGCCTACTTTCGAACCAAGCACCGTTTTATTTTTCGTGTGTGGGGGAGATGGGTGAGGGGGTGGGTGGAAGTTGTTACTTCTTAAATATAGTTTGAACTCTAAATGAGGTAAATTAACAAGACGTTGGGATTTCTCTGGTAACGTGTGACCATGTACTAACGACCATACTGTTGTCGCTATTCTGCTTTTACTATATGCCATATTCTTTTACATTTTATAAACATTTGACTAAAGGTTACTTCTCACTGTTATAGAAAAGACACTATTTACCGGTTTCAACGCTTCCGTCTTGTCGGTACTTCCTATGGGTCTAGCTTAAACTTCTGTGTTCAAAACAGATGTAGTTAAGTACCGTGGCAAAAATAAAATTATATAACGGCACGGATTTGATTGATATTTATAATGTATTTTAAAGGAATCAGCGTGTACATATAATATGAGACTATTGGTTGTCATTCGTGGCCACGTTTAATAAAGATGCTATTAACGCTTAAAAGGATATTTGGATGTACTTTCACTTGTTTTTGCTGCCCACCAAGGAAAGGGAATCAGACTACAAATTTCAGAAGGAAACACTACTTACCTCAAATCTCAGTTCATCCACAGGAGGCTTAGCATAGGGCACACCTAGAAAGATATCAACTGGTCTACGTGGGAATATCTCTTGGGTGTGTCCCCTCAACTCTCCATAGGCCGTGTTCTTAATGACATAATCCACTAAACCAGCTCGAGCATCCTGTGAAGTCACCAAACAGACAACCACGAGGACTAGCCACTGCATTAGTCAGGTGTACGTATTGGCCCGATGATAAACCGTGTACTGGGAGTGAAGCTGTTTTTGTCTTCACCTGTTGAGAATCTCGCGGAGAAAATTAACTGCTGCTAAAGAAAGTTATAGAGATGCTTCTGTAATTCGACACACAGACAAAAAGTACTGGCTCCACGTTTCTTCTTTCCTTCAACACTGTTGTTGTCAGTTATACAGTAAATCTTCTCGTCGGGTACAACATGCTTCAATTTTTTTTATCTGCGTTAGCCCTGTGAGGCAAAGTCTACATTTACACTTAATCATTCAAGAACCCAAGCCTTGAAACGGAGGGACAGTCACAGTTTATCATAGAGAGGATTACCGGTTAAGTGGCACTTCACCAAGATTTATCGTAATATGTTGGTGAAGGATAATATGCACCCCTTCGAAGCCACGTGATACGTACTGAGCTACTTGCTGTTCCTCGCGAACTGGCTTTAAGTGTGAAGTCATTTCGAATTAAACCGATTTCTTCCGCACTTTGTTTAATCCGGACAAACACTCCCTGCGCGCCACTCGACTCTGCAATCCCTGTGTACCCCTGGCAGGTCCCGTTCATTCCGTTTGAGAAATATATCCCATGTTACTTTTTGTGTTAATGTGTGTCTATGGCTGGCTGTCTGCACATGCCCAGCGCGGAGCGGAAGGTTCCATCAGCCACTCAATAACGACGGGTGATGGGAACACATGGTTCTCCAGGTTACAGT
The DNA here is from genome assembly GCA_016165875.1 of Acanthopleura granulata. Classification (NCBI taxonomy): domain Eukaryota; kingdom Metazoa; phylum Mollusca; class Polyplacophora; order Chitonida; family Chitonidae; genus Acanthopleura; species Acanthopleura granulata. Next base: position 20,817,302 of record JABBOT010000004.1, read on the forward strand.
AAGAGCCATTGCCAAATCCTGGCAGCTGGACAGAGAAGACCAAGGATCAGTCCCAAACAATCGAATCGATCAGGATGCATGTGTTTTACTCCTTTTTATACACTTCACATTGTTACTTATTTGATTGTCGCCAAACTAGCAGTTTCCCCTGGATGCTCAAACAATTCATACTTCACCGGTTCTCATCAAATTAAGACCTGCCTTTGTTTTCCGACTGTGTCCGCCCTGGGTTAATATACATATATACTGCGATTCGAAAGCACTGAAATCACATTCCTGACAATATTTAATCTAGTCATAAAAAGTTTGAAAACAAATTTAGATGAAAAGGAAGTTTAACATTAAGCAACACGGAAAAATAATAAACACAAACAAACTGTAGGATAACGATGTTAGATTTTAAAAAGAGAAATGTGTATGCAGTACACGGTGCTTTGCTTTGTAACATGAAATTGATTAAAAAAGGGACGTGCAATTTTTGGTGTATGAACTGGTTTGCTAATGTTACACCAATGAATGAACGGCATGTAGGGTCAAAGTAATTCTAAAATAACACATGCAAATGTATTTATCTTAACTGATCATTTGACCTTCCCTATGTTATATCAGGAGGGGCGGGGGGATCTGTTGTAAAACTTAGAAAACTGGAAAATGCTTGTCTTGTGTATTCTAACTACCCAGTTGTTTGAATAATCCATAATAAATGATTGCGTGTAATCTTACACTATGTGCAGACTGAGTTCATCATTCCAAACGTTCACATGACTGTATGTTTTTGTATGCCCTCTTTACGATCTATAACACAAATATTAAGGTATTTTCCTTAATTTAAGCAATGTGTTATCTTTTGTATATTCATTCATAAATTAAAACCCAAATTTCAACGTATGTCAAACATAGCTTAAAACGCTACTAGATACTGGCTTTATTTCGAGCATTTGTGTTATGATACAGAAGAAAATGAATAATTAACAAAAGGGCCGTAAAATTAACCCTCAAATAATCACCATTAATAATTTATTCATGTAAGCGTTCAAATTATTAATTAAATCAAAATGAAAAAATCTCCGCATAGCAGATTTAATATATTATTAAATGGCAGCTTTATTGATTAAACAATTGATACGATGACAGATAACGGGCTTATCTTCATCCACACAGACTCCCATGTTTTGCTCGGTCCGCATAAATCAATTACATGTGCCGTTTTAGCCTTCTTGCCGTAAGCATGGACAGCCACAGGTGCCAGCTTCAGTAAGTGATGGCCGGCCCACAAGCTTTTATTTTTGGTCGTTTTGAAATGCGCTGGCAGATGTTTACTGTAGGTAAGGTATCAATGTACTGAGCGATGTGCTTGTGCAGATAACGGCTCTGTTGTACAGTATTCAAGGGAAATGGGCGTAAACTGAAGTTCATTTTAACTAATGTAACAGCGTATGTCCTTTTTAAGTTTGCTGGCAATAGGGAGAGTTGTGAGCGCACATTCCGAGTTTTAGTCTAGTACAAAATCTTCTGCACATCCTCAGATTTTATGGCCAGCAAAAGATAGCAAATAATAAAATACAGGTGGGTAACAGAGAAATCTTTACTGAACAAGGATGAAACAATACAATATGAATTCAAAAAAAACAAAACCTATGTTGTCTTCTTTCTGATATGTCAACACAAAAAGAACAGTGACCTGATCATTTGCCAGGGAATGTATTTCCTTAAACTGACTGAGGTCATAAAACTACAATGAAGCCTCGTTGTCTGCGATGGTTAAAGCTGTGGCCCGCTGCCACCGTAAGTCTCTGGGATAGCTTGTTCGAATCCTGTTCTCGTCAGGATTTTATGGTTTCCTATATCAATAATACAACCGGCATCATATAGGTGAAAACTATTGAACACGTCGTTAGATGTCAATAAAAAAGAACTACAAGGCATTGACTTTGGTGTTGGTCGTGGCAGCAAATGCATTCTTCTCTGCAGATAGCTTTGAAAGAAATTCAAAGCTAAATTCAAAGAGATTCCCCATGCATGACTTTCATTTTCACCTTCAAGAAGAAGAGCTATTTAATACAGATAATCATAATGACGTACTGGAGCCTGTTAAATGGCAGGGCTCTTTGCAAAGTTGTTAAATATTTTAGTCCACATGAAGCATAGTTCTGTCATTTGAGATAATGTTTTACCAAATGTCGTCTTCGCTTTTCACATTTGATGCCATGGCAGTTATATTCCACATAGTGTACGACTACTTCGTGAAACACTGACGTATCGGACATAGGTCTCTTCTTTGAGGGTTCGTTTCTGAATAATTATCGGGGCTTCAGGTCAAAATATATATTTGAATGATTAGCAACGCTCAGCTGATTTCTAACACGACCAGCACACATTGTTATTTGAGTACCCCCACATACAGATACGTCAAATTTCATGCGTATGGAATATATTTATTTATTTCTGTACTGAAGAAGTTATCAGTTGTATGACGGATATCAGGTTTATGGATTGAGAAAACCAAACAATGCCTTGCACAGTACTACAGATAAGCTTCTTCGTGTAAAACCTCAGCTGATAGGAAAAAGTTGACTTGGGACCTCTTTGGCCATGATACAGTAGGAAGCTCTATACAGCACAGAGAGAAAACTCGTAGCAGCGACGACAGTGTTATAGTTGGCAAATGGTGACACGTGACCGATGAAATCTGGCTTCTTGTAACTTCACGTCATTTTGGGTTTTATTCCAACTGTTCGTGTAAATGCTTACATATCACCATGGCTTAAGTATTATTAGGCAAAAAAAATGCAGTGATGCTAACTACAACATATTAGATGTGGTCCAGAATTACTCAAATGTTATCAACACATTTAATAAACAGCAACATGAAAACAATAAGGGATCAAAAACATGAATATTAGATCAAATTTCGCCTGCTAATGTGTGATACATTCATGGTATAAACAGAAAAATGGTGTCATAAAATCTTCAGATGCAGCTGTCTTCCTGTATATATGTAAAACCTATACAACACCTAATGCTGGTGGTGGTGATATCGCCCTCACCCATAATTTATAACACACCAACAATGTAGATATAAATAAGATTACATGGGCGTGAAATTGAAATGCATCAAACTGTTTAACATCATTTTGAAGGGCCTAGTCCATCTTTATCGGCGCCCCTAGCAAGAAAGTCACATCAATATATGATCAGAGAAGAGGGATAACTGGCCAGGTCTGTGAGTTAAGTTGATTGATTGTGGACTATTGGAATAAACCTCTGAATGGAGAAAAAAAAGAACATCTCAAGCGGCCGTACATCAAAGGTTATGTTTGACGAGAGCTTTACTGTACTCTTTTATATATTACTTTGGTTTACTTTTTTTTACATTTTTGAAATTTATGGTGAAATGTTTTTCTGCATGGTCAACTTTTCATCTGCATGGTGACAAGCATGCCTACAATGTAAATGATAAATTGTGCGCCACTTGTGTGATGAACCCTATACCTGTATAGAAGAATGTATACCTGTATGGCGGACTGTACACATGTACTGAACACTACACCTTTGTGGTAAACTGTACTTTCTTGATGGTAATCTGTACACCTGTATGGTAATCTGTATACCTGTGTGTTAAACTATACACATGTACATGTATAATGTGAACCTGTACAAAGGACTGTACACATGTGTGTTGAACTATACGCTTGTACATGTATAATGTGAACCTGTACAATGGACTGTATGGACGTTTAATGGAATGTGCACTCTTTTTCACTGTGCCATTGTATGGTGAGGAGTACACTTGCACTCGTGCTTAATCGCAAATGCTGTACACCTGAGCCTCTACGGTGAACCGTACACACTTACGGTGAATTTTACACGTGCTTATTTGACTGGGTACTTAAATTGTAAATGCTACTCCAGCATGATGAAGTGTTGAGTTTGGACAGTAACGTTAGTTTCCCCAGGGCAGAAGACTGGCTTTTAGGACGCAATGACCGAGAAGCCCCCAACCGATGCGGTCGCTGTGAGCTCAGTACGTGGGAAGATCTGCCAGCAATCTACGGATGGTTGTGAGTTTCCGTCGGGCTGTGCCCGGTTTCCACTCACCATAATACTGGCCACCGTCGTATAAGTGAAATATTCTTGAGTACGGCGTAAAACATTAATCAAATAAATAAATAAATAAATAAAAATAAAAAAATAAAAAAATAAATAAATCGTTTTTAGGAAGTGGATGGTGTGTTTTTGCACACGTAGGCTTCGTGAAGTAAAGGCATAAAGAAAAACTAACAATAATTTTAGGGGCAGAATGTTTTGTTTTTTTTTTGTTTTTTTTAAAGTAATAACCAGCTCATATGATTATGGTTATGATGGTAAAGAAGAAGCTAGCGTGTTCATGGTGTAGTATTTTGGAAGCGTTGTACACTTTACGTTTTAGTTGTTTACTTGATCCTGGTGTATGTGTGTCAGTCATGATAAATTTACAATCTCAGCCTCGTTCAGTGCATTAAATTTTAAAAAAGACGAGAAAAATACACGCTCACATCCCAACACAATCAGTCTGTACTGAAGAGCAAAAAGGTTCACTGGTAAAACTACACGAACTATAAGACGATATTCATGTTTCACCTCCGACGTAGGAGTGTACGTCTGTGTGTTGAGCCATACACATACCATGTGCACTTGCACTGGGAACTGTACACCTATGTTTTAAACCGCACATGCAGTTACGATTATATGGACTGTACACCTATACAAGGTGTTTAGTGATAGCTGTAAGCCCGTTGGTTGAACTGTACACTTGCTTGTTGAACTTAAGTTGGACTGTATGTTATATATATCAAGTTGTGTTCATATTGACTTAAAGTTATATGTAAAGAGTACAGAGTTCCGAGTTAAACTGGACCAGGTACATCTAACATCCAAGCGATTCGCTACACATGTATTTTGCCTAGTTCTGTTGCCTGTTAGACTGCTACTGCCTATTGGACTACACACCACGTGGTATTATACCTGCATTGTAGGTACACCTGAAGTGTACATCTGTTTGGGGGACCGTTATTGTGGACTATACACGGCTGTATTTAAAGGTATACCTGCATGGTGATCAACTGTATACCTCTTTGGTGCACTATACACAATTATGGCGGATTATAAACTTGTCTGTTAAACAGCATACCCACACGATGACAAGTACAGGAGTATGGTAGACTATATACCTTCATGTTAAGCTGCAACCTCCATAGTGGTACAGTTGAATGGTGGAATGTACACATGTATGGTGCACTTTAAACCTGAATATGTGGCTGGACACCTGCACTCTTAATATGTAGTCGTAGGAAAAGTTATAATAAACCCCTGAAAATTGAGAAAGGGCCGTCTTCGTAATGATCAATATCCAATCATCACATAGTAAGTATTAGGGATTTTCTTTATCCTGTACGTATACTTTTGTAATCTAATATTTTCGGAACAGCAAAAGCAGGAAGATTAACATATTTTTGGGGTGGGGGTGGGTGGTGGGTTGTCGGGGTGCAAACGCGACTTACAGCTGAAGTTGAAGTTCGGTATATACAAGATATTAATAGTGATGTGCTTTTTGAGTTTTGAAAAATAAAAATCATAAATATAAAAAGAAATAATAATTACCAGTGTCGCCTACAATGAAAATATAACACGTACTCAGTATGCTAGTTCTAGATAATAGAAAGGTCCATATTTCCCCGAATGGTGTTCTCGTGATTATGTACAATTGTGGGCTGAGCGGCAGTATCTTTAGTTTTGGAGTTTACCATGTTGTTCAGTGTCCTTTTGTCTGATTGGAGTTAAGCGCCGTTCCGAAATAAGAATATCTCACTAATATTTATGGCTTGAGGTGAGAGCGATACCCCTTAGAGGTGAATGGCTCTCCTAACTGTACCTGCTCACTTACTGTCAGACGAGGACAGCCCATTTGATCCAATTCAGTCAGATAAAATATAAAAAAAAACTGCAGCATAGAGAGTAAAACCAGAGCGGTGTGATTTTTGTGAAAAGCCAGAGCAGGGTGATAGTGGTCACACGTAACTGGCATCTTTGTCAAACTACCACTTGCAGAGTTTTATTCTTACTGTTGATGTAAATGCTTAAATAGTAGCAACTCACACGTTCCCTAGCAATATGGCTTAGCAGAATTAGGTAAAGAAATTTTAATTATTATTTATCAGACATCACTGATCTAAAAAGTGAGGGGGGATGCTTTATTTCAAATAAAAGTTCAAATGTAGCCATAAGCAAACCCTATCAAGTTGGCCTGCTGTATCCGTCAAGAATGGTGATAATGGTCATTAAAATACTATCAGCAGCTTTTACCCTACAACTTTTTCAGGTTTCGCACAATCATGATGAATGTGTTTTACACATATTGGTATACACACCATTGTGGGTTAAATGCATAATGGTTTACACTAGGTCTCCCTGGTTACATAAGGTCAATACAATATGACATGTTTTCGCCAGGAGTAACTTCTTTTCATCTATCATTGAAATAATGACATTTTATTTGTAAGGTGTCATATTTTTTTGAGATATGCTAACGTCTAATTTACAGTGTCATCTTCAGATTATCAATTTTGTTCAATGAATCCCAAAGGTGCCACTTCAAACGGGAATCAACGTCCTCGTTATAACATTAGAGAGCAGTTTTTAAACCTGAAAATGCGTATTGGATAAGCACGCATCACATCTCCACATTCCAGTTCTACAACATCCGCAATACAAGAAAAACTGAACTTCCGAATAAACAAAAACGAACAACACAAGTTGAATATGTACATATTTAATATTGACAACTTCCCAAATATGAAAATACAAAACGTAATGACGAGTAAACATCGCTAATAAAAACGCTACGAAAACATTGTTTACTACAGAAATAAGAATAGAAAGTGCTGACAGCGACAGAAGAGTGTGCAAACAGTTTCTTGCCAAATCACGATCACGAATATAAAATTATAACAAACACTTTAACTACTACCTAAGTATAGCATCAGTTATCATCACACTAAAAGTCATCGACTTTAACTTCTAATTTCTAGCAATTCTATACAAATACATCGTGTCAAACTGAATGTACATTGACGACGAGTTATTTCCCTTGATTAATCGCATGCTCAGCTCCATTTGGCAGACATGACAGGGCACGTGAAGATCCAGTGCCTATACCTAAGTATACATAGCTCTTATTGAGGAATTGCAAATTACCACAAACAGAGAAACGACATTACAATGCAAAACCTGCTTTCACAACCTCATATTGCTTTGAGTCTGTGTAATGCAATATTGAAAACTGATCAGTGTTGAAATGTAGAATTAACAGCAATATACGACACAAATTCTAATCTTTTCTAAGCTCTCTCTATTTGTTTCCTTGGTCTTTTCTCGCAAGCCTGAAGTCGTCCTCATTGCAGAGTCACTTAAGCCGGCACTCCTTTTAGGTAATTTTAATAATCAGATGACATAGTTATGATGCTTCGGAACATATGAAATGATAAAGTTGTATACATGTAATACATTTTACATAAGACCACGTAAACTTCTATACACAAACATTGGTATATGTACAATCTTAGAAAAATCTTACGCGAGATTTACATTTAAATTGTCAAAGACATGTTTATTTAATTCCGGTTACAATATTATTTTGTCCAGTCATTCTGATGCTAAAGAATAACAATGGTGAGTATTAAACTATGTGTATTCAAGGGTGATCCCTTGTGCCTAGTAAATGACAACCATTAAGCAGTTAGGATATCACGTTTAAGCAAACGAGGATGATATCCGATAATCGCATTTCACGTCCTCTTCGAGTCTGCGTACTGAATTTACTGTTCGGCAATGACATCTACATTCGCACGGTGTGCAGAAATTTGCCAATATTCTGACATACGTGGACTTGTCGCAAGCATCACTGTACCGTTATATGGTTATCGTATGTATGGTACCCTTTAAATTTACGGCCAATTTTACTCTAAAGACAGTGCATAAAGTGTTTCTAAAAGCATCCACCAGGGTTCATTCTAAATTACGGCGTTTTGGAGCATGAATCTGGTCTGAAAATAAGGCATCAGTCCATGGAGACTTTGCGTTGACGTCTGGTTGGGTATCACGCATGCCTAGCATTAAAGCTTGACCTTTTCAAAGTTAAACTGCCATGATTCCTATATTGAATAAATTAACGACGTGTAATAAATAAAGAATAAATATTCCATGGAATAAAATTATAAAAATCATATATACATCTGCATATATACCTAAATCGCCTTCTGTTTGATTCACACGTTTGCTCGTCTAGGGCGGATCAGGCAGATAAGAATCATGAGAATGATGATCAGTACGAAAGTGGCTGTTATGAATACACCGGCAACTATTCGGCATATGAAATAATCTCTTTCTAAGTCTTCCACCATGTCACTAGGCAGCACCCCGGAGTCGATATAGTGTATCAAACGAGGAACCACTTTATTCCAAAAATCAGTTTTGCCGTTGAGGAAAGGTCGTGAGAGTTGAACAGTGGGTGTATTCAGCCCACCCAGAGTCAGGAAAGAGCTGTTTTGTAGGTCAAAGGCCAACCCCGAATCCGACTCTAGCACAATGCTCACGTTATTTATGTTACTGCTCAAAGTTGGACGCCTGAAAACAAACACATACAGTTAAATAGGTTTGCAATGCTAAAGGTGATAGGTGTTTAGCCACTCCAAAAATAAACTTTTGGCATCTGAGTGGGACAGGCACTATTTAAATTACATCACTTCTTTCTAAAATAAAGGAAATTAAATTTACATTCCTATCGCAACACTATACACAACGATTTTATTCGTTCCTAAGAAATGCACGAATCCCCATAAAGACGCTTGTTTCGTTGCGGAATCAAAATGTTATTGCAAAAAACAGGCTTGAAAAAGTAAGCGTTTGAAAACACATACAGTACAAAGACATCTCCATTTGCGATTTCTGCACAGAGAGTTTACTGAAATAATTTCTTCATTTATTGTTTAGGCTTTCACTATACAGCTCAAAGCAACAAAACATTTTTTAACTCCACTATATACAAAGGTTATATTTCATTGGATGTCTAGTTCATTTGTTTGCTTTTCTCACAACTAGCTTTTTTGTGAAATTCAAGTCCTAGTAACACCATATATCAACAGAGTATTGGTATTATGATAAATATAAACTGTGCCCCACTTGAGTAGACCTGTAACTGTTCTCGCTTTAAATGGCAATATTTATCAAGCTCAACCCTTCTTATTTACTTGTAGCCTTCTATATTTGATGTTTCTTTTTTTTTGTTTTGGAAATTCATCTGGAAAGTCCATAATTGTTCACGAATGGTTCTCGAATGCCTATTACTGTGGCTTTTATTTTATCTTTATCTCCAAAAAATCAGCAAAACCAAATGACTCCCAAACCATATGTTTTATTTAAGTCTTTATAAAAGCTCGAAAATGGAACAATTCAGCATTTTCGCCTGATGTTCGCGGCACTCTGGTGCTCCGCTTTTGTGGGACATAAAGCTAATGCCAGTCGGGAGGACTCAATGGATTATCTCCCATCTTAGAGTCATCTTCCAGTGTAATATTTTAGGTGTGGTATATGGAGAAGTTTAAACACCTGTCATATCAGGCCGGTAAAGTGTTTGTTTGTAGTTGGGGCCATTTGGCAAAAAATAAATGAGCATTTTTAGTTGCAGAAAATAAAAAAAAAATTTTCACCAAACATTCCGAGCAGAAAATTACACATCCCTTGTCTGCCCTTGAATGGTACTAGTGTGCCAAATATGTGTGAAATAATTGTGGCATTTTTGGTTTTGAGGCGCAATATTTACTTTCCACTCCAAACTCCATTTATAGTCTGTATGACGGATCAAAGCTCATCTCATGGCTAGACCATAATTTAGAATGCCTGTTCGTTTCGACAAAGTAGGGTCATAAATTAGCAGGGCATCAAGGGCATATAAGCATGTAGAAAATACCAAATTTCACGAAACTCTCTAACTACCGGTCTTAAAAAATATATTTTTAACAGATCTAGGATTTTTATTTTCTAAATTACTTCGGCTCCCTGTTTAAGATATATCTGGGATATATTTTGCTCGATAAAAAAAGGATCAACCGAGATCTTTAACAGAACCATACATGGCTCTTGCTTCTGTGAATGGTACGTGTGTTCAATGACTCGATGCTAATTGTGAATATTATTTTTGAAAATGTGGGACCATATATGTGTGATCTGGGTACAGTAGACAGAAACATATCCCTATGGTGTTCACTTGGGATTGCCAACGAGACAATCTGCATGGTTTGTTTTCATTAACCATTTCATGGTCAACCTAAATATGAAAATTAACCGTTTAGCACACACTCATGACATTTACAGTTTATTTATAGTTTTAGAAGTGTATAATGGAAGGCTCTCTTTATTTTTATTGATGTTATTGTAACAGATTATGGAATGTATTAAAGTTGCTTTACCCATGTCTGACAAAACTGCTCCACAAGTGCATCATTAAACGACTCATGTTTCTGTCGTTCTCTGTAAAAGTCTCCAGGGCAAGAGCTGTGTCGACCAGTGGTTCCCCGAACACGTACTTGACGTCCCAGCCATGTGGCACATCTGTCCCGCATAAAATATGCTTATATATATATATATATATATATATATATATATATATATATATATATATATATATATACATATAGACAAAAGTAACAAGGATACCGGTTAATAATGTGAAAACGTGTACATGTCCTGAAAATTATCAAAAAGGCATACCTTCAGTAGCTAAAGAGAAAGTGAGCACAACAAAATCGCATAAGGTGGTGGTACAAGCTAAAGGAGTTCATTTTGCGGGAATTGGGACTTTGTAGGCATTGGACTAAGGCAGATGTAAAACAAAATGAATTAGATTTAAAATGTGACATGGTAAAACGAAATTACTGAAGGAGAGTCACGGATATTACATGTGTGTGCGAAATTTATAATCACAGGATTAATTCCATTGTAACATTTATTTCACACGAGTGAAAGTTAGTCGCCACAAGTCATGATCTGTTTCTAGCAATGCACTTACTCCTCACCATTCTGGACAAGTGCATATATGAAGCAAAAAAAAGTACTGGCAATAATTTAATAATACATGTTTAATATCATTTTGAATGGGCCACGAAAATACATAAAATTTGAAACGAATCAGAGTGTAACGTGATATATTTACCGTGGAACACAACACTACGTCTAAGTATGTACAGTTTGTTCCGATTTCATCATAGATATTCGGGTAGAACGGCTGTGAAATGAGTCTTTATTGTGTGGTTCAAAAAGAAATATTTTTTCTCTCACTTTTCACAGCCGCATTTAAATAAGTAAAGCAAGGAACAATTTGTTTGCATTGAACTATAGCGTTTCATAATGTTCTTAAATTATGGTAAATTCTACAAAATTCCTTGATAACCTAACTTTTGAAACCTGGTCGAAACGACTTAACACACTGTAAATTAGGTACATAGAATAAAATACATACCCCTGTGAACTGACGAAGACACGCCGTCATGATGAATTGAGGCATAGTTATATTGGTAAGCGTAAACGGGCACATGTCTCTTGACCAGCGTGTCTGCGAACTTTCGAACGGGAGAGTTCATCAGATAATCACTGAAAATCTGCAAAGGTAAAAGTAAATCTGAATGCGATCTGAAGCTTAACGTGAAGTACTATATCGTGGCGTAAAGAGATTTGGCAACAGAAAAATGCCATTGATATGTTCCGTATACCTTTCTTCCGTTCTATTGAGGAAAACAGTAGTTTGGAGAGGATTTTTGGTGAGAAACCTCTCCGCTCGAAACCCTCGACAGTGTGCAAGGGGCTGGTAGACCTTATCACATATGGCCGGAGAGCAAGCGCATATTGGTGAGAGGCTCTTGGGGCAATGTGCTGCATATGCGCGCTAACCACTTGTCAGAGGAGACCTCATTTTGATAATCTCATTGAAAGCAACATCGGTTTTGAAGTTTTTCATGGTTTGTGAGTGGTATCCAAATATAGGACATGATCTCTGGTTTCGGCAAAACATGAAACACCACTGTAAATATTATATGCCTGGAATGTGAATCGTTAAACGGTGTATGTAATTGACATGTTCTAACATCAAAGACGAAACTTAAAGTGATTCTTTTGAAGTAGGGATATTCTGACAAGATACCGTTATTGTTTCGTGAACTCGATGATTATATTAGGATTCAGCACCCACATTCACCTTCCATACGGCTCAATGGTTGCCAAATATTCCTAGCCAGGTGTTTGAGGTAGTAAATGAATGCTATAAAATCAGCAAAATAGGAAAATAACAATGATAAAAGTGTGTCTTGCAATTATTCCGGAACAATTGAGTTTGCCATTGAGGAAACAATACCAACAAGAGTTTCTTCGCTAGAACCTACGTATTGTTCACTCGTGGAGTAATGTGTAATATTTTGATCTTTTCCATAGATATGCTCACAATTATTCATGGCACTCATTATTATCACCAAAGTTTAAGTTTTACTCTATCACTACAAATTTAGTATCCATGTGTAATAAAGACATCCCAAGAAAGCTCATGGGGAGGTCCTGTAAAAATAACTGCATCCTCGTCAATGTGGCCAATGATTTTTTAGATATATAATTTCATTACGGCAGTGTTTCGACTGTCTTTGTTTGAGCTTAACGCCAATCGATTCAGATCAAGAGTCAGCTAAAAGGACCTCTGAATAAACCAATCTCTCCTGATGTGAAACCAGGTTCTAAATGCACCTTAATCCACCCTATCCATTCTATACACCGCATTAAGTTTAACATGAGAGTAGATCTGTGAAAGAAACGAGACCCACAATATACATGGCTGAAATATTGCCGACGTAACTTGAAGCTTTCTATCATTAATTCATTTATACTAGCTTCCCTAAATGAGTATTTTTGTTGCATTCAAGAACATGTACTTGTGGCTGTAACTAATTACTTCCCGTGATTATGCTCTTGTTAGTCCAGAATATTTGTAATGGGGTTAACGTGTTGGATATTGCATCCTTATAGTTAACACGTAATGGCATTGAGGAAACTACTTTTTAGTGAAGTGGTAGTGATGTTTATACTTCATAAGGCCATTTTCCTTGTTTCTTCTCTTTTTTGTGATTGAGACACACATGGAAAAACGAAATAGATCTTTAGAAACAGGCGTTTGGGCTTTGCGTATTATCACTGCGAGAACTAATTGGGCCTTCTGTCAAGAATTCACAATTCACTACAAATTGTTCAAGGTAAGACCAGTACCTTTCCTTTGTGCCCTTCCTCAGTGTTATACTCGTGCTGAATAATATCTGTGAAAAAGAAACAACACACATGTTAGGATATTGAAACAGGAAAACAATCGATTTGCACATAACAGTAGAGTGAGTTCATTAAATAAGTGCTATCGCCAGACAAGAGCACGCCATCGACATTTAGCTCTAAAAAGTATGAAGACTTAATGTCAGTGGCATTATTGAATTGCTTGATTGTTATATGTTAATAGTTTTAGACAAAGTTTTAGATTATTCTTGGCATGTATTTTGGTAACACGTTGTATTAGAGTCTTGAATGTAATAAATAACGACAGCAATTTATAAATGTCGATATATTTTGTAATATTTCTAAACATATAACTTTGTAAAAGAGGGAGAAGGAAAAATGCTATGTAGCAATGCAGAACAAACGGCAAATAAAGATAAAACTAACGAAAGAACCTTTATGGGTAGATTGCTGCATTTATTGTCATTAAAACATCTTTGTATGGTAAAGAGCAACAGCATCATTAACATTAAAAGAGCTTAAGGAATAATGTAAAGTGGACAAAAGGGCGATAACTTTGTGTTGTCATTTTTTAAAATTAAATATGAGGGAAACGTGTAAGGCTGTAAGTTCATTTGAAGCATAGGCATTTGACAAGCTCGGATGCAGGTAAACCATTACTCTAATGCTGCCATATGAAAAAGACATCTAAATAAAATATCCTTGGTTTGACGCTTAGTCGATTAAGGTACTGTGTTTTTCACCAATCTCCCATATCCGCCTAGAATATTAATGCTCTTTCCTACATTAATCTTTGAATTAGATCAAAGTAAAGATGACAGGGGCTAACCTTAACTCACAGTCTCTGCCCTAAGCCTGGATAAAACCTGAGCGAAACCAAGTTTTAAATTTTTAATCTAGTATAAAGAACGTAAAAGTTTCCATACTCTCATATATTAGTAGTTAGAATAATATAAAAGGCAAGGGTAGTAAATCCAGAGCAGGTATAAAAGCAATGATGTCAATTACAATTTATTAGACGTTACTGATCTAGAGTTACTCCAATGCTGTTTTGTCATGTTTCATAAATACTATAATAACACCAGCATACAACTTACAGTGCAGTGACTTGTATCGAGGAACACCACAGAACACCAGCTCTTTTACCACTTCTTTAAATGAGACGCTGTGGGCTTCAGAAGATAAGAAAACAGAAAAACAGAAATGGTAAACGCAGACCAGATTCCTTTAAAACTATAAGATGCTCTACTTGAGAAATACATTTAAGGCTTCTTGCAGTCTGAATTGATGGCTAGCGAGTACGTTGCCAAACATGTCACACAGATTTGCACAAAAACGACACCTACTTACAAGCGCAGAAAAATGTATCCATGGGATTAAATTAAATTCATTCAATTTTCTGCATTTATTTTAAGGAATAAAAAGGTGACATGACAACTTGTGCTGGATTCGACGGAATATAAAAAGCGTTGGGTGATCGTGCTTAGACTAGGATGACCACCGCTAGTGAAATCGATAACGACAGAGAGAAAAGACAGAGGTTTTGTTCAGGAAATGTGTAAAGGAATTTATATGTTAATAGCTTTTTGGCTGGATACACTCAAAAAGGAGAAACTGTACAAAACGTCATTCTTACTAAAATCATTTACTTCGTCTTTAGTTATTCCAACCATGATTGCCTGTGCGTTGATTGGGGCGGACTTTAGCAAGACTTGGCCTGTATCTGAGATGTAACTGTTGTCAGCAATACCAGAGTACAACTCACAAGGGAAATTGGCAGCTGTCTGAAACATCAATAGACTCTATCAAGACAGAAACTGCAAATCTCCAGGGGTTCTTCCGAAAACATGAAGAAACCTTAGCAAATCCCGAGAAACAATCAGAATATCATAGAAGTGTAACACCTTTCAGACAGGGTAAACTGATTTCTCGTTAAACTACAAAGCATACGGTTTTGTCGTTCTCTTTCAAGGTGACAGACTGGTGACCGAGATTGCAGTATAGAATACTTTAAGTCAGAATTTTACTGTACACACCTAATAGACAAAAAGAAAACTGAAAGTGACGAGCAAGCAAGAGCATTACAATTTACACAGTACGTCATAACCTATCGGTTGACACAAAAACTATTTTCGTGATTACGTTCGCTGTGGGCTGTCAATAGCAGTAGAGATAATAATGTTTGTAATAGTATCGGTCCTAGCTGTTCGGGCATATAGTTAACTAGTGTCCCTAACGGTAACAGGATTCCAAAGTATCGTTCGTTAATAATAAACTTCTATGTTAATCCTGAATTATACCTAACTGTCAACTATAACTGATCTTGACTTACGAGAAACGCGTCAACACTGATCTTCTTCAGGCAGTTCTTTACCCTCAGGGCATCCTTAAAATTACAGCCTAAAGTAGACAGATTTTCACGTATTCTGGTACGAAGGCGTTTCTCCAGTTTTGTGGAGGCGTAAGGCATCATTGGTGATCCGCTCATAAGAATGGCATATCTAAACAAACCTACAATCACAAATGACACAGATTTACTTTCCCGAAATACGTATCATGCATGTTTGTATGTACATATCAGTGAAAAAGAAAGGATAACGTGACAGGTTCCAAATCACTCATGCGACAATGTGAAAGACCTCTGATGAAAATACGTGCAAAGGTCAGTAGCTTTGGAATGTGCTAAATAGATGCAGTCCTTTGGGTGTATTCAAGTGATCTGTCCTTGCACTGATTTCATGCTATCCTTGCCTCACGTACGCAAGCTATTTATCGCTGTATCACTGTTGGGATGTTGACACTCTGAAGAACGCGCTGGATCTGATCAAGTGCGGGGGAGATATCCGTCAGTGTTGAGAGCATCCTGTCAAACGTGTTGACGTCAGCAGAAGTGAACCACGTATGTGATAATACGTTTGATGTTATAATGCCAGACTACTGGTCTAAAAATGTCTCCATTCCCCTTGATCAGGAAAGCATAGACCAGTGTAAGTAATTTTATGGATCAGGCATAGCAGCTTACTATTCGCAGCCAATAAGTCCACAGCGTTTCACGCCGCTGGCGCCTCCACATAAGTGGAAGTTTAAAGCAAGTAATTGTGTAATTTTCTGATTAAAATCCTGGACGCCCGTTGAAATGAAATACACTCTTTGGACAGCCTGTATATGTAATGCCATAAAGATAAATATAATAACGGTGATATATACAAACATTTAATACCTTACAAGGCAACTACAGACACATTTTAGGTTCAATTCAAGGGTTGTGTGAGATGCCGAATGTTCCATCAAAATTTGATATTATCACTAGTATTTTGAGCATACCGTCGGCCGCCGGTATTTTTGATCCCTCTATTTCCATGTGACTAAGGACATTCTTTGACATTTAAAGAGGAATATATGCATAATCCAAGAAGACTCAGCTGGTTATTTCCATGCAAACGTGTGTCTGGTAATAGATCACCATTGTTTTCTCATCAGAAACGCGAGACGTCCATCCTGTCTATGGGGAATTGTGCCAGATGTGTTTGCCATACTTACAGACGACTAAAAGTAACATTTAGTTTTTCAACCGTTCACATATGGAGGAATATGTAAGACAAACCTAAGCTAATCAAATGAAGAAGGAAATAGACACAAAAGTTTTAAAACATGTTGATATGCTGCGATGTCATCACCGTTTCGAGCTACCTTGAGTTAACATATAGCCTTAATAGTTGCATCAATGTAAAATATTCTTTATCTGTAACATATTGAAACTACAGAAATTAGGCTTCTGCTTGTCTGATAATGTATAAATATATATCTAAAAACTAGATTGTGAATTTAAAAACCAACCTTTTCCAAAAGGTGATACCAGGTGAAGACCAACGTCATTTGCACCTGCGCTGTGGCCCACTGCCGTCACCTTGTCTGGATCTCCGTTAAAGTGTCTAATATTTTCGTTCACCCATCTGAGAGCAGCAATTTGATCAAGGAGTCCATAATTCCCAGGAAAGTCTTCCTCTCCTAGTCCAAGAAACCCTAAAATAAACAAAACTTTTCAGGTGTGAATTTTGATAAATTAGGATTGGTATAGAATCTAGATACTTCACATGTGAATAATTCCAGTCCTTCGAGGCCCAGCGAACTGAATAAAATGTTTCGAACAAAAATCGCATCGTCTGTCTTGAAAGAGCTTTTTGTCATCAAACATGAGGTGAATAATATAAACTTTTATTTCTGAGTACGTGAACATTCTTCTCTAAACACACATTTTGAAAGGAGCCTGCAACTTAATCTAACTGGGGGCAAGTTGACCTTGTTGCATTTCGCAAGGAGAAAGAAAGGCCTTACACTCAAATTAACATTTAAGGAATAAGCTGATGTTTTTTTGTTCCATTGTTATATTACATAATATATTACTTAACACCCCTCGTTCATAATTATCTTCAGTTATATGAATATGACATGAAATCATCGAAATGCTGTTATTGATAAATTCACCGAATGAAAGAATCTGGAAAAAATTTCGAATGTTTTAGGTTCTAATTAAATATCTGGTTGTCAGTATTTATGGACCTGACTAGTCATAGGCCAGATGTCATTTTTTGGTTAGGACTGCATGTATTGGAAAAGAAAGAAACCAATTTGTTTCAGAGAAGGTAAACACTGAGGATATTACATGTTATATGTTACACTGACCAAGTTCGGCGAGTCGGTAGTTCAGTGTTACAACGACAATATCCCCGAATGCCGCTAGTATCGACCCATCTCTCATCGCCCCCGTCCCTACAGCGTTAGAGCCGCCATGAATGTAAACCATTACAGGTAAGAGACCCACTGTTGCCTGAAGAATAAATGAAATAAAGATTCCATGGGGATCACTGTAGTTTATATTATTACATGCGAAGGAGCAGACAAGCAAGAAGAAAAAACTAAACCGCAACTACAAGTGCTGGTCTTCCTGATTTTCTTTGATGTGCTGATACTTTTTTCAGCAAAGGAAATTAAGAACAACCTGCATTGCTCTTTTTAACCAATGTCAATTTTTTGACATATTCGGATGAGATATATCTTCTAGAATGTTTGAACATAATAGTTATTTAAAAAATAATTTTCAGGATTCGCAAAAGAATCTAATTTTCATAGCATTCTGACTCGTGTTAATTAGGTAAAGTATGCGAATTGAGCAGCTTTCCGAAAGTCTTTGATAATCAGTCTGTGAACGAAATGGTATGTATAATGAAATTTTCATTACTTTTAGAGTACAAGACAGATTTAGCAGTCAGAGTCGAGATATGATATCCCATTTGTCAAGGAAACGTGGGACGGGGTAATTATTATATTACTGGGCCTCAAAACAAAACCGGAAGGGAGAAACAAGCGGAAGTAAGGAGCCATCATTGTTAGGCTGTCACGCGTCTTGCCATTCTGAGCAGATCTGGTTGCCACAACTGTCAGCCAAAAGGCAAATAAAAAGCCGTAGTCTGGCAGATGAGGCATCGTGTTCGCTAAAGATACCGGTATTTTCCCGGGGCAACAGAATAAAACAGCGGATCAATCGCCAGTTGAGGGCCATATTTCTGCAACATGAGTTTAACCTGGTGTTAGAAGCTGGATTGGGTTCTTCTCAGTGTTATCAGAGGGTCGCATAGTCACCGATCACTCTCAGTGATAGCTCATCTCAACAAAATGCACCTTTCTTCAAATTGTATTATCCAGTGAAACATCTTCATGTATCATGGGAATTTGCATGCAAATGTGTCAATCAAGTTGATAACGATCTTACCGTGACAGGAGTGTATATGTTGAGGTAGAGACAGTCCTCACTACTTCTTAGGGAGGCAGCGTGGTTAGGGCTGATGTCTTTGATGTAGCGCCTGTCACCATGACTCTGCGTGCAGTAGGAAGAGAATTTCAGAGCGTCCCTGATCCTAGGATACCACGGTTCAGGGGGTTTCGGCGCCTAACAACAGAATCATCAAACTCGGTGGAAATAATTTAAACTAGACATTTAGTAAGTGTTCGATGTATTTATGAAATACAAACTTACACTCAATATATACCATGGTTATTTTAATTCAATTTATGTACAATTAGCTTTGATCGGACCCATAACCGATTGGCACAAACTGATGACAAAAGAATATTGGAATGGCATGCATGTACAACATGTTGTAGCCCCATGAGCTCGGGTCTGATGTAGCTGCCGATAAGATTGATGTTCCCATCGCGTTCTGATAATTGGGTTGTACAGCGTGTCACAGGACAGCTCAGGCTAAATCAACGGCTACTTTTGCCGCATGTTATAGAATTTCACTTCCCAAGCGCCCAGTATGAAATTCATCATTTAGAATTTTGTCTGGGCCTTTATTAACCGTGTTCATGAGGTAATGACTTTACATTATAAACTACCGGATTTATTAAGTAGAAATAAAAAAAAACCCAGTCTCTTTTGAGCGTCCAGAGAATCAATAAGGCTTACCGCCTCGAATCGTATGCAGTATGTTATAATGCTATCAGGGGACCTACAATTTGTACCTCTTTAATCCTCACAGAGCCAACAATCACTTCTAAGTGTTACTCTGGGGACATCAGCCAACATAGACAAGTTATACTATTGACTGATCAGCAGTGATGGTGGAAATGTACCCTTTTTAAAATTATTAGTACTGCAAAGTTGTCAAATACTCTTATATTGCAAATGTGGCACTGTATGTTTACTGGGTTAAATTAAAAGATCTTTCAGTGCAAGCGAGGGAGGGTTAAATGGCGACATACAACTCGGGAATAAGAAAGAATTCACTACTATTAACAATGAGAGAAAATACACCTGCAAAGCTGATAATTTCTTAATTCCCATGAAATATTGCGGTTGCGAAAGACTTTTCACATGACTAATCCGTTAATCATTACATGCTTGTTGGCAGTTGCTTTAAATAGTTTCCAGTTGCGCTTTCGATGTACCTCACATGTTTAATTATATGCTCTCACCAAAATCTTCTCTCCATGGAGCCTTCGTTCACCTATCTGACTTGTTATATGCTCAAGCTAGTGTCACACTGAGGGCGTAATACAAATTATTTGCAGGCGTGTCAGTTGCTTCCCACTAGGCTGCCGCTCTCTTAACGGACGAAAGGGTCACTGCCGATAAATTGCACGTAATTTATAAGAATGCACTCAAGGTCAATCGTGCTGGTGTCAAAGGTTCGCTTGTGATCCTCGTTTCACTGGGACCCTTCAAACTGGGATGCACAAGTGAATACAAAGTCTGATAGAGGTTCAAGCACACTGTATTGCTTCTTAAGCCTTTGTCAGACATTTCCAGCCAATCTTCTCGAAATGCTATTTTATACAATGCAATAGTTTTGGGAACTGCTTCATGCTTAGTTTCATTTTGAACAGTAGGGTTTAAGTATTTAATCATAAAAATAAGTCTTATACACCAGTGACGTCATGATTAACTATAAGCTTTTTAAAAGTTGATAAAACATTTGTATTAAAATACACTATCAAGTGTCAGTTGCATCCATTCTCAACATTATTTACAAACCGTTTATCGACACGAAATGCCCAACGTAGCGTTAAGCCCAAATCATCCATACAAGTAGAGTACACATGCAATCCGAAGAAAAAGCTAACTCTCTTGAAGTAATAGTGGTGCGCTTTTGCAGAAACTATGTCACGGCTGCTCATCAAAATGACAAGGTTATTCACAGGTAATTGGCTTTAAAGAAAATGATTCTTTGTTACGAAAATATGGCTGTATTCAGGAGCGTTTCATCGGTCAGTTCGAAGAAAAACGATGCAAAACCTCACAGATTACATGACAAGGGCCAGTCAGAACCACAAAGGCGTGAAGTTCACAGAGCATTTGTGTTTTATATGAAATAAATGATACTGAATGAATCGTTGAAATATGCATCACATCCAAACGAGTTCGGTTAAATCGATTTTGCATCGGTAAATGACTTTCGTTCTTTGGACCATCAATTTCACCCTTTGGTTGTCCACTCTTGGCTGGGAATAGGCAAATACGTGACTTTGCATTTAAAATTGAATGTATGAGAGTCAATGTTAAGACCACAAACGTGCTTGAAATCCACACATTTGTGGCTTTTGGACGTTAGGCATATTTTCGTGAGATAGCGTTGATCAGCATGCAGAAAGTTTGGTACGCTGACTTGATAACCTAACAGCAAGAATCAGATGTGGAGTAAAACTGGTATGTTTTTCTAATGCTTTTTGCTTTATTTGTAAAAGATATGAACATATAAATACGTTTTGGATTATAAGGAGTTAATTTATGATATTCATTTATTAGCACACAGTAGAGAACATATATTTAGGCGGCTCTCCCTCCGACACAGAAACCGTTAAACATATTAGCTGTTAAAGCCGTCCATAGACGAAATAGAAGTCGTTCATTTTACTAACTAGGAAATGGATATGAACACTGGGGTTTTTGTCTAGAAAATTACAACCTTATTTTTTTAAACATGTCCCTGTAATCAATTTTTAGATAATAAACGGCTGGTCTGTCCTAATAATGCAAACGGTTGCACAGGGAGATGGCACCAGTAAACCGAGGAAAGACTACCCTCTTGTAATTGCGCCTTTTTCATTCTGATTATAAATCTGCCCAGGTAAGCTTGGAAAACATTAATCAGCGACAGACAACATCACTCCAATGTCTTCAAACGTCATCGCACACTGTGCACTCAATTACAGTATCTGACAGATGAGATATTAAATTATTTAAAAAAGTTACTGAACATAACAATTAGGCTTTTGTTCGTGCTGTATAACTATTCTGTCCAGAGAATTTCCAATTACTCTGCTTTTATAGAGAAGTCTTCTCGAACGGACTTGATCGATGTTAGCTACGTTTTCTACTGACAGGGCCCAGCCAACTTGTCGCGTTTTAGCCCAGGGTCTTTCTCTACACTCTGGAATCACACTCCACATTTTACAGACTTTCGTCTTATGACAGGTTCGTTTCCTGGAAAGAAACCCTAGAGAATTTTTAATTGGCATACGGTGCATGTTGGCAAATCAGACAACTTTAACACATTGAATTTTCTATCATCGCAAAGACCTCTGTACAGTCCTGTGTTAACCCACAATCTGCACCCACATCCAAAGTACAGATGTAAAGATGACTAAGGACAAGTTCAAAAACTGTACGTACAGTTAAATACATTGTACAGATTAAACGCTTTTCCAGCGTCTTAAATAATTATTATTTCCACCCTGGATAATCTGATTATACATCTATCTTACGACTGGCAGACAGCGATTTAGTGCCACAAATAACTCACAAAAATGTAAACCTTTAGAAATTACACAGAATAGGAATAAGGATTACCCCTATTGATATATTGTCTATGAAACTGATGCCACAAAATCTAGTATATGTTTTCTAACAAGACCTCCACACTGTAACCGCTTACAGATCAAACCCCAGTGGCTTTTACATTTAACATCTTAGAAAATCCACCTAAGACGATTGAGTCACACTGATGCATTTATGGAACCAGACTTCAGGTTCGTCAAGGTTCTATCATTTGAACAACATGTTAGACACACTGTTGGCCATTTCGTGATTCTCCATGTAATGGCAGGCTGGATAAAAGCGCATTTATCTTGTCACCATTGACATCCCACTTTGTCTTGATTTAGCGCCATTAAATCTGGATTCTTTTGGTCGCCAGACGACCACCTGAAACAGATGCGGCTAATAGATATAAACGATAAGCTCGGATTTAGGCATCACTCAAGACAGTTAGTTTGAGTGTACCACGTACATTTCCATTTTACAAACTCTATTACTTGGTTACCCTGATTTATGGAAATTCACTATGTGTACACAACATTTTATATCAGATGTCTTCTACACTTGCATGCGTGAAAGATGACAAAATCTCCATTTCAGCCTAGAAATTTGGATATCAACCGACTGTTAGGTTCCTTACCATTTTTATCAACCTGTCGTACAAATTTAAGACCAATGCTTTTTAACCTAACAGTCAAAGCTTACCAACACACGGTTTCCTCCCATCATAATGCTGGTCGCCTTCGTTTAAGTGAAATATTCTTGAGTACGACATAAAACAGCAACAAATAAATAAATAAAAATTGTATATATTTGTTATTCCAGTATCACATGTTATTCACATCCATTGTGGATATTTGTCATGCAGATTGTGAACCAAACGAGGCACTAATATTCTACCTTTCCAATTTGCCAACAAATCATCGTTTTAAATATGGGAGTGTCCTTGAGATTGAGTAATAGCCGACGAGAAGCGTATGTGACATGTAACTGCTGTATCGTATAAGCAAGGAAACAAACTTGCAATTGTTTTATATGTATATACGTGATCATAAGTATATGGTTATCATAACTACCAATTTGAGGATAACATTACTTGGTTTGAAACCAGTAAACAACATCTTCTTCTTAAGATTTATCACTGGTAAGGTTCAATAGCAAGTGTTTATCGCGTTTAGCTTATCACATTACTGGGTAATTTGCATAGATAGTCCATGTAGTAAAACTTTGATAAAACAGATAAGGCACCGTCGCTCGTTAAACCAATGTTAATATCTTAAGAATACCGACATGTGCACACATCTTTCATAGACTGAACACACACAATCTGTAGACAAATATATACGATTAAAAGAAGGTACCCCACCAACTCAAAGTAATAAAAACAGGGTTTTTTTTCAAACTTCTGAACTATTTCATTTTCCTGCATGGTTACCTATTATATTACTTAACATAAACATAATAAACAGTCTGGTTTACATGTTCTTGGTTTAGATACCATATACAACCAGCTATATTTAAGTCACACCCAATACAACAATCTAAGCTTGTCTAACCTTCTTTTACCTGGCTTTCCTATTATACAACCAGCAACATTTGATTTACATTTCTATATCACCTGGGTTATAAAATACTTTTTGCGACCCAAACACGTAAAACTTTTACTATGTACGCAGTGTGTTTCTGTAAAAGATCTGTAGTTGATTGAAGGTCGTATCAGGGAAACTTTACATCACCAGAATGATATCAATAATAGCCGTGTACATATTTATAAGTGGGGCTTTGTATTTATATCCAGTGTCTAATATCAAGTGTACCAGGTTGTGTTTTCAGCGGATATTTGCTTACGTGATTAGTGTTTTGGTTTATCTTATCTCCAGATTTAATGTCTGGAACATTGCGATTCAAGAAACAATTATACATATCCGCAAAGGGATAAAACCGGGATGGGTTTTAGGTGGCGTACTTATATTATCTCTTGAGTGTACAGCATAGGCGTGCAGGCAGACAGTTTCACTCTCAGTGGTTAAGGTGATTTGAACCTCTTTAGTCCCCGCGGATAATAAGCATGCAGGGGTAAGTCGATAGGCTTCCTAGCGACTTGATCTGTCAAATGTCAGTGTTTGGCCTGTAATTGAGTCCCCATTGATCTCCTCCAGAATTAGCGGAATGTCGAGGCCTCTAGTAGATTTATACGATTCTGCTAAAATTTGGGCGGTCATGGATTGTGTTTTCTACAGGCCCGTGGTGCTCTTATCAAAGCATTCGATCTGTTCTGCCGATATATCTATCGGGTATCTGATCGGGCAAACATGGAGCGCGAGTACAAAAGAGTCCAGACAGATTATTTTCATGATATCTACCCGAAATGTCACTCCTGTGCCTCGCGAGGAGTAAAAATCGCCTACGTCAAAAAAAGGTACATACCTCAAAGCGTAACTGTCCAACCGGTGGTTTTGCAAAAGGTATACCCAAGTAACTCTCGACATCACGACCCGGTAAAGCTGTTTTCTCAATCTTTCCTCGAACTCGTCCGCAACTCGTGTTCCTGACACCTGTCGTACTCTCACAAAGTGCAATTAAAATTACAAGAAAAAAGCATTGCCACAAGGCATAATTATTCATAGGTGTTACAGCCATTGTCGTTCACCTCTCCCGAAGCGACACCTTCCAGAGGCCTACTATAACTAAGTGAGATGGGCAGTGTACTGTCTACCTATCTTCCACGATCGGGCCTCACGCCGGTATTGTCTGTGGCTGAGCATAGTGAATCTATAAGCCTTGTCTTGACTGATGAAACAAGGCAGATATTACGTCAAATTTCCTCTGCTCCAATACCTATCGAACCGCGTGCTGTGTAAGCATCACATTAAAGGCCCGATGTTTCCCGCGAGCACTCCGCCAACAGTAATATTCATGGCGCCTCTGTTCGGCAGAAATTAAAACACTGGCCTCTAGCTGAGACAAAATTCTAAAATAATGTCACAGACAAATATTATGAACGTCGGCACCCTCGTTTTTGCCACATCCCATCATGCCTGCACACCAGTCACCATGACGATTACCAAGCGCTATTTATTAAGAAGCTTGCCCGTAGTGGCCTCCAGACGGGAGTTTTCCTGGCAGAAAATGCAGAGGGCTCTGGCGTCACTGGGCACAAGGAACTCAAAGTCAAGTGATCGAAATACCTTCGTGTCTTCGGCTCCTTGGCCTGATGTAATCATCCGCATTGGTTATGTGTTAAGGCCTTACGCAGTTCACTCAGCGGGAATAGTTATAAGAGCTAGTCTGGTTTGACGATTACCCTATCATCATGGTTCAACTGGCCAGCGCCCAATATAACTTACGAGCTGGCACATGTGTGTTTAACGGCTTACTCGAATGATAGTTCTAGCCGCTACCTAGATCTAACGCACTGCTAACGTTGCAGACATCCCGTTTCGCGCCGCACACAACGCACATCTGTCTGCATAAACACACGAGCTTGAGGCACAGTAAGCGATACTTATTGGTTTGCCGACGGTATCATAAAGAGTCCCTGCTGTCCAACTCTCGGCTGGCTGTCTTTAACGGTACCTTGATGAACCATACGTTCACAGCTCGCGGGGGCGCGCTAGGTAAAATAATTACTAGATCCAAGTAAATCGTTTTCTTTCAACATTTTTTTCTGATCGATTACGCGACCCGAGGCTGTTGATGGTGTTGTTGCCATGTGCCATAATCAATTTAATCGGCTACTTTCGTGAAACAGTAATACTAAGTCTGTTACATTGTATACTAAAATAGACATCCATTGATTTTCCACGTCCAGTCGGTGCAGTTCAGAGACCGAAGAAAAAGGTGGACATCGGAAGATGTCATTGTTCATTGAGTGTGGCGATTGTCATTTTTTTAATTCCACAACTCCCACTTCAGATCTCTCTCTTTCGTTACATGTCATTTGAAATACTTATCATTAAGACAATGTGATTTATGGTTATCTATTGTCAGCTAGTGTTACTTGAACGATTTCCTATCCGGGCATAATTCATGACGTGGCCACATGCTTAAATGCTAATCGCCTAATCAATTTGTATTCTGTCGACACAAGTACATGTCATCAAACGGCTATTCCGCTTGTTTACGACATTATATATATATGTTAGCTTACAATACAAACTACAGAGCACTATTACTGATCAGGAGTATACATTTTGGCCATGCATGTATGTTGGTACCATTCTTTATTGGTCAAAACATGTTTGACAGACCAAAATTCTATATATTACAGCTTTAGCCAAATAACGCATTGAAAGCATGGAAGTTTATATTCTTTTGTCTGGTAACGTTATGGGATAGCATTCCAGTTTTGGAGTTGTTCTTTTAAATGGAAGATGGTGTATGCAATGTTGAAATAATTATACCAAGATACGTGCCTGTCTTACTTTATCTATCAGTTTGTCTATATCTACACATACAGCTAGGGCAGAGTCTCAGGTCTATATACATGTACATGGAAATTATCCCACCATTTTGGGTGTTTCATAAAAATCGAATTTATTCTACAATGATAAATCAATTTGCCAAAGAGGGTTTTTTTTTTGTTTTACTGTAGCTGTCATCATGCATTTGCCAAAGTTCCTTCCTGTTGATCTCCGCCACAGGCCTTCCTGTTCGGATCAGAGAAAGGTCAGCTGCGGAAGCAACGGGAGGATTAGATCCATACAGTTCTCTTGGACAACTCTGTCTACAAGCAACCTTGGACTTAATGACTGCTATAGCACAATGGTAAAAGGTATTGTCTTCGTTTAAGTGAATTGAAATTACCATGTCTTTGCATGTTTCACAAGTAAATGTCAAAGAGGCAAACGTTGGTGTTATTATACCTATAGTAATGTGTAAACATATTTAATTGATGAAGCCTATTATATTTCTACGATGGATACGTAATTATAAAATGTTAGAAGTTGAAGTTGCCAATAAATCGCTGGAAGATTACTTTCTATTCAGATAAAATATACTAATGTTCGTTATGGATTTGTTTGTATATGTTTGTGAAAGTCCTTACTAGATTATAACCAGAGTCATTGTTCTGAGCGCCTACAAACGTCAGCATTACAATTAAATCAACATGTATGATATTAAATTTATTAGCAAGAGAAGTGTTCAAATCAGAATTTAGGCCGTCAACTGTAAAACAATATTCAAAGTCAAATTCCCAAAGATCAGTCTTATTAAATATATATAGCCCTGTACTGGGGTGAGAGTTTCCCGGACTTACCACAGTTTTCGCCCACGACAGTGCCCAATTTTTAGCTGGAGATGGATACCATTAAGTAGAAATGGTCAAGTTTCGATTAATGACAGAAGGGCTTAGGCGTGTAATACTGGATGTGTCAAATCCAATATGAAGCCCACAACACTTTATGTTGAAACACTGAAAGGTCCATATTTGTATGGAAAAGTATACTCTCAGTTACGCTTTTATTCCAACTGTGCAGCGATCATATTTAAACTACTCTATGTTTAGAGCGTCCCTTGTCCTGAGCATACATGGATTCAACTTCGTCAAGTTTGGCATTAATAAATGGTTGTGCGTTTGTATGTCATGTTTGATATAACGGACGTGTATTTTTAAGGAGGCAGACTTTAAAATGTTTCATTCAACTGCATAAAGAAAAGCATCTATAAGCCGCCTGATAACAGATGTGTCGAACTTTGCTTCGAAGTTTGAAGGCCTCTCAGAGCCTCGCCATGTATGTATTACATATTTCCCAAGCCTTTGTGCCAAAGGTTTTGCCATTAGATCTAGCTTCTTATGGTCAATTTATATATTTGTATATTGTTGTGTTACGTCCCAGCGCATAATTTTCAGGGTTACGAAAACTGATCACAATAGTTAAGAGACTGTTATGTCTGGGTCGATCCGGAACGGCAATTTTTGTTGATGTCTGGTATACGAATATCGTCTAGGTTACTTACCAAAGATCCTTTGTAAGGTTTACATGACCATAACGGATCACTGATTGTCTCACCAGCAGCCGTGAAAAGAAATTATGTTAGTTGAGTGAAATAGACAATTTTAGGACGCGACCAAATTAATGCGTCTCACACACTTGTTTATTTATATGGTATGAAATGGAAATTCGGTTTTCAATGTCAGTCTTCAACTTGCCTTGATGATCGTCGTTAGAAGAGCTGCTTCTTCTATTTCTAGGCTGCTGGTGTTTGCTGTCATAAGCAGATAAAGTGTATATCTACCGCAACAGCAGGGAAAGGTGGACCTTTTGAGGTTGCAATGGATGGAAATTGTTTTCCATTTCCTGCATGTGATTGATAAATAGGGTTTCACTAACATGGCTGTAGCCTAGCGACATCTGCCTGGAGCAATGAACAGATCATTAGGAGAAAATGCCTGGAATTAATCAACTCCTCAACTGTAACTATTTAAACTTAATTAGATTGTTAGAACTGATTCCTAAACTCAAATTTAAAAAGGTACATAATAAAGATGAACAAAACTGGTCTCATAACACATGTAACGTAGACACCATTAATTCAGAGAGGCTTTGACACATGAAACATCAAATGGACATACTGACAGAACTGTCGCTCATGATGGCTTATATTTTGGGCCATCTTGTTTGTCATGTAATAAACTGCAACATTAATAAGTGGCAGACGCATGTATTACACTGCTTTAAGGTATATCTTTGGAGATACGTGAATTTGAAACTTCATCTTATCGTGAAGGTAATGGGCTTTTTGTGATACGAGTGTATCTTGCTGTTATTTACCAGTAAAAGGTTAGACTAAATGAGTATATGATGAAATCGAATGTACTGGTGGATAGTACTTGTGCCGTATCTGAATAACAGGAAAAATGGTGATATTGGAGAAATAAGGAACCAAAGCTTATCTTCTAAGGATTCTGAAATTCTTAAGATTTCTGCCTTCGGTACATTGCTATTCAAGTAGAGATAATTCACAAGATAATTCACAATTCATAAGTCAACGTGACAGAGAACCGTTGTGGTTTTTGCACAGATACAAGTGCATGCACGATGTACCATTTGGAGAGAATGTAGTTACAGCAAAGGTGATATATATCTTTCAGAACGTTTGCAATGTACACGGTGTTTAATGACATCACTAATATAAGAGCAAAAGCAGTAAACAAACGGCTAGCTTAATTCCTAGACAGAGATAAACCTTACACAATAAGACACTTAGATAGCTTCAACACATATAACAGAATAAACCAATCTGAGTAATCCAGTCCATTGACTTGACACAAAGCGACCTCCAGGGCAATATTAGTTCCTGTGGAAGCTCAGAAACGCTGTCTCTTAAAAATAGCGGACGAAACGCTCAC
Organism: Acanthopleura granulata; assembly: GCA_016165875.1. Taxonomy (NCBI): domain Eukaryota; kingdom Metazoa; phylum Mollusca; class Polyplacophora; order Chitonida; family Chitonidae; genus Acanthopleura; species Acanthopleura granulata. The sequence goes on from JABBOT010000004.1 coordinate 20,847,325, forward strand.
TCACAAAAATCTGATCGTACAGAAAAAATGGAGCTAGCAAAATGACAGCGTCGAAGGGCATGTAGACTTAATAACTCCAGTAATGAAATCCCCAGCATATATGTCTTCACCATGGACTGGTGAGTAAGACGGGGAACTGCCGTGAACTCGCCAATCCTTTATACTCTAATTTAACGAACATTATGGACTATGCTAGTGTAAGCATGTTTACAAACACAGGTATTTCTTATTCACTTATTCACAAAGACGCGAAAGCTCATAAACCCGAGAACTTGGAGAAAACACGACAAAACAACATCTGCTGGCTATGGCGTATACACCTCCCATTGTCAAATGGTGACTACTTTTAGCATAACAATGAAAAGTTACTATGTATTAAAGTTGGTATCGTACTCCTATCGGAAAATATCTGTACCCTTTCGACAAATGGTTGCCCGTAATTTTACATAACGGTTAATAAAGAGAATTTCAAGCAATTCAATGGGCAACGAGGCATCTCATGAATGCTAACACCTGTTTGTAGTGGAACTAAAGAAGTCTTGTTGTCCTAGACGATAATATAGCGGTGATCGGTTTTGGGCTACGCAGGCGTCGAAACTGACATTCATATGACAGCCGTCAACCAAAAGGGGCATACCAGGTTAATAATAGCAAGACCAGTTTCCAAAAACGACAAATCACACAAGCCACAACAGAACTAAGACAGTATATAAAATATATAAAATTTTATGGCGGATGAATCTCAGTCACACTTGATTGCAACTGTTCATATATACAACGTGGCGATCATAGTCAACACGATGAATATACGGCCACTAGCCCCGGGTTAAACGGAATCATACACGATTATAAAGCAGAGATACTGAACACCCAGTTAGTATTTACCTTACGACGAGCTTATTGTAAAATTTAAGAAGCGTAGAGTGAAGGTGTTTGATGGGGTATCCTTGACACACTAGTTTTTGCAGTAGCGACTTGACGAGATATGCAAACGCTATATTCAGGGTCATACAGTATGTTTTTTATCCAAACAGGGATAATTCACAGGATCAAGTCGAAATTCTCCCTCTTGTCGTAAACACTGAAACAATAATGAATGGAATTGTAGCGATTAATAGTATTTTATAGAGTAGAGAAATATCAAATGGAGATGTCCTCATAGGTATGTACATTTGAGCCCCTAATTCTCTTCAGTGAGACGCTATGCTTTTTAGGAATCCGGTAAACTCGTGGTAAATCGATGACACACACTTTCAGATAAACTCCTTTTGGTAAGTGGGCCTTGCAGCTTTTAAATGGTACGTTCAGAGTGTAAGTCATGACACAAAACGTTGAAGTATCGGCCGTTGTTATAGCCGTATGAGCAGGTACCTTTCGCACGGTAAAGTAGTTTAGGACCTTTGTTTGCTGGAAGAGCATTAGTATTAGTATGGTGGATTGGGTAAAGGACATTCATCTTCACGAGCTCAAGCCAAAAGTCAAGCACGACAGGTTATACCAGGCCTCCAAGCGTGAAAAGGAAGCTAGTTAATCTCCAACTATGAAAGTGACACGTCGGAAACACCAGAATGTGAGCCAAAGATGGACCCACATATACAAACACATCTGTTTTAAACTGGACATTGGCAAACGAAGCTATAGTCGGCCCTATCATGATACTCAAACACAGTTTTCAAACTTAAACCATAATCTTGTCGGCCGTAGAGTTTTGCCGACCCAATTTACACGATACAGCATCGTAACAATTTCTCGTGAATCAAATGAAAAAAGTTCCCAAGAGAACCTCATATTTGCAAGTCTTGTATTACGAAAGCAAGAGATATACGTTGACCAAGTTGGTTATCGGTGTCTTTGATGTCGACGACATATTCACATCCATGTACAGGTAGAATTTATTTATTTCGTTTACGTTTTTACTCCATACTCCATAATTTTCACTTATACGATGGCGCTCAGGTATATAAGTGGTGTAAACCTGGGTGCCCGAAGTAAACCAGTCTTTCTCGCTAGGCAGTTGAGAAATCTCCTGACCTATTAATGCAGCGAAGGAAGCGGGAAAGACCTAAATACGAACACGCGACCTCATGGTCTCTGTCCAACCATCATACTGTTGTCACTGCTCTAGTTTTACTCTCCTATGATGCAGTCTTGAGAGCATGCATAAACCAGGGTTCTGCTGATGAACTGAGTATTCCTGAGATCTGGTCACTTTACATTGTTTACATCCAAGAGTTTATTAGAGTTTATAACAAGACATATTCTGAAATAATTCTTGGCCAATGGCGTGCAATAAATTGCAATTATCATCACTTCATTTTGTTTTATCTGCTTAAGCGGTTGGGATATAAGTTACAATAGGATTTGAACAATCACATGAATTACTAGAGTAAAACCTTAGCCGAGGTAAAGTGACAAGCGGTCGGATTTCACCAGGTACATCTGATCATTTATTAACTATCAGACCGTCGCCGCCGTTCTGGTTTTACTCTCCATGACATTTTCCTTTATACTGATAATTCCAGCTCGCCCCTTTCTATCTACTTTAAGTGTTAAACGATCGTGCCATACACAAGGAAAGTACCAGTACATATGTACTTGTAGCGTTGATCATTACGAAACAAAAGTTTACAATTAATTCACAGTGGTGGAGATGCAATCTTTGGACCACATATAGCATTTCCGAACACATCGCGTGATTCTCTGCAACCACTCTAGGCGCCCTTAGTGTAATAAAATCTCGTAAATGTAACATTTATTACACTACGGGTAGTACTTAATACCGTAATGTAACATTATATTGTGAGTAGCAAGTGCTGCTCATAATTTAACATTAAAGCAATGGGTAGTAGTATAATAATTATAACATCAAGGGTAAGAATTAAAAGAGTTCTCTCTGTCCATTATGTAACACGTTTTACAAGTATGTAGGACCTGACAAATGCATTTTTCTGCGGATTGCACCGAGGTGCCCATGATGTAACACACTGGCATTCAGATGTGATATCCACGATAATATATGACGATGGTTTTGCGATCTCTTTACCTTTTCAGTGCCAGCTAGTGAAGACTGAAAGCACTTTAATTTTGGCTACCAGTTTGGATGTGAGCAAAGAGAAAAGCTTCAGCAATCCACAAATACAGTCTAGTTTGTGTGTAGGGGGAAACTCTCAAGAAACTATGTACTGACCTTCGAAAGATACTTTACAAATCCCCTGTAAAGACGCCACCGATTGGGGAGGGGGTGGGGGGCAATGAATGTGAGCACGAGACCTCAGGAGTTTGTGGTCTACACAACACCCAACACTTAAGATCATTGAACCAGTCAACCTCTAAGGTAACCTCATGCCAATCTAACAGCGAATTCTACCTTGTTCAGATGTTACTGAGCAGTAGTTTATTTACACCAGTATATTAGTTTGGAAGTTAAGAAATTTTATTACATAATGGGCACGAAATGGGTATTCATTACCAAGAGCGTACTGTAGTAGAATGACTACACAACGGATAACACTTACAACCCATAATATAATAATGTTCGCAGTTGACATCCAGACTGTACTAATTATTACATTAAGAGATTTAATTACACTACGGCGTCTACGAATCACCATCACCCAAATGCACATGTGCATCCTCAAACTAACCAGGATGACCAGGAAATTTTCAACTGACAAACGGACAGATATGTTTAATACATGAGGTAGAAATATTTAATACAGTTAAAGAGCTTGGAATTCACATCAGTTTCACAATATGCAGACTGGCTCTGGGCGTCGTCTTTGTAAGAGGTGCATTAAACCGTCAATACATCTCAACTCTTGCGCACGTATACATGTATTTCTGAAACAGAGTAAAGTCAGAAAAATTAAAGATGCGGATCAATGATCGTTTAAGCATTGGGGTGTGGGAGGAGAACCTGGCGTCAAAATCGACTTTCGTATACCAGTCGTCAACCAAACTGGGCGTTCCGGGTCAATAATCGCAAGACCAGTTTCCAAAAGGGCAAGGAACACAGCAACTAAGAAAGCATATAGAAGCAGTTTTCAGTGATGATGAAAAGACAATGACTATTCTAGGCAGATGAATAAAATCGGTATCCAAATCGTGTACAACTGTATTATATATGAAGTGAAATGAAATATGTATCTCAGTTGCGCTTTGATTGCAACTGTTCATATATCCAATATGGCGATCACACTCAACAGGATGAACGCACAGCTTCTATTCCCGGCTTAAGTTGGGATATCTCGGCAAGTACCTTTTGAACTTTGCGGTCATTCAGGCTGTTTGGCTGCTGAAAGGCCACTGGTATTAATGTCGTGGATTGTGTAAACAACTTTTTCTTCACAAGCTTATGCCAAGTGTCAAGAACTGAAGTATCTACCTTCTGCCACCTTGGCCATTTTCTTACAAGGCTTTTAAGAGCGCAAAGGACAATTTTTTGCTAGCTGTCTATATCTCGGGCCCCGAACAAGTACATTGCGAAGATCACCATTATTTACAATTATTTACAAGTTAGTAAATTTGAAGTTTGTGAGTTGAAATATTTCGTCCAAGCATTGGGGATCAACCAAATTTTTAGTTGTTCTGACTGGTTGATAAAATTGAAAACTGGATATGTCTTGACATAGACATATCGGAGGGGCTGGAACAGAAATTGCTGAAGTAGATGTGACTTCTGAAACACTTTACTTAATATTTTAAGAGGAAGTGCATACAAGATTGCAAAGAGCGGGCATAGTGTTGGCTGTTTTACCCAATCTACCAAATAGTTAACCATTACGTTCGTGTGAAATGACATGTTGTCAAAACTTACTCCTGATTGTGTTGACTTCGTTGTTCGCATTTAAACATTTGGGTTATGTTGTAATCGCGTGGTTGACTTGATATTACATCGCGAATACCCATTAACATTGTCATTTAGGCCAAAAGAAAGTACTCAGCCAAGAGCCAGCATCCAAAATATTTCCGATCACGGACTTATCAGAAAAATAATAATAATATCAGAAAAAGTATCCTTTGGAAAAGGATAAACCATGGCTAATTTGAATACTGAAGCGGTCTCATATTTGTCTATTATCAGCTGTATTTTAGTGAATGTTTTTTTCTAAGGCCATTAACACTTAGATGTAATATTTGGGTGGCCTTTCCAACATACTGTTGACCACACATTTGCATGAAACCAAATAAATACAATCTGATTATGTGCAACTAAGATTAAAGTAAGATTGAACAAAACATGATTTACTAGTCAGAGATAAACTAAAAAAAATGAGTGATTTGAGTGATTGAAGAGTAGACATATACGAAAGTTCTTGTGTCCATACTTTGAAATAATATATTGTGTACCTTGGCATTTGTGCGTTAAACGGTCAGTGAATTTGCTTTTTGCAGGGTTTGGTTTGAATTCCCTGTTTGAAATATATCTGGCACTTGAATGGAAACTGGCATTTGTGCTATCGGACTGGTTAGTGACTCACCCTGTAACTCAACACCACACTTATGAACGTTAGTCTTATCATTAATTCCAGCCTTAATAATAGAGACCCAACCTCGGCGTTTAATTCACCAGTATCCAGGCGTACACAGGTTATGAACCTAGGTGTCGAACAGGGATTTTCCAGTGTCTTATGAGGAGCGAAAGGTTTTGCTGAGCACCAGTTCTCATTGTGTTTCCTCAATGGTAATAATTTCCAGGTGCCTGTGGATGGTGTCAGTATGGTAAACGTTAGGGCATTCAGGTAGATTGGCCCTTGGCGGAATAATAACTTCGTTAATGAAGACCGGTACTATGAAAGCATGCTGCTGTATGACTCTCACACATGGTATTGCTTATTATCCACACCTAAGATATATCAGAGAGTGGCAGTACGCTCCGCAATCCATTATCTCTCGGCAAAACTAGTGAGGGTTATTAGGCTAAGCTTACCTGACGTCAATCTTACCATCTATGCCACTGTTAGATAAGCTAAAGGCTGTTTCTATTAATTACAATGTGAAGCTTATTCATAACGCTGTGTAAACATACTATAGGCGTTTTATAATGCCTGCACGTTCATGCATCTCACATTTGACGGTAAAGTCATCTCCTACGTACACGCCAAATGCCAGACACAACATCAATCGACCTCATATGTTTTAACCCAGGTTAAATTAAGACTACACATGTTTATATAACACCAAGTTATTGACAGGGTATCTCAAAATGACTCCTTGGCCGAGGGAGGCAAGGTGTTAGTGCAACGTAATGACCCTGACGTCTCTAACCAATGTGATCGCCGTGAGTTCGAGCCCAGCTGATGCTGGCTTCATCTTCGGCCTTAGGTGCGAATGGTCGTGTGTTTCCTTCGTTCTCTGCTCGATTTCCTCCCGCCATCATTTTGGCTGCCTTCGGATAAGTGAAATAGTGTTGAATACGGCGTAAAACACCAAATTAAAATGCCGATTTACACGTACCTTAAATTTGTCCCCCCGCTGCCAGATCGTCGAAATGCATATACATGCAGGAATGACCAATTACCGATTAAACCCATGTCACTCAAGAGTAAGCGATAACCCAGACGAATCTGGAGACATGCTTAGCTTGCAATAAGTTTTGATTAACTGACTATTTGACGACGTATCACTTTAACCAGTAGGCACAGGCTCCTCGGCCAGTGCGTTTTGTGTCATGATTCCTGTGGGAGTATAGTCGGCGGTCGGTGTATACATAATGAGGATAGGTCAGTGTGGGTAAAATGTTCACATTGCAATTGATGAATTAGCATAAAACGAAAGGAGCTGAGGCGATATGGCGAAGTTTTGGCCCATGGATGAAACGGGGTGTGTCAGACTGTACGTTGACTTTCAGAAGATGCGCAACTGAAACAGGGTCTTCAGACAAAAGAGTGGTTTCGGCAACATGTCACACCATATCTTGATGACGTTACACCATATTTTTCTTACGTGTATGCACTGTAGACAAAAGTATTTTTGTAATTAACATAAAAAGTAAAGTAAGTTATATGCATATGATTAAAATTTATTACAAAGCAAGAAACAGAAAAACAAAAACAAAAAAGGGGCAGGTCACTTCAAGGCTCGAGTAGCTGGATGGGGACATCTCGTACCGCGCCTCGCGGGTCGACACAAATCATGAGGACAATGCAAATTGGCCGCCGTGAGACGCGGGACGAGATGCCCTCATCCGCCTTCCATACTCGAAGTCACAACCTCGCTTTCCAAACAAAAGCACAACATGGGCATGAGCGCTTTTTTTTTGGTTTTTTATATATGTTTATTCATCCATTTACACACGCTACAAAATAATTGTACTCTATTACATGTTAAAACAGGTTATCACAGAAAGGTTGCTATAACAGAGTGTCCTGCATTTATGTACACCTTGAATCATATCAAGCAAGGTGGAAATCACTGGGAAATGAAATTGCCAAAGTAACCGAAACAATTTTTACAGTGCCGGTTATCTTTACGAACGGATTATGTGTTAGATATCTGTGACAAGGTATGCCCTCTTGTCCATCAAGGTGCTCGTATGGGCCGCGACATCATAGTTTTAAACACAGGAATCACGTCAGCATGTTGATACATGTGGCCATTCGGACATTTAAATACAGCCAGCCCGGCGAAGGAAACGACCGTACTGACAAAGTACCTATTAACACTGTTTAGCCGTCAGCTAATTCATAACAAGGAAACTTTTTCAAATTTAAGGATTTCAGATTTCAGGACAGATGCTGTAGTACAGCGAAACAGGTCTTCTAACATTTGCGCTACCTAGGCATGAATTTCCGTAAGACATTCACAGATTTAAAAATGTGAAACAGATCTTCTGTGTGTCCACAGCACAATTCACACAGTTCTGGATCTACCAGTTCACTCTTAAACAGTTTGTCTTTAATGATTGTAACATTGTGCAAGACCTTAAAGTCTAATTCCACTGCGTTTGCTTTCTTGCACGGCAGGTAAACATACTTAAATGAGGAACCATAATGAAGTTATAACAAACAGATACGCGAGAGGGAGTCATGCTTGGCTTTAACAGTAAATAAAAGTCACGTGATCTTGGTGCAAATATTGCCATTTCTTTCTTTTCCTTATTTACACAGACTCTAACTACCACCACTTCTATCCACTCGATCTAATTACATCAAGTAGCACCTCAATTTGAACATAGTCAGCATTGGCAAAAAAAACAAAAAAAAAAACAGAAAAAATCTCTGCAATTCCCCCCTTGGGCATAACACCACCTCATACAGGTAATTTTTTACACATAAAATTCCTGAGTTCAAAGAATAAGGTTTTCCCATCTACAGCAAAGCAGAGACTAAAAAAGACCGGTTGACAAACGACATTATTTTTCTGTATCTAGAATAAGATTAACTGACTTTAACAAATCTCTCCAAGATGACATAACCTCCGTGTAAAAGGGAGACAGATGGTCGACAAGACTTATTAGTACTAGCACAAATGTGTAAAATTAACACAAAAAAAAAACAGGTCACACAGTTATTTTTGTTATTGCCCTAATTTGATTATGGTGTATGACTAACAAGGAATAAAATATGATTATTACATCACTCACATTGTCCTGTTATATTAAAACAGTGCGAACTTGTTACAGTCGATTCCCAAGGCTAACATATGTATCCCGTTGCCTCACTGAGACAGAATTTCGCAGACATAAGTCGGAACTCCCTACCTTGTCACAGTATATTTGACCTCACCTATTCCCCAACTCAATATGGCGATTGCAAAGCTACCATGCAACTGGTGGTAAAACAGTAAGTTTTCAACCATACTCGGATTTCCTGGCTTATAATTGAAAGACCAATTTCCAAACAACATTCAACTTAAACAACCAATTTTCCAAGCAAATTAATTAAATCGATATCCAAATGGTGTACCATGCTAGCTCACAAGTTGTCATTGATGAAAATTTGTGTTTAGTCGCTCCTTGATTGCATGCCAAGGTTGCGAATTTTGATATGAAATGTGGCAAAACAGAGATACAAACCATAGTAGCGACGACAGTGTAATAGTTGGCAAAAGGTCACGCTTATCCGGTGAAACAAGGCCTCTATTAGATAAAGATATAATAGGCGATACCTCCATTAATAATACACATACAGTCTTCAAGTATACTACATTGATCAAACGTCATACGGGCTATCACGTGATGTACATGGTTCCCAACTCCAACACCAGGGGCCCCTCTGCGAATAACTGTCTGAATAACTATCTACTCTGTATCTTCATTTATACTACACATACAGGCTTCAATTTTAGTCTAGTAAACAAATTTCATATGGGATTTCACCTGATGTACATAGTTCCCAATTCCAACACCATACAGGCTTCAGATTTAATCTAGTAAATGAAACTTTATACGGGCTATCACGTGATGTATATAGTTCACAATTCCAACACCAGGAGGCGCCTGTGTGAATAACTGTGTACTCTCCCTTAATCTCCCTTAATACTAAACATACAGGATTCAAATTTAGCCTTTTAAACAAACTTCGTATGAGCTATCACCTAATGTACAGAGTTCCCAATTCCAACACCAGAGGGCGCCTGTGCGAATAACTGTCTGAATAACAGTCTACTCTGTATCTCCCTTAATACTAAACTTAGAGGCTTAAAATTTAGAACATTAATAAAAGTTTATACGGGCTATACCGAGATGTACATACTTCCCAATTCCCACACCAGGGGGCGCTTCTGTGAATAACTGTGAGCACCTGTCTATTCTGTAATTTCATTTATGCTACACATAGAACCTTCAAATTTAGTCTAGTAAACAAACTTGATACAGGCTATCACCTAATTTACACACTTCCCAATTTCAACACCAGAGGGCGCCTGTGCGAATAACTGTTTGAATAACTGTCTACTCTGTATCTCCATAAAATACTAAACACACAGGCTGCAAATTTAGTCTCTTAAACAAACTTCGTACGAGCTATCACCTGATGTACATAGTTCCCAATTTCAACACAAGGGGCGCATGTGAGAATAACTGTCTAAATAACTGTCTACTCTGTAGCTCCTTTAATACTACACATACACGCTTCAAATATAATCTAGTAAACACTCTTTGGGCTATCACCTGATGTACATAGTTCCTAATTCCAACACAATGGGCGCCTGTGCGAATAACTGTCTGAATAACTGTTTACTCTGAATCTCCACTAGTACTACACATACAGGCTTCAAATTTAGTCTAGTAAACAAAAATCATACGGGCTATGACGTGATATACTTAGCTCCCAACTCCAACACCATGGGGCCTCTGTGCGAACTGTCTACTCTGTATCTCCCTTAATGCTAAACATACAGGCTTCAGATTTAGTCTAGTAAACAACCTTCATACGGGCTATTACCTGGTGTACATAGTTCCCAGTTTCAACATCATGCAGACTTCAAATTTTAGTCTAGTGAACAAACTTCATATGGGCTATTACCTGGTGTACATAGTTCCCAGTTTTAACATCATGCAGACTTCAAATTTTATTCTAGTGAACAAACTTCATATGGGCTATTACCTGGTGTACATAGTTCCCAGTTTTAACATCATGCAGACTTCAAATTTTAGTCTAGTGAACAAACTTCATATGGGCTATTACCTGGTGTACATAGTTCCCAGTTTTAACATCATGCAGACTTCAAATTTTAGTCTAGTGAACAAACTTCATATGGGCTATTACCTGGTGTACATAGTTCCCAGTTTTAACATCATGCAGACTTCAAATTTTATTCTAGTGAACAAACTACACATGGGCTATTACCTGCTGTACATAGTTCCCAGTTTCAACATCATGCAGACTTCAAATTTTAGTTTAGTCAACAAACTTCATATGGGCTATCACGTGATGTATACAAGTCACAATTCCAACACCAGGAAGCGTCTCTGCGAATAACTGTCTGAATAACTGTCTACTCTGTATCTCCATTCATACAACACATAAAAGCTTCAAATTTAGTCTATTAAAAACCTTCATATGTGATGTAAAAAGTTCCCAAATCCCACACCAAACTCGTCTGAGTGGCCGTCATGCACGTCCAGAAAGCTCACTGGACTATGTAACCGTAACTATTACCCTTGGGTAATTGATGTCAGATATACATTATATTCATTATCTGTTCTATCAAACTACGTGTGTAATGCAAATTTCTGACAACATTGAGTAATTAGTTAAATATGAATCTTAACTATTATCTGGGACATATGTCAAGAAAATGTAAAAAACATTCTTTGATTGTCATTGGCAGACTTGATTGTGTCTCCCTAACTAGGAAACTTTTATGCCGGTAAGTTTATTTGCTACGGTGCGGGCAGCATTAGTGCACTCTGACTTTTACGTCCACTAATCCTCAGTTGTGGAAACTTGAAACTATGTGCATAAAAATATGTAGATGTTCCACATAAAGAGAAAGCAACATTAAGCATTATTTAATTTTATTTCTTGCAACTACACTTTACGAGTGACTTGTTGATAAAATAATGCGTGTTAGGACAGTCTTATAAAATCTGCAACTCATCATATGGTATGGAATTAAAACTGAGGAACAGTCGTAGTACGAGCGGTGGTATAACGTTGCAGTCACCTTCCTGTTTTTCTCGAAGTGATCTATTGAATAACTATCGTGCCAAACTCGACAAAGAAGGCGAGTGAGAAAATGACATGGGAATGGTCACTGAAATCTCCAAGTGCAGGCAAATATATGTCAATTACATCGTGCCTGACACGTGGCTGCGAATGTCTCTCAGCTGATAGGAATCAGATAAGATACACGAAATTTTTCCTCTCTAAATTCCATTTAATTTGTATACCTTGAAAAAGATCTGCAATGATTTGGCGAGAATTGGACCACCTAAGGTATGGTATTAGAGGGAAATATATGTATTTTTTCTGCACATTTTTTTTAAATTAAAGCATTTTATATCGCAATACTGAACATTCAGTATTTTACAGATTTTTAGATTCATTTCATTAATTAAGCTACTTTGACCAAATCACTTTTTTTTCCAACACAATCTAAACATATGAAGATAAATCAGAACAAAAGGCTGAAATTCTCTGCCATGCAAAGATCTACAACGTGCTGGACGATAGACAACTCACCGCTAAAGTGATTATTTGTTTGCTGTACGAGATGAGCGTAGCTCACTAAAACTTTCCTCGAGCGGTCCATTTTCTTGATAAAAAGTTGCAGGTCTTTTGTAACTGTGTTTAGAAGACGTGCACACAGTAAGTTAATTAGTCACAAACGTCACGAGAGTAACATGGGAGTTCAAAACTGGACTTTTTAATCTGATAAAATTTAGCTAAACGTGGACCATTGAAGTCCTTCAGCCTTACACGTAGTAGTCGTATCGGTATATTCACCTTAACAATTGTTTTCTTAGGTGGTGTCACGTTTAGACTGAGTTCCTTAGGTTATCGCTCTCTTGTTTTCATATGTACTGACCAGCCTTCTGTAGACACTTACGATTTCGTTTGTGTTAAATTTTCTCACGTTTCATTTGCTTTTATTTTGTTCTATGTCTTGATAAATTGCTCCAATCGATCATATCACTTTTACCCAAATTATATAATTTGATTACGTTTTCTTTCTTCACAGAATAGACCACAGTATTCATCTACACGTATCTGAAAGTCTTGCAAAGCTTCAGCTGAAAGGCAGGCGGGTTAGATTGATTGAGTGATAAACATGGTTGAGCAGCACAACATCTCTGAAACCTTTCACTGACGTGTTCGCTGTGAGTTCGGGCAAGGCTCAGGCGACAAATATGGTTGACAGTTTAGTTCAATTTTTGCTACCATGAAAAACAGGATAGCACGGTATTTTGCTTGTAAAATGCCCTTCTGGTAACGACAACAGCAACACTTAATTCCTCTGCATGCAGTTATTATATCCACTCTGCGCCTGCATGTGGTTGGCGGGAAGTCAGGTTTAGGTTGAAATTTTTGCATTGTAACTGTTGACGTTTGCATTGTCCTGTTGGAGACTCATCAAAACTGAGCACAAAACAAGTATGCATATCATCTAGAAGACAATTACGTGCCAGTCTTAAGCATACTTTTCATGTTGTTTTTTTTTTTTGAATACATTTTACATGTCAGTAAAGTAATGGACATGCCGAAGCAAGACACTCCACAACACGCTGTTAGTGACCATATTCCACACACACATAGTTACAGTGTTGCTCCGATATTTGCGATGAATGTAGAAACTTAGCGATAGGACATGCTTGAAGGCCATAAACATTATTTGATATCGCTGTTGTTTACATTGTTCTGTGAGATTTAAAATGTCCAGCAAACGTCCTTAAGATTTATATGGATATTGTTATTTTTGAAGAAATGTGACCAAAACAAAAATGGAAAGCCATACTTAAAATTGGCATGAAAGTCTCTGTGGAACTATTTATTTATTTATTTCATTACGTTTTTATTTTATTATTTGTTTATTTTTTTGCCTAGGAGTTCTTTTAAGTATTTCTTCTTTCAATATCTATACCCAATTCTGGGCCTGGACAGGAAATAGAGCGAAAATACCCTTATTCACGCAATTGATGGAAATGTAGACCTGTCAGACTAGCACCGCACTGGTTTCTGCAAAACGCATGGAGAGAAAGTTGTAAATCGATAAGTCATTTCATGTCCACCTTTGGTCTTTTGACTTAACAAAAGCACTTGTTGTTAAGGGTCTGTGAGCGGAAATAATCCATATATATATCATTCAAGTTGTATTTAATATATTAACGAAACTGGCGTCTGAGAGAGGAAAGTGATATATACAAGTGTATCCTATAGATATGGCATTCATTTACAGCAGGTATGTGCTGGTCTGAAAAGGCGAAGAAACCTTCAATAAACAAGTAATGCCAATCATGTTGTATCACCCAAATGTCATCTTGCAATATGTTATTTCTCGATGAAATAGCTTTTCAGTCGATTTCCTTTCTGACGTTTTAAACCATGCTTAAACCATAGTCTGTTATTTCGTCATGCTTCCTGAATGTAATATCATAATGGGAAAGATAACGAGGAAGGTAAATCTTTCTACTATGGGAGTCGCCCGCAGCGCCAGGAGTTGTACATTTCAAGAAAACAGTGTGATTTTGGCCTTCTTTGGCTCACAGCTGATGTCACCCGAGTAAACTGACTATTTTATTAGGCCCGTTTTACACCTTATTGCCTGTTAGATTGCCGGCATGTGACTTAAAACTCCAGCCTACATACACCATGCACAATCAGGACAAAGCTTTGCAATTGGAGGCGCGTGTCTCTCAATGACGACAAACCATGAGGTTTGGCTTCAAAACCCGGCATTGTGGATCTGTGGATTTTTCTCGCTCTAGCTGGACGTTAACTTTTAGTTAGGTGTATGACAATAACCCATTCATGTCCCTGTCGCCATTCGCACTGTTTAGATTTCCTTGAAGTCCACACGAACCTTTCAGTCGCATACCTAAGGCGTTCCAACGATCGTCAGATTGTGCCAGATTGATAAATTTTTCTAGCTGAGTTGCTGGTTGTTGTGCATAGTCCGTATGACTGATAAAACGAGGTACCAGTTTATTACTATTTTAGTCACTCAGTCATTTAATCATTCACGAGTCATAAACTTTAAAAAAAATATTGGACACTGTGGTGGCAAATTACCAGATTAGACTCCTGTGATCTCAGGTGACGGTAGTTTGTGCATTTGAGTGTGCAGTTTACACGCATGCATATATTCGAAATGTAGAAGGTCTGCAATTAGAGAGCGTACTCTTGCAAAAAACATGCCATATATGCAGAACTGTGACCGCATCAGACCATAGTGTAAATTTCAATATTATAAATATCAATAACCAGCTTTATTCTTAACTTCATAAGAAATAAAACAAAGTATTTTTCTGGAGATTTTTTACCTTAAGTGATTATTTATTGATATAGTGGCTGCTTTGCTATTGATGAACGCACGGATGGGTTATTAAGGTCTGGCCTATTAGAAGTGACGGGTGGGTTCTTTGGCAACATGGACTCTGCCACAAGAGACGCGGTATATTACTCACATGAAAAACTGAGAAAAAGTACCTCGTAAAACTTTAATATACATACAAACACAAACACACACCTCAATACGAACACACGCACACATGCATGCGGATGAGGCTCTTGATTTCAGTCATGGGTTACTGGGTTAACGAATGATGGATTATTGGTTCAATGAATGATGCTTTACTGGTCTAGTGAATGATTTGTTATTGGGTTAGTCAATGATGTGTTATTGGTTTAGTGACTGATTTGTTATTGGTTAGTTGTTATTAGTGAACACCCCGCTGAAATGAAATTATAGTGAGAAAAAGACCATTAAAACTGTATCTGAAAATACCTCTCTGATTTTCTGAGACTTTTCTTTCCATCGAATTAAATGCAGTCAAATATCTTGTTTGCATGGTGGGTTTTATGGAACATATTCATCATGTGCATCAACGGTGACGTCACAAGACTGAACCGTTTTCGCCCGAACACTGAAGTTAAGCAACGTCGAGCCCAGTTAGTACTTGGGTGGGTGACCGCCTGGGAACTGCGGGTGCTGTAGGTGCTTGCTGAAGGCAAATGACGGGCATTCTAGCAGTTTTTAGGAAGGCAGTAGAGAAATATTAACCACATTTGGCAGATAGGCAGTTTGACGTTCGTCACACCCTGTGCAGGAATGTCCTTTTTGCAAGTAATTTCGTTATTAGTGTGCAGCGAGACAGAAAATGTTGCAGATATATTGTTACGCCTTAACTCTCAAAGAACAATAAAACAAACCTGGAGTGAGAGTGATGATGACGTCATAGTACAATCATGTTTTATTTGTTGCCTGTGTAATGGTAATTTATGCTTTCTTCTGTTTTGTGATAGCTTCAAGAGGATCTGTAAAAGGTGTCAAGTAAACGTAACTCTTAAAGCTCAACTGTGAAGATTCCCCCCCTCCCAAAAAAAATTATTGGAGTAAATACGTGTTAATATCTCTAATAAGGAATTATGGCTACCAAGTGGTAGTCCGCTTAAAGTGTTATCAATATAACATGTATGAATTCTGCAGGCGCAGTAATAATGTTAATATTGAATAAACAGCCATTCAGATTCACTTATTGTTTCTTGTGATGTAACACACAAGACTGAAATATGTACGTGTTGTAACATTGGAGATACAGAGTAGAAAGTTATTCAAACAGCTACATATATAGACACCCGCTTTTTTGACATATGGGTGTGACGATGAGGCTCATAAGAAATTTGAATAATATAAGAAATTTAAAGAATATAGATGTAGGAAGACTGGATGTAAAGAGTAGACAGTTATTCAGACAGTTATTCGCATAGACACCCTCTGGTGTTAGAATTGAGAACTATGTACATCACGTCATAGCCCGTATGAGGTTTGATTAATGTACTAAATTTGAAGCCTGTATGTGTAGTATAAATGAAGATTCAGAGTAGATAGTTATTCAGTCAGTTATTCACAGAGGCGCCCCGTAGTGTTAAAATTGGGGACTATGTACATCGGGTGATAGCCAGTTTAATAGTTTGCTTACTAGACTAAATTTGAAGCCTGTATGTTTAGTATTTATGGAGATACAGAGTAGACAGTTATTCAGAAAGTTATTCGCAGAGGCGCCCTCTGGTGTTGGAGTTGGGAATTCTGTACAGCAAGTAATACCCCGTATGAAACTTGCTTACTAGATTAAATTTGAAGCCCATAATTGTAGTATTAAGGGAGATACATAGTAGACAGTTATTCGCAGAGGCGCCCACTTGTGTTGGAATTGCGAACTATGTATATCAGGTGATTGCCCATTTGAAGCCTGTAAATGTAGTATTAAGGGAGATACAGAGCAGACAGTAATTCGGACAGTTATTCGCACAGACGCCCTCTGGTGTTGGAATTAGGAATTATGTGTCTGAAGTGTGCGTGTGTAGTATTAATGGAGATATCGCTTATCATATCTTTATCTGAATAATGGCTGATCCCCTTGAATCAGGGGAACTGCGAACTGCTGTCCAAAGTATTATACGTCAAGAGGACTAAGGTATGAGTACGCTCCATTGAGAACTCTTGTCAATCTTTTGTCATTCTCATAAGGCTGTCTTAATCGTTTTCATAACTGAACCTCATCATACTTATTTATATAAGTATTAAATTGGAATGTTCATTTAACAGCTGGCTAATATATATGCTGAATGCTACAGACCAAAATGAATCTGCGGCTGTCCAAGCGAAGAACTTAAAAGACAAAGGTAGTAACATTTGAGTGTAGAAGAAATAATGCTTCTCCATTTACAGTTAGGAATTGCTCTATGACATTTTAAATATTCCGGAATCTTCGTCAGTTATTGCAGGGTTACTTTCTATGAAACAAAATTTACTAACAGCAAATACAGGCTTTGCATTCTGTATTGGAAAATGAAAGAAATTAAGATCTACTATGATGGAGTATTATGGAATTATTTGACCAAACTGTTGTGTCCGTCTTATTACATGGATGTGGTGTGTTGTGGCTGGGTGTCACGAACCCAGTGTAAAATATTGTATTATACTTTTTTCACTTTTTTCTGCGCTAACCGGGTCGGTGTACGACATACATTTGTCTCTCTGTGTGTTCTGGAATTCAGTCGCGTGTTCTCGAGGCTTCTGTGTTTATCAGTTTCGTGCCATTGTGCATGAAGCGTACATTCTGAAAAGATGTATCCATATTGTAAACATGTTTACGGACAGACCATCCACATTTTTCTTTATGTCAGGCTATAAATGTATGCGACGAAGTTGTTAAGCTCGCAGTCATTTACTTACGCCCACTTTGACAGCAGTCGTTTTGCTTGTGTCCACTTTGACAGCAGTCGTTTTGCTTGAGTCCACTCGAGTCATATTTGCTCTTGTCTACTAAGAAGGATTTTTGTGGGGTTTTGGAGATATTCGTTTACACGCCTTTCAACAATTTTGTCATTTTGTGCTCCATTTTTCGGTATGTAGCACTTTGTGAGCTTGTGTTTCGCCATGTGCTATTTGGTGTGCGACATTCTTTTGGAGCTTGTATCGCTCATTGTCTCATTTACGCACATTTCATCACAATTTACACTGAAAGTGACTTTGTGTATATTTCCTAGGAATGAAACATACATCGCCAGCTCAGCATTACGAACGCTATTGGCAACCCGTCTGCCCAGGAAACTTGCACCTTGCCAGGGAGTTGGATATCTACCATCGTTGGTGTACCGGGCCCTCTGCTGTTCGTCACTACAGGACTTATCTTTCAGTTCGAGAATTTCGAAGAACTGTGGATTCTATATTCTATATTTACATTCAGCAGCCGGAATAGTCCATCCGGATTTGGAGCTCTAACATTCGTGAGAAATTATATATATTTTTGTAATTACCTGTATAGTTTTGTATATAATTGTTAGTTGTACTACTTGTTGACTTTGTTCAAGCATATGTATTGAACTTAGTCTAGCGTCTTCGTGTGTCTTTGTTTGATCTTGTGTAAGGCCTATCGCTCGCTAGAACGAGCCTTTTGTTTATCATTTTCCTCTCCCATAGCGGTACTCTTACAATGGGTTACATCGTTAAGGATGAATATATTACTGAGTTCGAGAAAATCTACTCAGACAGAGAGATACACGCCTCAGTTAATTACCGAATTCTGTATCGAGTACTATACTGCAAAATGTAAATAAATATTCCTATGTAAATAATGTAAAACGACTGCTGTCAAATGTAAATAAAACAAATAAAAATTTTCTCAGATAAAGTTGGGGCTAGTCAAACATTTTCCATTAGCAAATGGCTAATGCAATGCTTTAAACACCCAAAAAACGTCAATTTATAACAACACTTGCAGGCGATCGGCGTCGGAACCGGCATTCGTATACCAACCGTTAACCACAATGGGCGTTCCGGGTGAATAATGGTAAGACCAGTTTCATAAACAATAAATAAGACAAACCACTAAAGAACTCAGAAAGTATATGAAATAAATTAAAAAACTCAGACGGAATCATGAAAAGGGATACTCCCCCATGCACGGGCTGAGTTACTACCAAATCAAGGATAAATTCGAGTACGAATAATGCCTTTATGTGTTACCTGATCAACTCTCACATTCTTTACTTCGCTTTCGAACGTCAAGTCATTCACCTCCCGTGGAATTAAGCTGGTAGATGGTTAAATGCACACTTGCATCCACGAAGTTGTAGTAAGTGCAAATGCAGCATAGGTGACGAAAGGCAGCCGACTGCGCGTGTTAAATAGTTTCTCTGTTAACAAAATCGTTAAGGTTGTGAGAAAACTGAGACAATACATTAATCAAGCCCTATCTAGTTTTAAACATTAGTTATCTGGTCTTGTTAAATTGTGTTTTCCTTCCTTCTAGCCAACTTATATATCCTACCTGCATTTATCTCAATGGCCTATCAAGGGCCTGGGAATATTACACTGTACAAAGTGATCGGTATTTAATAGTTTACTCAAGAACATTTCGCTTGAAGCTCAGAAATACAAGATACCTGGTAAATCTCACAACGCAGCCAGCAAGTGTTTCAGAAATTCTATGGACTAGCTTTTTTTGTCAGTGGGTTCGGCACTTGGAAGTACGCTGTGAATGCGCCTCCACTGCTATTGTCAGTGTGCTGCTATTCATTTCACACTTTGTTCTTTACATAACTGACCTTTTATTCGCATCTGCTAAATTTAGCATTTTTTGGGAGATAATTGTGCGTTGTCTGGATTATTTCTATCCATCTTGGTGTTTTCGAAACAAAAAAAAAAAGTTTCCAGGGGTCCAATAAACATAACTCCTATCTTCACCTGCGAAATCATCGCTCCACACCTCTACACCCCAAGGCCAGTGTGGATGATTAACAATAATATATATAGTATTCCTAAAAATAATGCAAAGAAACATATGAGATATAGAAGTTGAACAGCTATATTTTGGTTTATATAGATCGCACACTTTTTCCACAGCTATTCAACTTCCGCCCAGTGCAGTGAGATTGTGCAAACATTAATGGCCACATATCCCCATTTGCACAAGACTGAAGATTGGTCGATGAAGGCGATAGCTGTGTGGTAATATACTTGCATTTTTTTACTGTTATAAACAAGAGTTACATCACAGGCTGTACTGTGTGTCCCAATGACAAATTTGACATGAAGAGGTGACAATAGTAGAAATCTGCAAATAGTTGCATTTTTTATTCTTTACAACATGACTGGTATAACACATCCAACCACATATGCCGTGAATATTCAGTTGGTTACTGCTGACATGTAGTGTTGTACAGCAAAAAGGAGAACTACATGAACATACCATTAACACATTGCCTGTAGATGACTAATATCATTTAGTTCTTTGGTGGTTTTGTGGTCGTTTTTGGAAACTAGTCTTGTGATTCTGGAAGTAAATCAACGGCGGAAATTGTGACTTCATTTAAAGAAGGTATGCACAAATCTTTGAAGAGTTTGTCAAACATTAGAACGGGCGGAGAAAAGCTATCGAAACATAATAGTCAACAGATTGGTTTTTCTTGTAGAAAAAATTAAAACTTAACGAGCGAAAGCTCTGGTGAAAGTGACGTTGATTCGCTCGATAGGGAAGTAGATGTGGGCTAATTGGCAATGGGTAACAGAACAGATGGGTGTAAATTAACACCATTTACTAGCCTTGAGAATGGGAATGTTTGGTTCAATCGGTTTTCTGATGTTACCAAAATGAATAAGTGGACGGACACTGATAAATTAAAGGAATTGCTTCCTTGTTTACACGGTATGGCTGGTGAATGTTTTTACGGTAGACTTTCACGGGATATAAGAACCAATTTCAAGCGTTTTGTTCGTGAACTAGAGCATAAGTTTCTTAGAGCTAGAGCTTTTGGTGTAGCATGTAGCAACCGAATCGCTCCACAAGATATGAGGACCTTAAGATTTCAAGATGGTCTCCATGACGACTCGGCACGTTTTTATGTTGAGTACACAAAAACTCTGAGTTATTGACGAACCAATGGACAAAGTTGGATATTTCCTTGTGGTTAATCTTCATTCTATCAGCACCGACTCAGGAAAACCTATCCCAGCAAAAAAATTCAGAAAATTAAAACCAGTGGTGAAAGTTCATTCAAAACCATCCCGTTTCAAAAGCCAAGATATACAGCGGGACAAAGTAAAAGCAGGAGTAGGCAGATGGGTGATAATTGTGAAAGGTAATAAAATGAAAACTAGAACACAGATTTTGAAAACTCCATCCGATAAGAACCAGAATTACACTAGACTGAATTTTCAGAATAAGTGAGAAGGGAGATTCCTACTTACGATGATGAATATATAAATGGGTATTAAGTGATGCTGAATCGAAACCGACATTCGTATACCCGTCCCTCAACCAAAATGAGCGTTCAGTGTCAATAATCGCAACACCAGTGTCCAAAAAACGACAATAACACAAACCACCAAAGAACTAAGAAAGTATGTAAAATATAAAAATTACATTCCTGAAAGAGGAGTCCACAGTTTTCAATGATGACCATAACGCAGTGATTGTTCTAGACGCAAAAATTAAATCCTGTGCCGGTTTGATATTTATATGGTGTCGATAATGAAAATATGTATCTCATTTGCGCTTTCATCGCAGCTGTTCATTTGTCCAACGTGGCGACCATACTCAATACCGATAAACCCCGGGTTAAGTGGAGTTAGACAATTGTATCAGACAGGCAGAATGTCTATTCAGGAAAATAAAATTTCACGCGCTAACGGGAGATCTTTGAAACACATCGGTAAGGATCTTTGTCAGTTATGCCTTGACACCTTATGTACCGAAGCATAAGTAACCATTGCTGACATTAAAGATGGCATTTTACTAGGGATTGATATTTTGGAGAGAACGCCTGAATTTAAGCCTGATATTTGTTAAACGAGGGACGACTTGTATTGTATAAGTATACCTCTAGACAAGTTTCCGTTCCAAAAGTAAAACAGGTAGCACTGACAGATGATATCACCGTTTCCGGTATGTGTGAAACCATCGTGGATGTCTCTGAAAACAGAACGAGTTGCTGTTAAGAACATATTACAAGGAAGCCTGTCTTTTGTTGAAAAGCATTCCTTTGTTCTGGCCATTGTTGCTGTTAAACGCTCTGACGTTTCTGGTTCTAAATGCCACATTTTGAATATTTTTAAAGATTCACAAAATGTTCGAAGTGGAACCTGTTTATGTTTAGCAGAACCCATAATGTAGATATGTTGGTAGAAAGTGAACATACTGCAGAATGTAATAATTTTGGCTCAGTAAAGAGACCACACTTATCCAAAAGCAATAAATTCACTTTAAGAAAGATTCAGATCAACCAAGATACAGTAAAATCAAAGAAAACTCTGCCGGGATATCTTGAGGAACTTTTCACTGATACTACCCAGAGGCTTAGTTTTGATAACTATAATTTAACTATAACTATAATATAACACCTTATACGGAAGGTAGTGCATGTGTACATGTAGTAATACATATCCATGTTAGTGGAATTCAGGCTGAAGTTATGAATGAACGGGATGTAATGGGAAGGAATGGTCTGTCGCAGTAAAAGCTGGGCTTACCTGACCTTGAGTTTATCATGCGACATTATGGAGTGTGATGTCACGCGTGGCAGGGAAATCCAGGAGTCGGTTGTCTGATTGACTGTTAGGATATATGCATACTCACACTCATACACAATGGGCATTCACAGAAAAAATAAAGAAATTTACTATTTATACATCAGTGAAATTCCAGAACTTCCTTCACTAATAAGTGTTATTTTCACTGCAGTGAAATGTCACATTTTGATATTTCAGACCCAAACGTCATGACATCAAAGAAGAAACGCATTATTTTATGAAGTTCCAATCCGGTATCAACGGAATGACCTCATAATGCAAATTTACTCAACTCGACATCTCACACCACGTAAGAAGACACAACGTCATATAACACGTCACGCTCTAGGCATATCTGAGCTTACGGCTGGAAAAATGCCGAAAACTATTTAAAGTGCACAAAACCATAATACTGAGAGGGTATAAATAATGAACAGAATATTTCACATTGAAGGCTGAATACCATAAATATTGTTCTCGTGAGAGGTGGAAATGAGGCTTACCAATATTTATGGTATTCAACCTTCACTGCGCAATATCCTCTATATCCATAGAGACAAAGATTGTGCTCAGATAGAAAATTCTCTTTCAGAAGAAATAGTTGGCCCTGATTTGGAATTATGCCAGTCACAGTAGTTGTCTGATCTTAGAAACAAAGGACGAACCGCCGTATTATTGGTGTTCTGAACATCACGCAATTTCTGAGGCTAGCATTAGTGAGACAGCGTTGACGAAGCGTAGCATGATGACAAGCAGACATACAGCTGTCGGGTGGCTGTCAGGCATTTGATACATCGCCTATCTTGTGAGTGTGGTGGCGTTGTAGGCGTTTTGCCCGTCGCTGGACTGGCGTACTTTTGTATCTCGTTTTGTATCTCGTTTTCCTATTCCGAGTCTTCCGCGTTGTCTGAAGCTGGTAATGGTTGAGATGGAGATCGAGGTGGCGGTGAAGGTGGTGTGTCGTTCGCTTCCCAAGCTCTAGCTCTCTGAGCCCTCCAATCCCGGCGTGTAATCATCTTTTGTGTACCGTACATTAACCAGTCTTCAGCGTCTTCAAACTCCCCGCCGTCGTTCACTAGCAGGTGCTCTGGTAATCAGAATGACCGTGGTAATCGCATGGCATTAGCTGGTTGAGGTCAATCAGGACAAACAGCACGGTTGTGGTTTGCAAATACAAGTCGCCTCGCAACAAGTTGACTTGTTGGTTTGTTATACTAATCATGATAGGTGACACTGCAACTTGTTCGTCGCCTGGCGAGTAGCTCTGTTCTTTCCATATGTGGCTATGTGTGAACATCCACGGCAGTATCGTCGAACTTGTACAACGTTCAATCCAGCCGTCGCTTCCACTGAAGTCGAGATGTGAATGTTTGACGTGAAGCTATTTATATGAATCAAGGGGATTATGATATTTTTAGAAAATGCCGAGCGCGTTCAGAAACGAAAGCAGGCGGGGAGCACGGTGATTGGTTTGTACTGCGGGCGAACGCGTTTTTCGACATGCAGCGATCAGTTCTGCGGCCAGCTGCCGCAGCGTAAACATCAGCTTGAACTACGTATAACACTAATGAAAACATAAAGACACATACGTAGGCTTTCATGATGCATGTTAAATTTAAAGACATTTTTATAGATACCAAAGTACGCGTAGAGTTTTCTGGATGATATCGGCTTGGTTTTAGCAAAACACAGCGTATGTTTAGTGCTGTCTATTTCGCCTATTTCATGTTAACTACGTAGAAAGGTTGCATCATGGGTTGCAACAATGTTGGCAAGTTCAAAAGCATTCCGCCTACCTCGTTCAAAACAATGTGATTATCTGAAGACCACCTCTGTTCGCCTAGCCTGCTGAGTACATCCCACACTACTACATGAGTTGGGGGTTGTGTTGTATGCCAACGTTTGTGATAGACAGGAAGAGAGGGGACGGCTTGCAGTTCGCCTAGCCTTCTGAGTACATCCTGTACTAATATATTAGCTAGAAACTGGGGGCTTTCTATGTTTTTCTTGTCGAGGGAGGAGGAGGTCTGGTCTACCTATTCCTGCATTGCTTTTACTATGCTGAAAGCAATAGCCTGTATCTAAGAAGGCCAAGATTGTCCGACCTGGCAAGAAGCATACGCTGAGGATTTACAACACAGACTTGACCAAGGCGCGTCGTCGAGTATAGGATTACATTCTTCCAGTATTTCGACCATCTCCTCCAGAAGCTTATCACCATTCCCGCGGATAGCAGGACATACCTGAAAAGGCCTTTGAAGGGCAAGCTCGCCGAATGACGACCGCCCCTTCCGGCTAACGAGGGGGCACCAGCGGAACAACCGTTCTGTCTGAGTGATTATATTTTCCACAGTTTTTTTTATCTACCAAAATCCACAAACCGACGAGCGCTGGTGGTACATGAATATCATGCGGTGGGTCCAATACACGCAACAGGGAAAGTATTATCCCACGAAGTCTGGCATAAGCATTCGAGCTGACGCCTGTCGTCGTGCACGAGAAGTGCTTGGCAAAATGCATGAAGAGCAAGGCCTTACCAGGATTCGTGAAGGACAAGAGATCCCCCAGCCGGCCAGCACATCAATCACAAGAACAAAAACAGCAGCTGCAAAACCAGCAGCAGCAGTAGCAAAACCAGCCAGTCTACCGCTGCTACGGTGATTCAAGGTTCGACCACCCTACCTCTCAGTACCCTGGACTACGCCGTTCTAGATAACCTCATGTCATCCAAAATGAAGGAATATATTGCTCCCTTGATTAGCGATGTCATGGAAGAAGAGTGTAAAGGTTGCCGTATTGAGCATTCCAGCCAAAGTCAGCATTTATGCCACGAGTCACACGGCATGGACAACGAAAGCTACATCGCGTCTAAATGAATTCCAGGTCGTAAGGTTTGTATGCACACGTGTAAGTCCGTTTCCGAATTTTTGTTCATGTCCAACTTTTAAGAGGTGGTTAGGTTTTTGACAGATACCGGGGTGAGGACAAACCTGATTTCTATCAGGCAGACTGAAAAATGAGGGCAGTACTGTTCCATAGTAGGGGAATATAGCAGATCAGAGAGCACAAATCCTTCATAACACAATTTAGGCTGCCAGGAAATTTGTTAGTTTAGGCGTTGTATTTTCCTGATTTTGTCTTCCATATTTGCTAGTGATGTTGTTACATTTCATTTTCATCATTGAAATTCACACCAAAAATGCAGGTGTGACAATGCTGGACCAGGACATGGACACTTTACTGAACTTAAATATCCTGTAAAATATTCCCCTAACGTTTTAAATTTCTCCACGCGGTGCCAGGAAGAGTGGTCAACACCGTGGGGGAAACATTGTTGAAACCACCCTGGGGACTGTCAATGACATGATGGCAGGCGCTCCTCTCAAGCAAGCCCTCAAATGGCGTGGTAAGGCAACCGGTCAAGAAAACTCGCCGACTACTCGGGCAAGGTCGGTCCGCTCACCCGAGGCCCATAAACCCATAAAGACCCACTTGACGGGAAGTCTGTTGTATAAGGGTACAGATGAAAATTCCAAGCGCTCGATATTGCGACTTTCGGAAGCGGATGAACTTGGCTGCAGGGACTTAGTCGTTCTGAAAGAACGTTGTCTGTTGAACAATGTCACTGTTCGACTGCGTCTTACCCACTCCTGATCTCTGCGCCGTAAATTGACGATGGCATTCCCAGTCCATTCCATTTTAAAGAAGTCTGGCGTGCGCTTGTGCTGATAATGGTCTCGCCGGGGTCACGCTCCGCTTCGTAAACCTCCCACAGCTCTGACTTGACCAGGGACTCCCAGTCGGGATCAGACCATGCAAAAAAGCAGAGTGGGTGTCCATTTCACAGTACTGCAAGTCAGCTCGGTCAAAGTACTTGGCGATGAAATCATAATAAAATTCCTGCATGGGGAGTCTGGCATACTGATAAATCATGCGATAAAATTCCTGCATGGGGAGTCTGGCATACTGATAAATCATGCGCCCGATCTGTAAATTACACCGGATGGTTTCCTTGCTGCAAGTCATCTCGCATGTGTCTTCTCGTCAATCTCTTCGACGTTACGGCACAAGTCTGTATTGAGCAATTTTCGAGTCTTTTGTGACTTGCACATTTTGACATTCACGTGGCGATCCTTGTTGGTTTCATAGCTTCACCGATTAACGCCTTGTTAGAATCTACCTCACCATGGCGCCGCGGCTGGGTCACGTGATCGGCAAAGGTACAGAAACAGGCTTGAGACGTGTATTGGTTGGCCTGATAACCAGGGTCAGTGCGAGTGCGTGGGCCAAATACCAGGTCAGCAGAGAAACGTTTGTCCAGAACATGCTGCCGATCAGCATCCCACGGGGCTGGCTCATCAGGTGATTGGGCTTGGCAAACACCCAATATCGTCCAGGGTTTTATCGTCCAGCGTTCTTAAACACTGGTCGACATTCAGCAAAGGTGGATAATAATTCTTGGAGGACGGGAATGTCACACTCCACAAAGCCATACAGTCGCTGTTCAACCACCACCTTTAATAGCTGGGCTTGATGACGCATTCCCACATTTCGACTACGCCATATTCCCAATGCTCGAAGCAGGCTCGATGTTCATTTGTCTCGTTTGGGAAGTCCTCAGAAGGAATACCTCGCTTTTGTGTTATAACGGTGATAGTATAGTTGAGATGACACCCGTGGAAATGCCAGTAACGCGTGAAATTGCAACGAGACAAACATACGTACATAAGGGTAGCAAAAAAAAAGTGACCACCTTTACATGTATGTATGTATTCAACATCATTGTCTAACATTTATACATGGAGGTCTATATTATAATGCTATGCCCGTCAAGTCTTTCGTACATAGATATAGTTGCCAGTCTCCGATACGTTTTTCCGTATCGTTCAGACGATGTTGGATGCTCCCCTCCGGCTTGGCTTAGGGCCAAACATACGAATGACTCATACCCACACACCTATATGGACTATTCTACACCATTTTTTTTACTCTCACTATGAACCAATACCCATTTCCCCCCAGAACTCCCTACATCCTTCTTAGGTACACCACAGGTGGTCTGGAGGTCAAGAATGGATCGCCCCAAGTTTGATGTCAGACGTCACATGACAAGCTCAGACACACACCCCTGCTATTCGCCCCGTTCGTTCCTGACACCAACTAGGACTTCACTACATGTACATGAACATATTTATTTATGTACGTGAACATATTTATTTATCCAGTTCATTCATAACTTCAACCTGAACTCCGTTACCATGTACTACTACATATGCAGTGGGTACTGTCTTTATGTGGACATGTAGTAGGAACAGATACAACACCGACCGTATCTCCAGTTTTTTAATTTTTATTTATTTTTTTTCTAAAACTTTCCACACCTTAACACCGACAGTTTTTCTTCCAGAACATTCACAACTGCTCCTCACTACATAAAAGGAAGGACCTCTTACTTATTATCTAATGAGTAGCTGCTCCTCAATCCCTACGAGAAAATCACAGGCCTGGTCGGGGCCTCGAATTATACTACTTACCTGATCCAGCAAACTTAAAGAAACTTTTAGATTGGCCTACCCCGAAAAATGTCTCTTGAAGTGAGACGTATTTTGGGTTTGGGTAGTTATTAAGGTAGATTTTTTAATGGTTTTTTCTGAAATCGTCCAGTTGACCAAGAAAAATTCAAATGGTCCAGTGAATGTGAAGAGGCCTTTGGTAACTTAAAAGAAACCATAACAGGTCCTGAAATCATGAGATATCCAAAGGATTTGTGTCATTTTGTGAGATTCAAGGTGGTAGAGTAGCTTATGCCAGAAATGATTATTCGGTCTGAACAATCCTGTGCGCATTTGATTTGACAACTGAGCACAGGCCATTTGAGACACACCGGAATGCCGATGCGTTGTCACGATATCACACTTTAGTTGATGAGTTTATGTCAGTATGGCCCATGTTTAAGCGAGCGGTCTACGGGTTCAACTATGCAACTAATTCCGCAACTAGGTTCCACTGAAATTGTAGGGAGAATCTTAAAATTAAGGACAGAATTTTGTTCATATAGTTTCGTCGTACAGAGGGTACCGGTAACAATGGCAACTTCTTATACCAGGTTGTAAGCAAGAGCACGTTTAAAAAAAGATGCACAATTCTGTTTTATCACGTCATCTTGGCCTCAAGAAAACCCCTGAGAAAATCGTACACAGATTTCATTGAGTTAGCTTTCAAGAAGATGCATATATTCAACGATGTGATATGTGTAGCGCAAATAAGGCTCCTCTTCATGCAAAGCTGGGAGACAAGAGAGTTGGCGCCTTTCTTGACAAACTGTACACAGATATTGTTGGTCCTTTTCCTGAAACAGAAAGGAGGAAATAAATACATTTTGTTGCTGATCGACAACTTCACCATGGGGAGTCTCGTAAAATACGCGCCATTTACTCGCCACAGACATCGCAACCAGTTGGCGTCACATGGTCAAGGTACAAATATCATCAGAGCATGTCGATATACGCGTGAAAATCCTTCGACAGTGTTGTGTACAGTGTTGTTATTACCGCGGTGGACACTGATTTCCTGGAAAAGACAGAAACTTCAAGTATCGCCTGTCACTCACTTCTTGGCGTCAGACTATATATCCGACACGAGTTGTCTGTGGTAAGTTGTCTGTGTCAGAAAGGATTTTTTTCGTTGGAAAGATAGTCATTTACATGTAAACACAGAGTAAAAGCAAATGTTCAGTATTTTGATTCACTGTCCGTTGTATTGATTTACTAACCTAGTTGTTGTTCCGCCTATCTTGACCACTGTTATGCTTTGACAACTAGCGTTGGTGAGCTACATTTTTTTCTATGTTGCTCTTAAGGGTGTGATTTTTTCAAGAAGATTCAAGGATACAACGTGTCTTAGTGTCTTTCCTTGGAAATCAAACATAGATCGGCCTGTAAGAATTTTTTTGGTGGTTAGCTCCAGATACTGTTACCAGTACTACCCAGGTCAAGGTCTCTCAGCATGCATCGGTTGATGTCCCAGAATTTGGAGGAAAACCTAGAAATATCTTCATCCGTTAGCAGCACGAGTTTTACATCTACGTTCTCACAGACAGATCCCAGGACGAAAAATATTCCAGTCATCTTAGCACAACCAGCAACATAATCTATGAATATGTTTTATTATTTATTTAACCAAACCAACAAACCCATATTGGAGAGATAAAGGCCATGGCTTTTTATTAGTTAGTGATTTCAAATTGGTAGACGGCCAACTATGCAGGGCACAGCAATAACTTTACGGCCTACTGATTTCAAAACACAAAGGATGTTGAAAGGCCAAACGCTTGACAAACTTGCCAGAATTAACGGCCAAATGTATAACAAATGACAACTTCAAAAACATACGACGTCAAATGCATATACGCGGTAAAACGCTCCATGCGACAGCCAGGTGAGCCTCACATCACCCTGTTTCAATATGGTGATGTGAAACTAATGCATGTGTAAATGATATGGCCTCACCCTGTGGAAACACAGATTTGAGCGAAACTTAAATTCAAGTAAAATACTGTGCGTATAACCCGCAAGAAATCCGCCACCAAGTGGGCCAATGAATATTGACACCGACTAAGTAGACATGACAGCATCTGTTAGCAGAAAAGACTCTAACGCTCCACTCAGTCTGTTAGCAAAAAGCGACGGGCCAGATGACAAAATGGGTCCCGTGAAAACGAAACTCGATTCCCTAGGCGGGATGTTCGTGCGCTGAATTATCCTATCTTTGCTCTGCGTGAGACATGATCGAGCAACCCTATTCGCCCTCTTACGGCCAGGTTCTATGGCTTCGTGGTTGTGGGCTTAATGCCACTATAAGGGAGGCAATATCTCTGACCAAATTACCTTTCAAGAGGGGATAAGAAGCTGTATGTACAACTGCCGGAAAGCAGATTTAATATCCACCTCAGCTAACCTGCACCGTTGACCCAATTTCTGCACCATAGTCACAGCGTCATCAAAAGACCCATAAGGAACAGAGCAGTGCTTGGGGTCAAGAGAATCATTGAGGGATTTACCTCTAGTGAATGAAAGATCATGGATTAACCTGAATTGCCCTTTTTCTTTTTTCCGAACAACGCCAAAGGAGACACGCGTAATGTGGACAAAGGTGGATCTATGTACAGACCAGTTATCCTGCCCAGGCCAACCACTTTTTCTAAATTCTTGACTAGAACAACCTGATTCAAACTAACCGATTTAAAATATTTAGCTTCCCGTGGCAGCCTTTCCCAAATCGGAAACCATTTAACAATTCTTTTGCAGCAACCTGTCAGGGTAATCATGTAATCGAGACTAACATACACACCGCAATGGGCGCCTATGCTAGTTTAAACAGACTTCCATTGTTTGGAACGAAAAGTATTCTCGCTCTGCCCATTAGAAGATATCTTACATACTGAAATGAGATGAGCTTCCCAACAATTCCTATATACGCTGTGGTACTTGCAATATGCCCTTTTACATTTTCCTTCATTGAATGCCACGCATATACCCGACACAGCACGCAAATGGTTTTAAGATACAGATTTTTGAGATAATGCAGCAGTAGAGCAGGTAGGCAACATATATACTAGCCCAAACTCTTCAATAATGGAAGCCCACGAATTGTTGAGCTTCCTAGCTTGTTTCGAACGAAACTGCTCATTACAAGAGCGGCAGCCTGTACTCCCATTTCTTAACCCAGCAGCCCTTATGGCTTGCACAAGTTCCTGCATTATGTGAGGAAAGTTAATCAAATAGATACTAGTGAAGATTAAATAGGCCTATGTCCATTCCTCCTCAGAGTTCACCTTAAGACTTGTAATCTTGTCCCACACGTCCATATGACATTATCTCTCAAAAATGTAGCAGATGATGCCATGTGGTCCAGAAATTACCTGTCCCCATTAATGATAGAATAGTGTCCAGAAATTGACTTCGCCAGATTTTTTCCCTTAACTGACCTGAGATATTAGCCCCCACTGAGTCAGTGATACGAACTAAACGGGAACCAACAGACATACTGGTAAAAGATGGCAACATTGACACACATCCATACCTGGTTGATGTCCAACTCCACACGTACTGAGAGCAGCTGAAGGAGGATCGGTTGTAGGAGGGATGATTAGAACGGCGGAAACAGGAAATTCCGAGAGATTCACACAAAGGGTCAGATCTCCGCGACCGCTTATTTGCACTCACGGCCTTTAGCACCGGAGCCATCTTGGCTCCGTCGTTTAAGCTAGCCTGTTGCCCTCAGCATCATGAAACGGCAAAATCTATGGCAAAATACAAAAGAAATCAAATCCAAGCAACCTTAAAACCATTCAACCAATTGCAGTCATCGAATAAAAGGAAGTTTCTACCAAGCAACGAATGCAAAACCAGATTTGATACTTGGAAAAAATTCAACACGTGTGCGCTCCGCGAAGGTCAGCCCACTATTACCAGCACACGGCTAACGGAAGATAATCACGAGCAAATTATTTTCCCTTACCAAGTACCCACCCCTGCCAATGTCTTCTCTTCTCTCTTCCGAGTACACATCCAACGCTACATTACAGAATCTTCCAACACCTATTCATCTAAAAAGTAACTTATCTTTCAGGGATAACCTGTATTATTAAAAATCCTAAAGGACTTCATTGTTACACAGGATTAGAAAGCTATGAAAAGTTTTATTTTTGTATTCAACACTCTAGGACCTGCATTTCACTGTTAATGTTGTATGTATGGGCCTATCACTGGGAATATATCTGCAGTGGACAGGTTTTTCTTAGTGCTTATTTAGTTGCTTATTTACGAAGTTTACTTCGTCGGTATTACAGTAGTTTTGAACTAAGCAGTCTCTAAGCAGCATCATATGTACCTGGATGAGATTTATGGCATCACAGTGGAGAGAGATTAAACTGTGGTCATCACAGGAGCTTGTGCGGTTCTACTCCCCAACTGAATTTAGAAAACAGTTTCCAATAACTAGGGTGACAATTGATGGAACGGAATGCCCAGTTAAAAAAACATCAATTCCAGTTTCGGAAACAGGCAAATATTTAGTTCCTACAAGAACCGAAATGATGTATAGGTTATAGCTGGGATTTCACCATGGGGTTTATATCCTTATTTACCTCCAACTTATGGAGGATGTACTAGTGGTAAACAAATAGTAGAGAGAACAAAATCACCTTATATGCGTAACGCTGGAGATTTAATCATGTCTGACAAGGGTTTTGATGTTATACATATTCGCACCATTTGATGTGGTAGTTAACCTTCCAACATTCTTCAGCAGAAAGAACCGCATGAACGTATAAAGAGGTCATTCGCGACAGTAAAACTTCTGACAAGAGGGTTCATATTGAACGGTTTATTGGTCCTGCTAAAACATATAAAATACTGACACATCCATTAAATGTATCAGAAACTATACTGTTACATTTGTTTGTTTCATGCTATGTAACTTTCACAGTGGCATTATAGCACAGTATAACAAAGGTCATTACATTTGTTTGTTTCATGCTATGTAACTTTCACAGTGGCATTATAGCACAGTATAACAAAGGTCATTATGTAGAACTGAAACTTTGGCTTTAAAGGTGAACAGCCCCAGTTGAACATTTAGCCCAAACTTGGCACAGTATGGTGGAGGTATCTGAAATAAAGAGCCGAAGTGATATTAGGGATAAAACTTGCTAGAGTGGTTAAAAATTATATTTCTTCATGACTTATAAGCTGAGTTTCGTGTACCTTGGTTTTCTTTACACACGTATCTCTTACGGCTGACAAAGGGACATTTCATCACTAACCAGGACTACTACCAAGAAAAGCTGCTAAAAAGCCACAAGATTTGATTTTAATGTTGCATAATTTCTCATACTCATTAATGGCAATAAATTCATATTTTTGTCCACAGTGAACAGAATCAGAGCTGAAAGGTTTTCGATTATTTAAGGAAACGGCTAAATGTATTTTGTTTGATTTGTCTGTTACTTTACAAATCCTTCCATAACTAGAAGATTTTTTTCGCTTACAGCGTTCTTCATATAATTTATTAGCATGTTGCCCACACGTTTGTTGTTCTATTTGCTGTGCTTCAGATAAAGTAATATTTTGAACTTTCATGTAATTAAGAAAATTGTCCAAATTGAACAAATTGCGTTGGCTTTGGGTAGGCTTTTGCAAATTCTTACCTTGTTCAGATTTCCGTAAATTAAATCCTTGGCCTCAACTGGAGATCCCTTCAACCTTTTACAATGACGAAAAGTCTGTAACTGCTAGGTTGAACTTTCTTGAGTCAAAATCTCTCAAGAAGAATGAAATGAAACAAGGGAAAGGATTGTTCATTGTACATGTTTACAAAGAGGACCTGGCCCTATAGCGCATTTGCATGGAGTTTCTAGCACAACGTCGTCTTAGCTGAGGACCACATTAACCTGGTAACGCACATTTTTCTTAATCTCTGCCCCACAGCTGGCCAAATTTTCTGATTTTCTTCTTCTGCACGGATAAAACAGAGAAATCTTTCTTCGTATGGTGAAGTTATCTTCTTCGATAACGATACTCCATATGGCATGAGATTGGTATGCACTTCAGTCAAAGTTGTCAATTGGAAATTATTAAAAATATTACATTCATCATTTATTGCAGTGGTAACAAATGTAAATGGTGATTGAGTTTCATGTAGTAATAGACAGTATTCAAATGCACATTTAATCCAATAATGATAACTTAAGCCGTCTGATGCAAGTCATATTAGAGAGGTAATACAGGTGAACACACTTACATTTTCCAATGTTTGTAACTAGACAAACTTCAGAAAAGTTCTAACTTAATAACAAAAAGTGCAATTCAAATGTTCAAACCTGAAAAGTTAACGTGAAAAGCTCAACAAATTGTGACAGTAACGATGAACTTTAGATGACAATTCATCTCAAACGAAAGTCTTGCTAAATTTTTACCCCTTGTAGACTTCTGAAAAAGGTGTTCAGGTTAAAGGGAAAGACTTCATAAAAATGAAGTTCTAGTGAGTGAACGACCATGAAAAACTATCAGAAGATAATTTTTTTTCACCAAAATAGACACAGTCAAATGTTTTACTTGTATGGTGGGGTTTATGGGCCATATTAATGATGGGGTTCACCAGTGACGTCTCGCCAACTTTTCTATGGCCCTAAAGCAGAAATTTAACGTATTAGCGTTTCCTTATACAAGCAAACACTGCAGGAGTACTCTTCACAAGACCTTTAATCACAGCTGATTATAAAGGTATACGAAAAGATGTATGACATTACTGGTAAAACAAATTATCGATATGGTTCATAAAACCCACTATACAGTCGGAACATTTTACTGTGTTTATTTTGGTGAAAAAGATCTAAAAACTTCATTGAAGATATTTTCCGATACAGTTTTTAATGGTCTTTTCACTCACCTTAAGTTCATTTTTACGAGGTCTTTCCCCTTAAGTAACATTTGTTGTACAGATCAAACCAGTGTGAGCGTATAAGGTGAGAAAATTACTGATGAAAGAACACGCTGTTAGAAGATAAAAATTGGGTAAACTACCGTAGGTATAAAAACCAGGGAAATTAATACTGAATAAAATTAACGAAAAATAACATTGCAAAACATACACAGATAGCCGTCGACAAAAATAATCAATAAAGATTAATACCTGAGCGACAAAAAAGATGTACATGTAAGCTGTTTTGTTGGAAGTGGTGAACATATAATTCACGTCATCTTGCTGGGTCTCGGAGTATTCAGGCCCAAAGTTGCGGTCATAAAATTCCAGTCTAACAAGAAAAATGACATGTCTGTAAGTAGAAACAGAAAGCAGTGACGATCGCTCACCGTATAATACACGCAATAATTACCCATAGCTAAAACATATAATTGCGAAACAGATATCAAAAAAGTACATTTCAGTTATGTGCGACAACAATAACAAAAATACTTGCTCACCGTTTCAATAGGTCAGTCTTCTTCCCAGACTGCTTTCGCTTTTCTTTTCTTTAATTCCCCTCTCAGTTCCGCCAACCCACGAGACCCGTAATTATGCGTTTGACCTGCCATGTATAGGTTTCACAGTTTAAATATAGCGCGAATCATTTGTCTCACAAAGTAATGCCTTCATGCAGCTGATGGAGATATTTGCAATTCTAGATCTGACAGCTAGTGCTTGTGTTGGTGTTATACTACATGAAGTTATATATGTCGCTATGGTTGTCCTGTAGATATCCATACCGGCCAGGGCACTTAGAGTGCTTATTTCAGTGTTATATTCCCACCTGACTTCTGGCGAAAACTATCGACCTCAGGTCCACCAAGTATACTTTTGCAGAAGTTGTAAGTCGCATGAAAGGGTGACAAATATTTTACATTTCACTTCTGCTCATTTTCAAGAATATATATATTCTTACCTATTCGTTTGCTTACACAAATTGGATCGGAAAACGTGCTCTACCTTTTGGTACTCTCCATGGTCATTTAACACGCCAACATCGTCTGTACGAAACTCGCGAGCAGACACTCCTTTTCTAGCATCATAGTACTTCCTGCTCATACGACTGACAGATCTCGCGCGCGTGCTGATGGCTCCTGTGGAGTGTGGTGTTGGCAGTGTAGTAATGCCTCTCTTGTCAAGAGCTGTGTCGACCGTGTAATATGACGGATGGAGACTCTACGGCGGTAGTATGAGAAGTCGCTCTGCATGAACCTGAACGCTCGGTGACGACAGTTTTAACAATCGGTTTCTGAATTCGAGCGGATTGAATAACCTCTTTCAAAATCCTGTTGAAATGCTCAACTTCACAATTTCCCCCTTGGTGACATAAAGACGAAGGTCTGTTTAATATCTCTCGAACAGAGGAAAGTTCCAGAATCATGTGAAATCAACTGAGAGCCATGATAGCTTACAATCTCAGCCGGATAACCCTCTCTATTAAAACCTTATTCAAAAGTTCTTTCATAGACACGGTGGTGATATCAGGAATGAAAGCCACTTTAGGCCACTTACTTCTGCCATCAATCAAAGAAATCATGAATCGCTCACGAGCAGGCGCAGAGTTGTCAGAACCGACACAATCAAGGTCAAGCTTATGCCATGTTTGCTCGGTAAAGGAGCAGGTTGCATTGGAGCAGCTCGTACAGATGCGAATTTGTCATTCAAGCTAGACAGTGCTTTACAGCCTCTTGAACTGACGTTTAGGTTTGAAGTTAATCTTGCAGTTCGGTTTGCCAAATGCACCTTAGTTTCCCCCGTTCGTTTATTGGTTCTGGCCGGTTATGGACTTTGCTTTGCAAGTTTTAAGTCATTTCCAACAATAACCGCAATAATACGAGTTGCATTGGTTTTTTCAATCAGATGATCACACTGCATTTCATCAAGATATTCACTGAAAGAACACGGAGCGGCCAAATCACATAACACAGCAATATACTTGGTAATATCATCACCTGGAAACTACGCGCGAGCACGGAATCGGTGTTACTCGTCTGGTATGTTGACAGTAGGCTTGAAATAACCCTCCAACGTTCTCGTAGCGTTAACGTGCAGGGCGTCATCGTTACTACCAATCTCCGGTAATGTGAAGTAAATTACTCGCTTCCGCGCAACAGTCGGCTGATCAGTCCCAGCAGCAAGTAAGTAGTTCTCAAAATGTCTCCTCCATTGAGATCATGGTTAGCAAAGCTGGCCTGGTGTGGGAAATAAATGGCGCTGGTGCAGGAATCTGTAAAGCCATCTCCGGAGACGCAATTGATAGTGTAACTGACGAATTGGTAGTCATACAGCATGAAAAACTGTCCCACAAGGTAATCGAGAAGCCACGTCGCCAATTCCTACCACTTTGTATAAGAATGACTCAACGCAGCAGTATATATTAGTTTGCAAAACCATGTATTGTTCCATAAACCGTCCAGCCTTGACCATGGCGTTTCCGCTACGTCATAGAATGACGTATACAGTGTCGTGTACACTGACGTCATACTATTTTGTAAACCCTGTATGTTCAGGGCACAGCAGCAATAATTACACTGTAGATCTCAGTTTAGTATCCCGACTACCCAAGTTTTAATATTTGGTAAGGTTATGGCAAAATAACCATTACTGTACAGTGCTACGAAGACATAATTATATATAATTAGGCCTACATATTACGTTTGAACTTGGAAGAAACTGATACCAACAACAGCTTTCTTAATGTCACTATCAAAAAGCATAAAATTTACTTTTATATCCCCTATATTATGAAAAACTTAAAAAATTGACGTTTTGCATGCCTATGACGTGGGAAAAAAATTGAGGCCTAGCATTTATATCCTCTTCAAAATATAACATTTTGTATGCCTTTGACGTTGGAAAAAAATTGATTTCTAGCATTTAGCACACAGTTTGATATAAGGTATTTATCTGAAAAAATCCCTGCTTGTCAGTAATATATTCCATTTTACTATAAGAATTGTTGCATTATCGGTTTAACTCCAAACAATGCTATGGATGATCCGATCAAATCCGAGTAAATTCATTCTCAAAAGGATGCATGATTTATGTGAGCAAGGGTTACGAGGTGATTGCTCTACTTGTGTCCATACTTCATAAACATGCACGAGGACCAGCATCTCAACGCTGGATAAAGACGAGATATGAGTATGTAAATCGTCTGGCAAATTCATACATACATACATAGCCTCGCCCGAAAGTTGTATAGTTGTATTCATTCACCAAAAAGATCTCGTTCACTGAGCGCAAAACCTTAGCTTTTATACACATGTTGACGATTAACCGAAGTCACATCGCCCATAGCTCTGTCCGTTACATACCATGAATAGTATTAGGCCCATCTCAACTTTTCCTTCACATTGTCAACATGCTTGTATATTCTACCGGAAGGAAACAAGACATTGCAGGAATCGGGAAATTGAAGGAAAGTAGAAAATGGCTCAAGTTTAGGGTGAGGATTGCATTTGTGAAGATCAGTTTCACTATGTTGTTAATGACAGTGCTGTTGATGAGTGGGTTTTTGGTGGGCTTTTGTTTACATCTAATTCTGCTTAATCATGGTGCTAAGATCGTTTAATTTTTTCATTGTTCAACCATTTTCAATAAAAGTTATGAAAACCAAACAGCAGTGGATCGTGCGATTTCTGGATTGTACCACCATTCTTTGCTACCATATCCCGTAAAGGCCTATGCGACTAGAAAGCAACCAAAAAATGTTGAAATAGTGGACAAGGGGTAGAGACTAGTCGCACAATTCATGTGATATCACCAGATCAATATCAGTCGCAGGCTGGTCGGTGGTCATTTTCAAAACATCTTATCTACGGTTCTAGTGTCATAAGAGGTCGCAGACATTTCGTACCACCAGTGGCACAGGGTCGCACCATCAGTTGGTCGTTTCACTATTTGGAACGCAACATAATCGGATCGCTCGAACGGTTCCAGATCGTCCCGATTAATCGTACAATCGATTGCAGATAACTACTACTACAGCTCTAGTGAGCTGAAGATTTTGTGAAGCTACTCACAACCTCGGCTTTTTCTGATGTCTAGGCTTTGTTTGTAGGTTTTAGGTAGTATATACGTGATGTGTCGCGGGTAACACATTTCTGAACCACTGGATTTAATTTTGAAAAGTCACTTCACTCTATCGTTTCTTGCACATGTTAAGCTTGTCTGTGAAGCTAACAAGACAAAGTTTCTAAATGCTACGCCATTAAGAGGTGCCGACAGAAATTACTTAGGGCAAAGATGTTCTGGATAAATCCACAAACTGCCAGAAACACTTAATATACATCAAATAAAAACAGTCAACTGTTAACGTATTCACACTGAAAACCACGCACCCCACTTTCATTCTTAATGTATCCACGTTAGACAAAAACTTAAATTGAGATCAGTTGACATGAGGACGGATTTTACCAGTTAAATGTGACCATATTGTCGTATCTTCTCTGGTTTTACTCCGATGATGTGACCTTTTACATTGGAATCGTGTATAAACCAGGATTATGATGGTGGCCTGGTCTCTTTACCATGTTTTCATGTTATTGCAATTTAAATGTGATGACAAAACAGTTTCGGGTGATTATAGATGAATGATGTCTACAATGTTGCAGTTAACATCACTGCATTGTTTTTTATCAAATACGGCAAGAATCACAGTTCGAATAATGCCCTAATATAGGTAACTCGAAAGAGGCCGGATTTCACCGGTTCTTTCGACCATTCTTGAACTATTATACTGACGCCAATCCTCTGGTTTAATATCTGTGCTGTAGTCTTTTATATTGTACTTTTACTTATTCACTACCACACTTTCATCCCACTGGATTCCGAAATCAAAGGGGTTATAGTTGATAGTGGTCTATGGATGCAATGATGGTCTATACTTTGTCCACATAATCTTGTATGCCGAGTAATTATGTATTCAAAGGGGTGTTACCATACTTAAGTCTATGATGTATCACTTAACTTATGAAAGAATACAGCGTTGAGATCAACAAGGGCAGTGCGGTTGCAAAGCGGCCTTATATAAAGCAAACCCATATGACATTTTTGCTGACAGTGACTTAGTAATTTTACCGTTTAATTTGTCGGGGGGGGGGGGTAATTTGACACACCATCATATTTGATGGTTACGAGCTTATAACCCGAGAGATTAAATCTCAATTTGTTCTTATCACAAAGAAAAAAGCGGGGTGACGAAGACATTTTATCCACTTAGTAGCACAGCTTATATATAATAAACAAGAACAATCCCAGCAACAACAAAGTGAAGTTTCTTTCGGAGATTAAAGCACACCACGTGCACCCCTGGTCGAAATACCGCGAGTGTAAAAGGCCCCAGAATTGAGAAAATCCAGAGTTCCTAGAGAACTCCTGAGGTGGACGATATCATTGGCCTAACCCAGGCTAGTGGCCGTATGTTCATCGTGTTGAGTATGATCGCCACTTCGGATATGTGAACAGTTGCAATCAAAGCGCCACAGAGATACATGTTTGATTATCGACACCATATGTACTAAAATGGGACAAGATTTGGAAACTTATTTTATTTATCCGCCTAGAACATTCATTTCGTCTGTTCGTCATCGTTGGAAACTGGTGACTGCTTCTTTTTACATCAATCCGAGCTAATTTTTATATTTTATATATTTGCTTAGTTATTTGCTGGTATTATTATTATTATTATTTGTCGTTTATGTGAACTAGTCTGGCGATTATTGACCCAGAACGCCCTTTTTGGTTGACGGCTGGTT
Organism: Acanthopleura granulata; assembly: GCA_016165875.1. Classification (NCBI taxonomy): domain Eukaryota; kingdom Metazoa; phylum Mollusca; class Polyplacophora; order Chitonida; family Chitonidae; genus Acanthopleura; species Acanthopleura granulata. The sequence continues at coordinate 20,888,286 of JABBOT010000004.1, forward strand.
CACGAATTTCGGTCACGACGCGTAGGTTCAAGTGACAATCGGTCATTCACACGACACACCGACACTGTCTGAAATCATTATCGGCGCTGTGAATTTCAGGCCTTCAACTTGACTGAAACTGACATACACGGCAATCTGACTTTTAGCGGAAATTGAGACAATGAGCAAAGCGAGCTCAGAAATAAAATTGCCAGCAAAATACCAAATGAAAACACTCACTTAAAAATATGTTACTTAAAACGAAAACGATGATGAAATTGACAGCGTCGAACGGCACTAATAATTCCAGCCTAATAATTCCTGTAACGAAAATCCTGCCCAAAATTTCCAATCCACATCTTAGGCTTTAAGTATTTACACAGAATTAACCGCTAACTGAGGTAAATTATTCACAGGTCGGATGTCATCGGTGAAGTGCGACCCTTCGCTATTTTTTACTCTATGTTGTCACCGTTGTGAGTTTAGCATGCAAGATGTAATCTATAGTATACTGAATTGGCTGACTTTCTGGTGGTAGATTTGACTCGTGTACAGCATCTATAGAAGTGGTAAATTTATGAATTACCACTTACTACTGTATATACAGTGAAGAATTTTTCTGCACACTGTTATTTGTTTTGTGTTAGAATCCCGAGAGAAGACAACCGCCTGTCATAAAATGTGCAATGTAATAAACGCACCTCTTTCAGTATAGGTTGAATGGTCCTATCTTTAAGAAGGCAGAATGCGCAGGTGTGTCCAAATTTACACGGGTCTCTTTGAATATTTACGTCGCCGGAGCTCCCTTCGCTGCAGCCTTCATGATTTTTACTTTTTGTGTATTTTACCAAATCTGAGGGTAAATTTATCTGTCTTCGTTTAATATTTGTGTACGCCTTCAGGATCTGGTGATAATGTCGCCATGGGAACCGACGGTCTTAGAAACGCTAGAACTACATCCGGTCTGCCTACAAATAGATGAAGACCTGTTGTACATCGCAGAGCACCGGGTTGACTTAAATCATACCAAGGAGGATTGTCTCTATCTCAACGTCTTCGGAGTAGTATTTAAGGTTAATTACATTACCCTCCAACATAATATACTAGTCCCAATACATTTGTAGTGTTACTTTTTGTATTGTGCATTCAGCTGACAAACACCACAAGGACTCTTGTACTAATTGGTACTAACAACAACAACCTAAACGGAACGACGTACGCACATATTGACGGCGAGCCTCTGGAGTTCTGGTCTTCATACACAGCGGTTCAAACTTCGTTGGCACAGGCAATATGTTTGACGGTGTTAGCGACGATCGGTGGGGATCATTGTTGTCATCCTCAGCTAGCGCTTGACGGCGCTAGGTAAGTTTCGTTGCTTGATGTCTAACGTTTGGGGACATCATTTCGGTCATGTCCCTACGGTATCTCAATTTAGCACGCTGGACCAGACACTGGGCCAACCAGTACGGTGTCAACCAAGTATACTTTATCTATTCCTGAATGTTGAACGAACTGAGGTCAAGTACAAATATGATAATCATAAAGGCTGGATGAAAGGTTCAGTACACTTATGCCTACATCAGTTTATGATCTATGTTCGACACGGTACTCCGTTATGGTTGAATATCATTTCCCGGGATATCTTTATGAACAGGGAGGTTACGTTTTTAGACCCTGCCTAGGCCTCAAGTAACAACCCGAGTGCAGCTCGGCTGCCGAAGCTGTTCTGCCCCTAGTGATACAACTTTGATGTTTCTCTATTTGGCAAAGAACTAATTAGATAAATTGTTGGTCCATCAGTTATTCCACGATTACCGGTAATTTTAAATCCTAATCTGTATCATCTCCTGTTATTAATACGTCATTCCGAAAACAGGACATCAGAGGCAGCAAGACATAAGACAATATTCCGTAGTTATGCATTTACAGATCTAATAATTCATCTTTGACACAGCCCCAATCACAGTCAGTGTGGTTACTTCCTTATCATATTACAGGTATAAGGATGGATATTTCTTTTCAGGATCAATACCTTCGTTTATGGTATTTCCAGATCAATATCTGAGGCACTTAATTAGTCAAACTCATCCCTCTTTTGCAATAACAGCTTCCATCTGAGACATATGAAGGAAAGGAATATCGCATGTTGTTTATAATTACACCATTTTCTTTTGTGTTTGTTTTTACCATTTGATAAGATTCTCTTACACGTTGGCTGATTACTTGTAGCCAGAGAGAAATGTTTTTTCTTCATGTAATGTCCATTCCAATTTCCAAGAGATTAGTCTCTGAAAAAGCCGATTTTATGGGAAATGGTAAAGGTTTTCCTTGTGATGATTTTCATCTCACCAAATCGATGAAAATACTTATTAGCTTGAATTGCTGGTTTGGTTCCAATGCATTGAAACTCCTGTGTGTGCAACCACTACTTGTGCATTTTTCTCGTGTTGGAAGTGTAGAAGGTGAATGACTTAAATGAACAGTTTCGATCAAGTTATGAGGATAAAGGCATGTCCAACGTGTCCCAAAAGACGAAGAATGTTGTAACTTAAGGCGAATCAGGTTGCTCCTAGTGTTTTTACATGAAAGCCATAGATGTGCACCTGGGATGAGTCTTTTTTGAAAGAACTTTGATAGCATACACATGTATATTTGTTAGAGTGTGTGAGTTGGTAAACACTTACATGAACAGTTAGAATAAAACTCGGAGGATAAATTGAATAGACACCGAATTTCACCGGTTATATACGATTTGTCAGCTATCACACTGCCATCGCTTCTCTGGTTTTACCACAGATGCTGTATGCTATTCTGTTGGACTATGAGTTCCCTAAACTTGGTCTCTTTGTAATTTTTATATTATTGATAGCTTAATATAAACTGGTGACAACACAGCATTTTGAGTACTTCTAGATTTACTTCTAAAATTAAAGTGAACTTTACTGTATTTTTCACTAATTCAGCTCAAGCCATTGTGCTGAGGGTGGGGGTGTAAGTTAGAATAAAACCGTGCGGTAGGTTAACAAGAGGCTCTATTTCACCGGTTAGGTGTGATCAGTTACCAACAGTCCCACTGTTCTCACTGCTCTGTCTTTACTCTCCATGCCGTAGTCTCTTACTCTGCAATCCCGGTGTGCGTTAGGTAACAATTCAAATCAGGTTATTACTACAAAAATATGTCAAGGATATTACATGAAACAGCTTCCCCTAACGTCCTTAAAATTTACAATGGGTATAATTCCCTTGTAAGTATATACAGACGGAGTCTCCATAATCAATGACGCTCTGATATCACACTGCCTTCACTACTGTGGTTTTACCCTCAATATTGTAGTCTTTTATATTGTATTCCTGCATACACCGCTATGCCGCTGGTGAACTAAGCATCGCCTTTGCATTGTGTTTATGTGTGCATGTATATAATGTGATGACAACACAGCATTTTAATTTGTTACTGCTTAAACACTTACACCAACAGTTATAATCAAACCGTAAGTGAAGTAAAGTGACAAGAGGTTGAATTTCACCGCGACTAGGAATTTCGCCACTCTGAAAAATTGCAGTCGATGCTAAAATTCATATTTCTCATTAGTGACAATTTATATACTAGTGTATTGCACGATTTTCACATTAAATTTACGACCTCCAGCATTCGTTGTGTCTTCCCAGCATCACTGAAAATTGTGGCCTCTCTTTGCATGACTCCAGTTCAATTTCTCACTGCACTTTTTACTTGTTTGTTGGTTTGTGTTGAACGTTGATTTGCAAAGTGTTGTTGCGATTATTGACCTCGTCCACTGTGGTTGGCAATTGCAACATAGTACTTGTGACTAGTTTTCTTCAATTTTTGTAAGCTGAAGGTACATTTATGTCGATTGGAGGTGTAAGAATGGATCATAAATATTGTTATTTGATACTCGCTCCCGTGACTTCGACAGTGTGCCTGGCTACAAAGTTCAGAATAACGGAAATTAAAGTAAAGTGAAACGAAAGAAATAGAGCTGCCGAACGGTAACATACACTATAAAGAAAATCTTGGAATGGAAAGGAAAACCAGAGCAGGGAAAACAATGTGATATAAGGCTCATAGGCAGATGTAAACGTCAAATCTAGCCTCTTGTCAATTATCCCATGTTGGGTTTTACCTATCTCTTCACTAGAAAACTTAAATAGTAGTCATTTTGTCAATATGTCGAGTGAATGACCTTGACTGTGGCTACATACATGCTGTGCCACAAATATGACTGTTTCATGATCGTGAAACAGATTACCACATAGACAGTTTTGTAGTTGTTACTGTAACGGTTGCTGATATTGCTGATACGGATATTTTAGCTAGTTACTAACAAAATACTGATTAAGATGCAGGTGGAAGGGCGACAACTCCTATTGAATCCAATCTTGCATGTCACCCTGATCCTGACTTGTTTCGTTAGGTTTAGCCTAAACCTTCACATTTAACATTAGTTCGATCAGATCACATTGACTTCTCCTTTTTGGTAGGCAGGTCCGTATACCGATAAATTCATAGTGCCTCTTTACTGGAATCTCACGGCGACCTTTGTAGACATTCCTTCTAGCACTGTGCCGATTCTTACTCAGCTTTCCCCTTACACCGGCCGTCAAGCCATGGGGTTGAACTCTAAATTGTTACGCATAACCCAGCCGGAATTTGAAGCCATGTCTTCTAACTAACACTGAGTAGCATTTTAGCACAGTGCATTTACAACCCGAATGAGAAAAGGACTTAAACATAAGAGTAACTTTAAATATGCTTAGTTCCACTAATTTGCCTTTGGGAAATAGATTTCATTATAAAAGAAAATGTACCTTAGTTCATTGCTTTTATTTTTGCAGGTTTCCTGGGCGCAGGCCATCCACACTTCCCCGGAAATTACGGGATCCTGGATAAAATCTCGGCTCAGCTGGGTGGAGAACAATATCGCTTCCTTCAGTGGTGACCCGGCTGAAGTCACCGTGATGGGGCACAGGGCAGGTTCACTTGACGTGGGAGTACTTCTTGTCTCCCAATTAGCCAAAGGTGAAAATCAAAATCTGAATTTGTGTCTTAGTTTAAAGCGATGCATTAAAACTAAAAGCCGTATCTTAACTTAAATGTACACAATCGGGATATGATTTTATTGATTTATCTTTTTATTTATTTATCTGATTGGTAGTTACGTCGTTCTTAATATATAACTTATATAAGACGGCCACGTGTGACGGGAAGGAAGACTGTATCTTGAGATCTTGAGATGTACATCTTGATATATGTTTCCATCTTGCTGGATGAAGGAATGAGTGATCATGGTTTAACGCCACTTCGACAATATATCGTGGCTAGAGCATGTTAAGGCCAGGTATCACGCGTCTTTAACCTATATGTACATAAATAAAATGTACAATAAATGATTTATTTCACCCCTACATCTCTTCTGACACATCTGATTATGATTCTGAATTCGAGGTTCTCCGCCCGGGGATGCTTTTCGAATGTCAAAACTTTACCCTTGCCGGTGTCCAGAAATACCTACAGAAAACTGACGTAATCCGTCTGATTCTGAGTCACCTTATGAGTTTGTGGGTTACCCTTTTTCCAGTTTGAATCCAACAGTTTCTCAATTGTTTGTCTTTGTTTTTATTGTAAGCAGATTTGCATTGACAGTTTATGTATAGCAATATGTTCTCGAATGTTTTCAGATGTTTATTAGATAAACTTGTTGAGCCACAGAATTTCTTCATTTTTGTCTCAAAGGGTAAAGAAAATTCAAAACGGGATTTTCCCGATTTTCATAACATGTAATATTTATTTTCATTTTCTTCTCATTAAAAGTGTCTTAAATGTGTCTGTTCAGAAGTATGACTATAATGAGATCCCTGCTATTGTCGGAGACAAGATGTTGCGGAAGGCTCCAAAAGAACTTATGAAGACTTTGGAGCTTAACGCACAGTTATTGCAAAGAAATGGTGCACGAAGTTTTGTGTCAATATATTGCTCTTTATACTCAACTGATTACATCGTAATATATCGACATTATGTAAGTAAAAAAGGTTTACAATAAAAAAATTATTGTGTTCGTGTGGAAAACAAAAAGGAAATTCCACATTACAATGATTCGTGGTAGTGTGTTTTTAAGTGTTCAAGTTTATATGTCTTAAACGGCGATATTTGTAAGCCTTTTGTTCATGCGTGTTCATTGGATTTCTTACACGATTCGTTATAACTTCTACATGTGGTGCATAAGGCAGTATATTTCAAAGGTGTGTGCTGACAAGATTGGCTCTGTTAATTGTTAGACTTATACATGTTTACCCCCGTGGAGTTTCCGGGAGTGAAAAGAATATGACCCCAGTTCTCTAGACAAGCTTGTCGTACAAGGCCACTAACCTAGGGCCCTCCCGTATGGTTCTGGTGAATAGAATAGTTCCACAGCTGAACCGGGCCCGTCGTACAAGGCAACTAAAAGGAGAAACCTGTTTTCCGTGGGTTGCGACCAGTGATAAGGGAGGACGGGATCCCGGTTACTGGGGGCGGGTTGGTCTTGCGAAATCCTCACGCCCAACACCCCACTGTGGCCCTCACTTCTCCAAAGATGGGCGGTCGGAGGGCCCCTTTCTGATCAATCGGCTGGTCACGCCAGTCCAGATGTCAGGATATCAACCTTCATATATATCCCTATGGTGTAAATTGAGCACTTTTCCTGTTGGACGCTTTTTAGTGAGATGTTCGGATATCTAGGCGGTGTCTTATCGAGGATGGCGTGGAACCCTAGTCTCTCTTTCGGCTGGTTACTCCCGGGAGGAGTGTCGCCATACATGTAATTGGCACTCCGGGGCGGGTGAGGCACACGGCGCTATGAATCCTGAAATCAGATCTTTATGTCTTCTTATTCCCTTTCTTCTACTGTCTCTAAAACACAAAAAATTCTTCCTCTCAGCCTCTCAATGATGCCAAGAAGAGGAAAAACGAAGTATTGCTGGATATGGCTCAAACAGTTGATAGCTGGGCTCAGTTTCTTGTACTGTCATCTAAAAACATTGACTCCCCTGCATCTAAGATCAAAGCCTTCGTCCTCGGCAAGGCTATCAAAGCTTGTGCAGGAGATGTGAAGCAGGTCAAGAAACTTAGATCAGGCGACATAATTATAGAATGCAAAAAGAAACAGCAATCAATAAATCTGCTGTTTCTTAAACATATAAACAATATCCCGATTTTTTTCTCTCACACAGCTCTTTAAACAGTTGTCATGGGGTCATAAGAGATCGGGACGGAGGTTTGGGTGATCTCATAGAGGACGAGGTATTTGCGGAGCTTGCAACACAAGGCGTCACGAAAGTGAAACGTCTCACTTCAAAACAAAATGGCAGTGTTGTGAAGCTCAAGACATACCTTTTGAACTTCAATAAAACAACTCTGCCTAAATCTGTCTTCATTGGCCCTTTTAGCGTCCGGGTATACCTCTATATTCTAAACCCTACCAGATGCTTCACATGTCATAAGTTTGGGCATGGTAGAGGTCAGTGTCGCTGCTCTGAAAAGGGTCACGAGAGATTTGATTGTCAAAAATGGGGCAAAGGGTTCAACTGCCACGGAGATCACGTGGTTTCTTCTAGGGATTGTCCAGCTTTTATAAAAGGAAAGCAGATAGTAACGACCAAAATGAAAAACAACATATCCTACCAAGATGTCTTTGAGCTGTCAGTCTTTTTGTTCGCCTTTACAATCGACCTACGCCAGTGTGGCCGAAGAAAGTCTCTGTCTCTGTTGCGGCTCTGACTACCTTTACTTGGACCATTGGTATAGAAAAACCTAACCAATACCTACTCTGTTCACTGTCGGTTCATCCAGGTCATCTACTTCCACACAAACGTTACCAACAGAGAATGACAGACTCTGTGATACATTTAAAGATTCTGAGAAACATAAGTGTAAAAAATCCAGTAATCAACATAAAAACACTGAGGACCCGGTTCAAATTTACTATAAGTTTGGATCGTTGAAGGAAAACGCTCCTTCAACTTCAAGTGTGGACTTGATGGGTTAGCGTATCAGGGCTTACTTTTGAATTTTGGATTTGTCAAGGTTTTAGGAATGGTTCTATCAGCTGCTGTTAACATAAGTTCATTAAATTTTAACAAAGGATCATCTACATCATTGATTCTCAGGAGTGATGCTAAGCTCACAGAACATCTCGAATGCCATCCAATCTGCTTTATCGAACTTCCACCTAGCTACACGTTCTAAGGAATTAGGAGTGAGATGCTCTAGGATAATAGGAAAATGGTCACTACCACAAAGGTCGTCATGCTCCTTCCAAGAAAACTCCTGGAGAAGTGATGGATCCGTGATAGTGAGATCGATTGCAGAATATAAACCATTACCTGGATGTAAATAGGTATTAGAACCATCATTTAAATAACAAAGTTCTTTGATAACTTTGTTTCGGGCATTACGTCAAAAACACCCATGCGTAAAGTCTGGAACATGGTTCAGAAACTTAAGGACAGAAACAATGAAGCCAAAGTTCAGCATTTTAAAGATGGTGATACTTTATTAACATCTCCATCTGATATAGCCAATAAACTAGCTGAAGCAATATCTCAGAAGTCTTCATCTGAGAATTACTCTCCTGAATTTTCAGCACATTAAAAATCAGAAGGAGAAAATTAAATTGCCCTTTTGTTCTAAGAATTTAGAAGACTATAATCGTCTTTTTTCAAGCTCAAAGAGCCCAAAGCCTCATTCGAAAAGGCGCACGATAGTGCCTGTCCCGGATCATATATATTATGGGCTTGGGAATCATTTACCATCTGAGCCATTTGAGACTCTCTTGAATTTACTTAATCATATGTGTGTTATCCCAGTCCCTAAGGTTCATACTGATCCAACAATTACCGTCCCGTAGCACTTACCAGCTGCGTCTTTAAGACTATGGAACGGATGATTAACAATAGACTTGTATGGTTGGTTGAAAATTATCTAATGTACAATGTGGTTTTCGTCAAGGTCGATCTACATTAGATCACCTTGTTTGATTCGAAACTTTTATTCGTGATAGTTTCATTAATAATGAACATGTGGTGTCGATATTTTTCGAACTTGAAAAGGCTTACGACACCACATGGAAATATGGTCTTTTAAAAGACGTTTCTGATATGGGTTTAAAGGGCCGTTTACTTTCATTTATATCTCAATATTTATCTGATCGTCAGTTTAAGGTATGGGTGGGTTCCACTCTGTCTGACTCTCATGAGCAAGAAATGGGTGTACTCCAGGGTAGCATTCTTTCTCCTACGATGTTTAGAATAAAAATGAATAGCCTGGCGAAAACTCTTACAACTAGTACAGAGGATTCTTTATATGTAGATGATTTCCTTGTAAGCTACAGTAATATGGATAACATCGAGCGGCTGCTACAGTTTTGTCTCAATAAGATCAAGAAATGGGCAGTTGCCAACGGTTTTAAATTTTCTATATGTAAAACCGTCGGTATGCATTTTTGCAATATACTGAAGCTCCATCTAGACCCCAAGATACATTTTGTGGACAGCAAGTTAACACTGTTGTAGAAAATAAATTTTGGGGGGTTATAATCGAGAGTAAATTATCTTTTGTACCCCATATAAAAATGCTTAAGGCTAAATGTACAAAGGCTCTCGATATAATTCAGGTCGTGTTTAGCACCGACTGGGATGCTTACCGATCAATTTTACTTCATTTATATCGTTCTCTGGTGAGGTTTAAATTGGACTATTTGTCCATCATTTATGATTCCATTAAGAAATCATATCTTAAAATGTGGGATCTGGTGCATCACCAAGGTCTGAGGCTCAGCCTTGGAGCATTTAGAACCTCACCAGTAGAGAGTTTATACGTAAAGGTTAATGAGCCTTCCTCACACGACAGACGCATAAAACTGAGCCTTCGATATACTACAAAGTTGTAACCTCACCCAACAAACCCTACCTATGACTGTGTTTTCAATCCAGTATATATGGACAAATATACTAACTGTCCTAACAAGACCCCTTCCTTCGGTGTTCGTGTACTAGACCATGTTGTGGAAGCCAACATCAAGCTTCAGGACATAGCTCCTCTCCCCTGGCTTCCTCCACAACCTAAATTGATATTTGATCTACTTAAAACACAACGAAGCAAATACGAATTCTCTGATAATTCAGGAAAGTTTTCCTGAAATTAAGGCTAATTATTCGGATTATAAATTTATATATACTGACGGGTCAAAGGATGGGGACGCGGCTGCGGCTGTCATGGAACAGCGAGTCAATTCTCTTTGTCTTCCATCCTTATCTTCAATATTCTCTTAGGCCAGAGCTATTCTCCTGACCTTATCATATGTTTCTTCTGGGTATGCCAGAAAGCTGTGATATGCAGTGACTCGTTATCCTGTCTTTTGGCAATTGCGAATAATAAATTTAAAAACCCATCAATTCTTGAAATATTAGACATACAAAGAAAACAAAATAAAAGACGTAAAGGTATTATATTCTGTTGGATACCAAGTTATATTGCTATCCAACGAAACACGATCGCAGGCAAGGAGGCAAAGTCTGCCTTTAATAAACCCATATCTAAGACTGAAATTCCTTATACTGATTTTAAATGTAAATATTCTTAAATATATTCGTCGCCTTTGGCAAGGTGAATGTGACTTGCAGGTCCATAACAAGCTCCATTCTATTCATCCTGTCATTGGCTATAATTCTTATCCTCTTGGTATGTCTCGTAGAGACCAAATCGTTTTAACAAGATGCCGTGTTGGGCACTCCCGTCTAACACACAGTTTTATTCTGGGTGGGAGCAGTGCTCCTCAGTGTGTTGGATGTGATGCCCAATACGGCATCAAACATATTCTTGTTGACTGTGTAGACTTTGCTCACATTCGGTAAAGCTTCTACAGAATCAACTTTATATTTGACTTATTTGACAGCGTCGCTGGTTTTAAACACGTCTGTCTTTCTCATTTGTTTTGTATGTTCGCATCGTCGTCCTGAAAACCATATACTGATTCTTGTTTTAAAATATGTTCTCGCCACGATATGGCTGAAAAATTGCCGGCGTGGCAATCATTAATTCTTTATAGATGTTTAGGACAGGCAACATGCACAATTGCTGTAGGCAATACACTATGTAACGAGCTGTTTGTTATGTGTATGTCAGTATACATGTATAAGCTTGTTTTATGAACAAACACATAAGACAGATGTTTTTCCTTTTAGAAAATAATTATACTTAGTTGATCGATACCCATTTGAAATGGGTGTGGTGTCTTTTTATGTTTGTAGAGTTGAAATGCTGACTTTGCAGAACGTATTGCCTTTGAGTACACTGACATGTGCTACCCAGAAAATGCAGCCACCGACACGAGGATGGGCATTATGGTTAGTGTTTATTCAAATTTTAATTTTGGGTGAAGAAAACCATGTTTTGCTTTTGGAATTAAAAAAAATTAACGTGTGAGTGGAAGTACAACTAGATTAGATCTAAAATTAGAACTAGATTTTCAACCAGAATTGGCAGATCTGAAAATCACGCAACACACCGTCTGGCATTTAGAGAATGTTAGCAGTTTGTTTTGAAACGATATCAGCATATCAAAAATATTTGAAACATTTAATCTGAAGAAATTCCTTTCTTATACAGGATTTGGATAGTGATTAAATTTAAGGTCTACAGCATTCTTTGCGTCTGAATTACTCTGCATTACTGAATAGTGTTGGCTGCTTCTTTTTGCAAAAATGTATTAAAAACTTGAAAATACATCATAGCTCATTATTTGTCTCAAATAAACATATGTGCATGGCGAGTTTCCCTTTGTTCTATCTTAGATGGCTATTCCGCTTATTCGGATATACGATTCATTTTAGAAAGGTTTCTCTCTTCCTTTTTTGTCCAGGCGTATGGAAATGCCACATTTGATGCTCCTACTGTTGAGACCTTACAAGTGTTGTCTAAAAGAACTATCACCCTCTATCAGTATCGCTGGAAACGGCGCTCAGATTTATATACGGCCCGTGAAGTCACAGGTCACAGTTCAGAATATTTACATTTAAAATCAGTATAAGGAATTTCAGTCTTAGATATGGGTTTATTACAGGCAGATTTTGCCTTCTTGTCTGCGATTGTGTTTCGATGGATACCAATATAACTTGGTATCCAACAGAATATAATACCTTTACCTCTTTTATTTTGTTTTCTTTGTATATCTGATATTTAATTAAAACTTAGTTGTTTTTTTTTTGTTGTTACTGTTGTTGTTTTTTCACGTTTTGTTGCGGCTTTGAGGCAGGAAGTTTTTCTGCTATCCAGTGAAGGATACCACTATCGGAGAGGAAAAGGATAAACAAAAGGCTTGTTCTGCTCTCAGACAGCGATAGGCCGTACACAAGGTCAAACAACGAAACACGAAGACTCTAACCTACTTTCATTACACATATTTGAACAAAATAAGAGAAACAATTATACACAAAACAATACAGATCATTACAAAAATATATGTATTTTCTCACGAATGTTAGCATCCCAAATCCGGATGGACTATTCCGGTTTCCAAAGGCAAGTCAGTCCACGTAAATACAAAATCTGCACACCTGGGGATAATGCAAAGAAGACTATGAACAAAATTTTATACATTTTTCACTTGTTAAATATCCCATTGTCACCTAGCAAAAATTTGGGCCCAGTACAGTGATCGAATACTTGGGGGTTATTTTGGACTCGGAGATATTTGAAGCTAGACTGCCAAAGGAAAAAATCGATGGGATTTCCAATATTATTGGGTCTCTCATTAATAAACGTAAATGTACGAAACATGAACTCTTGGTACTGTTGGGCCATTTGAATTATGCCATGCGTGTTATTCGCCCAGAAAGGAGTTTTATATCATATCTTCTGACTCTTGCTCATTCTGTAAAGGAGTTACATCACAGAGTGTCACTGACCGCGGGGTGTCGGAAGGACTTGAACATGTGGAGGAGGTTCCTCTCCCAGCGGAATGGAGATTCCCTTTCTATAGACCGAAGTTCACTTGTGTTATTGTCCACTGATGCCTCATCAAAAAATGGGAATGGTGCAAGTTTTGGGAGCCACTGGTTTCAGGGAAGCTGGCCAGAGGAACTGATGGATCATCCTCACAAATTAGGAAAACTCTCCATGGCACTTATGAACTATTTCCAGTAGTAGTGCGATTTATGGCGTGGTAAGGAAGTAATGTTTCTGTGTGACAATGAGGCCACCGTTAGTGCTATTAATAAGGGCAGATCCAAAGCTTTACCCCTGGCAGACCTTTTGAGGAAATGAACTTGGTGTTCAACAAATGGGCACTATAACGTTGTGGGTAATTATATTACTACCAAATAGAACAATATAGCTGACTCGCTTTCTCGTTTTCAGATGAAGAAGTTCAGAGAATTAATCTCTATGGCAGACCAGTTACTAACTCCACGCCCTTCGTACCACGAAGTGATCTTGCTTTAGACCTTAAATATGAGGTTGACAAGTTATGGCAATATGAAATTGACCCTAAAACAAGAAGTTCTTATGCGCAAGGCCTCAAGACATTTATCACTGTCTTAAACATGTATAGAGTACCATGTGGTCTAAGTAAGCTTAGTCCTGTTACTGAAGACTTACTTCTTCAGTTTGTAACACACTGCCCTTCAAAACTTAAAGTGAAGTTTTCAACAATTAGGTGTGCTTGGCAGGTGTCAAATTTTTCTACATGTGAGCATGTGTGAAAAATCCATTGTTGGATTCTTTTTATAAATGCTCAAGGTTAGAGTCCATTTGTAGAAGAAATAAGAAATCACAGGTTGTTTCAAATCACCACCGACTTCCTATGCCATACCCAATTTTGAAACAAATCTGCTAAGTCCTACATAGCGAATGATTCTCCATTTACATTGACTTGTTAATGCAAGCAGCATGCGCCTTAGCTTTTGTTGTTGTTTTTTTTAATTCTGCAGTGTGGGGAGTTTGCCAGTGAAACAGAATCCTTTGTCCCAAACTCAGATCTGTGTCTTCATGCCATCTCTTTTAGTGAAGACTCAAGCGTTATGTTTGTCAAAGTCCATCCGACGGGGAATACCTATTAATGTATTTTGTATTAAACAACCCCTATGTCCACTTTTTTTAATGAAGAAATACATCTCTGCCAAACCTTCATGTTATGATATCCAACCTCTTTTCACTGTTAGTAGGAGAATTTATTTATTTTATTTATTTATTTGATTGGTGTTTTACGCCGTACTCAAGAATATTTCACTTATACGACGGCGGCCAGCATTATGGTGGGAGGGAACCGGGCAGTAGGAGATTTCCAATGTCAAGGTCTTTTTTCATTTGCAGGCTACCAGCAAACACACAACAGTGGTCACTCCTTTAGAATAGGAGCTGCTACTGAAGCTAGCTACGCAAGGCTGGAAGATCACCTCATTAAAACTTTAGGGAGATGGTCATCTAACTGTTACACAATCTATATCAGGACACCCTCATCTGCCCTATGCCAAGCACAAAGATCCCTATGTAGACAGTAATCTGAGGTGTTCAGTATATATATTGTTATATTGAGTGGGGTAACGCAGCTGACTTGTCACTTCCGTTTTCGGTGTTTTGAATTCCCATACATTTAATACATTTATCTTCTTCATGTACATTAATTTTTACTGGTTTTTAATCGGTCCTCGCTGGGCCAAGAGCTCTGAGCTAGAGCTTATGCTAGGTCAACCCTCGCTGAGCTAAGAGCTCTGAGCTAGAGCTTATGCTAGGTCAACCCTCGCTGAGCTAAGAGCTCTGAGCTAGAGCTTATGCTAGGTCAACCCTCGCTGGGCTAAGAGCTCTGAGCTAGAGCTTATGCTAGGTCAACCCTCGCTGAGCTAAGAGCTCTGAGCTAGAGCTTATGCTAGGTCAATCCTCGCTGAGCTAAGAGCTATGAGCTAGAGCTTATGCTAGGTCAACCCTCGCTGAGCTAAGAGCTCTGAGCTAGAGCTTATGCTAGGTCAACCCTCGCAGGGCTAAGAGCTCTGAGCTAGAGCTTATGCTAGGTCAACCCTCGCTGGGCTAAGAGCTCTGAACTAGAGCTTATGCTAGGTCAACCCTCGCTTGGCTAAGAGCTCTGAGCTTGAGCTTAGGCCAGTCAGCCTTCGCTGTGCTGAGCTCTGAGCTTGAGCTTATGCTAGTCTGAGCCAGAGCTCGCCTTTCAGAACTTTATGATGGACATGTTTATAGTCTAGGCAAAATTGGTTAGGTCAAGTTATGATGCTATTGGCGGAGTCGACCCACATGACCAAGATAGTATTTATGATGTTAACATGTTCCGGTTGTTGCGATATTGTTTTCTATTCAATAACACATTTATTGGTATTTCATCTGTGTTCCCAATATAATGTTACGTACATTGATTAGTTCTACTTAATCCCTACTGTAAATTTAATAACTGCAAATATGCATTGTGTTTACTACCGAAATGCAGGTGCTGCACAACATATGTTCTTGTATGTGGGATTCGCTGATTGATAATGTCGAAGTACACATATCAGTGCTTTGTATTTGTTGACTTGTGTGAGCCTGTAATTGTGAGAGTCAATAAATTTGTCAGTTTCTTTTAAATTTATATCTACAGTTGGTTTAGTTTGTAAACGAAAATATATATATTTTCTTACGGATCTTAGCGCCCCAAATCCGGATGGACTATTCCGGCCTCCACAGGCAAGTCAGTCCATGTAAATACAGAATTCACAGTTCTTTGGAATTCTCGAATTGAAGGATGACAAGTCCTGTAGTGACGAACGGCCCGATACGCCGACGGTGGTAGATATTCAACTCCCCGGCAAGGGGCAAGTTTCCTGGGCAGACGGGTTGACAATAGCGCCCGTAATGCTGAGCTGGGGATGTATGTTTCACTCCTCGGAAATATACACAAAGTCACTCTCAGGGTGAACTGGGATGAAATGTACGTAATCGCACAAAGAGACAATGAGCGATACAAGCTCCAAAAGAACGTCTCACACCAAACAGCAAGTGGCGAAACGATCTCACAAAGCGCTACCTACCGAAAAATGGAGTACAAAATGACAAAATTGTCGATAAGCGTATAAGTCAATATCTCCAAAATC
The DNA here is from genome assembly GCA_016165875.1 of Acanthopleura granulata. Lineage (NCBI taxonomy): Eukaryota > Metazoa > Mollusca > Polyplacophora > Chitonida > Chitonidae > Acanthopleura > Acanthopleura granulata. Next base: position 20,904,402 of record JABBOT010000004.1, read on the forward strand.
CCACAAAATCCATTCTAAGTAGACAAGAGCAAATTTGACTCGAGTGGACACAAGTAAAACGACTGCTCTAAAAGTGAATGTAAGTAAACAACTGTGAGCTTTACATCTTCGTCTCGCATATTTATAGGCTAACGGAACAGAAAATTCTGGACGGTTTGTCCGTAAACTTGTTTACAATATGGGTACATCTTTCCAGAATGTACGCTCTATGTACAATGACACGAACTCATAAACAAAGAAGCCTCGAGAACACGCGACTGCATTCCAGTGCAGGCTATCGCGTACACAGAGAAAAATATAGGTCAGACACAGATCTGGTCAGCGTGAAAACAGCTAAAAAAATATATAATGCAACATCGTAAAGTTGGTATTCGTAACACCCGTTGAAAAGTGATCATCTGGCCACACACCACAGTTAATTTCTCATTTACTTACATGTTGTTTGGCCTCGCAGCAGCGTCCTTAAATCTGCAAGCCCTAATCTCTCCGGGTCTGACAGACCTAGTGCCCCCAGGAAACTCCAGTCAAATTCCTGATTGTGCATGACCGAAGAAATTTTTCGAAAATTTGACAAACAGCTGAAAGGGTTCACTCTCACGTAGTCAGGGGTTAGTGAACACTGGTTTATCACTACTTTTGACTGGTGTGCATGCGGCTCCATTTCCTGACAAACACAAATTTATACCTGGAATGAAATTCTGAAGCCTGTGCTACAAAATGATACCACCCAAGAGGCAGAAAATATGAAAAAGGACAGCCCAGGGGAAATATCTGTGTAAATACTCAGGATCTACATTCGTCTTTATCGACCCGGAAGAATTAATTGTGCCCAGCCCGTGAAATCTTGGCTCGGGCTTTAAATCAAGAAGTTTGTCAGTTACCTGACAGAGAGAGGTGCTTTACTCCTTGTACTCCGGTTTCCTCCACCTATGCGCCTAACAGCCATGGACAGTTGTGGAGTTCGGTGTTTAAACTAAATCAAATAATTAAATACATGAACAACCCTGAGTCTTGTTTTCTTGGAACAGGTTTGGTCATTTTACTAATTGTCGTGTTCAGTTATTTACAGTTCTTTTGGGGTGAATGAAAAAGACTGGCCTAATCACCTACTTCGAATGATACATCTATTAACATCAAAACAATGGCATACACAAGGTTCTTTAACAACAATGGTACCCCTGCTATGGCCCAAGGATTCAACCTGAAACCTCGCCAGACAAAGTTGTGAACATCAATCATTCCTGATTTGTACGATCAAACAAACCGAACCCTTGGCCACCGGAATACTAATACCAAAGCACCTGACCTGGCTGATATCGATAAAATCAAGGAACAAGAAAGACCTGTTCTTAAGCCTTTTTCTCATTTTTCTCGTCCTTTTTGCATATTTCTGCTTCTAACGTTGTTTATTTGTGTTCTGTACTGCACGGAAACAAACAAATATTCAATGAAATAGTGTACAGAACTGCATATTAACTCTTTGGAGACCATTAATTGATGATGAGCAGTTTTTAAGCCAAAGCCATTCAACTTGCAGGGCTCATATATACTCCCTCCGGTGTGCAGAGAATTACTAAAAATAGACAATATCATATTGAGGAATTGTGGGAACTAATTTTTCGTCTTGCCGTTATATCCGATGCTTTTACCTCAATTGACTGCCCTGCCACGTGTATTAGGACATTGTTGGTTGCTCTCTTTAGCACCGTCCCGAGCGCTCAGTACAAGTATAGGTTACTTTCAATTTTATCGTGACACTTGTTTCCGTGACTGAATACCGGTATACTTCTCTTTATCTATGTGCCTCTTACTGTACATTATCATACGATGGTGTGAGTATTATTTTTAGTATTTATGTCAGTTTTACTTATATTATGTACTTTGAATAGCGAATATGGGGTATTATAAATATTTACTTCTCTCACTAGAAAGATCGACAGACTAGTCCCAGAGAGCAAACCAAAATCACATACGTCATTAAATAAGTGAAAAGTACCACTATGTCAAAACCTGTACAGCCCGACATAAACATAAGGACAAAGTGCTGTGATAAAATGTACTATGTTTACAGACATATACACTTTTCGGTTTTAATCACCATCCATTAGCTTCCAATTAACTAATACATGTATGACATTGTGAATGCATATAATAAATAAATTTCCATGCGTGTGTTGCTTAAACCAATATAGCTCCAAACACTGAGCCTGAGATGCGGAAATTCCATGTAAGTATCGGGGCATATCTGGGGTAAGTCAAAGAAACGGTTTAGTGAACTAGGGAAGTATTCCAGACCGTGTATTGTTATTTGCAACCATTCTTTCTTGTGTATTAGGTGCTTATTTAATGAAGGTCCTTAGACTTTGTCATTTTATTCTTTCTACAAGCGCTTTTGGATATTTTCATTACACCGTCTGTGTAAGATACATGAAGTCAAATTATTTCCTTACTTTAATATGATAAGAAAGCTTTTTCCACTAAACATAAGAAACACATAGTCGAGCGCTATGCTATACAGGGGTTGGGATATTATTTTTAGTTGCTACTTCATGCGAATCCTTGTCCATAAAGCTACATGGGCGGATAAGGGTGCGTGCGACTGCAGAGGTATCAGTCACCAAAATCTTAAGGGACGATCTATACTTCTTTGACGTACAGTTCTGTCGCTTGACTGCATCTGTGCGGATATAAAATTCCTGGCTTCTCTCCTGAAATAATGGAGCTTTACTTTGGTCATACTTGACCGACGCCTGTAGTTTTTGGTTGTATTGGCCCTAGCTCGTATCACTGCCTGCAGGGTGATTCTTTACCGGGACATTTCATACCGTACGTACAGAGCAGAGGCTTAGCAGTGTTGTCGCGATATGATAGATCTTTTCTGTCTGTTTGATCCTTGTGAAATAGACCAGAGCCATAATGGCTGCCAGAGTTAGTGTGTTGTCACTCCCTTAGTTTCACCTTTGTAAGTTGTGATTCAATAATTCAATGCTTGAGAGTCAAAAGAGATACAAAAAAACCTTACCAAAGCATCAAAATTCTTTGATGTCTACCAAAGAGCTGTAATTTTCATACACAGGCAGTTTTATGTTTCAGATTTCTTGACTTACCGAGACAGGTAACAGGCAGTAATGAATTATTAGTTTGGTTGAGAGTTAAATGTCGCTGTTAGCATCTCAAGATGTCAAAAACTGGCAGCACAACCTTCATATTAATATTGCTGACTCATTGGGACGTCCTACCGAGCCCATGAGGTATAGCATTGTTACAAAAACTTTCGTGTTTGTAAACTTTAAAAATTTCACTTCCATTGTATGCTTTAAACACCAGTTGTTTCTTTCTTCCAAGCAGAACTGTTTTCAAAACAATCCACTACGTCACAAGGTCAGGGGAAAGTGACGAAAAGAAGAAAGACAGCAAATTCGAACATGGGATAATTATTGATTGTGGACATCCTATGTGAGATTAAGCGTCTATTTGCTATACTATAGATCCCAGTGATCTCGAGTCGAGTCTCCATAATCCACGCTAGGCACTCATCATTATAGGATTGGGCGGGTCAGTGTGAGTATATGATGTTACTGGTTGGGGTGTGCTTGGTGTCCATCTTCGGCTTGGTATGATCGAAATAATGTGATAAAATTACTACGCTCTGGTGCCAATTGTTTCTATAATGTAATAATGTTACATTATGGGTAACAAGTGCTACCTACAGCGTAATATTTTCTTACATTACCTATTATATTAAGAGCGTCCATAATTTGCACCTCTTATGTTTATATTGTAATCTAGGCTTAATAACGATATATACAAAATAGTACCTTATTTCAGATTCAATGTGGAATCGCAAATGTTAGAGCATATCACCGGTATCGTACAGCTGATATAAATCAACGTTTTTAAATGAATACTGTCTGCATTACTTTACGCAACAGGAAGTTTGGCTCAGCTCGCCATTTTTTCTGGATGTAAGGATGTCGGGATACTGAATCAGTGGGAGATAACTCTAGTCGCTCTTCGTCACTTCGTAAGAGACTAAAACGAAAGTGATCAACCAAGGCCTTTCTATCAAAGCTTGTGCTGATGTAAGAACAAGGGAAGTAAGACTTAAATCTTCGATTTCTCATAGAGCTTAAAAAATATAAATATTTCTAAATACTTTTGTAGGAGGTACAGAGCAATCGCAATGTTTTATTTGCAAGGAGAGATGATTAAAAAACACACTGAACAAAATATTAAAATATAGGCCTTTATCACCCATTTACTTTCTGGTATTACTTGTCATCATGGAACTTGCCGAATAAGCGTCCTCTGCAAGCTTGATGCTGGTTCCTTCTCGAATTTCTCCGCGCACTATGCGTGGTTGTGGAATCAAGAATTCAATGTCGAACAAATCAGAGTGTTTTAGGAGTAGCAAATAGAAGGGGCTATAGAATGATATCTAAGAATAATTATCAGGTACATTATTATCAGACCACAGATGGTTTAGTGCAGGACACATCTCTCTGGTGCTCCCCAAGAGTTATAAGAGTTCCTTTGTGAGTGGTTAATTTTGTTACATGAAGATCTGATTCTAGTTGAGAGATGCTGGTGTTGAGTTAGTGGATGTCATTTTAAGCTCTTTGTTACCTTCAAATAACATTTTCCGCTCTACCAACAGCGCTACCATCTGTGCAACGAAGCCGGATGTGACTTGTTCAGAGTCCACATACAATTGTTCACATAGACGTATAAGACCTTGATACTACATGGTACATTTTTTGATTATAAATCAGTGTTTCTAATGCAACAGGCAAAACATCAATATACACTGAATTTCTGCCACTGAAATTATTTGCTTATCATTTAACATTACCTATAAAATGTGTGTCATCAACGTGTTTATATTTCTGTTATAACATCACTAACGTAGGAAAATTATGGGATGAATGTGGATATCCCACACTTAATTTACTGCATCATCAGGTGGCGCCTAGTATACACGTCTAACTGTAACCTTTGGACTGTTACTCTCTAAAACTAACTGGCCCATGGCTACAACATGGGATGCTTTACATAAGCCGATTTCATTTTCTGTTTTATGTTTTGGTATAAATGCGTGTGAACTCCTGAAATAAACTTAAATCAGAAGTGCTGAAAAGCTATCTACCAATCTATCGTCTCACAGTAGAATTATAAATTACTTTAACACAAATTACTCAAATATATAATTTTATTTACATCCTTAATTATTTATTTAAGTGGTGTTTAAGGCAGGTCTCACACATTTGATTACATTATGTTTCCACTTATTCTATTTTGTTAATTATTAAAGCTGTATAATCCAGAATTGAAATGTGTGTATGTATGTACGCTTGGGGTTTTACGTCGTATTTAATAATTTTTCAGTCATATAACGTGGTGACAGACTGAGAAAACATGGCGCAGTTTTAATATTGTCTCCTGGGCTATATGTACAATTACACTAAAAGTTTGATTGAGATATTTTCACGCTATTTTTTTGCGTCGTAGCCAGATGTCTTGTATGATGCATATATGGTACATTTCAATGTTTTAATATAAAGTGTTGTGGGTTGCGCGCTGGATTTGATTATCAGATAATACACACGTATATCTACCTAGTATCATTGGGAACTGCTGATCGCTTTTACTTACTCTCTTCCATATATTATCGGTACTTTCGAATAAATATAAGGCCGAGGAGGGGGCCTATCCCTCCAGCTGAGTGAGGTTTATCACTTTAAGGATGTGGCTGTGTTGTTTCCGGCTTGTTTCATGGAGATCTTTCCACTTCGCCTACATGTATCTAATTCAGTTATAATTAGTTATATTTTTTGTCATTCATTTGTCAATGTACTTCTTAGAGTAGAGCAATGAACACCCTGTACAGTACACTACATTATAAAGGCATGCGTGATATAAACCTGGCGAAAAATTAATATACGCAAATTTTGAACAGACAAACATCAATGCCAGGGCAATGTGAGAAGAATGTTTTCCTTCTTTTTACATATTTATGTCTTCACTACCCATGACCTCTTAACATGAATTGTATCAAATACTTCTTTAGGTACCTATTTCTGAACTCTAACCTGTTTTAGACTTTAGTTTCTTTGTGTTAATAGTGTTTTGTTAAGCGCCGTGGAGGGGGGGCATGTTCACAATAAATATACAGAAACCCAAATAACTTTAAGTCAACACACTGTCTCTTTTTAATCAGAAAAAAATAAGAAATGAAATAATAGGCTGACCAGGCAAGCAATAAACGGATCAAGCAAGTGATAAATTTACCAACCAATCAATCAGCCAGCTTTATCAGTCTTACTCAACCATTCAAACAATGGACATGTCGTCTAATCCTGAAGTCATTCTGAGATTCCCTTGGGCTTGAGCAAACTCTTCATGTAGGTGAGCAACTGTAGTTTAACTGCCCAAGGAGCGGTGCCTAATACTAACTATATTTACATATACTCCTGAGTCATTAAGTTATTCCGATCCTGAGGCATATTCATACAGTGATTGACAAATCAATGGACGAGTCCCTTCATCGCGCGCAGTACGGGTTGCACATTTCGGGATTGACTACATTTGATATTGTTTAGCCGCTGTCGAGGCATAAGAAAATACTTTGTCACTGTACTACAATAGCCCTTAGCTTTTCTGTGCACTCAAGTGGAAAGCCCAGCACCCTTAAGGCTAAGCTGAATCGTACAACTTAACATCCGCGCGACTGACGAGGTTAAGTCAAGTTGGAGACGTCGTTCGGATTAGATCATATTATCCACCACTCCCAGATAACTTAAGCTACCGGTACCTGTCTGTTTGTCTCCGTCTCTTCGGTTTGCTTTACACTGCTGGAGAACGACTTGCATGCAAGTGGAGCCGAATCTAATCAGAAGGGTGACGGGGCATTTTGCCTTTCTCTGAGCCTACCCGTGATCACCAGCAAGGGTGACACGCATCGTCTCTCTCCAGGTAGTTATAGTCCCACCGTTTTCTGTAATTACGAAGTTCACCATGTTGTTGATGACAGTGTTGTTGATGGTACCCCTGTGTGCAGCACAGTTCAACAGCTTACCTGTGATCAGAAATACGACGTTAGGACAGGTTCTGGGTTCAATAGACAGTCCTTTACCGGACAGCGTACAGGTGGAGAAGTACTTCGGTATCCCTTATGCCAAACCCCCAGTAGGTGACCTTCGTTTTGAGGTGAGTCGTCTATTCTGGACTTCTTTTCTTAATACTTTTTATGGAATTTTAAAAAGATGCTGTGCGCACGCGTGAATTTAAATTCTCTTATGTGCCATGTCGACAAACTGTTGAGGGAATTGCTTTTGTCTGCTTTATGTGAAGACATGATTGAAATAATTAAGATACTCAGGTAAAACTGCATTGTATTATAGTTCCAGATAATGATCACTATCACGATCAATTGTATATGCCGTAATATGTCCTGGCCCCTTTCAGCTTTTTCAAAGTAAAATAGACCGAAACTATTCAATTCGTAAATTGTGTATGGGTCATCTTTATTTGTGTTTCTCTGAAGTTGTCAAAAAGAACGATAAAATTTTACGATTATATGAGAAACTGCGAGAGGATGTTTGGCTCTAAGTACCCGTCAACTTTCTAATGAGCATCTTAATGGTTTTTCATGCGGAAGATGGAAGTTAATGTGATATATCTGAGTCATTTCCTACTGAGTTTATGAAACTGGGTCGTATCGCTTGGGCACTCCTTGCAAAACAACAGTCAATAGGTATTCAGCGAGTTAGCCACCCATGGTGGCTAAGGGTGATTAACAGTTTACTGTGAATTTCGGTTCAACAGGACAGATTTATGCTGAGGTTGCCTTTTAAGTACGGTTGTAGTGTATATAGCGTCTTCGGGTTACAAAATCATTTTCATCAGACTATACATGTTTATTGCATAACCAATACCTCATCCAGGTGCGTGATATGTAAGGGGGGAAGCACAGTGGCTCGTGTACGGCATTTTTTCTACTTTCAGGTTTTGTAGCATTTCAATGATTTACATCTGGGAGAAAATGTTGCCACATGGGTGGAAACAGTTCTCACCTAGGTGGAAAGGTTTCATCCGGTTATAAACAGGTGAAATTTATAAGAAGGTTCGTTCTTTTTTTTGAAACCATGAAATGATCATGGTGGAAAAACACCCTGTTAGTACAATTTTACTTTGGAGCAGTGCACAAGCGATCGGAAAAAATGAGCATCCCATTTTTTGTCTCTGTCTTTATTATTACTTTTTTTACCAAAGTAAAAGGTACAAAAAACAGAAAAGAAATAAAATGCAGATGGTATGTAGAGGAATGTCATCTTTTTTGACATGTTTTAATGTAAGCAATGTAACTTTGGTTACAGATGCCCTTGCACATTCGTTCGACGTTTGACTGTTTTACACAATCTGTACATTTCTTGCAATGCTTGCTGTTCCTGTAGCATAGGATATCATTAGGTTGTCGTATATGGCACCATATTGAATAGAAGGACTTTTATAGTCCTTATGGAGACATGTAGGAGTTGATGGATTTGCAAGTCGTGCAAGCGTAAAATTGCGTTATATAAACATTAAAATTTTTTGCAAGGTTCCATAAAGTACAACGTCTTATGAATGGAGCCGTGTTTTGTAGATTTAAAGGGTGTAAATCCCCCCTATTTACACTCTCATTCACCGTCATTGTCAGTACAAATAATGTCTGTTCAGTTGCTTATTATGAATGTAAGCGACTTCGTACGGAGAGACCTTTTCAGAATTAAACTGTAAATAAATGTTCATGTACCTCTTGTAATGTATATGACATTTTACCTGAGCAGTTAATTGAACGTAGTATAATAGTATATGCAGGGGCACGATCTTTCTACAGGCCATATATAAAGCAGATTGCACTGGACCAGGTCTCGAGTTATATTTACATACATTCATTGTTCGTGACACAATTTCCCCTAGACCAGTATAGTGGTCTCTCTGTCCTTTGCACCTGGCAGATGTGATTTGTCAACACTCACCTGTCTAACCTGAATAGTAATGCCAGGCAAACAGAGAGGTTTGTCGTGATATCCCCAGTTAATATGCTAAATACACGCGTGGCACAATGCTGGCTTCGAATAACTATATTACTATCACAAAGAATAAACCGGACAACTAAGCACAAATAGTAAACATATTTCAAGGACTGTATAGGAGACTTGAATGAAACTATAGAGCTTTGAAACCTACTAAACCTCGGCACCAAGCTTTGGTTAGACTCTAAAGTGCTAGAAATGCCTGTACGACTCACATCGCTCATTACATTTCTTGGAATGTTATTAACGTTCATAGCGATTTCGAATAAGCGGGTTTTTTTTCTTGTAGTGTTGTAAATTAATGAAAAAGAACATATGGCCATTATTACTATACGTATTTTCAGGAATGATGTCATATTATTTACGCGTGTGCACATTGGTCATCACACTTTCTATGTATGAGGATAAAATGTGGGGAAATCAAGGGTCTCATTAAATACCAGGTATAAAATCATCAGCCTACAACACAAAACACTGTTTTTCTCTTTCCCTCCTTGGTACGTTTATATCTGCTGTTTATGCAGTTGTATAATCTTCCAGTTCCGAAGGACATGCGCAAAGCAACCATTTCCTATTGGTTATTGTAAGCCATCACGCTGGGGTTTAAACTATTCCAGAAAAGTGTAATCCCATTAAATATAAAAGTGCCAGTTTACACCATTTTTAATCTAAAGGCGACATCATTGTAAATTAGATATATGTTCTGCTGAGAAAAAAAAGTTCGTTTACTTCGAGGAAATTTATATATTTATATTTGGCCCAAGACAAATATCCTTTTATTCCAAAAGTGATGTGTTCTAGCGATCACATACGGCTCAGGTATTTCCGACATATGTCTTTAATCCACAGGCCTGATCGGGGGAAGCAATCTTAAACTACGCAAGAATTTCATCTAATAAGTTCAACACATCTATATAGGAAACAGACAATTGCATAATATTTAATCTGCTAATAATAGTCAATCCTGGCACTCATTTCATAGTAGGTATGCTCGAGGCAGTTTAACCGGTTTCAAGCTGTTCACTTTAACATGTACAGTTCAAATATGGAATGTGTAATAAGGCTTACTTATAATTACAATTTCAGCTTATTTAGATGAGGTTCTGACCTAAATACAGGTGTACAAAGTTTATTATGAAACTCCAATCTTTGTACGTGAAAATGTTATGCCCCTGTGAGGTAAATGCTTAGACAGTGCAGGTTTGACTGAAATACCCATCCCGTATACTTGTAAGCAAGTTTAATGAATCTGTACTACATCCCCACAGATAAGCTGTACTACATGCCTACACATAATCTGTACTACATGCCTACACATAATCTGGAAAGCTTAAACATGAGGTCCAATTATGGATTTTCGCTATTATAAAGCTGGGAGGTTAATTGGAATTCCCACCTCCATTCAGAATACCAACTTATTGATTTTCTAACTAACATGAAAACCGCTGTTTTCTCTATGGCTTCATCGTTTATAACCGCCTATATCCATCGCTTGAAAAGCATTCAAAAGCGTTTCAGTCGAGTCTACGAATCCTCCGTCCAATAGATAAAACCTGGCCTTTGGTTATGTCTCCCGGATTTTACAGACCTCATTATTCCCCCCTACCCTATTCTATCTGTGAAAATAATCGTGATCACAGCAAATTTCATTAAAACCTGATAATATGTATATCGATCTGATTTATTCTGCAATGCCTCATTGCTTACACCACCGATAGGTAAAATATTCAGTCTCATTATTCAATGGCTGTCATACCATTTTGCCACTCTTGATTTATTTATGTATTAGGTCTGCGATGTACACACCATACTCTTGTAAATAATTGAAATGCTCGAAGAGGTTGGACAACTGCCCTACCTTTATGTCGCAAATGGATTCGAAAACATAGCCTTATCGTACCATGGCCAAGGAACCTCTCACCATGGCGGTCGCTGTGAGTTCAAAACCAGCTAATGCTGGCTTAGTTTCTGGCTGTACGTGGGAAAGCCTGACAGCATCCTGCTGGCCGCTCTTTCTTTCCATCATAATGCTGGCCGCCGTCATATAATTGAAATATTCTTAAGCACCGCGTAAAACCCTGGTGAAATACACAAATAAATAAAACATGTCAGTTATATGTCCTTATATTCGTAAATTATTTGCTTGTCATTATTTTCATGAGACTGTTTGAATAAAATGTGTATATGCATCACGAAACTCGATATTACATGCAATAACTGCTTCCTTTTGTACGTGTTACACAATTTACTCATAGCGTATATGTTTATACACCTGAAAACCGGTCACGTAGTTTGTGTATCTTGGATGCTTGTATGTATATGTTACGCGTAATCCTCCAGAATTATCAAACAACGAGCAAATTATGTCAGTTTCACGAACATATACGAAACAGTTCACAGTAGGCATTCTTGGCTATATCTCAAAAGTTGCCTATTCAATATAATATATTTTATTGAATTTACTATGCCCATAATTCTGTTTCTCCATGGCTGAATAAACATCTCAGACTCTTTACCTTGCCCAAATTAACCCTTAAAAATGGAGCAAAGAAGTAATAAATCTAGATGAAGAAAAGGGGCAAAAAATGAACCGCTTAGGGTAATTACAGCCAGATCCTCGGGCTATTCAGGAACCTATTAATTATATATATAGGTACAAAACTGGTTTAATATTCTGATTAAATTCACGTCAAGCCTGTCCTAAAGACAGACTAAAGAGTCAGGTCAAGAACCTCACAACATTGAAAATTAGTGTTCAATTTCAAGTTCAGCAATAGCACTTCAAGCACATAAGACTATGTCAGACATAAGTTTAAAGACATCTTCGTGAACCATGTAAAATATGTTGAATGTCGGTCATTAGGCTCTAGCAAATGTATTCTCTCTATATATAACATGATGCATGAAAAGGAAATTGCCACTATTTATTCTCCATGACAAGTTATGTCAGATTATTTGTCCTTTAAAGAATAATGATATTTATATGATTATTAACTGATTTGCACAACTGAACATTCCATATTCGAATGAAGAATAATTTATTCAGTCAACACCCGACGAACGTGCCCGCAGGACTGTGCCAGTGTAAAGTCACGTATCATTTATTCAGATGATGTGTGCTTGTATTGCCCTAATTTTACAGTATATATTAGATACTACCCTGTAGGAATAGACTGAGACGCGTTTCTTTCACAAACAGTGTACATAGTAGACCTACTTTTCTCTACGCCAACTTACTGACATAGCAGTTTATCAGTAACGTATTACATATAAAGGAGCACCTACACTTTATTCAGAGCAGATAAAACGCTTCTCGTAAAAGTAAAGCACATGTTTCCTGTTTTGTTCGAGCGTATAGCTTTTCACTAATACCTTTCACGTCAGCTGTTAAACAGGTTGGATGTTCTTGAGAATCTTGGGTGTTCTCCATGTGAATCAACAACCTTAATTAACTGATTTCTCTATAAAGATTTTCTGATAAACCTATGTATAAGAACCCGATAAGAAATTTTACGTAACGTATTTTTTAAAATTTATTATGGTAATGAATTCTGTTTGCGCCTTTCTCTAACCGCATTTTAGATCTTCTTCCGAGGCAGACGGGTGTACAATACCAATTCACACAATCGTTTGTATTGTATGCCTTCATAAAATGAGATTATGCTCGTGGACTAATCATAATCGTGTTCTTATCCGTTGTTTTCTTTTATTGTTTGTTAAATATGACAACACAGTACTTTGAGAAATACCAGATGAGTGACGTCCAATAAATTGCTTTACTAGCATTACCGTACCTTTTTTACCTAATTATATTTAAGCACTGGTGTTATGTGGAGCACAAATTGCTATTATTATTGCTACTATATTTGAAAGGGAAAGACCGCACAAAATATGGTTATGGTGAGTTAAAAGACCATTAAACCGTAAATGAAATTACTGATTTTTAAGATCGTTTTCTCCAAATTAATTGCAATCAAATGGTTTGATCTTAAGGTGGATTGTATCGCCCATATTAATAATAACGCCGACTTTTCTCTGGCCCAAAAGCAAAACTTTATAATGTCATATTAGCTTTTTCCACACAAAGGCACGTAGTAAACAGTATGAGTATGATTCAAAAGAACTTTATCTGGAGCTAAATACAAGGGTGTACAAAAATTGTTGTGACTCCACCGATCAACCAACATATAGATATGATGATAAAACCCACCATAAAATCAAAAGATTTGGATGCATAATTTGGTGAAAAAAGCGTTTAAAAAAAAACAGATATCTGAGATAACTTTATTTTTACAGGGTCTTTCAATATAAATAGTAACAATTTACCTACCCCATAGCTCCACGGCTATTCAGTAAGTTACATGAACAGAATAAAATCCCAACTGAGTTATACTGACAAGACGCTGGTTTCTACTGCACGGTTACGCGTCACCATTTGCCACCTCTCACACTTTCGTTTCTGCTCTGGTTTTATAATTGAAGTGATATAGTCTCAGTGAAGTAAAGCTTCAGTAAATTACACGCTTTACACACAAAATATCAGTTATGGTGAGTGAAAAAATTGTTTAGATATTTTTCGCTTAAGTAAACACAGCTTAATTATTTTGATTGTGTTGTGGGTTGAATTGGTGAACCACGTCATCAATGTGGTCCAAAAAAACACACGATGCAATCAAAATATTTGACGGCGTGTAATTTGGTGACAAAAATCAGATATTTTCAGATACAGTTTTTCATGATCTTTTTACTCGGGGTGGCCTCCGTGACCCGAAGCCTCCCACTGATGGGGTCGCATTGAGTTCTAGTCCACCTCATGCTGGCTTCCTCTCCCCCCTTACGTGGGAAGTTCTGCCAGCAACCAGCGGATGGTTGTGGTTGTGGTTTCCTCTCACCATAATGCTGGCCGCCGTTGTATAAGTGAAATATTCTGAAATACGGTGTAAAACACAAATCAAATAAATAAATAAAATCTTTTCTCTCACGATAACATCTCTTTCGTGTGGCCTTTCCTTTTAAGATGTCTATGAAATGTATATCATGTACTTAAGCTTTCTCTGCAAATGATTTTCATAAGTTCCTTCTCTGTCACCAGTACGACGAGCATATGTCTTTAGCGCCCATTTTTACGCAGAATTAAATTGCAAAGGCATTTGTAACGTTTGTTAATGCAATGTCCGTTTGGACTCCAAACTATTTTTCAGTTTGCCTGAGAGCATATACTCACAAGGCTTTCTAATTTTTCTACCAATACACGTAAACCAAAAACTTACACATCTCTTCGCCAGAGGAAAAATTTTTAGAGCTTGGTTATTATTTTTTTGGGCTACAATCCTCTTTTGAAGACCCAGAAAGATTCACACCGTCTGGTATTCACCAAACCGGTATAAAGGTTTCCCGCTGACTTTACTCTGAACTCTTCATAGCTTATCGCCACCTTCGGTTGGTTTATCCACCCACGTTTCACTAAAGCTCAGGTGAGGCAATTGTAATCATTATTTTTAAACTGGAACAGGCAGAATTATATTACCTGACACATAACGACCTCGTTTTAAGGCATCATATTCTAGTTTGCGAAGGTTTGACTAGACATGCTCTGTACAGTGCAAGCTGTACAGGGCTTCCTTGAGTCATCTAGAAAGGGACATATAGATTGCTACTATTTATGCATTTGCATGAACAGTGAGAATAAAACCTTCACTGAGGTAAATTGACAATAGTCCGTATTTCCTCGGTTATACGTGTGAGCATTTGTCAGCTATCATACTAGCGTCGATCCTCTGGCTTTAACTCCCTGTATGCTCTATTTTATATTGAATGAATTTCAGACTGAATCTTTCTGAATCTTACATCAGGATGATGGGATCATGCAGTCCCATTGTATTTTCAGAAGAGTGGAATTAGCATGAGATCGTTCCTAGTATATTTAACTTATGGAAATATATTTCCATGATGACGAGAGATTCCATCACATAAGAGAGAAGTCAAACAGCTTCAAGACAAATGTTTTAACTTGTAATGTTTTATAATGTTTTATTATGTCATAATCAGTTTTAAAATACTTTTCGTTATGAATTTCCACGATGTAAAATGTTTCGTTCATCGTTTTCAGGATCCGGTAGAGATGTTACCATGGAAACCGCAAGTCTTGGAAACGCTAAATCTACATCCAGCCTGCCCTCAAATAGACGAAGATTTGTCGTATATCGCGGAGCATCGGGTCGACTTCAATCACACCGACGAGGATTGCCTTTATCTCAACGTCTTCGTCCCGATCGTATGTACTAATGACTATTAGAATGATACATTTGATTGTTGACGTCAACAAGTTCACGTTGGAAAATCTGTGAGGTAGTTTGTTAGGTGTAATGGTGAAGTGGTGAACATTTTTTGCGTAACAGCTGGTCGGTACAAGCAATGAATTATTCCATGCTGACGATACCTTGTGTATCTTTTTTATAATGTCATTGAGATTCTGAACCATTCAAAACAAGCTGGTCAAAGCGGTGCCCTTTAATGTCTGTCTGACATCTCTGATGTCTGAAATTGCCACGCCTTTTAAAAACCACGAGGCATGGAAATACGATACTTGCCCTAGCCGAGCGAGATAGCACATTTACGTGCGTTCTGGTAACCCTATTCTCGCGCTGCAAAATACCCCGCGGCTCGTGAACCCGCGGACATTTTCCACGTGTTCTCACGTTCTTGAGCCGAAAAGTTTTAAAACATTATCTCTTGTGCTAATCTCTCGCGCGGCTGAAGAGCACGAGTGAACGCCTCCGTCTCCCATAAAAGATGTTGTGTACAAACCTTGCAACATAATAGCAGAAAATAATGTGTTCTTACACAACCTGGAGCCTAACACATGTGGCAAATATTCTCAATCACGCTCATTATTTTCCACTGTCCGCTGCCCAAAAATCTAATTATCGATCGCAAAAGTGAAAAGAAACCTTGGACACGGTGATCTTCGAAATATGGCCGCAATATTGCTGATATAGTGTTACGCCAGAATCATTCAACTGAATACACTGATGACAAGTCATTACTTTAAAATGGTTTTATTTTATGATAAATTTAAAATACTTTTATAAATCATTTATTTATTTTTTCTATGCAATAATTTAAATAAAACAGAAAATAAAATGTGATGTGTATAGACTGGGTGTGTACAGGGCATGCAAGCATCAACACGGTGCAACATTCCCGATAAAGGTCGGTTTATATAATCTAAACAAACAGGACAGTGCCAACGAATAAATTAGACCCAGGTTATATGTTGTCTTGGGAGCTGGCTTGATGTAGAACGAACGTTGATATGACTTACCCAGGTGTCTCTGTTAAAAACACAGCCATAAAATCGATGTGTTTCTGATTTCGTCCATTCCCTTAGGAGTTTTACTCCGTCTATAGCCAGGGTCCATCTTTATATAATATGAACTAAACTGATCAGATAATTATATATAACTCGAGTTTTACAACTTGCGCATGGGCGCTTTGGTCATTCGTACAGTCATATGTCAATATGCAGTATATCAATCCAGTATGTAAAGCAGCTGTGTTATTCCGTTCATTTGCCTCTGTATTTAGTTGACAAATGCCACCAGGACTGTCGTCCCACGCAACGCCGACGACACCAGTATACCAACCGGAACGACGTACGGACAGAATGACGGCGAACCTCTGGCAGTTCTGGTCTTCATACACGGCGGTTCAAACGTTGTTGGCACAGCCAATATGTTTGACGGTGATGTGTTAGCGGCAGCAGGGAGAATAATTGTGGTGACCCTCAACTACCGCTTGGCGGCGCTGGGTATGACCACTGCGCATGATAATCACTAACAGGACACCTGATAATATGATCTGATATTAAGTTCAGAGTATAACTGGTCCGTGAAAGTACACTATTGGATTTTAGTAAACATATACTGTAGGAGATATTTTTAAGTACATATTTCTACTTTGGACAATTGTGTAATCCCAAGATCCATTCACTTCGTACAACTTTGTCAATCACAGTTTCAAAACGAATAACAAACAACGAATCAGTGCTGTTACGTGTACAATTTACTTATTTGGTTTGGTATTTTACTCCGTACTCAAGAATGTTTCACTTATACAACGGCAACCAGCATTATTGTGGGAGGAACCCGGGTAGAGTCCGGGGGAACCCACAACCATCCGGGGTTTGGTGGTGGACTTTCCCACGTACGGCCAAAAAGGAAGCCTGTGAGATCTGGACTTGAACTCATAACGACGGTGGGAGGCTTCTGGGTCATTACCTGCACTAGAGCGCTAAGACACGTTACATGTACAAGGTTTAGATGATATGTTGTAGCTCATACGAGATTAAATTAACTTGACATATCATACCTGTACCTGATATAGCTATGCATGTTTAATAGATTCTCTAACTGTTTCCTGGTAACTCCGTTTGAAAAATGTAGGGCTTGGGTGTAGAAAATCATGTAGAGCCTATTTTTTAAAATATCATTATATTCGCATTCAAAATATTAGAAGCGATCCAGCTGATATATACTTCGAAAGTAATGTAACAATAAATAATATTATGTGAATGCCATGTCTGACACTTAGATTCCGATATTCATGAAGATCACCTTTTAAATTCAAATAACATGGTAACGAAACGTATTCAAAGCTTGCATTCGCCATTGTTGTCACAGCTATTACACTGGATCGATTGACAGTGTACGTTTTCTTAATCGTGTTGAAATGCCCAATGACATGGCTATTTGGATTGGTTCGCTAAGGAGTAATCATGTCGTATTTCATTCAGCCAGCCCTAATATATTGCCAGGAGCCATGCCGTTTTCCTCAAAACATTTCCACAATGTTAGTGAATTCATTCGGAAATTGGATTGTTCGCCGCACTGCCTTCTGTAAAGTGATTTCTGATCTTGACCTACTTTTATAGCATCCCTATTTACAGTCTTAGGACTCTGAAACATCTCAACTGTAGTGTTGTCTCAGATTACTAAGCAATAATGTTTCAGATCTTGCTTACTGTGTAGGCCTACTTTTCAGATAGTGTGATATATACGTTTTATTCACAATGGACAATAACAGTTGTGAGCTTGCGCTCAAGTCAGCGTGATAGAAAACAATTATATGTAAAGTTCTGAGAGCATGGATCCATTTTGTGCTCTACATTCTCGGATCTGGTCATGCATATACTGAATACAGCAACGGCGCAGAAAACGCCCAATCTGGTCTGCTGCTAACTAGGCTGGGTATTCCTAGCATGGCGCTGCTCTCTTCATTCTCATGCCATCAGTGTGAACGGGCTATGTCTCCCACGGGGAAACTAATTGAAATAAACTGGATTTCGTGCTATGAAAGTCCACCAAGCAAGCTTGGCCCAGTTCCTTGTCTTAACAATCTCCCTGCTTTATTTTTGCAGGTTTCCTGGGCACAGGCCATCCAGACTTTCCCGGAAATTACGGGATCCTGGATCAAATCGCGGCTCTCCGCTGGGTACAGAACAATATCGCCTCCTTCAATGGTGACCCGGCTAAAGTCACCGTGATGGGGCACAGCGCCGCCTCCATGGACGTCGGTGTTCTTCTCGTCTCTCCTGTAGCCAAAGGTGAGAGAGGCCTTTTTATACTACAAGTTACTCTGCAGTTGTTTTTGTATATAAGACTACAACATAGGCAGTAAAACCATAGCAACACTTGAGGACAGTGTGATAGTTGGCCTTTTGTGAACCTCAGATAGGTTATAATTATAACCGTTCACTTAAATGCACAATTGGAAAGGTTATACGCCCCTTGCACCATGACTTTAACAGAATTAGGTAAAATATTGCAGTGATGTTTACTGCAATATATTAGTCGTCACCGATCTAGAATTACTGAATATACCAGTGTTGGCATCGCATTTAATAAGCAGTAACATGAAATGATCTACCATCATTTGTACTGACAATTAAGACCACCGTAGAAGCGCAATGTGCTGATCATTACGAGTATTTGTTTGCAATAAATGTGTCGGAACACCACATGTATGTGTGATTGAGAATGTGTGGACATTGTTCTTATATAACGATACATTACAAATAGTATGCAAGTATACTGACATAAAGTTAACAAACGCAATTTATATGATTTTGATGAAATCAATGTAAGTGATAGTTTGTGATCCCTACGATTCTGATCGTGACAGATCTGTCGTCGGATAACACTGTTTATGTGGCACAGACAAAATCCTACAAAATGTCTACCCCGAATATTGGTTCATACTGTCGAGGTTAAATGCCTGTGCAGACACATGTTACACTGTGTATTATGATTTTGATTGTCCATAAATTGCCTTCAGGCCAAACTCCGACATCATTAGGCAAGAAGACACACACATAGTGTTTGTGTTTGTTTGCATTCATAGGTTTATTCCGGACAGCCATATGTCAGAGTGGAGCTCCGTCGTCCTTATTAACCCACAGATGGCCCGACCACGACTCCGAGAAAGAAGTTCTCTCCTTGGGAGCACATTTTAACTGCACGGATTTGACACTGACCGGGGTCAAGAAGTGCCTGAAGAAAATAGATGTTATTCCGCTGTTAAAGAGTTATCCCGTGAGTTACGATGATAGTAGTGATAGATGAAAAATCGACGTCAGAAGTCAAGGACAGAAGATTTCGGTATAAAAGTATTGAAAAGATGACTGTAGCTATGAAAGAACTAACACGAGTGGTTAATGAAGATAGCAGCTGCTATGCGTCTTTATGTCTCCTTAACTGATCTTAAAGATATTGTCGTCTTGTTTCACGTGTATCTATCGCAAATCACGTGAAAATTAGGATATTTGATGTATCCGTAAGATTATCGAATGCGGGTGTAGTATCCTTTCATGCTTGTTTGCGGGTTCTTCTTTTCCATCGATTATTGTCGATCAGGCTGCTTTGCAGTTAATTCAACTCGTAGGAAAATAACTCATTAGGAAACTCACGTAAGCTTTTTCTGAAAAACATATCAGCATGACATATGATACATACAAAACTATGTCGTGAAAGGACACTAAATATACATGTACCAGTGTGGTGCACCATTTGGATAGTGCTTAAATTCATACACTTAATTGTATTCCTTTTGACATTTCGGCATCAGTAAACACGGTTTAGTATTCGATTCTCTTTAAATGATTAGTTCGTAATTTGTATACCCTTTATTACTTTTGTTTGGGGGTTAGTGTTAAACATGGCTTTGGAAATTTTCTTACTGACCTGTAATGCCCAATATAAACAAGGCTAACCAGTGGCATATTCTTAATAGTCCCTGAACCTGATATTGACGTTGCTTTATTCAGACCGCGAGAGTATATACACGTGTATATACTCTCGGGAAAGTTAATTTTAATACGTTGAGCGTTCGTCACGAAATAATACTTCCTGTTGTGAATGATAAGGGTTCATGGACCGGAACGGAATTTAATTATAAACTTTCGCTGAACGCAATCACAAATTAACATTTACATATACGTTCAACCACAGCGTTTCAAATTCGAAACCTATCTTTAAAGACTTTATTGAAATGCTTACTTTTTCCGCTATTAAATCCACATACCTCATTTTACTATTCATCTGTGAATAATGACACATCGGATTCAGCTATTAAAAGGTAAGAGATTAGTTAGTGTAAACATTCTTTGAAAAAAAAAAACCCGTAATATCGATTTATCTCCAATTAAGATGTCAATCTTTTGAAAAAATAAATGACTGGTACAATATCGAGGATTTATCAGTATCTGCTTTGCAAGCTACATTACCCATGAATGCATATCGTGCCTGACAACTAGAGTTAACTCCCTTCCCTCATCCTACACTGATTTTCACAGCTTATTACCATGAAGGTGTGCTCTGGTAAAGTACACTGAGATGCTTAAGTGTGAATATGATAAAGAACTTAGCGTTCTCGTCGATATATCTTTGTGGTGACACAAAAATTATTATTTCATAAAACACAGTGTCGTTAGTTAAGTAATAAATGAAAAGACTTTGTGCAGCAACACACGGCAACTTAAAGCTGATAGTTTCTGCCACAAGAATGTCGTAAAATTTACTGTTTCAAAGAAGCAACATTGTACATTATGTAATTAGTTGCTGCTTAGTTTCTTCTTTGATTAGTTATTTTCTGACTTTATTAGTAAAACACTTTATCGCAACTTATACTTTGTTATAGGTATACGACTGGTATCAGTTCCCGGTTGTTTTAGGAGATAAGGTGTTACCGGATACACCTAAAAATTTGCTACAAACAGCTGAACTAAACGCCGACACATTCTTGATTGGAACGACGCGGGATGAGGCGGGAAAATGGGGTAAGTTTTTAGTAGCGAAACATGAACGATCTTACAAGCAAAACATTATAATGTTCCAGCCCAAACATCGTAAATTTAGCCAGCCAAATATTACTGTTTTACTAACTAAACACTGTGACTTAACAAGCCAAATATGATTTTTTTCAGACTAACATTGTGACATTCCACCGTATCGATTACGATTTGCCTGGCCAAACATTTAGATTTTACTGGTCAAATATCTAAAGTTTACTGGTCATGCAAAAGATTTTAATATACTGCTAAACATTAACGTTAGTCTACATAACCATGTAATAATGACAGAGTAAAACAAACTCATGTCAAAGTAATCAAGACTGTATAAAATCTTCACGTGTACGTGATTTTGTGTGTTTTTGTTACATCTTCTTTGACAGCATTCGACCTCAAAGGATTCGCCAATATTTCCAACCTACTGATTCTGAGCCACGTATTACCAGCAGCCATTCAACTGAAAGGTAAAAATCAAGTTTTCTGTCTATAGAATCTTAAGAAGTTATTGAAAAGAATAGCTCTACTGTAGATAACAAGTAATACGTATGTAGCACGTTCCCTAATGTCATGTTTATATTTGATGGAATATATTTGATTGATTGGTGCTTAACGTCGGAAATGGATAAATGCATATAGTATTCGTTATTGTCATGATAAAAAATGAATGATTTAAATGTATCTGTGATTACGTCAGCTTATTTAGTCTATTGAGGCCCAGAAGCAGACCCCGTGAAATACTAAGATCTGCATGAAGAGCTCTGTATGTAACAAAACATTCCCTTGGATCATTACTCCCATGATATTTATCTCGCAAACAGTGAACCCAGCCGTAGTATATCTCGGTATGAAGTCCTAGGCGGTAAACTGCATAAAATCATTTACTTGTAAATGGCTACAGTTAAGAGTCAGTGTATACGATTTCTTCCTGTTGTAGAGCTTGTGCGTTTTGAATACACTGACCTGAATGTTGAGGAAAATTCCACAACTGACATGAGAATTGCCAGTCGGGTAAGCAAGTTATGGAACTAGAGCTTTAATTTACAAATTTCAACAAGCTCAATACTTTCAATATAATTTATTATGGAAAAGCATTCTTTCTGGATACATGCCTAGTACAGAATAAGGGTCAAATTTAACGCCTGTTTGCAACAAAAAGTGAGTGACATTCTGGCGTCGTTATGTTAATACACTGTCTATATTTGCAACCATGAATGTTTCATATGAAATCTATGTTCTAATTAACAAATTTGTCGGCAAAATTTATTTTCAGGCTTATGGGGATTCCTTGTTTGATGCTCCTACTGTGGAAACCCTGCAGATTCTTGCTAACAGGAGGATATCCATCTATCAGTACAGATTTGAGTGGCGATCGGACTTGTTTCCTGCTCCAGAAGTAACAGGTACAATGGAAAAAAGTCATATAAACTCTAACGGTTACAAAATGCATAAACATTTCGAATATTCTATTGGCAGTTTACCAAAAGATTTGTTTAGGCCTTCCATTCTGATTATGCATGTGATAATATAGTTATTTGTGGAAGAATGTTCCTCCGTAATACACAGAATCGTAACTGTTCAAACCTGACATCAATATGGATGCTATCATCAGCAGATCTTTGGTAGAACTTAGTAGTAGGCATATGTACTCCTATTGTTTCCTGTCTGTCGAGTTTTTCCACGCAAACCGTATGCATAGCGAATAATAAATCCTTTATTACATATTTCATACAGTTACACTTTTGCACCCTTGTGTCTTGTCTCAGTTGTGTGAAGGTCTATCGATTAGTGTGCGTGATATCAGGCTGATGTTTACCATTTTGACTGTATCACAGGTGTACCCCACGGTGCAGATCTGTTTTACCTCTTCGGAGCGCCATTACGAGGACATGCGCTCTTTAATTACACTGAGCAGGACAAAAACATGAGTTACCTTATGATGAAGCAATGGAGTCATTTTGTCAAATTTAGGTAAATAGACGGTTGTATTTATGTATTGATTTTTTATTTTTTTTTTAATTTATTAATTTATTTATTTGTGCGCCTGATATGTTTGTCCAATATGCTCAGATTGGTTCATTCATGTCGGCCCTCTCGGGTTTCTATTACAGAAAATCTTCTTCTAGGAATTATACAAATACAATATACAAAGTGCCTCATTCTAAACTGTATCCTTCTGTGCGTTTCAAGTAAAACAAGCATTATTTTACACTCATAACTCTAGACAGTTTGTAAATAGATGTCTTTAATTTTAGATCTTTTGTCAACATATACTCATGCCCCTTACTGTATTGACGTTTTTGTGTTTGTCACAGGTATATTGTTAATTTACTCTCCAGTAACTTGTCGCTTTTATTGCTTTACTAAGAATGGCTGAGAGTGGCTGGAAGGTCAGCCAGCAACCGTTTCCTCCCACCATAATGCTGGCCGCCGTCGCACACTATATTAAGTGAAATACTCTTGAGTACGTCGTAAAACACCAATCAAATAAAGTAATCAATCAATCAATCAGTGTCTGTGATGTCTACATGACTTAAAATATCCGAAACAATTAGCTTTGTCATTCATATTTGCAGTACGTTTGACGTGAACCAAGTCAATTGGACTGACTCACCAGGACAGGGGGATCTACCTTACAACAACATCACCAAGGCCTATACTAGGCTCTATTCTGAGAATGGATCCCCCGCAATGGGTCTAGGATTTAATCTGAAACCTCGTGAGACAAAGTTTTGGACATCAGTCATTCCGGACATACACAGCCAAATAAACAGAACCCTTGCCGCTTGGAACCCAAAAGATCCGTCCGTTGATGTGGAGGAGTTGTCGAGGCAAAAGAACACGTTCCTCATAGTATTTATCGTTTTCCTCGTCCTAGCTTGCATTCTTCTCTTCGTCCTTATGTACATGAGTGTGCTCCTTTATCATAGTAAAAATAGTACAAAATATTCCACATCATAAGTGCTAGCATCATTTCAGGGTAGTCCCAGAGATTAAGGCTGTTTACACAGCAAGTGACTCCAGTGTCTTGGAAACGTGACTCACCTAAAGTGCTGACACCATTCATAATTTTAATAAATCATGGTGTTAATCAGTAAATCAGTCTTTAATAGGTGTCTCTATCAAAGCTGGTTTTAATGTAGCAAATTCCTCGTAAAACAATGAATCTCCTGTTGGGCTATTTTAAGGACATTTGTAAGAACCCTAGGACTCACCTACTCGTGGACAGTCATTTACCTTAAATGTTTGAGCCATACATACTCCAATTGAAATAGATACCTGAAGCCTGTCACTAGCTTCGGAGAACAATGTAGCCATCGTGTTATTAGAACAATGCTATCAGAACACTGAGGTGAGTGGACTGAAATATACACACACCATTCTATATTCATTAACAGTGCTACAATATCATGTTCAAAATGTCTTACAGATTAAACTTTTGTGGTAACTTAAATGTGTATAATTTGAGTTTCCAGTCTAAAGATGGAGAGGTAAATCATGGGCTAAGTTGATATTAAATGTGCGCTATTATTTTTCCTTCATTTACCACTGAACCAATTTTTTAGAGCATTTGTTAACATAAGCTGAAGAAAAACTAGCTACAACGCGACCAAAGTGTGAAGTATAGATAAAGTACATCTAGTAGTTACTCTTTATACATTTAAACGTAACATTTTTGATATCGATCGCATGGGACTCGTCAGGTTCGTGATATAGCGCTCTGGATTTCTACGAGCTATGTCTGGTTTGCTCCCCGTAAACCTGACCTTATTCCTATAAGGAATGTATTCTCGAATCTGGGTGTAAAACACTAATACATAAAAAGTGCTTGTGTCATCAGTTTTGCTTATCCAAAAGATTTGTATGTTAAGCAAATATGAGTAACATTGAGTAACCTGCCTAAACCAAGGAACGTCACATTTCTTTTGTAATTGAGACCCGTCAAGAAAGCCCAGTAGCACGACCTTGGGATCATTTTACTGAGGTAAAATATCCCTTTCCCACTTCATCAAAATGCTGTCAGATTAAAGAAAGTACGAAGTTACGATGCTCTCTAATAACTACTGTGTACCACTGGTAAACATTACTAGTTCAAAAATACACATCCTCCTAAGTTTGTGTATCAGCAGTACATACCTTGTGTAGTTTGTGTAAAACATCCACAATGATACACAATTTGTGTCAGCATGCATTGTGGATGTGCAAATTTGTACTCTGTCGTTTCACAGATACCGATACACTGTAACAAGACTTCGCGTTACTCTGTAAAGCAAGTGTGTACAAATTTACATATCCACAATGCATCCATACACAAACTGTGTATCACAGATACACA
Organism: Acanthopleura granulata; assembly: GCA_016165875.1. Lineage (NCBI taxonomy): Eukaryota > Metazoa > Mollusca > Polyplacophora > Chitonida > Chitonidae > Acanthopleura > Acanthopleura granulata. The sequence continues at coordinate 20,930,158 of JABBOT010000004.1, forward strand.
TGTCATTGTGGATGTATTACATAAATTACACAAAATGTCTACTGCTGGTTTACAAAAAATATGGGGTAGTGCATTTTTGTCACAATAATATGTGCCACTCGTACACAGTAGTTTTCAGAGAGTACAGTCTATTTTGGACGTCACAATGGCTCAATTCTGCTTCACACTAGCTCCACCTCACGGAATAATAAAATATTCCGCCTTTTACTGTAGCACTGTAACTTAACAGCAGGGGATGATGGGTCTTTACAGCTTGGAACCGATTTGTTTAGTCGGGAAATATCTGTCTTTGATATAATCCTGCCAGAGTTTTTCTGTTATTGCTTAATATCAATACAACGTTGTGTTGTATTGTACAGCTGACGAACTTGTTCTCTTGAAAGTAGATGTGTGTATATTTCTATTAAGTTAGTGTAAAGATTTATGTATAGTACTATCGGTAGAGATCGTGTATTACGTGTATTGTTAACACTGAAGCAGTCGCCTATTGCCTTCACGGTTTTAATTAGGTACGAATAAGATCAGTACGAAGTCACCAGGGTCTCTAAAATTGCAATTTATATACTGATAACATTTATTCTTTAGGCGTTCTGTGTGTAAAGAATTTATTTACATGTGTACAGTAAATTTGCCTTATTGACTCAGTTCGAGCAGTTTAACACTATATTTGGTCTATCGGTTTGTAGAGTTACACTGTTGCCTTATTAGTTACACAGGAACACTACTGCTTCATCGATTTTCAGAGCTACACTATTGCTTCATTAGCTACGGACTAACACTATTTCCTGATCGGTTGGCAGAGCTACAATGTTGTTTCATAGGCTAAAGAGGTACACTATTTCTTCATTAGTTACAGACTGATACTATTGCTTTATCGGTGCGCATAGCTACACTATTGCTTCATAGGTTACAGAGTAATACAATTGTTTTATCGGTTTGCAGACCTACACTACTGCTTCATCAGTTACAGAGTAACACTATTGTTTTATCGCTTTGCACAGCTATACTATTGGTTTATCAGTTTGCGGAGTAACACCATTGGTTTGTTGACGCGACGAAGACCACTTTGGCTGTGGTGAAACATATACAAACATCTGATAATCTTCCTGTTTCACGTACATGTGATATTGCTATCGATAATAAGGAAAATGACTGAAGTGTGTTGTCCATGGTCTTATAAGAATTACCTCAATTAGTTTATAAGGCAAAGAATATATATATTTTTTCAGATGTCAATTTTAAGGGCGTCATTTTCATTGACAATCATTGTTTCATTATTTTTCCTAACCAAAAAGTGAAGCAATAAGTATTACAGAAACAGTGTCAATAAAATTGACAAAATAGGTTTTGCGTTAAGATTAGATGTCTTTATTGTCACACAAATCTACATTGTTTCCTTCAGAGGTAATTTTACTTGTTGAAATCACAAACTATAGACCTATTTATTTTTGTTCGTATTTGTATATTGCCAGACCTTTCAGACCGAATAAAGAATAAGAAAACTTGATTGTCTTGAGTTCGAAATTATCCCATCACTGCTTTTCTAAATTTGAAGTTTCTCGTCAAGTGCAAAAACCTTTCCTGCAATGAACCAGTGCTAGACATTCACTTTGATATATTGAAGTAGGTTGAAATTAAGCTGAATAGAAGACCTGCATGATTTTAAAACTGCGAATAGGCTCACCTTTACAATGCCACGGGAAACTGAAAAGGCATCAGAAGACAGATGAATCCTGCCTTAAATATTCAATATTTTTTTGTACCTTTCGGAACCAGAAAATACCCAAAATCTTTAATAAAGGTAAATATATGTATACTGTTCAGCTTCGGGTTCTCATTAATCACATTACATTTAAAAAATCCTCAAGTATGAAACATGCTTTTAGGCCTATTTCATTTCATTCTATTATGTCAGAAATCAAACCAACGATATTTGGTTTTTCAAAAGGGAATGAAATAATTACCAATAAATCATGATTCAAATCCATGAACTCGACGCGAGAAATTTATTCTAACATTCATGCTGTCACTAAAAGGATGATTGCACCAAAATCACACAATGAAATGCACCAAACCTAATAAGGTCGTCTATGATCCAGTTGGGTCGATCTTCTTTGTGGTAAAGCAGAATAATTGATAAATGTTCATCAAACTTTGGGGCATAATTTAAACGGCTTTCTCTGTCCCTAACCTTCTTGGGTGACCTAGAATGACGTTTTTTCGGATTTGCTTAACGAGAGAAGAACCTGTATATTGTGTATATTTCGAAACTCTACATTATAAACTTATCCGAATGTAAAATAGTGCCTTTCTTATTTTGTGCTTATTATTCTGCACTTGAATCACGGTGCAATGACCCAGTGTATGTGCATGTATGTTGCCACTTCAAAACCAGGGAAGAGGAATAACGTTACTCGAGCACACGTCTGGGACTCGACTCCGGTCACTTCACTACTTCACCCCTGTTCGTTTTGTAGTTTTCAAGAAATTATTCCACTCAAAGAGGCCAGATGAATGGAATCCAAAAAAGCATGGTTCAAGATAAATGCTTATTGGTTTACCTTATGCCACAGGTATAGGAAAAACTGAAGCTGTCTAGATTCAACGTGCCTTTTGCCTCAATTTTTCGTGACCCCATTTGAAATGCACAACAGGAGATAAGACCTCGGGCAAAGCCCCCATTAGCCTAGGGTAATCATATCCAAATGGCTATATATGTTATAAAGTGTGTTGCCATGGTAGTTAAGATGATCTTCGGTTAGGGGATTTTTGTGTTAATGGATCAAAGACGTCAACAGTACAAGAAGCTGCATTATCATTAAAAGACATTAATTTCGATCTCTCTAGGATTGTGTGATGTGAGAAAACGCATCATAACTACATCGTAAAGGAACAGATTTTAAATTTGTTTAAAATTTCTGAAGCCGCAGCCTAGGTTCAGTTAATTATAACTACAATGGAATGATGACCTTTTTCTTACTGTGTCAATTATAATCAGCATATACAATAGTTTTCTGGAACTTTGGATACCTTTTGACCGGTTAGCAATCTCAGCTGTGATTGAACACTTCGCTCAAAAGGTATTTCGAGTCTAATAGTTTGTAAGTCGCTGTTGTGCATGTTGCAAATAATCTGACATATGCAAAGATACATAAATCCTACTGAAACTAAAGTCATACATTAGCAGACAATATCTGTGTATGTATATATACAAATGCTTTATTTTACAACTTCCTGTACAAGAGTAGAAATAATAAACAAACATTTCAGTAATATCTCGACGTTACAAAAACATTAAAAATTCTTGTTTAGTACATGTATGACAAAACATCACTGAGTCATACCCCGTTGTTAGAAATTATCGACGCCGTCGAAGAAGAACACAACAGCTAGCTAATGCCACAAGCTGGATTATTGTTGTAGCGAGAAAAACTCCGAACAGAATGACGAAAACATTGTCAGACTCCGCGATTGTTGATGTGCCTGTTTCTGTGGACTCGTTTGTAAAAATCTCATCGAGAAACGGTAATAGTTTGTTCCATAGGTATATTTTTCTCGTGCGGAAGTTGTTACCGAGATCTATTTTAGGTTCACCCTCACTCTCGTAAAATCGGATAAACTGCTGCTGCGTGGAACTATAGGCTGGTGCAGTTCGAACAGATGAGGGGTCCGACATGTTTACAAGATATGTTGCCTTCCTACAAAACAAATACTTCACATATGAAGCTACAGTGTACTAGTGACTCGCCATACGTTTTACTCAATCAATGCTTAACATATTGTAAGTAGTTATACAGATTCAAAAACCAGAAAATAGAGTCTGTTGAATGCTGAAAATAAGCTATTAAATAACACACTAAAGGACCGTATTTTGTCACGTGGGAGAGTCCATAAGCGCTTTAGTTTCGGCAAATTATGACTTAATACCGTAATAGTTTATGACTTGAATTCGTACTGCATGTGAATGAGGGTACATGTACATGTATAGGAACAGAAAAACATGAGATCAATTATATGTTAATCAGACTTGCAAAAGACTGGTTGAGTGACCAAATGATCTTAAACGGCGTTTTTAGTTTCACATATTGCACTACATTATTAGTTGGGTTCTATTTATTCATTTACTTGATTGGTATTTTAGACCGTACTCATGAATATTTCACATCTACGACTGCGGCCAACATTATGAGGAAACCAGGGTTTCCAGATCATCCGCAGGTTGCTAGCAGACCTTTCCACGTACGGCCTGAGAGGAAGCCAGCATGAGCTGGACTTGAACTCACAGCGACCCCATTGGTGGGAGGTTTCTGGGTCATTGTACTGTGCTACACTGTGCCACGGAGGCCCCCGAAGGTGCTTTCTAATCACTGTGGAACACAGGCACTCGATGCAAGTTCAAGCCTAACGCCTGAGAGTGAATTTTGCCAATGCCATTATTAAGCATTGTACAATTAATCATAGACAGGGCAAGTATGAGGAATTTAGTTCATACATTTATTATTGTATGTATTGTTTATTATACTTCTCTACAATTATTTTGGAACAAATACAAAATTAAAGACTTGACCTGTTCTGTCCCTACAAACAGGTCTACTTTCAAACAACCAGACAGCCATAGTATTAAAATCGTAGCCATGCTTCATGCTAGGCTCTACGGTACATGTATCATTAAACATAGAAAGAACAAAACTGGGCTCACCTTTCCTTGACAATATTGCTCACCATGTCCATATAATAGTGACTCATAGATCTATCAGCTTCTGTGTACGAGTATTTTGGGTGGCCACTAAACGGACAGCCGAAGAGAAAAAACAGGTCAGCCCCATGTGGAACACCTGTAAATGTTAATAATAAAATACCATGAAAAAGCGCATATAGATTCTTGCTCTAGATTAAACATCACATTCCAGTTTATTACAGTGATAAATTTATCACAACGGTGCCGTAGACCCATTCCTCCTTGTGCATGGACACCAGGCCTCAATCACCTTATTTCTGCGAAACCTCTGTGGAAATTATTAGTAAGAGATTTCTCTGGAGGGTCCAGCCTGGATGTCTGTCATATCAGGAGTGATCGCAAAATCCAAAATCAAACGCTTGTGTATATGGCCAGTCCTAAAAGTATCCGTAAAATTCTTCTCATTGCTACCTGAATAAGTTGTTGCATATGCTTAGCAAAATCACAAGTTGTGCTGTAAAACCATTCAAATTAACGAATGAAATCTATCACAAAGTAATTCATACATTTCGCTGTGTATCGTTTTGATACAACAAAGCTGCAGAAACTGAGAGCAGGGTGCTTGTCGATTTCAGATTTGCATATGTTATGTGTGAGCAGACACCAGTCATCACAATGCGGTAGTTGATTTCTGTAATTTTGATACTGTAATACAATATTTTCATCAAAATTCATCCCTGATCAATTAGTTTTTGCTTTACATCTTGCTAAAAACAATCACTATGCACGAACGACACAATGAAAAAACAACTAAAGTTTGTTTTGACAATTCAGACCTAGTGTCAAGATAATGAGATTTATGTGAGAGCATAGAACAGACGCCCTTGTGTGGAACATGTGTTCCACCCTTGTGTGCTCCACTCGCTGGTGAACTGTCAATTAACTAACGTGAAACTGTGGGCGATGTGGAAACTGAGGATCACCTTTCCAGTCGCTCGTCTGCAGGCGTAATTTTAGTCTTACATTACTGGTCTTGAGGCGGGTAGTGTGAAAAAGTAGAGTAATTCATTGGCAGTGAAAGTAAATGTATCCCACAACACAATAATGTGGCACAGTTCCTAACAAGGCAATATTATGTACCGGTAGCGATGACTGAGTGGTTGGAGTGTCTTCCCAAATAAGACGGACAGTTTGGTTCATTCTCAAGTCAGGTTAGTTTAAGCCTTTAAAACATGCATTCTTATAGTGCTCCGTAACTTGGGCCAAGAGTGAGACCAAGTCTGCCAAATGCTTGAACCCGGGGTGTCGTGTGGGGTCTCTTCGGTATGACGGTCCATAGTGAGGCAGCACTATAATTGGTGGTTCGCTGGTTAGCGCTCTAGCGCGGAACAATGACTCAGGGCTTTAGGGCCAGCATTGGCAGGCTTCCCTTCCGGCCCTCTTAATTCTTAATTCATCGTATACGGGAAATGTTCTTAGTACGGTGTGAAAGACCAATAAATGAAAAAATCAAACTGTCGTCACATGTCTCACAGATTTTTCTCGTGTTCTGTAGTTTTATATCGCATCTGCAAAGCAACAAGTATCACTAACAGCGATTAATTTCCAAGAAAAAACCTAATGAGTGTTATAAATGCAGCAACAACAACAACAAAAATGCTCGCTCTTGGCATTTTCATGAACGAGACCGAAAGGCAGATTCCAGTATACCATATAACCACTTGACCTGTTTTTTTTATTTATTTGCTTGTCGTGTCTATACTGTTTACCTAAAGCCAGTGGACGAGGATCCAGCGACGAGCGGTACTCGAATCTATACACATACACCGTGGCGTTTCTACTGACCAGCAAGTCTGCCATGCGCGCTAGGGGGGCGTTAAACACAGCATCACCGAACGCCTACAACATGAATAGTAACTTTTGAATCAAATTTATAGAACATCTTCAATGCAAAGTTTGTATAAAGATCTAAGTGTCAAGTACGACATTTGTACACCAATGATGAACCATAAGAGGGCGTTCCAAGTCTATAAGCGCAGGATTCATTTCCTAATCAACCTAAAACATCAGCCCCCAGTAGGTAAAAACTAATACATACAAATAATAATAAAAATATGAGAGCGAGGCAGTCAACAATTTCCCATGAGGCTTGGGACAGAAGTCGAATGTTTAGGCATGAAATCCATTTCAAAATAGGCCGTGAATAATTGCCATGTCAAATACATATATATGTATCGCGGTCGCCCTTTGATTGCAACGAGACCCTCTTTGAATTTGCACGGGAGCCAGGACAGGTGCTTGAATGTTCTCCATAATAATAATAATTTACTAAGGCTTGCCCCTAAATGTGCTAAAGCCCATTGTGAGCTACTAACCGTGAACCAGCTATCCCCCACCCCAGAACACGAAGAGGCCTTTAATTCGTATCCTGCCTCCGCCACGATAAGATATCTTCATTCCACTTATACTGCTGCAAACACGATTTAACCAGAAAACTATCTGTCGACTGTACCAAATGTCTTCGTGCAAATATTACAGAATGGTCTTCTCAGTGATACCTTTTGGACTGATATGTGTTTACACTCTTAGAAGGACGGGGGTACCTGCACTCAGAGTAGTTATAGGCTTCCATTAGTGCCAAAGTACAGAATGATCAATAGTACAGATAAAGTTCAATATGAAGAACTACTACAGATACACCTCGGCAGAAAATTGAAATATATAGAACATTAATTACAAAAAATTAGCTGTAATACAATCATCCAATCATGAAAAGTGTACCAGTATCATTTATTTGTTTGGATAGCAAGTTCTCGGGCGAAACTGTTTTGCAACACAAAAAGTGCTTCGAAATCATGAAGTCATTAACTTCATTTTGCTTCAACGGCACATTATGTCTTTTTGTTTAACAAAGTAAAACCTCAAGTGGAAACACAAATATATTAAATAAAAATGAACTTTCTGACTTAGATACCTTTCAGCTTTCTCCTTTGTTGAAATCTTAAATTCTTAATACCTTAATTCGAGGTAGAGTGAGAGGGTATGAGGTTCCACGCTATTATCAATAAACATAATATAGATCCTTGCGCCCGATTGATGTAAAACATGCCATGTGAACCCATAGTGCATCGAATAATGCCATAAAGACACGACACTTAATTACCTGGGCGTAGAGCTGAGATTGTGCTGTGTTGTTCGGTTCGTTTTTCCAGTGTGTATACTCGTGCTTAATGACAGCTGAAAAGAAAACACAGAGGAATAAAAACAATGACAACTATTTAATCAGTTACATAAAATATTCTACAAAACAGCGTCAGACCGTAAATAACGCCAAGTCATGTGAAGACATAGATTGCGAAAACTGTCAGAAGAAATAAAGAATTATTAGAAAACAAAGCTTAGCCTTGAACAGCTTAGAGGTGGAAGAATTAAAATGAAGCTGAAATTGACACCAAGCAGTGTTATGGTCCTGACACAACTGGATGTTCAGTTTTATTTACGTGTGTTACGACATACAACATTTACTTCCGAACAGATGTAACGATAGTGTATCAAACATAATAAATTATACGAGGAGTAGTGTCGTGTTCTTTAGCATACAGTTAATAACGTAAGGACACTGTTTATCATTTCAAACTCCCCAGAAGTATCTATCTCGATGAATCTTCATATATATAACCATATGAAGCATAATTTCTGGCTTAAATCACCTTATCATGATCAGTAACGCGTAACATTCCATTGGAGGCATAACATTTACAGAAAAATCTCTTTGTGATTATCTATGTTTTAAATTTGCCACCTACCCTACGAGTGAAGACAATTACTTCACATGAGACAGAACTGCTTTCAATCTTAGAATCTTATCTCAGAATTCTATATGAAGCATACTAAACAGGCAGACAGCACCTAAAGGACTGGTACCAGGGATTCGATTCTTTGCCATCCCTTAGACACGCTTGTAAAGAGATCACCAGGACTCGGCAGGCATCGCTTTTGTCTGGAAACAATCCTGAATCTATCTATATATACATTTGGCAAGTGTCATTTAAACAGGGTGGTAACACGTGAAGAAAAGTATATTCCATAATCATTATTAAAACCAAAAACTATAAGATTTTCTCTTACCAAAAAGTTTAGAGTGTTTTGGTACCGCCTCGAATCGTTTCAAGGTCGCCTCAAGGTCGGGAAATTTTTCCGCTTTGTTTACTTAAAACAAAACATAAGATCATGAAAATTAAATATAAAAAATCAATCAATACAAGCGGTTACAACACAACTGATCAGCTCCACTGAAACTACTATCATGCATGGCCATTTTCTTTCCCACAAAATAGTCCTGGTACAGAGTGATTGTGAGAAACTTCATATACCTTCAATTCCACGTTTTTGCAATTCACTCACTTTAGGCGTGAAAACACCAGCCCCAAGGAAATGGAGGCTGTAATGTTTTACCTTTCATCATGGATTTCGCGTCTAAAGGCTTGGGGATAAATGGCTTGCAGGTTCTGACCACAATAGTGTCATTATGGTTCCCAACACAGCAAAAGTCTGCCACTGGGACATAAATATACGCACAGCTAAGGGCATAAATGCGGCCATTGTAGACAAACCATTCCCTGGATTACGAAGACTTCACATTACAATGAGCAAACGTACATCTCTTAAAATCCAACCGTAAGCCACTTTCGATATTGCTAATTTATTAATCAATATCAATTAATCCCCCCCCTCTTAATATCCATAAACAATGAGTATATATATAATATAATTTTTTTCAAATACTTTTGAAACAGAATAATATTAGCATGAAACAACCTAAATTTCGAATCTCTTTCTTTTCCCAGGCTCTTATGTGGTAGTTCAAACCTTGCTGTTTTAGCTACGTATTGTCTGCCTATTGGCTTTCCTTGCTCGCTATATATCTTTAGGAAATTACATGTAAATCTTTATTTCCTATTGTCTAGATTGTTATCACACCGTCCAAAAAACCTATAAAATATATGTACCACACATTATATTGATAATAATTAAACACGATATTACAGGTACTTAGAATATAACAGACAACAACATAGAGAACAAAACTGGTCACGCGTAACTTGTGAAATGTGGCCTCTTAACAGTTTACTTCACTTAGGATTTTATTCTAGCTGTTCTTGTAAATGCATATATAACATCAACTTCACACCCTCCCCCAAGCACCATAAAAATAGTTTAGAAAGTTGGCTTTCTAAGAACTTTTAAAAAGCCACTTTGTAAATGGCATCTACAAATCTGAGTCATGATCTTACCAAATGTCACTCCTTCGTCTTTTGTGACCCCTGTAACGACAACATCGACGTTGAGGTCCGCGTCCTGGAACAGCTCCGCTGGCTCTTTACTGATGTATATGTTGTCCACAATTGTCGGGAAATGATAGCCGCCAACGTAAATTTCCTGATAAACAGAGATCACTAGATTGGTCTGGTTTAAAAGTTCTCTCGCATAAACATATCGCAGTGACCACGTTGCTGGTCGGTGATGGAAAGAGGTGGGCATTTATTTATACACAAGGATCTGTTGTGTCGAACATTTTCACCTGTAGGTTAGAAAATGATAATATGTATGTTCAGTTAGATATCACATTGATCAAACCGACTAGCGAATGATAAAGAGGTGGGTTATTACCGGGAAGTCTTTCATTAAGGCGACTTGAGGCACTGCTTTAAGGCATTCTTTCATTCCAGCGAGATCAGTCTCAGTGCACCCTAAAGAACGTGCGATATGTTGGACGAAGGCCAAAGCGTCGTTTGAGGATCTTCGTACGGCAACAGGTGACAGCGGTGAGCCACTCAGACAAATTGCGGCTCGAAATAAACCTATTGCAGGACAGGCGAAACGAAAATTAAACTTAAAATGACCTCTTAATCACAGATTAAACGGTATATTCTTGTACAATCATTTACATATCATAATTATTATGCGGTTATACAGACCAGTATTTTGTGATGTATTCTTTGCCTACCCTGGTTGATTGGCTTTTAAATTCTGTCTCTTCTGTCTGGTGCGTTAGCTACAGTGAGTGAATGTATACTGTCCTGCGCATATCAGATGAACTAGTACCTAATCTCCTAAACCAGCAATACTTATATACAATGTATTCTTATGGGAGTATAACAATTTTGCTGTAATTCCCTCATTTTAATTTCAGAAGTCTCTATAGGAATCATACATTAAAGGCAATGCGTTTCTTCTTTAATCTCAGTTTTGTTGATAAACTACATGTCTGGTTGAAATGAGGAAACGATTAGACGGTGTGAACGATGGCTTAAGAAAGAAGGGACTTTTCATTATTGCTCATGTGATATGAACGCTGCCCTTAGCGAAGCTCATCGACCATGCACAATATTACAATGTTTAGGTCCAACTTGAGATTAGCTTCTTTATTTGACGTCGCTTTAATAAAACCCTGGTCGAATGCTACGTGCGCCTGTCTGTTATCCACCGCGCTGTGTCCGGGGTTTGAGAGAGAGCCGAAGGATCATGGTTAAGAGCAAGTAAACTATGACACCTGTTGAGCTGATAATGCGTCAGCTGTTGGGGGCAAAGTCGGGGTTTTGTTCAGTAAGAGAATCGAAAAGATGCCAGTAGCAATGAAAAATGACCACAAAAATCAATAGTTATTACCACAACGTTTGAAGATATGTTGGACAACAGAAATGGTCCCTACAGCCCAGAAACTGAAATAACAGTTTCTCTGGTTTACAGAAGAAGTATCTGGAAATCTTATTGATAAGATCTGTCAGAATAACTTAATCGTGATTAATTATCTACATACCATACTTTCGGCGGAAAGCTATGTAAAACTGTTGTTTAGCTAAAGAGTATTAAATGAGTATTAAATCATGGTTTTGTGTAATTAAGCATATTAGATCGTACCGTGTCTGCTTGCCTTCACACACCGTTAAATAACACTCTGTGAAACTCTGTTCACATATATTCTGTGTTACCTTTCGTCATAGGGGATAGAATATGAAGTCCCACGTTGAAGGATCCCGCACTGTGTCCCATCACTGTCACTTTAGCAGGATCTCCATTGAAAAACCCTATGTTTTCATTGACCCATCGCAATAGCATTACCTGATCAAGAAGGCCATAATTTCCAGGAAATTCTGGACGGCCTGTTCCGAAAAATCCTAAAACAAAATAGCAGTGAGTGTAAAGACCGAAGGAACTAATGAACTAATCATACTTTCGTGATCACATTACCAAGTATTTCACAGAAACAAGTTAAACGTGTGGTAACATGTTGTGCCATAGTAAATTATTGATCAGGAGTTGCAGACTAACCACCATTGTCTACACAAGTGTCGTCGCTTAAGCAATGAGTTAAAACGCACAGGAAAATAAAACATCGTTTCACCGGGTGTTTAATAGACTTTCTTGGACATATTGACTTTAAAATAGAGCGCATTTATTTAACTTTATTTGACCACATCTAATACAAAAATACATTGCTATGTCCCTGCCTATGGTTCACTGGGACATGCGAGAGGGTCACTGGATATAAAATATTTCCACCATTCATCATGTTCTTCCTGAGTAGACAAATGACCCTCTCCTACCTAACGCAGCCAGTCTGTAGTTAAAGGTAATCACTATGATGTCTCCATGTGCAGCCAGTACATCACCATCAAAGAAAGCTCCCATTCCCGCCATATTCGAGCCACCGTGGATGAAGACAAGGACGGAAAGTGGCTCATTTTCAACCTACATAACAAAGGCATTAATTCTGTTGTCACATAGATTGCCACGACGTAGTGCCCAATCGCTCTACAATAACAAGCCATGCCGGTTTCAAATAAATCACTGACAAACTAACAGGTAACTTAGCTTATCTTGGTTTTGCCAAAAAAGGTATCTTACATTGGGACTTATCCTCCATTTTTGTCCACAAATATAATGTCTAGCATTTATGGCACATTTTTGCATATTGGTAACTTTTCAATATCGATTAATCTCTCACAGACATCAGCAATTTATTCACGTCTTACATAATTCAAAATAACGGGAGTTACGTGTGTTTATCATGATTCCTTGCGTAAAAGTATCAGTGTTTCAAAATAATTCAGCAAACTTTTAATTTTCTCAAAACCTTTACAACTACTGTATGTACTAAATATGTTTCATTGTTTTCAACAGCTCTCGCATGGCTGGCTACAGAACCTTTGACTTTAGAGAGGTATTTTCCCTGATTTGTCAGGGTTAGTAGGTAAAGGAAAGAAAGCAGTGCACGTTTTTCTCTTTACACTTTTCTCCATACATTTTGTTACACCCACGATACTTCGTATTATGCATCAAGTATTGATACACAAGTTATTTATTCATACTTGGACAAAACTTCCAGGAAACAGCTAATCGAATCAAGGCAATCTTAGAGGCAAGCCACAAGCCTTTGACAATAATGAACTCGGTTTCAAGTTCAGATTCGGTCCTTGCAGAATAAGTTGTTAGTGTATACAAAAATGTTTGGAAATAGATTGGAAATAGCAATAATTTCATCGGGTATTTGTCCTACTACCTCCATCCATAAAACGCCGTCACATATAGAGAAATACTCTTCAGCTGGGTTAAATTCACAGCTGTATGATAAATTAAGCTTATCATTGGGAATATCACAGTGTGCATTAGAAGTTAAATAAGAACGAAGGAGTTTGAAAAATTTATCTATATGCCATTCGTGTGCCACTGAAACCTTCAAAAAACAGATATCCTTGAGCATCCTAAATGAAAAACAAACGGACAAATTATACATGTGCGCTACAAAAGACGTTATCCAGATGCAAAGAGATAATACATTTTTAATGCTAATTATTCTTGTCATAAAAATACTCTAACGCATTCTCATGAAGATACGACTTGACCTTTGTTGTAGGCACGTAGATATTAAGATAAAGGCAATCTTCGCTTGTGGTGTTGAACAGCGGGCGATGCTGCTGAATGTACTCTAGGGTCTGCAAAATCTGGAGACAGGCCGGTGAAAGCTGACTGGCATCTCGGATGTTAGGAGCCCAAGCTCTTGGAGGTTCCGGAGGCTGAAAAAACACACAACAACATCAAAGGCTACATGCGACATTGGGCGTAAAACCAGAGTAGCGACGACAGTGTGATATTGTGATAGATGCTGTGTTGCCACCATTGTCTACCATGCAACAGAATGGTTAAATAGTGACAACATCCCATTCACACTACAACACAAACACTTTAAGATAACCTATTTTAATTAGTATAGTGAACAGCAATGATGACTAATTGATCATGATATATATAACGGACTACAGCATAGAGCGTAAAACCAGAGCAGCGACGACAGTGTGATATTGTGATAGATGCTGTGTTGCCACCATTGTCTACCATGCAACAGAATGGTTAAATAGTGACAACATCCCACTCACACTACAACACAAACACTTTAAGATAACCTATTTTAATTAGTATAGTGAACAGCAATGATGACTAATTGATCATGATATATATAACGGACTACAGCATAGAGGGTAAAACCAGAGCAGCGACGACAGTGTGATATTGTGATAGATGCTGTGTTGCCACCATTGTCTACCATGCAACAGAATGGTTAAATAGTGACAACATCCCACTCACACTACAACACAAACACTTTAAGATAACCTATTTTAATTAGTATAGTGAACAGCAATGATGACTAATTGATCATGATATATATAACGGACTACAGCATAGAGGGTAAAACCAGAGCAGCGACGACAGTGTGATATTGTGATAGATGCTGTGTTGCCACCATTGTCTACCATGCAACAGAATGGTTAAATAGTGACAACATCCCATTCACACTACAACACAAACACTTTAAGATAACCTATTTTAATTAGTATAGTGAACAGCAATGATGACTAATTGATCATGATATATATAACGGACTACAGCATAGAGGGTAAAACCAGAGCAGCGACGACAGTGTGATATTGTGATAGATGCTGTGTTGCCACCATTGTCTACCATGCAACAGAATGGTTAAATAGTGACAACATCCCACTCACACTACAACACAAACACTTTAAGATAACCTATTTTAATTAGTATAGTGAACAGCAATGATGACTAATTGATCATGATATATATAACGGACTACAGCATAGAGCGTAAAACCAGAGCAGCGACGACAGCGTGAAAGTTGGCAAACGGTCACACGTTACCGGAGAAATCCGGACAGTTTACCTCAGTTTTGGATTTATTTTAACTGTTCATGTAAATGTTGAAGAAGTGACAACATACAGTCCCCCATCAGCATAGCTGTCTATATTTACTCAAAATGCCTCGTTATCGTCACATTTAATGCATTGCATGCAATAATACGAAAACAATGCAAAGAGACCAGGCCTGGGAGACGCTTAGTTCACCAGCAAAACCCGGGTTTAAGCAGGAATACAATAAAACGATTACAGCATAGAGAATAAAAGCAAAGCAGAGACGACAGTGTGATAGTTGGCAAATGGAAACACGCCCCATTCCATTGTTTTCATGTTATTGTTTATTTATGATAACTCAGCATGCTGAGCCCTACCTGAGGTAAACTGACAAGAGGTCGTATTTCATAAGTTAGGTGTGACTAATTGCTACCACACAAGCTGTCGTCGCTGTTGTGGTTTTACTCTGTATGCTCTAATCTTTTTATTTTATATTCCCGACATCAGTTTATAAGGACGACAAGTGCATGTATTTATCGGAATGTTGTTATTCAAACAGATGGTGCCATTACGAATTAACATCTATGGCAATGGTGACAACAATATCGTCAATGCCTTTAACAGTATACGATCGAGCATCTGTCTTTACTTCTACTCCTGTTGTAAATCTCTAATATTTAGTGCAGATATGAAAATATATTCTGGATCAATACATTGTTCTTTTTTCATTTGTTTTTCTTTTATTCTTATTATTATATAATTATTGCTTTATTTTATATATCTATTTACGCCTTGAATAAATTGGTTGACTTTTGTATTGACTTTTATAATGATGGCTGTTGAGAGAAAAATTTAGGGCGAGTAGCGATTTTTGTAAAACTTGAAACCACATACATGTAACGGAAAAGTGTGGTACTGATCGACTTTCAGGGCCGCGGCGACTGTCTGCTGCCTCTGCGGACGTAGAAT
Organism: Acanthopleura granulata; assembly: GCA_016165875.1. Classification (NCBI taxonomy): domain Eukaryota; kingdom Metazoa; phylum Mollusca; class Polyplacophora; order Chitonida; family Chitonidae; genus Acanthopleura; species Acanthopleura granulata. The sequence continues at coordinate 20,946,013 of JABBOT010000004.1, forward strand.
TGGACGTCAGGCTTTACAGTCAAACCTTTGAATCATGTTTCTTAAAAGGCACATCCCTCTTAGCAGGACGATGCGCATACCTCTCCTTGTGTTTTAACTCTTCAACAAAACTATGAAGCTTCAAAGAAAAACGATTTCATCATTGTTAAACAACATTGCATTTATCTTTCAGAGCGAACTCTGGAACTTTCAAACCGTGCCATGACACATCTGGAGTACAATCCAAGCGAGAACAAAGTTGGGAATACTCTGACTGAATAAAATGATCAAATCAAAATCTCCAATCCATTTGGCTATAGAATCCCGACTGCAATAGTTTGCATCTAAACAACTCCTTTGAAAAATGGCACAAATTACTTTCTTGTCAGTTTGAATTCCCGAAGTCTTGGTCTCTTTGCGCTAACTCAGCTTTTCCTTTAACTTTCTAATTTTTACTGAATTTCATGACAGGAGCGTTTTTTAAATTCGCTTTCTGATCATATTTATGGGAGTTTAGCGCGTACATTTCTATCCAAATGACATACATGTAGGTGGACGTTAAAGATGTTAAAAATGTGGCATCCTGTAACTATAAGTCATAAAACTTGTTGATAACGGTGGAATGTTTGTCTCGACCTTTTTCTTGCCATGCTCTGAGTTAACCTCTTATGCCTGGAATGTGTCAGTCGCGGAATGCAACATGGGTATTAATAAGAGAACCCTGGCAGAGATCAACTAATCACGTGAAGCCATGTATTATTGTTAAAATAGCAACTTAGGGAATGTACCAAACTGCTTTCACAAGATAGAATACTCAGAATAGCAAGGTACTAATGGGGCAGTTTATATGCACAGCCACGCAAATGGCGATTTAACATTAGGATGGATTAATCCGAAGAAATAGTTCATACTCCTGATAAAAACAAACGTTCAAAGCAAACTTTGGAGGTGCCACACCTCATAAATAACTTAGCACTTGTGTGTATTGTCATCATACAAAGTAGCTTTATTGCAATGCTGTGGACACCACTATTTTGTATACGGCCAGTGGTAGTTATGATCCTAAGCAATCACGGTGGCTCTTGAGGAGGGTTCTTGGCATATTCCGGATAACTGGGATACTAGTACTAATGCTTTAAATAGAGGTATGTATGCAGTTAACAGCCCAAGTATAAGTAGTTTTATTTAAGATACAAAAAAGAAACAAAACTCACTCAGTATAATTTTAGAACAACTATGAGTGTAAAATATCTGTTCTTGAGGAGAATACACATTTTTTAATGTGAACGCCACTTTCTTGCTAGTTACAATGTATGAACTCAGCTGATCATAACGCCGGTATTGAATTAACGTAAAATGGCCACATATAGAGAAACCAGATTAATTCGATTTATAAGACATAACACTAGAGTGTTGCCCATCTAAATGTAAATATTTTGAAATGATCGATTACTAGTTAGACTAAATTATCATACACCAGCATGGAAAGATCAACAAAATTCAACGGTCTCCTGATATAACTAATATTGGTGTTGGAATTCGTTTTTTTTTTCTTCAGAATTTCTAGAGATTAATGATCAAGGCGCTTCTTGTCAAACTCGAGTACGTGGCCTATGAAACAAAGTTATGTTGAAGCTATACAAGTTATACGCCCAGTGTAATGTAGATTCTTCATATCACGAGTGCCACTTAAAGTTAACATGCGTCAGGATGTAAAACTGCCAGTGTCACATTTTTGTCTAAAAAATTCCCCATGATAAAAATTATTTAGGATGGCTCACTACACACATCTCTTTAAAACATCCCCTTGAAAGACTCTCTGTCGAGGCATGTTGGCTCCGTTGGTTTTAAGAATTATCTATCTACAAGCAAACTAGTGGATAACCCTAGTGTTGTAAATTACTGCAATGCAGAGAACACAGCCAATAGAAAAAATACATTGAACAATTTGGTCGACTTTGCAACTTCTAAAAGAGGTGGACATGCGGTACACAAATGAAAACCAACCGTTTGCAAATATGCATTTGACATGGAATCGGTTACCTGTTTCCAAAAGTCAGCCTTAAACCTTAATAACATTCTCATCCTCACACATGACATATAAAACTTTATTCCAGCCGGAACCAAATACCAGGCTCAACCATTAACTCCCATTTGAATAACAGATCCATCATCCTTTATAGTGAACAAAATGAAGTCAAGATATACTGCAGTGTACGAGATAATCAGGATCACACAAGCAAAGAATTACATAAATTCGAAATGCGTGGTGATGCCATAAACCATCCTGACAAAATTAGAACAATAAGCGGGCAAATAACTTATGCAATATAAGCAGCTGGAGACATTAGTGTTAATTCTCATTTATTTCCAAGAAAGTGAGACTAGTTTTATTGAAACATTTTTTTTAAGTTTATCCTTGTGGAAATAAATGACTGAAAATTGCACGCGACGAAAAAAATTGTTGAAAACATCAATATTTATGAGACTTTTATGTAATGTAAAATCGTACAAACCCAGACTCTTGATAGATGGCACAAGAGGTGCAAGAACAATTCCATCAGGCAATCGATCGCCACTGATAACGTATCCTGAGAACTTAGGCTGTGGGCTTTTACAGCCACTAAGGATATGAATCTAGCCTCCTTGGCTTTGATTATATGCCGATTGGCGTTAACAAACTGTTCACAGGTTTATAAGCGGCATTTGCTTCACATCCGTAAATTAACAGTTAGTCGTGGTAGTGTTATTACAGTTTGAGATAACTAACGCTCCATCTCCCTCATTCATCACGCTAATTTACAGGTACCTGTCATGTGCAATACATCATGTTAAACTAGATCACAGCATTGAGACTGTCTTCCGCGTACGAACTGTTTGTTCTGTATGTCGGTCATTTGGCTCACTCCCATTTGACCTGCTAACATACTAACAAACACAAAGTCTAACCCGAAAAGATATGTCTCAAGCGCTAATTTCCTCACAGTGGGCAAAATGCAAAAAATAATTTTGAAAATGTGCGTACATTGCTTTTCTAAGCTCTTTGTTAGTCTATGTTAGACTATGTTAGTCTGTGTTAGAGCAGAGCTATGCTGAGCAAATATTCCTTTCATACCTTTTTTCAACCTCAATGCATTGAAAACTTCGCAGATTTGCATGGTTATGGCTAACGTAAGTGGTTGAATTCAACTACACTCCATACATATCGGGAATTAGAAGAGTACATTTTAGGCCGACCGGTGCACAGGAGAATAAATAAAGTCCAAAGGCACAGAATGTGGTTAACATCATTCAGCCGCTTTTGGATTGTGACCGTGGTGAAGGGTTGTGAATGTCGAACTTATAATTAGTTTACCCTCCTGTAGAGGTTAAACTTTTTTAACGGAAAAGTGCGAGGCATTTTTTAAAATGTTAACTACGATGCAGAAACATAAAGGCATCTTTCACGGACAAACATATACAAGCAGTCTGGAAAAGTGAACCAAATTCCTCGCTGTCGGAACACTTGAGGAACTGAATTCCACCTGCTAAAGATTGTAGTCTGTGATTAAAAATAATAAAGCGAGTCGTAATTTAGCCACACAACTTTGTCTGGAGATAGACCAAGTCGTGTTCACATGATTAAAGTTCTTCCCTTCCTATTGCTTGTAATCATATTTGTGGAAGACAAGTGGCCTTCAACGAAATTCAGACTGCTCAAAAGGATATAAGAGCGCCGTAAACCGTTTGCTGTTGGCAAGGCCCCATGAAGAGCGTGGAAGTGGGAGAAACTTGGACGCTACTGACTGTCGACAGGGAATACAGGGGATCTTACGTGAAATTAGGTTGAGATCTCTGTCTTAAGGCCATATTTGGCTCTTCGTTTTATTTGTGGAAGTCCAGCTGTCCTCAGCAAGCATTAGACTGTAAAAATGGTCCCACGTGCATCATTCACCGCTTTTGTCATCATGGTCCAGTTTGAACCCGCACCTTCTGTGTACCACTTAATGACGGACAAGCGCCTTAACAAGTTCATGACGGACATGCACCTTCACAAATTCATGACGGACAAGCGCCTTAACCAGTTCATGACGGACAAGCGTCTTAACAAGTTCATGATGGACAAGCGTTTTAACAAGTTCATGACGGACAAGGGTCTTAGCAAGTTAATGACTGACAAGCGTCAACAAGTTCATGATGGACAAGCGTCTTAACCATTTCACTGCAGCCCATACTCAAAATATTTGCTTTATATATTACTTTATAACCACTATTACACTGGACAACATGGACTTCTGATTTATTCTTTGTCTTGGCTTGAGACTTGAATTTCCGACTTCTTTCAAAGCTATATGCAACTCTATACATGTCTGTCGTTCTTTTATGTCCTGTGATACCACGTGTACCTGTATATACTGAGAATCTGAGCTAGTTTTCACCTATAAGGGGTGCGATATACACGAACCGTGTTAAATAAAGCAGGTCGTACATTTACTATTGACTATGTTTTCTTAACATCTAATAATTGCTATTCTTCAGCATTATTTTATACGAGTGTGTGGTTATTGACTTAGGAGGTAGACTTATCCCTTATTTTGGGACGTGGTGCTCGCAATTATCGAAGTAGAACAACTTAATTAGACTGACGATTGGAATACCAATGTCAGAAATAATGTATGGATAAAAAAAAATTGTAACTGAAATATTTGCAGGAAGTTTTTAACCTTACACTTGAAAGAGTATCTTAATCTGATCTGAAGATTATCCTGGGCGTATGGATTCTGTCTAGGCTGATCACACGGTTCATGAAAATACTTTCCGGAAATAATATATACTTGTCAAAAATAACTGGTCACTTATTGCAACCAGTGTGGTGGCAGTTATAAATATCAATAAACACGCTGACATCTATGGAAATAAAACGTGTAGTGCCCTACGCTTGTAATATACACCCGGAACTGTAATCGTCGGGTGTCATCATAAGTGATCCAGCAAATATTACATTCGTCTTTCCTGGCGTCATTTAAACAAATCACTACGAGTTGCCACCGATAAGCTGTTAGTAACTAAGGCTTAATATTTTTGAAAGCTTCCTGTGTAAAAAAGCATCCCTTTTGATCCGCCATAATTCATGCACCTTATTTTAGGAAAAGGCAGGCTGGAATGTTTACCAAGAAGACTGAAGATGGATCTGCCTCTTCATTAGATTGTGCGAGGTTGTGGTTTTTAAGTAGCTGATAATAGCATTTCTCCTGAGGATGACTTGATTAATTCGAAATAATCAGATCATCAAAATGAGTTCAGTGCATCACATGGAAGACAGACAGTAGTAATGACTTAAAAAGCAGCAGAGTTGACTCAAAAGTGGCTTTGACTTGCAGATATACTTATTATGATTTCCTAAACACTTTAACAACAATGTAGTTTAAAATGGTATATATCACATGTATATAAAGTACCCAGATTACGATTCATTTTAGATAAGAGTTAACAAGCAGACTGTCAAGCGAGGTATGATTCTGCACCGTGGCATTAAACAACATTTTTGGAACAGATGTTAAGAAACACAGATATTATGACATATATTCTGAGTGTAGAGATTTCCCCGAGGTTACATGATTTTAGATCAATATTACGCCTTTACTTTTAACGATGCTGTTTCTATACATGGCTGACTGTCGGCACAGGACTCCAACTTTGATGGCGCCTAACCACTTGGATTTCTGCTAGTCCAGTATTATAAATCTGTTGCCTGGAAGTCTCTCTAGGTTACCATTTACTGAGTTCTACCATAGCTAGCAAGATGCATATTAAATGTGTATCCAAGGGACGACAAGAAAAAGAGAAAAAAAATCCCAAATATTAACAGCCTTTCTCAATCAAATAAATGTAAAATAACAAAATCATCGTGAAACATAAACACCTGAAAACACACTATCGTCTAACAGCCCATGGAAGTCATGTCTGAGCAGAAAAACCTAGTGTCATTAAAGCCAGCCTTTACTCGTGTCAATTAAGTGTGAATATCTAACCGCTGAATACGTATCTTTGGCAGCAAATTAGAAATGGAGCTGCCGTGACTTCTTCATTATTATATCATTGAGACCATGTACGACTAGGGGTTCGAAGGAGTATTTTATTACATAATCGCCAGACAAATTTTACAAAAGAAATTCAATGAACTTAGTGGGTCAGTGAAGTCAACAAAAGAGAAGGAAAAATCCCTAAAGGGTAGGCTGGTATTATTCAGAAGAGAGCATTTAGTAGTTTTCAATGATTTTAAGAAAGACAGTGTGTACGCTGCAGGCTTATAATTAGTCTTCTCTCTAGGTGCACTCCCTGACGTCTCAGTAACCGTATTACGAAGAACGCGGCGGCTCTGACGAGAGCAACTATCTGAGAGAATGATCTGACGAGGAAGCCTGAAATGTCTGAAAAAGACACCAAACTAGTTAATGGCGGTAATTGAAGAGTCCGTCAACTTCAAAGAAATAAGGACATAGGCAAAGTGCCTTAATGCAAGAGTGTTGATTTCTGTGTGATAAGGATTTACTTGATACATGGGTTTTACGTTTGGGTAGACTTCCGTGGTTACTTTATACAAGACTTTTTTTGGTTCATTTAAGGTCATCAGTGAATCTATGTGGCTTAAACTCCATATTAGGTGTATTATCTATTAGTTAATAGGATAGTATAATAATATACAAAACCATGAAATTCTGCACCCAGGTTAAAGAACACAAAACTACAAAATTTAAATAGCAATCCGTATATTCGTATCTTTAAAAGTACAATTTCAATAAATTTACTGTCCAAAAAAATAAAAGATTGTGTAAATGGACCGACAGTTAGGATCACATAATGTTGCACATAAAGAGAATGTGCAAGGTCCAGCAATACATGTTGAATGAAAATCCAACATTGTCATTCATATTCATATTTTGTTACGAAATTCTAGGCCTCAAAACAGACATCTGTATACCAGTCTCCCACCAAAATAAAACACGATTTCATTTCTTCTTCTTTCCAAGAAGGGAGTAGTCTAGAATGTATGTTATACTGTACATTATTGTTTAAACTGGCAGACTTAGACACTTATAAAGAAAAAAATGCTAAAACAAAGAAATCGCTTATGGGTAACCACATTTTTTTTAAATACGACCTTACGATCCAGGTACTATGATTGTTATCAGGTGATGTCAACGTGCAATGTTTTTTTTTTCATATAATAGCTATAATAAATAATGATAACGATGAAAGGAACAGCATTTAATTGTCCCCTTTCCTGTTTGTCATTCAGCCCATCTTCCAAAAGCCATTGAGAAGTCAGACAATTCTTGTGCTGAAATGAAATGGAAAGTTTTAGAAGTGTTAATATCTAAGTACTGCCACTAATGTGACACTTCAGTGTCACTCTTTATAGTCTGAGGAATGAAAGACTCACCAATATTCAAACAGAAATGTGTCTGTCCATAAAGGATATCTAACCCCTACAACAAACAGCACAATGCATTTTGTTCCCTCGTGATAAAGAGACGGAGATCGATTTGTGATTTTATCTACCTCCTGTTCGTGGTGATAAAACACCTTGCTAGACCAGGGAATTAGAAATGACACGAAAAACCAGATGTGATGAAGCATTATCGAACGACACCGAATGTGATACGTGATATCCCATGAGCCGGGCTAGCAATGATCAGCTGAGCGCAGCACACAGTTGGCATATACTAAAAGCGACACATTGTTTAAGTAGTAATAGTGCAATTAGAAAGAGTAAATTTACAGGCTACATCACTGAAACTAAACGATCAATAATGTTAGTTATATGTATACGTTCAAGAGCAGTGAGTACTTTAAAACACGACCCACAGGAACTGCTCTCATTCCAAAAGCACCAACCCAACAGAGGCCAAATTAGTTTCTGACTACCTTGTCCTAAAGTATTTATGATCCCAAGACTGTCGCGGTTTTGATATAACTGACACTGACATTGTGTGTGTAAGCTATGTCATGATGTGTATACTTTCGTCACACAATATTGCACTTTTGTCTTTAGGTCAACTAAAATCATGAGTACTCATCGGGAAGAAGTCTTTTTGAAGATAAAAGCACATTTTTCTGGTTTGAATTACAATAAACTCACTTCTGCTGACCCTTTCAGGTTTTGTGGGTACATGTCAGATAACGAAGTATTAATTATCGGCTTTCTCAAGCAAAATGCAATGAAGTGATACATCAGACAGCAGACTGTCAAGCAAAACACATAACACTGCGAGGCACATAACACTGTTATACTTTATGTTTAAATTTAAACTTTTCAGTTTTAAACAGACGTACGTCTATAGTACCTACGTGTGTACTCCAATCCCTCCGCATCTTCTCAGAGACATTTAACAAATTACTATGCTTTGTAACGATGCTGTACGATTTTACAATTTTGATTTTATACTTAAGTGTTCATAATGAAATAAAATGATAGTTTTGTACAGATATTCCATAACTGAGAGTTTTAATCAATTAATACATCCGCACTTGCATACAGCACTTAAAATGCATGAGTACACTGATAAACCAAATCGGAAGCATGATATGCGAGTAGTCAGATACAGTGGTAGTCAAGATGTCTTGATTGCATTGCTCAAGCACGCGCAGCCTAATTTGCTAAGCCAACCTTTCGAGAGGCGTTAATTACGGTTGTTACAAGAGACGGAGTGGTCGGGAGTGCTTAGGGAGTTGGAGTTGTGCATTCTGACCCTCAATTCCGACTCAGCTGGAGGAGCGCAGAATTTCCACGGTCTAACACCACGGCTGGAGCAGGCCGATTTCACGATGTATATATGTATGCCAGCGCTTTTAATTTGAACCTGACGAAAGAGGTCAATTTTCTCTGTTACCAAGCGATACAGTCTATAGTCAGTGATACAAACGACTATATAATGATGGTGGGAGGGGCGGGTGCGGATGGTGGTGAAGCGTCGGATATAATTAAATATACATATGTTAATATCGTTTATTTTCAACTATATACACAGTTGTATATGGAAGTGATCTCTCCGCCTCGTTATTTTGGGTGGCGAGAACATTTAACAATACCTGGGGTTCAAGCAAATTGAGTATAGCCCGAAGAAAGAAAACTAGATAAGAAAAACGATGAAAAGCTTGACGTCATTGACATTTACATAGCCTTTTAAAGACCTGCAATTTCAGTACGCATTTGTGTAGGTGTTTTCCCGTTTTCATTACACAGTAAAACTTCACATAAACAGTTGTTTTAGTCTTCTTTCGGCGTTTATACACCTGCTTATATACACCAACTAGAGCATTCTAAAACTGAATCAGTTCGGACCTAATCGACATATTTTCTAATGCATAACGTTTATGCAAATTTGGCTTACGGACGATAATATATCAATAAAACGACGTACTCCTGATCTCTAATGCCATAGCGAAAACAATAGGCTGAAATAGAAATATGCCCCAAATCAAAAACTTATTTTGTAGGCGCCTATTAGTTAGCAGCTTTGCAAAGCTAGGAAAACAGAAAGACTAATGAAATTCAACACAGTCTTCTCACGACAGACATCCCAAGTATGTCAAGATGACAATCACATGATAAATATGCTAATTCTGATGGAATTGGTGTGAGGTTTTGAAACATTTTATTATTCTGATATTATTACATGTTTATGCCCGTTGGCCCTAAGTTCAGCGCATTTTGTTAAGTAAACTTACCTCAAACCGAAGGTCACCTGTAGGAGGTCGTCCGTACGGTATTCCCAGGTAGTTCTCTACCTGTTTCTGCGGTAGAGGTTTAGTCACAAACCCACGCACTTGTCCGTAGTTCGTTTCTCGAACCCTGGACGTTGTCTCTGGTCCATAAGTATCGGCAACGACATACAAGAGCAGGATAGAGAGCACAGCTGTGTAAACGAAGACATTGTTATTGTTGCCGGGGAACATTCTTTCTCCGTTAACGCCAACTGATTTCCTGGTCCCTGTTACGGTGTTGAGCCATGTGACAGCTACGTTTTACCGCAGGTTTTCTCGGCCTGGGACAATGTTCAGGAAAAGCGCGTCGCGTGTCCGGGATATCTCATGCCCCGGTCGATACTCTAGTCGCAGTAACCCTTTTCAAAATGCGGTAAAGGTAAGCTTTTATCGGGGTTTGCCTACCTTTGAGGAAAATTCTACGGAGAGGAAGGTTTTCATCAAACAAGCTCTGCCTGGCCCGTAGTGCTCATCAAACGCTGACCACTATCGCATCATCAACATAGCCTGTTGCACAAATCGCGTGCCTGGAATTCAATGGTTTCATTTTGGAGCAATTAGCCAAATTAGGCGGCGTATTCTAAATTGATTTCCCTGGAGGCGATCAGGTACTAACAACACAGTGCTGTGTTTTTCTTCTTCTGTGTCCACGTGTATGTGATACCACGCACGGAAGATTTGCCACTCCGTCCTCGGTAAGCCAACACGGTGTTATATATACTATAGCTGGCGCGGCCGGGTCACCTGAACCCAAATCAAACCATCGCCAAACGACCCTGCAGCAAAGGAACCACCGGCAACATTAGCCTGGTCGAGTGCGGCTTAGTTCCACTCAAGAGTTAGCCGGCCGGCTATTCTGTGCCTTTCTCTGGCGTGTTAGCTGGTATATCCAAGCCGGTATTACTGCCGTGCTAATTACACACACAGTGTTCACTTCTTAGCCGTGGGCTTTCCACGCTGCGATCTGTTTTATTGCATTTCAATATGGACATGACGAGACGTAGGCCTATTGCCGTATCGTTGGAGGCCCTGTTAGCCTTTTGCAATTAAGTATATTATTGAAGGAAAGAATCGGATGGTTTCACGGCCTGTCTAGCACTTCACAGCTATCTGTTTCCTTTCAACATCACGGCAGACACTAATTCGCCGAGCGCCGCGACAAGACGCGATGCTATACAGTATTCCTGGGCCAATTCAGTTTGTCGACAACTGCCTTTTTTCTTCTCCTCTCTCCACAACTGTAACAAATTATGCTCTCTGTCGATGTTTTCACCGAGAAGCAGTGAGACAGGGGGATGTTTTCCTACGGGAATTCGGCGAGCCCTCGCTAGACCTAGTGTATAATGTGAATTTAAAAAGCTCTTTATCAGTCAGTAATGACAGCTGAAACAAGCTGTTTTGCCCCTATTCCTGGTGCATATCGCGAGTGGCATTTGTCCCCTAGTTAATAATCCACTTGTTCTCTTCACTCACTGTCGCCCTGTAAACCCGTGTTATACAGCTTTGCGGGTTAGGTGTCAGAAAATCGGCCAAACTGAGGGCTTCAAGTCAACATTATGTATATTTACATGCACACACATTCACTCACACGCACACACGCACACACGCACTCCCCTCGCACCACACACATGCGCGCGCACGCGCGAGCACACACACGCACACACATACATATATATATATATATGATGTTTAATGTCTTATTACTGCAATTGTACACATCGCCTTGCCATTGCTTCATCGGGTAGAATGATTTATGACGCATCCTTGGAAGAAATGTATGCAGGTGGAAACGTTACTGCTGACCCTGCGCACTGATGACTTTCATCATGATATTAACATCTGATTGTACACCGGAGAAAAATTACAGCACACATTAAGCCGTCGTTGTTGTTATACACAGAAAAGTCTGCTCTACTGCAGACAGAAAATTAACGATACCCCCACCCCCCACCCCACAAAAAAATTGCACCAGGGTGAAAACCATATTATTGCATGGAGATATGTGTCATATACAAGAGCAATTGTGTAGCTTGGAAAAATTAACTTGAACGTGTGGTGCATTTTTTCATTGCGCCTACCTTGCTACGTCTACAGGCAATTATTGTGCTTGGTAGGCCTATTAAACTGGTAATGATTTTGCTAATTATTAATTTATCGTTGAGCCGAACCGCTAATGGTGTGCGCGAGTTCATGGTTTTCCATTCATACTGCCACTGTCAGTTTTGTGATATACTGATTTTGTTTCTTCATTTCTTCTATGTTATCATTATAATGGGTAGCTAGGGCGTTTCTAGGAGCAACTAGTCTTTCATTCATCATCCAGTGGAGTAAACCCTTTCGAATTACTGACCATCTTCTTTTAACCTTCATTTTATCGAATAAACTGTCACGTTGTAATGACCACTTTGACTCTTTTAACTACCGTATCACATCTTACTAACATCACTGACTCTTTCAACCATCGTCGTATCGGATTAACTATGGTATCACATCTTACTGACCACTTTGACTCTTTTAACCATCATTGTATTGGATAAATCATCGTACTGCATCTTACTGATCACTTTGGCCTGCAGTAAACCAATCTGAAAAACACACTGAACTCGCTCGCCCTGCGGGTGTAGTTTTTCAGTTATTTTCCAGTCAGTGGTTTACTTTGAGGACCTCTACTTACTCCACCCATTAAACTGATAGCCGTCATAAGTATGATATATTGTCTTGCCGTTCAACTCAGCAATAAACACCTCAGGCACGTTTTTTTGTTCAGTCGCCATTGGTATCGAAAGATCTGTGATAGAATTCGATGACAAAATTTTCATATAGTCTGACACGTCTCCTTCAACCTTATACCTAGGTGCCAAGTCCAACTATGTCACAACTTGCCACTTTCAATGATCAGGATTTAGTACTACATATGGCATCCAAAGGTACCTTGTTTGTCGAATAGTGATCATTGTGTCTGAATACCTACATGTATGACATCTCACTACAGCATGATGTCTGGGTCAGTGGCCATGGAATTCGTTTTAGCCGGGGTGTTCTAATATACTGAGGGCTGTGCATCGACTAGTGGTCACTCATTTGAACTACTTACATGTCAGTCTTACTGAACACCGCGCTTTGATCTGAAGTTATTGTTTTGCATCATTATAGTCTAATGATGTCTACAGTGTCAAGGTGCTTAAAATAAACATATAGGATATGATGAAATCAGTGCCATTGAAACCGGGCAAAAAACTGTCGTCAAAACTGTTTTCATTTTTTCAGAATATTTGATTCGCCATAAAAAACAGCTATCATGGGATAAATACAATGACTTTCTTGAGTCACATCTATGGGATATTTGGTCACTTGAGAATTTTGCATACAGAAAATTTTGAAAATAGATAAATGCACCGTTATGGATAGGTCAGTGTTTGTTGTTGTTGTTGTTTTTGTGTGTGTGTGTGTTTTTTTTTAACGCTAATTCCGGTATTTCTACGAGGGTATTAGCATTACAATCGCTTTACTGGTAAAACACGCGTAACAGGAGAAACACCTGATCTGTGTGGGGTTCACATGTTATTTCACACACTGATATTACGGCCATTGTAACTGGCCAGGCATGATAACTCACTGATCACGCAAAGTGACTTGTTTGTCGATAGGATGGTCCTCGCAGATTGTGATACAGCAGTGGACACAATCTTGTCAGACATCCGAATTCTGACGTTAATCCTATAGTGATGTGCACCAACATGCTGGAGTCTTACATGGATGCAACCTAGAACTTTATGCCTGAGATATATGCGCGTGTTCCCAGTAGGCTGTGGTTTCATTCCAAGGCGATAAAAAAAGCCATTAGACATTTGATTATCCTTTCAAAACTTGACACGGCACTCCCGCGAGGTGGTCCAGCCGACTTTAGCAGAGCATAAACCTAGGTACCCAGACATTGTGGTGTCTGAAATGTATTTCTATTGTCCCCATTCAGTCCCCAATAGACTCTCTGAGAATAATACCGACGTAGTATTACATCTGTTGGGTTTTATCTCTTTCATAAGACACTTCTCTTCTTTTCTCTCAAGAAACTAATTTAAACTTGAGACTGACTGTCTGACTATAGCTTATGAAGGACCTATTTATCATTCTGTCGATGGTCCCTTGTACACCAGAAATGATGGACCCTACCATCACCGGTGATGCCAAGTCATTCCAGTTGACGGAGAGCAGCCAAGAAACAGTCGCCATCTCGAGCTGATACGAACAGAAATCCGCCCAGTCTGCCTGTCACGCAAACTTTTAAAGCGTACTCTATCAGGCTACCGTCGGAGAATTTATATTTATATAATTAGCTGGAGAAAGTCCCACAAGTCACTGAAGATTGATGATATAAGACACCCCATTCACTAAGAACATTATTTTCAGTTTTACATTTCGTCATGCCTTCGTCGCATATGTAATGCCTGTAAATTGAGCGATGTTAAAATAAAAACGCACAACGATGTTGTATTGATTAACATGTAGAAACTGCAGTCAAAGCACGACTGAGATAACTACATTTGCGTTCGGCCTGGAAATTATTCACGAACTACGAGACTGAAATTAGAATTGGATGTCATGCCTGTCTTCCCTGTCTTACTGAAAGCCGGTGATTGTTTCTGTCATAGATTTTCTGTGATTTATTGATTATTTAAATATTATTTCTAGCATGCAATGATTCCTTTGAGAAGTGTTGTTTTGGGTGTTGCGATTATATTCTGGAAACGCCCTTTCATGATCTACGAATGGTAAACGAATGTCAGATTGTTTTCCGTCACAGGATCTGTTCCGCGTAAATGTATGATAGAACGAACACCGCTGATTAAATGGAACAGCACCGTACCACTGCGATACTTTGTTCAAACAGGTTTTGGTTGTTCAGGGATAACTTTGTCATCAGCAAAAGATGTTGTATTGGAAGCTTGTGAGTTTACACATGCATTTTTAAACAAACAAAATACTAGACTTTTAAATATAAAGCTTGGAAAGTGTTTTCTATGCACGATTTGGGGTTGTCGCTCTTTTTGAACCATAAGTTAGAATTAAGTGGAATTTATGATGCATTACTAGAGCATAACTCAGAGAAACTTGATGCAGCTAAGGGGCTCAAGGCCAGACATCTCAAGACATTCCATTCATATTTTCCAAGAAGAGTGTGACGCTTGTCAAACAAATTAAACAAAATTAGCATGAAGACTCTTAAACAGTGCTCTTTGCCCTTAAAGGTCCTGCGGTGAAAACGTATGGCATGGATCGGAATCTTAAAAACCTTTGAAGTCACCCTAGAAGTTGTGTTTATTGTCAGCTAAGTGTAGTTTCTACTTCTGTTTTTGTTTATGATTTTGTAGCGGAGCTTGAATTACATAAAAAGGTGTTTCAAGTAATTAATATCCTCGACAAAAAAATCTACAAAATTGTTCAAGCGACCGGCAGTTTTCTAATCGCGGCTAAGTAATTTCTAAAAAATTTCTATTAATTTAAAAAGACGTGTTATGGCAGGACGAGGAATGAATTCCTGTTTAGGAAATTGGCTACGTAAATATCCGCCAGGATTACCAATGTTGACGGAGAAGACATCTGTATTCTAGAATCCTGTGTCAAGTTGTAACTTAGGCTGTAAGGTGCTAAAGAAATGAAACCTTTTTCAGTGAATTTGTATTGAATTGTTCATACACATGCTTAGTCTTTGTCAGGATGTCATTTAAGTAATATTTTTTCTCAGTTAATTACAAAAAACTTACATCAGTCTGGATAAGGTGAATCTAGTTCGAATAAGATGCAATGACGCAAACTATAATATTGTAAATAATAATATAACAAAGGGTGGTCTTTCGAGCTCGTAACTGCCATGGCAATCAGCACTGTGGCCTTGGCAGCTACGTGCCCGTGACCTCAGGGGGTTTTGTGCAAGTAGACCAGAACCAGAATCAGAAATGCACTGCTAACGTTTGACCTTTTCCAACTATAACAATGTTGTCGCTGCTCTGGTTTTACTCTGCTTGCTATGGTTTCTTGTATCATAATTGTGTGTAATCGCGTGTAAAATGCCACTTTGAACATATCATCATCTGTAGTCGAATCTGATGCGAGACAAATATTTTGATTAACGATTTACGATTTGAATACTGACTACATTTAACAGCGGAAAACTATCCTTGTGTTTTTCTGGCAACACTGGATCCTGTTTATTGCTTCCCTTAAGTGCATGACTTCCCCCTAATTTCTTAATTGCATTGAACGTCGTTTCGGAAACTGGTCTTTCGATTACTGACCTGGAACGTCCTTGAAGCCGGACACAACAGGATGAAGTACACAAGAACATTAGCGAAAATTAGGCCAAACTGGAAAATGGCTCGTTGAAAGTCTGATTTCAACGCGAAAGTTATATTTATATGCAAAAGTCTGATAGTGTGGTATGTTCATGCATGCTAGAAAATCAGTTGTGTGTGACTGCCTTTAACAGTTTCCTAGGGCAGCCTACCTCAGATAATAGGAATAGCTATTTCTTTTACACCATGTCGAAAGGGTAACTGATATGATGGTAATGAGATTCAGAGTCCAGAGAAACGTGTGCACATCGTCAGGTATGTGAGCCACGACGTGAGCTGTACTATAAATGGCTAAAGCTTATAGAGTGAAACCAGAGTATCGACGTCAGTGTGATAGCCATGATATATGGCCTTTTGTCAGTTTATGTCACTTACAGGGATTTATGCTATTAAACTGTTCATGTAAATGCTTAGGCAGTCGCAACTTACAGTCTCGTTAGTACCATGGCTTACACAAAAATGGGTAAAAAATATTCAGCGGTGTTAATTGCAATGTGTTACACGTCACGGATATTGAAGTACTCAAAATGCCGAACAGTCATCACATTTAATGAGAACATCTATGAAAACATGAAAACAATGAAAAGGAATCATGGCTAGGGGTTGCTTAGTCCATGGACAGAATCCCGGTTTTTGCCGGAATACAGTATAATTCACAATTATGAATAACACGGTGGACTGTATTTCTAGAAAGTATAACCAACACTCGCCGAATGCTGCCTTCCATTGGTCACAAAAAACGGTGGAATTTGTCATTGGTGTGGAATCTGACCTTGGCATAGCCACTAAGGACGAACTTGCATTGCTTGTGTATCAAGCTGTCGCAAAGACGTTATTACATGTAAATAATAATGCCCAGTTGTACGATTTGTTTCTTTCGGAGAACACGTATGGATAGTCATCTTATGGCTTGATTTCAGTCTTTTTTGGATAATAAGACAATTCTGCTGCTTGCAGTGTGAGTATATTTCACGGATCATGCTATCTATGTGAGATTCTTACACGTCATACAACACATGTGAGCTGTGGTCAATGAAAGGATAAACTGGATTGGTATCCACCACAGTTTCGAAACATAACTGATTTGGTATTTTTCTCTCCCAGGAGGGTTTAACTAGTATGTCAGTTGTACAGTTATTGATGAAAGTTCGCGGGCGCCAACGCGCATAGATGTGTGAAATTCTGCATGACCTGGACGAAAGCTAGAGTAGTACATGTTAATAATACAAACGTTATCTGTAAAACCATATGGCTAGTAGAGTGCTCTGCACAAGAACGAGTCATCGTGTGCCTTGGGCGGCAAGCAAACGTCTGAGAGGCGTTGAAGGATGACTTCGTTGGTTAGCACGGTGCTTGTCATTATCTGTCAGTTTGCCAGTTAGTAACGCCACCAAACATATAAACATTAACTTATCTATAAACTTAACTTTGAGGGCACGTTAAAAGAGGTTAAAAAAGGTTACTGAAATCTGTTCCAGTAAATGTTTTCAGTTGTGTAAGAGAGCAAAGAAATGACAAAAATGTTTAGCAAAATGTAGCGATTATGTTTACCCTAAAATAACCATCAACAGTATTTGTGAGAAATCGAGAAGAAACATGATTTCCACCCGAAAATTTTGTGTCAAGTTATTATGTTATATATACGCAGTTAACGTATTCACACAGGCCTTGTTCAAATAAATTTGAGTTGAACACTTCCTTCCGCATGAATGTCAATCAAAAATTGTATATACATCATGTTTGACATTCACTAATAATGTGTGTGCCCATGTATGCGGTGGTCAGCGGTTACCCGTCGGCCAATATTGCATGTCGCACAGGTTGCCGTCTGTACGGCTTGCCGTTGATCTCTCCATTTTCTTTTGTTTACACTCCATCTCATGAAAAGTTTGCCTAAAGTTCACCGAAGTTACATCACATTTACACTTTTTCTCCTTTTTAAGGCCATTAGGGCCATTAACGTTAAATTTTATGATAGGCTTGTTTACGTGTATGATATCTCTTGAAATTTCTAGCCAAACAGACATATGTAGACCTAGGCATACATACTAAAGCTATTTGATTTCAATATTCGATGACCAGTCGTTAGTCCAACTGACCAACCGTACGTTCGCTCGTCTTGTCATTTTCCGATGAACATTCATTGTCTTGAACGGCTGAACATAAGCTCAGCAAACTTACATCACACGTACACTTAACCCAATTTGATTTTCAACAGCCTTGTTCCAGTTTCCTGTCCCTACGTCCCTTTCCGTTTAAACAAAATCCTTTCAAAACATTTTATAATACTGAACCAATTTCCCTGTAGACATTTTAGACTATTGAACCCATTCCCATGTAAACACTTAAACAGTTGAGATACCACACTTACACACAGTCATAAGGAAGAGCCTATCGATTTTTGACATACTCGTCATATTTTTTAAGGCCATTGGCTTATTAGCATTAAATTTGTGCAAGATTTGTGAAATATGAATTTTCTTCAAATCTGTGAAAAAACCTGACCATGAAACTTCCTGTATTAAAAAAGCCATCGATCAGTCGAGTGAATTTTTAAAAAGGCAAGCACACTGACTTTCTTTAACCAGAAACCGGGCCCCCATGGCCAAGGGGGTTAGCGCGCTAATGCGGTCGCTGTGAGCTCACCCTGGCTTCCTCTCCGGCCATACGTGGGTATGTGTGTCAGGAGGCTGTGGATAGTCATGGTTTTCCCCGCGCTCTCCCCGGTTTCCTCCCAAAATGCTGGCCGCCGTTGTATATGAGTGAAATATTCTTGAGTACGGCGTAAGACACCAATTATAAAAAGCATCTGCGTAAAAAGTCCGAAAGTTGCTGTTCATAAGAAGCAACATTACAAGATATTATAACATTTATCAGGACATCCATAATGCCAACCTGCTTTTTGATGGAGGTGTATCGAACATGTGTTGTCAGTTTTGGGACCCATTGTGTGTATGTAATTAAAAGCGCAAATATTTTGCAGTCATAGCTATTTTTCCTGCCTACGATCTTTTATAAAGTATCAAAGGCGCCTTTTAGAACATTCTAGCAGGATTAATGATTCCAAGTCCATTTGCCTTTGAAGCTATCGGGAAAGCTGTACGTGGCCATTATACAATTTTTTTGAAATTTCAGACAGAGGGTATAACAAAGTCCTATTTGGTTAGAGAGAAACCATATTCAAAGTGATGAAATCAGTGCACAAGGGTGTAGCATATTTCCCATCCAACGAATGAGCCTCCACTTGGTTATAACTACTGGTGTGAGACCTGATGACAACCTTTGTCTTTCTGACATACTGCATGGTAGCTGCAGATGTTTCCCCCAGACGGTTCTTGACTTTATCAGGTCCCCAGAGTCCAAAATAAATCCTCATAACACTTGTTGACGATAGAAGAGATTTATGCTTGAACGGTTGAATGGTTATGCTTGGTTAGATTGATAGTATTGTCTGTCTCTTTTCTAGTATTGTGTTTAACGAAGTGCTTGAGACCACTTCCAGGCAGCGCTTATTCTCATGAGGGGGTTGAGACTCAGTACTCAAGTTCCTGCTAATGTTTCTGTGATGAAAACTGATTACCTGGTTTTAAACGTGATGTCTCATTTGTTATGGACACTCTGTTCCTAGAAACAGCATTTTGGTCAGCTCAATAAAAGCACAGCCCTTTCTTATTTCCCGCTTACAAGAAATCAATTCCTCGTTAAATATTATGACGGGTAGACCAATGGCGAAGTGTTTCAGCGATGAAGGACTCTCACCAGCGACACTTTAGTTACTCAATATGGACCTTAGTGTTCCGGAAAACCATTCCACTTTACATGTCTTATAACTCTTAGCTAGCACACATCCACTCTCAGCCGCAAAATGTCTTTACCTAACTCAACAAACACTCTTTGGTGCTTGGAAGACAAAAAATTGTATTAACCTGTAAATGAAGTGTCATGAATTATGGATTTCAACTTACACTGTTTAGTAGTAATCAACGGGACACAAACAGGTTGCTAAATTTACCCCTAAACACCTTCTGGGAGTATGTTTAATTGAACTGTCTACACATTTCAATGAATTTTGTAAACATTTTAATCCCCTTACAAAAAAGTACAAAAATTATTGCAATGAAAAGAGGCGTATCTCTACTTTTTCTGCTATGTTAAGTATGCAGTAAAGGTTTAATGGTCAATTAATTCCTGGTGAAATCAGTAATGGCTTATTTCATTTACTCGCGTACATTAAAATCTGCATAAATTATAAGCCAAAGTATCCACGTACAACGATTTGTAATAATGCATGGTTATGTTGGCCATGACGCACCTTGTTGACATATCCTTTGGGGAGTACATAAAGTTGTTCCAAGGCGATGTATGTATTTAATCAACACCCATGATGGGGGTTGTGGCAGTAGAGTTGACTGTTTTTAGCGCTGTAAGGGAACTTTCGCAAAGGCTTTTTACTGGAGTGAGGTATCATGGTTTTAAAAAGAGCATCAATCCTGAAATTGAAGTCTACAATTAGAGACTACACATTAACTAGCTGGTAATGATGTAGCGAACTGCATATCTGAAAGCAATGATGGAGACAGATTGCCTGTTCGGTGTGGTTCTGGCCGTCAGCTTTTTGCAGATGATGAGATCTTGTGTGGTTCTTCGAAGCCCATGGCAAGCCACTCCTATTGAAAGTTATCACGAGGGACTAGTCACGCTTGGTCCCAATACGAGTACCATAGAACGTCTCACCTTACGAGCATGTGCGCAGTGCTGCTTGGACATGAAGTGTACGATGTTTCTTTATGACAGACCCCTCCGAAGATGTGTTCACACGGTCAAGGAAACCCGTGTCTGTCCTGGACATTCAAGCACCCGGGGAAAACAGTCACTTCGAGCAATTATTTTGTTCGAAACATGCAAACACGAGCCTGGTGAGTAAATTTCATTTTATAATTTTACAGCTGGAATATTCCCACTTCTACTTCCTGCCTCTACAAACAGTGACTTAAGTTTCTATCTGTAACAGGTAAAGTTTAGCTTTAGTGGTATATTAGGTATCTCATGCACTGTACTGTGTTCAGGTAATATAGAAACCAGATGGGCAGTAGACAATCAGCGGACTCGCCCTTGCACCCAGCTGACCTGGTCACAGTCAAGACACATACTAGCTGCCTGTCATCACTAAGAGACAAGCCTCTTTGGGTGTGGTGGTCAGGGAAGGGTCACATGGGAAGTTGAATTTAATAGCCGCGATAAATTCGTGTTTTGGTGAAGTCCAGTTATTATTTTTTGTCACATTTCAGTTCCTGGTTCATTTCAAGTAACAAGGTGGGTGTGGGAAAATATGTTCCTTTCACGAGGTATATATAGGAATTACTTGGAATTCAGATTGAGCAGACATTTTGCCTGCATACTGTTAGTTTGCTCGAGTAAAATGGTGATTATGAGGTTGAGTGGCTGAAACTTTTTGACACTGGGGATTGGAGGAATAGAAGACTACTAACAGTTCTGGTTCATGGCATGGATATAATCTGGCCTGAACGCAGATGCTCTTCCTGGGTAAGTGAGTTGGCATGTTCATTTTAAAATTACATGTTTATGAATATTACAAATGGCATTTTCATGTATTTGGTTAAATGTACACTGTGATACCTCAGTAAGATTTCTTTAGATGTTTTCTCACTAAATAGTGATCTTCTGAAGACAAAGAAAAAGGAAACACTTCGTTGATAGTGTCATGTAGCGGAGATGCTACTGAGTAACCTAGAAATTTTTCAGATATGTTGTAACATACCAGTGTGATAAATCTTCGCAGGTTTGATCACGGTGTTGTAAGATAAAATTAATATGTTAATTGGTATATCAGTTTGAAATACATGTCTCAGATTTAGCCACATGTGTAGATAGTAGTTATATCACTTTGTACAATCATCACAGGGATGGTAGTTGGATAATTGTTATTTGTACCAAGGGTCAGTGTTAGTGCATGTATCATGTTACTGTGTAGGTGTTCCTGACAAGAAATTCATGAATTTTAAAATGTTCCTCAGAGGTGCGTGTCACTTGGTCCCATATACCAGTGCTCATGAGGCACCGGATGGTGGTTTGAATGGTTCATAGCAGGGTGTGGTTTATTGCTGTCAGCTAAACTTACATATGTCGCGTAAATGTTTTAAATGATGCATGACTGATGTTAAATTAATTGGGTTCTCTGGTTGTTTAGTACTGCACTGTAATTGTTCACCAAGTTGATCCAATATTGTCTATTTTTTTCATACCTTTTAAAGTATTTGGTAAATAGTACTATATATAACTCAGTTAACTTGACATGTAGTTAGAACCATATATTGGATGTATTCATATGAATTGCTTTGTTTAATATAGGATTCCTTTTCTTTCTATCTTAATTGAAACGGGTTTCTGTGAGCATTAGGGTTCTGTATTATGTTTCTGTGAATATTAGATTTCTGTTAGAGTAAGGTTTCTATGAGCTTTAGGGTTCTACATTAGGTTTCTGTGAATTCTATGGTTCTACACTAGGGTTTTGCATCAGATTTCTGTCAACACTAGGTTTCTGCTAGGCCTCTGGAGCAGTTATGTTTCGGTTTAATCGGAACGGAATCTTCAGCAGGAAATTTCTGAAGAAATTATATATTTCTTGTGTATCAAATGTGTAATAGTTACAGTTATACATACTGTATATCTGTATATAAAAAAGGGGATTGTAAATAAACTAGTATAGCTACTTCCTCAATTCCGAACGTTTGTGTTGTTTCTTCGGAGAAGCAATCACCTGTTGTCTCCATTAGTTACAATAATTTGTTTTTGTATATCCGGGTGTGCGGCTTGATTACTGATTCGACTGTAGGTCGTTGTTATGCGCCGCTCGGCCTGTTAGACATCCAACAAAACAATTTACTGTGCTATACCTAAAGGCCAATAGCAAGTAGAACATATTTTGTATTGGCATGCTTAACCTAGATGTAATATAGTAAGTAAAACATGAATGTGAAATAGGCCCGATCTTAAGAAATCTAAATAACGATGTCTGCATATTTGATAGAGGTTAGCTTTTCTCATGCGAAAGTGCCAAGTTAAATTTCTGCCTAGTTTAAACTCCTGGCTGGTTAATGCTGAAAGACATGTCAGGATTGGTTGGTTGGTTTGAGTGTTGTTTCACTCGAGGCTTAAGAACTTCTCTCTCAATAGGTGGTGGCGGTCAGTGTTACGAGTGGGGGAGGGGGGAGGCGTGGTGCTGCCGGGTAAACCACTTACCTGTGGCACTTTACGAACATTCCCATGGGTCGCTAGTTGATATTCACATCATACATTAGTAGAAAACGATTGATTTTAACGAGCATTAAACATCACAAACGGACACACAGCGTCGTTGGCCGCATAATGCCCCCAACGTTCCACGAATAGTAGGAGCTGGGAATCCAGAAACCCCCTGTCCCAGCAATAACATGCCTATACATGTACATTTTCAGACGTGCTGCCAAGACTTGGTGAAATATTATTGATAAACTATAGTATGGTCGATTACTTATCTGAACAAAGACACAAGATATGATTTATAACTTTATTTAAATGTCATATTTTACATCTTATTTAAAAGCAAAATCGCAATCTTGAGAACAGTGCTTATTTGTATAGGTGTATTATAAGTCTACGTTAGTAGCTCATGAAATATTAAGCTGAAGTAGAAAAAGTTTAAATTATGATGATGATCAAAATATAATTATCACCTTTTATATTTTAATATGGAAATCAACTGTTTCAACAATTTTTTGTTTCTCTTCAGACTGTTCCGCTGGACAATCCGCTGCACTTGGGATGCAATCAGGTGCAATCCCAAACTCTGCCATCTCGGTATCGGATGAGCAGAGGACGAACAGTTTAAATAAAAACACCAGCCGCCTCAATGCGACTGGTGGGTGGAGTAGCCCGTATCTTCTAGGCCTCACATCGCATCACTATTGGATTACATTGACACTTCCTAGGACTGCCGTGATACGTCAAATAGCCACTCGGGTAGGTCGGACTAGAAGATATATTCCATAAACTGGACAGATCTGAGGAAAAAGTGGATTGCTTAATAGTTCATATTTGATTGGGCACCAATGCAGAGCCCCTTGAAAATAAAAGGGCCTCTGGCAAACGGCATAAATGGTCTCCCATCCGCAGCCAAGAATCGTATGTGTAGAAATTCGAAGGGAGACATACATAAGGATATTTCGTCCTTTACGCTATGAGGTAAAACTAAAAATGAAATAAGTTCATCAAATTTACAGACAGTATTTTCAGACGTTAGTAGTTGTATAATTTGAAAGTGTTCAGCATTATAAATCGTGCAACATTATATAATACTTATGTGTATTGTAAAATGTAAATGTCACCATTAAAAGCAACAATCTTATACACATTTTTTTTGCACATGTCACGTTTTGTTATTTTTTTCTCGTTATTTTGAAAAAGCCTTAAAACTGTGATTTCTTGTTAAAACGAAAGACTTGACAACTCCTGTGCATGGTCTCTTTTATCACAACATCGCATTAACGAAAAAAATTTATGACGGCCATCAAATTCGCATACGTTATCGCCAATCTCCCCTAGCAATATCGCGTCTAACACATTTTATATCTTATAGGTGATGCCCTGAGATATGAAGCTCTGGCTAGGTTTTAATAACGGTTGGTTTATGCATTTCAGGGATGCTCTGCCTGTGTATCTCGATGGGTGAGGAAATTTAGCCTGCGTTACTCGCCTGACAGCGTTATGTGGCACAACTTCACTGAAAATCACCAGACAAAAGTAAATATTGATGACCTTTTGAACAGATTAAACTAATTTCCTATTGTGGCATAGGGGAGTAGTTTCAGTCATATAACGAGTGAGTGAGTGATTTGGGTTTATCGCAGTCGGTTAACGACGAGGAGTCCTTATAAAATGTACATACACTGTGTCATCATGTAGCAGGGCGAGTCCATGCCGCTATTATACTGACACTGGGCCCACCGGTCCAAGTTCCTTACTCTAACCTCACAGCGCTCTGTTCCATGCAAGGTAGCTACAAGAACCACTTTTAAGCCTTTGGTATAACCCGACCTGGGATTGATCCCGGTTCTCCCAAACACCAGGCCACCGAGACGGTTACTAGAGTATTACAAACGCGCAATTTAATACTTTATTATAGAACATCCTGTATATAGGGGACATGCTTACCATTCAAAAGTAAAATATTTCAAACACTATTTACAAATGGTCAAAGATGAGTCATTTTGTCTAATATGTACCATATGTTTGATATGTACGGTTACAGTTAGCTGCTGGTTAAGTGAAATTATAGTTTATGTCTTTGGATTCCAAGGTCTTTTTGTGAGAAAAGTAAGCACAGCATTTTAATAAAAATAATTTTAATCAAATACCACGACTCTCTGGGGCCTTCATGTACGTTGTCCTGTATTCTTCACGTTGAATATGTCATGCGAAATCATCACTTTTGCCTGTAACCTTATGTGTTTATAAAGAAGAATGCAACAACTCTTTGCTACCACTTGGTTGAGACTGACATATAAATCTGGGGAAGTTGTGTATCGTTTGATGAGTTCCCGTAATGTTGCATTACAGCAAATCATTTCTCTTTGTAGATATTTACTGGGAATACAAACAACAAAGCAGTCGTCTATAATGACATCGAGCCCCCAATTGTAACTCGGTACCTTAGGCTCTTCACTGAGAACATAACAGAGGTTAGCGTAGGTGGAACAATGACACCTGTTCTGGGACTGCGGATGGAGATCTATGGGTGTTGGAATTAGTCACTTGGTCACGATTCATACTGAATTCGATGTGATAACCAGGCTGGACATTTGAAGTGATGGGATGATTGTCAGGCGGGTCCAGTGACACGAAATATCCGGTGCCATCCGGTAGTGCTTGTCACGAAAATTAACCTCTGCTGCTTTTATCGTATATGTACAGTGTATACACAACAGATAAAATTTGTTTGAGTGGCATTTAAAAGTTGGAATGAAAGTACACTAGACAGGTCTTTCTTATGGATATACAACTTCTTGGTTTATTAACACGGCGTTTCGATGTAGATACTAACATCGTTATCAAGTGAGTGAAATCAAAACACTAATGCTCTTAAATACAACAAGTAGAGATACAAGTGTAAACATGTAGAACAACGGGCGATCTGATGAACCAAACCCAATCCGATGAATTTTGGTGGTGATCAGGAGGTGGAACTCGGCAAAGGAGTGTTTTAAGCCATTCCTAGTCACTGTCAGGACACAAATGCAGAGTATTTATTGTACATTTCACTATAAGGGATGGTTTCCGCTTTCCAGTTTGCATGGGCCTGTCCTGACCAAAGGCTGGCTGTCTGTCTGTAATCGTATTAAAGCTCTCACTGTGACAGTAAACTACATGTGGCTGTACAGACCTAAGGCTCTCCATGATCACACATTATTTAATGCAAAGATTTTGACGCGTAAGAAACGTACATGTATACAGCATACAACAGATCTAAAAACAGTTCAAGTGCAAAGTAACTGCATGGATTTACAATTATGTGTATTATATTTTGTAAACATGATACTTCTAGTGTCATTGTGCTAATGTCTTAAAATGAACTAGGATCTTTTCACGACAATATGTTTCACGTGCACGAAAAATCAATTCCTTGGTTAAAAACTCAACTTCAGTGTTATAATGAATACATATATGTATATATCCCCTTTGTAGCCGCCATAGTATTTTATGAATAGTATGCGACGTGTGATGCATAGATTATGATCGCTATTTGAAGTTGATAAATGAGCCGCCTCTATATACTTGCTTTGCAAATAAAAGTGCTTTACTGACACGTAAAAGTTTTTCTTTTCTCCCCTATTCTGCATATTAGCATTGCACATTTATCGAACGACAATTATTAAGTGATCTGCATATTATTATTGTGCATATTGGAGTCCAGATGCTGCACACAAAATTTAAGTTTTTTATTTGAGTGCAAATTTCAACTATTTTTATAGGTCTCATGTTCAGTATGAAATTTCCATGGTTTAATAACGCCAGCTGTTCAGATGTGTGTTAAGAATTAAGACTGACCTTAAATAAGGCCAGTATAAGTCCCATAAATGATTATTTCAGATATGATTTTTTTCTTATCTGACTTTATATACATTGAAATCCGAAGTAACTTTTAAACAGCTGGACTCTAGACACTGAATTGTTTGTGACGCAAATATTTCATTATTTCTCCAATTAACTCAGTGTGGTTGTTTATTTATTAGCCAAATTTATGTAATCAGCTATCCCCTATAAAGGATACGTGTAGGCCTACATATAGACTACAGTGGACTGGAGGAACAAGACTTGTTTGGCCCTTCTCAAGGCCCTCTATTATGCTGCATGCACTGCATTCAGAGCATGAGTAATGTTATCTCCATGGCATAGCATGCATAGCATGGTTTTAATGTTAAACGAAATTTATACACTGATCTTAAAAAGAAAATATGTTTTTAAATTTTATTGTATCTCTTACGAAATGTGTACATGAATGGCCACAAAGTCCACCCTAGATACTCTTTTTGACTTGTTAGTATCTGACGTCAATTTTGAACGATAAACATGGTAAGCATTACAGGGGAAAATTCCAAAGTGTGGGGAATAGCACAAACTGCCCAAAGCCTTTTAAGCATGTCCCCCTCCGATGTGTTCCAAAAGCGGTTTAAATCCTCAGTAATCTACAACCCCATCTACCAGTGTGTGGAAGCTTGTGAGACGGTCTGTATGTGTAGGGGGGGCGACCCTGAGAAGAAAACATTCGACAGGGTTATCTGCCTTGAACAAGCCAGAAATCACGTGACTTAAAAAGAAAGCACGTGACGCACCCTGAGTGTGAGAGTCTCGTGCACATACGTGCAGACAATTTCTTCTTTCCAAACATTCCGTACTGTTTGGCTGCATGATGCTGCATTTAATTCTTTTGGCGGTGTGCTGCATTGCCAGAGTGTATGCACAGTGCAAACTACCTCCTTCAGAATGGTGCTTGTCAAGGGAGGCAGCCAAGCTGTGTCAGGTATCGTCCGCGGTATAGCTTGAGGACGAGCACTAGAGGCCAATGTATATTTATAAATATGCTGTTCACAACTCACTAGTGATTTAAGTGTACCTTATATAAGTAAGAAATAAAGAAACACTCACAGAGCGCGTCGGGAAGCATAAACCCGTATGCTGTATCTTTTTAAAATTTATTTATTTAAATTAACACTTATATACTGGTTTTTATTCATATATTTTTTTTTTGCCACAGAATTTCTTTTCAGAAACTCAGTATGAACAAATCAGAAAACCCCTGACATATAACCAGAGAAGTAGGCCTGTGAGTCCAAACTTAATCGGGCCATTACATGATCCAGGCGTCATACTCAGTAGGCCTGTGATTGTGTGTGACAAAACCACTCCTCCACAACAAAGCTGCTGTTTATAGGCCCATTTACCCAGTACCAAACACCAGGAGGTTATGCTACCTTTAGGGGTTACATGTATCAGTACTTAACACCATCACCCCATGGCGCTATCTGTTATTTCAAACATGATGCCATGGGTCCATAACTCCACGATACTATTACATCAGACATGGTGGGGCCATCACTCCACGACACCTTTATATCAAACATGATGGTGTCATCACTTTTTCACACTGTTATATCAAACATGAAGATGCTTTCACTCCCTAACACTCTGTCATAACTGTGTCATGGAGTGATTGCACCACTATGTTTGATACAATGCTCAGTCACATTGTTATCCAACATAATATTGCCATCACTCATCACACTGTTATATCAAACATGATGGTGCCATCATTCCATGACACTGATATACCAAACATGATGGTGCCATCACTCCATGACACTGATATACCAAACATGATGGTGCCATCACTCCATGACACTGATATACCAAACATGATGGTGCCATCACTCCATGACACTGATATATCAAACATGATGGTGCCATCACTCCATGACACTGATATACCAAACATGATGGTGCCATCACTCCGTGACACTGATATATCAAACATGATGGTGCCATGATTCATTTTTAGGAACAATAAACAATGATGTAATTAGGTTTTAGGGGTGTTGTATGTTATGGAATAGACCCAGGACAAATTAGCATAAAACTAGGTTCTCGGAGAGGTACCAGTTGCTTGCCTCTGTCACACTTTTATGAGACAAACATACAGACCGATAACATTGATCGCTGGATATGTTGACCTGCCATCCCTAACTCTCACGCAAGCTGCTGACAGATTTGTGGCACTCAGATATGTGCTTCTAGTTAACATTTAGTCTGGCATGTGGTGTGAGCATCTTATAGAGTCTTTTGTTAAGGATAAAGATGTATTGAATCGTAATACACTCATACATGTAGTTGTGTGAATATAATTTCTTAAAACAAAAGCACCAGACAGGTTAGACTGTTGTGTGATCATTGTATAATTTACTGCTGACAGGTAGAGAAGCAGTGTGAGTTATCAGGATACCTGAGTGGAGCACCAAATAACCCTGGCCCTGTGAACTTCACATTGTATTATGAGTCCTTGTGTCCAGACTGCCAAAGGTTCTTCAGAGGGCAGTTGTTCAAGGCTTACAAGACAGTTGGCCAAATCATGAACATTTCCCTGGTCCCATATGGAAATGCCAATGTATGTATATCTTTGCTTTTAGCAATGTACATGTATCTTACAAGGGAATTTTGCGGCATTGTGTTCATTGATACCATGAAGTTGTTATGGAAATATTATGAAACATTTGATTCCGCCATTCATGTATTATTAACACACCTGCCCTCCATGTATCAGATATATTATTACATGTAGGTATGTGTCATTGTGTGTATCTCTTGGAACACTTCACGTGAGTTCATGTCTTTTGACAAACATGTAGTTTCACTCATCATTGACAGCCTGACCTATGCTTCACTGACGAGAACTCATCTTGTAGCTCACTAAAGGATAGAACACGTCATTGCATCTCGTGTGATGTCATGTCGTTTGTTTGATAAAGATCACATGATGTAGTTTCCTTGGATGGCTGTATCTTGTCCTTGGATGAATTTTGCATCATGCCATGTCCTTAAATGAAGGTATCATGCATGTACACTTGAATGAAGATCTCATGATATCATGTCCTTGGATGAAGATCACATCATTCCATATACTTGGATGAAGGTTACATGTACATCATCCTTGGATGAAAGTCCAAATGTCATGTCGTTGGAATGAATTAATGAATGATTGATTATGACTTTATGCCACCTCTGCAATATTTCAGCCATATCGTGGAAATCATGTCATATTTGAATTAATGTCATATCATGTCATATATTTGAATGAAGGTCACGTCGTGTCATATATTTGAATGAATGTGATGTTATATAAGGTCACATCATGCCAATAATGCGAATAAAGTTAACATCATGTCATATAGTTAAATATAGTTAACATCATGCCATACATTCGAATAAAGTTAACATCATGCCATACATGCGAATAAAGTTAACATCATGTCATATATTTAAATAAAGTTAACATCATGCCATACATGCAAATAAAGTTAACATCATGTCATATATTTGAATAAAGGTGATATCGTGTCATATATTTGAATGAAGGTCACATCATGTGATATTTTTTATGCACTGTTCTGTATTCTTTAATAATATAATTTCTATTTTTTCCCTTAGTATTGTCTTGGTACATCTATTAATGGTTTTGATATTTGTGGTGAACAGGAGCAGAAAGATGGATCAAAGTGGAAGTTTCACTGTCAACATGGCCCTCAGGAATGTCGTGGCAATCTCATTGAGGTTAGAAAGTTCATTTCTGCGGATGGGTGTTTTTATATTGAGATTATGATTTAGTGCTACATTTATTTCATTGTTCATTAATGTGTGTGTCAAAATTTTATAATCAGTTTAATGAGTTATTGATAAGTTTAAATGTTGAATGAGGTACATTATTATGTGTAAGTGAGATATACTGCATCTGATTAGATTGATACATAAGGTATGAGATTCTCTGTGCATAGCATACGGTGAGATGTATTTATTTATTTGATTGGTGTTTTATTTTTGAGTTGTACTAAAGAATTTTTTGCTTATGCAATGACCGCCAGCATTATTGTTAGAGGAAAGAGGGCAAAGAAGGAGGAAACCCACAACGAAGAGGTTGCTGGTGGACCTTCCCACGTATGACCAGAGAGGAGGCCAGCATGAGCTGGACCTGAATTCACAGTGACCACATTGGTGAGAGGCACCTGGGTCATTATGGGTGCACTGACGCACTAACCTCCTTGTCCACAGAGGGGTTATAGTGAGATACACGTTAGCTCTGTGCTGAAGGATGGATAAACATGGTACAGTTGATGGTGTACAGTAAGTTGTCTAGAGGTAGGGGCAATACAATATCATGTCGGATATTGTAATTTGGTGTAAGGATTTCCCCAGATTTTTAGCAGAGATGTGATGAATGCAGGATCTTATTTTCTGCAACACAAAGATGACAAAACATTGTTTATATGCCATTGTTGTGTGTTCCATTTCTTCTTCAGACTTGCACAATTTTCTACGAAAAGCAAGTCAAGAATTACCTGCCTTTTATCCACTGTATGGAGGTGTCCAGCTTGATGCCAGATGAAGCTGCTGAAAAGGTTATTTTTTTACCTGGACTACTAGATTAATTCTTTCACTGCGGAATATTTAACTCCCTGCCATCCAGGATTCTTTGCTTGTAAGGGATCTTTAGGATACAGGTTTACCATTCAGCATCAACTTTATTGTAGCAAAAACCAATTAGAAGCCACTGAACAGTGGTAATTAAAATGAGCTGTGAGTGGGAAGTCATATCGAAAGAGTTAATGAGAACTGGTTTTTGGATAATCACTGCAAAGTCTTACCACATAAACGTATGTTAGTTTTCTGAAAATTTTTATCTGCTTAAAAGAAATCTTAAGGGCTCTTGCTGGCTGAGATGACTAAAGTGTTAGCTTGATGTACCTGACATTGTTAAGTATGCATTCGTCTGTAGTATTTGGGTTTTGTCAGGAGCCCAGGCGAAAAACAATCACTCAGGTTTCCTCTGCTCATTAGCCTGACAACTCTCAACAGAACAGGAAAAAATCTTGAGGACAATGTAAAATACCAATCAAACAAGTGAATAAAATACATCTTCCTATATATTTTAATTAAGATGCATTGTATTTTGTTTCTGTAGTGTGCAAAACAGTTTCCAGTGAACCTAAACAGCATTCTGAAATGTGCTAATGGCAGTATGGGAAATGCTTTAGAACACCAGATGGCCTTGCAGACAGATGCTCTCCATCCACCTCATCGGTATGTCCCATGGGTCACCATAAACGGGGTGAGTTGATGGTATGATAACAATATTGATCCACTTCTTTCTGATGGAAACTGTTCACGGGAACCTGTCTGGTAATCTATCACAGTATGGTATACTTCATTACCATAGCGAGTCAGTGCTTTATCTGATATAACTGTCTAATATGCTGAATCTCCCTAAAGATTAATTCTGCATTTCATGCTCAAAATCATTCCCCTCTGACTCAACTCAGTATCTGGGCATTACCTGACAAGATGCTTAGGTTTTCTCTGAGCTTTAACCAGTTTCCTTCACCTATAATACTAATCAGATGAATAAATTAAGTGAAAAACATGACTGGAACTTCACATTATAGTACAGATGGAAAACTGTGGCAGATGACATTAAATGAATGCAGTCCAAACAGACTATCTGAGATTCATGTTTATAAAAGTAATTACAAAAACGTTGAAGCATTGATTTTATATGTTGCTCTGCTTTTATTACACCCTATATAGTATACATATACTATATGTGACTCTGTTTTGTCTCTGTCATCACACTGACACTAAAACAGTTATTTAACTTTGTTGATGCCAGGTTCACACAGAGAAAATGGAAAAGGAAGCAGAAATAGATTTAATATCCCTTATTTGTGATACATATCAGGTGAGTTGAGAAGAATTTGTTAAATAAAAATGAAACTTTTTTTTCAAGTTATTGATTTCAACATACATTCATTCATAACATCCCAAATGAGGTTATAAATGAAAACATTTTAAAAAAAATCAAAATGAACACATGATGAAAAGAAATACTTTTTGCACATGCATGTGCTTTGTTTAATATGTATCAGCACCATACAGTAAATTGTGGTAAAACTTACAACATTCAAGTACTTGAATTCTAGTGAATGTTGTGTCATTCAAAAACTTTATTTTCAACTTATCCTCAAAAATCATTTTGAATACCCAAATCATGTGATTTTTTTATGTCCTCTTGTAACAGCTGCTTTTGTTCATAATTGGAGTTATATTCTGATGTACATGTATTTCTTTTGAATCTCAAAGTACATGTTTAAATTCTTTCAGTCATGACATATCAGACAATTTTGAAATATGGTAAATGTGTTTGATTATGAGTATAAACACTAAGAATTACATTAGTTTATTGATGCATTGTTATCAGTGAGATTTTTTTGTTATCATTTCCACAGGGAGTGAAACCAAGTGCCTGTAGTCAGTTGACTCACCATACCTGTTGGAGAGGAAAGGCCTGAAAACCAAAGCTCTCCAGTAAATGGATGGACTGTGATGTGCTCAAACTCCTCTTAATACTCTGTTTTCATCAATATTTGATTCAAATCTACCCTCAGTCAAAACTATGACCTTTATATAGTGATGGTCATTTATTGCTTGATCAGTCAGTACACCACATTTAAAATTACTTGGTATTAAAAATTAAACATATTCTTTATAGGGTAATGTTTTATGGAGAAAAAATATTAAATGCAACTGTTTTTATTAGACATGAACAGCATTCCTATTTGTATTCATATATTTTGATATAAAAACATAAAAAAGATCTCATCCTGAACACTTGCCGTTTCAATGCTTCGTGATCAATTTATCTTGTGTGTTGTTATCAATATTTTAATATCATTCATCAACCATATCAAACAAACATAATCCTTTGATCCTTTATGTAGGATTTACATCCTGGGGACAGGTGAGACTGGGAGGTAGCCCTGTGGGATAGTAAACTTTAAATGCAACTATGATTCATCAGGCTATATGTGTACAATCTAGGTCTCAATCATTGGAGTAACAAATCGGTTGAACATGGCATGCCAATAGATTTTGTAGAGTAAAATTACAATACAAGTTTATCTTCTGGATAACTCAAAAGAAAAACTGCAGGAATCAGTCAGATAGTAGGGCTATATATATGTATTCTGTAGTGTACATAATCATCTAATGTGGTTATCTCCTATAAATTCCCAAGACAATCATTAAGTAATTACAAGGTACAGGTATATGAGCCAGCTTTCCGAACTCATTTACAAGTAACATGTAATTCTCATAGTTTGGATTCGTGTAGGGGCACTTTTTTCGTACAGTATTTCTGTATGGTGTCTTTGATTATCTGGACGGTGTCCAAGGCACATCCCCAGTGGATGGTAACACCCGAACCTCCATGGCCATAGTTGTGAACCACCTATGATGAGAAAAAAAGCATCATGAGCTATAATGCTCCAAATGGGGCCATTCTATTAATAAAGCCGAATCCCAAGTGGTAGAGACATGATTGTATCCCAGAATCACTGGTGTCTTTTTTCAGTTCAATCAGCAGCTGTTTATTTATTTGATTGTTATATAACCCTGCACTCAAGAATTTTGCACTGACGGTTGTCAGATTTATGTATTGATTTATATGTTTGAATGGAGTCAAACGAAATCTGTATACCAGACCTGTCACTTTAACATACAACTGCCAACTTTAATGGCGCAGGATACCGGGCAGAGGTAATTGATAAATCTCCTGACATAAAACCACAGCTTGATTTTAACCCACAGCCTCCTGGGTCAGATTGACGAGGGAATGCAGCGAGGGTCCACTGCAGCTTTTGGTCCCCCTGCAGCTTTTGAGTCCCCTTCAGCTTTTGGATCAAACAAGTGTATAATATGGTATATTGCGCAAGTGTGGAATCATGGACCCAGCTGTCAACTCAGGCTGGACCAAAAAAGTGAGAAACCCTGTAAGCCGAGATTAAGGTCAAATGTAGAGATTGAAGTCTTAATGGAGAAGAAAATAGTTTTATGTATTTTTAACCGTACGTTAGAAGCTTTTTCCTGGCAATTGCACACATATTTTGTCGCTATTGAACATCATTACATCATACTAATTAACTAAATAACTAATTATATCATGAAACTTCCTCCGGTTTCCTCCCACTGTAATGCTGGCCGCCGTCGTGAAATATTATAAGTGAAATATTTTTGAGTACGGCGTAAAACACCAAATAAACAAATAAATACATCATGAAACATTTTCGAAAAAAAAAACCTGAGGTTTTTTACAGTGACCCTGTGTGATTTTTAAAAATTATAATAAAACGAAAATCGTGAAACTCGCAATAAAAACGTGAGAGTTACTGAGGTACGCGCAGTATTACACTTTTTAGGTGTACATGCTTGGTCTGTGTTAGAATATCTTATGTTGACATGATTTACAGCATAAATTGATTTACTGTAAAAGTTGAGTGGGCTTTGGTCCAGTGAAAATTAACTTGTATTAGAGTTCCTTAATTTACAATGGACCCTCGCCGGCTGGACGAAAAACGTGAGCTTGTGTACTAACCCAGACACCGCTGGTGGGACTGATGCTTGTCCGGAGGTTTGTGAGGTGTGGTGTTTTGCTTGAATCTGCCAGGTTTACGTCCATGGGTATTTAACCCTAAACACAACACTTAGAGAATCATTGTGACATGACGAACTCATTATATACTAAATATGGAGAAATAACACGAATACAACTAGGTCGTTTTGAAGTTTGGCGTCATCTGGCGTTCGTATCTTAGGGTGTCATATAACCACATCCCTTATAATGAACACAAAACTGGAGCACGCTCGGAGAAATTATGGCATGTCGAAATAAGTTAACACACAGTCACTCAAAGTACAAGGTTCAAAGGGTTATAGATACGCTCTGTAATGTGAAATGATTACTGGTGCGTTATGCATGTGTACAGACGAAGGGTGTCATTCTCTTCCCCCGTGATTCCTAATGCGTGATATACACATACATTACCTACGTGGGCCGAGGTACAGTACATCGGACCCGACTTTAAAGCCCGATTTCACACTTTTACATGACTTAATTAGATTGCAGGCTGACACAGTTTCAAACTTGGAATTTGCCCCACAGTGACAACAAAAAATTTGTTTGTCAGGCTGTGGCAGGCAGGGTTAGAAGTCAAAAAGATAAGACACAAATGAAGACAAACTGGTCTTGACAGACAGCAATATGGTAACATACGTCACATAAACTATTATATATAGGGTCAACTCAACTTTGTACTCAAAAATATGTATACAACCAGACTTGTCAAGGGAAGATATATCACACTCATCGGCTGTGTATACGTGGTATGTGAACAAATGTCAA
Source organism: Acanthopleura granulata (assembly GCA_016165875.1). Lineage (NCBI taxonomy): Eukaryota > Metazoa > Mollusca > Polyplacophora > Chitonida > Chitonidae > Acanthopleura > Acanthopleura granulata. The sequence goes on from JABBOT010000004.1 coordinate 20,982,643, forward strand.
CCAGAAGGAAGTTTTAAAAATAGACAGAAATTTATATAGACCCTTAAAGATTATAGAAGTAACTGAACAGCCTGGATTAAATTTCTAAAATTTATCACTTTGGGGGATTTTTACTAGACATAATAATTGCAGTGAAATCGCCAAATTCCGTTTTATATCTGATTCATAAGTTGTAAAAGTTGTCTTTCCAGATTTTCACTTCGTAAACACATCTTTCCCGACCAGTCTATATATGGTACTGAATCATTTTAAAAGCCAAAAACTGTGCAAATGAAGTACATTTAACCCTTCGTGGAAGTCTTTACTTCTTTTTTGTTTCTCAGTATATTTTGCGGAGTTATATACAGTCGAATGTTTGGACTGTGTGGTGGATTTCATGAACCATATTGATAATGTATGTCGTCAGTGACGTCACACAACATCTACACCCTTATATGCTCAGTTCTAAATAATATTATTGCGACCTGTACTCTTGTAATGTGTGCATGTGCACGAAGAAGCAAAACTGACGATAAATACATGTATATTGCGAGAAATAAGTCGCTACATAATGCCAATGAGCATATACATTATTATTAAGGCCTATAAAACCCATCATACAAGAGAAGCATTTGACTTCTTACCTTTAAACACACACAAAAATGAATGTAAAAGTATTTTCAGGGCCAATTCAAGGTGGTCTTTTTCATTCTGATTACTTCATTTTTAGTTTCTTTCCCTCTAACAACTAAATAACAAGAATAAATATGAAAGAAACACTTACCAGGAGCTGTTTGCCTTGTGCAGTTTTTAGCTTTTCCAGTTCTAGCCTTACTTCTGGACGAAAAGGACGTAATCCTGTCCAGTCATACAAATACTTCGCTTCCTGATGCATAAGAAAAGAAAAGACGAAGACATGCATCTTAATGCGCTGATTATCATTGAGCATGGAACTGAAAAAAGACTAGAGAATCGATGAGAAGGTATTTGTAGTTTGGAGGTACTGCTAGGGTTTCTTCAGTGAATGAAATGTCACAATGATCATGCATATCACTTAGAAGCTAAGCGGCGTTACGGCAACTTTCAAGAGCGTGAGCATAACATGGAGGTTCTTCAACACCAACCGCTTAGGTTCATATTTGCTGTGTTCAAAATGTTTGACCACATTACATTTTGATGTGTATTACGAAATGTGGCACCTTTAAAACAATATCCTTCAGAGAATTGATGAACCTTATAGAACAAGCTATCTTGACGTGTAAAGATCATCTGTATAGTACACATTCTCTGAAGTTAATAATAACACCCAGTGCTACAAAAACAAGCAACTGATAGATTAGTTGCCTTCACAACATTGTAAGAACCATTTATGAAACAAACTGTCAGTTTTGCAATAAAAAATAATTTTGATTTTACAGCTGATTTTGAAATAAGCTTTACCTTCGAAATAAAAAAATTTGTTTTCAAAAGTGGAACTTATTGCAAAACTGGAAGTCAGTAGGATTGCTTCAAAACTGTTGAGTTTTTATTTCAGATGTGGATTTTATTTCAAAAGTGGTTAATGTTTATATCAAAAGTGGTTTTTGTTTTAAAACTAACATTTATTTCCAAATGGCCTCTACAGAGATACATGTACCTTTAGACTTGGAAGGAGCTCTGTACAGCGTTTCCAAATTCCACGTTTGTCTTTTTCATCAACCGTGTCATTCCAGTTGTCTTCCTGTATTGTCCCACCAACAGTCACTGCTTTGGCTCTGAGCAAAGTACAAATATTCCCAGGTAAGAAAAATCACTAAAACAAAGAAATTTCAAAGTAAAGAAGCCTTGTTTTAATACCCAGCTCGGGCAAATATCCTTCGTTTTGGCCTATCACTGACGACCAGGTAAAGTGCTACAATAAACCCATGAAAAAATTTTGATAAAATTTTTACCAAAATTATTACTAAAAAGTATTATTAGAAATATTATTAATTAACATTATTCTCCAACGCTATATTTAATAAATAATTAAAATCTATAGAACTAGCACTTAGATATGTTTGCTTGATTTATTTATTTATTTATTCATTGCCTACGGTTTTTAACGTCGTACTCAAGAATGTTTCACTTATACGACGGGGGGGGGGGCAGCATTATGGTAAGAGGGCAGCGGGCAGAGCCCTAGGAAACCCACAACCATCCGCGGGTTGCTGGCAGTCCTTCCCGCAGAGGGGAGGCCAGCGTGAAGCCAGTTCTCTACCAAATAGTACGAACAAGCTGCATTATGAGTCTGTTGCCTGTAGAGATAGTCTCAGTTCATCATATCAACCTGTATCAAAAATATTTATAAATCCAACTTAACAAGGTCTAAATCTGCTGTAATATATACACATTGAGGAGGTCACTGGTGGATCCAAGACTTGCGACGTTTATTATCTCTCAAACTTTCAGACAGAAAGTTTCTGAGATTTATATATGTGAATGTGACACGTCGTCTCCGCGGAAGATAGAGGCACTGGTGCGGCATAGCTCAGCGTGGCAGATTGCTGTTCGAAGCTTTAGCCAGTATTATTCTGCCTGTCTTTGACGTTATGATCAGTCTGCATGATGAGCAGTGAGGTTCCATGAGGTACTCACCCCTGGTCACTTTTGTCCCTGTTTTACTGTCACTGAATAAATTTGACCATGTACAATAAAGCAGCCCATGGTGGTGTCATTATCTTGTGATATTTCCTCCATCAGCGGATCTAACCGGTTACATGTAAATCACAACTCTACTGCTCTAGTCTTACCAATGTGGTTCTCATCTCTGGGGTTATGCAATTTCCCCACCACGGGGCAGCCCAGATGTGATGCAGGGCCAGCTATGTCACATGTTTATCACTGTGCAGTAGCATGACCTTATCAGACCAGAGTGGTGGGAGTGTGCCTTTGTTTTAAACACTTCTACCAAGGCACAGAACAGTCAGACCGGGCCTTTTTTTTATAAATCCTCCACAGTTGCAAGTTTGTAGATCAGCTCTTATTACTTCCATCCATGTAAGAATTTAGCCCTTATGGACTCAGAGAATTTTCTTTCACAATGTTATGTTTATCTTTTTGCCTATCTGACTGTGTCATATAGGATATTAACTACCTTAGGCTAAATTATTTATAAATTGTTAAGTTCTGCTTAGCCAACCTGTTGATGGTATATTCTCTACAGAAAGGTCAGAACCGTTTTTCTAGATCCTGCAGAGTTACAAGTTTGTAGATCAGCTCGTATGACTCCCATTCAGGCCTTGGACTGCACGACTGGCTGGTCAAGATCATTTCTAAAGTGAGCAAGGAGGATCCCGCCATCTCATATTTTTCTATTTTATATACATATATCTATATATTTATACCTATTTTATTATCTATATATTCTTATATTAGTTTTCCCCCATAAATACAACATTGCCATTAGAAAACCAAAACTGATTTGAGTTTCCTTTGTCCAGCATTACATTTAATTAGGGTTTGGCTAAAAGCCGATCACGTGTCCACCCGATAGCGTAAGTCAGTCAATTAGACCATTAAACGTCCGTCTAACAAAGCTTAGATTTGCAAACGGTAAATTTCTACACCAGCGATTAACTATATTAATGAACTCACCCTGGCAACACATACGCCACATCTCCTGGGTCATATTTGTGATCCAACACAACAAAATGTTTAATCCAAGGAGCATGGACCTATAGATCAGATAGACCATGCATCAAGAAGATCCCTTGTCCAACATATGAATGAGTTGAAGAAAAGTGAAAACAAATATGAATGTGGTGTAATGGAGAAGGCTGAGTGTCCTAATCAAAACTTTTTTCAAAGATTAGTTGATTTCAGGAGATGTTTATTACAACGAATAACAATCAGAAGACACTAATGGAAAGAATTTACTGATGTGAGGAGCAAAAATGAACCCTTATTGTTCATAAAGATGAATGTCACTTTCGTTGTCGTGCTCCACTATACGATTTTTATCACAAGATGACCGACAAATTCATACTGACCTTTACCACTTGTCCACGTATTGGCTTAAGAGCTCTGTCACTGGTAAGGTGTCTGGCAGCTAGCCCTGTACAGTTCACAACCAAGTCAAACTCGTCCACTGTCTAACATAAAATGTGACGAAATGTGAATGAAAAACACGTGAATTTGCATAGCTTTCGTAGTATTAAGGAGACGTTGATGAAATTAAATTTTTCCAGTATCGATGTGAATTAAATGTCCACCTTTTTATTTTATTCTTAGATCTTCTTATTATTGATTCTTGTATTTTCTGTTAATGAAACACCACTGTAAATCAACTATGTAATATTTTACCTTTAGTAATGTTTTGTGTGTGAAATATATTTCTTCATTTTTCTTAAAAAAATCCTTGCAGTTTGATATCCATAAGGACATACACAGTGTTTAATAATGCCATTGTGTGTGGCAATTATTCCAAACAATAGTTTTCAATTTATTGTTGTTAGAAAAGAAGATGCCTTTGCAAAGCAAGCGGATGATGCATGGCAGTAGCGTATACCTCTTCGAAGGAATTAACTTTTCGATGAAAAACTCTACCTCCTTTCTCTTTGAATCTACAATGAAAAAAATTTGTCGTTTTCGATATGAATAAATCTGGACTGGGAAACCGTAATGTAAATGCAACAAAGGTTTGTACTTCCGTTTAATTTATGCGACATCAGCTGATTTTCTTGTGGTTTGTCAACTAGATGATTGCCTGATTGTTTTTATGATTTGGAATCGACCATATTTGATATAGCTGAATTTTGTGTCTAAACGTATCTACTATCCTAAGGCCAGTGGCTCAAAAGTGGATAGTTTAATTTAGTATTGACGTTAGCATTGACGAAAGTTTTTGCATTAGAGCATGACAGGTATTCATATATTGAGGCATGGTTTAACTTTTAATACACCTTTGAGCAGCCTGCTCTAACCGGCAAAAAATATTGTAATGAAATACTAAAAATTAATGTTACCGACGCATTAACCAGGGTAGGTACATAGAGCACTCAATCATCACCGTGGTGAAAAACGACCCCATTCTGTAACGCAAAAACGCAAAGGAATTTATCTTAAGAAGTATAGATGTAGCACATATACCAACCCAGATCATTTTGTGATATATTTGAACCAAGGGAAAGCATTTATATCATTCACCAAAACTCGACGGACCCTAAACTCGAGGTCGACTTTAAAATTATCCCTTAATATGGGGAAAAAATCGACCCACAAAATCAAGGGCGAAGTTCAGTTTAGAGTTTGTCGAGTGTTAATTGGGGACTTTGAAGAGTTTGAACAAGCTCCGTCATAAACTTTCTTACTGTGTAGTAGCATTTCCATGTTCACTGTATTAAATCGCATAGGTCACAAGATTAACATGTATATATGTTATTTCTTAATTAAAGTTTATGCATGTATTTCTTTCTAATTGTATTATTAGAACTGTGTCATTATGAATTAAACGAATTATATATCATAAATTTTGAAACGCGGCAGTTTCTGTGGGAAGCCTTAAACGGGCATTCTGAGGAGAGTCTATTCCTCGACTGGCTGGAACCGATCGTCCCAACCAGTAATACTGTTACCGTCCATACGTTAGTGTTGTTGTACTGCATACTATTACTTTAAAGCTAAAGAGAGCTCATGACCGAGATACTGTTCATTAAAAGATTAGATAATTTTCTCTTGAATGTAAAAATCTGTTTGAAATTGCATGAATTCCTTGCTGAATTATCTTCGTTTGAAGTATGGAGAATTGCGCTGCCGACTGGAGATCTGAAGGCACCCATGCTTTTAAGCTTATGAGACATTGACCAGAGAGCTAGGAGATATCAGTTGTTTATAAGCTGTGACGTTAATCTTCTGAGTTGACCGCCAGTGAAACATGTAATAACATAAGGGCAGGGCGCGGGTTTAATGTTATATATTTTAATTATACAAACATATGTGAACAACAATGCAAAGTACTTCCAGACCGTCGTGTTGTGAAGTCTGTGTCTAGATCATTTCATATTATGAATTTACATATATGCTTTTGTTACTGACTCGACCCTAGTAGCTTAATACAGTCTCAGGTGATAAGAGTTTTCTGCGCTCGGAAGAAGTACTTTACAGCAGACACAAAATGACTGCTTTTCATGTTAGTCGACGGAGCACAGTCAAATGTCAGTTCCCGCTGTCGTAGTAGCTTTACCTAAACAAATATAATCTTGCCCAACCTTTTGGGCAAACTTAACTTAGGACATGTGTTGTCTTTCACTTTAAATGATCAATGAATTTATATAATAAAACAATTCCGTTCATCGACTGATTGGAAACCCTGTGTTGTCTAGTATTCCCATGAAGACAATCATAACTGACCAACTAAAACCTAAGAAGACTACATGACAGCTATTTTTTATTAGAAGGAATTTTAATTTAAATCTAAAAGTAAATTTGGGTTCCGGCTGTTTTTTGTGATGGCGCATGCATAGTTATCATGAAAGAACCTCCACAGGTCACGTAGCTCATTAATATATGACTACCATCGTTATCAAAGTATAGATCTTTATTTATCAAACAACAAAGCATATAGAAGACAAGGCGTGAGATCCGCTGTCGACGAGAATTTTTCATTTATGAATGGAGAAAACCAGAGTGCCCGGAGTAAACCAAGTATTTGACTTAAGGCTGCAGTCGAAACAGCGAAAGCTGGATTTGAACACCGAATACCATTGGTCAATTTGGGCTCGACAGTCGCAGAAAACCAGTATTTCAGCAAACTGAGCCACCAAGACCCTCACCCCAAACTGGGACCATTCATCCTGCCTTCACTGAGACCGCAACCCTAAAAATTTTAGGTCACCATCTTGTTTTCCAAAAAACGAAACCTCGATGGAAAGTCATGTCATTATTTCGACTTCGAAATGAATGAACTTGCATTTGGAAGGTCATATCCAAATGTAAAGACAGAACCTTCTCTTAATTACTATTATTGTTTATTAGTCTTATGATAAAACAGCATGGTAAGTGGAAGAAGAAAAAAACACAGGGATAAGTCCAAATATTTACGTCACTCTGGAAGAGGGAAATAGCGCCAGTTCCTCTTTCGTCATTGGCCGAAAACCAAACACAATGTGGGACCAATTGATGTCCTGGAAAAAATACAATTGAACTTTTTCGATATAATCATGGAATGTAAGAATCAAATAAGTATATTCGTTCAGGGTCTTTACCGGTAAACCATGACACTGCGCAATTGGTTGTTTCAGTTTCGACGCTATTGTAAATGTTCCACGAACGATGTATGAGTAAAGTAGCATGAACGAGGAAATAAATGTGCTCACTTTTATTATACAAAGCATTCGCCAGTGATGTCCTCCTCTCCAAACCATCTGTGAGCAGAGTGCGAATCTTAACCAGATTGTAACTGTAAACTTCGAATGCAGTTTTATCAGTACACAGTTCGAAGTCTAAAAGTTTTCAAGAGCTTTCTCTATCCAGATTTCATTCAGGGCGCATAAAAAACACACGGCAGTAAGTAATTTCTGCCATTTATTTCGAAACTTATACACAAATACTTATAACATCAGATTGTTACATTAAAAAAATGGAATTCTTACACATTCTCCTAATTGGTATCCGGAACAAAATTGGGCCCCAACTGTTCCCGCCAACGGAGAATGCGCAAGTCTCACCAAGTGATCAAAGGTCACCTTAGACCATCTACTGTAACATTGTAAAAATAAATAAGGGTAAAGAAGTCAATGCCGTAAAGGCTTTGAAAACTGAACACTGAGCTGAAAACTTTTTAGTCTGTATCAAAGGGTGGCATTACATATAGAAGCAATAACATGGAATAAAACTCGAATGTTACATCTCTGATTTTATTACGTGTACCTACAGTATGTTTGATCCGCTAGTCACAAACGGTTCCCAGAGTCCAGCAGAATTATCTCCTGTAGTATTAGGCGAAAAAGAGTCGGCCATAATAGTGACGTCCACATCTGGAATGTTCTCAATGATATTGACGGCCGCCGACAACCCGACCACGCCCGCACCAATCACGCCTATCTTCGTAGAAGGCATTGCGTATGAAATCCTCCTACTGGTAAACAACCAGGATCTGAAGATTTAAAATCATACATAAATCCGCACGTCCCGTTCGGAGGAAAGTCTGCCAGCAACCTGCAGGTGCTCGCGTGTTTCTCATGCCAATGTTCGGTTTCATCTCATCATAACGTTGGTTAGAATAATTGAAATATTCTAGAGTACGGCGTAAAATTTCAATGAAACACATATAAACAGTAAGCCCAATATATATATATATATATATATATAGATAGATATGTACATAAACATTCATTTCATATGTTTGCCCTAGTACATTTTGACAGATCATTTTTGTCCCTATATATTATATCGTTAATATGTTTCTTTGTTACAATTAATTATTTTCTCGGAGAAAAGGTTCAAAGCAAAAAAATATTATTCGGGTGATCTTTTAATTATTTTCAAATGAGTCACTTAATTCCATGAACTTGTGTCTTTAATACAGTCTGGCTCCTTCAGAAATGAAGCGGAATCAAGACTTTATCTCTCCTTTAAAGTGACCATGAATGCAGCTTTAATTAAATTTAATTTAATTTTCATGTTGTTTCGTTGAAGGGAAAGCGGTTCTTTAACAGTCGCTAATTTACTATAACAGATATATATATATATATATATATATATATATATATATATACAGGGCAACAGGATACACACGCTTCACCTAACTCCAGATCTCAATAACCTTTTGCACTGCGATAACCCACCCTCACACAGCCCTACCAGCAAGATACTAAGTATACAGGAACGCTCATATCTGTAAGACTATACAGCCTAGGTATTTAGCGTGACCTAGCCTGTAGCCTCTGTAAGACTATACAGCCTAGGTATTTAGCGTGACCTAGCCTGTAGCACGTAGGACCACACAACGCCCTACCAAGCATGGGAATAAGGCTTTAACGTGTGTGCATTATCCACGTTTGAGTATGACGATCGTTCCTTAACATGCACGATGTTCTGACACTATATGACAAAAAGCAACACATAACTTATGTGTGACAATTGTACGCCTACCTGTTACACCTTCGCCAGCACAGAGACAAACTATGATATTAGAAAGTCCAAAGCGGTCTGTATGAATTCAAAGCTTGTCTCACGCCCTCCTTTAAACATAGCCAGTCTCACGCTTTACAGTCTACAGCTGCCTAAATATTGGTCCAGTTACATACGACCCAGGGAAACCACCAGCTGGTGGTAGCTTTGCAGGTTTATCGGCATCATATCTACATATACACAAATGATGCTTTCAGCATACAGGCATACACGTATGTATGTAAGGCATTTACATGAAAATGCGATATAAGCTTTAGGTTTAAGATACAGTCACCCGTTCATACCCCCCAGACCCACAAAAATAACTAGAAACCAAAAGAATGTATGGAATCATTACGTGTGTTGACGTACACGTGCTGGTGTAATGCATGTAAGTATACACTGCTGATATATGCATTAATGCGGCAAAAATAAAACAATACTCGCGTGTATATATATATATATATATACGACAGGTCTATGTGAGGCAATAAAAAGTGCCAAAATATATTATAATATATCAGGGTAAAACTTGCTGGCAATTTACATTACAGTGCAGTTTTCTTCATGAATTTGCAGCCATTCTCGTTATTACTTAGGTATACGTGGTTTCAACCCATCTACCTTCCGAATATATATACATGTATTCGGTTTTCTTTTAAAATCTCACACAGCCCTGTTACCATAATAAAAACCATGCACCATCAGAAACCTCAAAGAACGTTAACATCAAGTAACACGGTCAGAAATAATAGTGGAGAATGTGACATCACTTTCTAAACCATCAATTCATACTGCTTTTTTTCCAGCCAGAAACATGAATTTCCAAAACTATTAACTCTAAAAGTTGTAGCTGTGAAGACATGATAGGCTGGCGCCGTAGTCTTGGAAGCAGCTATAGGAACAAAAACACCACGACTAGTCAGGGCTGTTGTAGTATCTTAGGTTAAGTAAACCACGTTGGCAATAGAAACAGTACAACGATTATATTTCTATACAGTACAAGGGTAAAGACCGTGATGTTTCAGTAACCTTCGAACCACCCAAGCCATGTGGAAATCCTGATCAGGACGGCCAAAATGCAACCCTATAGCGACACCTCGTTCTTACACCCACAATTAATAGGCCGTAAACGTTAATTTGATCACTGATGGTTCAGCGCTTTTGCTTTTGGAACCACGAGAAAAATCAGTATGTAACATCACATACGTTTATATTGCAAAGGGCCCAAAAATCAATAAATAGGTAAATAAATATAACCCCTCCCCTATCCCCAATACAAAATATAGCCTTGGACATAATATACATCATTATCTTCAGCTACTGTGGAGTACTGAACGCTTCTGACGTAAACAGTCGAAATCTTCGGGAAGCCGCTTAACATCTTTTGTACCCGTCCGCTTGACGTATCAGCTAGTCGACGGAGGAATGATTTTGCCCAGGAGTCGGTAAATGTTACATGACCGCAATAATTCGGAAATTTTGTTTTTTGTGCTTCAACAAAACTCCTTCGGCAGTAACCATCACAATTTTAAGATTAATGACATTTGCGCTGATCCCGACTTTTTCCATCCAACTTCTGACCATCCCATCACAAGTCTCACCTAACAGAAGACAAGGACCACGTGCACTCGCTGAAGACACGATTTTTGGTGTGAAAGCCACGATTTCATGCAGGTGTGAAAGTCTTAGACGTAGTGATAACCCGCCTCCCATTGTTTTAATATCTAGTTGAGATTGTAAGGATTTGCGACACCCCGGTGTCCGTACGGTAAGATATAAAAAAGTCCGGTGGTTTCAATTCTGGCGGGCCTGAGTAATTTAGGTCATATTATAGCTTGGCTGATTTAGCAGTTTCAAGATATTTTTTTATTCTGTGGATTAAATACGCCAAAATAAATAAAATAAATAAATAACGTAAAAATAAGTACTTCAGTACAACAGATTTTTATAAGACCTGAAATATTTGTTTCAAATATGAATATGATGCTCCTTGTTTTATACGTCTTCGAAATGTTTGTTTGACACATTGCATGGTTCGACCACAAACAAATCAACACACATGAATTACACTAAACTAAACCGATAGCAATATTGTTGCTCTAGAATTTTATAAATGCCTTAGAACCCCACTATTTTATGATAGTCATTTCACTGAACAAACCTACAGATTTTTTTCCATTTTTTTTAATCAGACTCATTGATCTTTGGATGAAACTTTATATTATAGAAATGCAATAAAATATCTTAAAGGATGCAATCAGTGTACGTGTAAATGACGTATACAATACAGGGAATGCACATTTTCTCCATGGTTATAACAAAGTAAGTATCTTTAAGATATCAGTGTTATTTATTATAATCACTTGAGTAATTGTTGACGTACGCATGTGTCTTTTCTGACATGGTTAAGATATTTGAATATCCGTTCACTCACTACATGTACATATCTATATACACAGACAAGCTGTTACATGTGAGAAAATACATGTATACCCTTGTATAGGGGTTTTAGCCCAGCTGTATCCGCATGGCCGAGATTTGTAGATGTAAATATAGGCGACCGATAATTATATACCATCACAGGCTTAATCACAATCCTAATCTTAATTAATAGTAATCCGATATATATTTTGTCATTTATTGAATCGCGGTCACTTCGGGTCATCTCCCTGCATAGATAGGCCTATAGCTGACCTAATGCCCTTGACTGGCCTAGGTTCACGTACTTGCGACAAAGGGTGGCAAACTAACACGCGCAGTCGGTCGAAGCAGTGACATGTATACCACGTTTATAGGAGTGCCATATATAAAGTCGTTAGTGTCGAGAGAACTAAGACTGTCTGTGGCTGTGTCAGGAGATCCAGGTCAGTGATTTTCACTTGTATACACATATACCTTGTACTTTAACTTACATGTTTATAATATTAGGTCACTGGACTTATGTACATAACATTTGGATTAAAGAAATATTGTGTTCTTTTCTGACTAAGAAAACATTATACCCATTACACCCTGATTTAGGTAATTGGTGTTTTACGCCGCACCGAACAATATTTCACTTATACAATGGCGGCTAGCATTATGGTGAGAGGAAACCAAGCAGATCGTGGGGAAACCCACAACCATCCGCAGGTTGCTGGCTGATTTTCCCACATACGATATTTTAACCTTTAAACAAACCACATAAAAGTTCACATTCCATGTAAACGTCCATTTTCATCACCAAAAACATATAGGGTTATTTGTCGGTAGGTTTTGTCCTATCACTCATGTGTCACTGCTATGTACATTTTTTTAAAAAAATGGATACATATACATGCATATTGAAATGACTGAGATGTGGCCACTTCCCTTCAAGCCTTGTTGGTCACACAACTTGCTATATCACTGTTCCTTGTTAAGTGATTAGTTGTAAAACAGAGTATTAAATGTATATTCATTACACACTACAGGCGCTTAAACATATGTTATGTAGGGGAAAGACATGTCAAGAGAAAGAGGTGACTGCCACTTACATACAAAAAATATAAAGGCTATCATGTGACAGGTATTCCCTTAATTCCCCAGTTTCCGATGATATAAATTATATCGTCTTGCTTGCTTTTTCTCGTGATTTTAATCTTGTAGCGGACTATATAATCCTGATCGTGCGTAGTCGGCTAATCGAAAATGGCTGAAAAATAATTAAATTGTATGGGCATTAACAAATGGTAAGCTTTTCGGATACCAAAGTGTGCTGGTTTGTTCATCTACACATTGTAGCAGACTTAAACTTTAGCCAAGTGGTATCTCCTGGAACGTGAAATGGGCAGAATATAAAAATTACTTGAAGATTTAAATGTACATCTACACGTTATAAACAATCGGTCGACTTGTGGAAGAGGTGAACAGAATATGTTTTGCATCCACAGTTTTTTCTCCTTCTAGTATTTGAAAGTGTAGGGCCATCGAATTAACTGCTATTTTTCTCTCTGAAGCAAGTATATATAGCACTCTGGGCTTAAAGAATGTACACTGTGGCCCAACGGCGTACTACGAGATGAGCAATTAATAATAGCATGCTTGCACTTAAGACACATACCTACTCGGTTAGAAAATAATCCAGTATCAATGGCGCGAAATAATACTGCATCTCTTTATATTAAAGTTTATACTATCCCCCAAAGTTTGGCCTCGCGGACATCCCTCAGTTACACTATACATATATAAGGATCACAAGATAACCGGACTATAATTCTATATTCTATGCATATTTTTATTTTGCAGACGAACCACGCAAAAAGATGGAAGATTTTAATGCAATGCTAAGAACAAGACTTACTTTGGACAAATCACCCGACAATTTCGAGTATTTTGTCATAACTGGGAGTGTCTACAGCAATATTCCTGGCGAATCCGCACAGAAACTTTTCAATATCATCGGTGTCAACAAAGGAAGACTGTTTCAGATAAAAAGCGACAAGTACATGATAAACTCCAAAGAAGTTTTGTTTTTCGAAGACCATATCACAGGCAGAATTTTGAACAAATGGGTTAACCCATTTACTGGAGAACAAAACGAAGTTGTGCACACTTACAATGACCCGGTTAACGTGCCTCTATTCCCCTCCTTCACGCAACCCCCAACGAAGCTACATGATGGAAAACTTGATGCTTTTCAAGTTACGGTCCCATTGCGCTATCCTAACCCCATAAACCCTTCTGATTACCCGGATTTTTCAACAGGGGAGTGGTACGTTGCCTCTGAAACGTTTGTCACCTCGTCCTGGATAAAAGATTCATACGACAATGATAGATCATCCGTCCAAGGAAACGTATACTGGACTCGAACCTGTCCATGGATGCCTTGGATGAAAATGCCAAATAGACTCGGGGGACTGTTTTACGTGGCGAATTCGTGGAAATGTCACGACGTTAGTGAACTGCCTTCCAAACTTAGAGACAGAATACAGAGCATTTTTCCACATTTTTATCAAGATCCAAGGCCCTTAACAGTTCCTAACCAAACGTCCTGGAATAATTTTAAAGCTTTGATTGATAAGAATAAAGACCAAGGCGCGTCTGATATGGTTGAACCTTTAACCCAAAACGGATCAGAATCCCCTCCACCAATGCAGAGAGGTGTACCATCAGATGTAAAATCTTTTGAATCGGTAAACCGACGGACTTTCATAGTTGACGTCTCGGGAAATGCATCAGTGATAGGATCCCCAGACAGACGAAGTCCGTTTGGGGTCAGAGGTGTTGCTACTGTGTCAACACATGCTGAGAACGAGAAAATCACGTTGTCTGTTAAGTATGAAGTCCGCGTTCACGACCGACGTACAGGAGAACCTCTACACACCTTGCCAAACCCAGCCACATCTCAGACTGTCGACGTTGTTCCATTCACGGATTCGCTAGAAATACAGTCGTCACCTACTGAAATCAACTACCTTGATTCAAACAAACAGGAACACTTTTCCTTTGTTGGCAAAAACGAATCGATGTTGTCTTTGAATCACATCGCGTTGTCTTTTCCACACAGCAACTCGATATCCGATCAGAGTAGGCCTATGGTTTTCATAACTGCTTCTGTACCTCTCCCACGTTGGATGGAGCTCGTGGCACCCGGTGAATACTGTATCTTGAACTTCTGTGGTTAGCTAAACCTAGAACCTAGGAAGTTATGGTAACCAATCAAACAGTTATACTTCTTTTCTTTTTACAGCGTCATCGTCTGTATGTGCATTTATCCCATAAACGTATTGTAGTCCAGATCACAGTAGTGCCCTTCTCGCCCTCTTGCGGCAACAGTTGACCCAGTGGTGTTTTGGCCCACCCATGTCCCCATGGTGCTACAAGTATTGAATAAACATGTCTGGACTCAAAACTGGATGTGTTAGACTGTGTTTATCGACCCGGTCCACATTTGGCTTAGCCGATAGGATCCACAGTTGACAACCTAGGCTAGACATTGAGAACACAACCCCTCTGGATCAGGACAATGAATGTGGTGTGCTGAATGAACTTGAACTTTGGTTCCTGTGATGTTAGTGATCAGAGGTTCGTTCCTGGAAATCAGGTTATGTTGACGGAGTTGGGAAAGTACACCAATTCTGGATCAGTCATAGGTATATTTCGATACAGTCAAAGTAACAGTGTCACAGTTACCCTTTGTAAGTAATTGTCTTGATTGTTTACATGTTTACAATCTACCCATTATTCAGAGTATATGTCTGCAAAATGTGTGCTAAATTGGTAGGTTATAAGCACTGATACTGTTATGCCTGTAAATGACTACTTGGTGCAGTGTAAAAAAGTGTTGTCATGAAATGGTAGGGTACACTGTAAAAAAATACATAAACACTGGGCTTGGGAGTAAAACTGCAGAACAGAATTGAAGATGGTGGAGACGGTTGAGGAGCTCAAAGTGAGGCTCAAGGAGTCAGCTAAACGTTGAGCGGGAGAGATCACAAGACCTCAGGGCACAGCTGGTCAATGCTGAATATAGAGCTGGGGCAGAAGGAGTTGTCTATATACCAAGGGACCGTAAAATATAGAATTTAGAAGGACGTCCGAAAACTGACAGTGATCGAAGAGTGGATTGAAGATGTTTGCTGCTATTTCGCTGCAAACCATATTCCTGATAAGGAGCAGGTGGATTTTATCCTGACCCATCTCGAAAGACAGGTAAGGAATGAAATCCGGTATAGCAGTCACTTTGAAAGACAGGACCCCATGCATATCCTGGACATCCTGCAACAATCCTTTGGAAATATTGAGTCTCTAGCAAAACTACAGCACAATTTTTATGATAGACGACAACGAGACGCTGAGTCACTTAGAGCCTACAGTCATGGACTCATGAGACTACTGGAGAGAACCAAAGGAGAAGACTCGCGATGTGTACCAGACCGTTATAAGACATTGTGTTTCCAGTTCAGTGATAATGTCAAGGACACTGCCTTGCGTAGGTATCTCAAGCAAGTGGTAAGCCTTCCATATCATTTCTTGAGTTGAGACAAGAGGTCATACGTTGGACAGAAAAAGAAGACGACTCTTTTGGACCTTTCGAAGTCAAGGTCCAAATCGCTGGTTAATGATACCTTGAACTTGACTTTGAGATTCATGGGCATGTTATTCCAAACCGTGGTACCCTAGTGGTGAGAGACAATGAAAACACTCAAACTACACCAGGCTTAATTGGAATGAACA
This sequence comes from Acanthopleura granulata, assembly GCA_016165875.1. Taxonomy (NCBI): domain Eukaryota; kingdom Metazoa; phylum Mollusca; class Polyplacophora; order Chitonida; family Chitonidae; genus Acanthopleura; species Acanthopleura granulata. The sequence continues at coordinate 20,998,951 of JABBOT010000004.1, forward strand.
TTCTTAGCCAGCTGCCAGGTGGACTAAAATCCGTCAGAGCACAGTGCAAACAAATCCTTGGTGTTGCTCGTGTTGCTGAAAAAGCAGTTGTTCCAGCAAACTCCATGAGAGTTTTCGCGGTGAAAGGATCGATGAATCGATTGAATCGATGAGAGGAAACCATCCCTATCTGTCGCCAGAACTTCTTGTAAATAATGAGTAAAAAATAATATCAAAGGTCCTCTCGTGGTCAAAGGATGCTGTTCTACCCACCCGAGGAAACTAGGCCTCATTCCTGTCGTCTCTTCTGTCTCTGGTGAAACACAGTATTCATTTGAAGAATCAGGGGATACAGAACTTGTCATGCACAAAACACTCCCAACAAAACTGATGAAAACAGGCAATTGTTGCCCTGTAAAAACTGACTGGAAAAACCTGAATTGTTCAACTGGAGGACGGGAACAGATCACAGCCGTTCTCAAGGCTAATCAGGATGTTTTTGCTGCAACAGATGCCCATCTTGGATATACGGAGCTTGTTACACACAGAATACACTCAGTCGATGACACACCTGTTACGCAACCGTATCATAAGATACCATCGCCACAGCATTTGGAAATTAAGGAACACATCAAACAGTTGTTGGCAAGACGAGTCATCCGTCCTAGTTGCAGTCCGTATTCCTCTCTCATCGTAGTCGTGAGAAAGACAGACGGATCGATCAGGCCGTGCGTGGATTACAGAAAGCTGAATTCTAAGGCCAGGAAAGATGAATACCCTATGCCAGACATAGAGCAGTCATTTTCTGCACTTTCTGGGGCCAAGTACTTTTCCACCATGGACCTCACTTGTGGGTTCAACCAGACTGGAATGCACACCTGCTCAATAGAGAAGACAGCATTAATCACTTCCATGGGTCACTATGAGTACCTTCGCATATCCTTTGGATTAACCAGCGCACCGGCAACGTTTCACGTTTGATGCAACAATGTCTGGATGAGCAATTGTTCCTGAGTGTTATTGTATATTTGGATGACATACTCGCGATTTCCGCTACCCTGGAAGAACACTTGCAGTATCTTGGTTCTGTTTACAGAAACTCCGAGAACACAATTTGCGTTTGAAACCAAGCAAGTGCGAGTTCTTCCGACATGAAGTTCGCTTCTTGCTAACGGGATTGTCACGGACTTGGATAAAGTGACTACAGTTAGAGACTGGTAAAATCAGAGGGCTACGGCCATCAGAAAAGAATATTAACGACTACAGCTCCATACATCTGGAACTTTTGGCGTTGAAATGGGCTGTGGTAGAAAAGTTCAAGGATTACCTGATGTTGCAGCATTTTGTATTGTATTTGGACAACAATCCGCTTTGTAACCTAGTCACAGCTCGTCTTTGGGGCAACAGAACGACGTTGGGTTTCTTAGCTAGCCAACTTTTCCTTTGGTATTAAGTATCGTCCAGGAAAACAAAACCAAAACGCAGAGAGCCTCTCGAGAAGACTTACTATGTTGGAAAAGCCGGAAGAGGTTGGCGACATTCTGCCCATCTCAGCTGGTGTGACTTTTATGCCAGTAGAATTGTACAATGTGCACAAAATTTGTGATACTTCGGTGTCGCAACGTACAGTGGCATTCCTGCAACGCCTCCTGTCGGTACCATCTTTGTCCGGCACAAAGTTGACTCAGCACCACCAATCCGAACCGTCAATTGTTCCCCTCCTCACATGTATCCAGGAGGGAAGGCACCCCAATCCTATAGTTTCAAATTATATCTGAGTAATTCAGAAAATTGAATCCGTAAAGCTCCAAAAGGTTGATGATCCACGGCTTTGATCACTTACAATATAATACGGTAGTTACTATTTTTCAGGTGTATATATGACGTTATATTGTTAAGAAGAAAGGTGAGCGAGCTTTCGAAGCGTTCACAAAAGGCCTTCTTGATTTTCAGTAATGTTTTTGGTTCTAAACATTTCATTTTCGTCAAATGTAACAAATTGTATGTAAATGTCAACTTTAAAGTACTTGTATTTGTTTCACTCCATTTGTGCAAATATAGTTGTGATCACTTATTTGTTTTTGTCAAGTGCTACATACATAAAAGCGAATTCAATACCACTCTATGATATCTCTTTTAGTCTTTATTTATAGGATATACTAACACAGTGAGGAGTATATAGGGGATACCTATAGGGCATCTCTTTATGGGGACAGATTCGTCACTTCCAATGCTCTCAAATCTTCAACGGGCTAGTCCATATACGCATATTTTCCCTTGTTTTCTTGTGACTACACAACGTTTTATTTACCGACATCATTCCCTATCCCGCATCTAGTTGGAAGTTTTATAAGAGAGGTTAATGTAGCTCCGGCATACAGTGTTTTGCAACCAAGTTTTCTGCACTGCAATTCATTGATATATGCAGTGAACCCCCTTTCGTTTTACACAAAGTCATATGTCTTGGTAACATATATAAGTGAACAGCTGGATAAGTATGCATCTTTGCAGCATGATTATCTACCTTCGCGGAAGAGAATACTATCTAAAAAGCAACAGCTTTTGCGAACCGACAACGTCGTGTATATCCTTCACCAGTACAAGTATTTTGTGTCACAACAGGATGTATCACTTGTACACATTGGTAATAGAGTTGCCTTACTTTCTTCACCATACTGTACACGAGTGGTGCTGTCCAGGCTATTTTCCAGAGTACAAGTATCGTGATAAATATCACCATATAAATATCAGCTAATTAAATCATTCCCTCTAGTACAATTGTGAGCGGGATGACATCTCGACCGGGATGATAACTAATGTTAGTCCTTCAGACTTACCACTTCCTTCCTGTAAACATCTCCAGGCCACGTGCACACCCTGAACTTCCATGCAGGCCTAAATGGTACAGGGGCAGATGGCAATAAACTGACTGTGAGATGAAATTATTCACCATAAGCAGCAAAAATTAGACAGCAATGGTGAAATTCTGTTATACTGATTACATAGTGGAGATCGCCATCGACCCAAAGCCTGAATAAACTAAACTGCACCCCATGCACAGCAACAGTTGTCCCTGTGTCAATTCTAAATAGGTGGGACATGGTGAGAGCATGCTACCCTGCAAAAGTGAAGGGCCTTTTTTTAGAAAAAAAAATCGATATGACAAAATAAATAATTACAGCCATTTCGACGCATATTTACGTAAGAATTCATAGCTCATACAGAACAAAGCAGCTTCTCCACACCCTGTGCATGATTCTAATACAAACCTTACTGACTGGCTGTGCCGATCTGTATCTGACTCCCTGATATAAACTCGTACGCAAACTCTAAAGATTGTGGACTTTAGAGTGAAGAATACTTACATCATTAAGTGCAAAGGTCTGTTAAGAGAATCCGTTGATGAATAAACTAATTCACCAAACCGCAAAAACCCATTAAAAAGACAACAGATCCATCGTGCATGGAATAACTGACTTTCGTAGATTCACACACACGAGGCAATTAATACTGTATCCTCGAGAACATCAATTGTTATAGGCGCCCTAGCATCAGAGGGCTTCTTCACATTTTTCTCACGAGGAGTAATTTGGATAGCTCTGTTCAGTGTCTAATTTGATGAGCATTAGGTATATACAGGTACAAGTGTATAGAAGCTCTATATGATGGCTGTGTTGTGATCTGCTCTGAACTGGTATAAAGAGCGATAAGTCGTGTACTTTAAGCATATTAATAAAAGAGGCTGTATCTACCAAGCTTTCTGTTTCCCGCTGAGGAGCTAGTACAAGAACTGAGACACAGATGTCCGCCCTACTTCCGCCAAAGGGGCCAAATTGTGGAATGTCACCCACTGTTGACGGGAAATTTCTTCTGCGATCGAGTTAAGCTTATCTGAAACATGCTCCTCCTCACCACTATAGTATAAATAAGGCAGAGCATTGCGAAGGATCTCACTTAAATCATTACTGGTTTTGATTTTGGAATCTGTGTATGAACCACTTTTTGGTTGTACAGACGTTCTGAACAAAACCTTCTTCTGTTCCAAATATTGACCAAATGTATGTACAGCAACAAGAATTGGGAAACAGTCCAAAGATGTACTATTAAGCCTAACTCGCACCAGTCTGGTCCTTTCTCTCTGAAGCTGCCGATTAGACTGCGATAATCCACTCCTAAAAACTGAAATACCGTCGAATTTACAGGAAAAACTCTGATATAGTACATGTACTTTGCTTTTTCGTACCCATGGTAATGTCTATTAAGCGGCAGATGAGAGGCACCTGGTGCAACAGCTTCTTAATAGAGCTTATTAAATACTGAATAGCGGGTAGCTGCAATTTCTCCTGTGCTAGCTAATGCATATTCAAGCTGTTCCTTCAATGTGTCAGATTTGTATTCTGGAATCCTTACTTGCATAGCGTCACACTCTAACTCTAAAACTAGGATATGATAAACAAGTCTATGACCCCGATGTCTTCTCCTGAGGAAGAGGGGCAACCAAAAAACTACAGAGGCCCAAAACCGAGTCTAATGCATCTTTATATCCTTGACATAAGGCTCCAATCGCCAGAAAATCGTCCAAATAATGAAGCACGAAATTTCCAACTATTCTTTGCTCCACTGCTCATTGTAGGAAAGTGAAAAACTTATCAAAAGTAGCACAGGATATTCTGCAACTCATTGGTTAACATTTATCCATATGTTAGGCACCACCACGATATATACCCAACAATTCCCAGTCTTTCGGTAAACGGGTAATAGCCTGAATGCACACTTGATATCAGCTTTGGCTAAGAAAACGGACAAATTGACTGAATTAATTTTATCGATACTCGTGCAAAGCACAGAACATCTATATTAGGACCTAAACTGAAAAAAATATAAATGCAACATTTTTCTTTTTGCAATATTTAACAAGATAATATTGTGATTTTTGTCAATATAGTACCTACTGATGACCAAGAGCTAAACCCCTAAACCTGTGTACATTCCAGTCTCCAAAACCGTTGTCGCTTTCAAGCCTATTCACCATTTTAACCCGTCTGACAGGTATGGCCCTATGTGAAGTATTCAGTGATCTGTGAGGTCTTCCCTGGCACTCCTGATCCTCAGGTGTATAAAAGGCCACCCGTACAGAACAAGTTCTGTCAAAAGGCACCATGCCACAGATGCCACAAAAATAAGGACAGCGCGCCATCGACGATGGCATGACCCCTACAGCTGTAGCCAGAGATCTTAACGTTAATGTGTCAACGATTAGTCGTCTCAGAAGACGTCATGACGAATTCGTCACGACAGCTAATAGCCCACATGCCTACCGACTGCGCGTAACGACCCTCGACCAAGACCGCCATATTCGCCTCTTCCACCACCGAGACCGTTTTGAGTCAACCACTTCCACAGCCAATGAAACATTCGGGCTCCATGATAACTGCATTTCCGCTCAGACGGTACGGAATCGCATCAGAGAAGTGAATTTGCGAGCCCGTAGGCCACTCCAGGGTAACAACCTTATCCTTGCTCGACGCCAGAGTCAGTGCGACTGGGTTAACATTCATGTTCGTTGGCCTCTGGCACAATGGTGGCGTGGTATGTTTTGAGATCAATCCCGTTTTCGGCTACACAGAGCCGGTGGGAGGCAGCGGGTTTGGCGGCGGAACGTGAGCGCTATGCCGACGCCGAAATCGAGCGTAGTGTGCCAGACCGTGGTGGTAGGGTGCTTGTGTGTGCTGGGATCGCACTGAACTTCATTTCATCGACTGTAACTTGCATGCCGTAAGACAGTGTGATGAAATCCTGCGACCAATAGTCGTCCCATTTGTCCGGCGATTTGGGATAACATTTCAGCATAATGCCCGTTCTCATGTTGCCGCTCTATGCACAGCATTTCCAGAGGCCGAAAACGTTTACCTGTACCCCAACTGGACACCTGTGTGATGTCCTCGACCGGCGTGTTCGTCGGCGACTTCCAGTTTAGGGTAACATCGCGGAACTGCACCGGCGTGGGAAAACATTCCGCAAATCACAACTGACCATCTCATCAGGTCTATGCGTCGACGATGTGTAGCAGCGCAGCAGGCAAACGGCAATTGTTTTAATTTCTGTCAGTGCGTCGGCAAGAAAAGGTCTTTTTCCAATTTTCAACTTTAGTAGCAAACTGTTCAAAAGTATAACAAATATGGAAACAAATCATGATAAGAAGCAAAAACAATCTGCGACATCCCAGAGTTTTTCATATATGAATATTAACGCAATTCATATTCACCCCATCACGTTCTATCAGCAAATTATATTTCGGGTGAATCGGCTTCTGCTGATCTTAAGACTAAGACTTTTAAAGCTGTTCTTTGGATGTCAGTATGGTGGTAAAACGAGGTCTAACGCAGACAGTTTTAAACCGTGCAGAAAAGTTTTCCCATACATATCCTCTGAGACCTAATATCGGTAACTGCTTGGCGGTTATAGTTTTCCAACAGCTACGAAATACGAGATAAGAAGAAAAATAATAGCCTTGTAACAGCTAAGAAAACAATAGGATCCATTCAGCAGGAGCTACACAATCCTCTTTACCAAATCTAATACAGTGCCTGGGGTCAAGTCTGGAATCGACAATTCTTCCACAGAGTTATTACAGGACTTGCTGAACAGGATTTTCTGACTATGAGAGTAGGCTCTGTCATAATGTTCTGTCAGTATGTCTCTCACAAAGTCCTCCCACTGCTCTTTTCTCAAGAGATCACACCAACGTTCAACTTTCTTTTGTCCGTGAAACCTTTTCAGGTAACTTACACATGTAACTGTTTCTTCTTTATGGACTGTCCAGAACTTATACTCTGATATGATATGACTTATTCTTTTGTCCAATGGTAGTATCATAACATACTTCCTACTATTGCAACACATAGCCTCAAACAGCTCTTCAGGTATGAAACACCGGCCAATACCTCGACTCTCTGACTCGACCCACACGGGACGGCTGGGGTCAAAACTTGCCAGTTTATCTCTGAGGAGAGACTCCCAGTACTTTTGTGAAGGTTGACATACACCCGGTTCTAACCCTAACACTGATCCCCTGTGGTTGGCTAGTGCTTCCAGATCCACTACCTGTTCTCCACACTCCTGCAATGTTTGAAGCAGCAAAGTTTTTCCAGATCCAGTGAGCCCTGTGAAAAAAAGAACACAGCCACAGTAGTTTCTAACTTAATACCTTACCCAATGTCTCTATTCTTCAGGCTTCAGGCATGATTCCCTGGCTTGAAATGAAATGAAGGTAATGGTTCTGAGGGTCTCTGTGATTCTACGGTTCTATCTTATACTTTCACTAATATACACATGTATTACCATATTATTAATCTCACCAGTTAATAATACAATATATACAGGTACATAGTCTAATCACCAAGACGTGAAGTGTCTAGGATAACCCAACTTAAAGTGAAACAAAACTTTAAAAATGTTTTAAGTTAAGTTTGCCAAAAAGGTTGCACAACATTATGTTTACTTCTGTAAAGTTTTTTTCTAACAGCTACCATGCCAACAGAAACTGACATGTGACCATGCTCCATCGCCTAGCATGAAGCCAACCACTGGGACGTAATTGTTCCAAGCATGGAACACTCTTGTCACCCGAGACTGGAGTAAGTTGCTAGGGTTGTGTTCGTAACTTAAATATATATGTCATTTTATAACATGACATGATCAAGAAACTTACTCCTGCCACACCACAACGGTCTGGAAATACTTTGCAGTGTTGTTCACCCATGTACTTGTTACAGTTAAAACATATAGCATTAAAACAGTGTGTTGTCCCTATGTTATTGCATGTTACATTGACAGACAACTCTGAACATATACATCACACCATACAAACAGCTGATATCTCCTAGTTCTGATTGATAAGTCCCTCAAAAGCTTAAAAGGATGGGAACCCTCAGATCACCAGTGGGTGGCACAATACCCTACACTTCAAACGATGACAATTCAACAATTTCAAACAGATATTTACATTCAAGAGAGGATTTTATAATCTTTTTAATGAACAGTACCTCAGTCATGAGTTATCTTTTACTTTAATCACTAATTAACTATGCAGCTATATGAGTAACAATATCCATGAGCAATCTTCAACATTAATATTCAGCTCCATCATCTTCAGAATGTTTTTCATACCCTTTCCATCTGGCAAATGATCTCGGACTCCATTACCACAACTTATAGCATGTAACACTCTGCAGAATTTAGATTGTAGGTGCACATATTTACGTATACTAACCTGATATAACTCTAAAATTAAACTCCTTGGGGAGGTCTTTCAGTTGCTCTTGAACCAATTTCCTGTATTTCTTGTAGCCGCCGCTCAAGACTGAAACTTTGAAACCAATCTGTGACAGGACTATAGCCAGACTCAGTGACCGCTGGCCACCTCTAAAGCAATAGATTAATGGGTGGTAGTCACTTTCTTTGTCCATGAAGTGACTAGAGAGAAATCTGCTGATGTTTTTGGTAATAATTTCTGCCCCCAATTTTCTTGCATCAAAATGACTGCGCTGATATAAACAGCCCACTTCATGGTGTTCAGGCTGTCCTAAGACAGGCAGGTTAATTGCCTTAGGGATATGATCCAGCTCAAACTCATCTGGTGTTCTCACATCTATAATCTCGGAAACTTTCACACCAAATGGACTATCACAGTACACTGGCATGACTCTCTTTTCATTTGGGACAGTGTAATGCCTCTTCAATGCCAATACCAATAATGATCTCTTCACGCCTATGCAAAGGCCACAGCGTCTCAAACAGAACATCCTCCTCCTTTCCAAACTGTCACAAACCAGACCTAATCAGTATCACACCAGAAGGTATTTTATTCTTGCAGTTTGTTTCCTGTGAATGAAAAATTAGTAAGACTATGAAGAAGTGTCACATTTTCCAAATTTGAAACCTAAAATGTGTTTAAGTTGTTCGAGTCATGTCTGGCCTTTGAAAGATGGAAATCAGAAACTTGCCACTAATAAAAATTAAAAGTCTTCAAACACATTTATATTAAGGCTCGGTAACCTTTATCATTACAAATTAAAAATTGTCTTATGTCTCAAAGGAAATTTACTTCCTTCTTTGATGGGAGTTTTACACCTTACTTAAGAACATTTCACTTTAATAGGATTATGATCCCAGTGTGGTTTATCAAATGCTTGGAGGAAACAGGACTCTCTACTCAACAGAAATCACAGCCATTCCCCAGGTATCTAATAAACTTCAAAGCACAAAGCTGCTGGTGAACTACAATATATCCTTGCACAGCTAGTCCCATACAATGTGACCTGTGTTTTATAGTTCTGAGTTGACAATGACTTTTGCGGCTGGGCAAAAAGTATCTACCATAGTAAACCACCTAAAATTTTGTTCAATTAAAAGTTGCTCACTTTTCTTTGTTCTGAAATTTCTGCTTATGAAAGGTTTATTTCGATGGCAGGATGATGCCCATCTTTTTTCAGCAGAAAAAAATAGTATTTTATGCGATTGATTTGCCTCTAAAAATGCTCTGTTGCAGGCAAAATTTTAGCTCACTTACAGTATCTCTCAACAGCATGCACCCAGGATATTTTCCATACGGTCAAAAATTTGCAATGGCCAAACATCTAATGCTTTGATACTCATCGGCCTTTTGTCCAATCATGACAAAAGCATTGTTGTTTTACGTCTGCTTTGAAGTAACTAAGTCTCCGTCTCATACCATTTGGCACATCTTGGATGCGCCTTTTTCCTGCCATCCAGGAGCATCAATTTACCTATGACAACATTCAGTATTTGGTTTTTATATAACTGTAGTGGTGATTTTTGGACTGGTATGGTGAACTGATACTCCCTGCTATGTTGTAAGTGACAGAAGCGGTGTACAATATGGTGTTAAGTCACAGAATCTTTTTCTTTCAAAGCAAAGGATTTCATCTGCTTGACACAGGGGCTATTTGCCAAGACAGAGGAAAAGCTTACTGGGACCTATGCCTTAGCTATAAGGCTTTGCTCCTGCACACAACTTGCCATGATCTGTGTGTTATCCAAGGTTTATGCTGCTGTTGTTAAGATGTGAGTACTTTTGTTCAGCCACAAAAAACATGACGACAGGACTTAGTGTCAAGGCTGAACTATGAAACAAAGTCAACATCATACAGGACTGTTGAACAACCAACACTCCTTTTTGCCATTTACGACTGCCTATCTCCATTATACTATGCCATGGGACATTAGTATGTTTTGAGTCTAGCTGATACAAACATTGTGGAAGAATAATGCTGTGACTTTGATGTGTCTAAGTCCATCACAGAACAATGGCCATAATTTAGCTGTATATGGATGATACTATGGTAATTCAGAATTTAAAAACAACATAATGTGGGAACACATTTAACTTGCTGAGCTACTTAGTCCTCCAGATATTCTCCAAAATATCCGGCTGTTTCAAAAATGCTGTGAAGCTAGTCCAAGGCTGCACTGTCGCTGAAATTTGCATTCTAAATGATGCAGTTGCTTGAATTCTACTGCTGAGACGTGCCCTATACTCTACCATGCTGTGGCAATGTGGTCTAACCTTTAGATAAGCCTTCTAGGTCGAAAACACATGCCTAATATAAGCCTAAAGCTCTAACAAAACTATTCTCTGAAAATCTTCAAGGCTATATACTATTTCTACTTCGCCTATCTAATTTATTCCAGTCTACGTTGCCTACCTAAAGCAAATACAAAACGACTCCCTCTCGGTTAGCTTAACGCACTCTGATATCTTGAACGCACAACAATGGACAGTTTTGGGGTCGCTATCACTCCGGGATATCAGTCTCAAGGTGTAAATTTACCTTAGACGGGCCAAATAACATGTTTTTTAGTCATACATGTGTATGTTTCCAGGAAGGAGTTTTTCAACAGTTTAGGCCTATGTTACTTTTAGTCTTATTTGGCGCGCGTAGAAAGTCAGACTGCATCGCCACACGGTAGAGTATAGCGTAGGTCTCTCACGTGAAATTTGTAATGCAAATTCCTGTGTCTGAGCAACCTGGGACTACTGAGAACTGTGAAGCCATTCACATCAACATGTGTCAGAAAACTCAGTTAAGATACCTTATAAAACTTTCTTCACAATTACTTAGTACTAACGCGTATGCGCGCACATACAGTATGGTCGATTCCCTCTGGATTTAACATGAATGTTTTATGACTTATGCCATAAAGGAGACAAACTAATCAGCAGTAAATCTAAAACTTACAGGGTTATAGAGACACATGCTTGTTGTTGTTGATCTTCGCTGTTTTCCATCTCCTTTCGGCAAAGATCTCTGTAAGGGGAGGTAACTGCTGCTTCACACTCGCACGTACAGTTCAACGCAAAAAATGGAGATATGATGGATAGAGTGAAATCGTCTTTGCCGTTCACTGGTATCACCTGTATTTGCTTTTGTAATATTTAAGTGGTGAATTTTAATATCGGTGTAGCATGTAGAACACAAACAGACCATTTCCGTTGGCCTCAAACCTAGTGCATTAAATGACTTTAGCGACCCCATTTTAGGCGGTGACGCTGACAACCAGGGTCCATTGTCATAAAACTTCGTATGGATATTTTTATCCTCAAATATAAACTGTCTGTGTTGCAGTTCAATAAGGTGGCGTCATAAACAAGGGAATTCGACCGTAGCAAGTTTTATGAAATTGAAAGTATGGCAGCTCGCACGCCAGCTCTGTAAGGCTGTGATAACGTGTTTAACAACCCTGTCGTCTTTCATAAGCCTAGACCGTTAAAAAGTGCTTGTCCCTACTCATGGACGTCCTAACCATCCATTCCAGGTTGTTGTCCCCACTGGTAAACCTACACGAACGCAAAACGGGTTGTAATTTGGACAAATTTTAGGTCCAACCGCCTTGTTTAATGCATACTCCTCAGATCGCCGAAACCATACATACCACGAAAGATACCACTGCCACTATTTTACAAGACTGACTTTTTGCGCGATAAATAGACTAATTTTTTAGGATCAGTCTCACGATGACCTCGAGAGAAAAAGATCTGTAAAAGTTCTATAAACAGCATTCATGTATAAAAAGATTTCTGTACAAAACATGCTAGTGGTATCAGTCATGCAAAGCTAGACCAGAATGTCGTCTCTTGGTTATCTCCCTTGTATTCTTAGTTATCTCCGTTGTATTCTTAGTTCCTCGTGCTGTGAGGAGTATGCATTTCAAACATGGTGGTTAGACTGGGAATTTGTTCCAGTTTCAACCAGTTTAGCGCTCGTGAGGATTTACCAGTGATGACACATGGGTACACTTAACTGGAAATGACAGCCGACCATGAGTATGGACAAACACCTTTCTTCAGCCCCAGGCTCGATGTACTGAGGACAGCACAGGAAGTCCAGAGGTGCTTAAGGTGGGCTTATGGATGACGACAGGGTTGTGACCGTTATACGTTATCACAGCCCTACGCATTTAGGAAGGGAGACACTTTGTGGCGAATGAAAAACTCACCCAAGGCATTAACCAAATGTATCTTGATATCATCTTTTATTCCGATACTGTACATGACAAGAATCTAAAATTATGTGTGGTAGAGTATTTACAGATGTGGGGTTACATGTTATACTTAAACTTCTCACAAACATGTCCTCTGCACAAGCAAAACACATTTTATCTATAGGCCTATAAGCCAAATCGGCATTGCAGAAGCCTCTCGAGATCACGCTGGTTTGGGACGAGACGGGATGAAATCACAGTGGTTCGCGACAGAACGCACTGTCTCGCCAAAAGCCAGCATGATCTCAAGAGGCTTCTGCAATGCTGATTTGACTTATAGCCCTCCATCCCATATACTTGTTTTTTTTTTTATAACCAAAAAAAAGTTAGTTACATTATATAATTTTGCCAGCAGAGTATTTAATTATAAAATGTACAAACCAACTTACATTTGTATTTCTGTATCTGTCAGTCAAAAATGCAGTTGCACAATTTAAACAGGCAAAAACGTTCCCGACATGCATAAATGAGCACAAATTTGCAATACCTGAAACACCCTGCCAAAATTCAATGTCGTGGTGCCAGGATGTTAATTTTTTGAACGACAGTCAGGCTGGTCATTACATAAATGGCCCATGTTGAAAGATAGATAGTGGCAGACAAAGCACCTTATGGAGATGATTGTCACAACTACAAATGTAAATAGAGGTACAATTTCCTAGTACTCTCATCAAAATGAAAAAATAAGTTGCTCCCTTCAGTACTGTACCAAAAAAACTATTCTTATATCAGTGTCTGCGTTGGCAAATAGTCCAGTTTCTATAAACTGTATGTCCTGAATAAAACATTGATCTTTGACTGAATTATTAAGCTTTGCTGTCCTCCAACCACAGAAAGCTTGAAAGATTCTAACTCAAAGATTCTAACAACTCAAAATCTCACTGGTGCCATGAAACACAATGCAATCCTTAACAAGCTTTCAAAAAATTATTCCTCAACATATTTACCTCGAACATCAACCTATCATAATGTTCTGGAGTCCTGAACTGGGAATCACTCAGCTGGTGAAGAAGGATCATTTTACTAACCAGCAAAATAAACATACTGGGAATTACCACTGCATGACTTGATCACTTCAGACTGAATATGGTGCTGTATTGGCTGGAAATTGATGATACGGCTTAGTTACGAGATACACAGTATGTCCTAGTTGGGTACAATATCATGAAAGTTAATCAAACTACACCTGTGATGAAATACAAGGTAACATCTAGGCTTTCTGATATCAGTCACATACTGAACATGGTTACACTAGTGCCAGTTTAATTGGCAAGTCACAACTGAAAAATAATACTCCAGGGAAATGTTACTACCATGGCCTGGCAGACTAAACGAATAACATGTAACATGGCAGACTAAACGAATAACATGGATTTAACACTGTCATCAAAATTACCAGACGACAATGAATACTTTTCCTTGTAATGGGCCGCTAATACTCTCCCAGGAAACCATTGATATTGTTAAATATGTGCATTTATGTGCCATAACATGCGAAAATAACTCTTAGTACAATGATCAGTTGTGCACTCACACTCCTGAAGTTAGTGTTTACATGGTATATATATATCAAAGAAAACAGAAAAAGAAATGCTTTCAAATTCTTTGAACAATCACACAATAAAATGTTCCACTGGAAAATTTCAGCCCATTTTTGAACAACTGAACACAAGACTTAAAAAAGTTAATTCTGAGTGTGATATTTTTTCCCCCTGATGTCTGATAGTTTTATTTGACTAGATTACATATTTACATTTCTTGTGCTTTCCTTTGTTCTCTTTCAGCTGAAGGTTTTCATAGCCCTGTTCAGGTTGCAGTCATTGCCTTGTAAGTTCCCACAGCTCCCAGAGCCAGACAACAGACAAATAAGAGTTCAGTTTTATGAGTGTTGTGTTGACGACGCCTGTCATTTTTCATGGCTGTTTGTCTTGCAAGTCTTTATCCTGTAAAAGCCTGCAATCCTGTAATGGCCCGTCCCAATATCAAGGCATGGATATCGTGAGTACCTGGTTAAGGATAAAGGTTATCACACACATAACTAGTAATAATCACACATACATAATAATACAGGGAGATTCATTCAAATCTGAATGAGTCATTCAAAAACATACACTGTCCATACTTTACTGACATGATGAGTATGATAATCCTCGTATATTCTTGTGAAGGAAATTCCACAAAAACTGATAATCAATAATCATGTTGTTAAACCAGAACTTAAGGTGCTTGGCTTAACAACAATCACTAACCTTCATAAGTGTTCACAGCCTCTAAATTCATGACATGCCGAATGATGTGGTACTCATCTGAGATTCCATTTCCCCCCAACATGTCCCTTGCCACTCGAGCGATGTCCAGTGACTTGCCACACGAATTACGCTTGATCATCGATATCATCTCTGGAGATGCTCTGAAATAAAATACAAGGTTTCTTCCCTATATTTTCTTTTATCTGAATGAAGATGTATGATTCCAATGGTATAATTTAAAATATGAATTGTACATGTAATCTACATTAGTGCTAATGTCCCCTCATCAAAACTTGTGTCAGACTTCAGACATTTCAAACCTACAAAGGAAAGGCCAGTATACATGTAACAGTGCTCTCAACATTGAATTTGATCTCTGAAATGACGTACATGTAACTGAGACAGACTTTGAATTTCTAAATAAACTCCTTCAATGGCAAATATGTTTAGGTATCAGAAACTATGTTTTTGGAGAAAGTTTTATAACTACTAGCAGGTTTAAAATGTTGAAACTCTCACCTTCCCTCGTCTTTTAAACGGCCAACTTGGATACAGGCCTGAAGACCTAGAGAAATTTCTGTCAGCATGTCTGCCATTTTCTTCTGCATTAGCTGGTTGTTTGCTAATGGACGGTTAAACTGTTTTCTGGAAAATGAAAAGAATAACTTAACCATGTGTGTAAATTAATGGAGCAACTGTCTTTTATGACAAACACACAACACAACCGGAAAAAATTCACCATGGAAAAAGACCACAACTAGAGGTTACCTTTCTTAGACATGCTAGTTACCAAAGGCAGTGACAATTGCAAACTTCATGTGTTTACGGCAACCCTCACACACCGACCAGTACGTCAATTTCAAATCCAATCATTCCAGCGGAATAGAAACTGGTATTATCTCAACACTAGTCCGTAGAGCAGCAAACTTGTCCTCCACTCAGTAAAGCCTAGAAGCAAACATAACTCACCTCAAATCTGTCTTTACTGACCTGAATGACTACCCCAACTGACCTGACCAACAAGATCATTTCACAGACCTTAAAATCATCCAGCAGACAGCAATGCACAATCAGAGACCCGCCACCGATCAGAATAACAATTCCCTACATTGGCAAAACCAATGTACTAAGCTACCAAGCTAGACTATAAGAAATCGTTAACAATGACACAGCGTTCGCTAGCAACTGAACTCTCAAGGATTTCCTCAACTCCCCATCTGCCTAAAGCCTGTATTTACCAAATTTAGTGCTCCTGTAGTAAACACTATATTGGAGAGACCTCACCACCATTACTGCACAGTACCAAAGAACATCAGAACAGATTTCTGGATTCCAAATCCACCATCTCCAACCACATTAAATCAAATTAAATCTCCAACTTAAAATTAACTGGTCAAACATCAGGACCCTGGAAACGAACATCACCAAACCATTCACATCCAGGGACTAAATCCACAGATCAACAGTGACTACCGCATACTAATCCCACCCGCTTACTTTGAACTTATCTCAAAAGTGACACATCGCACCACCCACTGACTCATCTCACATCCACCTTTGTTTCTCACTGCAATCCCTAAATTCTTCACCTCTATGTAGTGACATGTAATAAGTAGTTGCTACTGGTTGTTCATTATACTTGAAAATGGTACTAGCATCTATACCAACCATCGCTTTAAAGTAAACAGAAGTTGTTATCCATATAACTTCTTTATGTTATTATGGCAAGTGCATATGCCACACTGACACATGTATCTCTTCTCTTTGTTGCAAAGGGCATTACACTAAGTGCATGTTGTGACAGCTTTACAACAAGGGTACCAGTGTTACATTCATTATTCACTACATGCTATGGAAAACCTATACTACTTCACATCCAATCCACAGTAAACATCATTCTGATGTTTTGCTTTTGCAGATTGTCTGTTGACATGATCTGTCAAAATGAAAGCTGGAAATCATACCTGACTGCTATCGTCTGAATCTAACTATATAGTTGGAAAAGGGACAAAAGATACTTGCTAGTCATTTTACAAAACCTTGGTGCCTCTGTGAGACCAGGTTATCGACTCTGTGAGACCAGGTTATCGAGTCTGTGAGACCAAGTTATCGACTCTGTGAGACCAGGTTATCAACTCCAGCCTTGCACTTTTACTGTGTATCAGTTTCACACTCACCGATCTAGGGTGTACTGTCTTGCCTGTTCTAAACAGAATTCAGCAGCTCCAAGAGTACCCCAGGCAATGCCATAACGGGCATTATTCAGGCATCCAAATGGGCCCTTCAACATAATTTTACAATTTTTAAAGCTTTAGATTTACTGACTCATTTGGATCAATAGCCAGATTTTAGACTAAACCATAGCATAACAAAATATCAGTTACTAATTTATGTTTGTAGCATACAAAATGAAGAAGTGAAGCAAAATTATGTTTATATTGTGCATTTATACATTCTGCACTGCTTAACATAAATGGATAAAAAGAAACAATACAGATATATATATATACAGATATAAATTATAAGAACGTACTGCTAAACCTGAAGCCCCAGGTAACAGATTCTCCTCTGGCACTTCCACATCCTCCATGACAATTTGTCCAGTGACACTGGCCCTCAGAGAAAACTTTCCCTCAATCTTTGGAGCAGACAAACCTGTCATTCCCTTCTCCAAAATAAAGCCTTTAATCTTGTTGTCGTGGGCTTCACTTTTACCCCACACCACAAAAACATCAGCTATGGGAGAGTTTGTGATCCTGTTGAGGATATAAATTATGAATCAAGGACCTACAGAAATCTGCAAGGCTCAATGTATGCAACATCAAATACATGTATGCGGCATTCAAGTTATGAGTGAATCTAGTGAATACTTAATGCATTTAATTACTTGCAATTTTATCGGAAGATTGCTCAGCTGCAAACAGAACATCAACAATGGCAGCAGAAATTTAATTTAGGTACTATGACCCATTTGGTCTTATTATTTATGGATTAACATAAAATATTTAACTCTCACCAGGATTTTGCACCATTTAGTGTGTAAGTTTTACTGGAAGGATTATATCTTGCTTTGGTTTCCATGGAAGAAGGGTCACTACCATGGTTAGGTTCTGTTAACCCAAAACAGCCTATCAGTTCTCCACGAGCTGAAATACAGACAAAACGAATAATAAACATTTTACAAGCTCACAATTCATCAAGTAAGAGTACATTTTTTTTATCTTACATTGGTACAGTACTAGGAAACTTCTCGGTTTCTGCTATAGCCCTTAAAAAATTAAATACCTAGGGTTGTGTTCAGGCCTAATGCGAAAAAAAAAAGCTTGAGTTCTTTGTTTTATTTTCTTTCATCCTTTAACACTATGCAACTGTCTTCAATTTAACCCATGCTGAATGTAATAGCTACTACATGCGAATAAATGGAATGAAATATTACTTTTGAGAATTTGTTTTTTCAACATGATATCAACCTACCTTTCAAACAAACCCTAAAACACTATTAAGGTCAATATACCTCACAGAACTGGGCAAAATGTGCAACTTAGTTATAGATGAAACTTTAGGCTGTACTTCATCTAAGTTTGGCAACTTTTTTCGTTTAACAGATTATGGTTCATTCATCCACCGCAGAGGGCTACTTAAAATTAAATGTTGGTACCAAAAGTATCATTTTATGTGCTTCTGAAAGTGCATTTTTCCATACTAAACTTTTGATGAAATTCAGTATTTAACATGTGCATTTTCATGGTTCTACTAGTCCACTCCAATAACATATGATTATTAACACTTAAATTAACAAGTTATCACATTTTTCCAACACATTCATTCAGAGTGATATGGTGGATAGAGCTAGCGATAATTTTTTTTTCTCTTTTATCAGCACTACGTAAGTACTCAGCCTGAATACAAATACATATTCAACCTTACCTAGCTTTGGTAGGTATTTCTCTTTCTGAGCTTCTGTTCCATAAGTATTGATTGGATGCATCACTAGAGATGACTGTACGCTCATGGCAGACCTATAGCTACTGTCCACTCTAAAAAATAGTTTTAAAGGGTTTTGAAGTATGACTTAAGTACTGAAAGACTTGAAATTATAAATCCCTACAGAAAAGTGAATAACTAAAACATGGGACAAATTTGCCATAAAAGCTTCCCCAACCCTTTACCCAATCCATCCCTCTCCCCTAAACCCCATATAAAGGGAGATATGCACCTGTACAGGTAATGAGTTCCTTTGACATTTAAATGTACTAAAGTTCTGGGCAATAAATAATAACAATTCCAACAAGTACTACCAGCAGCATATTCAAAGTCACTTCAAACTTTTGAGGAACCAGCACTGCAGTGAATGTATTTATTTCTTTATTTGGTTGGCGTTTTACGCTGTACTCAAGAATATTTCACTCATATGATGTTGATTAGCATTATGGTGGGTGGAAACCAGAGAGCCTGGGGGAACCCAACCTGCACTGAAAGTTATACATCAACACTGACCAGGGCCACATAAATTCCTTGGACATCAACAGGGAAGTTACACACAGAACATCAACACGGAAGATCCGGGCACAATATCACCGTGGTAGTTACTTTCAAGAGGCATTACACAGCAAATCGTGAGATGGGCACCTGATGACTCACCTTTCTACCTCTCTTGTGATGAGTCCATAAGCTACAGAGGACACTCCTGCACATCCGTACCCAGTGATAGTAGGACCCAAGACACCCAACTCACCCATCTCAGGAACTATCTCTGCATCAAATACTGCAATACACATTTTAATACATTTACCTACATATGAAACCTGTAAAACTGAAATTTAATTTGTGAAGAGTTTACTGACATGTAAAAACAGAATATAAATCCTGTATAATTACATGTCAGTACAGGTCTGCAAACGTTTATTAATACATGTAGAAATATTGATTTACCCTCAATAGTATTTTACCCAATAAAATAACAGGGATGTCAGTGAATATGGAGAGTAAAAGAGGAATACGTACTGTAGACTACATTTACCACTCAGATTATTTAGTAATATGAAGGAACAGATGGTTTAAATTGCTACATTGATGACCAGCTGTAGGCTGCTCATTACTCTATACTATGATTCTCACAGGCAGCCAAGTCCAGAATTACATGAAATTCTACTATGGTATAAAATAAGCCCCTTTCATTTTGTCAGCTGTTAATTGTTACCCATATCTAATGGTAATATATGTCTGATTATCCCAGAAGTCACAATATTTTGTAACAGAACATTGCCAAAATGGCGGGCCCATTTTGTTGATGTCCACATGGAATGTTTTAATTACTTGTTGGTACAGGTCGGCTACTTTTTCTCTGTCATAAAAATTCCATTAAATGCTCACCTTCATTTCTGTTGGCCAATAAGATCCTGGGCATTAACTTCTCTTGACAATATGTTCGAATCTGATCTCTGACAATGATCTCCTCTTCTGTCAACTGACTCTCCAGATTTAAGGCATCTTTCCAGTTAAATTTTGCTACAAGAATACAGGAAGCACAGAGATATTATTCTAAAATATGGGCATAACAAAACGCAAAAATAGTTTGTACTTTCCAACTTATATTGTTTAATAACTTTAAGACGCATGCTATTCTACAATTCTTGTTTCAGATGAGACATACCCAGTACATGTATTTGTGTCCTGGATTTACCATTAAAGAGATGCTGTAAATTGTTTTCACCAGAGAGTTCATATCACTTTTAATCAAGTCAAACTTACGTACGTATAAAGTTAAAGGATTAGAGTACAGATTTAGCTATTGGTCCTAATGACAAATATTACAACCTGCTTTATAAGAAGTATATTACGAGAAGGGCTTCTGAGAAATGCAATAATGACTTTAATTTGACTAAAAACACAGCTGGCGCCATTGCAATATTTCATATATGAGATCAAACTTACCATAAGTTTGAGATTGACTGCGGTTTTCATCTCCAGCAGCAGCTTTGGCTAACAATGTGTCAAAGAAAATCACCCTTATGGTCAAAATATTTTCAATATGGAATTTTTTGGTGCAATTTATCATTCAATGACTGTGCAGTCATCAAATAATTATCTTTTTTGTTAGTATCGCTAGTACATGTATACTGTGTAAACCTTTTCAAATGAATAAGAGCTTTCCTTTTAGAATATAATTATGTCAGTACATGACTGAGCCTTGTAATACAAATTTGGTTCACTGTTCATTCCATTTTGTATGAAATAAACCACAATTATTTTAAATAGTAGTCTGTCACATTTTCGGTATCAAGAAAAACAGGAGACAATTGCTTTCAATAAGTGTACTAAAGGCTGCAAACATGGTGCATCTCAGGGTACAATGCATGTGAGAGCAGTGTGTATGTGTGTGGGGGGGGGGGGAGGACAGTCAAAGGAGCTAATTAAGGGAGCTAACTCTGCTTCTCTTGCTAAATGTCATGACAAATTTCATTCCACACATTCATCACAGTGGTTGCATGTATTAACACTGCACGCCACATCCGATATATAGGGAGGCAGTCTGTTTTATTTATTTATTTATTTATTTTATTTTATTGGTGTTTTACGCCGTACTCAAGACTATTTCACTTATGCGACGGCAGACAACATTATGGTCAGAGGAAATCTGGCAGAGCCCGGGGGAAAACCACGACCTTCTGTAAGTTGGTGGCAGACCTTCCCAACTACGGGCGGAGAGGAAGCCAGCATGAAAGTCTCTTTCAAACCTGTACAGGGCAGTACATATATCTATAAGCATTAATAATCGACCAGTTCGGGTTATCAACAATTTTGTCTAGCACTGATGTCACTTCATTGCACTATGATGTGGGTCTCACTGGTAATGTCACAGTAGACAGAACCTTTATTTTGATACAAAGTTGATATAAAGTTGCCAAAAATAATACTGGCTACTGTTGCCATCTTCTGCCATACAATGTAAGGCACTGCTCATGTCTCAGAGATTATGCTGAAAGGGTCAATACTGCAGGTGATGTACTGGTGAATCTAGGGGCAAAAAGTGGCATCATATGTATATCATATGTATATACTGTCACCCTTTCTTACAATGTATTTAGGCGTATATTAACTTCTGATTGCGAGCAATAGTTGAAAATATTAAAGTACAGAAATCTGTAAAGGCTATCGCAGGAAAACATATAATCATGATGTTATTGCAAAGTCTGCTGCGGTTTAGCAGGACACTTGCAGTAAGACCAGGGTATTGTGCATTTATGCACCATGTCACATTGGTACACTTATATGTTACAGAATCAGCTCCCTTGACACCCCCATATGCACTGCCCTGCCATGCACCGTGCCCTCAGCCAGGGCCTGCAGTACACTCTTTCTCAATGCATTGCCCACCACATATGTGTAATGACCATAGTCACGATGGCTAAGGTCATTCACTCTTGATCCCTTCTATCCTCATCAACGCCCGCATGTCATTTTACCCTTCCAATCAGAACTTGTTATTTCATTTTCTTCAGAAATGGTCACAAATGATGAATTATCAAAAATTCTAGCCGAAAAATGAAAACTGTTCCGCCGCCTGCACCAGTTTTCCAAAATATTATGACAGGAAACAAGAGATCTGGTGTCACTGGCCTAGGCAATGTTAGAGTTTATATTTTAAAACGCTTGTTGATGCAATTAATTGTGACCTATTCTATAGTTAATCAACCTGTTGAAGCCATACATGGAAGTTTTAATTTTACGTTCGAAATCCACAGTAATCTGTGTGAGTAAACATCCTTACAGGCACTGCTCTGCACAGAATTTCTGTCAGAACTACAGGAGACAAAATTTCACATCTGATTTATCTTGTATTCTCGCAAAGGATACATGCAGCCGCCACCGTCCCTTGACATCGCCGGCATTCCCCACCAAACAGTGTTGTCCATGTTCTGGCAAACCGAGTTCCAACTCTGTTTAGTGCCATTGTCAATATTCTGTACTTGGACGAAATAGTTTTATAACAAAATTGATGTGTGATCATAGGTTTACACAATCCGAAAGATACTGCCACTCGTACATTGCTTGACCGAATTCTTGTCCCTCTTTATTTCTTACAAATATACAAGATACGAGTTTGGGTGATTTTGATCAGAAATGCGTTTTAACGCAACAGTAAACACAACTTTTTTTATACAACCACAGTTTTCTAACTTAATCTAACAGAATCTGATATTTCTCCCCCTGAAAAAATGCACCCTTAAAAATGAAAGTTACGGAAGTTGGCACTGAAATCAAGTGTCTTTAAAGGTTTAATTTGACATAGGATTTGTGACATACTTTTCTATTTACGTTTCCTTAACTTCAAAGGTTTCAAAAATTCCTATGTTCAGAAGAAGGTATCTAGCATGTTCAGTTAACTTTTATTGAAATGATCATCTTCCAAGACAGCAGGTCGTAAGCTGAAGGTATATATCAAGTAACCATACCGCTTTACTATGTGGGACTGAAAACTTGCACAACCCACAGCAGTAGTACTCTGAAAAAATTAATTATGTGATGCATTGCTAGTAATGATAGGGCTTTATTTGTAGACCATTGAGTGAGTACCTTACTGGATGTAGGAGCGAAAATATTTGTAGGCGAGACTTTAGGAAGTTATTGTTCCAAATGTGGATTTACTTTAGACTGTCCATTGAAAATAGGTCATTGAGACAAGGCTAGTTTCAGATTCTGAAGAATAGTGGGAAAAGAAACCGTCAACATGGCAGACCTAACAGACTTGGTGTTGGAGAAAGTAGACAAGAAGGGCGGTGTAGAAACGTTGGAGCTGGCTGCTGAGTTGTCAGTAGATCATCAGAAAATTGTGGGAGCTGTAAAAAGTTTGCAGTCCTTAGGAGATGTAAGTTACATCGCATATCATCGCGCATTTAGCTTGATGTGTGTACACGTGAAAGCCGGTGGCTGATGAAATCACTTTCTTGCAACAACAACACAGAAAGAAGATCGCCCGTTGTCACACATTATCTTGATCTTTGCTGAAATTGTTTGACAGTTGGCGTTGACTGTATGGCTGCAAACTAGTCTACCTAGATGGACTCTGGGTCAGACAATCATCACTAAACTGTCCATCGCACCAACTCAAAATAGCAGTGCTTCATGAAATTTAAAAGTTCTGAAGGAATACATCAGCCGTATAATTGTCAAATGCTTGTTATCATCAGAATGTTTGGAAAAGGCTCTGATAGTTCTAGAGACATTATTTCAGATGTAATTTGCATTCACATGCAGATAACTCACATGTCGAGATTTGTGAAGGCAAGGGTTATATATATGTGTGTAGCTGTCCACGTCCTTTTTGAGGTCTTTTTTTTTTTTTTTTTTTTTTTTTCTTTCGTATGGTCACATGCTTTTACTGTGTTCTCATTGGTTAAAGAATGAATGAGGAGATGTTTGATATTCAAGAAAATTTTAATAAATAACGGTAGTCTGTCACAGTCTTCTTTTTTCGCCAGGCAGATAAGTTTAGAGTACTCTTACTGTGTTACCTTGATGTGTCTCATGAAAATCGCTGGATTTTAACTCTCATAAGACATTGGTGTGGGCAGACGTCTGCTTTTTACTGTACCCTCACATGTCTAATTTTGGTAAGTTTGAGATTTAGGTTTAAACTTTATGATGCTCTATCCTTACACACTATCACACTGACCAAAACAAAATGAAAAATGAAAGAAAATGTATTTTATTTCTGTCAAGCAAAATTATAATGTTTACTTTGTGATGTCTGTGGCAGGCACCAAGGATGTAAGATTATATTACATGCAGATGCACATATAGGTACAAAACATTACCCTGTCTGATAAAACTGTCTCAAATATACTTTTATCAGCTGTGTTTGACTTTAAAAAAAACTTCCTGATATTAAAGTTTAGGCACAACTTCAATCTTCTTATTATTACAACCAAGAAGGACATAAAAATGAACGTCCTTAGTTTTTTAATACAGGTAAGTTTGCATCACACGAGCGCAAACCGCTCCAAGAGCAGTTACATAGACTTCGAGTTTGGAAATCTGAAGCAATTCTTTTGGAGTTGAGGCAATGGGCTCAGTGATGCAAATAATCTCAGAATATGAAAATAACACACTGAGACCATCTTCATTAAATAGGCTTCTAACCACTGATCATTGAAATTTTAGCTGCAAGTATGTAACTCTTTTACGAGTTGCATTGCAAAGACTTACAAATATACACAACATTCAAAGGAGATGCCTTGTGTCTGAACAATTCACATCTGTTATTTGTTGCTGAGATAAGTGTTTGGGTTCGATTCACATGCAATACAAATCAAATAAATAAATAAAATTTTCTACCACATAGTTTCTTAATTATTAATGAAAAACCAACGATATTGTGGAAGGCTGGTTTCAAAGACAAACACTTAGGTTTTAAGATACAGAAAATAAATTCAGCTGTTGACCCTAGAGAATAATGTACCAAAGTAAAATTATGTGGGTTCAAGTCCTGCTCAGGCTGGTATCCTCTCTGGTTTTACGTGGGAAGGTTCCCTTGGGCTTTGTTTTGTTTACTCCTAAAGTAATGCTGGCTGTCGTCATGTAAGTGAATTTAAAATTAGTATTACGAGTTGACATAAAGCATAAATAAATAAATAAATGAAGTAAAACTAAGAGTAGTAGAAAATGTTCAGTTGTTACTTAATTATTAGAGTATATTCTTTTCTTTGCTGAGTAGATTGTGTCTGTGGAACAGAAGAGTAGTAACCAATGGGAGCTAACAGAAGAAGGAAAATCTGTCGTAGAGAATGGCAGCCACGAAGCTGTTGTGTTCAATGCCATACCCTCCGATGGGATGCTGCAGGCTGATCTCATGGTAAATGAGTTTCTCCCACTGTGTGGTATCCATGTAAATTGATTCTGGTAAATGAGAAACGTTAAATTTTTGTGAAAGCCTACTTTTGCTTTACTGTGTATCTTGACCAAGGAAATTACTCTGGAGAGATTGTTATAAATACAAGTTATAAGCAAGCAATATTAAAAGAGAGCAAGACAGTCAAAGAAAGAATGTTATCTTTGACTCTGCAAGGCAAAAATTAAATTTAGTAACTCCTAATGTAAAAATATAATACTTTTATACAGCAGTATTTTTTTTTTTATTTTGTTTGGGATTTTGGTGAATTTTTGCTCTGTTAAATATATAGGAGAAATCAATATTGGTAAAACTAAGACTTTTACATCTCTGAAAAATCATTTGTTAATTCTTGTAGCATATATCTGAAAGTGAATATCAGGAATGAGTAGTACATATTAATGTATGTATAAAATAATCTTTGTTTACCATGTTGTTCTGTTCAAAACTGCATTACTCGTCTGTTTTCAGAGCTCTGTACCTAATGCTAAAGTAGGATTTAGTAAAGCCATGTCAGCAGGGTGGATTCGGATGGACAAGAAAGCTGAGGGTGGACCCAGGGTATTCAGGAAGGTAGATTACTTTGTGTGTAACAAGTAACACTCAGTATTATAAAGTATTAACCAGCTAATGTCAATAGCCTAGTCAAAGATACAATTGTTTGTAATCAGAGTTTACCATTATTTACTTACAGACGTTCATGTGAAAGGTTCAGGAGTAGAGAGTATTGAGTAATCAACTGTTTCAGTTTTTGTTTTTTTCATGCCATAATTTAGGAATTGTTCGCTTTTCATGTTGCATTGGCTTTAACACTGACAATACCCTTTTCAAGTTAGCTTAATTCTTGTAATTATTGGGAGAGATATATCCTGCTGAAAACAGAAAATTGTTTTTCTCTCTCAGTTTTTTTGAGAAAGTAAAGATATAGATACGTTGGTAATTAGATGGACTAACTAATGGACGAAAAAAGAAACTTTGCATCCCTGTTAGCATTACATGTATGCTAACAAAAAAGGGTAGATCAGGTGTCCCAAAAATTAGAAGAATTAGGATGTGTTGTATTAGGGACTTTAATATTTTTTCCAACCTTTACTTTGTCATGTCAGTAGAAAGAGAAAGTGTTTCCAGAATTACAGGTAAAACACCCAGCCTCATCTCCTTCCTTCATCTCTGCACTCTGTTATAATTTCATCAAGTCTTTCCTACCATATCCATTTATTTTTCATATTTTACGTGACTCATGGAATGTTAACCTTGTAATTCGTGTGTGCTGTCCAGGTGGAATCAATACAAGATGGTGTGAAGGAATGTCTGGAAAAGATCCGCAGCCTCGATTTGGATGGGATTACAGATGCTCAGAAGGCTGAATTCAAGAAACGAAAACTCATCACATCTGTGTAAGTTCCTTTTTGTTGCATGTTAGATGTAAAAGGGTAGCCTCGAGATCAATGTAAAATGAATTCAAGTTGAATTTATTCAGAATTACATTGACTGATGTGTTGAATTACAAAATTAAATCATAGTGCAGAATATTTTAAGAAATTAAGATTGACACCAAATGGTGATCCAGCACATAGTACTTAAGATTGTTTTGGCACTTTTATTCATGTAGTTATGTATTTGTGTTCAAGTTTGTAATGTTGGATATTTTACTTGTGGTACATATGTATTGTTCTGTCTTGTAGGAAAGTCAACAGTTTCTATGTTACTAAAGGTGAAGGCTTCACCTTGGATGTTGAAAAACTAGAGGCTGATCTGACAGCTGAAATGATAGCCAAGTGAGTTTGTACTGTGAAAGACAATCTTTAGTGAAACGT
Organism: Acanthopleura granulata; assembly: GCA_016165875.1. NCBI lineage: Eukaryota > Metazoa > Mollusca > Polyplacophora > Chitonida > Chitonidae > Acanthopleura > Acanthopleura granulata. The sequence continues at coordinate 21,026,451 of JABBOT010000004.1, forward strand.
GATATGCATCTTTCAGTTCTGGTAGTTAGATTTTGGTCATTTTATTGGTCTTAATTTCAGTGTTGGAAGTTCTGTTCCTCAAAGACTGATTGCAGACAGTTGAATCTGTGTATTGTAACTAGAGGCTTGCACTGTTCATTGTTTCACATTCTAGCATAGCATAGAATTTTCTCAAGAATAAGACAGTGTATTGTGTTCAGTTTCTAACTGTTTTTATACAACAGTGGATCATGGAAGGAGAAAGTTTTCAAACCCTACAACTTCAACGCTTTAGGAATCATGCCCCCGTCAGGACATCTGCACCCGTTGCTGAAAGTGCGTGCTCAGTACCGACAGATTTTTTTAGAAATGGGGTAAGAATGATCACCTTATTAACAGGTCCTCAGCACCATAGAAACTCACTCAAATTTTGTTCTGTTGGATTCATGTACTGTACATGTATGTCTTGTAAGCTCTCAACCACATTGTTTTTAGTGAGATCAAGCTTAACCTAGGTTACTTAAGCTAAATAGTAATGATGGCAGTGCTATATTGACTTGACAGAGCTATATCTTTAATAGAAAGGCCAGCATAAATTCCCAGTGGTTTCTTAAAAATGAGAAAGGAGCAATGCCATGGCATGGTGCATTTCAGATTTTAGTTTTCTAGGTACGGGTGACATTTTAAAATTTGAAGGCAAATGCCTGTATATCCTGTAGTTAAATACCTAATTGAAGGTAAGATGTTTTATGATATTGGGTGTAAATATCTCGGACACAGAAATTATAATTTCATATCTAACATTCACTCTAAAATATGTAGGCCCGCTGATGAATGTTGACATGTTTTAAGGTTCACAGAAATGCCGACAAACAACTTCATTGAAAGCAGCTTCTGGAACTTTGATTCCCTCTTCCAACCACAACAACATCCAGCCAGAGATGCTCACGACACCTTCTTCATATCAGGTACTACATTGTAACCAGTTGTCTGTGTTGAAATATGTAATGATGATAAAAGCCATTTATTTAGATCTAATGGGCAGTAGTGAAGCATCAAAGTAAGAAGTTTCTCCCTGTTCTTTATGGAAGTATGTTTACAAATCACTCGTTAATTAAACAAAGTGCCGATGACTGAGATTGGTGTGTTTTTGTTTATCATGTAAGTTTGGCGTTTTACCCAGATATTACCCACTGGCATTGTTTTGAATGATCATTGATTTTCTATTGAACTCTTTCCTATTTTTGCCAGACCCAGCTAATGCACACGATTTCCCAAAAGATTACTTGGAGAGGGTGAAGAAAACACATTCTCTAGGAGGATATGGATCTCAGGGGTAGGACTCACTCTTTGACAAAGTACTGTAGAGCCACAGATGGATGCCACATCCTACTGTAAGCTGCGGTGGTGACTGATTGTCATAAACCCCAAAAATCACTAAAATATCTAAGTATAATCTACACAATAAACTTCAGTCACCCAGGGACATACAGGAACCCAGGCCTGTAGGATAAAGAATACTTGCTGTGAAAAGCACGTTGCCATCAACCACTGTGACGAACGTAAATAAAGATAGATGATAACCCTGCAACCTTTAATAGTTTGTATTAGAATGGCTGTGCAAATTACTTCCCCTTTAAAGTCACAAGAGACATTACTCTGCCTCAGTTGTGAATTCAACATCGAAAATAATGACTGGCCCATCTGTGGTGGAACTGCCCAAAAAGAAAGAAAAGAATAGGCCACATCAAATTACCAGAAAAACACTACTTTCTACAAATAAACAATACCTGCCATTTAAAAATTTTCTGTTGTATTCAACATTCTCAGCTCTTGTCTGCCACTTGATGCTCAGACAATATATGTCTGCTGTTGGGTATGGGAGAAAACAACACCATGCATTGAATTTTATCTCAACCATTTTGCTACCAACTATAAACCGCACCCCTTAAAAAGTCATCAGAAGTGGGGAATCTCTTTGTTCCTTTATGATAAATTAAGGTTCTCAAAAAACCTAAATTGCTTGAGGGATATACTATTTTAACTCCTTTCCTGTCAGCATTTAAATGTTTGTACTCTTTCTTCCTCTGACTTTGATGTTTTACTAGTATTATTTGTTCTAGGTACAAATATGACTGGAAGATAGAAGAAGCTCAGAAAAACATACTGCGAACTCACACCACCGCTGTCAGTGCTCGAATGTTGTACAAGTTAGCACAACAGGTGAAAAAAAATGAATTAGTTACTGTGTGCTGATGAATTTTAGTATTGGTTGTGTTTTTACTTCTAGTCTAAAATCTAATTTTAACAAAATTAATAATTTCTAAGGGGGAGTAAAAAAGGTAAAGCATGTTCATCCTCCATAGACATAGGATGATAAATTTTGACAGTAATAAGAAATTGGAAGGAAACTCTAATACATAAAAAAATAAAAATTCCTTAGAAACACAATCTTCGGTTGTGTCCAAAAAATTTTTCTGGTGTGATATGATATTCCTGTGTGACATGGACTAAGACATGTATGCTCAGATGACATCAAGAAAACTTGAAAGCGCTGTTTCATTGGTGGATGTATGCATTTGTGATGTCACACCAGGCAAAATGGAAAGGTAAGAAAAATTTGGTTTTACAGTTTAGGAAAGCACCAAGGTTTGGACATTAAATTGGTGTTTAAAGTAATAAACTTAGGTATGAACAATAGTATATTTTTGACATATGAATGTAATTGATTACTTTTGTAGAAAAAATTCACGCCTGTGAAGTATTTCTCCATTGACCGAGTGTTCCGAAATGAGACTCTAGATGCCACCCATTTGGCTGAATTTCACCAGATTGAAGGAGTTGTGGCTGACTACGGCCTTACACTGGGAGACCTAATGGGCATCATATATGAATTCTTCAAGAAGCTAGGTACATGCAGGATGATCGTCTTCAAGGCACATGACCATGATCTACAAGATGCTTAAATATCTTTGCAGGCAGTTTTCAGTTGAATTCCATTGAAGTTGTGATTTTTGACAATAATGTTCAGTGGTATAAATAATTGTTGTTATACTCATTGAGTTAAACCCTAAGAAAAGAAAATGTGCACTAACATTTGTATCCAGTTAAAGATATCCGAAATATGAATGATCATGCTGTTGTTGCCACACAATATCTGGATATCCACACAACATTATTCTTAAAAAAATTAACCACATGACTCAGTTTAAAAGTAATTTTTTTCAGCATATGGGCTGTTTGTGTTTTCACATCAAATTTCACATCAAATTCACAACCAAATTTTCTGTCTTTCTTAGGTATAACGCAACTGCGTTTCAAACCAGCATATAACCCATATACGGAGCCAAGCATGGAGATTTTCAGTTTCCACAAAGGTAGAATATTTATATTGTCATACATCTGTGTTCTTTACCTTATGCATGGTTTGCCCAATATGGTAAACCACAGTTTATATGAAGAGTTTTGGTTTCAGTTGTGTGCCTGTATTTTATGTCATTTTAATTTTATGGTATAGTGTGCCATCACTTGACACCCACAGCTGTTTACAAAAACCAGTGCATGTAATATTACATATACACTGTTGTTTTAAAATGAAATCTCATTCCAGCATTTAGAGAAATTGAAAAACTTTCAGAAAATACAGTATTGACAGGGCCATGAAGGCTATGCTGTAGATCCTTAATCTGGTTTTCCCAGTCTACTGTTATGTATGTACATTTAGAGCACATGTATCATAGTCTAACCCCATTTAAATAACAATGATTCATGTAGACCTTCATGTATATGGTTTTACCAGGTCTGAACAAGTGGGTGGAGATTGGAAATTCTGGTGTGTTCCGACCAGAGATGCTCTTACCTATGGGATTGCCAGAAGATGTTTCTGTTATTGCATGGGGTCTTTCATTGGAAAGGTAAATCTTCCCTTGTGAATAAGTGTATAAAGTTCTTAAATGTTGTACACTCCCAATAATTATACAATTTCCCTCCTCCACCTCCTAATGCAAAACGGTGGGTCTTTCGCCCATGCTTTACATGTCAGGAATGTCAGGAGGATGTCTCCCCAACCACTTACTTCAGAGAAAAGCATGTTTCTTACACTGCCAGCTTGACCCTGTTACAAATTGAAGCTTGTCAGGGTCACATTTGACTGTGGTCAGCAGTGAAAAGTCTGCCATCTGTGTTCACTAAATAAATTTTTCATGGACATCATGGACAAAAGCCATGCAGTCTGTCTTTTCAAGAAACATGTCTTTGATGAAAGTCACTGTATGAAACAAGTTGGTGGCCAGCATCAAGCCTTGATCTCTGGTGGCAAATATTTTTTATTCATGCTTTGTACATTCAGCTCTCAGCAGATAGTTACAATACTGAAAGGGTTTGATTAAATAAGTATAAGAATCCTGTCTCTTTCTTTTTTTTTCCAGGCCCACAATGATCAAGTATGGTATAGACAATATCCGAGACTTAATTGGTCCAAAGGTCAACCTTCAGATGGTGTATGACAATTCCATATGCCGACTTGACAAATGATTAAACAATTACAAGAGAAATCAAATTTATTTCACATAATTTATTCATGTTTACTGAGGGAAAGTGCAAATGGGGACCAGTGAATTGAAACAGTAAGGTGTCAACCTGTGTACAGCTTCTTTGTTTTTGCATTATATCATGGCATTTTATGATGTTGCTTAAAGTGCTTCACATCAATGTCTTAAATCAAACTGTTGTTGACATAATGCTGCTAAGAAAGATGTACACATTCTACATTTTGTAATATGCCCTTTATAGACAGATTTAGAGTAAAAAGTGAATTTTGCTCTAGATGAAATGTCTCTGTTTGCATTTCACAGCCATGTCTGAATAGCTAAAGTTCTTGTTTCAGTTGTTTAAAATGACCTTGCCATTGCAACCTGACAGAGGTTTCAGTCAGTTTTTGGTGACCATGATCACCAAGGCAAGTTATGGCGCTGACTTTGCTCAAATCAAATCACCATCTAATTCTCAATAATATAAATCTACCTGGGGCTTGTGGAATTTTGATCATTGTTGTGTCAACATGTTCACCTCTACATGAACATACACACTTAGCTCTCATTCTGCTTTTTTTAAAGTTCTGATCCTTAGCAAGTCAGATCATAATTCCTTGTCTGGTTCAAGTTTTCAGATCATTTTTGTTTTGACTGATAGTTTACTGAAGAAGTTTTGTCAATGGAACTATTACTTTATTTTAATCATATAAGCCATCATTATAGTTTCCTCTGTAAATTTATCTAGCCACCCAAGACAGAAATTTTCATTAAACGGTAGGCCAAATTTTGTGAGAAATAAGAAGGAAAAATTTTAGTTTTAGTAGAAAAATGTTAAACTGCAATTTATATTACTGAATTTAGTTTAAAATCTGAGATAACAAAACATAATCTTTGGTAGACGAGCATCTAAGCGGTCAAACTACTGGAAGTTATCATGTGGAACCAGAAAGATCTGAAAACCCATAAAATATTCCAAACATATACTGATCCTCCACAGTGTTCAGACTTGACAGTTTTGAAGAATTAATGATAGTGTACTTGAAGTATTCAGATTTGACACTCTTTTAGGGTTTTTTATGAAATACAAAGAAACTTAAAGGAAATGTTGTGCTTCCTGCGTATTTACATGAATATTCTCTGTATACCACATGTGGCCTACATGTATGCCTCAATAGCTGATGTTGGATATCTCTGCTTTACCTATGGTCGTCTGCTGTTCTGATATATAGTATACCTGAGAGATAGTAAAACGATCTTGGACAAGTCTTCTGTGTCTGTATTTCCTCAGAGTGGTGCTGGCTTCTAAGTAACTAGCCCTCACTTTGCACTTCATGTATATGCAACAGATGCATAGCACACAGGTGCACGTCAATTGTTTGTGAATTTCACCTGTTTGAATTGAGAAAATAAAATGATTTTGTAAATACATGTTGTGCTGTGAATCAACATATGTTTTGATTGGATCAAAAATCATCGCTGGAGATTGTCAAACTATCAGTGCTCACTTTTACAAAATTGGGTAAGTTGTGCCACATAAAATTGGTTTGTAAAAGTAGGTCCTGAAGTCCAGTAGAACAAGTTTAGCTTAGCAACTAAGAGTTCTGCTGCAAGCATCTGTGACATTTTGTGTAGGCCCTACCACACTACAGTGTCTTGAAAGTTTGGTGTCTGCCTCACATGCAAAAGTTCAAGGCCCAATCCTAAATTCAGCTGTGTTTCCATGCACAGTGACTGGGTGGGGTAGATGTGTGGAGTGTCTGGAAGTGAGGCAGAACTGTAGCCTAAATTTTAGGCATTGTGACTGGTGTGTTACAAGGAGATACGGTCATGATATGACCAGTATAATGTTGAGTGTGATTAGGGTGTCTAGTATCTGTCATCGTGGCATATCACTGAGGTGAGGCAGCACTATAGCCAACAAGTGTCATAATATAATTATAAGGAGAAATGATGTGACCAGATGGAGTCTAGCATTAAGGTGCAGGGAGAAATCCACAATCACCTTTAGACACCAGTCTGAGCTTGATTTGCATAGGTGAGAGGCACCTTGGTTATAGCCATGTCCTAGCGAACTAATCCCCTCAGCCATATAGGGCCCTACCATCTTGTTAGACTAGAAGCGAGGTTCTACTGTATTAGAGGCCAATTTATTTAAATCATCCCACTCTGGTTCCACGTGGTAAAGTCTGTTAGCAAGCTGCGGATAATCGTGGTTCCCACCATAATTCTAGTGGTTCTCGTTTCTGTGAAATATTCTGAGTATGGCACAAAACACCATATATAAATTAGTAAAGGGCAATAAATTCATTGTCCTATATAGGACCACTAGAATTATGATGGGAACCACGATTATCCGCAGCTTGCTAACAGACTTTACCACGTGGAACCAGAGAGGGATCATTTACATAAATTGGCCTCTAATACAGTAGAACCTGGCTTCCATATGTGATGACTTTGCCATTTGTTTTATCATTCTTTAATAGCAACACATCCATCCGTGTATAAGACGAGCACTGATCAGTTCATATGTTAAGGATAAAGTCTGTTTGTGTAATAATAAAGCAACACATATATTTTTATACATATATGTGAAACACAATTTTTTACATATAAATGTAACGTAAAAGTCAAGTCATGGTACATTAGGTTTACAGACATGAAATTTCAAACTTAATTTACGCTCTGCAACAATTCATTTAATTAGAATTTAATAAACATTAACCAACAAAAAGCTGAGTTCTCTCAATGCATACTGTTGATACTTCAAATTTATATTTTGAACTTGACACTATGATGGACAAAGTAACACCTTAATCATTTCACGATTATTTAGCTTGGCCATCAAACTACAGTGTATCAAATACGTTTAAAGTAACAGATCAGATCTACAAAAAAAATTTACTAAACAGAAATCGTACATCATAGTGACTTTAAACCCTCCCTTCCTGGATGATTCAGTCTAAATGAAAATGTACTGAAATGACAGACTTGACAACAATATCATTTTAATAATTTTCTTTCCATACAAGACAAGTTCTATAATTAATTAAAGAAGAATACAGAATTTGATTTATAATGAAAAAGCTTTAACAAAAGGACATGAGCTTTGTACCATATAAATGCACAAACTATTCAGATATACAACATGTACATACACAGCTGGAATATATTTGTGATTTCTTCGTGTCATGCAAAATTCTCCCCACATTATTCTTCTGGGCCCATTAGCACAGACATATCTGAACATCACCATAAAAATGTTAGAAATCTTATATGTTTAAGATGGAATATGCATACTGCTAAATATATACAAGTATGAGTAAACCAAGCATAAACACTTGCTTAAAGCAAGACAAAATTATACACTGATTGCATGTACATGGCACAAATAGTGCCTCTTATTCTCAGTGTTTTCAACAAATATTCCTCAATGCCTCGCAAAGAGCTATGCTAATCACACTTTTCATCCGAATTTTTAGTTTTATTAGTTTCACAATGACGACACCAATGTCATTAAGCCCATGTATGCAAATCCAATTTACATTTATTTTCATAAAATGAAGTCACCTAAAATTGCCAATCACAAGAGGCACTCCAACCACTGTACTGTAAGTACACATGTATAAGGTAAACAACAGTAGCAAGCAAATGGTGAGGATGAGGTACCAGTAATGGCCATATATATATATACATGGAGAAATCCACTGCACATCACCAACCATCAGGTCTGCAGAGGGTGCCAGGTGAGCTAGACAGTGCTCAACTGACATACATGTATGTCGTGCTTACCTACTTACCCATTTATACACATACATGAGGTCTAAATAAAGAGTACATATAAATAAATGAAAATCACCCACTATGCCATACATAACTTAATATTTAGTTCTGAGCAAATTAATATTAATATATAAAGCATGTGAATATAAAGTGAGAGAAAGCTCAGCTTTCAAGTGTTTGTCTATCCGAATTAAGCAAGGGTTTGGAATTTGCATTGTTTGAAATGTCAGATTTCTTTCTCACTTTTGAGGATGTATCCTTAGCAGTTGAATTGACCTTGGATGTATCATCCTTGGGTGCTACTGCATTTGGATTTGGAGGATTTGCACCCTGGGCATTGCTGTGAAGTTTTGCGGGCACTTCTGTGACAACAGCTGACATGTTGGTACCAGCTGTGACAGCACCTCCTTTCATAGAGGACACTTGGAAAAAATAGAACTGCAAAAACAAGAAAAAATTATTTTATCAAGAAGAAAAGGCAGAAACAATTTTTCTTTTCATCATACATTTCTAAACATATGAATAAATAAAAAATACCGTGCAATTCACTTAAAACCTCTCGGCACTAAGCACATGTACAATGTAACAAATAGATACAAATTCCAAGAGATCTTATAATACCAGCTATTCATAAAATTGTGTAGGCATGGTATAAGTTTGGTGAAGTTGGGACACTGTTCACGAGATACAGCATTTACAAGCCTTTTATAAAATTTAACTTAAATGTTCCCAATGACCTTGAAGAAAAAGATCAAGGTCACTGAAAATCAATAGGGTTCTTCTTCATGCCCAAGTGTAAGTGTAGTGTAAGTGTGGTGTAAGTTTGGTGAACATTGGATAAACTTTTCTAGAGATAAACATTTATGGGGTTATGGACAGACGGATGGATGGACGCCACCCGCTACAACAATACCCCTCGGCTAAACCACAATTATTCTTTTCACATAAGATCTATGTGTACATATGAGAATGCTATGTAATTTGTTTATTTATACATTTATTGTTTTATGCAATATCCCAGAATTTTTCACTTTAAACCACCAACTTTTGGTCAGATACTGACAAACTATTCCATTTGTGAAATACTCATACATGTGTATACCTTACTGGTCAAATACAACTAATCTACGACAGTGGGCATACATGAATGTTAACTGCTTATTGTCACCAAATCTCCACAAACGATGAGATCAGGAGAATCAACAAATCCCCTATCCAAGACAACCATTAAGCCAACACCTTGCATACCCTTGCAACTGAAAGGCTCTCGATGGAATCCTATACATACTTGTATGTTCCCTTTACGTCATTTTTGGCCAATCCCACTGCCCCAATTTTCTTTTCTTTCACACAATAGCTCAGGTGATCCAAATCCTGTTATGAATGCCCAGGCCAGACCTGTTTGATTCTTCTGGAGCATTACAGTGTTACAGCCAACCAGTAAACTTACTGCCCACTCACATAATGACTATTCCCATAACTTTCCAAAACATGGAAGTTCATACCACTGATTCATTTATCTCACATGTACTTGTACTCTAGTTTGTGACTGTACAAATTATCCTCATTTTCCACAGAAATGTAGTTATGATTACTTTTGTCTTTTTCTTTGATTTTGCTTTGAACAAACATGTATTCTTAAATGATTAAACTGAGGGCTAATGGCGCCTTAGAGGTGTCAAGAAATAGACAGACTTACCAGAAAACCAGCAGCCAACAAGGCATGAATAACAAAAATCCCAATCATAATTCCCACTGCAACCTGAAACACAGTGTCCACAATAAAATTCCTTGTTTTACACTCAATCATTATACCACATACCTCTCTGAAGATTTATTAATAACAATGTGCATGACATGTGCATGTCAGAATAACCATTAAATATAACAAATGTGTGCCAAAACACAAATTATACACTACTTATTGAGCAGGTGGGATGAATGTTCTATGGTGAATAATAGGTGACAAACTACTAAAACAAACACCTTATTTTCATTTGATTTTCAACAGTCATGTTCTAACAGATGATTTCATGTTATTTCTTTGTTATTTTATGTCATATTCTGTTGAATAAACATGGATACTGAAAATGGAACTTGTCATTAACTTCAATGCACCCAATGAAGAAACTAATGATAAACAATTTTACATGTACTTCTGTAAAATGGAAATGTTGTCTACATATATGACCTCAGAATGAAATGTGTTATTTAAATGGTTTAGGGGACAAGGCGAGCCATACCTTTTTGTTGTCTTCCCGTACAGCAGGCCAGAAAGTGAGGAGGAGAACACCCCCAGAGAGACAGGCGCCCACTATCACGAGTATCCACTGTAGTACGGGAACATGGATCACCCACAGGATCTGAACATAAAACCACACAGGAAATGACCAATCAACAAGAGGACAAAACTGAAGAGATACCATTATTCATCAACAGTTTCAGATGTAAAATGAGGACTTTGATATTAGTTTTATGTGCATTAATAATTGATAACAGAGGTACATTTACATTAACCAAAAACTGCAGAAAGAGCTTTCCCTTGCAGTTTAGAAAATACCAGATAGAAGACTTTAAAAGATCGGTTTCTGCCAACAGCAGCAGTGGACTTTAAATACTGTTTGCTGGCTTGACTGGTAATTAATGCTGCTTTAAACATTATTTTGGTCATATCACAATGGCATCTCCTTGTAACGGGCCAGATCAGGCGCCAATATATTTCTAGTGCTGCCTCGCTGGAAAGCCACAACCAAGACTCCAGACATGACACCCCACCCAGTCATATTATACTGACAGCAGGCCAAGAAGTGATTTACCTATTTCTCTTATACTGAGTGCCAAGCAAGGTAACGCCTGTTACCTTACTGAGTAACACTTACTGAGATAGGGATGTAAATGGCCAGTGAGTATCCATACACACAGATGATCTCCAAGAAGCTGTACCCTGCCTGGCTACCCCGCCACCACAACACCCCGAACAAGGCTGTTGGTATGAGCCACCAGTAACAGTAGATAGCTGTGGCAGCAATTGTTACTGAAGCAAGGAGAACATCATGAGTGCTTAAGTGACTGTAACTCCTTCTATGTCTGGAATTTCACCAGGATAATATTAAAAACAATGGTTTTAATTTAATAATAACCTGACCAGCTTAGAATGCCACTCTTTCTCTGGGTCACACTCTAATACACCATGCACATGCTTCTCTCTTTGTTGGGTGATCACAGCTAGAGAATAGGACATAAATTTTATGTGAGATTAAAGTAAAGGAATGATGTTTAGTACATTTTTAGATTCTTTTTTCAATGAGTACAACAGATTTGAAACACTGGATTGCACAGTAGCAAATTTTTTTTACTAAACTGTTGCATGTGACATTACATCAGATTTTTGCGAAATAATGCACACACACTGCTAAATTTCTGCATTGAGAAAGCATATACATATAGGAATGGACCTTGAAACAAAAACTTTCAAAGCCAAATTTATGGATTTAACGTTATTGGGTTTCAACTGACTACTGTAGAATTTGATGTTTTAAAAGTGTTTTACTTGGTCAAAATATATTTCATTCAATGCTAAGTTTGACTTTAAAACATAAGGCCTACATGATGCTGTAACATGCCTACAGAGAAGTACATGTATGTCCATTTAAAGAATTAGAGTCTGGATTTAGTATTTATTCATAATGAGCTACCCTGTATACATTGTTATAGCACATAAAATCACTAGATAGTGAGACTGGTTTCATGGATATTTTTCCGCCAACACTTGGTACTCTTCACCAAAATATGTCATACAAGTCCATTTTTTACAAGTTGTTATAAAGGTTATATGGCCCAGCCAGCTTTAAGTTAGAGATCTGTGACCTCATCCGCTGAGGCATACTGGGTTGTATGCTGGAGATTGGCTAGGGCAGTAAATCTGTTATTTTTGGCATATTTAAAATCATTATTACCATTCTCAGAAGCCCTCTTGGTAATATAGTGTGTGAATGGTTTATAGTCTTCAGAATTAGGACCAGTAGAGGGACTTGGGCACTAATTCTTAAGATATATATGTTGTATTGAAGTGTGGGGAATGTGTGTACATGTATTCAAAGACTACAGCTAAGAAACCAAATCATAGCAGATACTTTGACTTTCAAATGAAAGATTTGATACCAGCAAATTGTGTTACAAACTACAAAATGGGTGATTTGTATGTCATAAAATACCGATCAAATAAATAAATAAATCAATTAACTTGACTTCACCAACCTAGTACAGATAGATGATTAACAAAAACAATGAAATTCTAGGTGATATACTGTATGAGCATTACTCGATGTATCAACACAGTTTCATTTGTTTTATTTCAAGTGCTAAAGTTTTCTGGTAAGGCTTACCTTTGTTGAACTCATAATTCCAATGGTAACCCTTGCCTGCCGTTTGTAAGTAATTAGACAGGTTCCCAGCAATGGCTGTCGTGAAGACAAGAGTGGCACAAATCCAGAAGGGGCCTGGTAATTAAATGCATTCATAAATTTCAATACTAGCCAGATTAAAATCAGCTTTATCTGATAAATGTACATATCATACAAACTCACAATCTTAAGGACATTTCAGTACACCCATAATCATACAATGTATTTGCACTGTCTAAAAGATACCATGTAAATCTTAAAATTACAAAAATATGAAATTTCAAACATTTCACAATTCCAGCCAAAATAAAGTAAAACATAATGCTTAACCACTCCAGTATCAATCATACAGAATGTATTTACATGTACAAGACACAGGTAACTCATTTTTGCTTAAACTAGCAGAAAAGTTTTTTTTTGCTTTTCATTCTGTCAGTTGATTAAAACTTGATTAAAATGAATGTTGCTTTCATAACCTTAGTGGACCTCATTTCCAGATTGTTTGTCTGTGATGAAATTCTTCTAAGAGCGCATCCCATTAGTTATGCTTTAAAGTAAAGACAGCCCATGACTGAGGCACCGTTCATTAAAAAGATTATAAAATTCTCTCTTGAATGTAAAAACCTGTTTGAAATGTATGAACTCGTTCTTGAATTATCTTCCTTTGAAGTGTGGAGTGTGCTGCTGATGGGCATCTGCAGTCATAAATGCTTTTAAGCTTATGGGGGATTGACCAATCAGACAGCTTGGAGACATCGGCTTTTAATAAGCTGTGATGTAAATGTTCTGAGTAGTCTGTCAGTGTAACATGTAATAACATAGGGACAGTACACTGTTTTAATGTTATATGTTTTAACTATAACAAGTAGATAGGTGAACACTGCAAAGTATTTCCAGACCGTTTTGTTGTGGCAGTAGTAACTTTCTTGATCATTTCATTTGACATATACACTTCAGTTACAAACACAACCCTAGCAGCTCACAGCAGTCATTAGCTGACAAGAGTATCCTATGCTTGCAACAAATATGTCACAACCTAGACAGAATGGTGACATTTCATGCTAGTAGATGGAGCACGGTCAAATGTCATTTTCCACTGTCGTAGTACTTGTTAGAAAAAATACTTTACCGAAATGAAAATAATACTGTGCAACCTTTTCGGCCAACTTAACTTAGAGCATGCGCTGTCTTTCACTTTATATATCACAGTTGTAAAATTCACCCACGCTCTACACATTTACCATACAGATCCGGATTTGGTCGAATTTTGGACCTGAGAAAGTTTCTTTTAGGTAGTGGGAGCATAGAACCTAAGATCCTGTGCAGAACTTCACTAGTGTTGACATCAAAGAACTGCTGATAGTAGTCAAAGCTCCAGAATGATGGTGGCTTCTTTTCACCCTCAAGTAACTGAAGAAAACAGAAGCATCAGTTCATAAATATATGCACTGGAAACATAGGGGAGATACTACAACCCTGTATAATTCCAGACACGTTACATCAAACTGATCTTGTGACCTATACATGCCACCCATCCCATTAGAAAATTGGCAACTTGGGTTATATTACCTTCAAATATCTTTGTGAAGCAAATTTTGGCCTCCTTTGGGCAGAAGAACTGAAGAACTGTATGAAATCTTTTCTATTACCTGAACTAACAACTCAGCCTTAATTTTAGTGAAAAAGTGTTTCGATATAAATGGGCATCAGCTGAAATCAAAGTACTTACCTCAACTTTGTCCCCTTCTTCATCATCAGAGCCAGCATTGTGAGGAAAGTCAGTGAAGGTGTGAGTCTGAGACTTGGTCTTCAACTCTCCTCCATCTGCTTCCAAGTCATGGGGTATGTCTGCAATTTAAGCACACAGGTGATCATTATAAATCCACTCAATCAAGGTAGCTAAGGCTTCTATATCCTCCTTATACTGAAGAGTATTGTCTATAAACATAAAGAACAAATCTGTGCATTTTCTTTGGGTATATTAATTCATCAAAATAGTTCCACAGCAGGTGATTCAGGGTTTTTTTCTGCTCTTATAAGTTTAGGACTTTCTTGTGGTGTATTTTATGATACCTGTTATTCAAAAACCAACTCAAACTGTTCTTTGATCTAATGGAATTTTTTCATTTGCATTACAACTTGGAGTCCAGTTTTTCAATAAAATGACACAACACACAGTTTAATTGATTCAATGATTGGTTTCTACTGCCATGCTCAAAAAGTTTTCATTTATATGAAGGTCATATTTAGGGATGGAGAAAACAGAGTGCACGAGTAAACCACAAACTCCACAGTTTATTTACATGTATTTTGTTATTTGTTTGGCACATTTTCTTATTTGCTTGGCATATTTTTGCCATACTCGAGAATATTTCAGCTAATAACAGGAGTCAGGATTCTGAAGGAGGCAAATTGGGCAGAGTCCTGAGGAAAGCCCACAACCATCCACAGATGCTGACAGATCTTCTCACATATGACTGGAGAGAAAGCTTGGCCTGAACTCACAGTGACCACATTGGTGAGAAGACTCCTGGGTTATCTGCACTTAAATAGGATTTCCTAAGCTGTATTGTTTCAATCATATTAATGTCACATGTAAAGTTAACCACATGATAATGATGATCCTACAGGTCCTAAAATGAAAGTTCTTTGACTGCAGCTACATGAGTGAATTCCTCTCTAGGAGACACACATGTATACTCAGGATGGTTTCTACAAACTACTAAACTGGATTCATGCAGCTGCAATCATAGAAACCCATCAAGTCAAAGGACCGCTTGATGGGCTATTATAAGTATGGGTCCAATGATTCAATATAAATCACTATGTTATCTACCAAACCTGACGTGCACAGAACAAGACATAATATACTGACACTAACCTTGAAATGCGAGTTCATCTGCCATCTTGCTGGGTTCCTACAATGTGGAAACACATGTAGCAAGTTAAATTTACAGTAAATTTCTCTTGTACTGAAACCGATGAATGTCATACAGATTCTCTAAAATTCAGTGCACAGGCACATGATTCAGGCTCCGATATTATTGTTCTGTTGTTGGTTGTTGGTCGTTATGCCTGATGTAATGAGTATATAATTTCGTTACTCCTAGCACAGGTAAGATTTAATTAAATGACCATTTTAGCTATGTCTGGCCATTTGATATGTGATGCCAAAATTCAGTAAATATATCACCTCCAGGTTTTCTTACTTGATACTAAGACTACAGGTTTATCATTCTACTCTCCTGTAGCTGAAAAGTCTTGGCGGATACGTTTTTGATATTTTTATCTGTCATCATAGCCTACACATACTTATTTAAGTAAAAACATTACCTTCAGCCTGGTGTCAAAAACATCCACATCCACATTTATCAGCCAAATTTAGGCCACTTAATTTATGTACCAGTATATAACACAAAATAACAACATTATCGTGTCACAGCAGTACACTGCTTCTGCTGTTGCATGTAAAGAAATAAGTTCACAACTTGGCAAACTTAACTTCGACAGGTCAACCATATCTTCACATGTTACAAAGAAATCTGATAGTTATAGCTGAATCACACATGAGCGTGTATTCAACTTTTACCTAGTTCAAATTTAACAGTTGATCGGGCTATCTTTATTTTGTACCTTTTGAATTTGAATTATTTTAACATTTAATAAACATTTCATTTATTTCAGAACTCATTATCTTTCACATCTGCAGAAAAATTTGCCATCTATTAACTACTAATTCATGTTTTTACACATAAAAACCAACTATGCCTACAAACATTGGAAACTGGCCCTCCAGTAATGCCTCGCGGTTGTATCAATGACTGTGCGTCATTAATTTCAATCCCAAAATAAGTGAGTCAATGTTGAAAAACAGTACACAAATATTTAACAGATAAACTCCTTCAAATGTTACTTTTAATTCAGTGTGACATTGTGCAGTACAAAAGTTATTCTTACATCTGTAGTGCCATCCTCCACGTCAACCAGAGTAGATTTCTCAGACATTTTGCCACAGTGCTGTCCGCTTCTCTCCCCTTTTTTGTACCACGAAGGGAGATAAGTTACCCAACACGTGAAGATGGCGTCGTCTGCGGCTCGGCGTTTTTCCTGGCGTCAAGTTCAAGGTTTTCGGCCCAAAATTCCAGATAAACTTAAAGGGGGTAGATTGGAGAGAATAGGTATATGTGTAACAGGATTTTTTTATTTCTTATAAATGATTTATGATTTATGGATTTATGATGAGATAAGGGGATGTGATGCTCGTCAATGTCGATAATTGAACCATTGGTGATGTTATGGTAGCATACCATGAATCTCGTTCAACAAGTCAGACCATTCCACTGCCATGTATGATGTATGACACACTTTTCCGATGTTCATTGTGAAAAGGGAATTATTTAATAAATAAACGTCACTGTGGCCTGTGACAGCACCCTCGTCTTCACTACTGTCGACAACTTAACCCCAGGAACCTTGTGGTAGTTTCATAACATCGATAAAATGAACATATCATATAGTTATTATCCACCTCTTTAGTGTATGGCTAAAGAATGTCACTTCACCTGACTTCAGTTTGAATCAAATAGTAATTATTTACCTTATAAATGAAAAGACTTGATTAGCAACTGTCACAGCCAGAGTTCTATGGTCTATTTAAAACTGGTCTCATCTAAAAACTAGCTGCAAGTAACTCCGAAGAACTTGCACTTATTATATTTAAAGCATGGAGCTACAAGAAGTTTAGCTACAGTATCTTGTAAGTCCATAGTTCTTGCTTGCTGTAGTCTGGATATGCACAGCAAGCATGTAGTGACAACATGCGAGCATGTAGAAAACCACAACACAGTGGTCTTACCTTCTTTACCTTCCAGGAGCCTTCATGGCTCAGTCGGTGAGCGCACTAGCACAACACAATGACCCAGAAGCTTCCCACCAATGCGGTCGTTGTGAGTTCAAGTCCAGCTCACGCTGCGGGAAGGTCTGCAAGCAACCTGAGGAGGGTAGTGGGTTTCCCCCGTGCTCTGCCCAGTTTCATCCCACCACAATGCTGGCCCCTGTCGTATAAGTGAAATATTCTTGAGTACAGTGTAAAACACCAGTCAGATAAATATATCTTTACCCTCCAGCCAGCTTTGGAGTATGAAGCCCCTTGTTATCCATATCAGTCAGATGCCATGCCCGTTACAACTCAGTAACTGCTTGTGTGTCATGGAGTCCAGGAGCGTGCCATCCATTTAAAAAAAGTGAAGGGTTATCTCATGAAAGAATTCATTTAGAGCTTTATTTCTGTCACCCAACTGTTGGTATAAACTGACCCCCTCTATGCTCTGCTTTTTGATTAAAACAAGTTGTTGTGAACAGCAATTCTAGGTAAACTTTTCTTTAAAACCATTTATACAACTTCAAAAGAGGGTTGTGTGAAACATATTTCTACTCCCTCATATGCCATAAATAAAAAATAGACACCAAGAAATATTTACACTTCATAAATGATTTCAGTTTAATTGCACATAGTTACATCGTAACATCGTAGTTTTTTACTGGTTGTGTGCATAGTGTGAGTAATGTTCCAGCGAGGTAGATACAGAACTTCAGCTCTCCTATTTAATATGCTGACAAACAATTACAAAGTGAAGGCTGATGAAATTGGGCGGTTAACTCAGCTATAGAAACATTGATGCTCTGCTAAAAAAAGCAAAGTCAAAAAATACATTTCTCTCCCAGTTTTTGGAGACATTTAATGATGCTCTGCTAAAAAAAAGCAAAGTCAAAAAATACATTTCTCTCCCAGTTTTTGGAGACATTTAATGATGCTCTGCTAAAAAAAGCAAAGTCAAAAAATACATTTCTCTCCCAGTTTTTGGAGACATTGATATTGTTCATTAAATGTACTAACCATGTGAGAAAAGAGAAACTCCAGTTTTCCAGTTATGAATAAATTTATACTGGCTAAAAAGGTCAGATGTCCCCAAAAGAATTACAATTAGGGTATTCACAACTGCTGACATATACAGTGAATATTTGTGCCCCAGCCTCTTTGTGAGGTATGACCTGCCCATAATGATATGGCAAACTAGAGGAGCTTGCTGTGCTGAGAAAATCATGTATATGTCAAGTGAGAAATGGATTTTTTCAGTGTGTGTCAGCAGACATCTTTATTGAAAGTTTTAACATGAACTAAGTTCCATAAGATTTTCTTCCATGTCTCATCTGTGTTGAAGAACTTGGCTCTCACACTATTTGGTTGCCTGATACAAAATTGATAGCGAATGGTGACTAAGGGCCCAAGACACATATATGTACTTAAGTGTGTACATGCATTAAATTTAGACATATGTATAGAGGGCTCCACACTTGCCCCTCAACAGAACATCATTAAAACAGGTGATAAAAACTATCAGAATATCCCATTCCAATGAAGAAAACCAGTGAGAAGATTAATAATCATCATGATGATGCCGTGTATATATATATATATACACTTACATACACACACATTTGATATGCTGTTGTGATTCTTCTCAGTAGAAATTAGCAAGCTTTGTCTACAAGCTTCAGAATAGGAAATATACCTGTACAGTATGTGAAACATTACATTCACCAAAATTGCTTGAACATTTTTTTCTTGATCACGGCTACTAAACTGTGTGCTTATTCAGCATTTGCCAGCTCGGTTTTGTATTTGATGTTTGTCATAATAATATCATGTTGATGTTCCAGGTCAGTACATTCTGATGGTTTTGTCTGACTACAAATCTGTGGCTGTCGAAACTGTTCAAGACATGAAGGAAAAGCCCCTAAAGGCATCCATATATCTTGGGGGTATAAGTACCATAGGACTGTTTTTAAAGACCAATCCAGATGAAGAGAGCTACAGAATCAAACTGAAAAATGCAGCAAATGACTTACTTTTGGTGAGTGACTTGGTGAGAAATACTAGATCAGATCGATTTGTGCAAAATCTAAGCTGGGAATACAAAGATGGTAGACTGAAATACCAGTCATTCGGTGTGTTTTCTGTGATGTGGTTGGATTCATTCCCCTCCAGGCTGGATCTGTTTGAAGCAAAATGTCCACACCTTAAAACTCCATGGTATAGATTTCATAAGAATGTGGTGGACATAGGCTACCTTGGAAAGTGGCAAGTCATTGACAAGGAAATGGTGGATTATGATGTCAGGCCTTCAGAATGGGAATCAGAACAACAGGATGCTGAAACCACATGACAGGAAAATACTTCCCTTTTTTGACAGACTTTGTGTGAGAAAAGAGAAGAAATATAAGAGGTAAAATACAGAAATTAGATATACAGAATGACAATAATTGCCACAGAGGAGATGTATGAGAAGACATGTGATGTTATTTATGGTCATGGTACAAGTAGATACCTGCTGTTTGATTTGGGGGAATTTACTTGGATAATTTTACTATTAATATATTTTCTTCCCTAAAATGTTGATTACTTTACAAGTAGCAAACAAAATAACAGAAAAGGGCAAAGATTTGTAAATTTTTCTTCATAGATATTGTTTCTTAGTGACAAAACTTTAGGACTTCACATATGAAATATACTGAATCGGTGTGTTCAGAAAAATTTTTCTAAACTTCAAAGCTTGATACACTCTCAGTTTGATAGAGATACAAACAATAAAAAGGTTCCAGCCTTGTTTGAATAACTTGGTATATGTACATTACAAGCTAACATTGTAGTTCATGCATTCTAGATGGGGAAGTTTCACAAGCACAAGCCGTATCCGTTGTGTATTGCACCTCACTGTATTTGTGTGGCTTCATTTCTCACATAACACTGACAGAGATGTAAAAAGGAAATATCAATATATTGGAAATATATTTACTTTTCAGGTGAAGTTAATGAATAGAATATTTGTCCAGGTGGAGTTGTAATGATTAGTGATATATTATGAATATATAAGAAGATAAATTATTTATCAATAAAACTCGTTTCCTAGACATTACCAGTTTTTCACAGTTCTACTTAGATTAACAAATACAATACATTTATATTGTAAATAACATACACCAAAAAATATGTCCTATACAGAATTTGTAAATAACGTACGAACAAGGTGAAATTTGTGTGTCATTGTAAAACATACACTTTAGGGTATCCCATAATGAACAAAATTAAAGATTATGGTTTTTGATGCAGGATAATGAAATGGATGTTACGTTCAAAACAGAGCAATCAAAAGCAACAGTGGACTTGAGGTACATATTGTTATCTATAGTAATTTGCTTTCTACACTTTGATATTCAACCAGAATAAATAAGAAAACAAAGTTGATGATTTTTCTTTATTTACTAAACCAAAATTTTTAAAATTATTGCACAACAACAGCTGATGACCAGAATCGCATCTCTGGAAACAAGATTGACAGCCGACGATGAACAATCTGGAGGTGGAACAACAGGAGAGAGCTCCACATCATCCCACTTCCGGTCTCGTTGGAACGTCATTGGTGCTTGAAAACTGTCTGTCGACAAACGCAGAGTTAGATTGGAAAAATTCTCCTCAGAATTCTCTTCACCTTGGAATAAGACATAAAGTATGCCGCCTAGATCTCGAAAAGGAGTAGGGCCAGTTTCTAGAAAGTACCACAGTTTTCCCGTGAACGTTCCTCCCAGTAAATCTGGACGTCTTAGATCAGCCCAAGGGGTAGAACCCAGCCAGGATGTTACCAGTCGGCCGAAGCTGAGGTGTAAAAAATCTGGATTTGATGGGTTTCTAGAAATCGTGACATTTCCAAAAAGTGGATGTCCATACTGTCCAATGGCTCGCTTAGCTTGACGTTCTGGAACAGGCAACGGGACCTTGTCGGCAAATGGGTTCGACGTGTTTTTGGGTGCAGGAGCCGGGACAAATGGTTGGGGAAATGTACATGCTGTTGAGGCATTCAGCACAGGATCTAGCCCCAGTACAAGGTCTGAGATGAACCATTCAGTCGTTAAGCGCGCCAAGTAAGCATCCACGTACATTGGTCCGCTGGTGTCCACGTATATCCCTGCCACAGCGTTGCCATACAGGCGAAGCTCTGCCCCATAAGCAGATACCAGACCGTCATGCCACGTGTACCGGAAATCTGACCAAACATGAAATTAGATGCCATATTAATTCAGAATCCAACATAGGTGTACAAAAAAACACCACAGTGTGCCTTTCTGTTAAATTACACCTACAAACTATGCAAGTTCTCAAGTAATTCGTATATACTAGAATGTTGTGAATGATGCCGAAGTTCATACACTGATAAAATAAGTCGCATTCAGATTGTGGTGCCCTCCAGTTACTCGTTAACCGAGCCAAACAGCTATAAACAGCCTTATGATAAAAGTTTTCTTCCATGAGTCAGACAGATTTGTGGATTATGAAAAATGGAAAGGCTTCTCAGACTTACAATGGATGCTATTACAACTTCTTGCATCGTTAACATTGACAAAGTACCCCATAGCCGTTGATCTGAAAGCCAGTTGATGTAGTAATTTTGCAGAACATACTGTTGATACTAACCTCTGTACATGCCGGTCATCCACCCCATGCTGTAGTCAAAGGACTCATCGGAGAAGGGAAAGATGGGTTTAAACACTGCATTCGGTGACCTGGGCCCTGTGGTGAACTGTGGCTGATACGTTTGCTGTATCAGGGACTGATCGCTGAGAACAACTCCACTCAGTCCGAGGTGGTACCTTATCCATTTCACTATATCCTCAGCAGATACCAGCAGTGACCCCGCGGCGTCAAATGGATGAATGCCTCTGAAAATTCGGGGTAAGAAAACGCACATTATGTAGTGTTGGGTTGCAACAATGTATGTGAAAATCGTGAATATGACCGTGAAAATTGGCGATAAGAAAACGGACATCATGCAGTGTTCTTGTGAGAGGCTGCAGCCTAGTGAAAACTGGGGGTAAGAAAGGGACAGCATGAAGTATTATTTTGTGAGGAGTCGCTGTCGTGGTTGTTGAAATTACCCAGTGAGTATAAAAGTTGACAAGAGAATTAAGTCCCCAAGCTCAATATAGGGTATATATTCGGATCCACTGGTGCTTTTGGTTCGGTGGTTTCCCTTGGGCTTTCCTCATGTCCGGTTTCCTCCACCAATAAAGATTAAGACCACCGTCATTTACGTGAAATATTCATGAGTATGGCGTAATACAGCAATCAAATAATTAAGTACTACTACTAGTAAAAGTTGTTAACGTTCATAGCTCTATATCCTTATGTTGATGCAGAAATCAAGTTTCCCATTCCGTAAACCTGCAATTTTGTTAAAGGCCGGTTTAAAAGTTTGGTTTTACAGAGATGTAATAGCGATCGATTTTGAATCATAAGTCTGTAGGTTGTGAGCCTCTTATCCAGTGTCTTCAGCGCGTCGCACGTGGCATTGGGGCGTAGTACTGGAATATTACGGCAGGTATACACCATGTCCATGATGGTATAATTTACTGTTGCATGGTGTCTTTACACAAAATTTATAAACATGCTGTTTTCCACATTACATGGATTTCATGGATATCTTATTGTTCTGCAATGATGTACTGGGGCGTCGTTCATTGGCAAGATGAGTCCTGGCGGTGGCCAGAGAATTTTTAGATCGGTTTTATTGCTCGTAGGGCCTTGCGCCGTAACACTTAATACTGTACATAGGGCACAGATGTGACCATTGACCCTTTCGATATTATACGGTCCTTGAGGACAACCCGTCTATGGTATGTTGCACGTCAAAAAGTTATTAACTTGTCAAACGTTAGGTATGTTAGAGCTGCATCCGATTCGGCTTGCCCCTTTCTTATTAGTAGCCTCCGTTAAAAATTCATTAGTTGACGTATTACAACAATCAGATGTTAACAATGCCTCCTGATTTAAAATTTTATATATGGCTGTACTAATCAGATATAATCTCAGTTAGTTGAAGCGAAGCTGTATATTTGTCGCGAAAAGTAAAACATCAGCAAAACTAAATCTTCAGATCCTTTGACATGGGTGTAGATCAATAAATCAATTTTTGTCCCGAATTCCAGGTAAATATCGAAGACTACTTACCCAGCAACTTCCGTGCTAAGTCTAGTGAGAGAGTTGTTGTAGAAGACATATGGCATAGCAAATTCTGGAGATGTCCAATTCGTAACTTCATGAAATAACATTGAGGATGTCATGTTCAAAGGTTCGAGTATGCGTTTATGCAGTAAATTGCTGTAGGTGTCCCCTCCTAACTTCTCAGCCACACACCCAAGTAACATGAACATGGCGTTGCTGTAAATGAATTGGGTCCTCATCTGTGTGGTGGGTCCCGTGCCCCGTTTGTAGGGTTCCAGGTATCGCATTCTCCTGAAAAAAAAAACGTTTAATAGACAGGTGAAACTTAATTGAGACTTAATATTTGTTTATTAATTTGGGGGGGAGTCATGAAGATTTAATTAGTACTGGTGCCAAGGAGAATATTACTTAAACTTTGTTTGCATGTAACCTGTTTCTTCCCACCATAATGCTGGCCGCCATCATGTAAGTGAAATATTCTTGAGTACGGTGTAAAACATCAGTCAAATAAATAAATAAATTGTTTGCATGTTTTACTTCACTAACTTGCAGAACAGCCCTCAAATTATGAAAACATGGATGGTGTCCTCATGCAAGCTGTTTCATGTTTTACTCTGTCCTCCTTGGAAGAAATCCAAATCAGGTTTGGCATGAAATAGGCCTATGTTGAATTTGAAATTATTGTAGTGTTGTGCTTGGACAGTTGAGATATTACTTTCTTGTTTACAGAAGGTGTTGACATATATAGATAGCCTTTCAACACGCGATGTCCTTTTGTAAACATACTCTCGCAGCTGGACACTCCTACCGGTTTATTGAAATAGCAAGAGAAGAGAGTGTCCGAAGATAGTATGTAAAGTTGGGACTTCCTATATTCAGTGAAAAATTGAAGCTACGGGTTCAAGATTTCTATGCTCAGTAACGACTGTGAGCCTACTTATTCATTGAAGCGTCTTCATTGTAAAGAATTACATTGATGTTGTACCCCAAGCTATTTACCTACAGTAATCCATAGCAGTGTGTGAAGAATCCAGTCCAGCTATGGTAGGCAATATGTACGAGTATAAACCCATCTTATGGGCAGCCAGATCTCTTAACGTGGCAAATCTAGTTCTCTCCTCATCTGCAAAGCGAAACTCATCACCCATGATGTCCCTCACTGGCGTGTCCCAAGAATACCTGATGCAAACAGAAGTGTCGAAATAGTGTCATTACGTATAGCATTTGTCATGTGACACACGATTGCTGTAAAAGGCAAACGGAAATGGATAGCAAACAAAGTAAAACAGAACATATATGATAATTAAAATGTAATAACGGGTATGTGCTCACACATAAATGGTACAGTGGATCTATTAGTCCTTTTCTGCCTTATTCAGTGTTTTATTTTGACATGTGGTCAATATCCAAACTGCAAGATACAACGTGTTTATTAACACCACTCCATTACTGAAAATACCTGTACAATATTATATGGAAGGCTTTGAAACGCTCAAGCTTTTGGACGAGTTTCCAACTTATATGCGTTGGAGCCTAAAATTAGTTTCTTTCCACGCAATAACTTGTTACAATTGACATCGATGATAAAAAGCAAACTAAGACGTATTTCACAAAGTTTATAGGCTTTTCAGATTCTTAAACCATCAGAATCAGCCTGAATGAATGTGTTAAACTATCACCGTTACCCACTTACTTTCCCTTGGATTCTGTGAGTAGGTTTGCGAGTAATGTAACTGTGAAGGCTTTTGTCACGGAACCCACAGCAAACCTTGTGTCACTGTCTGCAGTCACGTTTTTCTCCAGGTCTGCTAGCCCGTATCCCCGGGCATAAGTGTCTTCCGGCCTCAATCCTCCGACCACAGCCACCGACATAGCAGGGACATTCCGACACTCTATCACCTCCTGGACGAAACTGTCGATTTGTTCACGCATCTGTTCATCCAGTGCTACAGACACCGGAGAGACACAAACTACGATTAAAAGACACAGGCTTGTGCACCTGAAGTTGGTAGGCCTACTTGGTCTGGTATGCGCTGCCATATTCACCGTTAATTATGACGTAGGTACATCAGACTGAATATCCATGCAGTTTGTATATTATTTCGACATCCAGGGAGAGGATTGTGCAAATGAACCACCTTTGCTCTACACATTCGACTTGAGCCATGGATCATTCGGTACTCGCCAAGATATGTTGTATATTATTAACATCTCTGCTCCTGACACACATTCTAAGGCGTTGTATATTCTGGTTAGCCTAAAAATGGTTGCATACATAGGCCTACACATCTGATACAGACCCGATGACAATTTTATATTCACATGACATTGATCATATCTTGTTCAGTGTGAACCATGAACTCAATATATAGACGCCTGTAGTCAATCGAGAAGATTGTATGGAGGTAGGTCCCATGGAGTAGCAAGTAATCTCGGGCGTACTAAGTCGCTTTATTTTGATACTAGAATATCAATAACATGCCTCAGATGACGTGCAGGTGTATACCAGGAGAGGGTAATAGCTTACATGTACATGTATACTGTATGTAGTCATGAACGTTTACTCACGTTCATTCAAATAACAGAATATGGGACCGGGTTAAAGTCTGAACAATGAAAGATCGCATAAAAATTTAACAACAAACATGAGAAAGTCAGGAGTAATTATTTCTTAATTTAAGTAAGAAATCAGTTGTGTGGTTTTTAAATGACACGGTAAGTGCGTATCACTTTTGGGAAGCAAATCAAATTAATATGATATACAGATCTGTCTAAGACAAATTGTTTAAAAGGCAGGAAAACAATGATTTGTTGCAATGTAACATGGCGCTTCTTTTGTCCATGTGCTGGTCTTAATATCACTTTTGCGTTTCCATGGTTTCATTTTACTGCATCAATTCGTTCTATTCCCGCATTTAAGAATAACTTCTCTGATGCAGGATACACTCTACATAAATAATACTTTCACGTCCAATTTCTGAAAAAGTACGCGAATCGAAGAATTAGAGGGTGGCTTAATAAGTTGTGATTACCAGTGTAACTTAAGAATGTTCATTGGTTTTGTAACACATATATAATAGCCTGATAAATTTCCACTTTGGAAATTGTTTTAGAATTCATTCTGTGCTACACATCGCATATAGCCAGCTGAAGAACTACATTGCTTTCAATGCACACATTTCCTTGAAGGCCTATTTACACTCAATGGACGTGAACTTTCAACAAAAAGCTGTGCTACCACATAAGATTGATTTTCAAGCTTTCGAACCAATCCGATTCATTAAGGTTATATATAAGAGGTGCCAAATAAGGTCAATGCATCAATATTAACAGAAGAAGTAGGGCCTTATCCTGTGACTGGCTCAGCTGGTGTATTCTGTTTTCTTAGGTGTGGATATGCATAGTATTTTAATCTGTCTTCATATTTAAATGCATACCACTTCAAACCAAGGGCATGAAGTCACAAGACTCGTGTCATGATGGCAGTACATGCAGTTAAGTGACCAACACTTTCATAACAAGGCTGTACAGGTATTTCATGCGACTACTTTCTTCACCACAGACCGCATAGCCTTAAAACAATTATACAGGACTAGAACGAAGTGTCAGGTCAAAGTGTGTGTGCTTTGACCTCAAGATTGTATACTTTGGCCTATTAAAGCTTCATTTGCAGGCAACATGCCACAAATCAGTGCATGCTTTCACCAATTCAAATCCAGCCTTTGTCTGCGCTTTCCGCAGTTATTATAGATCACTTTTTTACCTTTTTATTTTTAGGGGTGGGGTGAGGAGCTAGGGGTCAGCTATTTTTAATGATTGTACACTGATCTTGGTATATTATTAAACCAGTAATGTTCATTTAGCGAGTATTTGCTTGATTAATTCCTGCATGCTGTCCGAAAAGCATTTTATTCGGGATGTCCCTGCCAATATATGGCATATTGATGAACAGTTTTCCAGTTTCTTATTTTTGGATTGACGACGAAGAAACCACGAGATATTTGTTTTTTGTTATACTATCTATTGGTACTCGGTTGATTATTCTTACTCGATAAAATTCAGCCATTCTCCCTAGCTGATGAGCACATCAACATTTGTATTCTACATAACAGAGCTGTTGGATCCATAGGAGAGTCTCTACAAAGCTGAACCCACGATGGCCCACAAATTTTTATTTTTTTTATTTTTTTATTTTTATTTTTATAAATCTCCGTAATTTTCCTGCTTTTCGACAAAGTACAAATGCGGTCAAATTCTTAATCAGTGCTCGGAAAGTAACATATATGTTGTGATTTGTATAAGAGGCGCACTGGCGACGACAACTCATTGCACCTCAACCTTTCGATTCGATATTTTGACACTCTTTCGCTTATCTTTCAACTGTAAGGCTAGATACGTAAAGAGTGGTCTGTTATATAGAGTAGATCGTATAATTTATGTCTATGTCAATATATTGGCTAAAATTAATTTAAATTAGGCAAACGCGCGAGTCATCTGTCCCTGGCTGGGTGACCTATTGGGTTATCGCTCGTGATGAGCGACATCTTGTATACTTGTCTTAGCCTCTCGTCGCACCATTGTATATGTTGATCTGCGAATTCTTCTTCGTCCAAAGGAATTTTATCAAATTCCATGGTAGGTATTAATAAGGTATATAAATTCCTTGATAAGTATTAATTAAGTATTATACATTGCGCGGAAGGTAGCTGTTTTCAGAAGCCGGACAACTACTAGCTCAGTATCATGAAACTTCTATTGTGGTGATAATTGACAACCTGATACAGCTGACGGCGACATCTCCGATCAGGCCATCAAAAATAAGAACTTGCGATGTCGTCACAATATATGCTTAATTTAGCGGCCAGCATTATGATGGGAGGAAACCGGGCAGAGCCCAGAGGAAACTCACGACCATTCACAGGTTGCTGGCTGAGACCTTCCCTCGTACCTTGTCTTTTGAGAATTTGATTTTAATTTAAGAGTTCATTGGTATTACTGTGATTTCTGTACCTAACAGTCGTCCGCGACTCCAGATTTCTTCCTGGCATTGGCCATGAAATTGTAGATTCCCCCGGTCTCATTGTTTGTGGGACTTTGATAACTGTGTGTGCAGGTTCTCGGCACTTGTGTGACCGTTTGAGCAATCAGAGAGTCGAAGAAATGTTGTCTTCACCATGCAAGTCTGTATGGCTAGGAAGTCTTTATGTTACATTCGGGCAACGTCATCAACTTCCCAAACTTGGTTGGGTTAGAACAAACATGAACACATTGCAAAAATACAACTGATGCCATCAGTTGTTCATGATGTAAACAATGTACTTTTCAAACAAATAAATACTCCTCAAGACAATACTAAATGACACAGACTTACAATTAACCAAATCTTTTCGCATTTTAAAGTTTGATGATTAAAATCGGCTTTGATCGTTGTCGGAGACCACTTACCAGCCCCTATAAAGGCATACACTGTGAGACCATTCTACGATTGAAAATGTGTTGGCCACTCATGAGTATGTTCTTCAGGTACTTGTCAAAGGTCATTGATAATCACTGCAGGGATTCCACCCCTGACACTGACCCCCGTATACTATAAGTGGACCGTTCTCAAATACGCCATGAAACCATAGTCAAATAAATCAAATAAATATCTGGGCTACACATGCAGAGACTGAATACTAATAAATTTTCAATTCAGGACCACAACATGGACATACCAGGAAAAAAAACTGATACGTGTATTCAATCATGTAATATGAATCCAGTACCTGAGAATGATTGAAACTGATTGAATGCCAATGGTAAATATTCAGTTGATTAATTCTGTTATTTCTGTGTATAGATATAGACGGCTGTACCATATTATATTTATGGATCGTTTATTACTTGTCTGTATAGTAATATGTCCCAGTGTATTGGTAATGAGCAAGATTCCAGCATGTCAGTGGTCAATGGGAGCTTTGTGATTGATTCGTATTGAAGAATATGGTATGTTGATAAGTAGTGGGTATGTAGATTGGCCGACAGGTGTTCTATAAAACGTCAGGAAGTATGTATGACAGTGTGCATTTAGTTGTCATGTCAGGAAAAAATACGGAGCTATATATCACATGACTGGACTTGAAGTTTCAACAATTAGGTGATTGCTAATTAGGGCCAGTTAAAATATGCGATTGTATTGTGTCGTGACGAAAGTGAATCACTTGATCATGGTAGTCTGCAGAGGTGATACAAGTCCGTTGGCCTGTATTATTATCAAGGCTATTTTGGGGTTAAATATATCTATAAGGTGACTTCCTATTGATAAATCGTGAACTATACACAAATAGCCATCAACTTCATAGGATTGATTTTGTGTTTTAAATACTTACTATATGATAGCCCTGAACTAGCACAATTGACCATTTGAAAACCAAATGTTTGCTGAAAAATATCTTTGGTCATAGTGGTCAATGACCATGATGTGCATAGTGTGCTCTTTAAAGGCAGGTGTAACTGAAATACAGTATAGAGGGGCCTATAACTTTCTATATTAAGTAAGGGATGTTCTGCCAACGTCTATGTAATATGCACAAGATCGCAGAAAACCAGGCCGGCTTGATGAGGATGCTTAGCATATATAGGCTTACATAACCAAGTTTAATACCGAGGTATTATTCAAGAGGAAGACAAGTTTTGTCTCTGGTTAAGTCGGGTTCTTCATTCGCTGGTTCCAAGCTGCCCTTGAATTACAAAGCTGGTGAAGGTACAGTTTAAATAGATTTTCATCATAAGCTTGTTTTTACAGATATTGGCCATCAATGCTGAGAGCCAAGTGAGGTTTAAAGTACCATCTTTAAAGCCTTTGGTATGACGCGACACGTAATTGATCCAGAATCTGAAGGGTGTCAGCCAGTCGTCCTCTTATATGCTTGTGAATTGCCCCTTTGATCTATTTGAGTCGAATCTCCTTGTACATTGACAATACACATACTGGAAATACCAGCGTTCGTCTTAGATACTCCCATCAGATTACAAGAAAACATAAAATAAAAGAAACATACAACGCAAAAATGTAATTTACAAACAGAACGTCATATATTTACAAGTGAAACATTAATTACTGAAAACCGCTGGTAATTAAAGCGGAAATTAAGGTATGTTTTTACGCAGAACTACATTCACACGATTCATCATTTTCTTATACATGTGCAATTACTCCCTGCGTCAGTAGTATATGTCTGCACAAAAAACATTAAAATACCTATAGACGTAGTTTTAAATACGGTCTTGTACCTTTACATTAACAAAGTTCTCTACATATATTTTAACCTCTGACATTTTTGGGCCTTTCGCCATTTACGTAACTAGCATAAAGCAGAGCACATAATGAATATATTGCTCAAGAAAGTTCAGCAAAAGCACTTGACCTGAAGTCCAAAGACGCTACTAGCGCTAAACCCGAAAGCAACAAACACAATAGCTGCTTTCTGAGAACAAAACATGTCATGCAAGTTTTATGATATGGCTACTAATACATGTGATCCATGTAAAATCTGAGAGCAAGTTAGTACTGTGCATGTATCCTAAGGGTCATTGTATTGTACAATGAGATGTCGGGCATATGAATGTAAAATTTATTTATTTATTTATTTATTTATTTGTTTGTTTGTTTGTTTGTTTGTTTGTTTGTTTATTTGAGTGGAGTTTTACGCCGTTCTTACGAATATTTCACTGATGCAACAGTGGGCAGCATTATGGTGAGAAGGAACCAGGCATAGAGAACCCAACGACCACCCGTAGGTTGCACGCAGACCTTCTCACGTACAACCGAAGAGGGCGCATAGCAATACACATGCGGGTCAGTTTTCTAATGTTAATGCCCTGCTCATGTGCCGTTTTAAGATGTTCATGTCTGTTCAGTATGGAACGGAATAAACAGTACTATAGATATGCATACATTTTAATACGCGCAGTACTTTAATAATACTTGTACAGGATGGCTTTCTTGACTTTCCGTACGTGGAAGTGGTCGGATGGCACTACTCAGATGCCTGTAGAAGAATTCACACCCAACTGACCTATGTAAAAAGCCTTTAAACGACGCTAAAGGCACATATGGAATCACACACGCACATGAAAAAACCAAAACTTTGTTGTCCAACATGGCGAACGAACTGCGCCCCTTGGCTGATCAGTGATCACGTTACCTTTAATGCACGCAAATTATTGCTACTTACATTTTCTTGCGTATGATGTATTCAAACAATTCACAGTGCCAATTAAACTGAATGGTTCTTCCAATGGGGAAAACACTAAATATATGCTTGATACATGAGAAACGTTCCTTAAAAAAAAAGTAACAGGGAAAACCTGGAAAGATTACAATCAAATGTTGCTGTTTCTTATATTACTGAACAAAACACAAAACCCTGAGTTATTTACATACATGTAGAGGACATAAGAGAAGGGAAGAAAGTTTTCGATTTTAATTGTAAGCCATCCTTTTCTTGATGATCACTTAATGTTAAAATATTGAGGTCATAAAAATGCATTTCTTCGGAGTTACTTTAGTTTTTCTTTTGTCAAGCTGGACAAAGATGCAAACAATTGGAAACAATAGGAAAAGAAGTAAAGCCATCTTTGAGTAATTTTAGCTGGTTTTCGATATGCAACCTCATTCCTGAATCTTGATCAAGAAAGATAGTGCGTGCAAATAGTAAAAGCTAGATAATGTTCACGGCCTTGTGGGAGTTCTCAAGTAAGTATAACTTGTACATGAACTCATCAGCTATCACGCATACTGGCACCACATCGAAAATGGACAGGTCTAAATCCTAACTTGAAGATATCTTGTGTCCATTAAAAGCGCTTATTGCGCATTAGATACAACACAGGGGGCAATTCCAGGAAACCATTTCTAACTTAAGTGAAAACTTTCACGCCCAATTATGCAGCTTATTTCATACACTCGGTTTGGAATTTGTATGACTTGTGCTTTGGCAAGATGTACATACACCACCCTTGCCTTCATTTTAAATTTTAATAATGTTTAATTTTTGTACAAAGTTTTAGAGTTTTACTGAAGAACAAAGTTGCTTCGTAGAATTCGTCCCAGGACATTACACGCACAAAATACCTATGGGTGCAACTGGATTATGTTTTCCGAAATATTTCCACATCATTACAGACAAACAAAGATGTCCAGCATCCGGGTTCTCTACAATATTGGAAACATTTCTTATAAATCATACAAACCACTACGACCGTCGTCCTCTGATTGATCAAAAGAAAGCTACTTGTAGGACCAACAGGGTGGCTATTATTACGATCCCTTGGGTTACCCTCTCAACTGAGCTAGGTAAGTCCCATCTGACACTCCGTTGATATTCGAGTTGGTCTTCCTGAACTTGAAGAGCCGTGAACTGTCCTTCTTGAAAATTTTCAAAGTATATGGTAATATTTTTTTCAGGCGATACCGTGTGCATATAGCTAAGAGGGCCTTTGAATTTCAGGAGAAACATATCTTTCTTGCCAGCATCTTGTAACATGCCATTTCCTACAACGCCCGTTTTGTAGGTCAAAGCATCTTTCTTGGGATCGTAAGAAACGGTAATATTCCCAAACGTCTGGTGTCCATATGAACCTAGATAAGGTGTTTCCCATTGTTCCTCTTTTGGGGCGGAGGTGGTCGTTACAATTCTAGTCCTAGAAGGCATAGGCGTGGCCGGACGGCGTGGTTGGGACAGCATTGGACCAGGAATAAGCACTCCATCGTGAGCAAACGGATACTCGAACATGCAAGCGTTTTCAGGAGAAAGAAACAAGGGCCGCGCTGGCTTGAGGAGAACATCAGCGATATGCCACGAGATAATGTCCGCCGTCATGGTGTCCATTTTTGAAGATCCGCTATTCATGCTTATGAAAATACCGAGTTTGATATCTCTGAAAACCATCACCTTGGAGGTAAATCCAGGAAGTTTTCCACTTTGTTGAATGAACCGATATCCTGTTGAAGTAGATGAAAAAAGCATATGCATTGCGTCAAGCTATTTATGGCGCATTTTTGTTAATGGTATTAGCATTGAACAGATTCGAAATATTTGGTATTCCACATGTGTAATGAAAAATGTTACGTATACCGTTATGGTTCACCTTTTGAATCAGGTATCATAATGCTTAATAGCCAACAACACTTCGGGTTATCCCTAGAATGAGCTTTCCTGTAAGTTGGAAAATTCTCGAAGATGTTATGAAAATTTTTATGGAAATAATTTAATGTGTCCACATTTAGGAAACTTGAAAACAGAGAAAAAGACTCCATGTAGACTGAGCATAGCGTACCTCTGTACTGGCCCGACTCCCAGCCGAGGTTATGGGCGAAGACGACTTGTTTAACCTGGGAATGGGGTTCGAACTCTGTCATCTGGCTTAGTTTGTATTGCACCTGTGGAAGGTAGGTTTGCTCGAGAACCTGGCCTTCATGTATTTGGGACATATTGGCTACCTTCAAGAGGTGGTAATGTAGCCATTTGACCATGTCCTCAGCCGTCGACACCACTCCTTCGCCAGCTTCTCCGGGGTATATAGCACTGAGGGGGGAAACAACGAGCACATGGGTATGTTCCTTTTAATCTCGCCAACAGACATAAGTGAAAAGTACGAAGTCCCTTGACCTAATCCAGGTTTAAACCTCTATCAAGAGGATGTCGTCTGGTTTTATACATCAATTATGAATTCTGTAAACCTATTTGCATATTCTTACTATAAATACGGTAGGTGTGGTCCGCCTTGAGGCCAATCTTTAATTGGGGAGGATTCAAGCCTTTAACTAAAAATGATTCGAACCTAGCCATTAACCTAAATGGGCGTTCCGGGTCAATGATCGCCAGAATAATTTCTAAAAGGACAAATAACACAAACCATCAAAGAGCTAAGAAAGTATGTAAAATCAATCAATTAGGGCGGATTCGTGCAAAAAAGCTAATAGCAGTTTTCAGTGATGACGTAGAGACGCAGTGAAAGTTTTAGGCGGATGAATAAAATTAGTATCCAGTATCAGTATCCTGTACCATTTTAGTATATACGGTTTCGTGTAATCAAATATTAATTTCATGCAGATGCGTTTTGATACTTAACGTGGTGATCATATCAAACGCGATGAACATACTGTCCCCGAGTTACGCGGAATTAGATACAATTGTAAAGCCCCATATTTCTGAGTTAGCGTGTTGTGGTTGAAGTTACCTCGGCTTAAGTCTACGTCTGATACACCAAGATATATACCTGAGGAGGTTTTTATCCAGAGCGAGGAAGGAGCCATTGTTGTGAACATAAGGAACAGCAAGATTGTGTGTGGCGTTGACAAAGGACGATGACGTCATCTTTAGAGGATTAAATAAATATGAGGTGACCAGCTCCTCCAGGGATGTTCCATCTCCAAGCACTTCGGCCACGCAACCCAGCAACGTGAACATCTCTTTTGAGAAATGAAAACCCGCTCGAAATCCATATTTGGGCTTAAGCAAGAAGTAACGACTGAAACAAACAGCGGAATGTCAAGATCAGCAAAGTGAGTTGCTAATTATTGGGTTGACTGGATACCTTACTGTGACCGGACTAACCAGCTGTGAACTTGAACCAGCGATCTGTGGATTAAAAGCCCGCGTCTCTACACCTTTACATTCACCCCTCACGTCATTGTGACTTCCCGGATAGAGAGTTGAAAATACACAGAATCCACCAAAGTATCGTGGCCTTCTATTTATGCCATCCCGGGAACTCTGCTCACAGAGGCAAGAGTGATCTGGTTTACCAGCTGGAGATTTGAACCCGTAACCCCGGGGTTACAGGTCCACGCCTATAATCACTAGACCACAAGGGGAATTCCTTCAACCCGGCGGTAGATAGCGCTCATATTTCAACCTGTTACATTACCTTTAGTTTCAGTCATAATTCTGGTAATTAATTCGTGAAGTGTTGCATCTTTTTAAATCTTAACATGAAAATTATCGAAGCCACGGCCACAAAAGACAGCAACCCATTCCGACAAAAATGTTAAATAAATGATATATTCCCTCATTTGAAATCACTATTTAAGACATGATAAATACAGTGGTCTTGTCGCTGGGACAGTGCATGAATCAAATACTCCCGATTACACATCACCTAAGAAATGCGCGAATGTTCAAGAAGCTCTTTTATCAACATAAGCAGTACATAGATTTTAAACCTGTACTGGCCAAGTGTACTTACCTACAATATTCGGACCGTTTGATATTGTGACTTAGACCCCACATCAAGCTCTTGAAATGAGGATAGCCAGTTTTGTGGGCAGCCAGGTCCCGCAGTGTGGTGTACTCTGTGCGGAGTGGATCTGACAGTTTGAAGTCTTCTCCCAGAGTATCTTTGACGGTCGTGTCCCAGCCATCGGGATACCTGCATAACACAGACCAGATGCATTAAACTCCTGCGGCTAGAGGGAGTTAATAAACTCGGTTATCCTCGAAAACCTTGCTCGTTGATATGATTGTTGCTGTGGTGTAAGCAATGGGGTTAAGAGGTGTGTAAATTGTTACTATTTAAGCATTTACTTTAACCATTAGAATAAAACCATGACAGGTAAACTGACAAGCGGTCGAATTTCACCCGTCACGTGTGGTCTTTTGCCAGCTATTGGTTTAGTAACTTTTAGGCAAAATCTTCTCATTACACCATGTGAATGGGAAATTTAATGATTCTTTTAGTGGAGCCCATTTGTGTAAAGAAATGACCATTTTATAAAAGGTAATGTTGATTAAAAATATGTAAGTTAACATGTTACAGAAAACTGGGTTAAAATAGTAAACTGCAGTGATGTTCTTGCTATAAATACATCATTTATTCAGTCATCATTTTGCCTTCAGTTTATAGTTTACAGCAACTACATCTACATCACAACACCAACAATCGTTACTAATTCTTATATCATAAATATATGCGGAACTCTTTCTCGTGTGTATGTTTGTCACACTATGGTATAGCCTACAAAGCGGAATAAATTTAGGAATAAAAAATCTCTGCGTATTTATATAAGCGAATGTATGTACATCCAATTCAAATAAACAGCCCTGTAAGATGTAAAAGATTATGATTTATGAATAATGGATTCAATAAATCATAATTAAATAAATTAGGCATATGACATCGATTGAGTATGGCATATATATAGTAAGGCTTTGGTAATTTGATTTTTCAGATATAGTTATCATTATTATAACTTATGTCGCGGCATTGCTTGTGTCTTTCTAGAAAGGCTTGCCCCGAAGGCCGCGTGTAAACATAATGCGAAGATCTCCGCTAAAGTCAGATTCATAATCTACATAATCTTCACACCAGCGCCTATTGTTGACTTTATCTGTGGGAAAGATCTGCGACATGCTTTTTATACAGACTGATTGTGGTTTATTTACAAAAAACATTCACATTCTTACGCCGGCCACATCAACAGCTTTTACATGCCTTACATGTTTATACTAGATAACACCCATTTTTTTACGCACATTTATTGCCTTTTCGTGTCCTGGCTATTTCTTATGAGGTGGCCACTAGTATCTAATGTCTTCCCATAAACGTTAATGTTACAATAAGAGACCATGTTAAAAAATGGCTGAGGTATTCATTTCCTTTTAATATGTAAATAATAACGGGAATATATATATAATATAATAACGGGGGATACGTTTATCATAGCTGTTTATATCACGCATTACCTCTTAGAATTGTGTAATGTTTATTAATGGTATGTATACGCTAATGAACACTTTACAACAACAGTAATGATATGCATGATCATCTCGAAGAAAAGCACCCAAGGTCACAGTTTTATTAGTCTTATTTGGTATTAGTTAGCTAATGAGTATGGCAGTTTTTATACAAAATACTCGTCTAAATATTCTTTCAGTTTTGGCTTTATATCAATTCATCAAACGCTATGGAATAAAAAGTAAATCCAAGTAAACGCATTTAGTTTTATTACTCGTATGATTTAACAAAAAAAATTAATTTCACCGTGCTAGTTACGTCAGAACAAAATATACCACTTTCAAATTTGCGATTCATTACCTTGATTATTAGCTGTGCCCTGATCTCATTATTTACGAATAACTATGCTTTTATCACAGATATCAAATTCTCATTATAATAAACTATAATAACGTAAAAAAAAATCACGTAGGGTTCAAAGTTTGATATTCCCATGCGGTGTCTCACCTATTCTCAATGTCTTATGAATAAGTGAATCTGTTAGCTTGGGAAACTGGCAATATCTGATAGTAACTCTCCAACCGGTTTAATCAATGTAATCAATGTAATCACGGTTTAAATGTTTAAAAATACATGAAAAGACAAAGAAATCATACTGGAAAAGACGACTCTGTACCACAAATATACACAAACTGAAACAAAATTGGAAATCTGCATCTGTTGTGTATACTAGAGGCATAGCAATTGTTTAGGCTACTTGAAAAAAACCATGTGTATTGGTGGAACACACGGTTGTGTGCCTCCAGCACACAAAAGTGTTCATGTTCAAGTTTATGTGCCTGTTTGCACAGTCGTGTCAGAGAGTACAGACTTTATATAGTCTTATAAACTTGATCATATTTTCGTATAATCTTATATATCAACGAATTAAAGTTCATACTATTCAAATGTTTAACTACAATGACAAGACAAAGTAATCATACTGACCTGTTTTTGTTGACATCGAGGAGTTGGGAAACGAGGGTTGTGGTAAAGGTTGTACTTAAAGACCCAATGGCGAACTGAGTGGAGTTGGTCACATTGAGCTTCCTCTCACGGTCCGAGGAGCCGAACCCAGCAGTGAACACATTGTCTTGATCACTTCCGTCGCCGAATACAATTCCCAGGGACAAGCCAGATACGTTTCGGCATTCCATCAACAGAGTGATGAAGTCAGAGATATTTGCTCGCTCCCATTCCGTCAAAAGCCCAATAGAAGGTCCGCTGAACAGAAGGCAAGTCAGGACAAGCGTAATTCCCCGTCGCCGAGAAGGAATTGATAAGGACGCTGGTAACATCATTGAACGCCAGGCGGAAACTCTTATAGCCGGGTAGTAAGATGGTGTTGGATCTCCGCCAGGTAGATAGATCCAAGGCTCTGGTACACCTGGTAGGGTATTTAATACCCGCCCGGCTAATTACCTACTGGATGACACTTTTGTGCTGTCGATTAAAACCTGCGCGCTTCGCTAGCAATCCGTTATTTATGCGACGGTGAAAAAATGTTCCAATTATATTTGTGCGAGTTGTGCCGAGTTGAGTAAGTTCTGTGCTATGCGAACCTCAGCGAGGGATGACAGGTACAGCGAAATGCCATCACCCTACAGCCACAGACTGCCACAGTTCACTGGCTTCAGCTACCTGCGCGATTGCTGGGCCTGATATAGGAGCCACTGCCAGGGGGCCAAAAATGGCTACCCCAGGTCTGGACAACATCATAGTCAAAGTTTTACAGACGTACAGTAACCCAAGATAGGAACAGACACAGGCTTGACATTTATCTGTTTCGATTTCCCATATTATTAACTCTGATTAATTATTATGTTGGTGAAAGCCATTTACCAGGGGATTATGTGTACTGTTTTGCACTGATGTCGCTATCACTATAATCCTCCGATGATCTTTCAGCGTTCTCAATACTTTACAAAGTTTCATTCTCACACATAGAAAAAAATTGGTACTTTAGCTTAAACTGAAAGACCTGTGTGGATAGCTTGGGTAGTGTGCACTCTTATAGCACTTCATACTGCCAAATGTATTATAAAAACGTTTGCATATGTAAATACTCTCTGTGAAAACTCCCTGGCACACATATTTCATGTAGTCCTCGACCGACACATCGGTGTGGCTTCGAAATCTCTGATGTAAGTGGCATGTCTCACAGTTATTGTCCTCATTATGTTACAATATCTTGTTAATCGGCGACTTGGCCTAATATGACTCACTCATTAAGACATTGAAGAATGTCACATGAATATGCCTATGCCTGCCGGGGGAACCACTTTCTGTTCCGGTTTTGCGTTTTTCGTTCACAAGCAGTTGATTAATAACGTCCCTGTGTCGACATGCTGTAGTGAGGAGTCTGGGGGCACACATTGTCACTCTGCCTTGAAACTAAAGGTCGTCGGATGAGCACATACATTCATACACCTCTGTATTTTAGACATATCCGCTGTGGTTACATCGTTATGGGTATTTCAGCGACACCTTTACATCGAGGAATGACTTCTTTCCGAGAAGTATATATATACTGCTGCTACTTCGTTGATTCAATTATTTTCTTACATTTTTACATACTTACTGTCATAAATGGAAGTAACCTAAAATGTATGCAAAAATTTACAGTATGGCTGAATCCTTATTAAAGTATACATTCTAATTCCTTTTTGCTCGGCGTTCATATCAATTGTCAGTACCTAGGTGCCAAATTAGGGTTAGTATTATACTAGTACACACATTCACAAGATAAACAGCATCTTACACTCAGGTTGATCTCAACTTCAAGGAGTATCATAGGGAACGAACAATATAGGCGTATTCGTCTTTAACATACTGACCAGTAGGTCGCCTGTTTTAAGATGATAGTTTTGATTTGTATAACGAGGAAAAGCGTAATACCCAGATCTCCATGGACGCTGAATTCGGTGAATTTATTTCTTGGAGATAACAGTAACTTAAAGCCCAGTCATGCCTACACTTGAGACTAGTAAAGATAACTTGTGGGCCTAAATTTGCTGGTAATCGCCGAAAATATTGTATTAATGGCACTATAATCTGGTGGAATCTTGATAAATCTGGATATGTCACCAGAAATCCCGAGGCGGTCAAATGCTAAATGCGTAAAATGGTATGAGATGCGATTTGTATAATTTCGGACTAATCTTAATCATCGGTCTTTGTCAAGCTACGTACGAACATCGCAAATCATCCTCATCAATCGTATGCAAATATTGGTCTCAGGGAGCCTTTGGTTTCTTGCATACGGGTGATTACCGCGGATGTATTGGCGCTCTGCAAGGGTCGATGGATCGGTTTAAGTTGAAATTTGGCTGCAAACAATTCTTTGAATTTAGGTCGTCGTAGCTCTGGTGTGAGTGGAACATAACAGGGAACTAAACAACAAAAAACACCTGGTCCATGGAATTGTCAGTTTGACCCTACACATGAGTCCACATATGCATTATTCCATCATGTCTTTAGGGGTACACATTTGTTTGGTCGCCTAAATAAATCAATTCCATTGTTTACCATTTATGATGATTCCTTATTCGGGGTATTTTTGCACTAGGCAAATCCCGAACTTAGTGCTGTCCTTTGCCGGGCTAGGTTACTAAGGCTTTGATCACATTAATTCAGGGAGTGTCAGAACACATTTGTCCATCCAGATCCGGATCAGCTTCATGTAATGAATCGGTGCTTATGCCATGGCCAAGTTGACCACAAAGTTACATCAGAAACCTTACACAGTCTTTAACCTAAAATTGCTGACAGTCATCTGCATTGCAATGGAGGAGAATTCCTTTAGCAAATGTCTTGATCCCGATCACCACCAAAATGTTACTGACTAGCTCTTTTTCCTAAATCCGTTCAATGGGAATCAAATCTATACTGATTTCTCTTTCTAGTAATGTTGCTCTTAGACAGACAGGCAAATAAACCATAACGCAACATCGCTTGCTGTAAGAAATTAGCATTTTTAAAATCTGAGCCAAAGTTATTGTTGCCATATTTATTGCTATGACTGAGATAAACTACGAAGTCTTATTCTCTATTTCGCAACAAATACTCCTGTGCAACTTGTTGATCGTCACCAGATCAGTAGAATCAAATCACAGCAAGTCCCGATTAAAAAACCAGTGTAATAGTACGTTTTCGGGAACTATACTTAGAATATAATATAAAAGCCAACAAAATATTGTCCATGTTTAAGTAGGTCCTTGGCTATAGCTATGTCCTATAAGCTTTGACAAGATCGTGATTATTGTCGGCCTAGAGTCCACATCTCAAATAAGAGGGTTTTCTCAAGACAGAAATGTTATGTTAACTTGCAAAGAATGACATAAACAAATTGTTCACATATTTCATAAGGTAACGCGGTATCCGGAATTCAGCCGTAAGTCTTAAGTGTCACATCGCATTTGCTGTCATAAGTGGGATGTAAAGTAATGTAAATAATTGCATAATTATCAAGAGGTTATGGTTCGCATACTTTTTTTATAAGCGTTCAAGGAAAAAAGGCCATTTCTTTTCAGAAGGTATATTGTCTGTTGTCCGCAATGGAATGTAAATCAAAGCTGAGAGTGTGGATTGGGAATTTCAGATGCACTTACTTTCTCTCATTTAGGTACCGAGCCTCGATACTTTTATGTCAACTAGATTACAAGATGAAATTATCAACATTTGATTGATTTTAAATGCAAATTTCAGGATGCTGTCAGCTATGTAAATTAATATACATCATTCCACGTATTATGTGTAAACTACGAAGGCATAAAAGACGTAAACATAGGTGTAGCTGCATCCGTTTTGTTTTAATTCAAAGGAATTTTCTGCCTTCAAGCAAATATATATACCTTGGCCATGGAGGCCCCCTCTATATAGTAAAAGTCAGATATAAAAGTTTAATCGGCATATAAAGAATGCACAGACAAATGCAAGACACATCACTGTTCGAAACGCACTTCTAATAAATCTTTATTTATTTAATGACCCCAAGTGAATTTAAATCCCATCGTACAAACACATAATACGTAAATTCATTTAAAATCAAATGTTTCCACTCGCTGAGGAGGCATCCGTGGCCGAGTGGTTAGCCTGTTAGCACAGACAAATGAGTTTGTCCGTGAGTCCGGTTCAAGCTGACATCCTCTTCCGTCGTAGGTGGGAAGGTGGGCCAGTAACCCTCTGACCGGCCGTGTGTTTCAACCTTGTTTTGCTGGATCCTTACCACGGATGGTTTTTATCGTGTAAGTGAAATATTCTTGAGTTCCGTGTAAAACACCAGTTAAATGAAGTAAATAAATCAGTGGCTTAGTTCTATATTTTTGTCAAGATTTTGTGATATTTTGTTACAAAAAACTTTTCCATTAGACTGGTAGATCAGTCCAAGGAGAGGCCGAGCTAAATACATTGTAAAATGACCAATGACCAACGCCCAACGCGTTTAATGGGTGATTATACTTCAGACAAGCGTGTTTAATAATTATGCACATATATTTAAGTGTTAAACACAAGTATTTAAAACATGCATTTAGGCCTACACTATAATGCTATAATCTCGAAGTGTTTAATATCTGGTGCATAAGTGTTTATAAGTTAAACATCGAGATTTGCAGTGTACAGACTACCTTAATATACACGGTCAAATCGCTCTTAAATTATCCATAACATTACCGCTCTAATTAACGAATGAACCTGATTAAAATTAACACGGGTTAAAACGTTTCACCTTGCATGTGATTTGTCCGCAGATCTATCATCTTGGGTGGTAAAACATATGTGTTCTCTGGCATCTACAATGTGGCTGAAAGGACAAGTGGATTGCCACGGCTAACCACTTACACGCAATTATCCATTTATATTTGAATAACGAACATTATGAACAATAAAGGGGAATAACACAGAAGTATTTCCGGTGTAAGAGTGTCATTTTTTTTTTGTTCTCAGTCTTCCGATGGAAAATACTACATAAAGGTGAGGCGATGCGAGAGAGATTATGACAGAAGACATCTTCGACACGACGTTCCAAGGAAACAATACAACATATATGACTAAACTGGGCCAGTCCTTTTAAAAACGAAAGGTAAAATCAGAAATGAAAAAAGGCAAACGAACAAACGTATCGAGGGCACATTGCAACATCATTA
This sequence comes from Acanthopleura granulata, assembly GCA_016165875.1. Classification (NCBI taxonomy): domain Eukaryota; kingdom Metazoa; phylum Mollusca; class Polyplacophora; order Chitonida; family Chitonidae; genus Acanthopleura; species Acanthopleura granulata. The sequence goes on from JABBOT010000004.1 coordinate 21,070,105, forward strand.
AACATGTACATTGGAATTTTGTTATGAAAGTTTACTGTTTATTGCAATCTAACAAGCACATACTTCTAACAACATTTCAAATATACAATGCAGCATTAATGCATTATAGGTGCAAAAAGAATTCACGCGTTTTTGTAACATGGTAAGACGTAAAAGTTCTCATGAATAAACAAATAAAGACCAAAAATCTGCCTTGAATAAAATTTGTCAATGGGAGACTGACGGGCTACACAAAAGGGTCTAAATCGCAGAGAAATATATTATTTAGGGCTGTGACGCTGCAGTGTTTGTGTACTACCTGGGTACTTTATCAGTAAATATGCACTTAGAAATGTGGCGTAATCCATGAAAGGACAAAGAGGAGCAAAGGAGCACACTGCTTTGGACCGCTTTGTTTAGGGCGTGTAGGAGTTTTATGGGTTTCTCATTGCTTGAGTGCATGGTTGCCATGTATATAACGCCGATCCTTACTTTAATTCTTCATATGCATCTTACTAGCAAGAACAAAGTGTAATATTGGTGGAAGGTAATTAGTGATGTGCAATGAACTTCAGGTGAGAGCACCTGTATGTCTTCTGCGCACTGTGGAGCCCTTAATTATTGTCACCAAATCCTTTAGAATATGGTTCTGGCGCGCGAACTTAAGACAGACGGACAGACAGAGAGATACAATATTATTGGCGCTCCATTCATTGGAATGATTCACGCCAAGGCAGAACAACATGGATGCTGTAACCAGACTGGGAATACAACGAACTCCATTAAGGCAATTATACCAAGATGAATACATATGTTTTTTACATCACATACCGAATTAACAACGTGTCCTTATGAGACAACGCATGATGCTTAAGCGGATAACATTACTGTGTGCGATTGTGGGAAGATAAGTCAGTATAGCCGATAGAGGCCATTATTTCCTTTCGACCGCTAAGCAAATAAACAATCCAGCGGTGTACGTATTTATGAAGGTATTTATACACATTTAATTAATGTGCACCGGATCTCTCATGCATGGGTGGGAAACTACATCAAAATGCAATGAACCGCATGATTAACCAAGTTAATGATACTATGCAGCCTAGCGGAAGTAAATAGGACATTGATGAGTAATATGATTCACATGCGGTCAAGAAAGGAAGAGAAAACCATATTTTTACACTATCTAACAAGATAGCTTATATTTTATAGGAAATAGGAAAAGCGTAAAACTAAAAGTAGTCTCCATGCAAATTAATAACTTATCTACGTGTAGCCTCCAGTATATTCAGTAAATACAGTGAACAAAAAAATTTTTAATACTTATGTTTGTTCTTGGAAGTGTAATCTGACACGTTCTAAATGTGTATTTAGAACACCGACAAGTATTGCACACAGACGTCAGACCGAAAAGACCATTAGATGTGGAGGACGGCTGGCAACCTCTTTGGCCTTGGGGTACTTCTTCCCTTCTATTGCCTAGGATAGATCTCCAAACCACAGATCCTTCTCGCATAACATTTATTAGCATGAGTGTGTTCCTTGATAATTTGCCTTCACGTTGGGGTATAATATACGCAAAGACAGGCGTTCGTTGATACTCTAAAACGGTCATAAATCTCTTTTTCACTTCTCACGCCTCTGTCAAGTATGCAGATAAATGTAACCAGGGTATGACCGACTTTCCAAGTCTCGTTTACATTACATGCAAAGTCAAATTTTACGTGTGGGGTGAATGACACGACCTATTACTTGCTGACATAAACACTGACCAGAGGTGTCATTCATCTCATCGAGTGCATTTACCTGCGAACCATCGAGCAATGGAGAAGGCAACAAATGACTGTTATTTTTTTTTATTAACATGAAACGGAATCAATTTGAATTTGTTCAGCACTGAAATAGCTCGATGTTTTCGTGTTTTGTTAACTGGATACCGTACCCACCCACACAGGACTCCCTTATTCTTGGACTCGGTGTAGCTTTGGTCACAGTTCTGCGCTGTATATCTAACATTAGTAAGAAGTAAAAGATTTCTGAGTGAAAATGGACCAACCAGAGGTGAAACAAAGACATATTTGTGGCGTGCATAGATGGATTATGTTTGCTTCAGGAGATTTGTTCTTGAATAGAAAGTAATACAATTGAAAACGTATTGTTTGTTAACTTTCATGGTCATTTGCATAACCGATTGATAAGAGAATATTTCTATCGCTACAAAGTGCGGAGAATAGCCCCGGGAAGTTAGCTGCCTTGATACTTAATTCAGTAAGTATTCGTTTTATAACAGCCTTTAATTAATAATGAAGAAGTAGATACAGCTACACGTAATTATGTAATTGTTTACTCTAGCATTTTTTCAAGTTAATTAATTTATTTTCATTGATAAAGACCCGGCGTTAGGATTGAAAGACGTAGTGTAAACAGTTACAAATTGCATGCAATTACCTTGAATTCTTCATTCTTATTATTAAACCCACGCACACAATGAGTTCAAACAGGAAATGAAACTATTTTTTGAGGCGATCGGGTATTAAAGAAAATTCCCAAGTACATCTGTTCTTCAATCTCTCTGCACATTGAGGAGCTATATTAAAAAAATGAACGGTTTTAGTCATTTTACTCTCAAAAACCCAAACTTACAGACGCACTTATGATCCGTCACTTACCCACACATATACGAAATTGCTCTATCTACCTTCATTCCTGAAAAGGGAGCGAGTTGGGGGCTCGGCGTTCACCGGTTTTCCTCCAATCATAATGATGGTGAACGTCGTATAAGTAAAATATGCATGAATACGGCCAAAAATTCGTATCAAATGCATAAATAAATACATTAGGTACGGGTTCAAACACCCGCATATGACATGAGCTTGGTGTATTTCCACTATCTTACTTTTCATGTGGCTTTTGTGACAAGTGATAGACGACGAAAGGGTGGCTGTTCGACCAGTTTAGCTTTTGTTGAATACCACGAATCTTCCGTCATTACCATGTGTCTCTATACATCAAGCGTTGGAAATTTCGTCAGTACTATGCCAAAGGGGACACATGTTTCCCGTAACAATAAAAGTTACCGCATGTATGCATCAGAAGAGAATTCTTAGCGTATAGAGTTAAACAACAATTAAATACTCATAGCGTTCTTGTATCCAACGTCCATAAACCTAACTGCCCTCTTAAAAGTGAGAAATTCCTGAAAATATAAGTAAGAGCCAAACATATTGCACATGCATTAGAGTCACTTATAGAATCCCACAGCTATACAAGTACCCATTGTACAATGGCTTGACAAAGACATGCAGTGATGGGTCGAAGACATGAAGATATGGGATGATGGCACGAAGGGATGACAATCTGGTATGAAGCAACAGGACGATGGCATGAACTAATAGGATGGTGGTATAGAGGGACAACACTATGGTATGAAGCGATAGGACGATGACTTAAAGTGGTGGGATGATGACGCGAAGGGATAACACTATTGTATAAAGTGATGGGACGAAGGTATGAAACAATGGGTCGGTGGAACTATATGGTATGAAACGATGGGGTGATGACATGAAACCATAGAAAGATGGTACGAAGCGAAGGGCTTCCATGCATAGAGGACTTTCAACCAGTTCCCGAGGTAGTGAGACAGGAAGCAGGTAGCTATCTCGCGGTATCGCTTCATTGTTTCCACGTTTCGTATTAAAATCAGCGAGGTAGCAGGTTGTCGGTTTTCACTGCAGGGAGGTCGTCAATCCATAATTCTTTCATTAACATCAGTATCTAACGAAGAGAATTGTGCTGTGTTATCATCCTTTTGGGCTTTGTTTCGCTAAGAGCTTGTTACATCGCAAAACTCAGAGCTGGGTCTTCAAGCATCATATGCTTTAAGTTTACATTAATGTAGTGACTAAATAATGCACTGCTGCAATTAAGCAGCACTTTGTTGCATCTAGTTTGCGCATGACATTGGCATTAATGAGTGTGAACCTTATCTTCTGGTTGACGTGTGTTATGCATGGGAATCTCATATATTCAGCATCAGTAGGTGAGCATTCCTTGATAACTACGTCTGTCGTCTGTTTCATAGTTTCTCTCATACTCTTGGGGCTAAATGAGAGCTTGTAGGCCTGTGAGTGGTGTCGGTTCTTGTGTGGGTTACGCACAACGCTGACACAGACTGTCAGTTCAAAGAGATCCCTCTCCTCACAGCCTCTAATCAGCCGAACACACCGGTCGACACTACTCTCGAGCTCGCCATACATGTTAATGTTTGTTAATAATGAAAATTACACACCGGTATGTGGATGGAAGAAAGAAATTCATTTTATGATAAAGTAAACAGAAAAGTATGTTTCAAACGAACCATTGCAAATTTTCACTTGTGTTCCTACAAAGTTACTTGTTCATGACAGGCCACTCTTTCCCTTTGGAATACACTTTGTGGAAGTATTGTTTCAGAAACCGTTCACCCGCCTTAACCTGTTCCAGTTTAATGCATTGTAGATAACTTGTTGACTATTTTAGACTGATAGTATTAATCAAATACTAAAGCGGATTACATTACAGAAGTGTGATAAATTTTTGAATTTCTCTTTATTTGTGATGGAGGTCTAACGTACATAATTGCCGGGATGACCGTTTTAACTTTTGAATGGGAGCTGTTATTAGTCGGCACGTTTTAGCAGAATGTTTCCCATCCAGACTTTCGGCCCTCTGCATCAAGTTAGAAACCTGATGATGAGGAACTTTGGAAAAGGTCGGCTCTCGTGCCGCTTAACGAGTTTCTAGGGCAGTGTTGAAGGAAAAGGAATTCGGCAGAGAAACACAACATCTGGAAGACACTACAGCACGTGCGTTCATTCAAGGAGTAAATGACAGCTACTCTGGCGATGTTTGTACTCCAACAAAAACTCAGTGACAGCCCTCGACAGTTCATAGAGAACATAGCCTTCCCAGTAAATCATTGGAGTCCACGGAACAGACATCCAGCCCATGGGTTGTCGGCTTGTGTAATAACCGCCTAATTTCCTTGGAATTATAGACAATTCAATCAGCTGACATCAGTCGGATATCAGTGTTAGAGGGCACAAGGCCCGCGGTTTATGTCTGTTGTAAATAGGCCAGTGATTTACGAGGTAAGTCTTGTTTTCTCATTGGTTTAAACTTTGCTATTTTTATATACATGTGTATTGATTAGTGTTTAATCGAAATCGAATGGGTAAAGTTTTTAAAATGTCAATAAAAGATGTGAAGGGGACGTGAGAAAGAAAGATGGTAATCGTTAATTGACAGAACAACTGACACACCCTTTTCAACAAACACTATTACAGTAATGTTACATGTATTAACGTTGGACCCTGAATATCCATTTATTGATTTATTAAACTTACAGGAGCTCAAACCGACTTGCGTCGAAAAGACATTGCATGTGTATAAGAGCTTTAGTGTGAGCTCCACGACTGGTACAGTTAAAGGAAGAGAAATAGTTCAAATTGTGATACATTCTGCCATCTGTTTTTAGAGTTTATTGTATTATACACATAAATTGGGTTTGTATACGTTCACCTTTAGCTTAGCACCTGAGATCTGTTCCACGTGGCTGTACATATCAAGTGTCTCCTCCAATAATGTCTTAAGGGAATTGTTGTTTATTATTAAAAGGTTCCTATCTGTGAAGATCTACGAAAATCTAATAAAAGTATGAGAAAAATTTCCTTTGGGGCGAAATTGACGCGAGATATCTCAAATATTAACTACAGAGATATTTTGACAAGATTCCATATGCCACATTACCGGGTTATTTACAATATTGGGCTAGCAGTAACACGCACATTCCACATGAAATAATATGCATGAGTTTATGAGTCATGCCTGTATCCATAGAAAGAATTCTATGCAGAGTTGACCATTTTGTTTCAATGGACATAAACAGACATATATAGAAGTTGCCATCATGGGTGCTACATTCAAATTATACACATCTATTTCCATTTCATACCACGATATATACATGATCCCACTTTTCTGATTAAATGGCATCGACTCACACATGGCCTCAGCAGCAAAACTGTTACTTGCACTTTGACAGTTATACAATATATATATTGACAAGAAATCAGTAGAGCTCACTGTTCAAAATTGTCATTTTCCTTATCCTCGACGGGATGACATTGATCTTGTATAACGCCAGTGGTACCCTCTGACGTAAGTCAGATTCTGCATACACCAAGCTGAAAGCATATGTATGTAGAACTGTGAAATAATGCGGAGAATTGCCACAGAAACATTTTTAAGGCTTATAAAGACATGTTTTTTTCATAGCTGTTTATTCGTTACACTACTCAACATCCCAGTCTAGATTTCGCATGAATTTTAAAGCAATAATTCTCCCTTGTCATCCTTGAAAGCACATGTGACAAATCAACGTGCATGTATTGTTCAAGTGTTGAATAGTAATATCTATTCACGTGTAATACGTCGACTGCAACAGTAATCAGAGAAAAAAATTAAAATAAAATGGGTTGAGATGACACACCTTGTCAAAAAAAAAGAAAAAGAAAAAAGAAAACAGAAAACGGAGGGATGTCTCAGTGAAGGAATGGTACATGTGAAAGAACTTATATGATATGTCTATTACCACAAGTGCTGGCGTCTGCCTAAGCAGCACAAATGCATACCCCTTGAACCTCTCACTGCTCTATATCCCAAATCAGTCTTTCTGTAAAAGAGTGCCTCTGCATCGCATCCCCTCAGGCCCATTGAATTATAAACGCGTCCGTAAAGCCTGGAACAGCGGTTTCTTACATAATAGTGGAAGATGTTATCAACGTCTCTATGCACACACTTGAGAGAGAAAAAATCGGAGGACGGGAGGTGTCCCTTTGCTGCCATCATGTAATAACAACTGTTTTTTTCTGGTGTTCTAAGCGAACTTTTATTCTGTTCCTTTGCAGCACAGATCTTTCAAAGGCAGAGAAGTACAAGAGCACAAGAACGGCCGTACCGGGGAAACAGAAACAGTGTTGCACTTACGCTATGCCAAAGAGTGGGCATGGAGCGGATGCCCCGCATTGGGGTTTACATCTGGTGATCACAAAATCCATTCTGCCCACAGTAGTCTTATGTATTTGAACAACGGAGGACATCATGCTAGTGTCACCGACATTTGCCGCATCTTTGGCTATTTTTCTGATGTCCGCAGTATTGTTCATGGCGGCGTTGGGCACACGGTATTGGGCACGAAGTGGTCAACGACTGTACATCGGGCTCTGGGATTATTGTGCTTGCACCGATGGCCAAGAGGAACAAGAGTGGAGCTGCTTCTCAAATTATACAGGTAAGAAAATAATATAAAATTCCATCCCATTCTCTCTAAAATATGGTCTAAATAGTTTTGTCGTCGCCAACACTTTATATGATGTTCCAAAATGACAATTTAAAACACACAGTCATGTGTTTCAAAGAAAATGCTTCTTTTGCTTAAAGAAAAAAAAAACAGGTAGATACATATGGGGGCATAACTTGTCACTGATGTGAATGGTATTTTCAGTTCATAATAAAGAGTTTTACAGAGAAATTTAACATTGTTCTTCACTAACAGGAAGTTCAGAAAACGTGAATAAACTAGCAGATCCTCATAGATAACAAAGACAAGTACAGACATAGTCAAAGGTCTGTTAATACCTTTATTAAAAATGATTTTTCCAGACTTCCGTAGAACAATTACGTTCTTTTCATTAAGGAAATACTGTTGTCTAAGTGGATATTGATATGGTATTGTTCAACTCTTTTTGCATAAAAACAAAAACAATATAAACGTTTATTGATCCAGTGTGTGTTTTGGGCTTCAGTCCATACCTTAAGATAAAGAGGATGGCAATGCATTGAAGGCAGACTAAGAGTCAAGAAACAGTTACTCTTAAGCGAAGAATCTTTTTAGTTCATACAGAGAACGAACGTAAAGCATAACGGATAATACCCTTAGTATGTATGCTTAAAGGGTGTGGTGCTGTGTATAGGTGTAGTGTTGTAAGGGAAAACAAAGTGGTTCAGGTAGGCCTATACATGTACATGCATACAAGTTATCTCTCGAGAGAAACCGTTCGCGTACTAGCCTGTCAGACAAGAAACACCTTGTAATACGTCAAACGAAAAATGGAACGTGGTGAGAAATCGACCCGTCTTAACCCCCTGCCTAAATAAACAACACTTCAGATTAGCTTTTTCTGACGCGAAGCTGTGAATAAGGTATCTTAAATGACGAAAAGGCATTTATATCCCTGCTGTAGTTGCGTTGCTATGCTTTACAACGCTTAAAGCAACACCTCCAGTGTGATATTTGTTTTTGAATGCGATAGGATTGACACTGATGGGCACAATATCATGTACGCTGATAACATATCATAAATCATGTAGCACAAGTACGACTGTAAGTAAAATGGGTCTCATTTGTGTAGCCTTTACGGATGGGGACTCCTTTTACAACTTGTACATATATATTTTAAATTAAGTCTGTTTTTTGGTGCCAGCAATCTTAACTCATTCTTTTTATTCACATCGATTGCCACAATGAGGATTAACATTTAAAGATTGAGCTTGCCATTGAAATGTAATAACATTTTGTTTTTAACATTAGTAAAAGAGGATCTGGGGTGAGATCTTCATAGGAAGAGCGCTGTGTTGTACATGGCAAGGCTATACAGGCAAAGAATTCTTCGAGTAATCCTGAATGGACACTGGTTAAGGGGCGTGAATTGGGCGGTACCTCTCATTCCAGATGTTTACTTAACTGATCGTAAGTGCTAAGTGCAACCGCTTTAGTGATCAAATAATTTATTGAATTACATGGCATTTGCTACGATTTTATTAATACGAAAGAAGTAAATAAACACATGAAACAACTAAATACCCATGATATTAAAAATAAAAGGGAAATCATTAAAATTTGGGTCACGAGTTGAACACTCACTTGTGAGAAAACAGTGCACGGTAGCCTACACAGGTATGTATAGTGAAACACAGAGGAACAGGGCCATGGGCATTGCATGCGGTTTTTCTATTCTCCGATAAATCCAATCACAGAACAGTCTGCTATGTTTTTGGAACAAATTGAGGCCCAATTTTTCCCGTTTACATTTCAACAGTCAGGGCGCCAATTTGTCATTCTCCAGCTGGTCGTGACAGATGGTCCGGAATGTGCCCAAACTGGCTATCAGTCTGTGTATGGGTGTTTACGGTTCCATGCCAGCAATCACAGAATCTCGAGGCATGTCGCATATGGCAGTAATTTACTCAGTTACACTCCAAACGAACTATCTTCTCCTCAGTAGCTGAAACTTCATCAGCCTAAGAAAGTTAATGTCTGAGGCCAATTTAGAATACATGTACCTGACATTCGTTAAACTTCCGGAAAGTTTATAATCGATTAAAAGAACACACTCCTGTAACTTTGCATGGAAGGTTTTTATTACAGGCGTTTCATTTGGAGACAAACTAGAGAAAAACAGGCATCAGAGTAAAGTTACATGTCGCTTTTATTTTAAAACCTTCACCCAAGTCTTCATGTTCAATTCAAGAACATCCAGATGCGTGCCAGCCTCTATGTAAAGCTCTCATATGTATCACGATCATGCTTGTGGAAATTGAGGTTTTGCCATGGTTTTGGTAGTTAACTGATTACTGATTGGTGGTGTAAGGAAACAAGCTGATGATTTCATGAACATGATTTAGATCTCTTGAAAATGTACAGAGAGCTGTGTGGGTACTGGAAATAAAATCGAATGTCACCAAAAATCTTGTGAATCAAGGTATACATTGACCCACCAAAGTATTTTGCTAAATCGGGTAACTAACACCTGTGAAACCGACAAAAATCAATTTCAAGGAAGCATTGTTGACAAGTGCTTTATCAATGCTGATATTGTTTACAAACCTGAGAAACGTTTTGATGAAAATGAAAAGTAGACTGACTCGTAGTGTTTTCTCACATTAATGACTATGCTCCTGTTACTTTTTCACAAAAGAATAAGAGGTTTTAAATAGTAATTGATTCTTTCCTTTTTTTTGCTTTCAGAATTTACCATGGCTACCCAGGCTTTCTCCATTTTAGCAGTTGTGTGTTACGTAAGCGCGTTTCTCCTTTATCTCATTTACATGATATTCCCATCTCTTCAACAGTCACGAGCGGCAACTATAGGAATTTGTCTACTGGGGTTTTCAATTGGTGAGTATACCAAATCTAACAACTCTTTTTCCAGGCTAGACTTGACAAGGTATTTCTTTACTTACGAAGGAGACTCGTTGACCATTTTCAAAATAAACAATGATTGTGTTAAAAAAAACAAAACAATGAAAAGAATGTCGTGATAATTAAGGGCACGATGCTTTTACACAATGAATAACCTGTTGTTGTAATGATGTAAAGTTAGCATTTTCTGCAGATATTTTATGCAGTAGTTTCAGTTCATGTTTAATAATATACGCTTTGCATAGTGCCAAGCAGCAGCAGAGTCCTCTCTGTTTAATCTTACGGAGATTTACGATTTATGATCTTTTTTTCTAACAACCATATTTGTTCTTTTGCCGTTTACAGACTTAGTTTGGTGTTTTCTTCTTTCCAGTGAGTTTGCAAATCATGGCCATGATCGTATTTGGAGTGAAAGTACCAGAGTATTTCGAGCTGCTATCCAGACGCCATTTCACAAGGATTGTCAATGATTTGGTTGTTTCCTGGTCATTCGGACTGACCATAGTGTCTACTTTGCTGGGTACAGTGGCCGGAGTGTGTGTCTTCCTTGAATTGAGAAACATAACGATGCCAGAATTCGGTGAACGATAAACGTGCGGTTCTTCATTAGTTTCTTCATTTTCTTGGAACAACGTGCGAGAGATTTGCCAGGCATGTGTATTTAGTGTCTGTGCATTAGGCACAGCAACATTTTAGGTGTGTTTGAACAAACCATTTGATGCTCTGTGAACTATAATTTATTTACATTGGTGTTGACTTAAATGAAGGAACAGGCTTATATATGGAAAAGAATTACCACCTGATACTTCCTTTGTATAGACGGACGGATGTATCATTGCATGCAGCAAATTGAAATAGAATGAATGAATGAATGCTTATTGTTTAACGCCCTACTCAAGAATATTTCACTTATACGAAGGCGGTGTCTACTTGGTGCAGGACGGATTTCCACCGTATCTTTTATCTGGTGCTGCCTCACCGAAACGACTTGCCGAAGACACCCAACAAGCCCCCCTCACCCAGTCACATTATACTGACTATCCATTTATTGCTGAGCGCCTAGCGAGGAAGCAGGATGTACCATTTTTTAATGTCTTTGGTATGACCCGACCCAGGTTTTTTACCCAGATCTCCCCGTCCGAAAGCGGACGCTCAAATTGAAATAGATGTCAGCAAAACAAATCGCATTTTATAAAGATAACATGCAGAATGTTCACAACTTTGTGGATTATTACATTTTAATGATTCTTAGTTTATTGTTTCTCTCGACTTTAATTTTGCGAAGATATTTGTTTGTGTGTTTGTTTCGGTCACTCCCAAAATTATACATGTCGGAAATACGGGAAAGGTTTCACTAATTTCTGGCAAAGCCGTGCCTATGTAGACGCACCCTATATATACTGTGTGAAGATATAATACACCGGACATCTAGTCATATATATCCTTAGCGCCTTAACTGGGAGGTCACAAGGGACTTATGGGCAATATTAAAGTGCTCCGTGAACATAAAATAGCATTCTCTGAAGCAAATCATGTTTGGGATTACTACATAAACACAAACCCATCAAATTGACCGAAGAGAAGTACAATGGTCCGGGAATTCAAGAGAGTTCAAGTCCAGCTCATGCTGGCCTCCTCTCCGGTCGTATACGTAGGAAGGTCAGTCAGCAACCAGCGGATGGTCGTGGGTTTGCCGAGTACTGTCCGGTTTCAATCCACCATTATGCTGGCCGCCGTCATATAAGTGGAATAAATGAATGAATGAATGAATAAATATCTCAAGACAACAGATCAGCAATTTTAAACGGCAAAATGCATGCGGAAAGTGTGTAGCATGCATATATCTTCAGAAAAGTGAAGACCAGATGATAATATTCAAATCGAAACTTGCATAACTCAGTCGTCCTTTACTCGCAAGTCTTCTTAATAAACCATCATCTGATTAGATAAAGATCGTTTTCGTAAACTAAAAGCAGATGGTGTGCAAAAGGTATTACCATGGACATTTTCGCCTATTTCTCGACATGAGGGTTATTATAAAATCAAGATAGACATTTAGGAAATCAAAGGCAAGGATTGTCTGAAGCATACATATTCTTCCGTTTCATGGGATTTCTTTGCACTATAAGGCGTGCTAATTACCATGGGTAGAATCCTGCAGCTTGTCTTAAATAATGTTAGATGCCAGCGTAAACTTTATAAAGCATATCTGCTAATACACAATATGTTCTGTGGTCTCATTTAACCTGGATTATGTTGCAGATTTATTACCATACCGATAATCTGATTCACAGTTCTTGTCAACTCCCTCACGATCGTAAGGTTTCACGAAGTTTTGTGATCGACGTTGATAACACGTATATATGCCGTCACGAGGATGTATAGTAAACAATTGCAGAAGGTAATGTTTGAATCATAATTATGATTATGATTTTGACAAGTTGTTGACATTGTTGATATTCCCAATTTTAAATTCTAGCAACCAGACATTACCACTAGAGTTTAGACCACATTACAAATTATGTCAAAATCTGAAATTTGAATTAAACTCTTTGTTATAACCCAAGGTGTTACACATGCCGTAAAAAAAAATCTTCCGATAAATGATTTTTGAGGGATGACTAATTCCTTTTCTGTTGATCTAACGGTTTAATTCGTTAACAAGAACGGAATTATGCGTTAACAAGAACGGATTAATCCGTTATCTTTTTCTTAAGTTAAAAAAATTCAACAACCCCCCCCCCCCCCCCAAGTAGTAAGAAATCAGATGCAATGATTCCAAACCTTCACAGGACCTGATATACTTTTAAGTCATTAATGAGGGATAACCAAAGCCTGGCTAAATGATGCGTGTGGAAATATGCCTTTAGTGCTTGACTTGAAGTTGAAGTATCGAGCACGCAGCTTCGTAGTTAAAGGCTGGTATAGTCGCGAATGTATACAGTACCTGTCAGTCAAAGGGACACCACTCTGCACAATATAACTCCTCAGAATACGCATTGGGAATTAAGAAGGTGTGCATTGATGTATGTGTGTATGCCTATACTTTAGTAAACTTGATCAATGATGACATTTTTTTTTCTTTTCACATAGATGAGTGAGAAATTCCTCAGTTATAAATTACAATCATGTAAGTTTGTCGAAATACAATTATATATGAAATCTCCTGATGTTAAATGAAATACTGATTAAACTATAAAAGGAAATTCTGAAACACTTAGTAACATATCCATGCGATTGTTATATTGGATTTCACTGTGTCGACTATGTCTATGTGTACACACGCAGGTAAAATCAATACGGGAGTTTCGAGGTCTTACTTTTTTATCGCTAAAAGTAAGAAAAGTGCTACTGTACCACTTGACTGGACAAAAATGTCAGGCAACTATTTCTGATTACATCTGCTATAACATGAATGTCTAAAAAAGTGTCACCAAAAGTTATTTAGACTTTACGAACTGTGGTAAAAACTGATGGGCTGAAGGTTTGTGGACTCTGTATGGTTTGTAAAATCCGCTGAGTATATAGCCTACTTGCCTTGCTCGGCTCGGTAGCATGTGGAATTATGTGATGGGAGCCACCTGTCCATGGTGTGACACACGACATTGTTTACAGCCAGTAAGAAAAAGTCGGTTAAGAGTAGTCCTTGTTTTCTATCCATCCGTTACACCTTTATATATATTGTTTCTCTGACATGTAACTCTACACGAATAAACCATTAACTACACAATCGCAGAATTGATTCGTCACAACTGACTGGTTAATTTTTGCACCAAAACAGTGGAAAATTGGGTACCGGTATAAGTACCATTTGAACTCCTCCAGGACAAATCAGAGTATATCAGTGTTACATCGCACATTATATAATGGTTTGGGTTTTATATCTATCCCAAATTTCCCCGCGTTGCGTGGCAACTCGTTCTAGGCCTAATTTGCCGTGTTGCCACCTGACAAAATGGCGTCTTTCTAGTTTTACTACATTTTGTTGGTTTATAACAGGTAAAGTTTGGACATGTGAGTTATCATGAATGGTGCCCATTGTCTTTACAACTAGCTATGGAGGTCACACAAATAGGCCTATATATGACTCCTCAAAGAACCATTATCACTGAAGTGTAAATTACGTGTTTTGGTTATCTTTCTTTGTTTTCTTTTTCACATTTATTTACTTATTTATTAATTTATCAGGTTAGTTCTACCGTGATATCCCCAAGGGCATTCTTGCTAGGACGTGTTTATCTAGACAGCCCACGGCAGGGTATAACAACAGTTTGTGTGTTGCAAGGTGAATTTTGATTTATACACTATATAACTATCGCTTGATTCGATCATGTTCAGTTATTTAGAATGAGAGGGTAGACCTATACACATGAACAGTACTAGATGATACATGTCAGCAGAATATATCCCCTTACCGGTGTTTGGGTTAATAGCTAGTACCTCAATTTATTAAACTAGCAGAACATAAAATCTTATCAACACCCATGGTAAGTCTATCTACCGATACATCTTCTGGTCACGCGAAATGTTCTGTTACACAGCTGTGTATATACAAATGTAGCTCTATTAACATTAGCTTATATCATTTATGTGCTTGTATTGTTAACAAAAAATTTGTCAGTTATTTCAATGGTGCCTTATCCAGGCGCATGAATGACGAAGACAGGACAAAAACACCACAGCACCCAGCAAATCACCTGTCTATAGTATCCTCAGGAAAGGCTACATCCAAGGCAGTAGTTACAATATAACGTAGATGTTACTCCTATGAAACCAGTGTACTTATAATTTAAAAAGATTTTTAAATATGATTTATCACGCCTTAAGTGATTGAAATATCGCCCGTTAATTCATTTGAAGTAGTAACTATGTGTTTCGCGCAGTTCAATCAATAGCCTAGGCATGACTTCAGCATATCCCAACGCTCAATCTCAAACGTGTCTTATCGCGTGCAGATGAGTTCATGTTTAGTTACCGACAACCAGGAAATAGACAAATTTAAGTACCACGTAGTGCTAACATTTTAAGGTCTGTTTTCACACAACACTATTACTAAATACCTCAACCGTAGGACCTGCACAAACATCATACTGTATACACGTGAAGATTTAAATATTACATCCTACAGACAGAGGCAAGAAAATATAACACGTGTTGAAAGCGTGTTTTCGTCAATAGGCTACATGGAATAAGACTGAATAAAGATTGTTTTATAATACGAATTCCGCACACATTCATCAAAGAAGAAAATGATCCCATATTCTATTTCAAAATAGATTACAAACACTTTGCATCATGAAATTAAAGTAGCCCGCTGCAGCTCGCTAAAATGTCGGTGTATATGCATGTATGCAATGAGACGTGAACTTTTTACAACTTGTAAATCCATGCTTATAATATTGCACGGGCAGATGGCCGAGCATTCCATATAGTGCGTTCTATAGAGAAACATCGCTATACAGCGATATTCGATGCAAAGAAAACAATACAGAATATATATAACTGACGGGACAATATTCGTGAATAAAAAGGGACATATTCACAATTCCAAGTAAAAGAATGCCACAAGCAAGAGGAATAGTATCAAATTATATGCTTTCAAATATTATTTTAAAGAACGGATTCCACCACACATTTATGAAAGAAAATGTGATCCGATATTCTCATGGCTCTTTATTACCAACACTTTGCATCATGAAATTAAAGCGTCACCATATGCAAAATGACATGGAATGACGTGTGAACTTATAAACCCATGTTTATGATCTTGCAAAGGCGGATGGTCGAGCATTCCACAGTGCGTTGTAGAGAAACACGACCAAGGCAATGCTTAAAGCAAAGAAAACGACAACTATATAGCTGACTGGACAATATTCGTGCATGAAAAAGGAACACATGCACAATTTAACACAAACGAATGCCACAAGCATTAATTGTATCAAATTATATGTCTTCAAAGTTAAGGGAGCAGCCACTGCCGCTGGGGTTGTCGTTGGTGGGACAGCTTTCTAAATAACGCTTCAACGGGAGCAGGCCATGGTGTAGTGGTTTGAGGCGCTTGTCTTGAGTTCGGCGTTAAGAAACAATTGATTCGAAACAAATGCGTCAAGAGAGTTGGATCCAAATACCCAAAACAGGAGTGGAGCGGGCATCTGGAGGATTGACAATTGAGGCAGTATATGACAGGCCAAAAGAAAGACAAATGCGATACGGTCGACTTCATACGGCTTTCGTGTATACAGGTTATTTCAAAAATTAATCGTGACTTTACTGATTATATAAAGACCTCGTTTTAGACAACGGGAAAGAGTTGTGTTGTCTTTTAACTGATGTTGTCGTATATTCGAATCAGTTATTCCTCCAAAGAGCAAAGAATGTGTGTTCTTTCACAATAATATTACACGTAGCTCTTGGACTGTCTTTTCCTTTCACTGATATTGTCGCATGTTCGCATGAAATAACCGTGCAAAGAAGCTTTGCATCAGAAGGGTATTCAGGTATTTACATTCCTGGAGAACGATATCATGTTGACCATACCATGTATAAACCATTGCAACCATGCATGAGTTTATTTGCTTAGATGTAGCATTATATACCCACTAATGGATACACTCGTTCAGCACGTTGTATAAGTATAAAATTCTCACGCAACAGTATAGGCAGTGTATGCCAACAAGTGCAGGGGACTTACTCAAATATGTTCTCCAGCTGCGCGTGCCATCTGGAGAAGTTAGGCGATTATAATCCCTCTAACACACATATGTGAGGTCAGTGAACAAGCTACTGTAGCTTCCTTCATTAAACTTAGTCCATTGTGTGTAACAAAGTTTTCATGCATCTTATCTTGTAGGCCGACAGTTTTTGTACATTTCCTTCAATCCGAAATTATAAAGGAACAGTGTGCAAGATTTGATAGCTTGTATGCTAGCCTACGTACGTTTTCCTCTCATTCATTTATTTCCCATAGCAACAAGAACATTAATATACACCCCACAACAACTTACTAATATAATCTGTGTTATAACAACGCTTTCACGTACATATACTAGAACATAAATACATAAATTCGTACAATACACGAATATGAATTTAGGGCTGCATTGCAAGTACCGTGTTCATGATTTCGCTCTATAATGATTTCTCCTGTTTGTTATAACACACACATTTAATCTGATTACCAGAGAAATTCGGCACATTTGGCCTATGAACATGTACATATTCGAAGTAAGGTAAGCCACTGCTCAAATCGCATGTTTACGTATTAAGCATGCCTGAAGGTCCCTGCAGCTATAACGCCGTGTTCCTTCATATCTAACCTCATGATAATAAACCCTTTACCGACTAGGCCTACATTCATTCAGGTGCAGAGAGAGAAACGAAAAGAAAGATTCACATATCCAAGTAATGAACTCCTAATGGTGCATTCATGTACACAGTCCCATATACAGCCAGTCAACCCTTCGAACGAGAATAAAACGTATTACACAGCGATAAGCTTGCAGATATGCCACCCGTACAGGTTTGGGGACTTGTGAGGAAGTCGCAATTCGGCTTATCTGTTCCATTTATTTTATTTTACTTATTTACTTGGTTGTTGTTTAACGCCATACCTGAACGCCTTACACGATCCCTTCAATGTAAACACAGTTTCACCATGCATGTTCGTTAATGTGGTGTACGTAGACGCAAACATCGTCATAAAGTGAATGTGCAACCAATATTTGATGACGCCATCAAATATACCATTGGGTGATATTTTGAATGAAACGTGGACACCGGTTCTGTGATCATATAACATGTGTGTGCATGCATGTAGCATGTGTGCAAGATGTTTATGGAACGGAATAATGTTAAGGCGCATTCACAACAAAGTAATGTCACATATGGGCTATCAGAACAGCGCATTCATCAGCTGTGGAAAAAGTGGTTGCGCAAGGAACATTGGAAAACCTGTTACCCCATCGGGAAGTGGCTCTAAATCTTTCACACTAAACCAAGTGTTTCTGATTTGAATATCTATAAAAAACAAAAAACTTGCACTGAAACCCTTCTTATAATATCACCGTTGTTACCTTTCTTATGGTTACCAGGAAGGAGACTTATTTCTGGCCTGCCATATATAGAGAGATCCTGCACATGTGCAACCTGAACTTAAAGTCGGTATTGTGAAACTTGCTTGCTTGAGACAAAGTTCCTTTGGCACAAGGCATCAGCAATGTAAGATCACTCGTGCTTTGGCTATCGTGACCTTTAGGGTTATTTTAGGCTTAAAGTTTTGACATGGCGCTGGTATATAAATTTACATAACACATAGCAACGTCAAACGTCAGGAATTTAGCTCCGTTGGACACCGTCCGATACTCCAGAGTAACTGCATACATTTCCCACATATGACTGTTTCTTATGTTTGACAGCTTAAAATAATAAGTGTAGTAACACATACATGTATAAGGAGAAAGCAAAGGACATATAAATCCAGTTCGGTACAGTTTATACCATTTTCTTTTATCCAGTGCCCAAAGAATTTCTTCATTCTACAGACAGGTTTTGGCACTATGATTATCTTAAGAGAAATCAAGATACAATACATTACTTTTGGCACCCCAGACAGCCTAGCGTGCAAGCAACCGCGAGGACAAAAATGTGTATTAACCCGCTTTGGCTATTACATCGTAAAGCGATTCCTAAAACACCTGGAGTCTTCAGTAAATTTCGCTATCTCTACATATACAGACTTACATATGAATCTTGTGTATACTCATACTAAGTCATTCTGAATACACGTGTGTTCGTAGACGTCGTCAGAACCGTTGGAACTAATCTATACATGACCTATACAGAAGAATATACATGTACGTGTTTCACATACCTTACACAATCGTTCGTTTCAAAAGTGCAGGTTACTTTGCTGACGGTTAGAGCATTGCCTTAAATATAATGTAATGATTTATGTTCTTGATATGTTATGTAATGCAGTGTTATTACTCCGACCTTCCTAAATATATAACAAGTAACCACGATCACAGGTTATAAGTCAGGATACATAACCTGCATGATATTGCACAGCGCAAAATATAAATAGCATGGAAGCAGCGAATCTCTGAAACACGATGACTGATAACACAAATGAAACTCGAGAGTCCATGTATTACTTTCAAATATATATAATATAGTATGTAATTTTTGATGTGTCCATACTTAAATTCAAAGTCATAAACCCGCATATTACACAATTAAAGTTGAAATATCTTGCATTCGACAGAAGGAATATAGTTAGTACCCAAAGTACCGGAGATCGTCAATGATTTTCTAGCATTTCAGAGAAACATGTAAAAAGACTTATAAATATACAGTCTAACTTACTGACATCAACTCTAACTTCATACAATGCAACTAAACAAATATTTACAATGTCACAGAAAGCACTAGAAATCTGGAAGGGGCAAGTCTATATGTTGCATACAAAGGCTGTTCCACTGACAAGACAGAACCGAATTCCCTGGAATTTATATATATGTACATTATACAAATATCTTCATGAATGACAAGAGTTGTCTGAATGCTGTTGTGATGAAACATAGTCACCCGTCGGTCATTTATCACGTCAGAAATTACTGTCGTTCCAGAAACGGTTTCCTCTAATGTTACCTCCCCGTTTCCAAACAGAATAGTTTGACATACCGTTTTGACGGTTTTTGTTGTTTTTAAAGCCATTGTTAAGAACGTCACAACTTTTCCATTTCCTCATGGGTTTGTGTGCATCAACAACGAGAGTCCAACCGGGTTCTGCGTTTGCAAAGTCAATTTTGTTTACTTTTCTGTAACCCCTTGGACTGTTCCTGTTCAGGTCAGTGTAACTTCCGCCATTTTGGCTCTTGGTTCCGTAACCTGAATTTGATTGGTCCGCTAAGGAATTTGAGTCCTTGCCAACGATGTCCTCCCAGCCTGGAAACTCATCCCTTGTGACTTCACCATTAATCACCAGTTTGGCAGGGTACAAGATTCGGGCTGCTTGGCGCTCCTGCCGCGCCTGTTTCATCATGGGAAGAAGTTTTTTGCGTGCATCATTTAATTCCCTGGGATAATCCCTACTGATGGCGTACCGGGTGCCTTTCAACGCACGTGCCTGATCGATCACGGTTTCGGCGTCAATGTAATCCCTGAAAACAACAATAATCGGACGAATACCAAAGTCGGAACGTCCAGAATCGTACTTTTTGACACTACCAAGTCTGTAGACGGACTGTAAGTCCATAGTGTTGCCACATTCCATCTTTAGCCAGTTCACAATGAACTCTCGTATCAGCGCCTCCGCATCTTCATATTCGCCATAACGGTTTGTTTCCGGCAAGCCGTGGAAGAGCAAATTATTTTGGCGAGAGGTGGCCTCCAAGTCGATAGTTTTGTATTCCACATACTTTAGTCTGGAATCAAGTTCGGCGAATCCCGACTGCAGGGTGCGCACATCGTCTGCACACCGCCCCATTGAGAGACGTAGGGTCGACAAAGCTGTCTCTATTGCGTCTAGCTTGCTTGCCTTCCTCATTTATACAGCACCTCTGGTCCGTTCGGTTTGTGTTCACCTCAGCCCCTTGTACATACCTCAACACCTATCCAACATTACTAACAGCCCGTGGATTACCACGTGGGCCTAGTAAACACTCACACAAAAAACTCACACCAGCGTCTTAGTGAGCAGGATGGGGCTCCTTGCTAACAACTGGCAGATGTCCAGGAGGCCGCTTTATTTCCGTACTAGCAGAGCGTAGATGTTAAAACATGACGTACATGTATTCAGTTACCAGCGTTTGAGTCGACTGCATTCAGCTGTTGTACACTGTTATCTCCTCAACGGTATTAAGCAGTTCTGCACATGTCAGACTGGGAAACAAAATGCACTCTATATCGTGACTTCTTATATAAGATAACTGAACTAGCTGGCTTGACCTCTTATTGCAGGGACGTCAACATTTGAACTATTGTGCATGCAATGATATCGTAGAAAAGTTCGACTAACGAGAATACGCAAGCTGCAACAGATGGGAAGAGCTTTAGCGATCGATAGCCTCCACATATCTGCATATACACCTACATATATATACCTACATATCACAGGTAAACAGAGAGGTAACTGCGATGCATCAGTTCTAGAAGGCCGACCATCTGTGTTTAGTTAAACACAGTACACTCCATTGTGTCTGGTATGACGCACAGGTCGAGCTATGAAATACAGATCGACTGGGTGGATTATACATGTACTTACAAGCTTCACCGTTCCCCCTGCAGCAATGTTTATCTTCATAGAGTATTTATATATGCATACATGCCAAAATGAAACAAGAATGAGGTTGCAAGATGCACTCTTGCATAAAGTGAAAAATGCAGCGCTAAAAGATTAAAACTCAGCCAACCGTAACAAAGTTCCGCCACATACATACAGAGATGTCGAACACACGACAAGTGCTTCCTATAGGAATTACCTTAAGCCAGTAAGGTATTTAGGTTAATTCGCGAAGACAAGATGGCAAGAGTTAAATTTTCTTTCACAGATTGAACCAGATGACATTGCGTGCATTCACTCCTAGTAAAACACGCGATCCAATTGTTCAGCTCTTTTCGAGTCCACATCCCGGAAATCACCGACTGTATATAATTACTAATACGGTAAATAGCCTAAAATTTCTCCCCGTAATTTCGCACCATTCTACAGGCAAATAAATGTCATAAAATAGTACTATTCTTGGTGAAATTTACATTCTCCTGTATGCTATCATCCTATACACCTTCACAATAAATCTCAAAACACCTTTCTAAGTTCACATTCACCACTGCCACGTGGCAATTTTAATTTCAGGCCTATTTGCATTCCACTTACAACTAAGAAGCAATTTAGCTTATATTAAAAGGCATTAAATAAGCATAACATGTTGAATATATACTATTTTAACTCCCTCAAAATGCAGGGTATGGCTCAATTGTCTTCTATACACAATGTACATATCCTTACACAAGACTGTTTGGGAAGCTAGACGCGGTTTAATGATATTTAGGACGTTCGATTCCGAACCGCTGGTACTTTTAAGTACGCAGACTTTCCGGTTCTCATTATTTGTGAGACACTGCCTCGTGGTAATATGCGGTAGACCAAGCTTGTGGCATCTCTTGTACATTCTATCGTTCCTTGAAAACCAGTTGTCTTCCACAAAGTGGAAATTGGGTTAGTAACTTGCTAAACATGGGTGGTTTACAACGAGCATCCGGGTTTCCTCAACCCATGAAACTGTCTCGTATATATAAGTAAAGAAAGACAGAAACAAAAAGAGGGTGAATAAGTACACTAAAAATAAGGCGCAGTAATTGTAAATATAGCAAACTTACGAAATGAAACAAATCGTTAACAAGAGAAGACTCTCCAAAGCATCAAGAATTATTCACTTGCATGACAGCGGTCTGGTTACTTGGTGGCGGAAATCGGAGAGCCATTCTTCGCCGGGTTCTCGACCAACCCCTCGATTTAGTGTTATGAAATTCTAACAGAATGGTGAATTGTGTTCACCGGTGCCGAAACTTTAAACTTCTGTCTATATGATGAACGATATATATTAAACTATATTTATCCCAGAAATAGCTTTCTTCAAGGCATACTGATAGTCTGCTATACCTGAGGTATATCTCAATATACGGAAACATTTGATATGTACGAAAGCTTGATTTTTTTCTGGAACTGTTTTTTTCACCTTATAGCACTAACCGGCATCAATAGATCTGGACCATCTAGTTGTTTCTGTGTTTGAGTTAACCATACATATATGAATGATGTAAGCCTGCTACCAAAGTACCCGACTTCTTGTACCAATGTACCTTGATGACAAGAATAAAACCAAAGCAGCGTCACTAAAACTTTCACTTTGGAAGAAAACGGACAAATCAAGTACACAGAGCTGCCCTGTTTAAGATGCTATAAGCCAAGGGTTTTCGTCCTTGCCGAATAAAGCATGTTAATTCGAACTACTGTATATGTAGCGGGATATTTACATATACTCAGTGCACCTGACAATAAAACGTGACCAAAATGAAGAGCAAATATGTGGATGATTGACCCTCTATTCCCTGTATATTACTTTGGATTTAAAATCAAATGTAAAGACACGTACATTCAATCCACGGCAGAGTGAACGAATTCGTGCTGTTAATCACCAATGATCGTCGGTGCCGGTGTTAAATCAGAGGCCAGTGTTTTCCACTTTCCCGCTAACAACGCCAATTATCCACTAATTGATGGCCCTCAAAAGTTGCACATTATCATCCGAACTGACCCTGTACCAGTATGAGGACATGACCGAAAAGTAACAAATATTTTCAAAAATACGCAACACGTTATATCACCGTTCTGATAAAAACCTTAAAAACTACCACCTATATTTGAACAGGTTGTTAGGCAGCAATTTACTGCTTTTGAGCCACCGTCCAATTTGTGTGCTAAGAATGATATTGACCTACTATCCTTTTTGTGTCTGCCTACATATCATTCATAATCCTGTCAGTTTTCAGTACGCATTGTCTACTCGTTCCACATACTTAATTTACGGGAGCTAAATATTAAATCATAACTCTGCCGGCTTCACAGTCAAACCCTAACCCACACAAGCCATGAATACTGCCTTCAGATATAGTGACATAGGAATGGACAGTCAGTAATAATAATGCATAAGAAAAAATATCCAAGGCGACACGATGATGTTCATTTTTCCATGTCATTAATTGAATGAAAAGATAAAAATATCAGGTCATAAAGTCAGATATAAAATATTATATTATAAATAATATATCAGGTCAAATTTTTTTAAGGTTATGAAATGGGACAAACCAGCTTGGGCGAATATCCAACCTACGAACACTGTTTAGTCCTTATAGGTGGGGCGGACAAGAAAAAATTGTCGCCCTGGACGCGTTAACAAGCATGTAGTGCACTGCGAGGGTTACAAGTATCATAAACAACGTGTGACTAAAGCGAGATGGACTTTGCTTAGGGTTACAAATATTATAATCAAGGACTGGCCATAGCACTGCTGAGGGTTGCAAATATAATATACAAGGACTGGCCCAAACGGGAAGGGTACTGGTGAGGGATACAAGGACCATAAACAAGAACCACAAACCAATGTGAGATGGGGTTACAAGTATCATAAACAAGGACTGACCACAGGAGGATGAGCACTGTTAAGGCTTACAAGTATCACACACGAGGACTAACCAAAGGGGGATGAGCACTCTTAAGAGTTTTAAGTATCATAACCAAGGACTGATCAAAGCGGGATGGGCACTGTTAAGAGTTACCAGTATAAAAAAACAAGGAATTTCCAAAGCGAAATGAACACAGCCGAGAGTCACAAGTATCATAGACAAGGGCTGACCAAAGCAGATGGACACCGTTGGAATATAAAGACGACAATACAGAGTAAAATCAGAGCAGCGACAACAGTTTGACAGTTGACTAATGCTCACAAGTTACTGGTGAAACCCGGCCTCTTGTGAATTTACCGGATAACCGGATTTCATCTTGTCCATGAGGGTTACAAGTATTGTAGTCAAGGCCAGGCCAAAGCTGGATGGATACTTTTTGCAGGTTACGGGTATCACAGGCATGGACGGGCCAAAGCAGCATGGACAATGCTGTGCGTTACGTTATAGATGGTCAATGAAAAAGGTGTGAGTGAAAAAATTTTGAGTACGGCGTTCAACAACTTTTTCATTTTTTTACCATAAGCAATATATAAAATGAAACTGCAGCTGGTGGAAGTTGCTGGTTATATTTGTTACAAAGAGGACAGAAATCTCAATCACATCTTTTCCATTACATTACTTCAAAAGTCAATTGTAAGGCAGCGCAAGTATGGTTGACTTTAAATGAAACATCAGCTCAGATAGGGCTGTCTACATTCAAAACGTGATTGATCTTTGTTTGTCGAATAAAGACCTAATCTGGATGCCAGTCGAATTGAAAACTTCATATTATTCCGGTCCAACAATATTAAGGGGGGCTTTAATCCATGATTTTTGGGTTAATGAAATCCCACTTTCCGACCAGCATCAACATATGCCTTCAATTTGTGGAATCCTTAGGTGGTCTCTTTTCTTAACGATTATGCGCCATCATCGTATACAGTTAACCTCCAGAATATGATCTACTTCACCATTTCTATTCTTCTAGTCTTCCGAGCTCTATGATGCATTCTAAAAAAAAACATTTTATATACGGAATAGATCAGGAAGACATCTACAGCTCACCCCAACTACCTGATACTCGACCAAATAGTACAGTACGTTTGAAGCGGGCCAAATCAGCTGTCCAGAAACCCTTAAACGTGGTAGTGAGTTGAACCTCTGAAACGGCTGGATATTTATAAGATTAATGCATGTGCATACTATTGCTTTGAGTTCAGTGATGTTTTCAAGATTACTATGACAGACCACAACACTCTCTCCTTAACATATCTATAATGCTACCTCACACAGAAACCCAAACCTTAATCCGAAGACCCGACAAGTCAAAGCAGACTTTGGCTGGCTTATCCTAGTGAATGTCCTTACGCGACCGAGATTTCAGGAGTATCGCTATGCAACATGTACAGTTCCTTATCTATGCCGAAGATGCACGTAACTTGACATGTTACGTGCAA
Source organism: Acanthopleura granulata (assembly GCA_016165875.1). NCBI lineage: Eukaryota > Metazoa > Mollusca > Polyplacophora > Chitonida > Chitonidae > Acanthopleura > Acanthopleura granulata. The sequence goes on from JABBOT010000004.1 coordinate 21,096,004, forward strand.
TGCCATAATAAAAACATACGCCAACTTTCGGTAAAATGCATTTCTGGGTAATCAACACGCATGGAATACCGTGTAATACATTTTGTGAAATATTGCGTAGAAGTGAAAAAAAGTAGCCAGCTGTGTCTGGGTGTGGGAGATAAGAACAGGTATTTGGCCAGACCTTTCACCAATAAGCCACAATGTTTCAGACGCCTATATTCATGTTGGCTTGCTCCATACGGTGCATGATAGCCCTCTGGCAGGGCAATACTTAAACACTAAATATCAACGAATTGATCAAGTAAAAATGTGTCCATTACCTTCCTGATGGCGAATGAAGATATGATGGAAAACTGGGCTTCCTAATTGGAAAACTGAGTTTTGTACAATGTTCATGACTAAAGAAAAAACTAAATACAAGTGCAAAGTTACAATTAAAGAGTACCATAACAGACAGAAATGTGGAATGTTTATAGATGATAGACCACATGCAAACGAACCAGACTGGATGTATCTACAAGTGATCTGAAAATTACTCCACAGAATGACAAGAAATAGAAGAGCATCAATAACAAGAAATAGAACATAAATTTATTTATCAGCTATATGAACAGCAACTGAAGAATGTAGAATGCAGGAATACTTGGTAAAGTTCATCTGTTGGATGATACTGTCACAGGCTTCTTAAATTCATTCACACTTTAAAGACACAGGATCATTTTTTATCCATTATGGGAAACAAAACATTCTGTAACAACCAGTAAAGTTTCCCTTTCTAAATGAAGGTAGTCATTCATGATAAACAAATGAGTATCACCTTTCAATACATCTGAGTGTGCAATTCATGCAAGACTAAGGTATCAATATTTTCATAATCCTACAGGTAGGAAATATGTTCCTTGCAGACACATTTCAAGAATGGAATGTTGAAAATACCTGCCATTTTTCCACAGTGAACTAAACTATTGTCTTCCACCTGTATGGCAGAATCTTCATTTTATCAAGCCAGACACTTTGCCTATAGCTACATTTTCTGCCTTGATCCAGCAGGCAAAAATAACCAATCCACCAGACTCGACAGCTGATGAATAATAATGTAAATATATTATCTAATCAAATGGCAGTTCCCCTAATTGGCCAACAGAAAAGATAAAACAGCACGTGTCTGCGCACATAGCTGAACGCAGATAAAATCTTAGAATCACAAGAACTTTCCACAGCTTAAAGGATGGGGACAAAACCGGCATAAACACACCTTTGTATTCTGAATGAAATGTTCTTTGTAAGATACTGTGCTAGAGAATAGGTACATGGCTCGGTCAACTTGTAATATTTGCCTGCCATGTTTCAAAGAGCTTTCTGTGTATTTGAGTGATAGGTTGGAAATTTACTACTTGCATAAATTCTTTGCCAACCCAAGCAGGTAAGTATCTGGTTGGATGACAATGACGGCTTTTCAATTTCAGGCTAGACTGCATTAGCCTAGTCGATTGATCAAGGCAGAAAACGGAGCCATAAATACATAGCGATACACGGAGTGTCTGGCTTGATGTAATGAAGATGGTATGGCAGTGGCAAATATGGGAGAGCACTTACAGCAACTCCCAGCTGTACATGTATGGTTACTATTGAAACAGAAAGAGCTGGAATTGAACACACTACCTGGTCAATGATTGTTCTCTTCAACAAATAGTTGAAATATGTCGCATTATGTTTATCACCACCCAGGTGTGCAGAAATAATCATAATGACATCTTCAATTCTATACACAGGTAAGTCTTGCTTGTTGCTGTTGTATGCAAGATGTGCCGGGAGAACTTCAAATGTTGTGTCTACATGTACATGTCAGATCAATGTCGACGACACACCCTCTGTCCAGTATCTGTGAAGTAACCATCTCTCCAAGACGAGTTACTCAGGCTGTAAACAAAAGAAAAACATAATTTACTTATATGATTTTTGTATATTCAATACAGTGTTTTGTTCTTCCATATCTGAATACACAATGCACACTGTCCATTCATAATTGCCTAACACTTTCACACAGGATGAAAATTATATTGTTAGCCAGGTGACATGGTGGCATTTTGAGTATAACCATAAGTATGAAAGGTAAAGGTTGACAGCTTTCATCAAAAACACTTTGAAATTAAATCATATCTTTATTTATTTACTTGATTGTTTTTTTACACCATGCTCAAGAATATTTCACTTTTACCACGGCGGCCAGCATTAAACCCACGACCATTCGCAGGTTGCTGACAGACAATTAAATCATATGCACTATTTCACTTAATAAATTGACAAAAATATAATGCAACTACATTCCATGATGTCAGTGTTTCTAGCTCTTCCCTTGACAACCTGTAACCTTCATGCTGACAGTGATTGGCATGGATCCAGGACAAAATAAACACTAGAATTATGACAAGGATACATAAGAATTTTGTCTATGTTTATGTAAACCTAGCACATGAGTGTACATGTGACAAAATGAATGCTTCATTCAGGACTCAATTTAATGGCCTGTTGACGGCCAAAAGCAGACAAAAAATGGCAAACAGTGGGTCAATACTGACAGGACCTGCTAAAAAAATGAAAACGTAAAAAAAAAAAAAAAAATGCTAATCTTGATATCTGTTTAAAGAAAAGATACATGCAATAAAAATCAGATTGAGGGAACATTCTTAAATACAGTAGTATACACAGTCCAGAAAAGAACAACTTGTGTATACTGCAAAGGAATGAAACTACACAAACTTTGATTTTAACAGGCTGTCACTACAATCGAGGTTTCTGAGCCAATAAAGAGCAGAAACATGGTGTGTCAAGGGACTTTAACATTGATGTATTTGATTGGTGTTTTACTCAAGAATATTTAGAATTGTGGTGGGAGGACACCTGGCAAAGCCAAGGGAAAACCCATGACTGTCTGCAGGTTGCCGTCTTTCTCACATACGGCCTGAGAGGAACCATGCATGAGCTGGACCCAAAGCAACTGCATTGGTGAGAGGCACCTGGGTCAATAAGCTGTATTAGTGTGCTAACCCCCTCGGCCACAGAGGCCTCAACTCTTCTGATAGGCTTCAGGTATGCAATATGATTGGTTTACAGAGGTTTCACTGTAATTAATATATTGGTACCCTCAGTTAGCTAGCCTGCTAGGGTAGCGCAATGACCCAGAAGCTTCCCACCAATATGGTCACTCTGAGTTCAAGTCCAACTTATGCTGGCTTCCTCTCCGGCCATACATGGGAAGGTCAGCCAGCAACCTGCTGATGGCCGGGTGTTTCCTCCCACCATAATGCTGGCCGCCATCGTATAAGTGAAATATTCTTGAGTGCGGCATAAAACACCAATCAAATAAATAAATAAATATATTGGTACCTGTAAAGATGGTGAAAGATTGTGGGAGACCTTCTGAAGTGATACAGGATAAGGTGTCTCAGGATTGGTGTTTTTGACACCATCATGGTGTGAGGAATTGTGTGAAGGTTTCTGAAAAACAAGAAAAACTACCACTGGATTACATCACAAGCTTAACAGCTATATATTTTACGTGTGTAAATATTTCTTTATACATGTACATGTATCAAGCTGAGAGGTAAAATGAACATTATAACACAAAAAGAATTGAGGTCAAAGCAGCAGACTGTCCCCATTAATATACTTGTATTAAAATTAATTTATTTATCTACATACTGTTTATCACCTTACTCCAGAATTTTTCACCTTTACAGTGACAGTCAGTTTTACAGATGAGGGAAACTGGAATGCCCAGTGAAAAGCAAAAATCTTTGACTGATCTTTATCACTAGTCATGTCCAGATGTGCATGCCACACTAATGAAAGACAACTGACTGAATTCCTTGTTTGTGACAAGGTTTGAACCAGTGCCTCGCATCGAGAATAACATCAGTGATAAATTTTCTTAAATTTGTGTATGTGTTGCAATAAGTTTAGAGATATATTACCAGGAGGCAGGAGCAGTTTTCATTTTATGCAATGTCATATCTTTTGTTGTGCACTCAAACATAGTAAAGTTACAAAAACATTACCTTAAATGACACTTGCTGGGGCTTCACAACTTTATACAGAGACACGGGATAAGGTTTATCTGCCTTGACGTCAGTGTGACTAGTTGACTTAAGAGTATTGTTGGCTGCGGTATTCTAAAGATCAAAAAATGATCAGAGCTGTGTTAATACCATATGTGATTTTATTGTGTTCTTAATGTACGATGTATAGGAAATCATTAATTAACGATAAGATCACACCAATATGCAGATTTCTTCAGTTTCTTCATCAAGATTTTTCCTTCAATAATGTATAATGTAAGATTATCCTGGCCAAACAGTTTACATCTATGCATACATAAAAATACTCTGGTGCTGGATACAACAGTGACTCCAAAAACACAAGTCAAGACAATGTGAAATTTGACTTAATAGAACCTGGATTAAAAAAAGTTGCAGGACACTAGTCATTTTTAGGAGTAGTATGAAGCACTACATTAAAGGCTAATCACTTTAATCCTATCGGTATTTCATGTCCTGTGATCATACATACGTTTACAGAATCGAGACTGTTCACCATGTTCACCCAACATGGATATGGTGCACTTAGTCTGTTGCCCACCTGTAACCTGACGGATTCAGTGGAGGGACATTTGGTCTGAGTTTGTTGTCTAAGGTGAGCCCAGCTCTCAGCACTATCTCCTTTGTACACACGATATACTGGCACATCAGATACGTAACTCACAGAGCCACCAGGCTGATCTGGTGCTATTTTAACCACCAACACCTTAACAGAGTCACTGTTCAAGTTTTCCTCTTGTTCTGCTGGAATCTTTAATGGCACCTGAATGTTATTTACCACCAAACTTCTAGTTCTTGTGTATTTCTTGACAGTACCTAAACGAAATAAAAGAACATGGCATTAATTGAGATTTCCATACACTGGTGTGCACATGCAAAATTGAATATTTCTCACACGTATCATACATTCATACCTTTACCTGCATGACAAACAACAGCAAAGATTGTCCTGCCACATTTAGTCATAGGAAGATTGAGCAATCATAAATGTAGACCAGGTTGTAATAAAATGCAATGATAAGTATATGCCTATAAGCCTTGATCACTGATGCAGAATCATATACATCATGCATGGATATGTATGGCTGTATCACAGTTTCACTTCCACTATTAGTAATAGCAGCTCTCCTGTCAAATTCATGGTCGCACTTCCTCAGAAAAGGTTATTATCGATAATTGTACAAGAACAATTAATGAGGCTTATACATTAGTAAAATAAGCAAGAACTACTTAACCCTTTCATAACATAAGCTGGCCCCAGTCAATTGACAATTTTGATGTAGTGCATGGGTTACATGTATGTCTTGTCTTGTCAGCAGCTGATAAGGCACTCTGATATCTTTTACTCGCAGATATGGCCAGATTCCAAATGACCTGCATTTCCACATTCCTCTCTTCAAAGTAAAATTTCTCCAGTAGGTTCATTTGCCGTTATATTTTCAGTAGGCCTATACAGTTACTATGATAAAACAGGGTAATTATGCTTTCATACTGTCTCTATAGCAACACAACTCCTTACTAGCACACTATAGGTCACCTAAAACCGCACCTAGTCTCCTTGTCGGAAGGAATTTGTGACATCTCGCCCAGAACTTGGCCTCTCTTTCCAAAGCTCGTTGCTGTCTCTCTTCTCCTGATAACTTGATAGGTTTTCGACCGAATACATGTGGCACCACCCCATCTTTCAGCACACGGCATAGAAGAGGATCTTCTTAAGAAATAAAAAAAAAATCAATGATCATGACACATGAACTTTTGTAGCTTTCTATATACATGTAACTTAACTGAGTGCAACATCAAAAATATTTAAAAACCAGTCACATAGGTATGATAGTTGATATGGTATTTAATATAAATTATTTGTCATCAGTGCAGGAATGACGAGAGCTGGCCTAGGAATATGATGGTATTTAATTCAGTTATATAAATCGTCGGTAAAAGACCTCATCCCAGACAATGAGGGGTAGATAACTCTGGAAGTGTTTCAGAATGTTTCATTTGCCGATCATTTGTTACAGTGAAATGAATCTGGATCATCTATCGGTTGTTGTGAAGACAAGGTTAGAGCCTTTGTTAGGCACTGAAGCACTCCTCAGAGGTTCATTTAATCGTGAAATTCACTTACTTTCCTTTGTCTCCGTTTCGTAGTCCTCGGGTTCAAAATGACCATGACAAACAATTGACCATTTTGACGGTGTCCATTCCTTGCGATTCACGGCTCGAATCCATTGTTCTCTTAACTCTGGTTTCACTGGGAATGCATGTCCACCTCTCCCACCACACCCTGGCACACAACAAAAACTTGGCATAGCTTGTTCAATTGCTGGCAGACATCACTTTTCTTTTCTCGGTTTTATCTACTGTCTGCCATTCCTTCCTTGAAAATCCGCGTCCACTGCAACGCTCGCGCCTTCTCGCGGATTATCTCCCTTAATCATACTTTGAGCACCTAAGCGGTTTCTACGTCCCTTTACATCATTGCCATCACCAGACAAATTTGACCGTAAGACTCGTGATATAAATGGGCTTGTTCAGGCTTAGCCTTTGTTTTACACTGATGTCACTTGGAATGAAGTTGGAGCCTTGAATGCCATGTCTGTGTGTTACATGGATGGTTAATATTTGAGTAAAAGAACAAAGGCCTTTTCCATCATGATCTCATTAATTTGTCTCAGTGAGTGAGTGTGTTGTTCAAGATTTTTGGTATTAACTTCGCTAGTGGCAGTGATGTTCAGTTTATAATACAACCCGAGTGGCCAGTTCTCTTTAACAAGCATGACAACATTTCAGTTGTTATGCGTGTGGAGTTTTAATTTTTGGTGAATATTTGGAGATGCGTCACGCCTCATATTTGTCCATTTCTGCAGCTTGGCCATGCAGATTGGCATTTTTCCTATTTCTGAATGGGGTAGCGACAGAGGTCCGGAGTGGGACAGGTCGTTTTAGTGACGCTGAATATTCCACTGTTGCGTCAACAGAGCCATTTATACCATATACGTCATAAAGAACACCTCTACTCGTTCTACGCAACGTGTCTGACGCTGCGTAACAAAAGACTTATGACGTAGAGGTCCTAAGTTAATGCAGCGACAGCTGTTGGGAAAGGAAAATTCGCCGGTATACCCATTATATGTATGACCCTGTCCAGACTATAACTCTGACATGCAGTTTTCAGCACCAATATCCAACTTTTAAGTTACAAAGTCAGGGCCAGTTATGTCTCTTTGTGCTGTGACATCTGGCTAGAACATGCATAAATCTTGAACCATGATGGTTTACAAACCTGTATTTAAAATTGAACTGCTGCCCAAAATTTCAATATTTGAGTGATGTTGCAATATATAGCTGCTATGGAGAACATAATTCACATCATTTATGAAACTGTTTTACGATAATTACCGCGTTGTTTTTATGTACACTAGCCCAAGTTAAATTTACAGACTTACCCCACCCTGTCATAAAGTAACCACATTACAATGTAAACAAGTCACTTAATTTGTGGTCATAATGCTGTAACTCGAAAACTCATTTTTTGGGTGGATATGTAATTGCAGAGGTGAGAGTTTGTCACATTTTTGTGATGGCTGTCATAACCTTCTGTTGTGTAATGTACATTAGCTTTTAGAAGATTGTCACATGTTTAGTGTCATCAGATCAGACTCTTGTTCTTGTTGAAGTCAGATGGCCAATTTCCTACAAGATCACTGGCTGGAATCCAGCGCTAGTTTAGTTTGATTTGGCTTTAAATCCAGAGGATTGTCAGTTACATAGCAAAGGAGCGGTGCTTTACTCTTGCCGCTCCATTTAAACCATTAATCTGACAGTCGTTGAAGTGAAAAATATTTGAGTACAGCATTTAACAATGATGATTTAAATAATTAACACCTGGCCAATTCCTCACTGTAAAGGTTTCACTGTTACAACTTAACCACATGATTGTCCAGATGTTCAAAGATGAAAAGCCTGACACCTTGCGATATGCAAAGGTGCTTAAATCTTTCAAAAGAAGAAAAAAAAACCTTTGGTACAAATCTGAACTGACAGCTTACATGTATGAAAACGTAACTTTACACTGACCCACACTTGTATTTCACAATGTATGTTTTAATCTCAATATTCATAATCTCACGACTTGGGGCCTGGTAAGTCGGGTCCTTTTAATAGCCATGGCAACAGCTGTGACTTGTCCAAGGGGAAAGCACGCTAGTGCAGCACATTGACCCAGGAGCTTATCACCCATGCAGTAACTGTGAGTTCATATCCAGCTCATGTTGACTTCCTCTCCAGATGGTCATGGGTCTCCTCTTACCAAAATGCTGGTTGCCATAATCCCCACTGTATAAGTGAATTTTACTGTGTAAAATACTAACCAAATAAACAAACATACAAATAACAGCTATGGCTTTCGTGTTCTTATCAAAGAATATCTGCATTCAAGTCTTCAGTCCAACACTTGTTTCTTCAATCTGAAATTTCTGTATCATGCAGCAGCTGGATTCGCCAAAGTGTTTCAACTGCCTGCAGCTGAAAGGTTTCGTATAAAACGCTCCAGGCAAAACAGTATCAGTCCTCTGTAGCCCTCTTCTCTGCAGAAGGCAAATCATTATGTTATGGTCCTGCTTCAGTTTCTGTTGTCTTTACTTTACGCATCTGTGCAGAAGGTATATCAATATTTTCTGGTCCTGCTTCAGTCTCTGTTGTCTTTACTTTACGCTTCTGTGCAGAAGACATATCATTATTTTCTGGTCCTGTTCCTATTTCTGTTGTCTTTACTTTACGCATCTGTGCAGAAGACATATCATTATTTTCTGGTCCTGTTCCAATTTCTGTTGTCTTTACTTTACGCTTCTGTACAGAAGGTATATCATTATTTTCTGGTCCTGCTTCAGTTTCTGTTGTCTTTACTATACGCTTCTGTACAGAAGGTATATCAATATTTTCTGGTCCTGCTTCAGTTTCTGTTGTCTTTACTTTACGCTTCCTCCCTCTTTTCTTTTTCCTTCGACCTTTTTTCACAGGGGCTACTGGTACTTCCTTGGTTTGCACACTCCTACTAACAGATCCACTTGAGCAGTATGGGTGATCATGCTTTGAGGAATAGGATCCCTGAAAATCAAGATATATAAATTAAACACAGTAAATAATAGCTAAATATTATGAAAATGTTTGACATAGCCAACTTGTTCTCTCGTCACATCGGTTCAGTGAAACATTACATAGCCTTGAAAAGTTATGTCATTAACACAAGTTGAATACATTTTGAATCTACATTTTAGCTTTACATTAATGAATGGCCCTTGTTGATACACAGGATGTGAAAATTGTGACCGATAAACGTGCAGACAGGAAGAATGACCAACTAATTGGGATGCTTTACTGTAGCTAAAAATCAACAACACATTTTGCGCATGATTGTCAGTTTTATGCCTGTACATACATTTAAAGACTTAACGTCATATTTTGGGGGCTGTTCTTTACTGAAATTGTACAGATGTATTATAATTAAGACAATTAATTTAACATCTATCTTTTAATGATGACATGCTTTGAACCGTCTTTCAATACACTTTGTTTTACGCCATATTCAAACACATTTCACTTATATGCTGGTGGCCAGCATTATGGTGGGAGGAAACCGGTCAGAGCCTGGGGGAAACCCACTATCATCCACAGGTTGCTGGCAGTCCTTCCCATGTAAGACTGGAATAGAAGCCAGCGTGAGCTGGGCTTGAACTCACAGCGATATCTTTGAATACAGGTTATGCATAACAAACCCGGAAAGTACAGAACTAAGGGTTGAAAAGTTTGACTTACATGCTGTAGTTTTTCTTCCTCCGTGGGTTCCCATCCAGAGCGCGAGTCTTCATCCATTTGACCGGATTCAGCGATGCTATCATATGTGTCACGAGGAAGGTAAATCAATCCCTGTGGGTATACATCACTTTTCATTTGTGAACTGTTCAATGGATAAATATCACTATTAAAGAACCATTTCCTATGGCAAGTGTCAAACCTTTGACAGACTCCTTTAACAGAAATTTTATCTTGGACTCACCATTCTAAGTTGTAGCAACTAGTTAAACTGATATTTCTGGTGTTAAACTAGTGCTTGTGCTTCAGTTAAGACAATGTCCTACATCAAGTATTCAGGAGTGCATTTTTTTCAATACTTTAAGCAGCCTCTCAACCTCCCACTTCTCATAATTAACGAAAGAGCCTGAATGTATTTTTCCATCTACATCAACGTAACACCAAATCTTACATTCAGATATGTTACACCTGAACAAAACTGTACCTTCTTATCAACCCCTAATATCTTCTTTGACTTCTTAGACTTCATGTCATCAGGAAGGTAAACAAATGCCTGCAAATAAACAAATCAAACAGCAGAAGATTAACAAATTGAGAACAAAACAAGGGACGAAAGGTTGATGTGAAGGCGCCGACATTCAACTGACTGTGAAAGAGCTCTGTCAGCTTTTACCTATCAGGGCTTGCCCTTGAACTGCATTCAGAACATATAATAACATACAATACCCATATATAATCTAGTTCACTGATACAGGTCAAACACACATAATGGTTAAAACACTAGGTGATAAATATTTGAAAATTTATACTGTGTAAAAAAATATTTCTGTGAACTCCATCACTGGTTTATAAATAATAAAGGTAGTACATATTTATTAGCTTGCGTAATGCAAATGTCAAAAGTTGTATTTTCAACATTAAGTTGTATTTCTACATTACAAGAGGCTATTGGATTGTGGCAGTGCCTTAGATCACAAAAACCAATTTTTAAGTACAGTACCTAAAATGGCATATTTTATTGATGCATACAGTATATTTAGGGTGTCAGGGATCCTCAATTAATGGTACATGCATTCTGACTGTGAATGTGAAATGTACACTCATCGATATAGGCATGTCAACATGACTCTTTGTTCAAATGTGTCTGTCATAAAAAGTTGGTATAGCCACTTGGTGCCCATGAAATTCAATACATGGCCTAACACACATGATTACCACACCTTTCATACAGTTCATACCCTGCTTAAAAGGGATCATGCAAAGGCTATAGATGCGTCAGTAATTTGCCTATGAATGAACTGAATAGGAAAACAAGAATAAAGAACTCCAGATCTGATACCTGCTCTCTATTTAAAGACAGATGCTGGCCATAACCACCAAAAAATCAGGCAAAGCAAATGCGCTTATTTGACAAGTATTCAATTCATTTTTCATCTCTGAAATTTTCAAGAGTGACGAAGGAAAGGCCTGGGGCCTGCTCATCATGGTAACAAATCTCTACAGTATGTGTCATCATGGCAGTTATGTTTGACATAACTTGTACACTGTTTGTAAAAGAGGTCCCTGGAGATGTAACATGACCTTGACCTTGGAGATGTGAGAAGTGGTCAAGGTAGTGACACCCTCAGGCTGTGCAACAAATTGGTAACTTGTCCAGAGGGAGCTCCCATCAAATGCACCTCTAATATTTTATACGATAAGGTGATGAACGCTTGTCAAAAGATTCCCTAACATTGTGTTCATGTGAAGTAAAAATTGTTTATGTTCAGCACATGCAGTTACCGCTATGTATTCTGTTGGAGGCTCCCCAGCTTCTTTCTCTACATATATTTTTTCTGGTATGCCATAAATGTCTTCTGTGGTCGCCAAACTGGTGTTTGGGGAGGAAAACAGAGGATCCTGAAAAAAGTAACACAGGAGTAATTTTAGAGGGATGGCCTCTATAGCAAGAATGGCGACAGAGAGGCCTATCCTTTGTGATTATCAGCCAGCTGTCTATTCCAAACACTAGAGTATACATGTTCAGACAGACCTCTGGCCACTTGTATTTCCGATAACTATTAGTGGTTCAAGCCATTCAGGCTTGAATCACTTTTGTTTTTGTTTGGATTATTATTATTATTATTCTCCACAATTTTGTCCCGCGTTCTTAGAGAAAACAACAATTCACACACTTTATACTTACTGTATGCATACTGCATACTGGGGTCTTGAACCCCGGCATAGCTGTCCCTGACAGCTATATTTATTATCATCCACAATTTTGTCCCACATTTCTATAGAAAATGGCAAGTCGCACGGTTATGAAACTTCAGTATGTTTTAGCTACAGACCTGAAGTTTTGCACCTAAACTTTTGGAGACTTTTGATCACGTTACTTCACTGCCATGCTGGATTTCGATGAAAACCTTTAAACATCTTCTTGCTCCAGAATGGCTGATGCGAGTGATCTGAAATTCAAACTGTAGTTGCACAAAGCCTAGGTACACTCCTGGTGATAACGAAAGCTTTCTGCGTTGAAAATTGTATAAGCTCGCTACTAGGTGATTATGTCATGTGACAGAAAAATTCGTTTTTTGCTAATAATTTCTACACTTGTACAGATGATGTCCTACAAATACTCCTACCTGATGCACTTTTGGAGGCTGATTCCAGATGTGCAAATTTTGGGAAACCAGAAGTGACGTCATCAAATGCAAAAGTGGGTATATCTCCATAACCAATGAAGCTAGAGACGCAGTCTTAAGGCCTAACATTAGCACAAGATATGAAGGCAAATTTTACATAAATGACGTCAGCAAATCGGAAGTAGGACATAGCAAAACAAAAATCGCCATTCTTGCAAGTTTCAAAATTGAAAAACTTCTGCGGCTAAAATGGCATTGCAGATATGCGTGAAATTCAGGCAGGTAGTGGGACAGAGGACTGACTTTCATGAGTAAAAGTTTGGATGTGCTAAGTCACGTGACCTAGCTGCCACACTGGGTGGACAGGAAAACTTTTGAGAGGCATTTTCTTCTGAACCCTCAGTCTGACTGACCTGAAATTTTGCATATGCAACAACTGCTGCTTTTGCATTTTTGGGGGGGAAACAGAATGCAACTTGTGCAAATAACCTGAACCAGAAGTGATGTCATGTGAGCACAAAAATTATGAATTTGAGTCTTCTAAACTACCTAACGTGCTTTGACGTCCTGATCACAAATCTGATCTTATTTCTTTGCTACGATTTTTATTTCGGTCGCAAATTGTGATCAAAGTCCGAAGAAGAGAAATTTCCCCCTTATTTACATGTGACATAATAGAAAACGGTGCAAGTTGTAAAGCAAGTTGTAGAAAGTGCTATATCTGCATGCTGAAAATCCTTGAGCTCTTAAAAAATACAGGATATACAGGCCTTCAAGACATGACAAAAGGCCAATTTCCTATATTTGGTACATATACATCTATATGATATATAATGCATCTACAATGCATTTATGTTTAGGATGAAAGTACAAATATTGAAAGCATGCTACCCGATGTAGTTTGATGTCCTGATCACAAATCTGGTCATATTTATTTCCTGTGATGTATACTTTTGCCGCAAATTGCTATCAGAGTGCGACAAGACGCAATTTTCCCCCATATCTGCAGGTCACCTGAATGAAAACTGTTAGACCTGTAAACATGGAAACCTTGTGGTGCAAAGGGATGCGCATCTACTGTATACGCACTGATGTAACCCCAAAAAAAACAACCCTAACCACATGCACATACAGGTCCTATTGGCTTGAACCCCAGCATCGCTGTCTCTGACCGCTAGATTTAATTATTTATTTGATTGGTGTTTTATGCCAGCGTGAGAACTCTCAGCGACTGTTTTGGTGAGAAGCACCTGGGTCACTATGCTGCACTAGCGTACTAACCCCCATGGCCACAGAGGCCCACAATCATAATTAACAACTCTGAAGGAAACACAGACGTATTTCTTTTTTCAATTCTTCACTGATATCTACATGGCATGTTATTTTGCATACATGGAACGGACAAATACTTTTTTACTGGTGTCAAATGCAAACCCGCTACCTGTTCTTCACATTATAAAAAGTACCAACCAATTTTGTTGACTGGTTGTCTTGTAGACTTTCAGAATTTGGGGTTTCAGAATCACTAACAGCAGTCGCTGTGGATGGTGTAAGTTCGTCCATCTGAGTTTCCTAGATAAAGTCAAAGGTAATTGCAATAGTTACTGTGTTGGACAAATACAAGGGATTTGAATTATTTTTATCTCACAAACTTTTGGGGATAGTTATAGTACATCTGTTTGTATTTTCAAAAGTTTGTGAGTTCATATGTCTGACTTAAATCACTATTAGAGATCAATGGAGATCACAGAAATCAAAAATTAAATGCATAATACAGTCAAACCTCATATGCCCACACCCCAGCTTCAGCATGTTTGATGACTATTTATTGATTGATTGACGGATTGGTGTTGAATGCCATTCTCTTGAATACATGTACATCTATTTCACTTACATGGTGGCTATTACTCTTGTGAATGAAGCAGAAAAGCCTTGAGAAAACCTCCTGCCTTTGGCCCAAGCTGATTTGTTACATTTTGACCCAGAGTGAGTTCAGTTATGAATGCTCATATCATAATGGTGGAAGGCAAGTGATCTCCAACTAGCACTATGGAAGCTCAATCTAAATGGCTGCACAAGCAGAACCCAATCTTGTCACCAAGGGAAGGAAAACAGGACAGGAAAATGAGACATTTGACCTTTGGAGGCCTGGTTTTAGCACAGTCTTGTGATAGCATGTGTTCTCCACATCACATGTATATAACATCCTATCTTCTACTAATATTTGAAGGCCTTGTTTGCATAATAACAAACAAACAAACCTTGTCCTGCTTGCACAGAGACTGAGCATCTTTCAATGTACATGTAGTTCCTGGAACTTCACTGCAATCTGTCTCTGATTTGATTTGGACAGAGATATCAGGCACATCCTGGGTTTACAAAAAAACAAAGCAAAAAGATGTGGTTTTCTGGAAGAATCACTTCAAATCTAGACGCAAAAATACCTTTGGAGTACATCACAAATACATCACAATGCAATACATGTTTCAATATTTCAGTTCTATTAAAACCACTTTTAACCAGTCTTGAAAATGGATTAAAATAAAACCGAAATATTCAGTCTATTATCCAGCATCATTTGTAAGAGTTGCCATATTCTAATTTGTGAAGCTTATTTAGTGGAATGGAAATAAATGCCTGTAAATTGGTTTCCTTGATGACATCAGTCTGCGAGCAAGCTTCAGGGACTGTCCTGCTAGTCTCCAAGGGCTGGGGACTTTCAGGTACTGGTACCATTGGCTCTGGAAAGTACACCACATCCTGAAACAAAAGGAATGTTGTGGTTAGGGAACTCCCATCCACTTATGCAAAACTGATGCCTACTGCTGCGGCAGCTTTAGCAAAAAAATAACTTCATCCTAAACTTTTCATAGAAATTATACTACAAAGATTTATAGATGCAGTATTGCCTTCCAAATAGATATGGAGATACCAGGTTCACAAGAACTAAAGAGCCAAAAATTAACTTCTACATGGAAAAATTAGGTTAGTCATTTGTACTGTACCCAATCTAATTAAGTATGGGTGATCGCACCATTAAATCCATTTATGAACTTTCCTTGCAATGCACTTGGCTCAGTAATTTTAAAAATGTAATGGAAGCATGCGAAATATGAAAGATACAACTCCAACCTGACTAAGTAGGTAAAATGTCACAGGAGCCATACATATTCTCAATGATGAATAGGTACTACCCTTGCATGAAAGCATTTCCTTGATTTCATATCAGCAAATTTCATTTACGGCATGTGTAAGACAAATACACAGATGACAGTCCACAACCAGCCATATGGGATCACAAATGGTTGCAAAGGGCAACCCCAATCATCGTTATAACAATGAAAAGACATTACCCAAGTTTGAATGTGATGCCTTGAATTGCCTTCAAATATCATGTTCACAATACAGAAGGGGCAGACAAATGGTGGACCAACAGAAGAACAGCAGTATTTTCACCTCCCCCCTTTCACTTTCCCTTTCACTGTGTAACCACCTTGGGGTTGTACTGGTTGAAGCATCTCTCTCCACTTAGGGAGATCTGGAAGCAATTTTCAGTCAGGTCACACCAGACTAAAAATGATACTTGTTGCTGCCTCGTGCTCAGCAGCCAGAGGTTAGAGGAAGGAGACAGAACTGGCTGTCCTGGTGTCAGTATGATGAGGCTTGGTAGCTTGTCATGTCTGGTGCCTTAAGCGGCATGATGTTCCAGTGGTGGCAGCACTCTGGTGGCATAGACATAGTATATATATATATAGTATGTTCTCTTCATCATATTACTGAAAAATTGTTAAGTACAACATGAAACTGAAACATACACACCTACTTTCATGGGTGGAGGTGAAATTGCTAAAAATCAAAATTTGCTGCTTTTGGGATAACAGGCAATAACCTTCCATTTCCAACATTACCCATCTAAGAGTTCCTTGTCTTTAAGCTGATTGAATTTGTTCCCTACAGAAATATTGCAGAAATGAAAGGTTACTGATAAATTTATTAAAACCAGCCATAAATTATGACCAATTCTTACAGCTCTTTCCTGAAACATAAAGAGAAAGTCTGTGCCGATATGCCTATTAGTTTTGAAGATAGTCCAGTGACAAAGTTATAATGGATGATGGAGAATGAATAGCACACTCTCAATACATGTATGTCTTCAAATACACAGTTGGAGACTGTTACGAACCTCGTGTTTAAAACATTGTATTATCTTTTTTTTATTTTTTTTTTCACGCTAACCAGGTCTTTGTCTGACCTATATTTTTTTCTGTGCAGGTGATAGCCTGCCCTGGAATTCAGTGGCATGCTCTCAAGGCCTCTGTTTTTATGAGTTTGTGTCATCGTACATAGGGTGTACATTCTGGAAAGATGTACCCATATTGCAAACATGTTTTACGGGCAAAGACCAAATAACCAATACAAAATAACTGAATTGGACTATTATCACTGAGGTCACTTTTAAAATCTAAATGAAACTTCCTGTATTTTATGGCGTAACTGTTCACATACTAGAGCAATACACAGGAAAAAACATATCACCGTAGGGTGAAGGAAAAGACACAGGAAATAAATCAGTTTTGAAACACATAAAATATGCATGCATGTGGATCTGGAGTTGACATATAATAGCAAAACAAAAAATATCTCAATACTTGTGAGGTTCGTGTATGTCTAGGCTGCCAAGAACAGTGGCTGACTTCTTTCTGGTAGATTTCATGCTTCTCTGGATTCTCCAATTCTGTCTTTAAAGAATCAGGGGGAATTTCATGTAAAGATGATTTCTACAAAGAAAAAACATGTATCGTAAGTTTTTAAAATGCTGTTATATGAGTGACACAAAAAATTCAATAACACTAACACTGAAAAACTGGTATTATTTGGAATGTATCAACAATGGTGTGCAATGTTTTCCAAAATAATGTATAATTAAAAATTTAAAAGTATATTACCCTTCCAAATACCAGAGATAGCTAGGCTACAGACACAATCTGCTTTAAGCTACAGATCAAGTAATTGTCATATACAGCCATTAGGCATAATCATTTAAAGCATACATGTTTGAATATTACACAAAAGGAGTTTTACAGTCTGAAAACCCAACTGGAAGATAGCTGATCGGTTACCTCAGATGGCAACTAAAACAGAACAATGCTGCACCAGTAAATACACTATAATCACGCACAAAAAAATGTTTATCCAGAAACAGTTGATTTGTTGTATATCAACCAGGCATCATTAATTGCAGGAGTGTTTCCTAAAACTGGATAAATGCTGAAAACCATATGGGGAGGTGTTTCTATGGGCTGTTTCTGGAAAGCCCATTTGATTGTTCTTCAAATGTACGAAATTCACTAAGAATTAAAAGTACCTTGTAGGAGAGACAGCATGTGCATGCCTCCATTCTTCATTTTTTTTATTTCACTGTTGCCTGGTCAGTTTTATGGGTGGAAGCAACAATTGAAAACACGGGAACATGTTAATAACTCAGCAACTGCCTCAAGTTATCGTCACACACTCTCCTTTACCAAAGTGCATGGTAATATAAAGATCACATCCGGTTTACAGCAACTTCGTACAGAACATACTCCTATGGGCATTAAACACTTTCCAAATATGTGTATTGAACCGCCAACAAAATATTCATGTACTAATATAATGTTTATATAATATAATATAAAAATAAACTTTCGGTCCCCTTGTGAAACAATACAACTTAACAACTTGGCATTGTTTGCTCAGGGTACGTATCTAACAAAATTGTGATTGTACAGACATCAAACCCTTCACTCAAACATACACCTATATTTGAAACTACAGAAGCAACAAAACAGGCAGCACAATTATGCAAGGAGGTGGACATATATGAAAGAACTGATTTACTTTGTCCATTACTTAGCCTTAATTAATTTGATGTCTACAACATTTTCTGAAAATTACTCCTATCAAAGTTATCAATCCCAAAACATCACAAACCAACGATACCTTACCTGAAGGGACTGTTGAGATGGATGTATTATCTGGAAAAGTGACACAGGGTAAGGTGAATTACCCTTTGATCTGGCATCACTGTCAAGAGAAGATGCTGAACCAGTGCATTCTTCCTAAAACACAAATACAGGGAACATTTTGTACCAGTAAAGTGAAATATGGTTTAGTCAACCCAAAATACGATTACCCTCAAACATTTCTAATGCTTCATCTGAAAGGAAATTTTGTGCTGATTCCAAATTGGTCTTTATTATTTTTTGGCATTTTTTTTAAAGTGATTAATACGGAAATAAAGACTGATGTGTTACACTGGATTATTTGAATCACAGTGACGTCACAAATTCTTTTTTGCCTCTAAACATGCTATAATTGTTATGTTTCCACATTAAATACAAATACAGATGTTTTAGTACATGTATATTCAAGCAGACTGTACACATGACAATCAGAGAATGTTTCGAAGCTGAAAAAAATTTCTGACGTCACTGTGCTTCAGAATGGTCCAAAAACTCCACCAGAGTACCTCAATCTTTATTTCCATTGTAATTCCTGTAAGAAAATGACAAAAAATAATGAAGGCCATGTTTGGAATCAGCATGAAATTGCCTTTCAGATGATGCTTACTTTCCAAAAATGAGGTCTTTTAAATAATACAGCTTTAATCGTGTCTGAACAGTAATTACAAAGCAGCCCACACACAGAAAATAGGTTTATAGCTCTAAATCGACAACCATTTCACATGTTGGCAAGATATTTATTCACAAATATTAATCATTCTGTGTTGACTGAAAAAGTTATGCATTTTGTGAAGGCTTGAAATTGCCTCTCCAACCAATGTTGCTTTGTCTTCAAAATCAAATAAAAGGTGCATAAATGGTACTGAAACTAGTGAAAGTTGTTCTTTGATATGCGAAAAGGTAGAGGGATTATGGTAGGGGAATTATGGTAGAGGTATTAGGGTACCGGTGTGCATAAATGGGCATCTATTAACAAGAGAGCAAATATTCCCGATTTTTTCATTCATAGCTTAAATGTTCCTGAATCTTTATTTCACAGATTGACATGTGGCCCCCTAAATTTTAACATCTGTGTTAATTATGACACATATGGCAATATAAGGCCTGTCATGCTTTGTACTGTATTTAAGTCTTAAAGATATACATTAAATATTTTATCTTCATTACAATTTGCCAAGCTTCCACACCCAAACAGTTAATCAACTAAAGCTTAAATATTCCATAAGTTCAATTACTTTTAATCAGTATCAGGCTTCTCACCAATGAGACTGCTGTGAGTTTAAGCCCAGCTCACGCTGGTTTCCTCTCTGGTCATCGTGGAAAAGTCCACCAGCAACCTGTAGATGGTCATGGGTTTCCCCCTGGCTCTGTCCGATTTACTCCCTAAATAATGCTGGCCATTGTCATATATGTGAGACATTCTTGAGTACGGCATAAAACACCAATCAAATATATAATTAAAATCAATCACCAGCTAATGGGGTAGACAAGGTATTCCTCATTCAAAAGCTCCTTTTGTAAGGTGACTGAACGTATCCAAATGGTTGCAGGTTTGGTTTCATAAGATTGGTCAGAAGACAACTTTTCATTTTCTAACATCTGTTCACAGAAGTGATTTTGTTTCTGTTTTCTCGTAACCCATGTCCTCAGTCCGTGGATGTAGATGTCAAACAATTATAATTTATAAAATTCTTTGCATATTAACTCAACTACCACACCTAAAAGTAAATCTAAACTCAGCAAAACAACTGCTCAACATGTGACATTTAAGTTACCAATACATAATTTGTTCCTACTAACGAAACCACTGAGCGTTGTTAAAACGTGAATCATTTAGGCTTAAATGAAAATCTAGTGCGGTGGTGAGTGCTCTCCCTTATAATGCTTACTGTAACGACTGGTCGGTTTCGGGGACCATACGGGAAATTTTCCGTTGGCACAGCATCTTTCTTTAACCTCCGTATTTTTGAGGGCCCTGACAAGCCATATTTTGCGTATTTGTCTTCTTCATAGCTGTCAGGCACGAAATGCCTTGAACACAACCTAGAATTCTCATTCGGGACGAACCCGTCTCTGTTCATGTTGTATGCCCATAGCTGGGCTAACCTTTTATCCCGCACTGGAAATCTGTGGAGTGTCACTCTTCCATCTTTATCTGTGTATCTACTTGTATTTGTACATCCTATTGCTGAACAGCTAGGCATGGCTGTTGTAAATACAGGCCAGCAAATATCATTTTCTCTTGATATTCTTTGGCCCGAATGACGTGTTTAATCAATCGCCATTTTGTACAGTCCATATCCGATGGAAGGATGCAAGGAGAGCCGTGATTTCTCATTGGTCAAAATTGCAGAATGGCGTCGCAGGAAAATGAAGGGAGATAATCTAAAGTGAAAATATAGTCCCCACTTGTACCACTTCCAGTGCACTACATGAGCTAGATTGGTAAATTAACTGCCGATATATATAGTGGTGGGCAAAGTTGGGCGTGTCACATCCTTACAACTACAATGAAGATATGTGCAGGTCTATACCATACACATGTTCAGCGTGACTGAGGTGTAGTCATCATGGGTTATATGATTCAATGGGCCTATAGGGTAAATTTGTGTAAACCAGTCAGCACGGCCTATCTGACTTCGCAGATGATCATCAAACCGAGTTCTCAACAAATTTTATACATGACCACTCAGCACCACGTTGAACAGAAATGTTTCCATGTATTTACTTTGGAACATATAACAGCCGTTGTGGCCAAATGTAGCACACCATTCGAAGAATATCACAAATTCCATGGTGATTCGTGGAAACGAGTCAGTAAGTTTATATATGTATAATATTTAATGTTCTATAGTTATCAGAATTTAAGGAGGAATTTCATGTATTAGCTGAACCTATGATATCCATTTAGTATTTTAAATGTCCGAGTAGACCTACTCTGACCGGAACTGCCATGCTAATGATCCACCTGATGACTTGTTCTAGTCAAGGTACCTTGAGGTGCATTTGATGCGGGTTTTGCAAAGAGATGTTTGACAGAAATGAGTAGGCCTACAGATCTAAATTTATTTACATGAAGTAAGCATTCTTCTATTGAATTAATTCATAAAAAGCTTCAAAAGGTAAGAAAAGGCGACATATGCAATGTTTAAAGTACGAGGCACTCTGCATATCTAACAAAGCCGCTCGATCGGTGCTGTAATTAGTAGGCCTATTGCAGGTCTAGGCTACGTAGGCCTACGGTGGCCAACTCGGACTAAGTGCTGCGAAATTTCGAGAGGAATATTCTGATTCGGCTCAATCAAGGCGCACAAAGTAGGATCAAACTTTGTATTTTCAGAAACACGTTGTCATTGTAATATGCCTTACCGGTAAAACCTCACATGTGTACTGATTTACAGATTGTTTAACCTGTAAGTTACGTGTAGTAACTTGTGTCCATCAGTATGCGAAAACATCGAATGTCAAGATGAAATAAATTCCACGTAAGTGAGTTCTTTTACTCGTGGATATTCATGTACACAGGGCCTATCACCTCGTAATGTGTAAAACACGACTGCATTTCTCTGTTGATTAAAACCATACATATGCATTAGAACAAGTTGCTTGCACGCGTGTGACTAAGTCTAATAAAGGACTTTAATAATGATTGGAAACTGACGGAAAATTTAATGGCACATGGCCGATTGCGAAAATCCATGGCAGGCCTGATCTCTGTAGTGTCTTTCCAGGGTCATTCTCGTTCTTTAGACATGTCACTTGATTGCGGTTCTATCTCCCTAGCGTTTCCTAGGCCCCTCTAGGGAATTCCAGTGAAACCTCTCAGCCGCCACAACCATTATGCAAACCTGTCGGTCGTCTGCATCAATTGTTGGCCCTTGAAAGTGCATTTATCTGCAAGGGGGGAGATTGCGTTAGGTATCACCTCGTCGTGTCAAATGATTGAATGTCCATATGTCTTTAATTTTGAAAAATATGTGTTAAACTTATAATAATGTTCATTGACGTCAGTATCTTTGCTCAAATGTTTTAAATTTCTTGAGAAAAGCCGTTTGACGAAGGAGGAAATCTCGATGTCCCCATGTGAAGTGGACTCGTCCGCCTGGAGACAATGTGTCTGGCTGCGTGCCGATGCAATCAGGCGACAATTACTTGCGCGTATAGCGATGCATCTGTGGCTCAAATCTGTTCTCTTCCCTTCAGTCCTACGGACAAGTGTGAAAAACCGGTTAATAAATCACCCGATAACGATTTCTCAAGTCCATTTATAAAATAGTTGTTGCAGGCAATGAGATTACTTTGCAGTGGTAACGAGAATCACCAAGAGCGCTGGCTCGCCATGTTGCCGATTCCCACAGCTTCCCCATATGATTTATCACGAAATTCCTCTTCACTATGAACCTAGTTTGGGGCAAAGTTAAACTCATCTTCACAATGATTTGATATGTACGTTGTCTCCAATATATTTGCCTTTCACCCTTTATATATTTTTGGATTCAAAGCTATATTAGAAAACTTTACTTACGTCCATTTATGTGGTTATGGTTTGCAAAGAAGCTAAACTAAAAAAAAAAAAAGAAAAAAAAAAAAAAACACTTTCAGGAAATTGACCAATATCACATCTTACTTGTAATTTATAATTGCATGTGATTAACTAAGATGTGGCAGTATAGCATTGTACTAAAGATCCAAACAAGTAATAATGGACTGATTTTTTTATTCTTTTGCAACCAATCATTGCAAATTTGCAACAGTTAAAGTTCAGTGACCAAAGACAGATGAACTCATGGCCAAAAGTTGGAGTTAAAACGTAACTCTTTTATCACTAATATGCTTGCAAGTTGATTAAACTGGCTCAGCGCGACAGATGTGAGCCAAGAAAATCGACACAAAATGCTGCATGGCTGCACTCAGTCTGATAACAGATTTATTGCCTGGGAAGATTAGAATGGTAATTAAGCGACGGAATAATCTGGATTAAGGCGCTGTGCCAGTGACCCGAGCACGTGCCACATTTCATCGAAATGAGAACAACATGCATGTGCTCAAAGCCCGATAGAGCTCGAATCGCATGTCATGCTTGGGAGATAGATATCGATCAGACGTGCGGGAATGATAGACAGACTGTCAGGCCACGCGCGATTCCGCTACAAACGTTAGCTTAAAATTCTACAGTTATTTTAGGGGTTAACATAACGACAGAGCGTGTCCCGTTTCATAAATAAGCTTGCTTTATCTTGAAAGATATTTAAGTCTACTTACATAGAGTTCGATTTCCCAAAGGAGTTCGGCAAATTGAGTTACACCACGCAGAATGTAAGCCAAATGAATATGAATTGCTCATGGTAACTGCAAAAGTTTACTGCTAGAAATCAACAGCTTTTTGGTGGTTTAGTTATCCCAACCAATATAAGTCATGTATACCTTATACCTTCTGTAATAGTCGTAACAAAATAATACAGCCATAACTTGTATGGTAGATCTTGTTGAGATCTTGCATATGCATGGACGCTTAGGCTGCGCCACTTGTATCGGAAAATGGTCCCTTTTTCAACACAATATTTTGATTATTTCAGATAAGCCACCAAAGAAACATTGCACGTAGAAGATAGAAAGTGTGCATTTAACGCATTGGATGTTGATACATACGGATAGGACCATACCATTATATATTTCTTTATTTATTCAATTATTTGGTTTATTTAGGGAAATGGATTTTACCTCCATGGTTGTAATATAAGAACATGGGCTCAAGCATTTTTCATTTGTACTATATGGGACAGTTTTATGCGTGAGGAAAACCATGCACTGACCTTTGGATGTTACTGATGAAATTTCCCACATTTAACGTACAAATACATACACACCATATCAGAAGAAGTAGTCTTCAACGGAAGTTAGCCTGGACAAATCGCCACACTAGCGTCGCTGAATATTAATAGCTGTATAACTTATTTGTGTAGAATATCCACATGTTTCACTTTTTCGGGAATGGTCAATCATGGCGAACGTTAAATACAGTGTATATCATGGCCCCAAATAAGCTACCGTGAAAAATGTCATCTAACTTGAGCGCTGAGATTGTATACAGTGATTATACATACGACGACAGCGACCCATCGGAACCCATAGGAAAAGCTTTTCAAGTACATGTTCAAATGGTACATTGCTGGCTACATAGATACTAAAATATAGTTGATTTGCCTGCGTTTGCATGCATGGTTTGCACGCTTTTCTTTACATTTAATATATACAAAACATATCACTGTCCATATATTATTTTGTACATGCATATCCAATGTAAATTTGGTCGGATGATTCAAATCATGTAGGCCTATAAAGTGCATGCATAATCTTTGACATTACAGCATGTATTTAACTTGGATAGTACTACACACATATAACATTGCATAGTCATATATCAGCATATATGTATATACGTTTATATAGCCCCTGTACAAAAATATCGTTGATCTGTTGGATTGAGACAGTTTCCTATTTCTGACATATCTCGTATGTCATTCTCCGTTCAGTTTTATTAGTGCCTCATTCCTGTTTTTGAAAGATAGCCCATGTTTACACTTACATTCAATAAGGGCATTATATATTTCATCTGTATATATATGTGTATGCATGGCCTGCAGACTACTTAGTGCTACCCGCACCTAAATGTTCATGCTTCTCCAGACACATATATTTATGCAACTCGATCAAAATGATATACGTGTATATGACTTCTATGGATAAGCCGTCGCAACTTTGAATGTTTCTAGAGATGTACATGCATCTAGCTTATGTATGTCTGTAGTTTAGATTCTGCTTTGGAACAAACTTCATGTGTAATAAATTTCACAGACAGCAGACATGCAAGTAACCATTCGTCAACAAATACAGCACATACAGCACATTGTCACTTCCTGCAATTTGACTGCCATGGAGTACACATCGATGCACGTGCATGTGTAATCTAGACTCGTGCACATGATATACAGGTGTGATCTCTCCTTTTCATTATTGATGTGAAGCTAGATGCTGCATGTGCATATACATGCATATATACAACACATACAGTACATATGTATATACACACCTGGGCGTATGTGTATTTTTGCGTATTTAACTTGGATTACAGATGCTGGGGTAGTTTTAAGGCCTATATTCATAATCTGCATTGATATACATATAGGATTTTGGTTTCTGGATGTATATATATATATATATGATCAGAACTGCTTACCAGACAAGTATCTGAAAATACAAGACTAAATGTCAAATTGTTCCGCCTTTCATGAATACAAAAAGGTTATAATTGAAAGAATACTGGAGAAAAGTATATAATAGAAATGGAAGGGCAATTGACGTGTATTAAACTATCATTACTAGTACGTTTTGTCTTTGTCTAATAAAATGAAGTCTAATATTTGATTTGTACATGAGGTGTCATCGACATATATATTAAGCTTATTGAGACAGAATAAAATAAAAAATTGAAAATCCATGATGATATCGACTTGCAGATTTGTCAGTCCAACTAATTCAATACAGGAAAAATCTTTAAAACGTGCGTATATTTGATGTATATATCACGTATAAGTCACATCGTATTTTTTCTTAAACCTCATATAGAGATTCGCTATAGTGGTTTTCAGTTTAAACGTGGAAAAATTTGTTTCGGGGTATTTCAATATTATTTATGTGAGGGCGTCGAAGGATTAAGGTGCGCGGAGTTCTCAAAGAAGTGGGATTATACTAATTAGCCAACTATATAGGGTCTTGTATGCGTCCGTCAGCTGGCTAAGCGTTCTACGTTAGCATTCCTTGCCGTATTAATTATCAGGTGTGACAATGGGCCATCATGTTAACCCCGCCAGCTATGCGCAGAATGTCAGGCATGTAACATGTATATAACAACGACAGTTTCATGAGGTAAAAGCGGGATGTAGGTATAAGGGAGAGTCTAGGACTGCACAGTGTCAGCTGGACAGATATCTAGGTTAAGTTAAGACTGTAGTTTAATAAAAACAAGTCTTCAGGCCATGTGTATACACATTCCTTGTCGGTTAGTCACATCGGCGCTACACTCCGGGATTCCCCAATGTAGTTTGTAAACAAGCAAATTTTCACTTGGCTCAGGTCAGTTCAACAATCTGGCGCTCGATAAAATCTAAGAGGCAGGTAAACTTGAACCGCTCTGAGTGTATAGGCTTGCAGTCAGCCAGCTGGCCACGTGCGCCTAGCGAAACAATGTCAAAGGCAAGCCGTGACCACGAAATTTTGTCACAGTAAATAAACAGCATTCAAACAACGTTGTAAATATTTATCAAGCCCCGCTATACGTCAAATTAATTCCAATTCCAGGCCAGTGTGAAATTCAGACCAAAGTTCCAAACTCGCTCCCTTTGTACGAAATCGGAATAATAATAATACAACGATCTTGTTACATGATTTGTCTCGTGTCTTTCTCCTTTGCTTAATGGTTCATGTGTACCGCGAGTGTATAAAGAAAAGGCACCCTTAATTCGTTCTAGTTGCATACACGAAATTGCTGTCTATTTAACACGCAGCCCGAAGTGGAATTGCTAAATTTTCGATAAGACAAGTTACATATTACGTTGGAATATGTTGTAAATTTCTGAATGAAATTTATGTCAGTTTTTATACCAAGCAGCATGTTGACTTCTCCTTTCCTTCTGGCGTTTCCTCTTGCTCCATACATATGACACGCATATTTGACAAGTATATTATTTGGTGGAAGATAAGTATATTGTTGCAAAGTACGTATATATGACTATGCGCAAAATGCCCCACAAGCTCTTTCGATTGCTGATATCAGCAAGGTCCACACAACGAGACATGCAGGAGGAATCTAGAATTTCCCTATATAATGTCAAAGTGGATTTGTATTTTTTTTCTCTTATAAAAGTTATAAGTGCTTAGAAGTATATAGATTATAGACTGGACTATATGCATGCATGTAGGCCTATATAGTTGTTTCTCTGCCATGCTCGTGACAGCCCGAGCGTGCAAACTTGTTAACAATATATATAGGACAAACCCCACAAAGACTTGTCTGTTCGTATAAAGTTGCGTGTCAAATTACAACCGTCTAAAACTTATCCCAAAACAACTGCATATATTGTTTTCTGTTAATTAAAAACATTTCCGACTTCTTCAAACAATGGAACACAACTTTTTCTGCTGTAAACGGCGGTGGATACACCAATAATTTTTGGCGATTTTCGCCATTGTCCATGTTGATATACACCACAGGTGGGCATCCTTACGTAGTGTTACAGGTGAAAACCGTCATGATATTCAAAAATATATCTGATAGCTAAAGTTTTACATCCATGATGTATTTAGGGTGCACATAAAAAAATATGTGTACGCTACCAATATTAGTTTGAGTGGAATTATAGTGATGGCTTCTAAGCTGTGATTCTCACGCTCCCTGCGGGTTTTGTAAAGTAATTTTTCTGTAGAGTGTTATGGGTTATATATATATATATTCAATCCTGTCATCATTCTAAATCCTCCGAATATGTAAAATATGTATACCTGTAAATTCATCCACATGTTATAGTGCTGAAATTGGAACTTTAATACAGGGCATCCGTATACGTATACATGCACGTTTAGATAGTAAATTATAAGCAGCATCTGCCCTCAGTATGGTTCTGTTGTGTGTAGTATTTTTTTTTCATCGGAAATCCGCCTTTCTTCTAAAACGTTCCACCTCGTTGATCGTGAAATGTGTTTCTTTTCTTTTTTTATTTGCTGCGTGGAGATGGTGAGGGATGGGCCCTTTGTATAAATTGCTTTGTATTTCTTTGTAGAGCCCATATATATTGTATAGCCACAGGTCATTTAAAGTTTAAGAAACTGATTTAAATGTAAGCTATTTTTGCAAATTCTTGAAAAAAAACCCATAAGGTTCTTCTCATAAACGGCAAACATTTACCTTTGTGTAAAATTTATGTCGACGTAAAACCATCTTGAGCATTACAGAAGCCGGAATATTTACAAAATATTATTGACACATAAATGTAAATTTTATATGGTTGAATTATAATGCACATGCATTCAAAACAATATTACATGCATATTAATGTAATCGCAGTGTAACTGAATGTGTATCTATGCTATACGCATGCTCATTTATCAAAAAGAAAAAAAAGAAAAAAGAAAAAAAAAACCCTACTTTATTTGATTGCAGACGATGAAGAAGGGAACGCAAAACTTTATATTGCGCAGAGCCTAATGTACATGTATAGGCTGATAAAAAAATATACATGAGGTATACCTTTTGTGTGATTTCAGTGTTGGGCTTCTGCATACCGTTTGCACGTATATGCATAGTCTCCAACATTTTATTCTTCAGCGCTACGTGGTATTGTATATCTAATTCTTGTCGTTTCCTAACAGAGGTCAATTCATCCCATATTATCAAAGAAACATCTTTAAACTTGCCTCGGCATATAGGCATACAGTTGTACAGCATACACATGTACATGTATGTTGAAGATACACGTGACCATCTGTGTCCTGCATGTGACTTTTTCCGTCTATACATGAATACTTAATTAGAACCAAACGATGTCATTTTGACGTTATACAATATAGTCTTCAGTATTTCTAATGTTTTCTTCGCCCATCAATTATTATCCAACGCAATGACACATGGTATAGTGTTCGTGTTTCTCGTTTTATTGAAAATATACCATGCAAATCATATAGGCCACAGGCCAACCTCATTTGCATATGTATATGTATATATGTAGCTGTCAGTCAGAAACTAGGATATACTACAAAGCAATATATCCCACTCTAATACAACGAAGTATAAAGCTATAGGCTATGCTTCTCTATTAACACAATGTGTACAGCGTGGCCGTTTTCTCTTCAAGAAAAAAAATATTGTTGAGTGCGTGGTTGTTTGGGACAAGCCTTGGTTCACACATCAACAAGCCTACATATATATACCACTTGTGAGGTGGAGTATACATAAACACATAAAGGGCCTTTCTATGCCTGACACGTGCACTGGGATATAAATACATGTATATATACATAAAATTAAAACTTATAAGCTTTTGTCCTCTGTTTAACAAAACTTCGCCAGTAAATTTTCTTTTATATTGTTTCCTAAATAAAATTGCTTTGAATAAATAACTTCAGAAAGTTTGTTTCAACATCATTCTGTGATGCAAAATATCCTACATATATATGTATATATATAGTTTGTTGCCTTTATGTCATGTTTGACATTTGTTAATTATAGGTAGTTTTTCTCTCTGTTTTCGGCTGACATTCGTGTTTTCTTTGTTATACTTGATATGTTCAAAAGGAGGAAGTGGCGTGTTTTTGTTCCTTCTTCATAAGGTACGCGTGGTTATCGTGATGATACATGTTTATTGGGAGACCATGACACACGGACGCATTTCTTATATATAAGAAGGCTGTCGGCCAGAGAGCAAAGCCGTGGGGGTGTGCGGGGGAGGAAGGTACATGGTGAACGTATAACTGAAACCTACGCGGAATGCAGCTATATGAAGACTGTTGTACATGTGTAAGGTACACACAGGCTTACCCTGTAGCGATCCCAAATGTTCGTCCGTTTAAGCGGCGGCTTTTTCTCCTCCCAGGTGTTTTATCTATTGTACTACAGCCAGTTCCGACTCTGGTCAAGGATTTCCGGTGTGTATATAGAATACAATTACAAGTTGGCTCTGCACGAGGCGAAATCATGAAAACGTGCCAGTGTTCATGTAAATTAGAAATTAATAAAAGCCTTTATCAATACCACCAGAGTTTATCTCACGATACATTATTAATGAATTTATTAAAGACTATATGAGTGATACCTACATGAATGATATGATACCAGTGTTATCAAAATTAGTTGCATTCTGAAAACATGTACGCTGGTTAATTGTTAATAGAGTATATGTTAAGGGATAAGTATTATCTTAATAATCTGGCACACAAGCTCACCAACAGGTATAAAGTTGGTATAATTTCCAGAGTGTTGACCTTTTCGACAATTGTCCATTTAGTCTTTTTGAAAAATTCTTCAGCACGGAGTTAACACAACAAAATATAAGCATAAAAGAGCTAACTTATTGCTAAAATGCTGTCGTCACATAGAAATGATGACAAACTTTTTCAAGATGTCTACTTCTGAATAACAACGAACATAAACCGATGCCATCTCTGTCCCGTAGCACCCGGGTTCACCTTGACCAGGCGGATGTGTAGACTTATAGTCAACGAAAGTTAGAAAAGAAGAGAATATCGTTGAACTTGAACCAATGAAAACAGTCTAAGGAATTTCAATCCAAATTTCCAAGTCATATGTAACGAAAAACACACAATTGTTTGAGTCAAACGCAAATCTCAAGAGGTGTGTAAGGATATAAGGTTAATGTGCTCAGAGAGGCAAACACCAAAAAAGAAGAAGTAACTGTAAAGACTGTGTTGAACAAAGCACGTCTCCAACAACAAATAAACCCTTAGAATAACCATGTATGTATGGAGACAAACGTTTCAAGTATATCAACGGCCAAAACGGTGTTTCAGAATATAAATAGCCAAAATACGACAGTGGAGTTTGTCATTTTGTCGCTCTTCTTAAGTCTTTGTACCCACATTACCGAGGCTATCCCTGTCAACATGTAAATATTCTTATTTGAATCCTGGTACTACAGACGATCTTGTTTGTGCAAAAATGTATATAAATGGGCGCGAAAAAGAACACATATACGTTCACAATACGTTTCTATCACCGCTGTACAGCATGAGGTGGTGATACCACCCCCAAACCCATCACCACCAGCCTCTTACAAGAAAACGCTGAAAACCAATCCCATATTGTGGATACTTGATGGCTTGATCTTGACAGATCTCCTGTCTACTCCCCTCAGGATACTCCGTATGCAGAGTGTAAGACGTCCCGAGATTGATGAGCCTGACGGCTTCTTTTCATGCAGTGTATATGTCGTATTGGACTTTATGGTGTAGTGTGTTACGTCGTGGATGATGAAGCTGTTACACTTTTCGGCATGACAATTGTGTTACAGAAGGTATTTGCCAAAATGGCCAATCACTAATTGATAACTTGAACAATGGTCGAGTGATCAATAGACTATTTTTTCAATTCTCAAACCAGGTAATAAACTATCACTTTAGCGATGTAAGAGTGATTGTCATGCATATCTAGCACGCACTTACATGTTAGACTAGATGTACACACACATGGCCATGCCGTGCAAACATGACTCATCACAGCCTATAGTGTGGAACTGTTCTGTTCTGCAATCTACCAGCTGGAATGGAACCAGCCTGTAATGCAAACATATCAGCTCTAGTGTGGGACGTATATCAGCTTGTGTTGAACCAGTCTGTACTATAAATATATCAGCTATAATGTGGGACTCTTCTGCCTTGTTGTATATCAACTAATCTGGAACCAGTCGGTGTACTGCAAATATATCCGCTACAGTGTGGGACTGTTCTGTCCTGCAGTATATCAACTAGTCTGGAACCAGTCGGTGTACTTCAAACATATATATAGCTCTTGCGTGGGGGCTGTTCTGCCTGCAGTATATCAGCTATATACTCTGGACCCAGTCTGTACTACAACTATACCAGCTGTTGTGTGACCCTGTTCAGGGGTATATGACGTAGTCTGGAACCAGTCAGTAATACAAATATATCAGCTGTAGTGGTTGACTATTCTGCAATATATCAGCTTGTCTGGAGTCAGTCCGTACTGCTAAATATATCAGCTGTTGTGTGGGACTATTCTGCCTTGCAGTATATCAGCTATATAGTCTGGAACCAGACTGTACTACAAATATATTAGCTGTTGTTTTTGAGCTGTTCTGCTGTATATCAGCTAGCCTGGAGCCAGTCTGTACTGCAAATATATCAGCTGTTGTGTGGAACTGTTCTGTTCTGCAGTATGCCAGCTGGAATGGAACCAGTCTGTAATGCAAGTATATCAGCTATAGTGTGGGAGTGTTCTGTCCTGCAGTGCGTATATACGCTAGCCTGGAACGACACTGTACAACAAATATATCAACTATAATGTGTGACTGTTCTATTCCGCAGCATATCACTTAGCCTGGAACCAGTCGGTAGTGCAAATATATCACCTGTAGTGTGGGACTCCTGTGTCTTGCGGTATATCATCTAGTATGGAAACAGTAGGCACTGTAAAAGCATCAGCTACATGTATCTGGTGGAACTGTTAGAACTTTAAAAATATCAGTTACCGGTATAATGAGTGTAAAGTATCTACTGGGGAAGAACTCGAGCGGCTAACTATATAATGCAAATTAATATGTCAGCTAGACCTGCAACTCGTGTGATATTCAAATTATCTGCTGTATACTCTAACATGAATTGGAGGTGACCGTACTATCTTCAGTTAACAACATGGTCCGTATATGTAGATCTGTGAAAACGTAATTGTAGATATACTCCATACATTGGCATATACGTGTACACCGACTTCAAATATATACTGTATATGTGTCCCACATTATCATCACATTGGTGTTGTAAGCGGGTCTCATGTAACCTCTTTAGAAAGGTCTCGGGTCACACTCAAACGGTTCCTTTACACCCGCATAAACCCTCTGTCGGGGTTTCTGCTGTCGGTGTGCCTGCATGTGGGCTGTAGGCCTATACCCATCCCACTCAAACCTCTATACAGGACTACACTAGCTGGGCCCGACCTACAAAGCAATGTTTGAAAAGCTTTAAACCGGCTGGTTTGACCTACATATGTTTATATACATATATAGTATATATAAACCTTTGTCCTTATAATATAGTTGTCCGTGTTATTGCTTTAGGCCAGATCCAACACAGGCCCATGGTTCTAGAACAGACTAGGTCTACATAACAGGTATAAATATACGTATTGGCATCAAATATATGTATGCACACATGCAGACTATATGTATACATTGTTAGCTTCTTGAGAGTTTCTTTAGCTTAAATACTGTATATAGTAAAACAAGCTGCAAGCTCTCTGAAAACAACCGAACTTGTCTATCAAGCAACTGTATGTAAGGAACAGATTATCTTGGGATAAGACTTTAACAGAAGCAAGAGTCAGTTGCATTTATAGATCATAAAATAGGCCTACAAAAGCGATATT
Organism: Acanthopleura granulata; assembly: GCA_016165875.1. Classification (NCBI taxonomy): domain Eukaryota; kingdom Metazoa; phylum Mollusca; class Polyplacophora; order Chitonida; family Chitonidae; genus Acanthopleura; species Acanthopleura granulata. Next base: position 21,129,692 of record JABBOT010000004.1, read on the forward strand.
AGTTTCAAGGAGCAATGACACCAGCAAATGACTTTCAGGACACCTGACTTCGCGCTGTCATACACATCACAGATCAGCCGAGTTTGGTGCATGTGTTTTACATATTGCACATTTCTATTAAATCTGTGACCAGTGTAAACAAAGTTTGCAGTCTAAAATGATCTGAAGACCTCAAGTGTGATATATTTATAGATACCTATATAGCGCATAATAAATTCGCTTCAAAATTATACGTATATATAAGACAATGTACATAAGATGTTCAGGTGATGTCAAGCATTATGTCAACCAAGCCGTCATCTGTCTTGTTTGTGTGTGAGTGTGTTTTTGTGCATGTAAACATTATGCATTTTCTGACCAAAATATTTGTACAAACATACAGACATGTAGTTAATTAAGAACTTCCTGTGTATAATTCCTAATGAGAAACTGTCTTTATAAAGGCTGCCCGATTTTAACATTTGGACACTTGCATGTAATGTGCCCATGTATATACCTACAGGTATATCATCGTTCATGTTTTATGTACCACATGCATGAGAATACTTGCAGTTATAAATATAACATATACACTGAACATAGGTTAATTTAACCAAGTAACTTGTTTTGTAACCCGAACCATAATGTGCGAATATGCACCGATTTTTTAACACCTATACATGTATACATTCGAAATATTCAACACGAATTTTAAAATATTCTGATGATATCCGGACCACAGATGAAATCATGCCTGCAAGAGGCGAGAGTACAGTTTTTAATTCACTGGTATTTACATTTTATTTGTTTATTTATGGTTTTGATTGCAAACTTATAATACAGCTTCAGTTTAAAAATCAACAACCTCCCAGATTTACTTGTACACATTTTGTTGTGAGCCCCTTCATATGCATACACAGACCCTATTCAATTGTGGTATACATATATATAACAAAAACATGTATTTTCTGATCTATGGCAGGGCGTTTCCTAGCGTTTCAGATTCATATAATTTCCCCAATGTATCCTTTACCTACCGGTATTAGTCATTTACAACTGAAATTTTATTGAAAAGTGTGAATTACCTACGACTACAAATCGTAACTGTATTATTCAAGATGAGATTTCCATTGTAGCTACAGAATGTAATTTAAGGCACGTGGAATTACTACTCCTTTGCAGACAAGTTACCGAAACCAAAAGCTGCAACATCGAGGGTGATTTCCATCAGAATCCGTCTGCAAGAGCAGCGTGGCGGTCACAAGATGGATCACGAGAGCCCGGCTTGCCAATCCGGAAAGGGATATACGTGGCAATCAATATACAGTTGGGGCCTACACATCTAGATAAAGCTGATTAATAGCTCCACAATAATTTTGCATATAGGTATGAAAATTCATCCACTCCGAAACCTAGCATTATGAATGTACTGAGTACTTAACTGGCTAACAGAACAAAACCTTTTCCAGTTAAAATGTAAAATCCAAAAGCTAGCCTGTGGGTAATAGGTCTGTACTTTTAGACGAATAAAGGTGTTTACATATACAACCATTACTCTGACAAACATTTTAAAACAGTACTCAGTACCAAGTACACTGCAAGATTTTGAACTTAATCGTTCCGGGATTGAGACATCTTAAATATAGAATATTCACCACATATACATGTAAGTTGCAAAATATTCGCGATCAGTGACTGATAAAACTCGACAGCCAGAGTTGTTGAAACGCCTTGAATCTTATTTAATTAGGCCTTTACGTCACTTCCAGCATCATATTAACATACTAGCTACATCAGTTCAACGAGCGCATCGGTAGGCTAGATGGCCTAGAGTGGAACGAAGGGATCAATCAAATCAGAAGTATAGGATATTCTGACAGGCTGTGGTAATGTTACAGAGTGATTGGAGGGGACATTTGTCTTGATTACTAAACCTGTGTCCGTATTCTCGTATACCCTTAGTCACACAATTTAGCAAAACAATATAATTGTGATTCTTTTGATGCTCAAAATTATTCATTTATTGTTAATTATTTTCCCTTCCTTTGTTAAAAAATGGGCACGGCGTTGACATGGTTTAAAATACTTTCCCATTATTTCATCTTCTCGCCACTGCAGTTAAAGACTGTCTAAAAATAGACGCGAAACGTATGTAGCGGTTGTAAACACCCTTTTCCAAATAATACCTTTCACAAAGCAAGCTATATATTTCAGGGTAATAATTTAGAGGGTGTGGCTTCGGGGGTCTGTTCACTGCTGTCCCAAATGTTCCCAAAGAACGGATTAATTTTGGGTACGCTCGACAGAAAGCCAAATATCGAACAGACGGGATCGACGGGACAAAAGACTGGCTGTCAAACTATCGACCATCATCCACAGCTACACCATGCCGGTCACTCAGTGCACTCCTGCCTTCACTCTATACCACTAGGATGTACCATGTAGTCTACATGGGGAGATTGTTTCACATGTGACTGTAATGCATATGCAAACAGCAAACCGAATCCTCCAATTCTACTAAATCAAGACAGTAGCAGAGTAATGTTGTGGTATTTTTTTATCCTGTCTGGTGATTGCTTGTGGTCTGAATCCTCATTGGAAATTTTGACCCAACTGTACATCTGAATGTGAAACTTTCTGCACTATCTCTTACACAGCTCTACTGTAAATTATTGCACTTCTTCAACCATTATGATGTCAATTTACAGAGGTGTATTTGGGGGAATTAGTTTTGTCCTGATTTTGAAAGTTTGCAACATTTAAATTGACCATCCCAGTTAGCATCTTTCAAGGCCATTTTTAAATACATGTAGAAACAAAGCTGATCTTCACTTTAATCAGTAACAGTAAAGAATGGTTCTTGAACCAGTTTAGCTTCAAATGTTGCATCGGTCAGCTTTGTCCTGTTCCTTCCCAATGCATCAATAAGGTCGGAATATCTACTTGCTAGGCTGAAACATTGTTCCCTTTCATTCCTATTGCAAAACTGAAAGGAATGCTAAATGGGTACTTTAACACTGGAAAAACATCTTCTCGTCACATATTTTAAAAGTATGAGATTTCAAATGGATGGGATTATTCTTAAGGTCAAACTGAAAATCGCACACAACACACTACTTTTGCTTTCATTATTTTGCTGATCTCTACATTGTCATTCAACCCATATTGTTAATTTATATGGAAAAACCTGTCGTTACCTAGCTCATGCAGACGTTTGTCCATTTCTGGAAATATCTTAGTAAGACAAACCCTCTTAAGCAACCTAAACATGGACACTCTTCAACAGACAAGTCACCTTGTTGTTCAGTATTACTTTTAAATGAGTGAATGAATGAATGAATACAGCTTAATGTCACATAGGCAATGTTTCAGCCATATCATGGTCATGGAACGTTTGAAATTTGCCCGATACTCTGATGTAGCTGCAGGAGTGAGGACAACTGCAATGACAGCCATGGTAATTCCCTCATACTGAGAGTGATTTTGCTGTGGCATCATTACAATCCAGCTTAGTACGTTTTTAGTCCTAAATGATATGTGAGATCCCTTTGCTTATATAAGGACAACACTGTATGTTGAATCCAGAATTGGAAATGAAACTATCCTTAAAGACTTAACAACAATCATAAGGAATTTCCCAGCACCATTAAGTAAGTCAAATCCCTGTGTAGAGACAAACATAACAGTTGGTGCTTCTGAACACAATATCAGAGATCTACAGAGGTAATATGAAAATCTCCACTAGTAAATGACTTGGTCAGTGCCACATCATCAGATAATGGATAAATTAAATTAACCTGCATAGATATCTGTCATGTCAAGCACTAACACCAACATACAACTCTTTAGCAGAGCAGACATTTAGTGCATTAACTGTTTGTATTGAAACACCTTCAATTCCATTCGGAAGCAATACACAATCCCTCTGTCATTTTTCGAATCTACACTGAGAGGAACCAATCAATCAATCTTGGTAATGTCTTTGAAAGACTAGTTCGAACTAGTGAACTGTTTTAACAACACTATAACACTAAAGGAAAACTCTTGAATTACATCAGGTTTTCTTTTGAATTCTTTATCAAATAGTAATAAATATCTCGAATGACTTCATTTTTGTACAGAAATAATGAACCTTTGCTTTTTTACAAAATATGTACACTTCTTGAACTGACATGTATCAAGATTTTAAAAATGGAAGCACCAGGGACAAGTAAGTTTATCTTTACAAAAAATATACAAAACTTGCATCACAAAGAAACAAACAGCACTGAATTTAAGTGTCAAACTTAAGAATATTTGTCAACTCATCTTACAGCCTTTCCCTTCTTTTAAAATTCTTGTCACTTAAGATGTATGGACATAAAATGAATCAGCTGATCAACAGCATACAAAATTGCTCAAAAGTAAAAGATATATTGCAAATAGTCTCTCAGTGATGTAAGCTGAATCAACATTGAAGCCCTCTTATGAGATTTAAGCCCTTTGGGCTAGAGGTGAGTGGGTGCTATCTCAAACCAAAGTAAAATAATGCTAATGACATGATTTCTGGTATTCACTACAACAACAACATTCTAAGGTACAGCGACTACTGGAAATCAGATCTTTTCAGTATTATTTGCATTAGTTTGGGACATCACCCACTCTTGTCTAGCCAAAACAGTGTTAACCAGACGGCTCAAATGCTGATTCGCCTTATTTTATGTACATATATACAACATTTCTTCAGTCAGTTCAATTTGCATCAGAACACTGGCATAGTCATTTGAAATTGTCTTTGATTTCCCCTGGAGATCGACATAGTGGCACACATCAACACAAACAAGATCCCTGAATTTCATCCAGCTGCACAGGAATAAATTCCAGTCTCTTCTAATAATAACTTTAAAAGTCAGTCTCCTAAAAGTGTTCAAAACTGGATATTATTAGCCATCATAACCTGGCAACCACTGTTCACATGCTCCATAATTTGCTGTTTTAACTTACACACTTGTTCTCTTAATGTTGATGCAGTTTGTGCAAGATCAGAGTTCTGATCTTTCAAGTCCTTAACTTTGTCTTCCAGCCTGGAAATTCTTTCTAACTTTCTCGTGCGACACTTTCTGGCTGCTACTCGGTTTCTTGCCCTCTTCCTCTCCAGTTTAATTCTCTCCTGGCTCTCCATATCTATGGGTGAAAGAGGAGGCGTGTTACCCAGACAAGGGACGGTTTGAGGTTCCTCTTTCAGGCGGGGGAGGCGCTCTGACAGTGACCCCATCGGAGGGGAGGCTGATGATGTCTTGTGTAAAATGCTGCCCGGTAAAGTTGTGGTCGTTGACAAAGTTTGAGTACCCGTGGTATTTGGGGATACTGAAAATTGAGATACGTTGGACGTTGGGATGAGTGGGTTTGCTGCTGGGTCCCCACCTTGAGGAGATTCGTTTTTGTGAAGCTCATTCAGAGCGTCAACGAACCCTCGGGCATATGCTTCTTGTTCGTCTGTCACGTATTTTGGACACAAAAATTGAGTTGGTGTTGGTGTTGTTGTAACCATACCGTTTGCAGCGATGATCATCCGTTCCAACTCCGGCGAGGCCAACTTCAATAAATTCAGATCTGGAGACTGTAATAAATTGGTGAACTTGTGTGGCTTCGACCCTCCCGAGTTGAAGTCTAATGTCATACTTTTCTTCAGTCGTTTGACGGCTTCTGGCTGCTCGGGTGTGACACCCAGCTCATCGTGGTAAAACGTCGTATCCATTTTCCTACTTCTCACTTCGTGTAAAGTGACTCAGCTGTGGTAGAACACTCTCACAATCACCTCAAAGTCTTCAGGCACTTTTTACACGTCAGGTAAAGGACTTTCCTTGACTAGTGACTCACTTGCGGACGCTGATTCTGCTGCCAAACGGCTCGGTTATGAAACGTGGTCTGTACTCGTCGTTATTTTCCTCCCCGTATATATCTAGATGAGTCACATTTCTAAAAATAGCATTACATCATTTAGAAGAGATTTCATTGGCTGACCATGACATCACTGAGTCACGTGGTATTTTCAACCTCTGACCTTTGTCTAGTCGTTATAGTAACGAAAGACTTCCCGCTAAAATGTGCATGCTGGAAAAAAAACACATGGCCAGTGACGTAGAGGTCCTACGTGTTTGTCTTTCCATATATGGTCAAAGGGAATCCCCCCGTAGTAGCGCGGGAGCCCTGTGTGACCTTATCATGGCCGTATCCAGAGCACAGGACTACAGGTTCTTATGAGTTTGTGCTAAACTTTGACACAACACTGGATGAAAATATTTTCGGTTATGAGTTGACAATACTTGTTAACTATGGTTGCACCTAAGTTGTTGAATTTTATATCGTTAACTTTCACAGGGAACTAAAAATTTTACGAATGTGCCGGAAAAACCGGCAGATTTGCGACCTTATTTTCCCGTTTATACCGAAGTAACTGCCACCTGAAGTAGGTCGTGTTTAAATTCGACAGTTAGCAGAATGACAACATGATTTCCAAGCATCGGCTGTTTTCAGAGAGTTAACAGGATTTGGTTACCAGTGTTAAGTTTAAGTTATACATGTATCTCATGAAAAGCATTTGGTTAAAGCATGCAGATAAAATAGATATTTAACTCCATAATGAAAGGAAATACATTTTTGGCGTTCCCTATAAGAAGAAATAGAAGAAAAGTACCCGAGAGGAAACGTAATATCAGGAATTATTATACTTAAAAGTAACCTTACTTATATAATTGATAAACTAAAACTGTCACTTCTTCACAAGTTAATTTGTTATACATGACTTAGCTAATCACCTTGAGTCTGACTTTGACTTAATTGTGCCTGTATTTATTCTAAATAACAAATGCACAAATGCACTGAAGTGAAGATTAAATTCCAGAAATATTGTTCTTGTGAAATATTAAATGAGTGATGTACTTAAAACTTCATCTCTGGTATGGACATATATTTGTTTTCTTTCAACTCAGCTCACACTTAGACACAAACAATATTCACACCTCAAACACTGAAAATGCCATACTGTTTATTTGTCACCAGTTTCAAATTCTGCTTATATCCAGTATTCCTACCACATATCTTCCACTGGTATTACGTGTATGTATAAGGATGTTATAATGAGTTTTAATCTTCCAGTTAAATAATATGAGTCTGTCCAGTGTTGAAAAGGAAAAACATCACTATAGGTCAAAGTGCACAGAGATATCACAACAAAAATGTTTTTGAAATGAGAGCATATGACAGCCAGAAGAAAATCAAGAAATTACGTGTATCAAAAATCCTTTTTATTAATGTAAAAGCATAATGTTGTACAACTTCAAAAGAGGATTAATATATTTCTGATGTACAATTATAAGGTTGTAAACCTTAAAAGATCATGAGAAGAGTGCAAAATATTTATTTTATGTTTTTGGCAAGGACTGTTTTGAAAGGTGCTGTTGATAAAGCAGTAAGCCACATGGACATCAAGGAATGTGTTATTAAACTGTAGGCCTACAATAATGTCTGTTTTGGGAGGTCAGACTGGTATGATCCAATGTCAGGTGCTGTAAAAACACTTTGTGGTTATCCGTGACAAAATAGGAAAATGGAAACAAGTCTAGTGAAAAAGGTAGTGTCTGTCATTTAAATGTTAGTTTTAATTATGAAGCAGTGGCACAGCTGAATTAATTTATCATTTAACCTTGTTATTGTTTGTTTGCTGTCTGCCAACAAAAGTTTTACAGAAATTCCAGAATGACAACATGGAACAAGTGAAATAATGTTCAGTTTGAAGTTCTAAGGGCAGACATTTGAATTGGATAGGACTAATGAAGTTATAAGTTTAAACCAACTTCAGCAAATATGAACTAACCTCAGTATTAAGTTATTTAACATTGATTCTAAGACATACTTACAAACTGTTGCCGTTAGAAGGCTATCAAATTTAACTGGAGTGCATCATTGTAGTGGAATTTTGAGCCCTCTCGAAATTTTTATTTTGTGTTATTTCTTGTAATATTACATAAAGGTTTGTCTGCTGCATACAAGCTGTTAACAGCATGCTTGCATGACACTATTGCAGTGTTTAAAACTAGAAACCACTTAGAAAAAACATGGGAATATTAATTTCATTCAAACAAATTTTTTTTTATTTCATTGGTGATTTACTGGGTGACAATTTTTCTTACCCTACAGTGGCCAGGTAGGTGTATAGGTGTGGCAGACTACGTTTGTTTTAATTAAACCCCAGTGTCTACAGTGGATTCTGGAGGAGAACATGCAGGTTCATTATTTAGGGCTCAAGTGTTGTTTTCATAGTAATATTATGATTATTATGTGTGAGATCTCTTTTGAGGTAGACAGTTATTTTGTGTATTTCTTCTACTGATAAAGCTAATGGCTGTCTTGAAGTGAAATATTCATGATGTTTTATGGCATTAAACACCATTGATATACATAAAAAAATATGGAAAAATGACCCTCTAAATGATTAAAGAGGACATTATTTAACTGTCATATTGTACAAAATACCAAAATGTACATAATACATTTATGTAAGTCTAGTAATTTGCTTACCTTTAACAGTATAAAAACGTACATGTAAATATGCTAGATTCCATAAGTGCAGAATGTGATACTGTACCAGTACTGCATTGTTTAGCAGAATAATCAATAGAATGGATAGAAACTGTGTAGTGGCAGACTGTTTGTATTGATTGTGGCATGCAGGCTTGAGTACAGATGAGTGCTCTGTCCATCTTACATGCTAGGGGAATTTCCAGCTACTATAAATAGCTATTACTGGTTGTTTGTCTACACTGGTATATATATATGGTGGTGGGTGAGTCAGTGTTAGGATGAGTCACCAGATCACGGGATACTCCTGATGAGATATATATAACATTGGTCGCCCAGCCTGAGCTAGAGTTCAGCATTATTTCACAATACCAGTGGCCTGATACTTTTGTTTGTTGTGTATGTGGGACATAACATGACAGATAGTTTCATGGATAATTTAGTACATGTCCAATATGTAGCTACATTGAAAACTGTAAATAAGATCTAAAGTGCAACATTGTAGTGACCCCTCTTTGAAGTTGTGAAGTTGTTAACAGGGATATAGACCTACACATGGGGAAGAATTTATAAACATGACATGCAAAGCTGGTGTACTACATAAACATAGGTTCATCAATTTAAAAAGTTATCATTTGTTACCACAAAAAATCAATAACTGATACACAGAAAAATTGTATTGATTTTATCTGAATTTATTTTTTGTCTCACTTTTTCAATGCTTGAACTATTCTTGTATTTATTAATCAAAAACATGATATTAATCCAGAGGTTAAATGACCAAACTTTCATGGTACCATTGTGTTTAACCTAAATTCCATCCATGACCAAGTTAACATTTTGTCCAGTTTAACATGGACAAAGTTTTATTGATCATGGAAAGGTGTTGTGATGTTTGTTGGAAGAGATGATATTACACTGGAAAAATGAAAGTTTCAGCACTGAAATTAATATTTTGTAACCTTTGTCTTCTTAAGTCCCTGAAGATTCACTTGAAAAGTTTTATAGCAAATATGTACATACTTGTATATTACATTGTATCTTCATGATATAATCACTTTGGGTAAATCTAAACAGTTTTATAACCTGGGCAGTTACTGCTGAGATTGTGCTTTAAAAACATTTTAGTTTAGAACATTATGCTTAAATAAAATGTCAATTGTTCAGTAGTATCCACTGTAGTTTGTTAATAGAACACATGTTGTTTTTTATTCAGTTGATCTTTAGGCAGGCAAATATATCTTGATCATTTGCATACATGTGATTAAACCATGCCAAAGTCAACAAGAGTTTGTCAGTGATGTAGTTTATCTCCATTGACCTGATTCTACATTTTATAATTGGCAAATATTATATATGCGTCTAACTAATCAAGTTTATCAAAATGTTAGTCACTAGGTCTGGACTCGGAAAAGTTAACTTTTCCAAGATACCTATGAGGACTTTTTGTAAAGAATGTACATAGTGTATCAAGTCAATTACAAAAATATGTAACTGCTTGTTAATGTGCTGTTTTGTTGTCTTATCCACTGGTAAAGGCATGAATGCATCAAAGTTAGTAATCCAATCATTTTGTTCACATTTAAAAAAAGCCTTCTCTTAAGTTGTGAAAATAAATAAATAAATGATGCACACTTGAGGTGAAGTACATTTAGCTCACCTTGATAACTAAGGTAAAAACAACAACTTTTTTGTGTATTTGCACTGTGTGTAAACTGAAATCACTGTCCCATTTTTATCACTCTACTCATTTTCAAAAATGCATTATAAAAATGGGTATGGTGCATTTTTGCTTTTAAAAATAATACAAATATACTCTGTCGTAAACTGCTATCATACTGAAGTACAGACAATAAAGACTGCATACATTAATTTGTCAAATGCCATATTCTGCATGATTTAAGATACCAATCTTACAGTCTCTCTTCCTGGTAACTAGGATTAACCCAAGAGCATGCGGTTTTGAGGACAAAGAAAGTGCATGATGCATTATAATATCATTTAATAATGTACCTGCGAACTGGATATGGCTTAAGTTAGTTGAGATTGCTGCAACAGCAGTTTTATCCACATGTGTTGTATCACCTGTAAAGATGGAGCGGATGTAATAAACAGCCTTGTGTTTGTTTCAGGATTGAAGGTTTGCCTGTGGTAAAGACATAGCCAAGAGAATGGCAAGCAGCTCTTCGTCCTCAACAATCGCTCCATGTTCCACAGGATGTATGACCACTTCGACCAGTGCTGGCAACTCAGACGATGACACTTCTGACTCCTCTGACCTGTTTGCTGACCATGTGACTACATTCCGCCGCGCATGTTCTCCCTGGTTGGATGAGGACACAAGCAGAGAAGATAGACAGGTGACTGATAATAAGTGTTTACTGCTGTAGAGAAAAAAATCTGCTTTTTGTTTGCTGGAAAACTTCCTTCAGACAGCCTTATACGCACCTTTCTCTGCCATCGTTTTCTACCAGGAAAATAGAGTTATACAGATGGCACAGCAATGTTACAATATGTTGTGTTAAGAGTTTTGTTTGTAAACATATACGTGGAAGAGAGCTTAAGATCAGCAGTCAAACTACTCTTGAAATCAATTCTGGAGCACTGAAACATCAACCAGTTATCAGTTTAGTCCCTCCTACAAAGCATAAAAAGTGGACTTAAAAATGCTTTTTTGGGGGAATATTTGGCAGAAAATTTGATGAATAAAGTCAGTTTGTAAGTTATTCATCATTTATGATGCAGTAGTGTGCATTATGCCACTGAATGAAAACTATGTTTGTAGAATATATGGCGTCTACATCAGTGTCAATATAGTATTGTGTGAGTGATTTTTTGTTTTGAATATAGTACATATAGAATACACTATGCATTATACTATCCATATTTTAGGATTTTCACTTTATTCACTGTATCTTTTATGAGGTTGATTGTAGGAGAAGCAAAACTTGGTGATAATCGTGCCTTTCGTCTTTTATTAAATCATACGTGTTTAGGACCTGTATTCTTAGTTCTAAAAGACTTGACCATATTTTCTTGTAGGTGTTTTTGTCTGTTGTTTGGCAACATGGCAGACTGGGTGTTGCTTATTATGACATTGAAGACATACAGATATGCATGATGCTTGACTGTGAAGAATCCACTGAGTTCAATACACTCCGCAGAGGTGAGATGTCAGTCTGCTGTACACCCCACTAATTTTTTCAGCATTTCTATGTTACATGGTGAAGCGGGTGGTCTAGTAGCAGGGCTCAGAGTTAATGACTATAATTGGTCCCAGAGGGATTTGTAAAGTTGAGGGTGGTGGGAGTGTCGCTATTTGTATGACGCCATTATTTTCCAACGGTCATGTGCTTGTGCTATGTTTTCATTGGTTAAAAACAAGAATTTTTGATTCCCCCTCCCCCCCCAAATAGGGTAAGTAACCTGTGTTTTGTTAAGTACCAGAAGTCTTACATGATATTGTCAAGTGTTCACACCAATCACATATAAAAAACACAAACAAATAATTTATGGCTTCATTTATATAATAGCTGTATACATTCAGTACCTTTAGTAACAGTGTTAATGATTGAAAAGGTTGAAGACTTAGAGTAGCTGGCCTTGTACATATTTCCCGTGTTCCACAGCCCATTTTACCATATATTTTTTATATTTTTTTATTATGGTCTTTTGTATTACAGTCAGTTTTCATTTTAGTTCAACTAGTATGTTGTGTCAGTGTTTATAAATGTGTGTTTGTGGAGGGCCTCAGGGAAGATCAGTAAAATATTGACTGACTTGTATTACCCTCAGAAAATAAAGACATTATTACTGTTATCGTGCGTGTGTTTCTTAATTTTTTGGCATTTTGTGCTCTAGGCAACATTGCCAATCATAACACCCAAAAAGGTTCATCTAAAAATGTTACCTGTGTGCCTAAAAAAACATAGTTAGGCACACTGTGCGACTAAGCGAAAGAGTAGACTTTGAGCCCTGAGTACTTGCCTTTCTGTTGTTAATGCACCTGGGGTGCAGGTTCAAAACTGTCCTTGGGCAGGGACTTTGTAGTTTTCCTACCTGTTAGGAAAGGGTGACAATAAGTGGTCGACTACTCTGGTCCAGCTAGTGTGTGGCATGTTTGTATGTTACGTGTGAAAGGTTGTCAGTAACTTAGCAGAGGCCATTGGTTTACCTGGGCACTGTGGTGTGCATCATAAAAGGGCATCCCATCCACATAGGTGGAAGTTCAGGTTTTCTGGTTATGGAAATTATGATGGAGAACTCGGAAGAAATGGTCTGCAAATATTTTAAACCATTGTTTTAAGTTATTTATTTCATTGGTGTTTTACGTAAAACTCAAGAATATTTCACTTTTACAACAGATGCCAGCATTATGGTGGGTGGAATCCTCGACCAGTGACCACTGGTGAGAGGCACCAGTGCACTAACCTCCTCAGTCATGGAGGCTCCCCATTGTTTTAAAGTGAAAGATAGCTCATGACTGAGGCACTGTTCATTAAAAAGGTTATAAATTTCTCTCTTGAATGCAAAAATCTGTTTATATGCATTGATTGCTGAATTATATTCGCTTGAAGTGAGGAGTATTTTGCTGCCAACTGGGGATCTGAAGGCAACCATGCTTTTAAGCTTATGAAAGATTGACCTACCGAAGAACTAGGAGATATCTAATCTTCTGAGTTGACTGTCAGTGTAACATGTAATGGCATAGTGGCATTATTGTTTTAATATTATATGTTTTAATTGTAACAAATAAAGGCGTGAACAACATTGCAAAGTATTTCCAGACCATTGTATTGTGGCAGGAGTCAGATTCAAGGCCACTTTGTGTTATAAATTTACAGATCTATTTAAATTCTAAACACAGCCCTAGCAGCTTACTGCAGTCTCAGGTGACAAGGGTGTTCCACGCTTGGAAGAATTATTTCACAGCCCAGACAGAATGGCTGTGTTTCATAATAGATGAGGAGTATGATCAAATGTCAGTTTCCACTGTTGTAGTAGCATATTGACAAAATTTACCTTGAACATGTGCTGTCTTTCACTTTACGTAAGAAGGCTCAAAATCTAATACAAAGAAAGTGAGATGCTTGGGTTTATGGTTCAAATACCTGAACATGAAGATCGGTGTCAGAATAGCTAGATCTTTCAGGGGAACTTGAGTCCTTTAAATCTTTGTATGGTGAGAAGCTAGTTATGGCATACAAGGGTATGCACTGTCTGTACTGGTATCTATTTTTTGTCCAGCTATGGACTCAAAATTGTATATGTATATTTCAGTTTTGGAGCAGGTTCAGCCCACATGTGTTGTGATCGGTGCAAGGCAGGAAGAAAAGTTCCGAAAGGGTCTCCAGGCGGCAGGTACCATTTGGCCCATTTGTAACATTCCACGTTATTCCCAGATGAGAGTTTTTAGTTCCATAATTAAACTAGGTGAACTGTCCAGATTGATCATTTGTTTTCAAATTGGCACAGTATATCCTAGCGGTATTAGAAGCACAGGGCCGAGGTGATGTCAAGAATAAAAATGGCCAGATTTTGTAAAAAATATATATTTTATATCACACTTATATCATTCACTTAAGTAAAGGAAAACATTGAACTGGGATAGTTCACCTTTAAAGTCACAAAAATATGTTATAAAACTGGTTTTGCCTGTTATATACTGCTCAGATATTCAACAGGATAATTTGTGTAATGAACACTGATATGAATTTTTAGCCCGGCCAAAGTCCGGGTATCTGAAGTATAACCACCAACATTCAGTAAGCTTGAATTATTGGCCAACTGCCAATTCACTAGGGCAGTAGGTTATAGACAGTTGTTTTCTTGGCAAGGTGCCAACTGTTGACTTGTCCTTCATATGCAGTGTACCAGTCATTATGGATAAATAGTGATTTTCTTTATGGCGACATTGCCAGTTTGACATGTATTAACTAAAGTAGGGTCAATACATGTAGTTGTGCATTAAGTAAACCAACTACCATATCATATTGGTTTTATTATAGAGATCCAGTTTTTATTTGTTCATTTATGCATGATAATTATTAAAGGTGCCTTTGGCATAAATGGACCTAACCGTGCCCACTTGATCTCCTGTCAAAATCCAGCTCCAGCTGACATGGCATTGGTCTCGGCCTATGTGGGGAAGTCATTCAGGTATCTGATGAGGCACATTTGCTCTGCATTAAAACTGATGGCAGCTGTGAGTAAAATTGTACCCTCTGAAACACCAGTCAAATAAATAAATAAATAAGAAAGTACCCACTTAATGTGACAGTGAAAGTTGGTCATGTGTTGCATGTTGTAGTGACAGAGTTACTCCTTGATGACAAGACCTCTCTTGGCGATGTTGTTCAGGTTTTACCCTCTCTTGACTTTTGTAAGTACATGTGTACCAAATTTCCACACTCAACAGTGCATTGACATTTTGATACCATTTAGAGGTATCACATTACAGCATACCCTAAGACAGCCCAAATTATGAGAATATTGGTATATAAGGCATTAATTTCAGATTTATTGTTGTCTGAAAATAATTTAGCCCAAATTAGCCTACTAACAGGGAGCCCAGGTTGGAGGGCTACATTTGGACCTGCTTTGAAAATCCATGGAGGGATTAAGATTTTGAGAGAAACATAGTGTGCATGTGTCTTTATGCAGCCATATATGTATTTATACGGGCACAAGTCAGAATTTGTGCATGGAGCACTGGTTCACCTGCATGCTGTGGGTGTCCATCTATTCATTATTCAAATGACACCAGAAATTGATAGCTTGAAAATGAGTAGAATTTATAAATAAAACACTACATTTTGGTATCTGGTATTCTTCATTGATGGTTATCACTTGCAACCGAGGTGCCATGATTTTATACATATGTTGATACAGCCTATATACATACATTGGTCACCATAAATACATCTCATAACTTGACTTACCTATAACCCACCCTTACTCAAAGTTCTGCCTGTATCTGTACTCTAAGCTGGTTAAATAGCTGGAGCCGATTCTACAAAGCCACGTTTTACTTCAGTCACACTTTTAAACTTTGTCACAAAGGCCAGCTTTTGGTACTTGGAAGGAGAAATTTCATGACCTTTTTCTAAGGTTACACTGATGAGGTGGTCAATATTTAAGCTGTGAAATTGTGTTTCAAATTCTGATTCCAAGCAGAAGTGGGTCAAGGTCGGAAATCAGTGACTTCCAAGAATCGTTCCCTGTTACATAGCTTGTCAGTTACATATACTACATATAAGCCTTTCATGCTAATATAGTTTTATTAAAACAGATATGATAAATGAGAGAATTATCTAGGTAAGAGCAGCAGAGAGCAACAGTTAAGGGGGTGGAAAAGAGGTTAGAGTGCCTCTTTCACTAGAAAATACTACAGTTTAGTCCCATTTTGAGTCATACTGAAGCAAGGATTTAAAACTGGCAACCTAGGTACTTCACAGGCTAAGCCCTCTGTATTAGGGATAGTCCACGGACAGATCATGGCAGAGCATCTGGTGCATATGGCAAATACCATTTAAATATATCTCAACATGGTAACCAAACTGAAACAGGTTGAACTTGAATAGGTTGACCACAAACCACTAGAAATCACAATACAACCCAAAGAGGTAATACTCAGTGAATGGGCATACAAAACCACTACATTGTGATAATGTGATTGGTGTCGTGCAATTCGCAAGGTGCAGAATACAGTACTCACAGTCCACAGTTAATAATCCTATTCAAGTTAATTTATGTTGAAAGCTTTCTTAAATATCTTAGCCTAAAATTAAACATAAGTTTTCTGCACTAAGTGGATGGTGATCTATTTTGTCTGTATGGTTGGATTTAGATACCTTACATCCGTCCTGGAGTTTGTTGACTGTTAGGGAGACAGATGTGACAGTTGGTAGAGGTGCGTTATGACAGGTTATCAAAATATTTGTGACAACAAATTTGCAACACTTGTAGTGTTTATGTTGTGATTGAAGCTGTTACAGATAACTTGCATATATTTTAGTATACTTAACATCCAGCTGTCTTGTTTAATACAGAGTGCAAGTAAATATATTTTTACCCTGGGTCAAAGGGATTTTCAAAGGCCATTTGAATATATATATATATATATATATAATGAAAATGATGTGCCTTCATCTTCTGGTTCCAACACAGAGATATTATTGGAAAAGCTGTGTTCCTGTACTATAAATAAAGCTATTGTACATGTTTTAATTTGGAAACCCAACTTAAATAATGCAAGATTAGTAGTTATGTAAGGCATGAGACATGCTAAAAACAAGTGTTTGTATATGTTGGTGTATTTTTGTTCTGCATGCAGCCTATTTCATCCCTAGTGGTTAATAATGTTTGCTGAGTGCATGTGTAACCAGATTTTATGTGTCTGAAATCTCAGGAGAGGAAGTGTTCATCTAATGTGTGTTTGTACAGATAAAAATTATGCAAGTGTATTAGGGATAGGGATGTTATAATTGTATGACGAAGTAGAAAAAGTGTTAAAAAGTGTGTCATTTAGTTGAAGGATATATTCAGTAATTGTTTCTCCATGATGTGAGTGTAAATACTCTTCACGTGAAAATCATACAGATCCTGAATTTGAGTATTTAATTGATGCTTTTAAAGAGTAAGCTAAAAAAACAAAGTATCAGTGATATGACATAAATTTAATCACTGTTAAGCATGTATGTGCACAGGGAGATGAAAAAGATTATTGTATCTTTATGAATGACTCAAACTTTGTTTTTGTGGTGAAGCAGAATTTTCTTGTTTTGCAGCATTTGAACTTTGCAAACGGAGAATCATGGGTTTGAAATTACCCTTTATGTCTGATAACCTTGAGGAAGCAGAGAGGATAATTCATTTGTCATCACTTGTCTCTATGGATGATGTTTGCATGGTAGGTCAGCTTTCTACATCGATCTACATATCAGGGGTATTGAGTTACAATTAAGCAAGATCATCAAAAGTGCATATAAAAACTGAGTAACCACATTTTCACATTTTTTGAAAATGCATTGTGGCAAAATGAACAAATTTGGTGTTTAAAGTAAAGTTCTTTCGTCTCAAAACAAAGAGCAAGTGTTTTGCAAGGCATAGAGTTCTGATATATATTTTATGTAGAGTAATGGAAATAAAAAGGCACATTTCATGTTTTGAAAGCAAGTTTTTAATTCCACACTGGTATCACTACCATGTTATTAAAGTTCCATATAGCCTGGGGCATGGTAACTTCTGGTAGGTGTGTTTGTCTGGCTATGTCAACAATCGAACAGAATTTGGATTTGAGTTCATTTGTCTTTAAAATAAGATGGTTAAATGGATGCAAAATTACAAGAATATAAAGGGCTTAAGACTTGATTAGTACTGAAAGGAAGAGTCAGCTATTTTAGCTATTAAATGAAAGCAGATTCAGGCTTTTATATCTGCTGAATGTGAAACTTGGAATACATAGTGAAAATATCAACCTGACGTTTGTTGTGCATAATTGTAACACCCATGTTTGTCTCTAACAGATTGAACAGAACAGAGATTAACCTGGAATTTCATCCATACCTAAGTTGCTCATTTTTCCTGGTTCTGAGAGTTGATTTTAGAAAAGTCTTACGAGGGTTGTTTGGAAGGTTTGGAAGCACAAAGAGTAATATTTTGTGGCATGTGTTTGCTTAGGAAATGCAGATATGTTGTAAATAAATTGTAGGCAGAGTTTAGAACTCGGTCAGTGTGTATAGTATGTTATTATATGTACATGTAGATGTCTATAAATGTATCTCATATTTTTTCATACTTCAGTTTATGCACCTAGTAGTTTATGAACAAGCACATACATTTGGAGTATATGTACATACATGTGTGTTTAATCTAATTATTCACATGATATGTATATAGTATGAAAAAAAATATGGATATTTACACAGTAATGTGTATACTATTCTGGAAACTTCTTACATTAACAGTGATTTGACATGTCAAGGAAAGTGATTAGATATTTAATAACAATTTCCTGCCTCTTGTTGCTAAGCATAGATTAGATCTTGCTGACAGTTGCTTCTATCATGGCAGCATGGCATATGTTTGATGTGTACAGCAGTGACAGATGTAAGATGGATTGGTACAGACGAACTAATGTAAACATGTGGCCATTGGGCCGGCCATAAAGCTGAACCACAGCTGCTTTTAGTAATGCACATGTTATTTTATCACATAAGGTGGGTTTTTTTGTATATGTGTTTGAAATTAAAATTTCAAAGATATGCCCTATTTCTTGAGATAGCATGCATGTAAAGTTTCTAACATCTACATTTAACTTGAAAGTGAATTGAGGTTTTTGATGAAAATTTTACGGTGTAATTGCAAATTTTATCTTGTAGAGTACCATAGTATTATTGCTTAAAATTTTCTGCATTACTTAGATATTCAGTTCACATTATGTAGGACAGAACTTAAAGAATATACATGTAGTTCTACAATTTTCTCCATCTGAATGAATATCTGTATGCTGTCCTCATACTAGGCATTATGCAATAATTATGGAAACTGATAAGTTTGCAAGGATATAATGGAAAAAAAAAAATGTGTATTTCTCCTGTTTACCTTATTATAATATATTATCAAATGATTGACTTATATTGCAAGCCATTTGTCGCCAGACTGATTCTGATATCACTAGTTTAAGTCCTTAAGTGGATAACAGTCATGGCTGATCTGATAACCTAGACAAAAATAGTGATTTACCCAAAATTTCCTTTTATTGCTAAATATGCACAGACAAACAGTCAGATTTCCGACCTGCATAATTATACATGTACATAAATTAATTTCCTTAGTTCAGTATCTCTGAAATAATCATATAGTAGCAGGCTCTGATCGCTCATTTATGCTCATGTGTAAAAAAATGTATTATTGTGTGTGTGTAACTGTTATTTTTGGCTGTGTTCAGGTCCGAGCCACTGGGGGCCTACTGAAGTACCTGGAGAAGGCACGGGTTGGAATTGAGTTAGAAAGCCCAAATGTTAGAGTGCCTTTAATAGACCTTACAGTTTTTACCTTGTAAGTAATCATTATTTGTATTAATGCTTGCTATGAGCACAGAAGGATAGCCAAAGGACTCGAATTTTTCACAAAAATATCCTAAGTTTAGATCATATAACTTCAGTTCTTCAGCTGATTTAGCAGGAAAAAAAATGAACGTCCGAGTTTATTAAACACACATAAAATACTACATCAAGTAATTTGACATTAATGTAGGAAATACAGTTACACGCATCATTATGAAATACTAAATGGAAATACTGCATATAAATTTAAAAATCTCAAGAACAAGGGAATTTGCAAAGGACTTTTGGAGATGTCATTGAGAAAGTTTAATTGACAACTATCATAGGTTGGGATTGCAAATGTGAATGCTTGCATTTATAATGTGAGGCTGAAAATTGTTATAGGAGACCCGTACATCCAGTGTTTAGTCATGTGTGCATCCATTCCACTGTCCTCTTATGGACGCTCTAAATCTGTTGACATCAGGCAAATACCTGTGCAAATATTGTCAGTTGCACGATGTCACACGTCCGTTAAATATTTGAGAAGAAATCTGGCAGAGATAAGATGGTGGCCTGTTGTGGGATCAGTGGCTGACAGAGCCTCTGTCTCAAAGTACTCCTCTTTGGAGCCGATGAGAAACGATTTCACGATCAAGACGCCTCAGATAAGACAGGGATTTGTGGCATGCTGGCTAAATAAAGAGGAGATAAATACATGTAGCTTCTGTGTGATGTAAGGGAAAATGCTGACAATTTTGGCTCTAATGGTGTGGAAGATCTCTTCCGTGGCTGTTCCCTGTAGATATATGTATGTCTGTCAACAATAGGACATGCTTCCCTGTCATGCCTCAAGGCACATGAACTGATTTCACTGAGATTGGGATTTTTGATAGACTCGAAAGGCTCAATAGTGAGCTTAGAACTCTGGCTAAACAATTGCGTTATCCCATACTTGTTTACTTATTAACTTGGTCAGGCAAAATTGCACATATGATTTATAATAACATTTTGATATTTATGTTATTTCTTACAGGAAAGTCTTTAAATAATTGCTGTGCATCTGTCAAAATGGCTAGTGCATGGTTCTCCATGCTATACTCAGTCCTTAATTCCTGAACCTTTTGACAATCCGTATCTGTTTAAACAAGCATTCCTTTTCCCTGCCTGTACTAAGGTGTTAGAGTTGACGGAATGATAGCTATATCAAAGTCCTCAACAGGTCTAAAACAGAAATAATTTTGTCAGTAATGGGTGAAAGGCAAAAAATTGTCAAACTTGATATACAAATCATCTCACTGAAGCCTTGTACCAAGTTCCAATTAAACTGGAAGAGAAATTTTGATAGATGATAGGTAAACCAGTATGGGATTATGAACATTTATCAGTATAATAATGGAATATTCCTTTGAAGTGTTTAATCTGTTGAAAGTGTAGTTTAAAAAGTTGCAATTAGCCTGTTGTGTACATGTGAAGCTTTAGAAAAAGAAAAAGAAACAAAATCTTTTTTCAGGGATGACCAGATGATCATTGATGAAAATGTACTGAGGTATGTTTGATACACTCCTGCAGATCAGTGATTTAAAGGGTCAACAGTTTTCAAATGATACAAAGAAACCAGAAGTTCATGATCCATAAATGTATAATTCACACTCATACTTATGATACATACTACAATACATTGAGGACTGAAGAGTTCTGAGTTCATAGAGTACATAAATGTCACTTGTCTGATTTCATTTGTTGACTCATGATAAAAACGAAAGAAAGCTCTAATTTATTGCCAGCTGTGATTTCTTAATTTCGAATTGTTTGTTAAAGTGTTTTGGGTGTCAGTGACCAGCTTCCTTCAAAACAGAAAAGAAGGATAAGAAAAGTTTGAGAATTTCTTGTTGAAATATAATATCATGATCAGCATTCCTTGAAAAGAAATGTGAGATTATGTCTTCATTAAGTGATGTCAAAGAAGTATTTCATTGAAGCTATATGTACCTTATAAATATTGTCAGTTTCGATGTAAGATTTCTTGAACATCACTTAATCGAGACATCTAACATTACTTGTATAGATATTGAACATATGTAAATGTTGTTCTAATGATAAATCAATTTAAATGAATTTGGGCGCTTCGAGTTTGAACTCTTGTTGCAGAAGGTAAAAAGAGTTCAGCTGTGTCATGTGATTTGTCCAAAATATCAGGCAGTTTTGTTCACTTTAATTTACCGACCACCTGTCTGACTGTGTTAGGGAGGTACAAACGACCTCTCCTTTGTTGACGAACTTCTTAAATTAAAAAACTTCCAGATCCTCAATTTTCCTTATTGTATGTATAGTCTAAATAAGTTTTATTGATACTTATCTTAGATGCCTATGTAAATGTAATTAGAAATAGTTGCCTAACATTTTTGACAGGTCACATGGTACAGTAGGGTTTTTCTTACCTTTAACGATAAAGGAGTTCGAACTCAAAACTCCGCTTTTCTCAATGTGATTTTGACTTATTGGATTCTTTTGTGTGTGTGTGCATGTGTGAAAAGCTCGTTGCGGATTTTCCAAAGAGATTGCCACCCATCTGGATATAAGTCTAACCAGGGAAAGAATGCAAAAGAAGGCCTCAGCCTCTTTGGTAAGTTAATCTAATGACATTAGTGTAAACTAAAAAGTGTTATATGTTTCACTTTTTCATTGAAAACAAATTGAGCCATTATGTTATATGAGAGGTCTGAAGAACTTTTTGTTCTTGAGTTTTCAATGAGTTCTGGAATTTCTAAAAATATTACTTCGGTTTTCCTTGTAATTTGTACAGGAAGAGAATCCAATATTTGCCAGTTGGATTTCTCAGCACTTGTGTCCCTAGAAAGTGAGCATGTGTTTCAGCATGTGACCACAGTGGTGTAAATATTGCCCCACTCCACTGATGTAGTTCAAGTTTATTTGAAGACGCAACTGTGCGGGAAAGAGGCATGGTGGGGGAGGGTTTTTTCCTGCTGTCTGGCAAATGTCCATGTTGTTGGGAAAAATGATTGTCTCTTAACTTGGTCAACAAAGCAGTCTTAATATTTGATCTAAAGTAACTGGCACAGATTTAAGGATTGCCCGGGCCTCGATGTTGTGTTCTAGGTGTTTACATTACTCTATTCATCATGTGGCTGTGGTCCATGTTCTGCGAGAGTTTCTAGCTTGTCAGAGCTGAGACAAATCTAGGATCAATTTGCAAAAACTAAGGGACATGTTTTCATTAGTGAAAAAAATACTACAATGAATTTTTTCTAAAGTAAAGCACTTGAATTTGAGTATTGATCCAGTGACCTTTTACCACTGTTCTTTTAGGTCAACATAAAAGACATCACACTGCATATAAGTAGATAAATAATTTAGCGTTCAAAAAGTTATTAGATTTACACCGTAATCAGTAATAGTGATTATACATATACAACAGTTAATATTATCTATGAATTATTTAACAATCTTCTGATTTCTACGTAATGAATCCAAGTTGTCCCTGGTTGAATCTACATGTATTCTTTTGTTCATTATTGAGCCACAGTTTAACATTTTTAGGAGAGCCGAAGCCTTTCCTACTTGAAATCTAAGATTTTGCCCATCGAGTGGATCAGAAAATTATGTACCGTGTAGATTTTATCTCCCTTTCCAGCCCTTCAGTAAGTAGATGGCAAGTGTGTTCACCTTTCTATCCATCCACCAGTAATTATTCAGTGACACTGATTTTAAAGTGTTTGCTTAATCTGAGATTCTTTATTCATAATTTGAAGTTTTGTAAATTTTTTTTTATCCCATGTTTGAACTACAGGTATCATGTATCTTGTTTTTGTCTTCAGGAGTTATGAACCGTTGTAAATCAAGCCTTGGGAGAAAACTGTTGAGGTAATAGTATGTGAAAACAGTTTTATTACCAGATTTTGTATTATCAGTAACTTTCCCTATTTGTAAAATGGTGTAAAGGTGAAACAACGCAAAATATTCAAAATTGGCATGCTTAGTTGCCTACATTGTTTCTTTTTACATATACATGCAACAGCTTTGCTGAACAGGGCAAACGGAGGTACATAAAGATGTCCAGCACTAGATTTTTTTACATTTTGTTCTAGGCAGTGGTTTTTGGGTCCCTCAAAAGACATTACCGCGCTCAAAAACAGGCAAGAAGCAGTGGCATTTTTTGTTGATCCTCAAAACTTTGAAGTGACAACAGGCATACAAAGTAATTTGAAGAACATCAGAGCAGTGCCTGTAAGTATATGTTTCTGTGCTTATAGCCATATGAATTTTTCTGATGTGTATACCCTGAATCCTTCACAATCTGAGCAATACATTTAGTCTTCAGCTCAAAAATTTAAAGAATTATGTGTTCAAATTGTATCTAAATCTGTTCTTCAAGTGGCTGTATATATTGCAAATTTAGAGCATCTGTATTTTTATTAGTTAGTTGGAGGTTTATGCTTTTGTTAAAGAGCATCTCATTTATATGACTGCTCAGTTTTATGAGTGAAGGATACCACACAGAAACTATGACCGAAACTACGTATGGTTGGATTCTGTTTCAGGACAGCTGGTTAGACATTGTGGCCTGATGAGTATAAGTGTTTATAATATTGTTATATATTTGCCATGTCATATGATTGCCAATGAAAAGCATTTGAGCTCACCAAGGTGTGTTGATGTTGCATTTTGCTGGTGTCCACCCCTAATATTGAACCTGTGTTTTATTGTTATATTATAGAAGTACGTATATCTGCACATGGATTCTTCAGCTTGTTTAATCTCCATAAACAGGACATAGTATACCAGAAGACAACTGATTTAGCATCCACAAAAATAATTAGTCAAACTCATTTGAGACATTTTGCGCTATTGTCTTCCCATGAGACACTGAACCATCACAGTAGTAGGGATTGACAGTGAATTTGTGCCCCTCAAAGTTAACTTCTTTTTTAATACACCTGTACTTCGAAAGAGAAACCTGGTCCTATTTGTGTTGTAATCATTAATGAACAGGTAGAGTAAACAGCTCCAGGATAAGCTTCTTATACCTGATTGGAATTGATCTTCCTGCATGGTTATATGTTGCACAGGTTCTATATAGATCATGTGTACTGCTTTCTAAAGAGCAGTTGAGGCAACTTCAGGTTCTGAAATGGCCAACTTAAATACTTTGTAGTCTTTATGGCAAACATGCATTTTTTTACATATAGGATGTCATTTGAGAAACTAATTTTAGAAAAAGTTTCTGACACACAATCTTACTTTTGAGGCTACACGTACAGTACAAGTAGAAACTGATTCTGGAATGAAACTCTTCCATTTTGTGACAGTCAGTGTACTGTGTCTATGTCAACTGTGCTGTTTTAGTGTTAGTGCTTGGCTTTGACCTATATACCTTTGCAAGCAGTGATGTGTTACAGATCACCTGATAACCTGCCACTATTCTAACTGGTCTGTGTAAACAACTTGTTGTTTGGGGTTATGGTTGAGATAGAGTGTTCAGTTTATGCCTTGCATTTGACCCCTCTTGTTTGAAAAAAGGTAGCAGTGACAGGTGTAAACACCTCACAGATCTCACACCCTGGCCTAACTATCCCATAATATCGTGTGTGCTCTTCCCTAATTGGCTAAATAAAACTTCCAATTGCTGTTGTAAGCATGTGTTACATTTTGCTAGAGCTGTTGAAAATAGATGTTAACTTAAAACATAAATCTGCAATTTAGTGACATTACACATGATTAATACCCCCCCCCCCCCCATAAATGTCCAGCTATACTGCATATATAATGTAATTGGGAAATATCCTGTGAATGGTAGTAAAACTTATGCCATTGTGTCCTGCTAGTGAGTTAAAATATTGCTAGAGGCTATACATACATGTAAACCAGGAAGTATATATATATATATACATGAATTGTTCACTTCTAGAACAGACTGTTTTTATAATGGTTCTTTATTACAAGTAATGGCTCAATCAGTATATATTTGCTAAAAACTCAACCACTTGCTTTGTCTATGAAAGTTTTATGAAAGTAATGCTACATGCACTAAATGACATTAGCCCCTACTTTATAATGTTCAGCATTCTCAATCCATCAAATAATGTCAATAATTTTAATTAGAAGTGATATAATTTGTGAATAATTAATTAGCTTTCCTGGCTTTGATAGAGGGTGTTGAGAAGGATGATACAATCTGCAGCAACTATAGGAGATTGGCAGGCATTGTACAAGGTAGGTATGGTCCAGTACATCAGATTAACTAATTAGAATATTTGCAATAATAATGGTACACATAGTAGTGGTTATAGTAACTACTTATAACTACATGTATCTTTTGGTGCTCATGCAATAAACTACACTTGTTTCTCACAGAATTTATTTTTCCTTAATATTTTTTTATGCCCATGTTGTTTCTTATAATTTTGTCTTGGGATGTTTCATCAGACATCATCCAGTGCTGCCCATATTGCTGATTTATGCAGGGCCCAGACAAAGGTTGTTCCAATCTTCACTGAGGTAAGTACTTTAAGTGTTATGAGCGTATTTGTGAAATTGTAAGGGGAAATGTGTTTAGTTCAAAATGTAAGTTTCATTTTCTTGAACTTCACTGGTTCCTTTTGTTTTGGTGAGTCTTCAGATATAACATGTAGCGTGCTTGCAGAAGAGTCAGGAATAAAGTGATGTTTTGTGTGTATGGAGTTAACCCCCTTGATCAGAGGTTTCTGTGATGGTTTTTGTAGCATTATCCCTGCTTGTAGGTTGAGGTTAAAGGTGTGCTGCACAGATTTTAGATTAGAAAATGCAAGTACATTTTTCTATTATAATATGTTTGTAACATATATTTTGGCAGAAATAAATCAGAAACCTGGATTGTTTGTATAATTTGCTGAAAATGCTACAGGTTAATTGTTCCCTTTTTGGAATGTTATGAACTCACAGAACATCACAAAATGTCACAGAAACTATTACATTTTTGTGAACATAAACGACAGTCAAATAGGAGAAGCCTGTTGACCACAAGTTTTGCAAGAACTGAATACATTGTTGTTTACTCTTAACCCATCATCAAAGAAGTGAGATTTGGATAATACTGTTCAGGGGTCCTTTTCTGAACAGGGTGTAAGTTACGTCAAAGGTTGCCATAACAACACGTACTGTAGAGATCAGTCATCCTCTTAGTTACATTTAACGAGTCGTTACATCCTCTTCATTAAACGGACCCCTGAAGTCAGTGATGAGTCCGTTGTCATCATTTCTTAGACTGTCTGTGAAAAATCTGAGATTATAGAAAATTATATCCTTCTGCATCTTGTATTCAGATTGGAAAACGTTTCACAGAAGGTCTTCAGCGAATAGCTACCCTAATCCACAAACTGGTAAGACCTGAGTCATTCTCAGAGTTTTTTGTTGGGAATTTGTGGGATTCATATTATCCATGGAAACCTGTGAATATTCAAGTACTAGACGGAAAGAGGATGATTGAAAAAGGATGATTACTGGCAAGTTCACCAGTGGGATATTTCTTATAGTGTTGAACGTGAAATATGTTCGTGGTGCAACAAAACACTTGTGATATTAAATAGGCATTGTGGTCAATTTTCTGTTATGTGTTAATTATTACAGGTTGATTTTGAAGAATCCGTTCTTGAGGGCCGCTTTGTCGTCAAGCCTGGAGTCGTCCCTGAGCTAGATGAAAGTTAGAATCTGTGAAATATTGAATTCCTTTTGTTGTGAATAATTTCTTCACTGGTTGTGTCATATGTTTTAATATTTTATTAAAACAATTCATTCATTCAGA
This sequence comes from Acanthopleura granulata, assembly GCA_016165875.1. Lineage (NCBI taxonomy): Eukaryota > Metazoa > Mollusca > Polyplacophora > Chitonida > Chitonidae > Acanthopleura > Acanthopleura granulata. The sequence goes on from JABBOT010000004.1 coordinate 21,157,079, forward strand.
CTGCTATCTCTTAGCATACGTATGAATTCATTACTGTTTTATTTTCATTACATTTTGGTGTTCATATTTGAACTCTCACCAGTCAAGGGGATATCATCTTTTCCTTGTTTTTCCAAGTGCTTGATTGGCATTTCTGTTAAGATTCAGATTAAAATGACTAATCTTCTGGCTCTTTCACACTCAAACTTTGTGAATGCATTATATCCAAAGACGAGAATGTTGTAAGTTCATTATTAATTAAAACATTCTTAACATGGTAAATAATATCTACTCACCCAGTTATTATCAACTGAAACTTTGTCTACAGACAACACATTCCTTAGGAGGGAAATACTGTCAAATATTCTAGAAATCAGGTGTTATGACTGTTGGCCCATTTATTCTAAAAACGCTGCAGTTCATACAAATATGCAGAGAGAGAGATGTCATGAACACCGCAATTTATATGTGCGAAGAGAGTAGGGAATACAATGGACACAACACTTCCACTGACATTCTGATTCTTCTTTTTATGTCGTGATATGGTGATACAGGACGACGCCATTGACAGAGATACAATGCTTTAGAACTTAGTGTGAGACAACATTCCATATGCATATGCATGTACATCACTTTTAATGTATCTAGGTAACATTAATTGCACTGTAACATCACCTTCATATAGGTACACTTACCATTATCATGTGTAATAAAACAGCATACTTTAATGATATAGAACTGCATTACCTGCAAACTGTATACTGTAACAGTACAGAAATGCGTTAAACTCACATTGCTGTTAATCACACTATCACTTCTACATAGCCTGCAGTATTTGACCCGTCGTAACATTAATTATGACCATCTTGTGACACCATAATGCTGCCTACCTTTATGGTAATATATCACATATCTCTACTATTGGCAGTATTATATTATAGAAGCACTGTATAACAGAGGTTTGTCGCCTTTACAATGTAAGGAACGAGCAGATGAAGCTTTTAAGAAAATACTAATAAGAAAAACAAATCTCAACACTACACGTTGTCTCTTTAAAATGGCTTGTACATTAGGTGGGTGTACATGTTAAAGAAGTTACACATAACATCTTACCCCCATCTGCCATCACAGGTAGGCTGACACTATCAGGGTACTGCACATACCAGTACACCAAATGTGCTCAGGCCGTACAGACTGCAGAGATCATCTGTAGTGAAAATATAACAATTCATATTCAAGATGTAAGGGTATCACTGGTGTGCATAAATTACATAAATAATATAATCGTCAATCTTGCGTTCATCATATCTGCTGATCGTTCACAATGACTCAGAGAACGCTGCACTCTGTCTTGAACACACTGGCAGAATTTTATAAAAATAACACTTTCATACCACAACTGCTCCTGTGTTACTACTACGAGTCAAACAGCTAAGTAACTTACAATAGAGTCCACTGTAAGGACCTCAGAAAACATGAAATCACTGTTGAACAAGTGAACTTCTTGAAATCTTAGGAAACAGTGGAATAATTGACTTTGTGAGGCTCACAAGGTGAAAGGATAGCCTAAAAGTTTTGTATCATTACGTTCAACAGACCAGCACAAGACTTTTGTATCATAGTGATTTATATGAACACAGAGATCGTGCAGTACCCCTTTCATATGCGAAATTATTATCTTAAGCAGGTGAAGCGAAGTCAGCATATTAATGCCTAATTCATTAACATGTAATTTTAATATGAGGTGTAGAGAGAGAGAGTCTTTCCCTAAAATTTTAAAGGTATTCTATAATATCTAATACCAACAATTATGTGCTCCACATTTATTAACAAACAGTTGACAGAGATTTCTATCTTTCACCAAATGCTGCCTAAAGCCGTAATCATTCATTCATTCTATCTTTAACCTATGCCTGCATTTCTCTTTGTTTTGTTGGATATTTTGATATGGCATGTACATGTTTGTTTTCAGTTATTATATGTGCAATTTAGTATAATTTGGAGCTTTTTCAAAATGGCTAAATGCTTTTTTCACAATTACAATTACAATTTTAGATTTTACAAATACAACTTTACACTTTCCATTTAACAATGAAGTTTGATACATTTTGGCCAAAGGTAGCAAAGAACACACCAAACTAGGTTGTCTCATGCTATTACCAATATGGCTGCTTAAAGGTGTCTATTTATGATCACAATCTCTTGATTGACATATCTTTCATTTCAGAAAAGAGGATATACAATGGCTTGCCACATTTCATGACCAAAATAGCCCAGGATGAACTGCAAAGACTGGACTCTGTTATCACTGAGTGCAAGATTATATATGTTCCTCAGGTATTGATGATCTGTGTACAGTTCATTAGCGTTCATTACAGTTGAGTTTCGTATTAGATAGATAGAATTTGTTTTTATAACCTGATAGATTCATTATGAGGAAAAAACAAAGTACTAGTGACTCAGATAAGTGACGTGAAACGTTGGAACCTCATAAATCCGGGACAATAACCCCACCATACATAAGCTCCATGGACCAAAATCCCCTGAACAAAATCATTGGCAGATGAAAGGCCTGGTGTTTTATTTAACCCACAAAACATATCCAGACATAATGTTTTTCATAAAACAGATATTAATTGTTCACATGTGTTTAACAAAGTTGCAGTGGGTATGTGAAATGAGGTCTTTTAAAAGATATGTTTTTATATGTATATAAAAAAATATGTACAGGGTAAAGCCTATAACACAATGCAGCAATAATGGTGATATAAATTTTGCATTATCAGTGCCATAGTAATCATAGTCTTCCCTTTACACCCCAAGATGGGATTCTTGTTGACTGTACCTGTAACTGAAAAGATGATAGTAGAGGACAACTATGACATCCCTGGACTGGAGTTTATGGTAAGGGTAAGAGAAGTTGAGGAAAAGACAGATGAGAGAAAGTGAAAGTTTCTGACTTTCTGATTCAGTGATTGGCTAAATCTGCTATATTTTTTTCAGAAAGCTTAATGATTGATGATGAAATATGTGAGCATTGCAATTAGGCTATGTACTCCCTGATTCATTGATTGGCAAAATCTGCTATATTTTTTTTTAGAAAGCTTAATGATTGATGTTCAGGTATGTGAGCAATTCAATTAGGTTATGTTTTAAGAGGTTTTTTTTTATAGTAAAAAAAAAAGTTACTTTGTCTCATAGTTATAAACATGTAAATGTATTGAAGTCAAGTTGTTGTAGGTCGTCCTTGAAGATGTGTTGAACGTTTCATATCCTTTATATCTTTCAGTATATGGTCAACGAAATTGTCCATTATAAGAGTAAAAGTACACTAGGTAAGTAAAAGCTTTACCAGTTAATTATTAGTATTTTAAAGGTACCTATCTGTGTATAGCACTGTTGTTTAGTGTCACTTTTAAGGAGATGTCATCATTTTATATTGAAGTTAAGATGCAGAAACTTTTCGTGGCATTCGATGTTAAATGAGTTAAATCTGTTATGTGGTTTGATGGAATACTAGTGTTGAATGCCCATGGTAGTATTAAGATTTTGCAAAGAAAGAAAGGATAGACATACTCTAGTGGACTATACTGTCCTTCCAACTGATGTATTACTTTTAGGTTTCTCCAGTAATTGAATCAATTTATCATTATTCAAGACTGTGGACATCCATGCTCTTCGCCCACTTGAGGCAGCGGCAAGGGGAAAATGGGGTGAAAGATAACATGGGAAGGGAGAGGAAAAGAAAAAACACTGGACAATATTCAAAAAACTATGGCTGATGATAACCAGAATTCAGAGTATGCTCTGCTATAGAACAATCTGCATAGCATATGTAAATTATGAACATTAACGAAACCTGGTTTTGGACATATGAGGCTGTGAAGCAGAGTTCTGTACTGCCTGACATGTTATTTTGACAATGCTTTCCCAGCTGTCTGCGTGTTGGCGTGAGTAAAATCGCTTATGCCACGCTGTTCGCGATCTGGATTAGTATTTAATTATAAATACATGTAATTATCATAAAGGAAAATTGCCCCATGTAATAATGTTAAACACTTCCACATTCTCACATTATATGTTTCTGATAATGTTTTCTGCATTAAAATGAAAGAACTATTGGTTGTCTGTTGTAGCACTTGATGATTTGTTGGGAGACACTCACCATGTAATAGCAGGTAAGGGGAGACAACCAATACTGTTTGGCAGACAAACTAGGCTTTAGTTAGTTTCACTGCATTGCCACCTCCTTGAACTGAAGAAATATATAAGCAAGTTTTTAGTTGTTCTGTGTCTCTCATGTAAATGTAATAAGCTACTTAAACATTCAGGAGAGAAGAGGAAGATCCTGTGTTAAGAAAAAGGTACATTTTCTGTGATGTTACCCTTTTGCTGACTTTTGTTCTGTAAAATGACTCTGATCTAAAAGGTTACTGGACCACTGTCATTTTTTCTGGAATTCTGTTATGGCTCATGGGAAAAAAAGGTGCTTAATGGTTTGCAAAGGCCTGTCAGCTGACTGATTGATATGGCTGAACTGACTTACAGCATTCCATTGTAAACGCACTGTTATCTCTTTGCCTGCACGAATTACTGACAGTTTCAATTTATAATATATCTACATGTAACTGCTGGGCCATATTCATTCACATTTGGTCGAATCGCGTCATTTTACGTGTGTTTTTTTGAGGTCTTTCAGGTTTAGCTGTTGGTTTGTTCACATGTTTGCCTATATTTCACATTATATCACCTATATACTTATGAGTCAGGTTTATGTGTGGAGAATTAACTGAGCACAGCTGAAGGATTAGGGTTCCTTATGACATGTATGATGAGTTGGGAGGGGAATGTTTGACATAAAAAAAGATGGCATCAGAATCAAGCTGGCGGGCATTTAACGGATCCCCTTGAAAACTCTTGATATAAGGCTGCGATTGAACCGTTGAGAGTTGGAGTTAAATTCTTGAACTCAGTGTTGAAGGGCATGTTTCCTGTATTGAGTGCTACTTTTAGCACCTAGATCACAATCTGCAAGGGTCCCCCATTAATGTTTAGCTGCTTAAATATACGGAGGTGAATACAGTGGAACTGACATAATGGCACACCTGATAAACGCAAACTCCACCTAAGTGCAAGGAATTCCCAGCACAAAACCAAACTGTATTCAGTCTCATTGTTTTCACATTGTATATTTGCAAATTGGGTATATGAAAATCCCTGTTAATAGGAAGGCCCTATAGTTTGGGCTAATCTCCCGGTAATCGCATAAAATCACATTCTGAAAGACCCATCCCTGTGCACGAGCCCTCTCAATGGGACATCATGCCGGCCGTAACGGACATCAGTCTGGCTAAAGTTAGGAATGAATGAACTCCTGCTATGACTGGCCTAGACTAATCAGAGTACCTTCATATAATGTTATGTACCGTGTCCAGCCGCGCGTAAACTTAAAGTTTCTGAGGATTTGATAAGTGATGCAGGCAAGGGTAGTGTGTTGTAAACAACTGCCCAGTGAACCTTGTAAAAAAAGACGCGCAATAGCAGTATTGTTGGCTATAGTGTTCAAAAAGAAATCATTAAACAGTCATCAAATTGGCTTGAATTCCTATATACTTTCCTATAGTTTATACTTTTGAAAATCTGTATGAATAAAGGTATAATAGATGTACAACATCCATCTCCTTAACTATCCTCAAGTTTCAACCACATATAGAACGTTGCGTCATACATGTCGTATAGACATGAGCCATCCCTGGTCACAAAAGTCAAGGCCCCTGAGTTCATTGATTCCGGCAAATCATGTGCCATGTGAGATTTACATTATTTTTCTACTTTTAAAGCATAGTTGTGTTTAACATTTACAAATAAAACGTGTTATTTGTGTAAGTGGAATATCTTAAGTGCTGTGTGAGTAGATCACGTGCGAGTACGAAGGGGGGTAATTCACTATCTTTGACGCGAAGTCTGGATAAACCGCAAACCCTGTTAAACGCAAAGACACATCTGGGATTTATGGTTTGCAAATAAGAGGACTCCACTGTATAATTCTAATTCTCATAATTTGGGGGACAGTTATCAGTAGTGCTGAAACCAAAAAATTATCTTTCTCTTCCAGTTTGTCAGCAAAGTAAAGATATGGACATGTTGTTCATTAGATGGACTAACCTTGTGAGAAAAAGAGATGGTGTATTCCTGTCACAGTTACTTCTATATTGGCTGAAAGGGGCACACCGAGTGTCCACAAAAATAGAAGAATTAGGGTATTTAATTTGTTTTAAAATAAGCCAAATCGTTTGATTTTCTTTACAGATGAAGAGATCAGAATCATGCTCAATTTACAGTCTACCGTATTGAAGCACTCAAATGTGTTGACAGACGTTATGTATTTCGCTGCAGAATTGGATTGGTAATTTGTTTTCATTGAAAAACTTCAAGTTATTAAGAAATTAAATGATCCTGCTATAGTTGTGTAACTCCAGTTTACAGTCAATAAATTGAACAAGTTTATTAAATTAGATCGAAGACTTAGCCAGAAACTTAAACATTTTTTAACCTTGCTCAACATTTTTGAATGTTTAACTTCTGCTGGACAAACATGGCAAGATCATTATTTGTATACTATAGCATACCTCAAAACATTCAACGCTGGTAGAAAGCAGGAAGAAAGAAAAAAACTGGAGTCACATCAACACATTCACACCTGTATAAAGTAGCATTGGAAAATACGAGTGTAGTTGTTTTATAGTGCATGCCTTACATTGTTACTTACATCAGCCAAAATCACTGCAGCATATATGGTTACTGATTTAAGGTCAAACGAAAATCAATTGATCACAATTGCAGCTGTTGGAAATAAATGAGAAAATTCTTTGGAAGGTTGTGTATATTGCAGGTGACGATCAACACATTTCTCTACATGTGGTGAACACTGCTTCCATTTGAGGTCACTATTTTGATTACAAATTAACTGCCATAGATTGATGACAGACATGTATGTGTAGTCTTTCTGTAACCTCATGAAGTGACTAATTATTTTCACTGAGACTGGAATGAAAAGTAATGTTATAAAAAGAGGTAGTAGCACCTCTGGCTTCTGGGATCTGTCCTTTGATTTTTATCAACAGAAACAACATCCCACTGTATTAATAGGCTTTCCCATTCCATTTACCTCTTCAAGCAAGTCCCATGTTCAGAGGGTAATGTGAGATTTATGGTCTATATTTGATCAGATGATTTTTTAATAAAGTACCAAAACTGCGCAGAATTATACTTTATAGAAAATGATTCCTGTGATCTTTTTCATGAACAATTAAAAACCATAATGGTGCAATTAACACAAATGTAACCAGTGCCTCCGGTCGGAAAGCGTCCAAACTTTGAAAATTGCCATTTTCGAATCACATGAATAACCGGTGTTATTTGCAGTAGTAGCTGAAAATGTCATCTGTTTGTTATTGAAATAAAAATTGAATTTAAGATATAAGAATTTAAGATCAACTTGATAGTCAGTCTTTTAATGGTGTACATCCTCTGTGATTCGTTGCAAACGTTCCACAAGTTGATCTTTTTTATCGAGGACAGCGTGTAAGAAGGACTCCAACAGTGAAGTGAACTGGCTTGCTGCAGTAAAGCAAGGTACATCTGTGTTAATTGTGACATTATGACCTTTATTATTCAAGAATATCTACGTTGCATGAAGTCAGATTAACTGTATGATTAAAGTAAATACCTTTTTGAAGCACAGAGTTTTGACATGTAGAGTTTGAGGTTGTAGTGAATGGGAAAGTACAGAATTGTGCTGTATGTCACAAACTGAATCCAAGGTGTGAAGAATGAAACAGATCTCAGATCTAGCTTTTGAGGCATAAATTTTTCACAGTATCGTGACTTTCATTGTAACCTGTGTATATACTTATATATATAAGTTTTATTAGGATTATCGGTTGAGTAACATATTATATTACATGAATATTCACGAAATGCAGTAAAATAAATGCTATCACAGTATTTTATCAATGTGTCATAAAATCTTTAAAAAATTTGTATGCATATTTCTAGATACAGTTTTCAGTGGTCTTTCTGACAATACTTATTAATTTTTTTTTCCCCTCCTTCATTAATGTACGTTTGAAGAGAACAATTTTGCAAAAATTTGATGAACTCTGTTGTTCCACCTTATGTTTGAAATTTTTTGTTTCAGCCTCTTGTGTCTTGCAAGTTGTGCTAAGGAGTTTAATTATGTCCGCCCAGAGTTGACCCAGGATGGAGCAATACATATCACTGCAGGGCGGTGAGTCATGTTCATTACTACTCTCAAATTAAGACTGTCTCTGCAGGTTCATATCTTCAAACTGATATAGACTGAACTTACTTTATCACTTCTTGTACTACTAAGACTTTCACAACACATTAAAAACAATTTGTAAAAAGACTGTGGAATGCCATGTTTGTTTTTAATTACTAGGTTTATTTTTTAATTTTGGGGGGGTATAGTCTTATGTGTAAATCTACAGATATCAAGTTATCAGTGATTAATTTGGAATAAAAACCTAGAATCTGAAATTACAAATGACCTATGCTTTTTCTGTTTACTTCAGTCACCCTCTCCAAGAGATGTGCAGCAGTCCATTTGTCCCGAACGACTTTCACAGTGGAGGAGATAACTCCCGAGTAAAGATCCTTACTGGACCAAATGCCTCTGGGAAAAGCATCTACATCAGACAGGTCTGAACTCGTCATGCTGAGTGCTCGTGACGTATTGCACAAGGGGCATCACAGTGTTTTGTTCTCATACTACATGTACTATAGGTGTCTGTTACTTTTAATTAGGCTACAATAGCTTGGTCATTTTTCTATGTACAGCTCTTAATTTTGGGCTTAATTATCATATTAAAGCTTACACATAGTGAGGGGCCAAACCAGGGCTTGGACAGAGAATTTGTAGGTTCACTGCTGTCAGTGTTAGTGGGATCTTTGTGATAATACAGGACTGATTAATCAGTGCTTGTGGCCTTGCAGTCTAATTTTCGGTGAAGACCACTTATATCTTCCATGAGGGCCTCTGTGGCCAAGTGGCTTAATGTAACACTCAGAACTCTACAAAATGTGTGTCACATCTCCCTACTTGCCATGAAACTCAAGTGAAAATAATTTTTGCGGAGTATAATGTTGTATTCCCATAAGCATGTTTCAACCCCTCGTTTCAATTAAGATAGTAACCAAAGCACAGGCTACACAACTTTGTCTTAACCCTTAGTGTACAATGTACATCTTGAAGCCGATTTGGTGTATATCCCAAACAAAAAAGAAGTGTCGTACTTCCTGTTCTGTCCCCCACTCACAACCAAACAGTTCGATCCTGTACTATCCCTGGCTGCCATGAACATCATAAAGTCATTCACAGAAGGCAAATACACGTGCCTGAGATTCCAACAGAATCAGATGAGGAGCTGGAAGATTTGCAACCATTAAGTATGCAAGGACAATGTTGGCGGAAATACAATGCATTGTACTGAATTGCATGTTTGATGTATGATGGCAATGAGGCAAGCGGCTCTGTCATTAAATGCAATTTACATTGAATGGTCTTCCTTTTTTATTTTTCACTATTAACATTTGTGTTCCTTGTGTCGTCTATGGCTGAGGTTATAAAATTTCCTTGAGTGGAAGAATGAACTAAATTAACAGAGATTGCTGAAATGGCCATTTTATGTTCAAGTGTTGAACTTATCGGAGTTGAACAAAAGCCTGTTCAGTAGACCAGAACTGAAAAGATTTAGAACTTAAAGACCTGTAAATTGTAGTGTACATCTCCCATAGTGCTGTTCCATTTCCTTTTGCCATTAATGAAGCAAAGTCAAATAAAAGAGAATATGCACCATCACCACAGTTGGTTTACAGAAAATGATGCCTCTAAGTCAATAGATTTCAATGCTTTTATATAGATCGGAACATAAATCAGTGAAGTATTTGTATCTGGCATTTGCAAGACCGTATGGCCTTAGTTTGGTATAATCTCACGAAGAGGCTTAAATATTAAGTCCTTCATAAATCTTGCCGCAAACTGGTTCAAACTGTGGTTTAGTGTTTTAGGCGTTAAACAGTCCTGTTGTTAGGTCGTTGGCACTGGCAAGTCATAGGTGAATAGTGTCCTGTGCAGGTCACCCTTCAGATAATATTATTGACAGGCTGTCTTGCGATTGGTCTGCTCATTCTGTAAACCTGTATGCACCAATGTACTACGTACATGGGGAAGAGGGGAAGGGGTGACGGCATTTTGTACAAGATGGGAGGGGGGGAGGGGCAAAAAGTTTGGAATTTGAGCGTACGTACTTTATGTACAGCCCCCTATCAGATAAATGAATAAATATACCTTCCACAGAATTTCTTTAGATTGTATGTGGAAGAGAACATCAGTAACTTGCAATGGGTCGAAGGATTACAATGGGCACTTTTGTTGTATAGAATTGAAAGTTTCCTGAATATGCCAATTTATAAACAACAGTGAAATAAATAAATCATGTTGCAGATCATTTATGTGAAACAATAGGTAGCCACAGGTGGTGATGAAAAGCAGAACACTTTGCTACTTGTATCTATGCATTTGTGTGTTACTAGATTTTCGACTTTTTTCAATACTTGCAGATGGAAACTTTGAATGTACATACCTGTGATAGTTGCAGTCGTTCATGTACTGCTTAAGGTGTTGTTTTCGTTTATTACATGCAGGTAGCATTGATTGTCTACATGGCCCACCTTGGTAGTTTTGTGCCAGTGGAAAGTGCAAGAATCTGCATAGTTGATAGAATCTTCTCTCGTGTACAAACCTCAGAGAGTGTTTCTTTGGGCCTGTCAGCCTTTATGGTTGATCTGAATCAGGTGAGTGTTCACGAATACTGTCAATAAAGCACTTAATTCATCATAAAGAATGAGTACCTTATCTCATTCTAGTAATCAGGTGATGTCTCTTTTTTTCCTGTGATGTGTGAAATATGTGAAAATATTTCTTTGCATTAATTATGTTCAGATGAACCTTTCTGTAATGGTGTACTCATAAAATGTATGTTTTCTCCAGACAGTCTTAAAAAAATGTATACAATTTTTGAATGTGTGAAAAAGATGCACTTTTGTAGGAAATTAATGGTTCAGGTAGCATCAAGGGTCAAGTTTTCAAAACTTTTTTTTTTTTTCAAACAGTATACATTATAGTGTACATTATATGTGAAATTATACCCTCATGTGCAAATACTATCACCTGGCCCTAATTACGTACTAGGTACATGGTAGAATATACTTTCCTTGTAGATCTTTATAGAGAAGGCTGCATATGTATTTTCTGTGTCTTATGTTCTTGATTAGATGTCAGATGCTCTGAGAAATTCCACAGAGAACTCACTGGTCATCGTTGATGAGTTTGGAAAGGGAACAGGAAGTGTAAGTATGATGGAGACATGAAAACTTTATTGAAATATTGCATTGTATATACTTATACCCACCTACTTATATACTGCATGCACTACAATGGTATCTGCATCAGTTGTATACTAATGAGTATTAAAACTGCTTGTATCAGTAATTACTAGTGCTAGTGACAAACATTATGAAATGGCATAAGCTTAAAAAAGAAAAGGTCTTTTGCCTACAACATGCAAATTAGCCTTTTTGCTTCAGCTTGCTACAAAAGTTTTGGCTGCATCTTTTTGGTAAAAAGGTTCTGGAATTGGAGGTAAATAAGTATTGTGTATGTTATATGCATTTCATGAGCAGATATTATGTCAGCTGTACTATTTCAGATAGATGGAGTGTCTTTGCTGTGCTCGGCTCTCAAATACTGGCTCTCCAAGGGCGCCTGCTCGCCCCACATTCTCGTCTGTACCCATTTTCACAGCCTGATTCGCAAACGTCTGATTCCTCGGTCTCTTCTCTCACAGGTCACTTTTCAGGTAATTAAGGTTCATTTCCGCAGGAATGCTGAAAATAACATTCAATAACATTCGTACATCAGTTATACTGAAAATGAAAGGCCATTAGCTGTGAGTTCAATTTTTTGTGATTTTTTTTAAAGAAAATACAATGCTTCTGTTTAAGTCAGTAACTCTCTGGGAGACCATATGGTAGACCTGTAATTAAGTTTGTGGTCCATTAGCCACTGAGACGGCAGATTTACAGGTCGAGGATAACCTGTCTTGTCACTGACATAGAAGTTACAGGCCCTCTTGTAGCCAGTGTGGCAGTGACACAGAGAGCAAGGTGAATACGGAAGACAAATGCAACTTCCATATCAGTACACTAAAGAGCTGAGGGTCGAACTAGCCAAATATGGTGACCACCAAGTGTTTGCAGGGTTCTTTCTGCGTTGAAAAATCTTTAAAAGTCATGTATTTGGAAATTAGAATTTCCAGACTTTGAAATCCATGGAGTTTGTGCACAAGTCATTGAATTTCTTTAAATGTCCTGGAAATTGATCAAAATGTCAAAAAGCTTCCAAATTAGATGCATAGACTGTTTGTTTCAGGTTTCAGAGTATTAAAATTTAAGCAGAGCAAGATTTTAATTTGTTGTTCATATGTCATTCACAGAGTATAACACTTCAGAACGTGTGCAAATAATGGAATGTCTATTAAAAAGTGAAAAGCACAACTTAATACGAGGGCCAGTGAACTGGTAACGAACATCTTAGAAAGTTATGGAATTCTGTGAGAAAAGGCCCCGGAATGCCATGGAATTTGTGATGCATGAATCCTGATGTGTATCTCTAGTCCGTTAAGTGTGCCATTACTATATCACAAAAATCTTGAATAAGATGAACTAAAGCCGTAAAAATTCCAATTTTCCTTTGAGAATTTTCATCTGTTTTCTTTTAAGCATTTACTCTGAAATTTCATGGTCACTTGGTTTTTAATCTTAACATCAGGGAACATTTATGATTTGTTGTTGTTCCAGGCGCTAAGCTGAGCCTGACTTTTTCCACCACGGTTTATCCAAGTTCATCAGCTTACAGATCTTATTGGTATTAATATTCTTAAGTACTTAGCAAACCGATCATATTTTTGTTTTGCATGGAACCAAACAGGTTTGATAAGTAACTACTCATCAGAGAAGTAATGAAGTAGTAATAATCATGTTTTGTTTGTTTGTTTTTTTGTGGGGGGGGGGGATATTATGTAAATCACCATGCTTTTCTGGCTGTTTCTTTGGCAGACAATGGACATTTTCATCAGCAATGGGGAGCTAGTATTCTTGTATCGGCTGATAGATGGATATACTGGCAGCAGCTTTGCAATTACTGTGGCAACTGAAGAAGGCATCAGGTCAGACACTCTCACTCGAGCAGCTGAGGTAAGAACTTACGTTTTAAATTTCAGTAAGGGTTAAAAATATTTTACTTTACCTGAGATATGACACCTTTTCAATTTATGGAAATAGCATACTGAAATCCACTGTATTTACTCCAAATCTTCTCATTGTCATATATCAGTCAAGAGCTGATGCTCTTGTTGTAAGTCACCTCAAACACAACGATTTGTGATGGAGTTACACACAGACAATATATCACCATGCAAGTAACAACACAAATCAAAAGTCAAGAATAATGAAATAAAAATGTAAAAGCCTGCACACTGGTCTATTCAATAGAGGATATTGATATCGGGTATCTGAAGAATATGAGTGTATATCTGTTTTGATAAAACAATGGACCAATGCATAGATGTATGTAAAAACAAATAAAACAAAAAATTATTGCATCCTTAAAGAGGGAATTAAGAAACAAAAGACAGAAGAATAAGTAATAGAAAAAGACTGGAATGGGTTGAGTGAGAAGGAGGTAGTTAACAACTGAGCTGACTTAGCTGACTGGCTAAGGCCATGCAATTATGAAAGGTTGTTCTCAAGTGCATCTCATAGCCCAGCCAGCTGCTTTTACATGTAAGTCTTGAAAAACCATTTAGGGGATGCTTGGTGATGAAGTTCTGTTAGCCTCCTTTCCCCCTCCCTGGCTCATCATGGTAATGCCACAACTGTTGCACATGAAATGAGAGAGTGTGTTAGAAATACATGTAGTATACGATGATCACAGCAACAATTAGAGAGGCATTGTTAAGCTATTCACTAACAAAAATGGGCACCAAAAAAAAATCCAAAACATAAAATAAGTGCTGAAAACTTGGAAATGCTAAAATAAGTATTTTGACATGTGCCAAAATGCCCACTTGCATTTAGTGTATGGGTCTGGTGTTGTGATCAATGTGTGTGGTTTGAATTTTTGTATAGGTATCAAAACTGTATGAAGAACGTAAGCCTATTGAGCGTGAGGAAACAGCAGGATCTGTTGTACTGAAGAAACGGTAAATTGGTGTGAATGTTACCAGAGGTTTTTTCAGCCAGTTTCATTTTAGAAACTCAGATTGAGCAAATCAGACAACTCAATACTTTTTCATCACTAATGTATCAAAAACTTAAATTATTTCATGAAAACTCGTACAAAATTTGGCTAAAACTTAATTTTCCATTGATTTGTCATGATTACCACAACTAGAGAGTAGCTAGAAAAAACCCTGGTTACTGGTAACAATTAAGACACCCTGAACACATTGCTGATTATATATAAATGATCACCTATGGTTTCTCTGTTATTTCCTGGAAAGGTCCATAAGATTTGTCATGCTAATTACTACATCAAACGCAAGAACATCATTTTTTTGCAACTAAAAAGAAGTACATTAACCAGAAGATATTTATACTGCTCAATTTTTACATTTTAGCTGATTTGTTTCACTTGTGTTCTGTTGTTTTCAGGTACAGTTTTATTGCAGAAAGATTTGTTGAACTGGATGTTGAGACAGCTGAGCTTTACCCATTCCTGAGAAATGTTGTCCTTCCTGCATTTTATGACGCTTAACAATGACACATATTGGTTACACAGATCTGTAACACTGTCAGATAGGATATGTGCAAACATTGTAATATTACCTTTCTTCTGACATGTACTGACAGTCTTTGTTTCTATGTTGACATACGAGCGTACATATTAGACATCAGGTGTGTGTACATGTACATACAGTAACTTCACGGAAATGACCTAGTATTAATTATCAGTTGTCCTATACAGTTTAGGAAATCATTGCTGGAGGTTTTTGCTACAAGCATGAGTTTACTATTGATGAAAGCAGATACATACAGTTCTGTATTTTGTGTTGATAATGACCCATACTTGAAGGATGGTTTATTTAGTGCTTGGCTGCGATCTGTGCCCGGGAATGCATTTGCATAGGTATCGCTGTGATAGTGTGGAATTATAAATTGTAACATTTGCCATAATGTTTTATTTTGATCACCTTGTTGGTCTCTGGTGACAGATTCTCAAACAGCTTCATTTTACTTAAACTGTATGCAAAAAGAGCTTAAATTTATTTAAATATGTGAATGTATCATATTAAATTTATATTTAAGCTTCAGTAAGATTGTTGTAAATAAACTCAACTTAAATGTTTGTTAATTTATTATACATGCATCTGCAGTTGTAAAACTTATTTATATTCAGTGTCAAATGTTAGTTATGTGATTTCTTCTTGATGCTTTATGGTTTGTCAACCTTTACACTGATTTTGTTGAAGTTGAATTAAAGCTGAATTTCAGAATAGACTTTGGATATTTGTGTTATATCATTATGTTTTCACTTGTCAGGGTTAGAAATAATAGGTTTTAACTTGGGAACCATGATCTGTTTGATACGTTATAGGACGTGGTCAGTTTTCCGGTCACCAATGACCAACTCAGCATACAGGTTTGGAAACTAGACATTAAACATATTGATAGAAACTTGGTTGTGTTCCAAACTCAGCTTTAGCGGACAAAGTGTTTAACAAATGACACCATTGTGAAATTGATTTCATAAGAGAACCCTTGAGTCATTACAACTGAAGATTTTTAACTGTTCATATCCCAGATTTTTTTTTTCTTTCCAAAACAGTATTAAAGTTATATTGATAAAAGTAGTACAAGTCCCTTTGCTGACAGTCACAGTATGTATATGTTACCCTGATCATTAAACAAGAAATTCAGAATGTATGGTACCAACGCTGTCCATTTTAAGATTCTGGAACAGAACACACTCTGTTTCAGTCTACTATCCTTTCCTTACCCTGTGGCTCTCTAGTTTCCTCCCACCATTACACTAGCCTGCTGTCATATCTTATCAAATAAATACATAAACAAATATATACTACCCTTTCAGCAACTGCGATTCTGTCATTTCATTTGTATCCTGGAAAAAGAATTATCTGATGTATAGTATACATGATTTTATATGCTATGCTTATTTCATTGTTTAGCACCTTATTCAACAATTCCATCATATTTTTGATTAGCCCACTGACACTGGGCATCAACTTGGGAATAGACAAAAGAAATTGTTAAAATGTAATATTACTTCAATCAGTGGGAGTTCATGTAAAAGACAGTCAATTTCAACTGAACGACAACCCTGAACACTTTTTTAAAGCCATATTATCGGTGTTTAAAAATTTGTTGATCGACATACTGATCCATTAAAAAATGGGGTGAGGGGAGCACCTGTTGACACCCAGTTTCTTATTTCTCAAATTTGGGGAGGTAGGGTGGAGGCTGGGTGATCACAATGCATATCAGAGTCTCAGTTATTCATTTCACTATACTCTGCTAAGTATAACCTCTGTATATGTATTTTACCGTTCCACTGTTATTACACAAAATAGTTTAATTTTTGGAGGTTAGTAGAACACCAGCATTTCAATGAAAAAATGTTTTTTTCTGTCATCATACACAGACTTGAGCTAAACAAATGCATGTTGTTCAATGCTCAAATTATTTCGCTAATATTTATTAGCTGCAACTGGGGTGTTTAGCTGTCTGACAAATATTATGGATGTATTCAGTAGAATGAAAGAGTTATACTTGCGCATAAATGATTGGACTAGCCGCCAAATTCTAGCATTTTTATTGGTCGAAAGTTGCATGAGCTGTTTCTGCACGACAGCTGCAGGGCCTACTGACACGTGACGTCAAAATACAAAATGGCTGCCGATGGATACTGGTTGACATCCTGGTAATATGGTACTACAATAATGCTTGGGAAAAAGCGAACCAAGCGTGTTGTAGGGAATATAATTTGGTCCAAGAGGAGTCATCCTGCGAAAGACCATTCTTCGGTAAGTAGTCTGTATGAAATTTAAGGTTTTACGCTTGATATCCCATTCTAATGGCAGGCGCCGCTGTGTGTCTTGATCGAAAATCATGGCAACTCATGTTGTAGTTGTTTTGTATGACTGATACAAGCCGAAGTGGGTGGATCTCTTTAACCACCGGTCTCGACCATGTGTCGTTTGACGACAGGTTGATATTATTAACAACAGATTTAACCGTGTGAGTATTAAAGTATCTGTGAAAGGTGAATAACACTGTTGACATTGTACAGCCGTACTTAGCCACAGCCTACAATGTAGTAATGAACTATTATGCTGTAGCTCACCCACCAAGGCTTGCGGATATCACCTCTTAACACCGGCTTTGCCTAATTGACATGGTGAATGTACTAACACAGTCATAAACAACAACAGACATTTTTTCATAGATTAACTAAACGGGACATAATCCATATTGCATTGATGTAATATAGTATGCCTGGAAAAACCTTTAAATCTGTTAAACTTTTGACCAAGCAAAACGGTAAGGTCTATGAAACTTGATACTTTGTTAACGTATCCAACCTGCCATGTCCACTGCCACCAGCAGCTGCATCTGGATAGAAGAAATTCCTACCGCGTGATCTATTCCTTTGTAATGGCTGATTATGTAACAGACGGGTAAACACACTCAACCTCGCTTCCCAGTTTTATTTCATAACACTGTAAAAAATATAGGTATCATCGTCCAAAAATTACAACTATCTCATGCAATGTGCTACAACAACAACGCTAGGACTTAGTACCCAGTTTTTACATTTTAATTTCTGATAGCTCCTGGGTTTCGGCTGATGTGATCCCATCAAGATCAAACTAAAAAAGATCTATGCCCTTTGCCACTTTTTGGAAAAGTTACAAAATAGTGGTTTTGGTGTATTTAGATCCGCCATGGATGTCTACCTGTCCTCCTAAGTGCGAAGCAATTTCAGTAGCCTCAAAATGCCATTTGTTTTCTGCTGAATGAATTATGCCTCTGGAAAATGTAGAAATCTTCTGTGACTAGGCATCAGCCTCCGTTTTCACTTCCCCAAATATTGCCGGTAGCCATAGAAAACAGTTGACTTGGCAAAGTTTATCCCGAATTTATGGATATGGAATGAACAATTGAGGTCAAATGAACTATGCATTAAGAAGTAAGTGCACTATGCTACACATGTGGCCTATCGGTTTTTAATTTTGACATGATTTTTGTCATGTCTTGGTAAGTTAGCTTTGTTACCCATGGTAATATTTTGGAAAACTGGTGCGAGAGTGGAACCCTTCATTTCTCATTATCCTTATTTAGTTAGATTTTATGATAATGTCATTGTGTGCCTTAATTTTTGATAAAAAATGAAATATTCACATGAGTTCCAATTGGTTGTGGGAGGCTGCGGGGTGGAATGACATGGTGGAAACAAGGAATCAAATGAAAATTGGCTAGTGAGTTTATTTTAGGAAATAAATTTTCACTTAGCATTTATAGTAGAGGAGGGATAGGACTGACCTAACCCAGTTGTTACATTTCACTGGGCCATACCTTGTGGTTAATTCAGTTAAATTAAACATCGATTGTGGTGTTTAACAATCTGATTGTTGACTGTCATATCAACATTTAAAGAAGCAATCA
Organism: Acanthopleura granulata; assembly: GCA_016165875.1. Classification (NCBI taxonomy): domain Eukaryota; kingdom Metazoa; phylum Mollusca; class Polyplacophora; order Chitonida; family Chitonidae; genus Acanthopleura; species Acanthopleura granulata. The sequence goes on from JABBOT010000004.1 coordinate 21,175,886, forward strand.
TAATGGAGTTTTCTGTTAGATGGGTGTGCAGCAGAAAAAATTTTGAAGAACTTCAACTCAACATCAAATTTCCACAAGCTACATTGTCAGCTTCTTACTTTTGAATAATCTGTTTCTTTGCTGGTTAAATGCATTATGTGAGTGATGACAAAGTAGCAAACTTTGATTCCAGAGTTTGTCTTGTAAGGTTGAAAGGTCTAATCTTGGTATCTTTTGTGTAAAACGCTACATTTATTTCAGTATTTGAAAGGCTGGAGTCAGTGTAGGTCTTGTATGTAGATGTACGGTTAGTACTAAGCAGACACACAGTTTCACACCAGGCTTCTTCATTGATCTGCTGTTGTTGTTCAGCCCTGTCTGGTTTGTAATGATTATTCTGTGTAATGTCATATCTGTATTGACCATGTTTTGGTTATACATGATGTACAGGATCATGAATAGAGCTGGTTAATTGAGAGGACAGATAAGAATTCCGTGTACAGGCAAATGTCATCAGGATACCAGTGCTGTGAAGTTTGTTCCATGGAGGTAAATGTCAGACATTGTAGGCCTACATGATGAACTGATATTAAAATGTGATGTATAAACATGTATGGTAGTATTCCACACACAACAAGCATGAGTCCACATGTGTGAAAGCTGAATGTATGTGTAACCTGTTTATGTTTTTAGTCTCGTTATATGATGAATGTAGCAGTGTAAACTGTTACCTGAAGAGATGTATGTACTACAATTTTTCACTATGTTGTTCAAAGCATTGGAAAATTCAGGATACCAATATTAAAAATAACAGCATGAAAATGACTCATCGATTATACCTCACTATGGATTTCTGGTAGTGATGCCCTGTAAATAACACAACAAATCGGGAAACATGGTCTTATGGCATCAAGTAAGATTTAAACAGTGTTTTAAGCTTTGCTGAGCTGTGTGATTTCAGCCTAGTTTTGGAATGGTAAACAATCACAGTTTGGCACTATTTCTGAAATCTGTAAGTGACTAGGATGGATAAATTATGCTAGATTTTTAACATGGTTTCCATGGAGGCAATTACATGCTGTGTGACTGAGGAACAGACTAGAATACTGCTGAGAAGAATAGTGAATTGTCAGTATTAAAACTCCTCCACTCTCTCTATCTTAAACTAAATACAACAGCTATACATGAACAGTTTTCACCGGTCAGCTTGCATAGACCTTCTTTTCGGCTCGTGTTGATTTAACCCATATATTATATTACTTCAGCATTCAAATTACATATATTTTATCAAGTGGATTGTCTTTTTTTCTTGATCAGTGATATTTATTTGATTTGACTTACACCAAGTGAGATGTGACTTCAGTTTGACAATGACCACACTTCATCACTTTTTTAAAAGGTAGTACATTTTGTCCATATTTCAAATGTGAATGCAATGCGTCTCTATTTTCTTTGATTAAATGTACTATATATTCTAATGTACTTATGTACATATATCAATATAAATTCAGAAACCTCCACCAGAGTGTTCATATTGGCTATGCTGTATTATGGAACATGATGTTCCTGACTTAAGGCCCTGCAAAGAGTATAACTGTGACAAAAAATGCATTTAAAAGCTATGCACATATATGTATTCCTGTCTGTGACCAGGAACACCTGTTGTTAAGTAGTGATGATTCAAATAGTTGAATTTCCATGTTTTTGTTACGGTGTAAAGTGCATGCAGTATACTGTAAGGGTTGCTGTGCATACAAGTACATGTGTTTCCCTGCTTGTTATGTTAGTAGGAATGGTTATGTTCTGGAAAAAAATATTGAGTCAGAGAAAATATCCCCTTGTTAAAGTTATTAAATCAGCTTTTGGAGAGGAAAATGGTTTGAGGCGTGTGAAAAGAAAAACACTTCAAATGTACATGATACATTTACATATATTCGGTAAGAATTCCTTGTACCAGTATTAGGTTAGCTCTTGAATAATGCCTGAAAGGTTCTATGTAACGCTTGGTAACTACACAGATGCAAATCCAGCTTTGTTCTTTAGCAATATGTGTGTGTTGAATGGTGAAAGCTGGCATTGAAATCAAATGCCTGATTTGATATAAGGTAAGTTTTTGTTATCAGCCACCTGAAGTCTTAGACTCAGATTTTTCTTTGCATTGTTATTCTTCCCAGGGGTGTGGAGGAAACTGCTTGTGCACATATAGAAGTGACAGACTCTGTCAATTTGTTCTGGAGCGGCTGCACTAAGCATTTTTGTTTAGCGACATCTATTGACAGAAACCTATGATACTTGCATGGCATATCGAACAGGTGCAATCAGGAAGAGGTGATCTTTGCACTTATTTACAGAGTGTAGATTTGGACAGGTTTTTTCTTCAGCTTTTCACTTCAGCTTTTAAGCTTCTAGAAAGTTTTGTGCCTGAAAGGTGTTATATAATAGACATATTAAACATCAGCATACCTTGTAGTACTTTTATTTTGAACAAACGTTTGTTCTGTGCTAATAATCAGATTTTGGCTTTTCAAATTCAGATAGGGTGCATTTTGTCCACTTGATCAAATGGCTGCCCAACTTAACCATGTACTCCTGCTACATGTACATGTTAAAAATGCCCCCAAAATGACAGATGAACTGGATATGTTGTGCTTGATGAAATTTAGATGTTAGATTAATGTCCAGCTTGTTTGTGACGTGTTAATACTAATTTGTTGAACTCCTTGACAAACACTTTTGGCATGCTTGAAGTTTCATATACATACCCTGATTTTTCAATCTTTTTGACCAATGCTGAAAGCAGTATTTCAGTACATTCTTGGAGAATTCCAGGGGATAAAGCTTATTCCTAAGGCGACACAAACAAATTAAAGATTGAAGATTTACATTATTAAACTTTGTGTATTGCGTTGAAGTGTATGGCAGTTGAACACACAGGTGTACCTATTTTTGCATCCTGTTCCTCTTTTCCTCAAGTTTCATATAGCTGCTTCATGAGATGTATCCAATACTTCATCATGAGATTAAACACTGATTAATACTTGCATGCATGTACGTAGGGACATCTACATTTAATGGTATTCAAAATTGAAGGAACACACATGTACAGCCACTTTTGCATTGTATATAATAAAGGGACATAACTATGTGGCATATGACTTCATTAAATGTAGTGTGTTGTGATAGAGATAAGGGCATCATGTTGCTGTTTAGTAGACCATGTGTCGTAGTACATGCAGACTGAAGATTGGCTATGCCTTATGAAAGCATTCTGTCTTAAGGTGAAGACTACATGTAGGTCTCTAGCATCTATTCTACTGAGGGTTCAGTCCCCAGTGATTGGGCTGAAGAATGCTGTATTGTAGAACAAAGTTCTTATCATCACTTACCCAAGATAGGTCAGGTGTAAGCCACAGTTATCTTGTATAGACAACATTATGCGACTTGCCAGAAGCAAGATATGGTGAATAGCTATGTGTACACTAATCATCTGATTTGGACTTGTACATACTAGCCGTAATAATTTCACAAAAATGACCCGTAGTATTCCTTGTCACAGATAAATGGACCATATATTATGCTGGAAGTATGCTAAAGATTTATCTGTATGTTTAAATGAGCAGGCCGGTGTGCTGTATTCTCAAAATTACTAAAGAATGCCTGAGAAAACACTTAGATGTATATGTGGAGTAGAGACTGAAGAATGGGTTCATATGAAAAAAAACTTTATGACAAAAACTAGAAGCTGATAGGTTTGAAAGCCGTCTGGTTATTGCATGCTGCAATTGCAGGATCACAAAGTATAAGGTGGCCTTAATACGGAACTCTTTTATGTAGTATTATCTTGGATTCGGATGCTTAAGTGAATTGTACATATGGGAATGTTCGAACTGACTTCAACACTGGGTTTTCATAAGCTGTTGTATCTGGAAACAACAATTCTAGAATCATTAAACTGTAAAAGTAAAAATAACCTTCATTGAGCCTACAGAAGAGCTGGGTCAAATCTATGCCAGAACAAAGAAAAACATATTTTTTTTAAATTGGCGAAAGAAATCAAAAACTTGGTTTCACCAAGAAAAGTTACTGACTATTTATATAGTTTCCGTTTAGAGTATACTAAACATGCATATGCATCTGGAAAGTCAAGTAAACTGCCAACGTTCAAAACAGGACCAAAATCTTGGAAATGGATGAAATTTGTTAGTATCATGTCGTTATACGTGGTATCAAATTATGTGAATTTATTTTAACAAGACTGCCCTTTGGAATAATAAACCATTACAAAAGTGTGTGGCTTAATAAAGGGAGAGATTGTTGATTGGCAGCTGTCAGAAATATTCAGCCCCGTTGAGACTGAAGAGGATCATTTGGATCAAAGGTGGGCTAAGCTATATGAACAAGTATAATAATGGATAGAGCATCTGTGTATTTCACCATCTCCCCTCCTATAAAAATAGTAATAGTCAGACATCAGAAGATGATAATATGAAATTCCATGAATTTTGAATGACCAAATCTTAACTTTATAGTAATACTTGGACTTACTTTTAAAAGTATCCAATTTTTAAATCAAGATAAATATTCATATTTCACAGTGACCTAGGAGCCTCTCATTAGTTTGAATGCTGTGAGTTCATGTCCAGCTCTGGTCGACATACGCCTATTTCCTCTACTTGCGGGTAGTGTTGCCCGCAACAAACATTCTTTGTAATGTTGGTCTGAATGAATCACTGAAATTTCCAACATATTGTATCATGGAGCAAAAGAGTGCCTGCAAACAACATAGTTACATTATTGTCAAAAAATGATCTGAGCCTTATTTCATGACAATAGCTGTACAATAGCAATGCTGCAGTGGGGCTTATTTGCCCAAATAGAAGAAAACCTTTCAGGTATGCTGACACACACCATGGATGTGACGATTTTGACCACCTTAGAAATACCCTCGTAGAACTCTGTCCGCTACACTTCCAGGCACACCCTACCCCCCCCCCCCAAAAAAAATGATCCATTTAGTGATGTTTCTGTTTGTTCACACTAATAATCTTATATACGTGAACAAGTGATGCACAATAAATATATGTAGTCTTCCCTGATGGTGACTTGCATATATGTTTATGTATGTTGATTAACTGAGATTGAATGTAAAATTTGCATAGATGTTGATGTTGTAGATCTTCACAGCAAAGATTGTATGCATTAAATGCAGTTTCCTGCAGTCAGAAGGAAATAGTCTGTATCCATACATGTGTGTCTGCGTTGAGTTAACATTTTAACAGTTATATTGTATTTTGCCTCTTTTATGAATAACTGGTGCCTAACTTAGGATATATAAGATTAAGGTTTGCTTTACACCCTTCACAGTACTGAGAGCAAAGAGTTACGTACGTGAGCATCTAGTACCTATTTTCATTCCAGTTGTATAGATTTATAATTGAAGTATTTCTTTATCAAGGAAAAACACTAGACAAAATTTAAAGGTATGTTTGATTAATCTTTCAATTTTTCACAATTTTCCAGGTGCCAATACAATGTTATTGAAGCAGTAAATGGCCCTTGTTTGGAGACTACATGTATGCTGTTGTGAGATTAGTGCAACAGAAGAGTACAGAATAGACTTGAGGCAGCTGGCAACATGCTTACGGTATGGTCAGTTGACATGCTGATGTCTGTTAGAATCACAACCCTTAGCCCTTAGCGTTAATGAATGGATGCCATGATTGTATTGTTCATTGTTGAATGCCAGTAATTTAATGCAATAAGTTCTAAAGACTTTATCAAAAGTTCATGTGCATGAGCCATTGCTTCACTCCTGCTTTCTACAGTTTCAAGATGTGACAGGTTACTTATTTGTGTTAACTGTATGCCTGTAGCAGAATGGCACCACACTGAAGGCTGCCAAGCCTGTTACTTGTAGATGATTACTGGTGATTACTGCTACATTTGTACCTTTCCTTTGAAAGAAAGAAAAACACAACTACTGCATTTCAGCATGCAGCCATTTCGAAAACAAACAGGCCTGCATTTGTTTGTGTTTTCTGCTTGAAATGAGTCTGAAATGAACTTGAGCATGCATTACTGGTTGTAGAGATCCTTTCCTCCTCAATCCAGAGAAGAGATTGGCGTGTGTTGCCATTTTAGGGCTTATTTGAGGTCAACTTGGTTCTGCTGAGTGGGCATCTGCAGTGAACAGACTTGATTTTTAAACTCGCTGATTAAACATTGAGAAAGATAAATATAAAAAATTGTTGAAAATATACCTCAGCGTTTAATTTAATTGAACTATATAGATGTGTATCACCAAGATATGGTTGATCAAAGTGATCTTAAGTCATGTTTGTTTATTCCTTTGTTGAAGTGTGGGCAAAAAGGGCTTGAATTCCACTTTCCATATGATACAGATGCTCACACATAATGTCTGTATTGTATACATTGTATTGCTTTAGCGATGTACATGTATGTAGGTGACCTGTTAGAAGGTAGAAGGTAGACCGGAGTAGAAATTGGTATCAAAACTTACAGGGAGTTCTGAAACCTTGTGTCATTCTGAAATCTAGTTGATTCATCTTATTTTTGTTAATGCCAGTTATGGCAAAGGTTACAGGAATTAATGTGACATTAACCTTTTCTTTACCCATTGTGTGTACAGCTTGTGTTTGTAAATTTACTTCACACAATAACAGCCGCAAATAGTTCGAGGATGAAACAAATGACGCAAAGCTGTTGTGCAACTAAAGCAAGCATGACTCTGTTTAGAACTTTGAAATGAGAAGAATTTATATTGCTGAGCTGTACTTGTATGAAACCTATATGTACTTGTTTTCCAGATCTTAAGGCTCTAGCTGATGACAAAACCTTTTGCCAGGTTCTTTTTTGTTAGCAGTATTGACATAAAAACTTTAATCTGTTAACTTTATCATTGTGGTGTGACATGTTTTCGCCACTCACTTTAAAAGTCTGACATTCTCCGATGTCATATCATAAATTCAGCAAGTAGGAGTGGTATTGCAAGGCTTTGATAATTGTATGCAGACAGAGGAGTTTGCTAATCTTGCCCCCCACCCCCACCCCATCTAAATGTCCTGCATGGAACACTACTTGTAGTCTGTATGATATACATTGGGTTTGAAACACATGCAGGTAAAAATACCAGCATGTTAAATGCATCTACAGGTACCCCAATTCTTCTAATTATTGGGACACTTGGTCTTCCCCTTTTAGCCAATATGCATGTAATTTTAAGAGAAATACACAATTTCTTTTTCTCACATGGTTAGTCCATCTGATGAACAACAGATCTATATATTTACTTTGCTGAAAAGCTGGGAAAGAAAGATAATTCTTTTGCTTTCACCACCAATACCTGCCCCAAATATTAGAAAGTAGGGTATTTTGAAAACAGAAGTCGTGATTTCTGACATGCTGTATACAAATAATGGTGACATCAAGGCAATCAGGATTTTGGTACTTTTTTGTGCAGGATGTTTTTTTGTGCAGATTTTAGTCCTGTAGGCTCCAGACCGCAAGTTGCATAAAATATCATGGTCAAGTTTGAATTGCCAAAAATTGTGTGGAAAATTTCAACAGAATATGTAATATAATGTTTCTTAATATCTTGTATAATCGTTGTGTAGGTACACAGTTGTTGTAAAGTGAGAACTTGAAAGGAGATGTAATAATATATTATCATAAAGTGTGCAAGTGGAATTCATTTTTCAAAAGTTGAATGTGTATTAATTGCTGCAAGTCATTGTAAACCGAAAATACATGTTCAGAGGACGTGTGAACAGTACCTGTTGATGGGGGTAGGGTGGGGTGGCGTAGGGTGGCAAACAGGATAATTCTGTATACCATTACAGTGTGAATTCTTACATGCACGACATGAGGAGGCAGTATGAATCTGAGAATCATAATTTAGTACTTGAGCATGTAATGATTATGTGTACATACATGCATGTTTAGCAAATGTATGACATACTTTCACAGTGGCTTTAAGACAGGAGTGACTGAGTTTTATCTTTGTATTTACATTGTTCAAATGAATGGTAGTTCACCTGAAGGTTTTATGTTCTGTATGTGATACATTACTGACAGATGTATATGTACATATATCCGAAAACAGGGAATATTGTGAACATACTGTGTTTGCAGATTAGTGACTTTCCTTCGTTTCATACATCTGTATTTAAGTGCATTTGTATGAAGTATGCTGTGTGACTGCATTGCTTGTTGCTCAGGCAGTTGCATGTAGCTTCATTAATACTCATCTAATGTTAGTTTTGTTTGCATAGATCAGTGTGTAAAAGAATGTTCCATACTGTATTCTCTCTTGAAAACAGATGTGAGTTCAGTCATCCACAGAAGCATTAACGTTCATGAGTACATCTGTACGATGTACAATTGTTCATGTTGCTCAGTTGCTATATTGATATTTGTGTGGTGTTGATTATCAAAAACTAATGCTTAGGAGAATTTTCGTATTCCTTGCATGTATATGATTTAGTATATCCAGTGGATTTTGTGTGACTAAATGTTTGGTCACAAGGCTTCCAATACCTTGTACATATGTTACCAACAGTAAGGGTAGCTGTTCTGCTGTTGACTGACATGACCATCTGTTCAAGGTCATTGTCCTGTGCTGGCTTATCCATGGGACATCATCATTATCATACATACCATTACAGTCTTGTACAGCGGTAACCCAGTTATGGCAGCCTAGTGCATGGCTACAGGTGACTGCATTAAATATTACATGTGTATGTATCACTGGTGACAAATTAACAGTTTATGCCAAATAGAAACTATCCTGTATATTTCTGAGCAGTACTTAGAACGGACAACACGTTGTCTCAGAAAATAGATAAATTTATTTGGTGTTTAACACTGTACTTGTGGATATGATGGCGAGGAAGATTATGGGTGGAGGAAATAAAGGTGGTTGAAGTAAGCTAGTAGTCTGGTCATGTACCTGACAATTTGACCAACCTCGTGGCTAAGGGCCACTAAAATCAAATCAGGGAGAGCTAGGTGGGAGCATTCAACCCCATTTGTCAAGGGCCTCTTGGGTGTGAAGAGAACAAGTGATACAGCTTTTAAAAAGAGTTTCTCTGAATTTTAATGTATAGTCTGTAAATGACTGTAAACTTTTGTCCAAAGGTGTACATTTTTAGAGGTAAATAAGTGTCATACAGTGTTACATTTGGTTCTGAAATTTACATTTTAACAACAGGATATCATCCCTTCCAAGCAAACCTTAAAAACACCGTATTACAATCTTCAGAACTCTGAGAATCAAGAAAATGAGCAACTTTTTCATGGGTGAAATTTTCATTCATTTTGGGTACGCCACATGTAAACCCTGGTGTACATGTAGCTGTAATGTGCAATTCCGTTTGATGCAATCTGAATTTCCGTTTGGGTGTGATACCTGACTTTTCAGAATAACCGACTGGTTTTGGCATGTTATGCGTGTTCCTATTAATTCTCATTTAGTACACTATTTTTTGTATGATCCTTTTCAGCCGGGTGGGATTGGACAGCCTAGCATTTACCATGCTCTTGTTGTGATATTCCTGGAATTCTTTGCCTGGGGACTATTGACATCCCCAATCATCACAGTAAGTACTTGTGTATAATTAGCACACGTGATTGTTAAAACCCATCTGTGTTGATGTTGCAAACTAAATGTACATTACGAACACTGATGAGAATCAAGTAAGAGTTGAGGATCTACATGTATGTAAAGCTGAAAATGAGGGTAGTTTTACTGTTACCTAGTACACTGTAATCATGTAAGGAAGAAGTGCAAAACAGTCTTTATATAAAAAATATCTGAAACAGGATAGATTTTTTTTATATAGTATATATGTAACACTTGGTCTTTTGAAGAGTGTTATAGATTATGTGATTAACATGGTTTGTATCAGATCCAAGCTTAAACTTGGAGGGACTCTTGAAAACATTGAAGTGACTTAAAAAGGTTGGTACTTTAATAACTGTATATATCTATCTGTGTTCAAGTTACATGTAGCTGTGCATGCAGGCCATGTGCACAAGTATAGGCAAACTATACTCTCTGGTTTTGTATACCTTCTGTTCTAGGTTCTCAATGAGACTTTCCCGAATCACACCTTTCTTATGAATGGACTCATCCAGGGAGTCAAGGTATGGTTTAATAAACAGTAGGGTTTAATAGACAGTATATTTTTATACCTCAGTGTTCAAAAATTTATTCTCACATATGAAAAGGTTTGATATGTTTGAAAAACCATTAGAAGGTCACTTTATTACCATATGCCATATTACCTCAATGTAATTTTGCAATATCTACCATGGGGTATGGTACCAAAGGAAATATTCCTTCACACCTCTCTAAACACATGTGAGCAATGAAGATATGTAAAGATATTGTTTTTCCTTGATTTCATGGGGCAAGTTAAGATAAAACAAATAATATAACAAAGTCACATTTCTGTTCCTTCCAAGGTTTGCATTGGACAAATCGACATGTTTACAGTATTTAATTTTTGATCTGTGTCAGATTTGAGGATGTCTCTGTTTACTGCATAATGGTCTTTTAAGCAAGAAATAAGGAAAAGTCATATTGAATAAAGGTGGATTTACTGTGAATGTTAATTTCAGGGAATGCTGTCATTTCTGGCAGCCCCGCTGGTTGGGGCCCTGTCTGACGTTTGGGGGAGGAAGCTATTCCTGGTGCTTACAGTTTCCTTCACCTGTGCTCCTATACCCCTGATGAAGATCAGTGCTTGGTGGGTACAGTGCCCTATAGTACATCAAGGGGGCCTCCGTGGCTCAGTCAGTTAGTGTGCTATTTCAGCACAATGACCCATAATCCTCCCACCAATGTGGTCGCTGTGAGTTCAAGACCAGCTCATGCTGGCTTCCTCTCCAGCTGTACGTGGGAAAGTCTGTGAGCAACCAGCAGATGGTCGTCGGTTTCGCCCTGCCCGGTTTCCACCCACCATAACGCTGGTCGCCGTCGTATAAGTGAAATATTCTTGAGTATGGCGTAAAACACCAATGAAATAAATAAATCAAATATAGTGCATCAACATCTTCAAAATTTGAATTTACATTGGAAAGTTGCCGTGAAAAAAAAAATACCCAATAAGGAATACTGGCATAAACCTTCTGTTTGTTACCTTGCAAACGAATTCATGGATTATGTGGGAGTAATGTGGAGAATTTTTGTCAGGTATGGCATACTTGCTGCTGTTTTTGTAGTGGTAAGCCAGTGAGGCAGAAATACATTTCCTGAACCCAGGATTGGTGCTGAAATCATTTACAAACCACATGAAAACACAAATAGCATAAATTTGTTGTTTTGTCACTGATACATTAGGGTAGGCCATGCCTGTAATTTGTACATTGCTCAGGAGGAACTTAGTGTAAATAGATTTGTGTGCCCTCTTAAGGGATGTGTCCAACTGACAGGCTGATATAATTTGATAGAAGATTGCTGAAGTATAGCTCAAGAATATTAGGTGTGCTAACCGTAGTGTGCCATCAGCAAACCACTTGGATAAATTATAATTCATGAGCCTGTCAGCTCTGTCAGAATATCTAATATCTGGTGCTATATGTGAACTGTACTTAAACAAGTATTTTATTGAAATAAAGCTCTTAAGAAGCAATTTTCAGATAAAAGTAGGATTATAATATTTACGTTTTACTAAAAACCCAAGAACACTTATTTGTAAAACTGGAAATGTTAAATGCCAACAAAAAATGATGAAATACATGAATAAATACATCTTTGTTTGATCTTTGCAGGTGGTATTTTGCCACAATCTCCATGTCAGGGGTGTTTGCAGTGACTTTTAGTGTTGTGTTTGCATATGTTGCTGATGTCACTACCGAAGAGGACAGAAGTCAGGCATACGGACTGGTAAGACATATGAGACATATATTTTCAATGTTATAACATTCTGGATTTGATATTTAAAATTGGGGAATATTTTTAAAGATTTGGATATAGCTTTAGTATTTCTCAATGTGTACTCTCCAGTAGAATGTGCAGATGTTGCTCTACTTCCCAGATTCTGTTGTAACATTCGTTCACAATGTTTGGTGTTTCCTCCTCTTCACGTAATCTATCACATACTTATCTCCCCTTTGCTTTTGTTTTTCTTGCAGGTGTCTGCAACATTTGCAGCCAGCCTTGTCACAAGTCCTGCCATTGGTGCTTACCTAGGTCAGATGTATAGTGAAACACTGGTGGTTTGGCTGGCCTCAGCTATAGCGTTGCTAGACATTTTATTTATTCTGGTGGCTGTGCCAGAATCGCTCCCTGAGAAGCTGCGCCCAGCCTCCTGGGGCTCACAGATCTCCTGGGAGAAAGCAGATCCCTTTGGGGTATGACTGGTCATTTTGATAAATAACAAACATAAATTATTATCATCCTGGAAAAATTTTCACAAAAAACACAAGTTTAAATATTGTTAAATATGTATGTATTGTTGCAGTACATTTTTATTGCTTCTGATGATGGTTAATGAAGTGTTGAAGTATTGAGTACAAAGTAATACTATTCTTTGCAGGAACACTATATGTATTTTTGTTTTGCTATCACCTTGGAGCGTCCACATGTTCGTATCTATGCTTGGTAGAGTTGTTGGGACTTTTTCCAGTCACCAGGAGATGCCTTCTGGTTGGTTTAAAAGCCTAGGAAAGCAGTGTTTAGTGCTTGTTTATACTGGTTCAGTGCTAGTAGCAATTCATTTTTACTCACTCATGATTGACTGACAGGCCAACACAAGTTCTGTGTTCCTTTGCCTCCTAGAAATTTCACTACGTGATCAGATGTGACTATTTTCCAGCTTGCATTCCATACCTGTCATTATGAATGCTACAAAAAAACTTTCATGGGGAACAAGTTTTTTTCTGCATTTCTGTTTCAGGCTTTAAAGAAGATAGGCCAGGATCAGTTGATCCTGTTATTATGTGTTACTGTTTTCCTGTCTTACCTACCAGAGGCTGGCGAATATTCTTGCTTCTTCGTTTATCTTAGATTAGTAAGTGCTCAAGTACTAATTATTAGCTTAAATATCAAATAAACTCCAGGGGTGCTACGTAATTTTTTTGGTAATAACCTTAAACAGGTTTAGCAGATTTAAGATAAAATGGTATGGTAACCGGTTTTCGATTGCACAAATCACAATTTTGGAAATCTAAGGTAACCTGTTAGACAACCTATATGTTTCCTTAGTGTAAATGTACTTTCAGAGACTCCTACAGAATAAATGTTCTCAAATCTGAATGAAAAAATTAAGTTGATATTTTTTTTTAACTTAAAAAAACTTGCATAAGTTGCATGTAAGAACAAAAAGCCAAAAAATTCTGTACTACGACTTATATCTCATAACATTTCTAATATAATATATAATATAATCTCATACTTCTGTCCCACTGTCTTCCTGTCAGCAGTGTTTGGGGCGGAGGTTTTCTTTTGAACCAGACACTTGTGCCTGGCTCCCATAGCTGCTTTGTCAAGACATTTTACATCAGGTTATCCTCATAACCTGATTCTAATCCATCTAGATTGACTCACAGTGTTATTTTAAAATTCTGACATTCATCACAACCCTGAGTCACCCCTACTTATAAAAAATTCACTGCAGATCTCCGAACTCGGAGTCGATGGCACTTCAACTCAACTTTGTTTACCCATTTCTAATTTACTAACTTTACTGATGAAACTAATTAACTTGCAGTCTTGTGGTCACATTAGCTGTGAGAACTTACAAAACCGCCCACCACTGACAGCCATTTTGAAAAGTCTCATAACCTTCTCTTGGTCCTGAAATGTAACAGAGTTCTGATGTTGAAAACATCTTGAAATCTATGACGTTTTCATTACCCTTTGTAGTTTTCACTCCAATCATAATACAGCCTAGAAAGACATAAAAAAACTTTCGTTTTTGTCTATTTTGAATACAGGTAAGTTTGTGTGGCACTCATCAAGAGCAGTTCCATCTACTTCGGGTTCAGAGATCTGTGGCGATTTTTTTTTGTGTAGAAGCACAATGGAATGTCAGAATTTTAAAATGACACCCTGAGTCCATCTTCATGGGCTAAACATTACTCCAACTTGACAAGAATGTGAATGTTTAACTGCAACATAAGCATGTTTAACCACAATCTGTTGTAAGTCTCCTCATCAAACTGAACCCCCTTTCTACCATGCCTTGAGCAACTACGATTGCCAGGCAACTTCCCAGGACTTGAAGAATTTCCCTAAAGTCCTCTGTCTCATTCTAAAATATCTTCCATAACTTTAGCTTGTCCTTGATACCTTCGTATTTCCGGTGGACAATTGTCTTCACTTGCTTTCACTTCCCGAGCAAAATAAGGCCCACCGTTACTGTGTAGCAGCGAGCGTCCATCATCAAGCCGGAAGTGTCTCACCAGACATATTCGTACCTTGTCGATGTATATTTATTATATTAGCAAGGTATGAGGCCTTTGTAGTAAGGGATTTCTGGTAGGGAAAGGGATGGCTGCTGGCCTTTGTCTAGCCCATCAGCTATTTTCACTCGCTGCGGACCTACCTCTGCCGTGCACACAATTAACATAAACAACACAGAAATACCACCATGCCAACAACAGTCATTCTCCCCTTGGTTTCCTGTAACATTGTCAAAAATTTATAGCGAACAATTTTGTTTTTATGGTAACCAATTGCTGGTCACCTAAACTCAATTTTAGGAAACCAGTAGGCAAACGCATCAAAACACCATGATGTCACATCCCTGAACTCTTGGTTTTGTTGTCTTTTGGATTGTGTTTAATTATCTTCATAAGTCGAATATTTAAATGACATGTGTGGAATGAAATGTAAAACTTGAAAAAGATAAAAACAAATTATATTTTTGCATTTTCAAAGTAATAATGGCAATTCAGTGATATTTTAACACGATTCTCACAGGCATAACATCAGCATGGCAGATGAGTGCAGAGTTTAATTCAGTTTATGTTCACAAAATGCATCTTGCTTTGTAATGATGGTAACCTTGATGTCCAAATTCTGTTTAAGGCATTGGTTCATTGTTTTTGTTGCTTTTTCAGGTTATGGGTTTCAGTGCTGAAACAGTTGCCTCATTTATAGCTGTAGTGGGAGTTTTATCAGTCATTGCCCAAGTAAGTCTCTTTCCTTGTTTCACAATTGAAATTTCTTCCCCTGGGCTCTGTCCATTTTCCTCTCACCATAATGTTGGCTGTCATCGTATGAGCAAACTATTATTAAGTACAGCATCAAACACCAATCAAGTAAATAAATGTCTGAAATTTCACTGAAAACAAATTTCGCCAGTTTTAAGGGATCAGATCTTTTCCGTCTTAAGTAGTCACAAGGTATCGCATGGTGCATGACAACAATTCATGTATGTACAGAAGCTCACCTGTTAAGATGCTGAGTTACAATGAAAAAGTATTAAAGTTCAATTTTTTTTCCTCCTTAACACTTTTTGTAATGTGAAGAACAAAATTTCTATCTCCAAATCAGACATTAAATTGTAATTCATCATTCATTTTTTGTTAATTTTATTTTCAGACTATGATTCTAGCTGTTATAATGAAGTATTTTGGCCATAAACAGGCTATTCAGTTTGGCTTGCTCTTTGAAACAATCCAGCTAGCATGTTATGGCTTTGGATCGCAGACATGGTAAGTTGACAGAATTCTAGAACAAGTAAGGCTTTTCCCTTTCCAGGCAAAGCTTTAGCAAGCTCTTTTGGCTCAAGTGCCACTATCACTGCTGCTGCTTGACCTTAGATGTTGAAAGTGCGGCTGTAAGTTAACAGGTTTGCCAGGTACCTGGAGGTGGTTTTCTGTGGGATCCATCCTATTCTGGAGTATGGTGTTAAACCTTGATAAGCAGGTGAAACAATTTTAATTACCCTAATTCTTGGACCATTTCAACCTCCTCAGTAACCAATATTTTGAATTATTCTGAGAGAACTATGGGGTGTGGAGAAATAATTTGCACTGTTTTATGAAATTTGCATCAGGCAAATAAATCGTTCTTAGTATCTTCTTCATAATCACTGTTGTAATGTCTCACCTATAACGTGTTAAACATTATAACTGTATGCAGAAATTCCTCTGAAAAAAATGCTTTAGTGGTTGAAAAGGTTGAAGATTTACATCACCTGTTGAATGGTAAATCCTTTTTCTGCCTTTATTCCTGAGAGGGATTTCAAGTTGTTATCAGTCTCATCTGTCAGCTCTTTCACAAGAAGTAAAATTTCAGACTAATGACATCTGGTGATGTGTCTTTATATATATCTGTAAAGCAATGAGAAGGCTGTGGACATCTTAAGAGTTACAGCTTATCAGTTTCTACAGTAACATAATGCTGTTTTTTGTGTGATATCATTATGACAATCTTTGACAGGAACATTTGAGGTCACTGCCCTGCTGCCTGGCCTTTCCCAGGTCCTATTAGCGTTATAAGTTATCTCCCTTTAGGTTGAAGGCCACAGGCTTTTGTAATACTTTCTTGAGCTTGTTTGAAACCATGAAACTTAAATGATACTTTTTAGATAAATACGATTCAGTAATAGTTACATGTATCTTTTGTCCAAACAGGATAATGTGGTTTGCTGGGTGTATTGCTGCCATGTCCAGTATCACGTACCCTGCTATCAGTGCGTTTGTGTCCGCACATGCTGACCCTGACCAGCAAGGTGAGAGGCACTGCCAGTCCTGCAGAACATACTACTGTATTTCACCAAATGTTTAGTATGTAAAAACTCATAGGGGCCTTAGAACAATACTTCGGATGTCATCCATTTTTTCTAACTAGAAATCAAGTTCACAAAAAACTCTAAAAACAATGGTCTAAGTTGGTTGAATCAATAATAATCAAGGAGAATGTGTTACATAAAGAAAGATAAACTTTAGATGACATACAGTACTTTGAACTGTTACATTCATCGTGCTCACATCTTTCAAGGCATTTATTTGGGTATAAAATACAAGGTTGGTTCAATCACAAGGTGTGGGTTCAAATCCAGTCACTGTTCATGGGGGCGCAGTAACAAATGAGTGATGAGCCTAGAGTGGCTGTTTGAGGAGAATAATGTTCGTTGAATGCCACTTGTCTTCCATCAATATACTGTGCATATCTGCATATCATCCATGTGTAAGTACCTAAGTAAGAAAAGGTCGGTGGTTTAACCTGGGTACTCTGATTCTTAACAACACATGAAATGTGCCAGAGGGAAAGATTCTGTGGAGTGAAAGTGTATGGTGTTAAGCAACAATGAAATAAATAAATAACGTGCAAATTTTTGAAGTTGTGGTGGCATTGGAGATCAAGCAGTGGGATTGAACACTGTTGCTATTGTATGTTACAGGTGTGGCTCAGGGAGTTGTAACAGGTATACGAGGACTGTGTAATGGCTTGGGACCAGCACTGTTTGGATTTGTCTTTTATTTGTTTGACGTGGATCTCAATGAAACAACGGACATGAAGAAGACTCATATGCCAAAACAACACAAAAATGCTCCACATAATTTAACATTTCGACTGAACTCAAAAGAATTTTTGGTAAGACCACCATTTTATAGTGTAACAATGAAGATTTATATTTGTATCTAAACATTTGGTGTTTCTTAAAAGTGCAGAAGCAAATAATTCTAGGTTTGGTTTTCCAGCATTGAATTAGTTCACATTGGTTTAGTTCTCAGTAATATTTCTTGGTAAATGTGGATTAAGGTCTCATAGTAAAACACCAATCAAATAAATAAGTAAATAAAGTCTGATACATTGTTCATAAATGGTGGTCCTGATATAATCTCTACTTTCCATCTCTATAATCTATAATCTCTATTGTTTTAGTCATGTATATGTGCTACTATTCTGTAACACATTGAATGCATAAACTAAAACATTGTTTTTGTAACTGTAGCTAAAAGCCAGTATCTTATTTCACATTTGTTAGGATTTGGTTCCGGGACCTCCTTTTGCCTTTGGTGCAGTTCTGGTGATCTTGGCGCTGTTAGTATCTGTGTTCATTCCCAACAACCCACATGGTATAGTGGGAAAGTCTCCTTTGAGGCGAAGTGCACCTGTCGCTTTAGAATTTGGTCCTAAAGATTCAGGTAAGGGATGGACTGTATAGGTGCCTGTATAAATGTAACAGATGTTGTTCATTTTGTAGTATATAGCCTTGTGCTGTACAAGGAAATACTCCTTAGCGATTGCTCCCCCTCCCTCCGCCACCTTTTGCTGATAGACAGTCCAACAGCTACGTACTTCACTTGCGACTAATTACTAGGCTTATTTTCTGGACGAAATGTTAAAACCATTAGATTTCCCCCTCTTGCTACCAGCAATGAGCTATGACAAAATTAGGCTATAAAATCAAGACATCTTTTTCATATTGCTAGGAGATTGTACATTATTTGGGATTCACATTTGTTTTATTTTTACTCACATTAAGTTAAAAGTTTGAATTGGCATTTTGTCTATAGCAGAATATGGCAAAACAAAAAAAAATCATGTATTAGATGGGAAACATTTAGCATTTAACCAGGGATATTTCCACACATGTGATGTTCCAAAAGTACAGAAATATATTTGCCATTCGAGATTGGAATAAGCCTTTTCACTACTTGTCACTTACATTGAATCAAAACAGTGAATCTTATAATGTTTCTCTTTCTTTCAGGGAGTCGAAAGTCTGAGGAAGTTAAACCCTTGATGGCAGATGAAGAGGAAAATATTTTATAACGTTGGACTTACTGTCATGGGACAATCAAAAGTTGTGTTTTGCTGGGAAAGGAAAGCAATGTATTGATTAGATTAGGTACAGTGCATCTGTTTATATCAGATTACTGAAGACAGTGCTGGGCGGCATTCTACAGAACTATGTGATACTGTGAAAAAAAAAAAGAAGGGAAAGTTAAAAAAAAAGAACACTAACCCAAGGTGATTAATCACATCTTCCTCGGAAGCATCCTCATCTTATCACCTTTGTGTGTTGAGTTAGACAAGGTGAACAACTGTCTTTCTGAACTTCAAATGCATTCATTGGTTTGGGGGTGCTTTTAACCTGTGTGTGGCAGTCACTCAACCCATCATTATTGTCACTCCACTCCCCCTGTCTCACCCCCCTCCCTTCACTTGATAAAATGAAGAGAAGACTAGCTGTCAGCAAGGCTAACATGTGGCACCATTTTGCTTTCTGTAGTGGATGGTGTTGTATTCTTCCTCCTTGGCCATAATATGTGTATATAGAAGAGGCTTGGATGGATAGGTGTTCCAGGGGGTAATGAGGTGGTCATTTCCATTGTATTGTTATATTGTAAACTTGAAATTGCCAGGTTAAAGTGTGAGTGTTTGAAGCTAGTGTTACCACTGTTG
This sequence comes from Acanthopleura granulata, assembly GCA_016165875.1. Taxonomy (NCBI): domain Eukaryota; kingdom Metazoa; phylum Mollusca; class Polyplacophora; order Chitonida; family Chitonidae; genus Acanthopleura; species Acanthopleura granulata. The sequence goes on from JABBOT010000004.1 coordinate 21,195,255, forward strand.
TGGTCAATCAGTTTATGAAAGGACTGTTTTGAATTAAGTGATCGAGTCTTGTGGTTTTCATGAACTGCTGAGTAACTTTTTCTGGAGTATGAGATATAATTGTGTGTTTTATGGAAAGTACTACATGTAGGCACATATACAGACACTGAAAGAGTATCAGCAAAAGTCAGGTTCAACATCCCTAATCGCTGTATTTTTGAAATATTTTGTCTATCTGAGCATATCTTTAACACAGAAACATGAATTTTCTTCTTTTTTTTTTTCTTTTTTTACCTTTTTTTTTAGGAGGGGGCAGGGAGTAGGCATTTAAAAACAACCTCACATTAGAAGAAAACATACATGTGACGTTGGAGTATATACAATAAGTCCTTACTTTTGGATACGGGTGCAGCATCAAGTAAAAGTTGAAAAGTCAAAATATGACCATGTTTTAACCTGTCTAGACGTTTTTGGCACATGAGATTTGACTACGTTCAGATTGAATTGGAAATAATCAACATAACATTTTTCCAGGATATATAGTGTTTATGGTAATAGACATTAGTCCTTCCACTCCTGTCCATAACCCTGGACAATGCTGCTGTTGAGAGAGTAAATGTGTTAGCCTGAATCATGTATTTGTTTCATACTCATTGTAGTTGTATGGTTATATTCTTAAGACATCATTATCATAGATGTTCTCTATGTCTGAGGTTTTCTGTCAGTGCGTGTATAAATTTGGAGAGTCTTGCTCTTTATGTTTATAGAATTACGGAAGATACTACTAATACACAGTTAATGGTTAAACATTTTATGTTTATTTTTGACTTGTGATGTTGCATACAGATTCAGTTTTCACTTTTGTGTTGTTGTTGTTGTTTTTCAATTCAGTCTCCACACTGTACAGAATATCTCCTACCCATATAACAGTTACTACACCACATCACAGGTAATGCATATTAAAACTGGAAAGGGTGCATATATACATGTTTCATGGCATATCAGAAGGCAATTCTTTTACCTTTGTGGTGTAATATGTTGGCAAAAATTTTAGGGATGTAACTCCTGAATAAAATCTAAAGCTATACAGATTTCTTCTTTGAAACCAACTCTGAAAAACCATCTTTACACTGTGAGTGAGTCGTACTATACCCTTGGAATTACCCAAGATGTATAGGACTTTAAGAAATTTTATTGTATTCAGATGATAAGTGTATATGAAGAAAACTCGATATGCTAACATGATTTTTAAGGTAAAGTACATCTTGGTAGTTCTTGTTCGTTTGATCTCAGTTATATTTAGACATGTAATTATTTACAATTCAAGGGAGAACAAGGTAATTTTGGTTCACAGAGTAATTCTGTGTTGTAAATATACACAGACGTTACATGTTCATATTCTCCTGGCAACTTTGCTTCAACAGTTTGCCATTTTTGGTGATATTGTCAGTGGCTTGTTTAATTTGCATGAACTTTTAAATCAGATATGTTATCAAAGACATCGATATATCAGATACATGTACTTTAACCTGGAGTAAAATATTTTTAAATCATTATTTCTTCTTAATTTTTCAAATAACTGTGGACATATATTGAAATCTTGTTTTGTAAAATAAGCCCAAATTCCACCTCAAGGGAAGCAATCGACCCACAGCTACAGTCTGCAATGTTGCATCTCATAGCAAGCTACTTAATATCAAATAGATTTTCTACAAGATGCCGACAACATTTAAAATGGTTTTCACTGTATGTAGTATCAGCATTCAACGGGATATGTACAGTTCTAATCTAGTGGATTTGGGGTTTCATTTTTTATATCTGGGAAAAGACTTTATGGAATATGATAAATCTACTAGGATATTTCTACTTGTAGTGCCTATCCCTCCAAGTCACACAAAATAGATTTTCTCCTGTTCTCATTTGCTTTGTGGCATGCAAAAGGTCTGAGATACAATTGACAATTTTGTTACCCCTCTGCTAAAATTAACCTACGGTGTGTTGGGGATATTGCTCTAATGGCTGATGTCTCTCCATATAGCCACTTCACTGTCACTAGAATACAGGTTTACCGAACACCCATGATATTTACACATAGATATCTCTTCAGCTCTATTTAACAGCAATTTTCAGAGAACTTATACCATGTGTAAAGCTAGTCATGCAAAAGAACCGTATTGCTCTTTATTGACCTGGACCTATTTCAGAGTCATTGGTTCTGTTTGTCTATACCTTAACAACTATGTCTCTTCAACTGTGCATATGACCAACTTGTATTTAGGTCAAAGCACATAATTTTTTAAACTCCTGCTTTGAGATGTAAATCTCTTCAGCAAACGTCACTGATGTGAATGTGTGTATTCTGTCATGTTTTCCTGTGTAAGCCAGTTAACGAATAAGAGTTTGTGTATTAGTATATAGCTATTTTCAGTTGGGGAATCCTAAATTGTCTTCCATGCCAAGACTTCATAGCATTGCCTGAATTATGTATGCTTTCCAAATGCTTATTTGTTTTTGTGTGTGCATATGCTTGTGAATAAATTGACTTGTTATTTTAAGAAAATATCCCGAGTCTATTTATTCGAATATAGATCTGATTGTGTGTAAATCCATTTGACATTGTCTCCAAACTGATGTAATATTCCTAGGTGGTGGAAGGGGGAAGGGGGGGGGGAGAAAACAATAGAAAGCCCTTCTTTATTGATGTTTCTACAGGTATCAGTCTATTTCCATTTTCCATAGGTCTTTTTGCAGAATGCATGGTTGAATGCTTACTGTTGAGAAATGGGGATTAGCACTTTGTGAGATGTGGTTTACTGTATGGTAACAAGGCTGCTGGCAACCATAATCACAAGCTGTCTTTACATTTATGAAGGAAATGGTCTTGGGGAATATACAGCCTAGCATACAACATGACGCCAAGTGTGATTTCCAAGTGTGATATGTGTACACACAATCAGTTCAGCCATTAAGAAAGGAACAGATTTTGATGTTCACATTAAACGTTGACATATATAATATGTTTTATGGGACAGGCAACTGATTTTAAAGTAGATGGCTATAAGAACGGCAGATAGGTAAGATATGTGGGAGTATTGTGCCTTTGATGATAGAAGCATGACATTTGGCACACTGGTTGATTATGGTATGGGGAACACTTTCGGACATAAGGTATAAAAACACTAAAAAATTTCCTTACTATTTATGTAGTAATTTCTCAAAGAACACCCACCTAAAACTCTATTCCCTAATTTTGATGGCCGAAATGATACCTACTGTCAAATAACTAGATGGCTGGCCTACAACATATACAAATATCATCAGGGGTTGACCACCATTTTCTCAAAAATAATCAGCTGGAATGCAGGTACTAGGGTCCTATCGCCATGGAAACTGGGTGTGGGGGCATTGGCTCATTGGATAATATATTTCTCTGTGTAATTGTAGCCACAAGTATTGGACTTCTTTTCAACCATTATTTGTCGTAGTTTACACCTGCAAAATTACCTGGCAGTACTTCAACACACTTCACATATACAGCCAATCCCTACCCGTCCCCACCGTTTCTGTGAGATGATTCTTGGATACAAAATCCAATTAGTGTTTTTATGCCATAAGGCCATCTCAGATTTTTCCTGTAACAGTAATCGCAACCATTTTCCAAGATGGCTGCCAGTAGTACGTGTGAGCATTTTGTATGTTGTTTGCATGCGACCGTGCTTAATAAAATTCATCCGGCTTTGGCGTAGTACATGTGAATTACATAGTTACTGGAAACTAAAACATCAAGGCCACAGTGTTCATATGAGTTTGGGTGTCATGCTGAAAAATGTCCGCAAGATTGAAAAATGTCTGCCGTGTTCAAAATGTCTACCATTACGGTCACAAGTTGGTTTAATTGTGCTAGGAGTTCATCTTTAAACCCTCCCTCTCTCCTAAATGTCGGTGATATTTCATTCTTTAACGTTAATTAGTGAATGTAATAAGAGCTACAATGTTTTTGTTATTGTTGCACCTTCACCGTTTTGCGTATTTTGGGAAAGAGGCAAGAGAACTGCATGTGAAACCTGGAACACATAAAGATATCACCACAGCATTCTGTGTTTCTTTTAGAGATGGAGGCCACAAGCTATAGAGCAATGCATAGGAACAAGTGTACCAACAGAACGCCCTCATACATCAAGCGAAGAGGGCTGATATCAGACTGCTCACTAGTGGGCCCAATTGAAGTACATGTTCTTGCAATGGGCTTTCTACCCCCTGACAAAACGATGATTAATAAGGACTTGTGTGATGGGAATGACAACAAAAATACTGCATATGATATTTATACGACGACAGTCAGTATTATATGATAAGAAGAAACTAGGCAAAACCAAGACCCTCCGCAGGCTGCTTGTAGACATTCCTACGTTTCACTGTAAAAGAAACCACCCTCAGCTGGATTTGAACTCATAGCGACCCCTTCGACGAGAGGCAAAGGAAACATTTTCAAAAATGGTCGCCACGGGGAGAATTCAGGATGGACCTAAGTCCAAAAATGTAAGTCGAGGTATATTCCAACTGTGGGCCAAGTTTCATGCTTATATCATCAAAGGAACAATTTACTTACATATCTGATGTAGTGTATTTACTTTCCCAAAGCGAATCACAATAACGGCATATTTAATGGAAAGGATTCTTTATTAGCAATTTGGGTGTCTGAAGAGAATACATCATGACTCTGGAAGCGTCACCGTACAAAAAATCACAACAGAATGTTTAAAGGCAGCAAAACTGATATGGAACAGCAAGCTACGTGACTTTGTTCAGTTTTTTAACAGAATGTGAATCATTTCTCAGGGAATGCAGAGAATTCTCAGAGAATATCACTATCATTTAGGAACTGAACGCCAGACTGACATGCCATGGATGCTGACCTTATTGCTTTTGTTAAGTGCGAGTAATAATAGGTGGATGTTCACAACATTTCACTGATTACACGCGTTTGCATAAACTCGGAACGGAATCTAATATGGGCCAACAAGTTTTCTTCAGTTTTTCTGTTCTGATTTTCATTCAAAATATATATTAAACCATATAAATAAAGCTAAGAGGGTTAATTTGTAACATTGTGCTCATTGTATTTCAAGCTTTCGTAATGTCTTAGTTCGAGACTGGATTCTGCTGTTCGCACGATGAATTATTTCTACAGCCGCTTGGAGTCCGACATGGCGGTCAAGAGTACGCCATGGCACATTCATATTTGTCGCATCCCGATGTCTGTTGACATTTATAAACGAATGCGGAACATCCTTGGGTACGCATACAAAGTAGACCGCAATCAACCTCGTTCCGAGCGCTGTACGCCAGCGTTGTGTTCAGGCGCTCCAGGACTTCGTCCACGTTATCCGTCAGATAAAACATGGCGTTCCTGTCGTACTTGACGCTCGAGTTATTAGTCGACCCGGGCGATTTCCAAGGAAGACCGAGTTCATAGGCTACCACAGCTTCTGAAAGATACGTTCAAAGGTTACGTTTGTTGAATGTAATAAATATTTTCATCACTTTGTAACAAGTACAATTCACGATAATATACCTGTACGTTTCATGTATAGTATAAGACAAAAATAAGGCAAACCTACTGTTATACGTCTGAAAATGTATCAATATATAAATAAAAATATATCTGTATACTTGCCTCGTTTACAAATAAACACTGACATAATGTTTTTGCATGGGGCTGGGTAAAGCTGACCATTACCGCCCAATATGGCACCGCACATGTCAATGCTGTAGGCGTCCTTTGGTGCTGAAAAATGAAATCATAAACTCGCACTTTATCTAGAGGACGATATACCGTACATTACCTAGCATGAAATCTCACCTCTGAGAATGGCATGTTACTGCGACTGACCCTTTTTTACGCCAATTACGTTGTGAAGGTTGCATCCACAAATATCTCATAACCTTATGGATTATCAAGTTACAGGATAGCTCAACAACCATATATAGTTACATCCATATAAAATGGCAGTTTAGTCCAAGCTTCATCTTAAATTAAGAGAAACAGTTCTAAAATATGTAGTCTCAGTTGTTGCCTCCGCTGTATACAGATGCTAAGCTGTAGGTGAAGGGATGAGGGATGACCTCTGGTCAGCATGGGTCTTGGCTATATACAGTGAGGCAATGCTGTAGTAACAGATCTCCACCAAATAAAATACTTGCATGCAACTGTATGTAGGCCTACTAGAGACACTGTCGTATACTTACATATAATATGGGTAAAATGTTAGATAAAACATACACATCTTCTTTACAGATTAAGCAGTGAAGTTAATGGAGTGAAAACAAAATGTGTAATGATAAATATATAACTGCTCAGACTCTATTGCACCGTTTCGGTTGTTTAAATTGTACACCGCTGTGACTCGTATATATAGGATCAAAATTGTTTTAAGACAAGCGCATTCATACTAACAACAGTTGTGGCATCCCGGCAGAACTCATGCCAATGACTATTCAGCCAACGGACAAAAAGACTGGGCTGCTTGTCGCAGCTAAAACCCGGAGAGAGAAGGAACAAATTACAAACCATCTGTAAGCATACTCTGGTATCCATCACTAAACAAAGAGAGCCATGGCAACGTGTGCCAGTACACTCCTGTGGCAATATATTACTTTCCTTTATGTTTCTATTATATTATACGCATAGGCCAATAAGGAAAACACTTACTTAAATACCAGCGGACGTATTGCTGAAATGATCCGTCTGTCCATTCCCAGTTTCCACCGACGGGTTTCTTCAAGCCAGACCAGCCAAGCAATCCGGGGCTCGAAATCCTCTACAATATTTAGAGAAATAATGATACAATGAGCAAGTCTGTAGTGCTAAAATTATAAGCAAGATACACCTGTACTGATCTGCTATATTTACATCGATATACTGGTGATAGAAAAAAAATTAAGCGGCCTCACGATTTGAACATGATGTAGACGAAATGGCGGTTTCAAATACATCGTGACGGAGAGCAAGAGGGATAAGAGCGAAGAAAATCCTAATGTATCTTTCTTCCCGTTGGGCCTTATTTTTCTGATAACTGAAGAGAAATAAACTTGGATCTTCCACCAACTTTTCAAACTATTTGTATGTCTTGACTTGTCTTGCATACAGGCATATGTCTATCAACTTTGACTAGTGTGCTTACTGAGGGTTCAACTATACGCTTTGCTGCATAAATTTCAATAAAATGCAATATAATAATTCTTACCACACGTATGAAGTCCTTGATAAAGTAGTATTCTGTCAATGACCATACACTGAGAAGGTCACCCCCAAGTCCGCGACAGTAATCACGGCACTGGTCATGGGTTTTGGACTCTCCCTCGTAAAGGTAACATTGATTACCTCTGATGGCCCAACCAGAGGGGCAGGTGTACGACACGTCTGGTTTACAAGATAGGAAAAGAATGAGGACGAAAATCAGTGTGTTTGATATGCCTTAATTTTCATGCACTTAACATTCGTTTATAGTCTCCATGGATGTGTTTTTTTGAACAAGTCGTTAAAAACCTTTCACAGAAACATATACAGTTATCCTGGATAACATAGTACTCAGGAATTATAGACATACCAGGGAATACTGGTGTAATACATGTGCCTTATAAAGTCCTGCAGGAGGTTTGCCCGAAATGTGGTGGTTTCTGAGGTTTATATGGATGTATAATTTCCTCAGTAATAAACAACACCATACAAGTGGAACATTCTTTAGGGTGTGGTTTAAAACACCAATAAAGTGAATAAATAAGTCATACCATATATAGACAGGATGTGGATTAACTGCTCCTGACATATATTGTTCAGCTGGCAATATCCAATCTGTAATTCACCGATAAATACAGGAAAGACTATAGGTTCTATAAATACTTATTCTGGTTTTCATCAGACATAAAAACTAATAAACACTGTAGCCAAGGGTGGACAAAAAGAAGTAACACTAACGTATAATTGTCAGACATACACTGCTTACACATCTTACCTTGTGACCTCGCAGCAGCCAGGAAAAGGAATATCCAAACCATGCCTTTCATCATGGCATTCTAGCACGGCGAGAACGTACTGTAATACTTATTATTCTGCAAAGGTTTATCTGGTTTCTCTATCCTGGTGCACTTCGTCCAGATCACCTGATCTGTTCCATCTGTTTTTCGTTAAAATTTTTGGAAACTCTAAGACTTTCATGTGGTTTATCAGAACAAGGCCATGTAGAAAATGCTGGGGAGCATACACAGGTATAACCCACCTTCCTCGCAAAAAGAGTTCGCTTGGCCGATGACGTACAAAAGGCTTTTCGCATTAACTTTGCCTAACATTGATTACACCCCATGAAGTATTGATGTCCCTATTGATGGCAGTTCTGAAATGGCAGTTTAGTCCAATTCCAATGATCCATTATGGGCGATGTGTCGATAAGCAAAGGTGTGAGCCACTCTTGATCAACCCGCTCCTTGCAACAGCTTCCGCCTTAACGGTCAGTTGTCAGGTTATCCGAAAAACAATTAAAGATCATGTCAGAAAATACTACCTAGGCAAAGCCTCGAAGTGTAAAGTATATTTGCCTATGCTGATCAACATTATTAATGACCCCAAGCAAAGTTTCCTGTATACAGTCTATTAATCCAGGTGATCTTGTACACGTGGCATTCGGAAATATCATAGATATTCCTTGCATGATTATCAGGATGTCGTATTGTAGCTACTTAACACCAGTGGGTAGCGAAACTCACGAGGATAGATCAAAACCCAGTATAAACAATGAGGTTACATCTCGAGTGGGTAAAGAAACAAAAGAATTGATCAAAATGTGGGTTTTGATGAGATTAATTGCCACCAATGGGTAACGAAGCAGGACATGTTTTTTTACCACAAAAAGGTTGCAAATCAGAGAATTGGTCAAAATCTGGTAAACAATGTGGTTACTTGCCATCAATGCATAACGAAGAGAGAGAATTGACGTGTCTTATACCACCAATGGGTGAGAAATAAGAGGATTGATCAAAACCTAGTAAACAATGAAATTACTTTTACCACCAGTCGGTAACGAAACAAGAGGACTGATCAAAACCAATGGGTAATGAAACAAGACAATTGATCAAATCCAGGTAAACAATGTGGTTATTTGTAACCAGTGGGTGACAAGGAAGAGAATTAAGGTAACTTACCACCTTCACGTAGTAGCCTGTATAAGAGGTAACGTCCGTGTGTTGTGTGGTGTATATGATGCCATATATTGTGGATTCAGACGTCCATGTAGTGGCGGTTAAGTAGGCCCTCTGCAGTGTCATCAGTGAAAATAGATTCCTCTTGGAAAATATCTATATTGCTTGTTTATATGAGGGATGACCGCGTGAAACAGAAGGATTGTCACAATGATTCGTGAGAGAGCCTCGAGAGTAAACATTCTTGATTAAATAGGTATATCGTTATGGTAAAATTTTAATTTCAAATATACACCTATACTTTGAAGGACATAGGGTACAGTTGGAGGGGATGAAGCAGACACAGCGAAAGAGTCGGTGGAGAGGCGATTATATTCCTGTCGTGACAACAGGACTAGGCCTAGCCCACATCAACAAAATCATCTATAAATTTAGCCTGCAATCGTTAGGAGTCCGCCAATAAGCAGTGAACTACGGCTACTCAGACGTAAAAGGTTTTTCGAAACTAGTTATTTGAAGTCATTTGAAGTTATTTTGAATTAGTTATATTGGCCCTATATAGGCCTCCCGATGAGGGCACTGATCGGAGTAATTGTAGATCCTAGTGGCCATTTTCGGACAACTGCAGTAAACGACGTGCCCGGCGCCGAATTTATTCACTCAGCCATCCAGCAGCACACTATCATTTTGTTGAAGTGATAACATGTATAGTGGTACCTTGCACAAATGGCCGTATGATATGTCAGATATATCATCAGTTTTCGAAGTTTGTCCGAAAAAGATGGGGAAAATTTATTTTTAGCACTAGGCGGAGATAGGCGTATAGATCGACTTGCTATAATGATTTTGCATCGGCCATTTCCAAAACAACCGTACAACTGGGGCCTATGATGATAGCCAGAGGCTACAGAAAGTATGCGCTTAGGGCTACACAAGAACGAAGGAGCATTCATGCACACAACGTTTTAGCCAAGAATGTACACAGAGTTTACGAAGACACTGTCATGGATGCCTCTAATGGAAACACTGACGGCGTAAAACACCAATCAAATAAAATAAATTGAAACACTGCGTCATTTCAACGATTACCTCCTCACTGGCCCATACCCGCTTCTGCCACGACTCTCTTGCTGTCTCGAAACGCTTTTTCGACTTAAAAAAGTCTGTAGTGCTAACATTCCAGTCATGCCATCCATGCAGAAGGTCCTGTAGGCCTCGATTCATCACCGGTCCCTCGATTCCATGTCAACCAGATTGCCCAACATTACACAAGACCCTGGTTACTCGTCACTACGTTTGGCCGAAAGGTCACGTCGGAACTTATTCGATTCCGCCACAAAGCCTTAGTTTGTTATCGACGTTATCCAAGTGGCAGAGCATTTAAAATTAAAACATGTATGATTCACAGAAAAGTCACATCGCGCGCGCGCCTTTCGGCCAAACGTCGTGACAAGTTACGGGGGTCATGTGTAATGGCGGGCAATCTGGATGACATGGAATGGACAGATCGGTAATGAGTCGAGGCCTGTAGCACCTTTTGCATGGATGCCATGGCTGTGGAATGTTGGCAATATAGACTGTTTTAAGACGCAGAAACCGTAGGAGACAGCAAAAGAGCCGTATTAGAAGCGGGTATGGGCTGGTAAGGAGGTAGGCCTTGAAACGACACAGCCCAGTGTAGAGCCCAGTTTTAATTTCTTTCTGTGTTTTTGACTGAGTTTTCCTCTTCAAACAGTCCTCCAGCATATGTATATTCTCAAATGTCACAGAGACCTGTAAAATGCTCGAAATGGGCTGAATTGTGTATGACTGCCTACGATTACAATGCTTTTAACATAGCCACAAAGGACTCTTTGTCTACCAGCGAAGGAATTCCAGTCATGCGCAGTTGAAATAGCTGTCTGGCTTTCTAGACGCGTGAAACGTAAACGCCATGTATAGGCCTGTCCTTGACTAAGAATACTTCGGATACAACAATTTCGATTGAAAAGACTACTGGTATGTAGGCCTAGGCCTACTTATTAGACCCGCCTAGTTAATTTGATATAAGATATAGGGTACCGCGTATCTCAGGTGTGTTTTACCAACTACCGTTAATATATGTTGCACGTAAGATTTGCTTTCACACGAGGTTTAAGGTCACTACCTGTTAAAGGGCAAGACCAAGGATTTTTGACGAGGTTTGAGTTGTTTCTAAATCTTATTTCACGAACACAAGACCTGGGCACACTTAAATCAGATTTATTATAAGAGATTAATTAACTAAAACGGAAGTGACGCACGTGATACATGTAGACAGTGCAAGAACAACACAGTATACAAATGAAGTAGAGGTGTGCTGGGGCTATATGCCAAAATATATTTACGTCCGTCATATCAAAGACATTTAAACACCACCTAGTCCATCACTTGGGCTGGTTCATCGTTGTTTATTGACCTACACTATGACGCAAATCGCATCTTCCTTGACCACGACCGTTCCCCTAGCTGACCCTAGCTGACGTAGCCGGGACTGTGTAGGCCTACAGTCTACTGGTAGTGTTTTAGTAAGCGGTCATGACCCTTGGTACCAGAGCTTTACTACACATTCAGGTTGAAAACACTTGAACTGTCTTGTTGTTTATTTACATTTATACAATCTTACACAATACAGTGTATAGCACAGCGAGGCGTTATGAAATAAAATGACATTCTAGGAGGCCTGACCTGATCGAATTGTATAGCTTCAGCTTCAATTCCATGTACCAACGCTCCCCTGCATTCGTTTGATCATCTGATTATATGAGGTGACAAGCTCAAATTCTTTCAAATTTGCGACAGGCAATCGAATAAAAAGAAATAATAATAATAATAAAACAAAAGAAAAAAGACATAGAAATGAATAGAAATGACTCGGATAAGTAAACATCACAACGTATTTATCATACGTTACATTCACCATATTCAGAAATATGGATGGCAGATCGTAGCCTTAATGCCTTCTTTGCAAATATTACGCAGTAACAGCGAAAAAAATTTACTTTGAGACAATCATATAGATCCCGCCAAATATAATGTTAGCGGACATAAAATACATACTATACTAATAATAAAATTAAAAGAATCAAGAGAACAGGAAGGTTAATTCATAATTCGTATATATTCATATATCATACATTCGTGAGGCCATGAGCTTGGGTCCCATTCTTTCGAATTAAACCAAGACGTAGGAATATTTGGTCACCCAGGTTAGTTTTCTCAGTCTCAAGATATAAATTAGAACTAGAAAGAAATGCCTTCATTGATAAAAAGTAAGTTATATCATGGTGTAGTTGATTTAAATTATTACATCAAATAACTTGACCGTGGTAAAATACACGTTACACGGGTTTGGTCGGACATAACTGAAGATAGGTAAGGCCCATCGTCAGACAACATATGATTTGTCTAAGTTGCCTGCAGGTGAGTTCCTGCATTTAAATCTAAATTACATAAGAACGTGTGCTGTCAGCTAGTATGTTGAACAAAACCATATTGAGGATTTCCGCAAGCAAAACTATCAGATGTTATAACACTACACTGAAGGCATATACATGTCTACGAATACGGCGTCCGTCCGGAGTAAGGTGTGATCTTAATATTATGCTGATTTATAAACAGCAATAAACTACATATACATCGCATGGTGCAAGTATTGGGAAAAAGCCTCTGGTATGATGGGTTGATCATGTATTTGGCAAACAGATACGACACTGGACTGCCTCATCGCCAGACAAGCGTATGCTGACAAAGTATTATTTTGTTGTTGCTTTGCCTACATGCACCACGTGCGTCACTTCCGTGTTAGAAACTAGTTAATTAATCGCTTATATTGAAACTGATTTAAGTAAAAAAATCAAATAAAATATCATTGGCCTTGCCATGTAATTTCTATGCTCGCCAGAGTTTAGTACTGTCTCATTTCAAGCTCAACAGAAATCACAAAAAGCCGATCTCCCGCAAAAGATTAGCTCGTCTATTTCCGTACGAAGCACGGGCTTTGTCGAAGTTGCACATGTCGCTGCTGTGCAGTGAATAAAGATGACAAATTGCGAGGAAATTTTGGAGACAGTGCCAGCAATGGTAGATTGTGTGGGGTTTGAGGCTCACCCTTTTAAGGTGATTATATTGTCTTCTGTTTATCAGTTAATAATATGACTTGTGGTGGTTATTAACTTTTTCATCATATCGATAACTCGACACCGAATAATACTATCAGTTGTAGTCGGTAGATAGGCGGTCAGCGTCTTGATGGTTTAGTGTTTGTTCCCAGAGTTGTTCCCCTTTGCGTCTTGCCTACAGCAATGTCTAGTCACCTTAGCATGGGACCCTTATATAATGTGCCGTGTTGATCGTAAACGGCATTGCCCAATACAGGGCAACAGAGCTAAGTGACACACTGTGAAATGAAGGCGTTTCAGTGGAAGGGTAAATTTCATATTACTGAAACAACAATTATGACAAATTACGTACTATTAAATATCATCCAAATTAACTAAACGGTTTGACTGGTGGTTAAACAGATAGAGCATCTGTCAATAGATCATGCTAAAACTATATGCATCAACTGCAGTCATGGTTGGGGAAACCCAGACAGGCATTTTAATTTATACATGTACACTATATAAGCCACTTCACGATCCCGGACAGGGCTGCAATGCAGATGCAGCACTACCTAGCCTCATTTTCGAAAGGCACATAAGCAAATAAGCGTGGTCTGTCTCTTAACAGAATGAGCACTTCAGCCCTGGCTTTTTGCTGTTTTTGACTATATTTACTCCAGTCTGTCAGTTTTTTCTTGGACATATGTTTATGGAAAAGCAAATGTTGTGTGGAAAAGCAGATGCCACCTATGGTGTGAATAACTTGAAGACGGTGTGAAAACAGCAGCAGTGTCCTTACTCTCACGTTAAGTAACAGGTCAGCCCAGTTTGTTTGTAACTCTTTTGAAAAGGACGTGTTGCGTATCCAGGCAGTCACACATGCGCCCGGCAAACCTTCACAAGATCATGAGGTGGCTTATTAGTGAGTGAGCTGTGGTCGAGCAGCTAAGATGCTTGGCTTTCAGTCACAAGGATACACGAGCTTTGTGGTCAGTTATGGCCCTTGTCGGAGAATTTGAGGATTATCCTGCTCTCACTATGTGTGGGACCTTAGTGACAGTTGGCAATCAATGACACTCAGCATGGCCTGGAAAGTTGCAGTGTAATTTTCATTAAGGCCGTTTGTTTTCTACCCATATGATATAGCATGCATATCACAGAGTCATAAACTGGAGAGTGCATCTGTCACTTGTCAAAGGTTGATGCACTTGTCAGAGGTCGATGCACCATCCATTCAGTTTGGTTTTCCTCCACCCATACACATGACGACGGTGACAGGAAAATTCCCGAGAACATTGGTGTTACCAGTAAGCAAATACCAAATTTATAAATAAATGTACACCATGTTGAAATAAAAAAAAAAGACAGCCTCAGAAGTACATGTATATAAATCAAGGAAGGTATGCAACTGTTTTACATGATAGCTTGCATGTCTCCATCCATTATAATCATTGGAGTGATGCTAATAAAAGTAGGCTATATGATATTGAGGAAATTACATTAATTGTGATTTTTCTGATGCAGCCTTATCAGAATATATTAAAATGAAAATTTTACAAATACATAATTAAATACAGGTGAAAGAAGCGTGTACATGTATGTATATGCCTTTGTCTGATTGAGCCTGAGTGTTGTGCTACTGCATATGGCTTCATAATCTATTTTATTGTATTTGTTTGTTTCAGATTGGCTGGTACAATGAGGCTGTGGCTCACTCATGTTTCAAACTTTCTTACCCTGCAGACACCTTAGCGTTTGTTGTGATAAGTAGTCCACGCATGTTTGACAAGGCCTTCAAGCCTTTCATCTGCAGAACAGATTGCACAGGACCCCAGGATGCAATTGATACATGTATGGTGTACCACTTTGAACTCATCAAAAAAGTAAGAGTTGAATTGTGTGGGGTTCAACTTAAGTTGGTTTAAATTTGAGGGTTAAAATGTATTTGTGTTTCATGGTAAAATCGATCTGGGTATCTCATAAAACAGGTTAAAGAATCATAATCTGGCAATATTGTCAATTTTGGTAGATGGATCATTTATGAAAAGCAATTTTTCATTTACAAGTGTATAGTTTTTAGGGCTTAATTCCTTTTTATCACCATTAGTTACAGCTAAAGGGCTTTCAGTGGCAGTCTTGGTCATTTGACTTTTTCTTTTTTCTTCTTTATTTTAGCTTTTTTGTTTAGCATCTCTTTAATTTCTCTTGAGAGTGGAAGGTATCAACATGTTTCTGAAGACTCCAGGAAATTTATAGAAACTTTGCTGTAGAAGTGTCTTCAGTTTTTGAGATTTTACCATGAATTGTTCACAATTAGATTATCATTTGTATGTTTTACAGAGATTTCCACATTGCAGTATTGAAGCCATCCATGATTTTGAACTTTTACCGAATCGTCGTCCAAAAATCTTAGTGCAAACAGCAGGACATGTATCAGGGGCAGTGCGCTTTTATCAGAGAGCTGACTTAACAAAGGATCCATGGGATGAGTCAAAGGTGAGAAGATTTGTTAATTATTCTTCTTTGCTATATCAGTATATGTAACCTTCATTGTAAGTGAAAAATATTTAAGTGTGGTGTTAAGCAACTGTGTGAAAAATAAAAGAACACAGGTATACACAGAATACAGACAGATATACAGAATACAGACAGATATACACTGTTTGGTCACTACATTCACTCCAGACAGTTTACCTTTACAAAACCTTTTAATTGAATATTGCAATCATATTGATTTTGTTGGTCAAGTTAAAGTTTGAAGGATACGACAGCTTTCTGTAAAGATGTGTTCAGTTAGAAACGAGAATACTTTTTAACATACATTTCCATTGAAGCCTGTGATTAAGCAATAAGGATCCACCATGTGCTTTGCAGTAGGATTTTCTTATATTTTATCAAGTTCATTTTTCTTTTACGCCATACTAAAGCATATTTCACTTATTCAATGGCGGGCGACATTATTGTGTAAGAAAACTGAGCAGAGTCAGAGGGAAACCCACAAGCATCCATAGGTGGCAAGCAGATGCCTTGCAGCAGGACTTGCAGTTTAATGTTATGATGTCAGCTCAAGGTAGTGTTGGCACATCGAAGACTGAAACTGGAAAGTGTACATTCTAACTTTGTAGATGTGGCAGTATAATCAATATTTTTAGGTATGAATGACTGAAGGCCCCACATCATGGGATTAAAAAAATATGCTACCTCTTCATTGACACATTTTAATGCCATGAACTGAAGGATCATGGCCATTTGTAATATATAGACATTTTTTTGTGGAAATCTTTGGGACTTTTTAACTCATTTTTAATGGTTACATGGTTAAAAGTGATAACAGCTATATTGTAGTTGATTATTATGGTATGATACAATTGCCAAACTTAGATTAGTGTGAGGAGTTCAGAGGAAATTTTTGGTAGTTTAATCAAAATTGTTGTTGCCTGTACGTACAATGGGTCCAACATTGGGTGTCATAGGCTTATTTAAATTTTTTGTGTTTCAGAAGATATATGGTGTGTGTATCCATCCAAAGTATGGTGGTTGGTTTGCTTTGAGAGGGGTGTTAGTTTTCACAGATGTACTTTGTCCTCAACTTGAGAAGAAATTGTGTGAAGATTTGCTGCCAACTGATGAGCAGAAAAGAGACCTTTTGGAGCGGTATAATGACCACTGGCAGGACTGGAGTTTTAGGGACGTTTTTCCAGTTCAGGAGCGTTATTCTGAGGAACAGAAAACCTATTTTGCTACACCACCAGGAGAACGACAAGAACTGGTCCAAAAAATAAAAAACTCCTGAGGGTAGTTCAATATGGATATGGATATAATACTGAGACAAAAAGGTCGCTTGGTGATAATTAAATGATCTTCTTTACTAAAAGGTACATTAGTTACATGTTTATGTATATGTCTGAACATCTAACTTAAGTTGTGTGTGCTTCTTTTGTGTACAATAAAACAGGTGAAATACATATTAGGCATATATACATTAGGTATATACCAACATATTCTGAATTTGATTGGAGCAAATGATATAGACGTTTGGCTTTTTGATAGTGAATCTGGTTTCACCCATGTATTTTAGCTGCTAAGCTGTTTTCTACATTATGTTTATGTTGCTTGAGAAAATTAACATATCTTGTAAGGAAATTTTTCTAAATGAACATATCCACATCATTACTGAAATACATGTACTTATAGCCTTCATAATTACATGATAGCTCCTTTTCCTTTCATTAACCCAAACTGTGATATTATCCATATCCACTTGGTTTTCATATTTATATTTAATATGAGGTTGAAAAAAAATTGATGAAAGCATTTTAATATATGCTTACCAGTACCTTAATTAATGAAGGACTGTACAACATTTCTTTGTGTACTTTGTGTAAATGTGTTCAGTGGTATAAATTTATTGATTTGTTATCGTACATGTATGGAATACTAACCAGTTTTTCATTGCGTTTGTACAGAGCATCATATACACCAATTTGTCATTGTGCCTCTATGGAGCGCTGATCAGTTTGTCATTGTACCTGTGTTGGTCAGTAATCAGTTTGTCATTGTACTAGTACAGAGTGCTAACCTATTTAACATGATGGTAGTTGTAGGAAGTGCTAACCAATTTGTTATTGTACAAGTACATAGCACTAGCAAATTCGTCATTATATCAATATTGAGCACTGACCAACTTGTCACTGCAGCTGAGTGGATTACTAATCAGTTTGTCATTGTACTAGTAAAGAGCAATAACCGATTTGTTATGATTGCATTTGTACGCAGCACTAACTAATTTGTCATTGTACAAGTACTGAACACTAACCAATTGGTCATTACATATGGAATGTTAAACAACTTGTCACTGCATCTCTATGGAGCACTAATCAATTTGACATTTTACCTGAGTGGAGCACTGAGAAATTTGTTATTGTAATTGTACAGAACACTAACTGTCAGCGTAGATATGTATGTATGTACATGTGTGTAAGTATGCTTGGGTTTTACATAGTACTATACAATTTAGTCATATGATGACAAGGAGTCCTTAGAATGTGTATATGTTCTGTGTCTTGCATTGTGTGTCCATGCGCCAAAGTACAGAAGACACCAGACACAATTCTACTGGCACGAAGTCGACCAATCCTGTTTGCTTAGTGTAACTTCTGAGTGCTGAGCGCCAACCGAGGCAGCAACAAGTACCAATTTTAAAGTCTTTATTATGGCCTGACCCAGGGTTTGTCCCGGATCTCATGACCCAACCCAGTGAAGATGTACAGAGCATTGTGCCTGTGTGGAGTACTAAGCAATTAGTAGTTGTAGCTGTTTGAAGGACTGTATCAATTTGTCATTGTACCTGTATGTAGCACTGATCAGTTTGTTATTGTTCCAGTAAGGATAACTAATTAATTTATCATTTTAAGTGTAAATCTGCTTCTCGTTGCATTTGGAATTGTCACTCAGAGGCCTGTTTCTTGCTCAATGTGTTGTGTTTTGGGGTTACTTGTTTTGTTTTGTTTTTTTGGACAAATTGACCACAGGTTGTTTTCTGGCAGCACACTCAGTGTAATTTGTTGTTTTTAGAATTCTAGTCATATTTTGTTTTACATGTACATATACGTACATTTTATGTAAGAAGATATATGTAATTTTAAACGTTTCCACGTTCGCTTTTTATACTTCCTGCAGCAGACTCATTTTAAGCTTACCTAAATACGGTAAATCACCTATAATTTCAAGGAATTCTTCCAAAATAAAAGCTCTGCTGTGAGAACTGTAGTATAGAACGCTAATTAGTTAGTGATCAATCACCTGAAGTGCATTTTTGTGAAAAATTTCATGGAATTATGGGTGAATGAATGAAATTCTTTTTGAGTGCTAAAGGAATTGCGTACACGAAGTAGGCACACTCTGGGTATGCCACGTTGAGGTGTTTATGCTCAGCACTGATTGCTTATTGACCTTGTGCTGTTTTTTGCTGTGTATTACACACTGTCTCCACACATTCTAGAGATATGCTCAATCTTATAAAACTTGTTTGTAATCAGATCAATGATTTTGAAATAGGTTTATAATAGGTAAATTATAGGGCCCGAAATTCCCAATTTATGTTATATAAACACACGTGCTCCACTATCGTGGTCTGTTAGCACGTCAGAAGCTTTTGGCCGTTAGGTTTTTTCAGTGAAGGTAGTCCTTTCTGTGCCATGCAATTAAATATCGTTTTAAGCAGATTACCGATTATGTTAAATTATGTTACGCAAAGTTTAAACTCTTTTGTTTTGAAATAAAGCAGTTATAAATTTGATTTCTCTTTGTACTTTGTTAATCTTGTTTGCTGGTGCATATACATGTGAAGTCGAAAATTGCAGCTGAATGTTCCCTACCTCGTTTCAGAGGTTGAATCGAACTTCTTCATTGTCTGATTTATCTCCGTTTTCAGAAGAGGGATATTGATTTACAAATGAGTCCCTTGAACATTAGGCTTTACCGAATTCCGTCATTCATCGCCAGGATCACACGTTATTGCAGTTCCATACTGATTGCTCTTGATCACCTGTTACAACTGGTGTTATATACGTTATCCAAGTGTTTAAGATTTGCGTCACTTTCAGTCGCTGTCTCTATGGGAGTGGGGGCCTGGTCTCCGTGGCCGAGGTGGTTAGCGCACACAGTTGCACAGTGCAATGACCCAGGAGCCTCTCACCAATGCGGTAGCTGCGAGTTCAAACCGAGCTCATGCTGCCTTCCTCTCCGGTAGGACAAGATAAGGTCTGCCACCAACCTGCGGATCATCGTGGGTTTCCTATCATAACGCTGGCCGCCGTCGTATAAATGAAATATTCTTGAGTTCGGCGTAAAACACCAATAAAATAAATTAAATGAAGTTTAATCGCTAGGACACAAGGCGTAGTTGTTCAAATGGCGAGCTTGGACAGGGAATTTGTAGGTTCGCGCATCCCACGCTCGTGAACATGGCTAAAAGGTAAAACAGGGTTTGCATGACGCCAGGGAAAACAGGTAATGTCTCGGGTTATAGAAATAACTCACGCCTGATTGTTTAAAACAAATACTGTATTTCCTCAGCGTGTGCGATTTTGCTTACTATGAACTGCAAAATCTCGGTGATGCAACGTCACAAAAATCAAAAAGTTATGCTCATGAAACTTTATGTGAAATACTTTATAAGTGCATGTATACATTAGTGATGTCCTAGCTGATGCTCTGTCTCAGCATCCCCTTGAAAGGACTACGGGGATGTAAACATTGGCGAGAAATGCCTTGCCTAACATTTTACCATGAAAATGAAATTAAAGCTTTTAGGGTTCATAGCCGTTGTAATCAGAAATCTGTCTGTGCTTCAGATACAACAGTATCAGTACCCTGATCTGCGACAATCAGCCTAATGAGCATTATGAACCATAAAATATAATCCAAATGCATTAATAATCACGACCATTTTATCGATTTCAAAAATGAAGAGTGATTTGACTTACTTTTGAGCAGTCCTTTTTAGCCCGACCCATTGTCCCTTTCGCTTCATACACTCAATTAAATAATGTATGTGTGTTTGGGTTTTACGCCATACTCAAGAATTTTTCAGTCATATGAGGAGGGGGAGTCCTGAGAATGTATATATATTCTGTATTTTCTTGTGGTAGGGCGAAAGGGCTTCCTCCATTGGAGTAACATGCCGAAGGCACCAGACACGACACCCCATCCAGTCGCATTATTCTGACACTGGGTCGACCAGTCCTGTTTCCTTGCTCTGACCTCTCGATGCTGCGCTCGAGGTCGCAACAAGTACCAGTTTTAAAGTCTTTGGTACGATCTAACATGGGATTTAACCCGGATCTCCCGACATTGAGGCGAGCGCTCTAATCACTAGGCAACCGAGGAGATGTAATTAAATACTGTGATTTTGCCCATACCAGTCTTAAAGACAAGTATACCAATTTAAAGAGAACAATCATAACAAATTAGGCAAACGTGCAAATCGATTCAAAAGTTTAAACGGCTGGATCACTGTTGAAAGATTATTTACCGATGCTTGCTCTGTCATCTTTAGATTTCGGTTGACTTAAGGAATTGGCTCATACCAAATGTAAGGTAGGGTCCAAACTGTTTTCTGTGGTGAAATTGTGCCGGTGAACTTGGGACTGATGCTGGGCGCTAAGGTAACGTACGTAGGCGTCCAGCTAGCTGTGCTATTACATTTTGGGTGTTAAGAAGTTTCTCTGTGTTATGTAGTAATAAACGAGTAATGCAGCTCTCGCCGTGTAATGTAATAAAAAATTGTTGTATTAGTAGTATAAGAGGTTAACTTATCGCGTGAGACTTTCAGAATGAGAAAAGGGGTGCAGCACCGCACTACATGAAAAAGACTCCTTCCTTTTATGTAGTGCGGTGCAAAACCGCAATACATAATAAATAAGGGGTTGTTCATGGTCTGTTATTTGGCTTGGTTGGAAGGTGCTGGAAGGTTCTGGAAAGTTCGGTGGGTGTGGTTTGGAATGTTGTAGAGGATGGGGTGTCAGAGGAAGAGGCTGTGTGCATCTGAAATGTTCAGACTGAAGGCGTGGATGGTGGTATGCCGTAGAGATGGAACATTCCGGGGAGGTTTGGGGAGGTGGAATCTTGACGTCACGGGAAGGCCAGGCGTGACTTTGTGAATGAAGGGGAGAGTCGGGCGGGGCTGGGCTTGGCATTTTCATGCGACGTCATGGTGCGTGACGTCACGCATCTAGGAGCGGGTCGTCTGCTGGGTGGCAGCATGCTCACGTACACTGACTCACTCACACAGACAAAGAGGGACGTATGCATGTACCTGCGTGTGTCTATAACCCGGTCAAGCTCACATACACAGAAAACGACATAAATACACATTGTGGCCAGATAGAAAGTAAACTTTCGGGAGATTTGGTTGGCCCTGACAAGGGCCTTTGGAATTGGTGATGGTGTTGGTGATGATGGTGGGGTGTCTATCTCCCACACTCTAGCCCTCTGAGTTCAGGCATCTCGCCGTGTGGGCATAGTTTCTCTGACGTTACCCAACCATTCTTCCGCGTGTTATACAGGCCGTTGTCTTTGACGAGATGGGGGGCTAGAAGTTTTAGGGGTGATGGTGATGCGATGACATCGGCTAGCTGGGATACCTAGCACATGTCTTGGTTTGGACAGTTGTGGACCGAGAATAAATTTCGCCTCACACGCCTGTTGGTCTACGTCGATGATGATAAGTGCCACTCTGTACTGTACCATGGTGGAAGTAAGTTGAGCTTGTGAATGTCGCTCATTATGTTTGTGAGCTGGGTATATAAAACAAATAGGCTTCATGCTTTTTTCTGAGGTCGTTTTGCTCCTCTGTGCTTAGGCGATCATGTTTACCTTCCGTAATGAATGAAGCTGAACTAGAAGCTCTCCCCATTTTCCTCTCTAGACAGCAGTCTATAAAATAAGTACTGATCTAAAATCTAAGTGCTGTCCCTTCTTATAGTATACCTATACAAAAGAATGTGAGGTTAGCTCTGTTTACGTTCTCTTTCCAATACAGGAGACAAAGTGTAGTATAGGTTTTAAATCTAGGTCCGTAGACATAGGAATGTCCCGAGATTTTGGGAGGTGAATGGTTTTGTAAAAAATGTACCAAAGAACCCGAATAGATGTTGCGAGGAAGCTTGTTTTTTTTTTTTTTTTTTTTTTATTCTATAAACTTTCTGGTGTGCGCTTCTTGTGACTTAAAAGACGGCCAGTGTTCAGTGCTGCCTATATCGCCCACACAATGTCAGCGACGGAAGGTTGCAAAACTTGTTGCAACAAATATTGCAAAGCTAAGGCGTTTAGCCTGCCTCACTCACACCATTGTTGCTATTTCAAGGTCCCCAGGTTCTCTCGCGCCCAAGCCTACAGGGTATGTGATGTGCAGGGAAGAACTCAGTGCACCGTGTAATGTGGGAATGGTCACGCCCGGTCAACGTGAAAGTACGCAAATGCGGAGCCTGGGGAAAACCCAGGATTCTCCCGACATGTCTGGAATGTTCTAGAAGTCTGGCTATATGACAACCTCTCCCACCCTCAGCGCGTCACTTTGCCTGCGGACGTGAGATCAACAACCTGAACTGCCTGTTCCTGCGTTGGTCACGCTAAGGATTCACAACATCGACCTGACCGAGGCGTTTTGAATTCAAATCCTGGGGGACAAGATCTCCTGTTTCCAAAATTTTGGCCAGCACTACCAGAAGCAATTACCCTCCCAGCGGATGCCTGGAAGACATTCTACGACACCTTTGAGCGGGAAACTCAGTTTACCTGCACCATCGCTATTCCACCCTCCCAGGACCTGTTTCAAGTAGAGGAACAGCTGTTTCGTCTAAGTTGCGATGTTTTCGTGAGTTTGTTTACCTGAATCCGCAAAGAAGCGAGCGGTGGTGTTATATGAATATTAAGCGATAAGTTCAATACACACCGCAGGGTGGGGTAAGCATTCGAGCTGACGCCTGGCTTCAACTGGTGGAGGCCTCCACGTCGTGTAGGCCAAGCACTTGCCACAGTTCCTGAAGGCCTTCTCCCGACGTCGAGCACACCAAAAACAACATCGGCCGCAGCTACAACAGCACCACCAGTTACCCCTGCCGTTGCCGTGGTTACTCCGACTCCCACTATGCCACACCACTCCTCAGCTCCAAGGACTGCACCGCTCTGGAAAACCTGATGTGTCGGAATATCCGAGTCCCTTGATTCTCGACGTCCTGCAAGAGTGCTGTGACGGTTGCCGTATGGACCATCCAAGCCAGCGTCAGCACTCATGCCTCGAGTCACTCGACATGGACGATGAAGCCATCGTGAACAACGCTATTCAGCGCCTAGGCGAGATCATTGACGTCAACGTTGACAAGTTTCCAGAATACGGCTGAAGCGAGACAGTGTCCCAGGATGAAATGCCGCCAGACAAATGGCCTGAAACGCAATCCAGATTTCAGCAGGTTTTACTTGGAGCGTGTCGCTACGCTGTCGGCATAAGCAAGTGACATACATGGGTTGTTGTTGTTGTCGTATCCGTGCTACAGCTAGGTGTGTGGGTGTGTTCATGTGTGTGTATAGGAATCTATGTCTACACATGTATGTCAAAAGACGTGTACGTATGTATGTCTAGAGAAATGCTGCATGTAGCTAAGGCATGACCTAGTTTTCATAGTTAGCCTGATACATAGCACACACACACACACACACACATATATATATATATATAGACACACATACACGCACGTCTACCCAACATACACCATGCAAAAACACGCTGGTGCTCCGATGAGAAAGATTCTTTCGTCAGCATTAGGGTGACCCTGAAAAGGGTCGGTGGGTAGGTCTGGTTGTCAAGTCGGTATATTCAATAGGCATGGGTCACACGGTGGTAATCATAGCCATTCATAGCCACCCCGACGGCCATAAAGCTCCTGGAAGCCATATTTGGTTGTCGCCGTTTTTATAGTGGCCTTGTATAATCAGCGTTGGGTGTAGTGGGCCTTCGGCTTCGCCTGTAGACGGGATGGCCATCGCCTAGGGGCTAAGGTATGGTATTTCCTCGACCGACCTTTCATGGGAGGAATGATGTCCGTTCTCGCCCGTGATCTGAGTTAAACTAACGTCACACCTGATTTGTTTTCTGATACGTAGGTTTCAGCCCACCCCAGAGACTGGAGACCGTGCGGCCGCTCCACTGGTTCTCCAGTCAGCCCTACACCACCCACAGCCCCACCCCGCTGTGCAGCTGAGCCACCACAAGGCTGCTACGGTTACCCCTTCGGCTGTCCAATCTCCACCACCACCAACTCCCAGTCACCAACCTCCCTCACGCCTGGACGACCCTAGGAGCGCCTCTTCCAGTGACGTGAATACAGTAGTCTTGAATGCAGATCAGTCTGAGCCCGATCCACTTACACCTCCGCCGACGTGCTATTCTCGGAGCCTGCAGACACTACGCGATGTGTATCAGCGCCTTTGGCGGGCCATTCGGCAGCATTTTCATCACAGTCGGCCTTTGCAGGGCATCTATAATTTCAGTCATGGGGCTTTATCCCTAAGCCATGTATGTAGAACAGCTATTTCTCGACCAGCCTGTAGCGTTCCTTGTCAACGGCGTTTACTCTGTGTTACCAGGACACGAACCAACTGCGGTATTTCTACAAAGCACCAACACCAGAGTGCTTCCCCAGCCCCGAGACATCCAGTCCTACGACTTTGTCCACACACTCCGTACCGCGATCATTGATGCACCCGTGCAGCTTCCGGTCTATATGAGGCACAACAAGGGCCTGTACAGCTGGTTAATGGCAGTAATGAATCTTACGATGATCACTCGTGTCTTTTTTGATACTTGGACTTCCACCAAGACAACGCCCAGCCGAAATACTGTGATCTTAAAGCCAATGGCTATTTACAAAGCTACTTGGAAGCCAAGGGTATGGAAGCTAGATATTTTCAGGGGGTTTCCATAAGTGCACTAAACTTTGTCGAGACACTGTTTGAGGTGAACATTCTTGTGTATGAACTGGTGCCGGTTGACGAGGGGATGAGTGTTCAGATGCTGCAGGGTGTTATCACACCACCTTAGCTCGAAATCTGTACAAGAACCATTTTAGTGTGGTGAAAGATATGTCTCTATACGCTCCTTCCTCTGTGTGGAGGGCCTACCGTTAAGTCGTTCCAGTCCAATGGCAGTTGAAACCCAACGCCCAGACCTGTGCGGGAAGCCTCAAACGCAAGTACCCAGAACGTGTCTTCAAAAACAAACTCACCATCTTCGAAAAACTGGCCCACGAAGATATGATTGGCGTACCCGAACACAACACGTACTTCTCCTACCGGGCCTTCATTGATTTTGAGGCTTACCTGGGAAAGTTAGACGACATCGCCAGCGGTAAGACAGAATGGACGTCCCGTCCCCATGAGCGTGTCTGTCAATGGCAATGTTCCTGGGAGGACCGCCCGGTATGCTTTGTGACCACGACGCCTTGATTGAGACCATGATGACGTACCTTACCACTGTCAGCGAAGCGACCTTTCAGGCCCTGTCTTACCACTACCAGTATATGCTGGACAGCCTGGACGAGAGGATAGCCATGTCCACACCTGGCGACTCCACGTCCAAGCGTAAAACACAGATACACACAGACACTCAAGGCGCGATTTCTTAGCCTACCTAGCTGAGCTCCCTGTCTTGGGGTCCAAATCTGGCAGGTATGTTTTCAACTTAAAGCAAGAGTTTTACTAATACTTGGCCATGACGGAAGGATTAACTTACTTGGTCAAGCGAAATAACGACAACATGAACGTGTCCACGGGTCAGCTGAAACTTTTAGAGGTGCGGAGTTACTTGGCACCGAACTATAGTTATGACAAGTGTGTAGAGGCCTGTGAGAGTGAGGTAACCAGAGGTTTAACGGACGACATGTTCTTAGAAGAAGACTGCCAGGCCCTGCAGAACCACGCTCTAAGGCCTCTTGGAGTTGTACCACAACTTGGATGTCATCCCTTTTATGAAAGTCCTGGGGGATATGTCCGCGTTTTAGGAGTCCATGGATTGATGGACGTCTTCAAAGATTGTATCAGCCTCCCCGGTCTCACCCCCCGGTACCAGTTTGAAGAGCTCCTTGCCTATTTTTCTTTTATAGGCGAGGAAGACAAAGATTTCCACCCGTGCCTCAAGGACAAACTGGTCGGGGGCCCCAGTGTCGTCTTTGACCGCTATCACGAGAGGGGTGACCCGGGATGGGAAGTTGTGCCAGGCGATTATGGGCTCTTATGCCAATGCCAATGCCAATGCATTGTACCATTCCTTCCTGGCGTCACATATGCCTTCTGGCGTTGGCTGTACAAAGACACGTCAACCACCAGTTTTCGCTCCAAGGAATCGAGACCACCGCGATTAGCGGAGCAGTCGTTAGAGTGTCTTGCGACGGAGCTGGAGGAGAGCATCCAACATCGTCTGAGGCATACTGATAAACGTATCGGAGACTGGCAACTGCCTGTTGACGGGTTCGCACTGGTGGACGGAAGACGTACTGTTTTCTAGGTAATGTGCTATGTGATTTTTTGTTTTTGTCTGTTTGTTGTATTTTTACTCACATGCAACGCCGGATTGTCCCTACTTCCACTGTAAATGTCAATGTTTAACTTACGAAACATTTTCAAGCAACAGCTTTGAAAAACTTGGAGATTATCGCATTATAATACAGACCTATTTACATTTTAGACACTTATGTTTAATACATAAATAATATATTTGTATAAGTATGAAACACTTGGAAATTATAGCATTATAACATACACCTTTATATATTTTAGACCATAATGTTTAATACATAAATATATGTGCATATGTATGAAACACGCTTATTTTGAAGTTTGTATCAGATACAATTTGAAGTTACAATGTACATGCTATCCTTATACGTGTGCTTGTCTCGTTGCAGTTCCACGGGTGTTACTGGCCTTTCCACGGATGTCATCTCAACTACACCACCAGCGGCGAGCTCCGTTACAACACAACTCGAGATTTTGCCCCCGAAGAGCTTCAAAACGAGACTAACGAACACGGAGTCCATTTCGAGCATTGGGGATAAGACTTTGTGGTGATGTAGGGATGCGAGTTCCTTCGTATGAAGCAGGCTGATCCTTCTCTCCAGGCATTTCTGCGAGATTACCATCCTCGCACTCCTCATCGCCTTACTCAAGATCACCTGTTGAAGGCGTAGGTCGAGCAGCGACTGTATGCCCGCCTATCTTTAAAAGCGTGGATGTCACCCTGGACAATATTGGACCCAGCATGGCGACGTTTGCCAAGGTCAATCACGTGATGGCCTAGCCCCGTCCGATGCTGATCGACATCATGTTCGGGACGAATACTCTCTTGGGAAACCCTCTGCTGACTTGGTATTTGACCAACGTCTCGTGGTGACTCGGGTGTTTCAGGCTGTCGAATACACTGTCCAAGTCTTCCTTATCTTTACCGATCAGGTGACCCAGGAGCTACGTCAAGGTGGCCCTAGCAAGGCGCTGATCAATGAGACTATGAAACTGTTGGGCAATTCCAGGTACGGCAGGATGATTATCAACCAGGGTCGCCGCGTGGATATCAAGGTAAGCGCGTTGAAGAAGACTCTCAAATTGCTCAATTTAGTCTTGTGTCGTAACATCGAAGAGATTGACGAGGATACATACGAGGTTACGTGCAGGAAGAAAACGACCAGGCATTATTTACCGTTGCAGATTGGGTTTATGGTCTACCAGTCTACCATGGTCTACCTCTCCGCATGCTGGAGTTGCGAATATTACGATTTCATCGCCCAATACTTTGACCGTGTCGACTGGAAGTACTATGAAATGGCTTGGTCCAGGCTTGGTCTGATCCCGAAGTGGAGTCCCTAGTCACACAAGAGCTGCGGGAGGCTTACGAAGCAGAGCGTTACGACTGGTTACCACCATCACCACGACAAATGCACGTCGGGCCTCTTTAAAGTCGAATGGACTGGCGATGCCATTGTCGGCCTCTGCTCCAAGACGTATTATTGCTACGGCGGGGAAAACGGGAGTGGGGACAAATTTTGCGAGGGGTGAGCCGACGGCAAAAGGAGAAAGACCTGTTTCTGTCTGTGCTCCGTGAACAACAAAGTGCAGCTAGCGTAAGCCGACGTATGCTTGTGCTAGCACACACAACACAAAGATGGCTTCACCTTTTTTTTGCGGCAGGCGGAAAGTGTTGGAAAATGGTGTGAGCACCACGTACCTGGACATTTAGACCACACGGATGAGTCTGCCTGCCTGCATGCCTGCCTTCCTGCCCGCTCCCTGTCTACCTGCCTACCTGACTGCCAGCCTGCCTGCCAGAATGCCTACCTGCCGGCCAGCTGACCTGCCAACCAACCCATCTTCCTAAACCAGTGACCCTTCTCAGGGCCAACAGCGTGATCTCGAAAGAGAACTTTCAATCCGAACACAAAGCAAATAAAGAAATAAAACATAAAGCAGACAGACAAAGCATTGTTGGTCCTCGAGCATGCTGCAGTAAGAAATACAGGCAATATTGTCCACACACGGTAGTATCCAAGCGTTGTACAGATTAGGGATTCCATTGCTAATGGTTCGTGCCGACATCTAGCCTCGTCGCCATCTCCTTGCGCCAGGGTGGGCGGCCGTACGAATAAAAATAATCCCCAGGCAGCCTCGTAAACTATACGCAATGCGACCCAATGCTGGACAGACCGGTCATAAGCATCGGTGTTCAGAATGTGCAAGATCGGTCGGGGTGACATCCGTGAAGATAAGTCGTTCCAAGGGAATACCACTTTTTTATTAATCTCCAGAAATCACACAACACGGTGCGCGTGTTGTCAATATCGACAATGTTCTCAAACTCAGTGTAGCAAATGACGTTGATGGTTTGAGCTAAAGGTCGAGCAAACCTTATTTCCAAACCCTTCTGCGCCATGGTCAACTGATGCTCGTAGTGTTGGTCCGCGGTCAAGTCAAAGGCGAATAGGGCGTACCCTGACTCGAAATCGCTGCTCTTGATCGTGTTGCCCACGTCCAACCCAGCTTTACGGGTGGCGGCAAACAGGTTCATATCAGACCGCATGTAATTGTCCTAGCCAAAGTCCGTGGTGTGTTTATTGGCCGACAAAGCGTCGGAAGTTGAAGGGATTTTGACCGTAGACTTCGTCAAAAGCCATGTTCGACACACAGCCTATAATGATGCGTTGGGACAGGCTGCCCAAGAACAGGTTTTGCTCGGGGGTGTCCTTTTACCCTAGGCTCCGCGTCAGGAGGGTGTTTTTGGCGTCGTTCCCGTGGGCAGGGTCTCGATGTACTCGCGGTAAGGGTGCATGTTAATGGAAGCATTGAGCTTGTCATTGATGGAGACGTCCACTTGCTGCCACAGAGAATACAGCCAGAGACTGGTTAATGCCACCGAAGCCTCGTCCGCCAGCTCCTCGCCTTGTTCATTCATGACTTTGGCTTTCACGTAGAAAGATGTCAGACGCCTAAACTTTTGACGTCATTTTTGCCAAGCTGTGTTTGTGTACCAAGTATGAGATCTATGGGCCTATTTGTTAAGGCGCAATGACGGTTGTATTGTTGGATTGGACGTTTGTGTAATTCTAAAGGTTGTAATTGGTGTATTGCACCAGAATAATGCTTTTTTGATTCTAATATGCTAACTCACTACCAGCCTTTTACAAAGAGGTACTTACATATAAGAGATCTTTTCCAGCAATGGAGATCTGTGTATGTCAAGTACAAATATATCAAGACAATCACTGTGGTTCCATAAATATATTACAATAGATTGAAAAACTCTTCTTTTTTTTTTTGGAAATCATGATCAAAAGCTGGAAACAAATATCTGCACCGGTCAATAGTTATAAATGGTAGTTTTGTGATGCCCAAACGTATATGTGGGTTATATTAAGTGAGTTCAAAAAAGAAGATTTCCTGTCATTCTTAGGAATGAGGGCTGTGCCTTGTGATTGGCTTCAGCAAACAGGCTCTGGACTGACAGAGTTGTCTTTGCTTGAATTTAATGCGCCATTATGTGGAAGATCCAAGAAAGTGTGTAATGTAAAATGCAAAATTTTTGTCAGCATCTACTGGAGCGAGTAGCTAACTAACGTACAAGTCACAAAAAGTGGTAGGAAATTTTATTAGTTTACTCTACAGAATTATATGAAAGCTGCTGTTCTTTTATCCAGTACTGTAGTTTTTTTGTAATGTTTTTTTCGAGCTAGAATAATGCACAGTACTCTGTCATGTAACAAATATCTACACATGCTTAGAACTGCTGCAAATCCCAGTGTTCAGATATGTTCATAGGTTGAAACTGTGACAAGGGAGAACAATTCTGGTATGGATTTGAAAACTGGTGATCACTGGATATGTATTCATAAAAAAAAATGTATTCTGATTGGACTAGGAGTAGGCAAGAAAAATATTGTCTTGGATTTTGCATTTTGGTAGGAAAATGGTTCTTGTATAAGTACAAGATGGATAATAAACACTGCGAGTTCATGTTGTGTCTATACGGGTTACAACACATCCTTAAACTAGAAAAATATGTCTCACTGAAAAATGATGCTGTTTAACAATTCCAGAGTAAATGGCAGAAGGTATTCATGTCCCTAGAAATTTGTCTTAAAAGAGACACTAGTAGTTAATATACCTCTGTACACTGCCATTATCATGTTGATAGGCATGTGATGTGGAAAAAGAAAATTAAAATGAAGATCAGCTTTGTGAAAAACATATCTCATTATGTGTATACCTGGTGAGCTCATATATTGAATCATACATCTAATCGTTTTACTTACTACTGCAGAGGCGTTACTAGTTTTGACCTCAATTACATGCAGTGAGAACGACAGTTGACAATAATGAAGCGAACAGACCAACGGTAGAAAAGGAATTAAGGGGTTTTATGAATGTATAATGAAAGCATGATAGAAGCCAGACTGCCGTAATATTTGCTGACAACAAAGGTGTACTTATCCAATTGGGTTCCCTACTCTTGTTTATATACCGAAGGAACGTCGCTTTACACACAGATCACTTTCAACATCACGACTGTACCTGACAGATTCGGGCGATGACAGGCCCTGTCGGCCTGGGGCATAGATTTTCTGATTATTTGAAGTTCCCTTGACGTTGTTTCGAACAAGGAACTTTGATCGCGGTAAACCACTATAGTGTTCTGTTACGGTCTTTGGAACTAAATAAGGAGAGCTGATGGCATGCCTTAACATATCTTGGTTCAAACGACAAGACACCGTTAATGAAATGCAATATCAGCACACACGCCGACTTCATCAACTCCGTGATCTTCACTTCAAGGGTTCGTTAACACAACAGTATTTTGCCTGAAATTAACTCCCTAGAGTTTAAAATGGCTTCCATGCCACCTGAATATTGTTGTATCCATAGTTATAATATTAATACATTCTAAATCTGCCTCACAGTTTGTTTGTGACTTATCGTAATCAACACGTAAAGTGTTTTCTACCACTGACGTCATGCAGAAACGCCCACTCCATGGAATGTACAGTTGTAACCTGATAATGACAGGACAGTCCAGACAGGCAAGATATTTAATTGATATTAATGCCCACCATAATTAACTCCATGCTCTTACAAGTAGCAAGAACTTTTCTATGTAATTGTTCTTGTTTTCCGAATATTTGTCCGGAAAGATGAAAGTAGATCTACATACATCCTCTCCCTTATTCACAATGGTATTGATGCCTTTTAACCGGAGTTAGATGAAGCTTTAATCACACACAATTTTTTTCTAATAGTAGTCTAATTATATAAATTATCATGTTTGGTTAATTGCCCATAAATAGCATTTATAAAGTGTTACTGACCAGCACTGCAGTAAATGGATGCAGCAAATAATTATAACTAATACATTTAAGATCAACCGATGTATCATGTTTGATCAGAGTTCACGGGAATGCCCAGGCTAAACCATCGATATTTGGCATATTAGTGACATTACTTATGCTAGTAATCTTAAGCGGATGTAGGACTGTGCAATCTGTCACACGATCGTCTTCAACCGTTTATTGTCCTCAAGGCCCCACGAAAAGTGCGGCCCTCGGGGGTACATGCACGTCCCCAGTCCTCGGCTGGGACTGAACCTCGTGTGTCCTGGCAATTGGATTACAGGCACAGCTAAGGGACTTCCATCATAGCTAGGCAATAAGTGCACACTTAATGAAGGCGCTGCATGTGGCGATTACATAACGCTTTTTTTTTTTTTAATTTGAATTTCCCTGCAAGGAATGCAATCTTTCGTCTAGTATATGAAAACACGCAACCATGAGTTGGTGTTGCGTGGTTTCTTTGGGCCAAGAGGGCCTATGCACAGGTCGAATTGTCCTATTGCAATATCGTCGCAGAAAGTTTTGTAAGGTTGGATATAGATGTAAGGCAACTTTTACAAATGTTCGAAAGTCACCTTTTTCCCAACTTTTCTCGTAAAAGAAGTTATAGCGGCCTGAAGTGAGGTGATTTAAGAGAAAAGTTGAGAGAAACTGATTTACGTTTTGTGAAAGTGAGTCTTAAACATCACGTTCGTATGTCACTCGAGAATGAAAAGGGCCATGAACAAGTCAATAATCACAAAATCCATTTCCAAAATAACCTAAAATATAACTGTCTCCCGATACACATAACTGTAGAATTTCTTCTCGATTACTGATTTGTTATAGAGCCAACCTTTATATAAATCCTAGTGAAATACGTCTATATGTCAATGCCGCGCCTGTATCCCAGGTTTACCGAATAGCATATACTGTACACTTCCGGTATTTTTGTTCTTGAATTGCCGACCCACGAATTACTACCAACGAGAAATATATGACAACTTCTCTAACGAATATCGTTACCCGTAAATCAGAGCTATTTTTCATTGGCACCAGTTTTTGGTTAATTTACTTGTGTGCAAGAATTGCATATTTGACTGTTAATATTAACAGCACGATTCTCACAAATTTAAGTAATTACTAACCGAGGGGTGTATTTAGTATAAGTGCTCTTGCAGAATGAAAGCTGTAGAAAACAAATTTTTGTCGCATGCTGTTTTATTCCTTGAGAATACCTCCTCTGTATATATATATATATATATATATATATAGCCGGATATATATATATATATATATATATATATCAAAACGAGTGATCGAACTCCAGGTTAGTGAACATTCAGGCCTGATCACATTTCCAGCTGTGGATTAACTCAAGACAGTGCATGTGAGGTGAGATTATGTCACATAAAACAAAGGGTTTTTTTGTTGTTACATTTATTTGTATTAAAGTTGTTAAAGTTTGTTGCTAGTTAAATTGTCCTAGGCTTTATTTTAATATATGTTTTATAGTTCTTTATCAAACACCCACTTACAGTCATTCGTATTGTCACAATGACTTTCTCAATATTTTACTAAACCCGTAGGCAGCAGAAAGTAAATCTGTCAAATGTGCCAACACCTGCCTGCAAGATTGACTTATTTTAAATTGTTATACTTTGTGTACATCTAGCTTTACTAAACACCTGCTAATGCATACCACATAATATCACTATCTGCATGAGATGATTACCTGTGTTGGATTGTATTTCTTGGACGATTTCACTGTACCCCTACTCAACGCCAGTATTCAGATTAATTGATTTATTAATTGGTGATTAACGCTGTACTCAAGGATATTTCAATTATATATATATATATATATATATATATATACAGCGGTCTGTATCATTGTTGTGCGCAAGTACTCGGAAGTAGGGGAGCTAGATCAATGGACTTGGTCAGTTAACTGACGACCTTTTCCTACACGGGGGTGGGGAGTTCAGCAGGTATGCCATATTGGTAATGGCAAGTGCATGACGTTCAGCAAAGTTCACGCAGGCCCAACAAAGGGATCCTATAAAAACACTGTCCTTGGCTCATTGTCATCAAGGCTCGGATAATAGTTTGGAACGAGAGCCTTAATCACGTTTGTCAGTGTTCAAATTATCCCCATATCACCTGGTTACCAAGTAGCTCTAAAGTGCAAACCACTCTGAGTAGCTAAAACTCGCCCTTGTTAAATACATACATTACAAGTCTGCATGCATGTATTTTCGTCCATTGCTATAAAGGTGTCACATAAAGGTCTTAAACTTTTCTTCTATACATGAACTGAATGTTATGTTTTGTTTCCGTAATCAAATGCGAATGATTACTAATGGTTTCAATTTAAGATACAGTGAATGCTTAAATGATTTTGCATTTTTCGATTGTCCACGCTGAATCAACCATCCATTAAAATTGAATTTTCCTTTCAGGTATATTCAATGTTTATAAAACCAAATACCGCGCTTCATTATCTGTAAAAAGATATCCCCACATAGCCAATAACCGCCAGTCGTAGAGGGACTTATAAGATTTAAGTAGTCCACGGCGCGACAAAACAGAAGGCCAATAGAAATCATTAATTTAGTTCTATCTGTGACCTCAGTATGTCGTGATGTACTGACTTATCATGAATATCTCGGATTTATCATTTTGCTGCAGGCCTCTCGTTGACCCCCCAAGATTAATAATGGCGATTTCCGTTTGGCCATTATCACACAATGTCCATTTTCTCCTCCAAATGTGCTTAAGTGGACTAAAATTAGAGCAGAGGCAAACAGATTGACGACGGTCATAACAAAGACAGATTTAAATCAATTATAGCTATATAACGCTGTCAGTGGACTTCAGTTTGCATGGACTATGAAAACGAGTCACTAACGGATTTCAATACGTGCAGCTTGAATAGCTCAAGTCAGCTACACTCGTGGCCATCTTCATTGAATGCCACGCTGTTACAATGGTGAACCAAACTTTGGACATGTATAGAGTTACTTCTCCATAACACGAGAGTTACAGCACGAAATTACTCAGAGGATATCACTTTTTTGTCTCTTAAGCTTAGGCGATCAAGATAAAAATATCTGCATGTTTGCATCGAATTTAATATATACTTTACCAAATAAGCATTGTTGATTTTTCTGCCATAAAGCAATATGAAAATATTTGTGTGTAATAACCCTTTAGGTTATATTACAGGTAGAACTGATGTTCGTGAAAAATATGAACCAGTCGATCGATTTCTCAATTTTCATTTTTATCTTGATTCAACTTTCAAGACATCTTAATGATGAACTAAATCCTGGCAGTCCTAGTTTTTGGTCAAAGGTCTAATGGTCAAACTGTTATATCTAATGTCTACTGTGGAATAATGAAGTCTTATTGAAGACGTATATATGGCCCGGATGCTATACTATGAAACAACATTTTGTCAGTTAAAACTTTTTACGAAATGTATATGGTTTCCTGTGGCTGAGATCATTTGGTTAGCAATAATCTTGTTAGCAATAATTCAGCCGTTCAGAAATGTATTTTTAAGGCAGGTGGCTGTATAATGTACTTTAAAAAACCGCACTGTAATAAGAATTACGGGCATGTACCGTTAAGTCTACACCCCACGGGATGCAGGAGAATCACACAACAGCACTTTTAAGGGAATATAAAACCGGCCATTAGTATTTATTGCATCCATTATTGACGACGTAAGATATGATTTATAAGTCGAGTTACTGTTACTTGCACTGGGTAGTTACTTGTGGGTTATCAGTACCACAGCACCTGCTCCTGCAGACCATCGCATTAGCCCATTATTCAGAGATACGCTCTCACAATGATACACAGAGTTCGACTTGTATAACTTGTTTGCGACGGTATCGCTTTGCTATAACGAATTCATAATATTCTCTGGTTAATTAAGATGGAACGTCATGTGTATGGTTGTCTACCAGCTGTTGTGTACCTAGTCATTCCACAAACTAGATGGACGATGGAGAAAATGAATCTTTCTTGAATTTTAGGTCCGCTACTCAGAATGTTAATTATTAAACAATAGGACACGTTTAAGCCATCTCGCTCTACAAATGGAGCGCATGGAGGCATGCTTTCAGTGGATACAAATGAATTTTCAAGGACAGTTGCTCCGAAGATCGTATATAGTAAATAAATTCAAGTACATGCTGCAAAAATAATTTTCTCGATGAATATTGGATGGATAGAAGCCACATTCCGTGTGTTGTAAATTGAACTTCTTAATCCACGGTGATAAGGGACGTGTTAGTTCTTACTGTTTATGCATTTACGTGGACAGTTGCAATAAAACCCGAACTAATGTGAACGGACAAGAAGCCGGATTTCACCGGTCACTCGCGATCATTTGCTAAATATTACGCTGTCGTCGATGGTCTGGTTTCGCTGTCTATACTGTAGGCTTATGTATTATATTCTTACATGACAGGCTTGACCCACTTGCATTGTTTTCATGTACTTGTTTATTAAATGAGATGACATTTCAGCATTTCTAGAAATTCTAGACCAGTGCATGACCTATGGTAAATTGCTACTGAATTTCACCTATTTCTGTCTAATTTTCTGCCTAAGGCCGGATTTCACCGGTAACGTGTGACTATTTGCCAACAATCACACTGTCATCGCCGCTCTGGTTTTATTCTCTGTGTTGTAGTCTTTTTATATGGCAACTGGGGCACTAGGGGATGTCAAAGTCTATACAGAGGTAAAATAACAAGAGACCAGACTTCACTGGCTGCATGTTAACATTTACCAATTATCAATCGTCGCTACCCTGGTTTTACTACAAATGGTGTAGTCTTTACTGTTTGACGGAGTACAGGAAAACCCTGAAGTTATGCCTCCACACCAGATCAGTATATAAAGAGAAGGCAGTCAATGACTGAACATTCATCTTTATCCAGATATTACAGAATTGTTTCGAGCAGAATTCTTCCATCCGGTTATTTTACCTTTGAAAAATAAAATAAAAAAGCATCCGAGAAATGCCTGCATAATGATACGCACTCCACCACGTGCATCTTTCAAAGAATCAAAGTTTTCCCAGAAATTAAAAAGTACGTGGAGAGATTTAGATCCATAAATTGGTCTAATTTCCACGCTCCAACCATTATCCTAGAGGTGGTTTTAAATACTCATTCCTCAATGTAAATTCCATCTGATAAATTTAATGGAATGGTGTTTTGCGCCGTGCTCAAGATTATTTCACTTATATGACCGCGGCCAGCGTTATGGTGGGAGGAAACCGGACAGAGCCCGGGCGAAACCGACGGCCATCAACAGGATGCTGGCATACCTTCCCACGTACGGCCGGAGAGGAAGCCAACATGAGCTGGACATGACGTCAGGGCGACCGCATTGGTGGGAGGCTTCGGGTCATTGGGCCGCGATAGCGCGCTAACCAACTGAGCCACGGAGGCCCGTCCATCTGATAAAAGGTAGGTGTATAAAGTTGCCCGTGTGAATGAACGTGGATAGTTTATGAAATCTATATCTGTGACGTAGAAATCTGTGACCTAGAAGCGGCCTATGTATATGATAATTTAAGTGATAAATTACAGCAAGTTGATCTAACAGGATAGGCATACTTTTTGTGGCACTCAGAATGGTTACTTGTGCTTCAAGTACTTTTTGAGCACACATGCAATTAGACGTGTGACGTAATCCGAGAAAGAACAAAGGGGCACGCGGCTTTGGGACTTGTTGTTAAAGACGGGAAGGAGTTTTACAACTTCACCGCTTTCCCAACCCTGCAGCTAAGCCAGATTTACGAAAGGGCAATAAATCAATAACACGCAGTATTAACTCTCTGGATCCCGGTACTGCAAGAAATGGATTAAAAAAATTCTCGTTTGGTATGTGTAAGCCCGAACATACCGTGAAATCGTACATACACTCAAATTGGATGTGGGGCCCACGTGACCTACTTTTTCAAAATGTTGCATACGTGCAACATTGGGTACTAACTACAATGACGCAAAACCAACACAAAATATCAAACTTTCATTTATTTTGGTTATAACAGACAGTGAACATGAAAATTAGCTCAAAACTGCATTGCCGATCTTAGTTTTAGGCTGTTTGGATACTTCATAGCACATTTCCAATAAACTGAAATCGGTGATACATGGTCATCGGCATGTTTACAGATAAGTATTGCATTTGCATACACTGTTCAATCCTACATGTGTAGAGTAAAACACCCACATTTACTTTGTGTGGTATGCAACGAAACAGTTTCGTGGTTCAGTCCCAGCTGCAAGGCACAAGAAGACCTTGCACTTGCCACACATCCACTGAGAGTACCCTGTTGAGCAATGTCGGCATCTGTTCCGTTTCTTTGGGCTAACGGAAAGTGGTCATACTTGTCAAAACGCACATCAACAGGTGGTGCAGCGCCATACGCTCGCTTCTTTGCTGCAGGAGGAGACCCAAGGCTAGGTCGCCCTAGAGGTCTAGCTGGCCTGCCTCTCTTGATGAGAACATCTGCAATTTCACGCTGGAATGCCTTCATTGGCAGCACATTGCGAATTCCATTGATGTGACAGTCTCGTTTATACAGAAACCAGGCATTCACCACAGCAAGGGTCAAAGTATGGTAGAAGATATACATGTACCATCTTTTACCTTTGATCTGCCGCTTGTAGAGAGTAGACATCATGTCGAGTAAGTCTACACCACCCATGTTCTTGTTGTACACTGTTATAACTGATGGGCAATCAACATCGACGTGCTCCTTCTTTGAATGGTCATAACGTTTGACTTTAGTTAGAGGCTTTAGTTCAGCACTGAGGTACGTGGTCACAGTCTTGTTGTCCTGCCAACGCAGTAGGGACAAGTTCTCTTCCTTCACGGTGACTGTACTGTATGATC
Source organism: Acanthopleura granulata (assembly GCA_016165875.1). Classification (NCBI taxonomy): domain Eukaryota; kingdom Metazoa; phylum Mollusca; class Polyplacophora; order Chitonida; family Chitonidae; genus Acanthopleura; species Acanthopleura granulata. The sequence continues at coordinate 21,234,880 of JABBOT010000004.1, forward strand.
TACGTCCTCGTTTGGCCAAATCTTTATCAGACTCAAGTGGGGCGTCATAAAGGCGAGTTTTGTTGATGGTCCCTGTGTACTGGAAACCTCTGTTTTTCATCTCAGCAACCATATTGAAATTTGAGAAATAATTATCTGCAAATATTTTTGAGCCACGATTTTCTTCTAAAGAAATGCACAACTGCAACACTACGTTTCCACCTAAACCACAGTTCTCAACACCATCTGTTTCAATGCCAGTGCCTTTTCCTTGGTATACATTGAAGTCTTGCAAGAAGCCATTTACGTCACATGTACCCCACAGTTTGATCCCCCACTTTTTTGGTTTTTTGGGCAAGTATTGACGTAGTAATGATCGCCCTTTGAAGGGAATCATAATCTCATCAATACACTGAAACTCTGGATTACTCACAGTTTTCAAGTTTTCTTGCAAATTTTCTATCCAGGGGCGTAACTTCCAAACACGATCATGTTTAGCCTCATCAGTCACAGTGTTATTATCTACAAAGTGAAGTGATGCTTGTATTTTCTGAAAACGATTTTTACTCATGGTGTCAGCAATTGGCGAAAACCTGATTCCTGTTTTCCAGTAGTCGGCTACTTTGGGCATCTTACTGGTCCCATGAAGTAATAGATACCGATGAATGTTTCAGCTTCTGACTTGCTACAATTCAGTTCCTGCCCAAACTTCTCTAAGGAATACTTGTTTGTTTCTGTGGTCAGAACTTCAATCATCTGATCCGAAATAAACAGTTTTAGATACTCGTATGGCGTACGATCAACACCTGGATCAGGTGTCACAGGACCAGGCATGAAGTCAGTGGCTGGATGTTCAAATTTATCAGACGAAAACGTGAATGACGGTTTACTTTGTGCAGTCTTTCTAGCTTGTTTATGTGAAGCCAGGTTTGCCAAAAGTTGATCATCCTCGCTTGAGCTATCACAGGTATCCCCGCTACTTTCAGCATTGGTATTAGGTGGTTTCCGGCTTTGGTCATTGTCGTCACCCCAACCATCATTGTCATCTGATTCATCAGCAAACTGTTCAATTTCACTATCAGATGCTGTCACAATATCCAGAATATCATTCAAGTTTCTGTATTTACGCTTAGCCATCTGAAACAGATGAAAATTAAACTATCAAAAATTTTGGTTTCGACGGCAACAACTACAGTGTGTACCAATGTTGGACAGGTGCAACAAAAACTTTATCCGTCTGTATCACACAGAGAGAATGTGTCCTTTCACTCTCCTGCAGTTGTATGTATTCAAGAATAAACACTAATGCAGATTAGCAGCAAATAATTGACAAGTAGGTAAATCCAACAAGATATGTAGCTCTTAGTCTTACCTTCAAAAACTGGTTCCTCAGCACATCAGTGAGCAGCCATTTTGAATGATCACATGGCACCAGGGAACAAAAGTCAGCGACCCCTGCTGGTTCAGTCATAAACTACATTTGTTGCTTTCATGCAACATTGAGATACAAAGTAAAGATATAGCATCTGAGGTGATGTACAGACAAGTTGACCCAATGTTGCACTGGTGCAACATGGGGATCTAGAGGGTTAAAAGAAAGCCCAATACTGGTGTTTATTAATGATATAAAATCCAAATTTTTCTATCCTGTCGGTTGTTAAGAAACACGTTCAAACATATAAGTTATACAGAAAACACCCATTATTTGAAGCCAATGTGAACAGAAGGTGTTTTTCTCATTTCTAACTAATGATAGGCACCCAAATGAACATTCAGGGGTAGACATTTAACATTTTACTTATTTTATTCGAATAATTGTAATTGTTTGAAGTTTTAGTGTTTTATCTTTAAAATAACATTCTAACACATCAGCTAAATCTTTAAACTGAGAAATATAGGCTAGCTCAAAACGAACGATACAGGCAAGTTTCATAGACTCGTCTAAATAAAGGCGTCAAACATGCCTGCCTCTATGAAATTAAACACACAAACGTTGTCGAAGTGGATCCCATCATTGGACATCTCACATAAATAACCAATATTATGTGGCCTCTTGGGACATCGAGTGTACGAGGTTGAGAGAAACGGGTTCATGTTCCACGCTTCAGGTAGGACTGTTCATAAAATCTGCTTTTTTTTATTGTGATAGCCAGTGTCCCCTGTTGGGCTTATAATAGTATGGCCCATCAGGACAGCATTTGACTGGTACAACATGACAGAGTTGAGGGGTATATTGCTCCGTTAATTTACCAAAAAAGAAAGTAAAATATACTTTAACTCTGTCCCTGAATTTCTGATGTGTTAGAATAGAAAGAAAAGTTCGATATTTTTGAGTAAGATCAAACTTTTGTTTTTTAAATGCAAGTCAGTAGTTACCTGTTGTCCTGCACACGGAAATAATTATTAAATTTCACTGTACACAAACGGTTTTACTAAGCTGTTACTTGTTATTGGTTGCATTGGTTAACCTACCAGTTATCAGACAGAGTTAGCAGGACATTTCTGAGTACAACTGCGCGAAATTAGAATGATGAACGCGCTTGAAAACAGAGTGGGCAACGAAACAAGTGTTGTGAGGAGTTTGAAAGGAGTAGTTGTCCATCAGGTACGTCATACTCATTACCGTATATCCCTTTTTGCAAAGCAGAGCAGCTTTTATGACTTATATGTTCACTGTTTGCTTTCTCTTCCTTTTCTCTTCCTTTACCAGCATCGACAGAAATGAATCCGTTCCAAATGAGAATGCTTTGCTGTGATCACTGTGCCGAAAAACCACATCAAACCATCAACTCCAAATTAGCGTTAATGACAAAAGCATATATGTATGCGTTGAGGACTTTGTAAGTTTCTGGCCAAGGATGGATAACAACGTCTCAAATTTCACTCCTCGCGGAAAGCTATACGCATAGTATATTTGTGCGGTTCGTCCTCGTTGTTACTGTGTTGAGAATGATCGCAACGTTGTACATATCAACAGTTGCAATAGTAGAGCAAATTAGATACATATTTGATTAACATCATTCATATAAACTAGAATGGTACACGATTTGCATGCTGATTTTATTTATCTGCCTAGAACGCTGACTGCGTATTTCCACCATCATTCAAAACTACTGAGTGCTTCTCTTTGCATGAATCGTCCAAATTTTTAACTCTACTGATCGAAGGCCAGATGATGTTATATATAAGCAAGTTGTCCAGGGTCCGTCCATCTGTCCGGAGTCTGTTAACTTTTCCCTAAAACGCTCCTCCTCCTACAGTTTTTGTGCGATTTCAATGAAACTTAATTAAGTGTAGACTACATCGAGATACATCGATTTTCCATTTCGACGATTGGTTGTCCGTCTGTCTGTTTATCCAGCATATGTTAACATACATGTATCTTTCAAAACGCCACTCCTACAGTTTTTTTCCGATTTAAGCTAAACTTTGTTGAAGGGTAGACTGCATCAAGACGCTCTATTCTTAGTATCCGTTTTCCATTACGGTGATCGGTTGTCCGTCTGTCTGCCTATTTATCCAGTATATGTTAACACTCATGTATCTATCGAAACACAACTCCTCATGCAATTTTTGTCCGATTTCAATGAAACGTTGTAGTAGTGTAGAGTACATCGAGATATAAGATTCGTAGGATCGATTTTTCATTTCGACGATTGGTTGTCCGTCAGTCCGTTTATCCAATATGTTAACATACATGTATCTTTTGAAAAGCTACTCCTTCTATAGTTTTTGTCCGATTTCAACGAAACTTGGCTTTAGTGCAGACTACATCAAGGTACATACATTGTAGCACCAAGTTTCCTTTCCAATGATCGCTTGTCTGCTTGCCTGTTCATCCAGCATATGTTAACATTTCTTCCAAAATGCTGCTAGTTACTGTTACAGTTTTGACCCAGTTTCAACAAAACTTGGTAGTAGTGAATCGAGATTCATATTTCGTAGTATTGCTTTTCAATTTTCATTGTCCATCATCTGTTATGCATATAACTTTTTATGCATATAATTTTGTAATGGAGTCCGACATAAATCTGTCCCAACCAGTAGGGCTACTGTCTCATCAGAGATTGCTTTATTTATGTACTCTTATGCTCGGAGTTTTACCTATGTCCTCCCTCCCACCCAGAGTCCGTAGCTTGAATCTGAGATAACTTTTTACTTATGAAATATAGTTTCAGCGGCAAGGAACAGAAACCGGGCTTCATCTCTAAAGGAGACACCGTTTATAAACAGTATTTTTGTGGGATATATAGCACCCAAGGTATATCTACTCCAGTATTCTTACATATATGTACAAGTATTCCAAAAGTTTAAGGGAACATTTGTGTTCATTCTCAAGCTGAAATGTATATAGCATTTTTTCTGTTTATTTATTTATTTATTTGATTGGTGTTTTACGCCTTACTCAAGATTATTTCACTCATACGACGGCGGCCAGCGTTATGGTGGGTGGAAACCGGGCAGAGCCCAGGGGAAACCCACGACCATCTGCTGGTTGCTGGCAGACCTTCCCACGTACGGCCGGAGAGGAAGCCAGCATGAGCTGGTCTTGAACTCACAGCAACCGCATTGGTTGGAGGCCTCGGGTCATTGTGCTGTGATAGCGCGCTAACCGACTGAGCCTCGGAGGCCCCCTTTTCTGTTACTAGAATTATTTTTAAGTGTACTTTATGGTCAATTACTCGCCTTATCGTATGAAAGTCATTTGATTGATGTGTGTTTTGCCGTGTCTCTTTTTGTCAGAGCGAATTCCATTTGCCTTGATTTCAAAGTGGGTCGTTCGCATAATGGTACTGGTTCATCGTCTTTGTTGTTATCTTGGACAAAATGTTAAATCAATATTTTCCGACTTTTTATCCCAGAATAATAGCTGAAATCTTGCTCCAGACAAATACGTGCACTCGATATTCAGTCCTCAGTCACAAGAGCTTATCTAAGAAGCGGACCAGATTGGCTCCGCTATTAACCAGATATCACGATTTTCGACTGCTGCCATCGTGGGTATTACGTAATTTAGCCAGTAACACCGTTCGATTTCGCAGTGCAGATATAGACGCAAGATATAGATACAGATGGTTTCTGCCAAAGATTCAGAGCATTGAGTCTCTTTAACCCGTTTTGTATGCACGTTAAGCAATGTTTACCGGCGCTTCAAACTTTAAATGTATTGGAATCGAACGTTTTACAAGAAACAGATTCGGTTTTCTTTTCTCTTAGCGCTGTACGGATCTGCGTATTACACTGCTCTGTTCTGTCACATAGTGACAAAAAAGAAGTTTGAAGCGCAAGACAACGAGTCGTTTCAGCGACACGCCCTTTTGATATTTTGAAGTAATTACTTATTCCCATTCACTTTTCAGAACACAGAAATCTTAAGATTCTTTTAACAAGAATGCTACTTTGACTACTAAATTTGAAGTTCAGTTTACATCGAATAATGAAGTTTAACATGTTAGCAACAAACACTTACACTGACCTGTTGTATATAACACAGTTGCTATTCAAATATGGCGAACGAGGGGCAAGATGGTAGCTTCAGAGTAAAAGCAGGGGTCTGACTGGGTCGACCAAAGAACAAATTCATATCAGGGCATCAAAAATGCGGTCCTAAGTTAATGGTTTGTTTGTGTGTTTTTTTATAATGGAATTTTTATATGAAATCATATTTTTCAAATATATACAAAAACATTGTCATTTGTTAGATTGGCTATATCATATTATTATACCAGCCACTTCTGTCGTTGAATGAGAAGAAATGTAATGTGATATCTCAATGGCGAATGTTCTGTTTCATGTGGGTAAAATGGCACGCGGGCCAACTAAGTGATATTTTGTGACAAGACTTGCAAAAATTATATCCCTGGACCTGTTTATTTAGTTTCCATCGAAATTGCATGATACCTAGCCATCTTGAGAAACTGTCTCCTTTTTTTGTTTTCTATAGTATTTTATACTGAACTGCGTTTTTTAGAGGTCATGGGCTTGGTGTTTCCATTATCATGATACAACTTTACTATCTCTTGCTGCCGTGCTTGTAGCCGAGGACAATTTTAGTGTATTACACAGTATATTTTAGTGAATTTAACACACCCAGCACTCACAATTTTCTGTCCATCTTGTAATAACCAATCATTAGCGCTAGAGGTTCAAACAAAAAAAGGGTTTTTTTGGGGGGGGGATGTGGATTTAGTGTGAATTTACTGTTTACCCTGCGTTTTACTCATTGTAGGAGATCGACTCATACCTGAAATAATCATTCACCCGAAGCCTACAGAGTATATTAGTATAGTTGAATGAAGACCTAAGCTAAGAGGCACGTGTGTACATCTTAGCAACAATCAAAATAAAACTCTGACAGATCCACATAAATAAATCACCACTGGCATTGCCTTTCCGTCTGTGATTACAGGTGGAGATGGGGACAGATCGATGTGACCACATCCAGAGACAGCCTCCTAGGTGCGGGCTGAATTGTTATTCACGAGAGCAGAGGCTCATAACGTTACGTGTTAAGAAACAATTCTTCCACTTCTGCCTTTTATTATCACAGCATCGTTATGTCATAGCGTGTTTGTTTGGCCATCGTTAGCCCGAGAAGCCATTGGAGGCATCATTGTTGCCATGACAGGTTGATGGTAATGATTCCAGACCCAAAGAATCCAGGCAAACGTGCTATTAAAAATGACATCACAACCCTCACCCGATACCAGACTGCGTAATTCTATACGTTGTCCCACCACAGTGTTCTCTTGTTCTAATATTTCTTTTAATGACAAGCATTTTCTGGCATGTCTCCAATGCAGCATGACTGTCTCGTCAGCCGTGAATGAACTATCATGAGTTTACTTCAACTTCCTGACGGCAGAATTAACTGCAAATTGGAGAAAAATGGAACTTTCGCTGTGGCCTTCCTGGAGTTTACGCATGTCAAATATGGTCAGAAACTTTTGTAACCGGTAATTTTTGTAACCATAATAACAGTATGACCGACTGTCGGTTAGTAGGGACAGTGTTGTTTGAGCTGTACAGCCATGTGCCGTAAGGCATAATTCTGGCCTCTTGTGTACTGGTCGCCACTGCATGGCTAAAATATTATAAGCCTTAGTCTTTTTGTTTATACACACGCACACACACATATATATAGGAAACAGCACACTGTATAAGCTGCAGAAAAGGTTGAATTTTGTCGAATGAATTGTGTATATTTATTTGGACACGGGTGAACAATATTATGATCCTGAGTTGAGCCCGGTTATGATGAATTTTGTTCGCGGTAAAAGGATTAAGTGACCCACATAATGTTAAAATCAAAACATTTTACAATGAACACGTCAGTTCAGAATAGTGGATAGAAACTGCACCATTTACGAACGAAACGAAGGGTTACTGGCAATTTCAAAAATATACATCAAGCCTTTCCTTTTGTTTTCAATGTTCTCGAGGGTTTCTTAGATGTCATCTTAAGAGCGTTTCCTTTGAGAGCAGCGTTACAAGAATTCGAACAGCCACCATGATCTGTAGAATACCACAAGCACAGGATTCTACCATCGTTGTAAAACGTACGATTTATACTGTAGTTATCATTGACTTGGAAAAAGTGTTAGTAACTAAATGGAAACGTCTTCCAGAGTGAATAGAAACGTTGTTAATCCAAAAGAAATCCCATATGTGTGTCATGTTATTTTGATATACCCTACGCCAGGACATAACTGAGAAAATGAAAGAGAAATCAAAGTTTGTAACACAACGTGTAAACACCCAAACAAATGTAACATCAGTCGTTTTTTCTTCTTCTTTAGAGTTGGAAGGTACAATAAAAAATGACTATGCTAAAAAACTATGTGCTGCAAACGAAGAGTTCAAACCGATGGTTTTTATTCCCGTTAAAATACATACATATGTGAGTAACATGGCGGTTGTATTTCTTCGAAACCTGCACAAGATTTTTGAAATGTCCAGAACGTTGTATCTTAAAGCTATATAAAATCGTGCACACTATAGAAAGGAGTGGTTTTATGTTGGGTTTTTCTTGTTGGTATGATGTAACAATAAAATGTTTCCTTACTGCATATGTAATTTCCAACATTCATTCCGGTGTAATGGAACAAAAACAATAATCTCATTTCACCATGCAAATAAATAATATACCATTATTGTCAGCAATAACAGCGTCCTGCATAGATATGACCGATACTCGTAAAGTCTCATAAATATATATCTAAAGTCCAACACGCCTGATTGTAGCTAATCAATGTTTCTTTCATCACATTTGTTAAGCACAATCATCAGGTGGCTCGGTGGACACTTATCCTGTTAAATAAAGGTCTTCTGGGCATATTCCAAAAACAGAAAGGTGAATGGATCATGTGAACATCAAATGTTAGCACATGCTACACTGTGCTTCAGTGACACGTTGTGTCACATCCAATTGGAATAGACTGGCTTTCGAAATAGTCCTGCAACAGTACTTGCCGGTCTCCAAAATCCAACAGTGATGTTTGGAAAATTGACCAATTGTCCTAAACGTTAACACATGTTCCCTGATTATTGGACACTTTTACACGACAGATGGGACCGACTGCAGTGGCTGATGACCTCTCCCACTCGTATTTACAGAATCTCCACTTCTGTCCGTCTGCATTCGAAATGTCGTCGACATTTGTGTACATCTATCCGATGGAGAACTTTGTGGCTAAGGAAAGCAAACATAAAGCACAGACTGCATGAAGTCCCAATATGTGCTAAACAATTTTCATTCATAAAAATCGTCGTGTGGATGTAACATGTACATTAATGGTAACACAGAGCGCATGAACTTTCAGTAAATACATGGCAATTCGGCTTGTGAGTTGTATAAAAGTGTAAAAGTATTACCTTATTAATAGTTTCATGTCATAATGTATAAAGGGCGCCAAACCGTGTGTCAAATCATACATGTAGTTGCTACATGAAACCGCAGGTATAATTGATTTAGGATCAAGAAAACATATTTTAGATAGCCTATCTGCTAGATCCTGTGAACAATTTTTTTCAACTAAATGATGTCAGATTTACACATGCACGGCAGGGTAGTTTTTAGTTTGAACTCTTTTATAGAAGACGGCAAAAAAGCCCTACTGTACCATGTGGTCTATCAAAAATGTTTGGCAATTTCTTTCTTATCTTCTATGTCGTTTGAAAAAAGATTCGCACATAATTATTTATAGTACAGGGAAGACGGATAAATTGAGGAACAGAAGGTTAATTAACTTCCAAAGTTCCGGAAGGAGACAGGTGTCAACTGTGCACCCAGAACACGGCGACAGAGGTGATCGGTGAATTAACGTCAGTAAAAGTTGCCTAACAGTTTTGATACGTCACGTGATACAGTAGGAGTTTTGTTTTACCTCACTCCACTGTATTAAGAGACTCATCGAGATGCTATACTTACCGAATATGTTTTACAGCGCAGCAATCTTTTTACAGCAGCTTTGAATCCTTTGTGCATGAAACAGTAAAGCACTGGATTTTGGGCATTGTTGGAGTGACCTAATAGTAAAGCAAAAGAGTAAACTTCGGGCGTAACCTGGGAGGTTTTGTCAGGGGTGAAGTCCATATATATTGTCATGATGTAGTACGGCAACCAGCAGACGGCGAATAGTACAGAAATAACTATCATCATACGAGCCACTCTGCGCCGGCCTTGAATGACTTTATTGGAGTTGCCAACTAAGGAGTCCTGGCGATGTAAGGCGCTGTTGGTGGACCATAGAGCCAATCCTATCTTGCTGTATAAAGTCACGACAAGGCTTCCAGGCAGGACGTAAATGAAACACAGCAAGAACAGGTCGTACAGCTGTCGGTCTAACCCTCCTCTTCCCCAAACCTCCCTGCAGAATGACAAACTTTTCCCGGCAATGTTGTCATAAACATCAAGCCTTTTCACAACGATGATGGGTATCATGACGAGGGCAGATAAAAACCAGGTGAGAACTATCACTTTTCGAACAATAGGCACTGTGCAGTACTGGCGGCTTTTCATCGGGTGACAAATCGCCAAAAAACGATCCACACTCATACACACGATTGTCAATACACTGGCACAAACGGAAACACCTGCGGAAATACAGAGTTAATTGTAAGGATGAATCATACTTTGAAACGTTTATAAATTCATTTCTTTATTTGATTGGTGTTTGACACCGTGCTCAAGAATAGATCAATTATACGACTGTAGCCCACAGTATGGTACGAAGAAACTCGATATAGCTCGGGGAAAGTCCACAACCATGCGGAGGTTGTTGGCAGACCTTCCCAAGACCTTCCCATGACCTTCCCAAGGAAGCCGGAGCAGGAACAGAACTCAACGCTATCACATTGGTGAGAGGGGCGATGGCACACAAATCACTTGACCACGGAGAGCCTTACGTTGATACAATGTTAGTATATTTAAGAAAAACACCGAAAAATGTTGAGATTAGTATACCTTTTTTCAACCTTGATAATTCCTAATAACAAAGTAGTATTGCATGAAATGTCCCCAATAAATAGAAAAAGATTAAAACTAATTACAAAAATGAAGTAAAACAAATAATTTTTGTACTGTGGTAATGTAAAGAAAAAGTGTACCATTGCTGTAGTGAAACTAAGCGTAACTATGCAATTCAATTACAGAGTCTACGAAATAAGAGAACTAATGAATGTGAAAAAGAAGTTTAATAAACCTTGTTCAAGAGCTTCTAACATCTCCTTTATACAACGGCATCCGCTTTCTGTTAAAGGCATTTGGAAGCCTCTCGACCACAATGTTTACTTAAACAATTCAAAATGTCAGATGTCATAGTAATTACAGTGTTGTGACTGTAGCTCATGTCAGTTATCTTTTCAGAGAATGCTGATTTCTGTCACCTTTGCTTGAAATTTCTCCGACATCGCTTTGGACTGAGGGCAATGTTGAGTTTCCGAATGCAAACAGTGTCGTTTATCTTTCAAAACGTCTGTTGCGGTATTCTTTTGATGTTGACTTTCTTCAAGCTTCAATTTATTTTTTAACCTGGCGTGGTAAGCGCTGTTCAGGGTAAGAAAATGCCAAGGCGATAGGCAACTTTGGAAACCACTGGCCTCAAATAGGAGAAAAGATTACGTAGGTGTTTTTCTAACATTCAGAAAGCCATGTAAGGGAATTAAGGATACTCAGCTTGGAAAGATTCCAGAGCCCTTTCGACTGAAAGAAGCTTTGTATTGCTCTCCGTAAGTGTACGCTCTGATGTAATCTGATTTTGTCTGCGAATTGGTGAAGATCTTATCCGGAGCAAGCCCTGGTCAGAAGAAAAATGCGTGCAGGTTTCGGATTTGTCCAGTCAAAGGGTCAATAACGATCAATCCTTTCTTACTGTGATTTCTTGGACATCAGGGATAATGTTTCAGAACTCATCAAGTCTCCTCGCATAAGATTAATTGGGAAAACATCCCCTCAAACTCCCTTGATGTGATTGACTTTATAGAAACCATATTCCGCGCAGACTGCAATCATCCAAAATAAAGGAAGGTCATATCCAAAAAGCAAACAAGGAGTCTGTCTGAAACTAAATTACTTCAACTGCAGTTTCTTTTGTTAAAAACAGTTTTTATAGCTGCGGCATTTGTCTGAAATTTAGATTTGTTAGGAGTGTCTGGCACGCAGTCACTGATGAATTCAGTTTTCACTTCCCTTAGCCTTGATAATAAAGTGTCAGTAGGGACGTTCTTATCATGCCGGTGCTGAGACACGCACGGAAATGGCTTAACACAAGATAGAAAGCACTAAAATGTGTAACACTTTATACCACAAAACGTACAAATCAATCACACAGCTCCCCTTAAATACATGTTAGTTTTGAAAAGACACGGTCGACCAAAATTCGAATTTTTAAACAAATTCTGACTGCAAATTCCTTACGACGCTTTGGAGTTCGTTCATAACTAAATCAGTAACGTTGAAATAAAACATATTCAATGAGTATATAACTTGTACTAGCCCGACCAAAATCTGTCGTTATTCGAGTTCAACACAAAGAGGGTTCGACGCTGTAACACCGCCACAACAACAGCAACACTTGCACCCACCTGTCAAGCGGTGTAGTTTTACGACAACTGAAGAGCTCTCCTTCTATTACGCGTGTCATCAGCCACGTTTGTTAACATATACAGTTTACCGAAGGATGAGCGCATGCTCCAGTTCCACTGAATTTACAGCCCCTCATTTAAATATTCTGGCAGACTGTTGAGGTTTTAGTTTTTTGGTTATTTTTAAATATTCAGTTAACGAACAATGCGGCGGGTGGGATCAACGATAAGCTTATAACTTTTTCTCCTTGAGAAAAATACCCACTATTCATGACGTTCTGTAATAACGCAAAAATACTTAATATTTGGGACACCATGTCATTTTAAGGTTACCTTGCATATATTCTGTGATTTTGCACAGGAATTCCCCGTATATCCATAACTGGTATATCTTCTGGGTGACTGTAATAGGTATGCAAATCAGCGTAACTGAAAAAAGAAAGTACAACAGTTCATTCAGACATCCCAAATTTGTATTTATTAATGCCTACTTCGATGAATTTACATATAAACCTACAACTAGCAACTTACACATCTCTGTCTACAGTGTTGCTCAGGAGAAAATATTAATTAACTGGTTGATCAAAATGATCAATAATCCTGACTTACATCTTCCTTAGATACAGTATCAAAGCGTACACAAAACGGCAGTACCTTGTCTATGGTTCTGTGATGCAAATTCAAGTGTTCTGATAAATCGGCCATCCAAGAAACACTTTTTTAATGATAAAGCAATCTGAGAGGCACAACTAAAGGCTCAAGGTTAACATGGTTAAGCGGCTATGGTCCACTCAACTATGTAGGCTGATTCCCTCTATTTCCAAGCCAAGCATATATCACCTGGCAGCCTTGGCATACACATTCCGGACGTTATATGGCAACGTTCACATATTTCTGTGGCCGTATTACCAGTAACCCTTATTGTGTGGCAAAACAAAGTCATAAATAAGGGAATGCTTTCCAAAAGAAGTCAAGGGAATAAAATAAATCGAGCTGCCAACCTTATGTGTGTAAAAGCATAACCACGTTACTCTGGCTCATAGCTAGGCATTGTGTAAGCTTTGGATTGAAGGCCAGGGGCGATGGTAGAAAACAGTTGTGCAGATTGTACAAATGAAACTGAAAATCTTACAAGAAAACTCGCAACCTTCCGTGTGGTACGTGTCCAAACGAGTGCCCTTTCTAGGTCGGCATATCGCATAAAACGACGAAAATGCGTTTTTAAAATGAAATCATTTTATTCATACCACGTGTTTATCTTCAATTGATTGCGAAGGAAAACTCAGTTACTATGGTTTCCTAGATGTGGCTAAAGACGACCAATGGTGTGGTTTGTTTGATACTGCTTTACGTCAGGGGGTTTATCATTTACCTTATGAACGATGGCGCTTTCCAGATTCTGTCCCGTTTTTTTTTTCAGCAGCTAAAAATTTAATATGACCGGCTTCGTATAAATGAACATGTCTTGGGAACTTTGGGAAATCCCACCTATTATACATGTATATGTAATTTGTAATAATATCTTGTACATATTTATGTTTGGGATTCGAGATATTCCAATGATGCGAACTACAAAAATTCATATACTCCCAGAACTGGAATAATTCTTAGTCAGAGCACATTTCCTCTGAGTCAGAGAGACATTCATCACCTCGACCCACCATCTCTGGTGAGCAATTATGGAACAGAAGACAGCCGCCAACCTAACCACTGACAAGCTTTCAAATCTATCGGATGAAATATGCAAAGGAGCCTTGCCAAGTTGATCGAGACCACGCGAAAGTCCTAGCTAGATGTCTGGCTGTCTATCTAGATTCTTAAAGTTTTTGATTTCCAGGGAAATTTTCAGGGTTAATTAACCTAACATGATCCACAACATACTGACAGTACGCGAGTCACGTAGTAGATAAATATACGCTTTGGACTTCATTAGCTTTAAAAGCACCAGTACGGCGCTGTAACGAATATTATACAAGTTACCATGAAGGTATGCGCCAAACGTTAGAGCCATTTCAACAGGAAATACCCTTTTTTTCTACAATTTTGCCCGAAACAGGAAACTGTGGGAATCTACTAAGCATGTATATCTAGCATTCTTGTAATAGCCAAACTATATATACATCGATTGTTGCGCAAGGTGCAGTACACTCGTGTACACTTGTGTAGGAAATTGGCAGAAAGCAAGTTACTGACTTCTCTTTTATATAATATCTCCACATCTCTGTGATCTCAGTCATAGCTTTGTCGGTTCCTGAAAGAAGACATTTTTCAACTTGATTTGCTTTTAAGTCAACTTACAGATAGTACTGTATGCATAAGGTTGCTTTGCAAAGACTACATCGAATGACGATGCATCTGTGTACAGATTTGGCAAATAGTGCATGGATATTTCGTGGATGCACGTGTTTGCTGTGTGTATAATACACACGTAGCAATCAAGTCAGTCTCGTGAGAAATAGCGCTTAAGACGCAAGAGCTAATCAAGTTCCGAGTCTTGTGCCTACGGTGTCTTTTCCACTGACAGATCTCTTTATCGAATTAGTTATCAGAATTGCCTTTTTGTGATCGGGTTACAGGGAAATGATTATCATTGCAAACGGAGCATCCGTGCTGAGTACCGCTTTTCTCTTCTGTAAGTGTTTGTTATATCGTATGACCATAAATAAAACATTTCAGTACGCAGACAGTAGAGAAAGATGGCCGCAGTCTTTCCCACAGAAATTTGACAAAGCGAAAGTATCTTTTTATGATTGGGACTTAGATTTATGAACCACATTCTGAATTACGGTGTCGGAGTCAGTGTAGCCTATTCATAAGTACATAGATATTTACGAGCAATCCGTTTATTTACTTCGTGCGTTAAAGTATTATCTAAAATGTTAGGACTCTGATATGTTTTACATTTAGAAAAACATGAGATGTGTATAATTTCAGCTAAAATTGACACGAAAAAATGAACAATGTACTTAAAAATGCATCTGTATGTGTTAGTTGTTATCGAGATCAATACACTGGTCCACACAATTCATTGCTATGGCTGGAGAACAGAATTTTGTCTTCGATCCAGCAGCAGGATCTCCCAAGAATGATTAAGTCATAATGGGTAAACACATGTAACGGTCTGGCTGACATTGTTCAAACGCCTGAGCAGTCTTCTGGGAGTCTGATGCTTTACATTCATTAAGGACAACAAGAACTCAAACACAGGTCATACAATATATACACTTCAAAACCGATGTGGCTTCTCTTCAAGAAAGCATTCGTGTGAATCTTATCGGAATGGTTGGTTTCTGGTGAGCTGTTGCTTCCATTCAAGGGAGGCATAGATGCAATTCTCTTTATCCCAGTTATATATTACGACGTCAGTCAAAGCTAGTGGCCTCGAAGCTAATTGTAACAGGTGGCGCCATCTAATTCGTCTAGACAATATATCAGCATTTTGCCAAATTCCTTGGTGCTCCTTATTAGTGGCGGAGGCAGTCACGGCGAAATTTCATCCAACTATTGATTCATGACTCGGATCTGTCAGGGTCCAGCATGTGATTCCAAGGAACATGACAGGTCCTTCCTCTTAAAACTCTTAAAGAGTTGATTTCTTGACGATATGCTTTACACTGACCTGAGACAATTCTGTCACAGTTTTACCACCTTGGCTTATGATCATACCCATTCTTCACACAACTCACAACTGCTTTCTCCTTATGCATAATATAACAGTGCCTAATTCAAACTGTGGTCATGTTTTCTTAATTAATTATATCCAATACTACATTTAGTAGTATATACAGGTCATGTGTACACAGTATAAACTTGACTTACCTTTCTTGAAAAGAGTAATTCTATTCGAGGGCGATAATAACTTTCAGGCACCTTTGTCACACATGACCTTGTATAGGTCAGTTTTAATCTCTTAGAAAGGAAAAGCATTCGTCGTATATCACACAGGTTATAATGCATACATGCACGTGCGAAATCTGACTACTTGACTCTAAATGAACGTATGGAACTGTGTAATTTAATTTTGCTATATGTAAGTAGTTATTTTCTGGGTCATCAGGCTATATGACGCGGTCCTCATTTCTGATTTCAGTTCAACCTGCATGGGCTGCGTGATTGACATATTAGGGTTAAACCCGTAGTACTGCGTAAATCCTTTTGCTGCTGATCGCCTGGAATTGACATATCAGTAATGAATTGCCAGTGATTGATTGTGTTCCACGACAACATTTGTTATGGTGTTACGGAGCTTGGTGCCACAGAAAGGTTCTCTGATTAGTACTGACTTAAAGCTATTAACAAAATTACTGAGAGCAGCTAAACATTTGTGTCATGTGATTGAAGTCCTCTACAAAGCAATAAGATTGTACGACTCAAATATGTCTCAGTCTCAATTATATTTGAGGGAGTTCGTATCAGTGGAATCACACGGTTTAATTCACACAATACATAGCATGCATCTGCTATTTTGTTGTTGTTTTTTTTTATTGGCTGTATAGTTTCGAGTTCTTATAACCTTCTACGAGTTCTGCAATACCAGTCTGAATGTATGAAAAGATGTATGGAGAGACTTACTCAAATCTGAATATCAGAGCCCAGCTTAGCAACGCTTCGTAAATCACTCTCTCGTTTACTATTCTTGTAAGTCAAACTGCATTGTGACATTTGAACGCAAGCAAGGTCATTTCCCCCAACTTTTTAACTTGTAAGTTGAAACAGAATTGCTAAGTAATTAAGAAGGATCTAGTAATATAAAATGATCTTAGACGAAGGCCTACCGGATAAGGACTTATTCTGTTACTTAAGCTGTTACTTCGCTTAAACTACAACTTGTACAGGTCAACGCCCGGCAGTTCTATTTCAATATTATCGAATTATTCAAGAGAGAAAAGAGGTTTTGCTTCATACTACCCTACACTTAGTGAAAGCCTTGTGCACTAGGAGATTTGAAAGATGTAATTATTTAAGCATTTACCTGAGCAATCAAAATAAAACTCTGAGGTAAATTGAAAAGATGCTGGTTTTCATCCCTACATGTGACCATTTACCAAATATCAGACTGTCGCTGCTGTTCTGGTTTTACTCTCATTGCTGTTGTCTTTTGTAGATAATATTTGGCATCTAGATCAATAAAAGTTAATTACCTGGTGCTGTGATTTTCAAATAGTGGGCTCAAACTTATGCAGTGGTTGAAGATTTAACAGTCACCGGAGAAGAAACGCTAATTTTGTAAGATTTTGCTTAGTTTCGTATGCTTATATAGTTTTAGGAGGTCTTCCGTTTCCAGAAGCTCTTTCAAGCCATCTGAAAGGAAGGTAGATTAAGCGGAAGATCTTCCGGAGGATTTCTAATTCGAGAAACTGCAAATCAGGTCGGCCCCTGTACTCTCTCGCCACATGGCTCAAAATCTGACGAATTTTCCCTCCGCGATTTTCATACGAAACCTATTGTGATTGATCGAAGCAGAGCATGTGGCTCATCATGTGTATAAATTCATGAACAGATGAGTGTATAAACAAAGTAGGCCTGGGGTAAACTTTGTCAAATTTCTTGATGGATATCAGGTTTTAAGTGCGGAGACATCCATGGATAAATAACAGGCGATCGGGACGCCAGGTACTGTCGATTGTACAAAAACTTGATCTAGCGAGCACAGCGCTACAACAACAACAAGGAGAACACGGTCCGATACCTGTCAGTGCGATGCTTGGTCAAACATCCCATTGTCTGGGACATGTCGACCGGCCTATTGTCGGAGAATCTTATAAAATTCTCATGCAAAGATATTAGTGTGCCTTACGTTATATTTTTCATACCAGGTTTTCATGATTTAAGACTTCCCCATCACTTTCACATACCGGTCACAGTGCGGGTTTCAAGACATCAATTGGAAGTACCTTCAATATTTTGGCAAATGCCGCCTGTTTATTTATTGTAGTGAGGTAGAACACTTGGTCACATGCAATCAACGATTTATATCGTGGATGATAGCTTGGCGAGACTCGTGGAAAACCCACCAGAGGTTCATGAGGAGACACAATGGGAGCCTAATACGAACGAGGGTTCATTTATTCATGTGTCAAGATTAAAGAGAAGCTTATCTTGATGAAAACACATGATAAACCTTTGTCTAGTCCGCGACCATTATAACTCGGCCTTTAACTGACCGTGCGATTTGTGAAGTACACGGCCTGTATATGTTCTAACCAAATACAGTTAATCGAAAACGACCGGCCTTATTGTAAGCTACTTACGAACTGTTCATGTATCTACCTCTGTCCCCGCAAAAGCGCGTTTTAATTGATCTCGGCGTCGTACGGACATCCGTGTCCATCAAACGAAGCTTAGGGAAAGATTTCCTGGGTTGCCTATTAAATGCCGAGCAATTAAACGCAGACCACTCATCCTGGGAATAAATAGATCAATCCAACAAATGCTGTTTCGTATGCAGCCAAACTATTGGCGTTATGGAAATTGGAGAAAGAAAAACATGCGTAATTAGAGAGACGTAGATCGTTCCGGGAGTTAAAGTGCACATGCGTGTTCCAATTCTCAACCACAAGACAAGATAAAACAAGAGATGAAAAAACACGGAGATACATAGAGCACCTTTTCTTGACCATTCGTGATTCGTGTGCCTGTTAAAGTATTACTTAATGTATTAGGTTTCACTTGACTGTGCTTAACCATTGTACTATAGGAACTGTGAGTTGTTACTTTATAAATATTTTCATGAACAGTCTGAGGATACCTGAAAAAGAGATAAATCGACAAAAGCCCGAATTTCAGCGATTACGTGTGACGGTTTACCAACCATTACATTATCGTCTCTGCTGATCTTTGAAGTTATATTTTATCTGGCTTTGTGTAGACCTGCTACATATAATAAACGGCCACAATGAAGCATCTATTTTAGAGTACAGTTTTGCCTTTTATCAGTCTCCACAAAGTTCAACACCAGCAGTATTCATTTCAATTCACTTCTGTCTTTTACCAGACACGTAAGGGTCTAATAGGTCGACTTTTTTATGGCGACAGACAAGGTATAATAGTGAATTAAACCCGTAACTAGACACGTTTGTAATCAAAGCCCTTTATTCCCGATGTAAAATTGTCAATTGTGAAAATGAACTCAATCAATCAGTTACAATTAAGAGTGCTGGACGTGAGTATGGTGTCACTACTCTTTTGGCATCCCTCAAAATAATACATCATGAAAAAAGTGCTGTCATTATGCTATGATATAGTCAAATGTTTGTATATTTAAAAGGTGTATTTTACTTAATGTCATTGTTCCTGAAAGCGACTTTATGAACGTTTAATTTCATGCAGTAGAATTGATCAATATTTAAAGATGTTAAAGTTGACCGGCAAATAAAGCAGTTTTCCTATTTCTTTCTAGCTCTGATCATCATAATTGTTTGGAGATGTAATCATGGGTTGTTCATCTGATACACACGAATAAGCAAAGCAGTCATAAATTTGGGATAAACGGAATCTGGTTATACAAAATATATGAAGTACCACTTTGATTGTCACGTAATGTTGAACGCACTCCTTAAGACTTTCAATACGCTTGCTTTAAGTGTTAAAAGTAAAAAGTAACATAATTGGATGAAGCACATTATTTCATTACACAAGATAAGTTTTATAGGAGATAATGTACGCAGATAAATTATAAAAGCAAGACAGCAAGACTATTATTGTTTGACTACTGTAAGCGTGTATAACGTTGTAACTCCAGTGACACGGAGACATGACTCTACGTAGCGACCTTTATGAAATTGTAGAAGCCATGTCATTTGCAATGAGTTGCTAGCCCTATAACAATAAATATTGGTGTATTGCGTGTGTTATGACGACATAGCTTGGTGGACACTTGTTTAGGACAAATAAGGGATATCCTGAGGGGGGAGACATGGACTTATCAATTAAGTTCTTCGTCAGTACCATTGTCAGAGGGGCGATCGCTGTGTGCGTGTTCCAAATTTTAGAGTGCCAAAAACTCAGCCTTAAAGTCAAGTATGTGATATGCTCATTATCCTCTGTATACTGGCTTGATCCCAATGGAATATCCTCGGTATTACCGATACAGATAAAACAGCGTAATATTCAGCGATGTTAATGGCAGTTCTTTTATGGTACTGGCGAGAGGTTGTGTATGAGGAAGCCAACTGCAGCAATGCATTACCAGTAGTGACTTTTCTCCCTCTCTTCCTCCTTGAAAGTATTCTTTACATGAACCGTAGACACATCCTTGAGCCATTTTAGTGCCGACACTAACTAGTCTCTATAGACCACCAAAGCCTAAAGTACCAAATCTAATTAATTACATTATTAGTCAGACTAAGAAACAAGTCACGGATGAATTCCCCTGGTGAATTCGTGACACACAAGCGAATTCACGAGACAGGGATGTGAAATGAACTAGAGAGAGAGAGAGAGAGAGAGAAGCATGGAAGCGCACCACTATTGGAAAGGAAAAGTGATAAACAAATGGCTTGTTCAACTCTCAGACAGCGCTAGGTCTTACTCAAGATCAAACAAAGAAACACGAAAGACGCTTGAATGAGTTCATTACATATATTTGAACAAAACAGACATATAGTACAATTGACAATAATATACAAAAACAATACAGATAATTACAAAAATATATAGCCTCTTACTAATAACAGCTTCCAAATCCTGATGGAAAATGCAGGCTTCCAAAGGCGAGTCAGTCCACGTAAATATAGAATCCACAGTGCTTGGGGATTCTAGAATAGAAGGATGACAGTCCTATGAGTGACAAACAGCGGTGGGCCCGGCACCAAGACTATGGTGTATAACCAACTCCCTGCCAAGGTGCAACTTCTCAGGGCGGACGGGTTGACAATAGCGTCCCTAATGTCGAGCTGGCGATGTATGTTTCACTCCTCGGAAGTATACACAAAGTCACTATCAGGGTAAACTGGGATCAAATGTACGTAATCACACAAAGTAACAATGAGCGACTCAAGCTCCAAAATAAAGTCTCAAACAAAACAGCAAGTAGCGAAATACAAGCTCACAAAGTACTGCAAATTGACGTATATCGAATGGCGTGAAAACCGCGCTCCAATAAATCCGAAAAATCCCCAAGTGAACGTAAATACGAATGTTTTCAAGTGGACATGACATCATATTAATAGAGTAACGTAAAGAAAATTCTAGACGGTTTGATCGTAAACATGTTTACAACATGGGCGCATCTTTCTAGAACGCACGCTATATATACCATGACACAAAACTCATGAACACAGAAGCCTCGAGAACCCGCGACTGAATCCCAGTCCAGGCTATAACTTACACCGAGGGAAAAATGTAGATCGGACACTGACCCGGTTAGCGCAAAAACAAATGATAAAAATATAATGCAATATTTAACAAGCCTTTAATACGATGTCGTAAATACGTTATCAGCGAGTTGGATTCCAGTCTTCCAGTTGGATATGTCATTTTGTGCTAAGTAACGAATATCACATACAGCTTGTCATATGCTTCACATTTCCTTCATAATTTTTTCACAAAAACCTTACAGATAAAATGTATTTGGCACTGAAGGAGTGTAGATGTCTCCTAGGTAAGCACTGCTTATAAATTTACATTGTCCTTTTATTCTGAGTGAAACAAAGTGATAATTCTGTCGATAAAGCAGGTATAAGAAAGTCCATTAGTAGGTTGCTGGGAGAGCTTCCCTTCCGAGGAAGTGATCATGAGCTGGACTTGAACCCACATCGATCGCACTGGGGAGAGGCCCCTGAGTCTAACGAACTGAATTGTATTGTAAATGTAACTAAATGTGGTTTGCATATAGTGCATACACACTCGTAGAATGGTTCAAATGAATAGAACGGGAATATTTTTCGAAATTGCGATGGAGTTAATAAATCATTGCATAGTTTCAATAATTATAAGTGGAAACTATACCATAAGTACTCTGGTTAACCCTTATCTTTTATGTGCATTCGGCGTTCCGTAGGAAAAATTAGACAGCGACAAAATTGGATCTCACCTTCATTCATTTAAAAATTTAGTAGATGTAAGTCAGGGAGTCAATGATTCAACATCTAGTTTTCACGGAAGTCTTTAAGGCGCAAGCGTATATACTGACAGCCATTAAGGTTTGTTTCATATTATGATTTCGGTTCATGTCTATTTTTCGCTCCATTCTTGGTAATTATAGGGAATCGATTCAAATGGGTGTTGTCAGTATATATCTTAACAGAAAGCCGAACGAACACATCAGGTGTATCTACATATAAAGTCTTACACAGCATATTTTAAGGGCCTTAATCACAATGTGTATGATCTGCATTGGGTTAGCTGTACATGTAATCACAGATGTCACCATAAGGTTATAAATTGTTCAGTGTAACAAAAACGCGATCGAATAGACATAAAGGGACATACACAAATGTACATTACATTTGACGGGTATGTAATTGAGTAGACATTTCTCAACAAGCAGTTCTCGTGGATCACAGGTCTTTATTCTCTCTGATTCGGAAACTGGGTCCAATTACTGGGTAGCTATGTAAAAGCAAGTGCTTTTGAGAGAACACTTAATTGAAGCATACAGAGCAAGCCTCTTCATACACAAGGCTTTGTGCACAAGGTTACATTGGCAATGAACGTTTTAGTACATTGATTTATTTATCATCTATTTAGCTTTCAGCCTTTGGAAAGAACTCCTGGTCTTCGTTGAACAACTGGAGATCTATTCGGGAGGAGGATAAAGGGACATGTCAGGAATGAGATTTAATTAAAGACCCATCAATTAATCAGAGCACCAGTTGGAAGGTGTATCTATGGAAACAATTCGCGTTTGCCAACATACGAGGATAAAGTACTGCTTTACAGTTAGGTGGCGTCATATATTAGCACTCACACAGTCACATTGCATCGGTATAAAAGACTACAGAAGGCAGAACAAAAGCAAATTAGCGACAACAGTGTTTTTACTTGGTAAATGGTCACTTGTAACCGTTGAAATCTCTTCTCTTGTCACTTTACCTCAAGGTTTTCTTCGACCTGTTCATGTAAATTGTTTAAATAGTAGCAACTCAACTCCACTCCCCACCCCCCACCCACCCCACCCCCGATACTGTGCATGACTTTTGCCTATCCTCAACCATCATTCGGAGTGATCGCTTAAATGTTGTCATTTGGAGTCTTGCATGACCCAGCGAAGAGATCGGTACCGTATACCTTTCTGTGTGAGTAGGTGATTCCAGGCAAAACTATTTCGAGGCTAAACTGGCCTTAATTTGATATAAATAAACCAGTTAAAGGGATCTAAAGAATGATTTAGCGCTTTGTTCTCAGGGTGAACATGGGATCGTATTTAACCTCTCTAAAGAGCAACATGCTAGTACACTGAAAAAAAATCCTTAAATACTGAGGAATTATTCCTTTGTTACATTTCAAGGAATTATTCCTTAAACCGTTCAGGAATGTTCAGGAAAAGATAAGGAATAATTCCTTACGAATTCCATTCCATTAAAAACTGTATACCTTCAATGAATGTTTTAGATTTTTTTCACTGACTTAAACGCGTTCAAATGTTTTGATTGTATCGTGGGTTTTACGGACCACATTGAGGTTCACCAGTGACGTCACCAAACTTTCAGTACACATTTATACTCTTCTCTGGATTATGTTCTTGTGAAGGGTGCTATTCTGATCAGTTATCGATTATATAATAGTAAATGATAATGTTTAAATTGTGCAGTCAAGGATAAAAGATCTCGTTTAGACCATGATTTAGTGAAAAGCTGTTGAAATCTGGTGCGAGTTCAGATAGTAAAATGCGATCACTGATACATTGAGGTGAAATCAGCATGTTAGCAGGGATGTTATAATAAAGGACTATTATAAGCCTACCGAGACTGATAAGAAACGAAATCTGGTCACTAAAGGACTTATACTGGCATCTCCAAATACAAGAAATCGAAAACTCACTCAACTGCAGTTAAACAAATTAAACATTGCTACTTACTGTTCCCCGGTAATTTAGCTACTAGCTAACCGGTAATTTTCACGTTAAGGAGACAGCAAACAAACAGTATTCCCTCCAGGTTGTGCTTTTGGACAACGTGTATTAAGTGAAGATTTAGATCCAGTCTTATATAGATTTCATTGCGATAGTCATTCACATTGGCGACTCTAGCACGACAAACTTCGAAGAAAATATTCCTTAAATCGTTGTGGGATAATACCTTCAATTGCTCAGTATAATCTTTTCGATGCTAGGGAATGTTCTCTAAAATTTGTGTTAAGAAATTTTTTCAATATAATATTTAAGGAATAGTATTTTTTCAGTGTACCAATAGACGACATAGATATTCTACTGCTCACTTTGTTCTGCTTTGGACGATAACATCGAATTAAGCCAGCCAAGTAATGAAAACAGCCTCCTATAAAGACAAATCAGTAATTACAGGTGTTTGATTTCCGAGGAATAAGTCCATTTGTAACAGCATCGGGCAAACAACGGTGGACAGAGATCTAAGTATGGCTATCACGCAACCTTCTCTTGCCCATGGCGTAAGTATTCCGAGATCTTA
Source organism: Acanthopleura granulata (assembly GCA_016165875.1). Taxonomy (NCBI): domain Eukaryota; kingdom Metazoa; phylum Mollusca; class Polyplacophora; order Chitonida; family Chitonidae; genus Acanthopleura; species Acanthopleura granulata. Next base: position 21,259,530 of record JABBOT010000004.1, read on the forward strand.
GAATACAAAACTCCATAGGCAATTCAGTCAAGGTCTGTTGCTTTAGTTCACAGAGGCTAAGCTAGGGTTGGTTTCCACATCATTTCCGACTAAGCTCTGTTGTGCTTTATGATGTCTTGTATGATGTCTGACCACAACCACTATATGCGAAAGAAACAAGGCGAATAATAGTTTTAAACCCTAAGCGGTTTACACTTATCTTTATATGTGAGATTATATTATTAAAACTATCTAAGCTAAGCGACTCTCATTTATGGTTGTACATAAAACTTTTTGCCAGGGAGGAGTATGTAGTGAACCAATGTCAGCGTAGGCCATGAACCATATATACCATCCTCGTTTCATGGACACCTTACAGACAACTCTAAGAGATAACTGATACCTAAACGATAGCTAGAGTGATTTCCTTTTTTTCCAGTTCGGGAAGGTGAATCAGCTATTCTCAAACAGTTATATGACATGGAAATGGATAACTGTATGCTTGTCTTTAGGAAGCTCAAGGACATTCTTTCTCTTTATCTTCACGTCAGTCATACATCAGTAGTTACGCGCAGTTTTCAAGTTGTGGAAGGGATCCCGAGACGTAAAATAAGGCCTCTGCAGTATTTTAGCAGTGCACGGTATCTTGTCGTTCAGAGAAATAACTAAACACTCTTTTCGCACAGGTAATTTGACGCCCGTATAGACCATTTGTCTTATTAAGAATATACTGAATTTGATAGTCTGTGCATATGATATATTATGAATTTTATAGAAAGATACCTTTCTAGGATAACAGTTGCGCTTGGAGAGATGCCGAATATGAAATATGAGTCTTGTCTAGGGGAGATTTACTTCAGCATTAGCCTTTCCTAGTATTAGGAAGTCGAAATATTCTCACACAGATCAATAGGCCATATGATACACCAGTACTTTAACATACCATATGGATAATGTATTTATGCCTACTGGCAGTCCTGGTTTGTGGCATCGGCCCCAGATCCTCTGTATACTCAAACAATTCATTGGTAATCAGGAAGTCAGCAGACCTTTGTATTCCTCGGGTGGTATGGTGCCCCGAAAGCAAGTCTTACATTAAAGATGTCTGACATGCGAGATTGTCCAAGTTAAGCCCGAAGCCTTGTCTAGTCTCAAAGATTGCTTTATCTGTATGGGCCATTACGGTATGCGGCCGATGTGTATGACCTCAATTGCTGACAGCAATCTTCAGGCTGGCAGACAGCAGTTTAGATCATGGGGTTGGTGGTGATTGGTGAGATGACACAGGAGACCTTAACTCCCGGCAAAGTGAACCTGTGGGTCATTGTACATTGTTATTATGTCATCATCGTCCGGTCACCACCAACGTAAGCCTGGGGCTTTCATCGTGGTCCTTGCTCACTAACGAGTATATAGTGAAATTGATTGCACAATATATTCAGCTTGGGAAAAGGAAATACAATGACATCGTACTGACAGGTTGCACAGACTGGATTAACCAAGGTTAGGTTTAAAGGGTACAGTTGTGGAATTGCCGACTGGTTATTTGAATGGTCGCCTACTTGCATGTAATGGCCCCCCTCAACCGATTAGACCTTTCTCCGATCCCTGCTGTGGACTAAATCGTGACCATTGACATTGCAGGCTCGAACCCGCCTATACAAATAAATAAACACTGCACTTAGCATTCTTAAGGGCAACATCACAAGGGGCTTGTTTTTCTAAGCAGTGGTTACATGTGCCTGGCGTAACACGCGGTGAAGACATACGTCCTCATGGCAAATTGCCTGGATGCAAACTTAAGACAACTTTGTTATACTTTAAAACTGCGAAAATCGGTTTATGTAATTAAGGTGCTCTTGAAAAGAAAGTTCTCACCACGCAGTGTGATTACATCTTTCTTTTTCCACCCTCTGAATGGCGTAATATAGGGACATTATCTGTTCCTTAATGTGCTCAGCTCTCTTCTGGAAGTTGTAATTAGCCTCTTCAGAACAAACTGGCTGCGACTTTGTTTTGATTTGAATCACACCGGTTAGCCTATTTAGCCGCAATAGCGTTTGGCCAAACAAGAAGGAGTTCTGGTTTGATGCTTTTGTGCTTACTTCAAATGCGTTCCCGAAAAACACACAGTGAGACAAACATTATCGCCACAAAGAGTGCTAGAGGGTCAAGACTCATGGTGTTGGACTACTCTTTTTAGGTGTAAACAGGTGAATAGATATGACAGGATTATATATTCAATCACAAACATCCTAAAAATTGGTTTCTGAAAACATAATGAACTAAAATGGTCTATTTTATACCTTTATGCTATACCCAAGTACGCTCTACACAACCCGTGTGTTACGGCTGGAGTTAAGAACAATCAGCAGAGCGGGTCCAATATCTGTACCATTTTTTTTATCTTGTAGAATTCGGGAGAGACATACCGAAGTGACCTTATATATCCCATCTCAGGCTTTCACGGTTTTCCTTCAACATGAACATTTCAACACTATATATTCCATCTAGGTCACTTTTCTGGTCGGTAAAGACTGTTCAAAGTTCTTTTACTCCACCATTATAACATTTTGTTTTACCGATTAGTGTATATACTGAGAGACATACTTTAGAATTCTTGAAGCCAGAGGTCAGAGGTTTTGTTGTTACTTTGTGGTGACCCTCGTTTTGAAGCTAGGCGTTGAAACCGACATTCAATGAACCTAAATGTGCGTCCCGGATCAATAATCCCATGGCCAGTTTCCAAAAACAACAAATAACACCAACCATCAAAGAGCGAAAAAAGTATGTCAAATATAAAAATTAGAACGGATTCATGCAAAGAGGTGCAGTCATCAGTTTGCTATGATGACGAAAAGACGCAATAGATGTTCTAGAAGGCCAATTGTCCATGTGCTCTTGGAGAGAGCGGTCCACAGATGTAAATGACTGTATGGTGTCTCGCAATGCTGCTTCGTTAACATGGACGGATTTTAAAATATTGTCCAGTTCAAAACAAAGCAGTGCATGAATCAAAGCAAAAACCATTCACAGAAAGGGCTTAGGAACAAGAAACAAGGAAAACAGGCTTATTGTGCTGTCAAAAGCTGAAGTCCACGACCTATAAGAAAGACAACATGCACGTTTAGAATAACTACTCCATTTTGCCATACATGTAGATGTGCTCGTTGTGGCTAAAATTACACACCAAAAGAACCAGTAGCAGAAAGATAACGTATTTGCCGGTATGTGACTGCTACAAAACATTTTTATCCCACGGGAAGGGACATGGATTCATATTTCAAAGTGATGAATAGTGAGGACGAACAATATTAGCGGATCAGAAAGAGCCGCTCAGCTAGCAGTAGCGAAATTTAAGCAATAACTTCACCCTATAGGATGGATTTAGGCGAAACACGTTGATAAAAAACTCGAATATTTCTCCATAAAATTGGTATAATCATTCACATGAAGTGTCAAAACTGCAGGCAAACCTAAAGAATGGAACTGTTGAAGGATTCACTTCCGAGCTATACTTGTGGTTGAGTATAAAAACCTCAACATTCCGGGATAGGCATAGAAGATCACATTTAAGATCTAGTTTGAACCTTGTGGGCTTTAAAAAACCCATAAATTTGAAACACCTATCTTTTTACATAAATTTGTGGCTTGTGTATTTAAAAGCTGTGTGTAATGAAGCTTTGTCACACCATACACTCCTTGTCAGAGCCGGAAAGTTACTGAAAAAAAATTACGTAATGTAGCATATCTAACTTTTTACCACACCACTCCTCTATAAATCGGTCGACTCGGATGTCTGCACGATGTTCCAGTCGGTTATATGGTGTGCGCGCAAGCGCAGATTCATATTCCACGCTAACTCCCAACCGCGTTAACTTGGGAAATACATTAATGTAAACCAGGATTTGCTAAACACGTCACTTGGCTGTAATCAGAATGAAAAAGTTGGAAATTGGTCACACGTTGCCGGTGAAATCCGGCCTCTATACTTGGTTTACCTCGGTTAGTTATATTCTAAATATCCATGTACGCTCAGGAATGACAGAGTTCAACTAATTTTAAAACATTTTTCTTTCAAAAGGCCCTTAATATCTCAATAAGGTTTTTTCTAAACAATTCGTAATTTCTAACAGGACGAATGCTGTAGAGTAATAACATACTTTAGATTTCGAAAATATACTCGTTACCCAAACAAAGAGAATCTGTGGCCTAAGATGGCCTTAAATTTGTGATTTTATTCTACTAACAGACGACATGGCAACGTTTAATAAGAGTATAGCATGACTGATATTTGCCTTATGATGATCCAGACTCAACCCAGCCTTTGGGGACAAGCCTGTCAGCAAGAGGTCCAGCAATTTGATGCAAGTATAATGAACTCAGTTTGTACACACAGTTCGCCTTGGGGCCATTTTTTCGGTCTAGCACTTCTTTCTCTCATTATGACCCCAATGAGCCCAATCCTTTTGATCTACAATCATATGCGCACGTGTCCAGAAGCCACACTGTCCTCAAAAGAGACTTTAATTTGTTTGATCATACTGAAAATTGATGTTATGTCCTTGGGCTGCATAAACGTGTCCCACGACAGGAGGAAGTGGTTCTGTGCACCAACAGCTGAATAAATTTCAAACAGATCAAAACACATCTTCATGAGTTTATATGTATGCATCCATTTTTAAATCGTACTATTTCTCTGATCTCGCCCACTTTATCTTTTGTGTTTACATTTTACATTCTGAATTGCACAGTTGGAAAATTTGGCCAAAACAAGCACACTCATCGTATAGTCGAGCTGCCCATTCAACAATGAATCGTTATGGTAACTTACAATAGCTTCAATTATTGCTATAATGCCCTACACAAGGGTCGCCACTATAGTATATAAAGTACTTAGCATCAATCTGTTCAGCATACTAAGCTGAACATTGTTTACATGAGCAATTGCCATATACAGAGATGTATTATCTATATATTTTGGCCTAGGCATATGAATGCAAGTTTTGTAACATCTGAATGGAGGATCAGCCTGTACCTTGATGGGTCAGCCTGTATTCCGACCGGAACAGACTAGACTGGGGAGTCACTGCTTAATATTCAAACTGAAAAGATAAAAAGCACGCACAATGTTTTAAATCGGGAACCGTTCTGATTCATATCAATGGATTTCATATTTCAACATTCATTAAACCACGAATGCAGCTAATAATGATGATCCTGTTTTCTTCATTGCTTTCGTTCGCACACTAATGAAGGTGTGTTTCAATTGCCAAAAATCTTAAGTATTTTTATTAAAGATTTTTATTACTAACAAATGAGTTTTTCACTGTTGTAAAGTTAATGCTGAATTCCAGCACAGATCTTAAAAATCAAGAAGAATTTTAGGAAGATGAAAAGCCTTTTTTTGTATTTTCAGGATGAGAAAATGGCAGGTAATATCTGGAAATTGAATTTCCTCTGTGGAAAAAGAGCGAAGAAAAATTGATTGATTGATTTGTGCAGACTTTAATAAATACGTTAAGCTGTGACACTGTTGACAATCGTAGATAAATACTGGAATAATGGTGAAGCTAACATGCATCACAACTCACAAAGCTTAGACCATGTTAATTTTCCATACGCAATGTCAATTCTAACAGCTGCAGTGTCGTTATGTTTATCTGTAGCCACATAGCATAAACACATATATTCAACCTTCATCAAAAACTTCGTCTATTGCAATGAGATACTGATTATACATAAAAAAAGTCAGCCTCTTCTCTTCCACTTTTATCTCAATCATTTCTTACCTAACTTACCCCCACTGGATCACATATTGCAGTCAGTAAAGCAATCGAACTGTTGCTCTGAAGAAAATATTACATCGCGAAAGTGAATGAATGAATATAAACAACTTGGCATGAGTTTGGACAACGGATAAATCGACTTTTTCAGATCCGCCTGTCAGTTTAACCTAGAGTATGACATGAAGTAAAGGTTTTCTCTTAATTTAATCACCATGGACTGGCCCTTTGATATGGATCAATAGTAATGAGACTATAGTAGCGCGTTTGATCACAAACTTATGTAGCAAGCCTTTGATGATCAAAGACCAGACGAACTTTGCCCCTAGTAAAACGTTGCAAAAAGCAACAAAGTTTGTCGAAAATTCTTTCGGCAAACAGCAATTTCTTGGGAAACCTCGGCTGTAAGAACCACGTGGGGGGTGGGGGATTTTAGATTTCGATATTCACTTAATAAAGTAATGAAGCCAATTTGCAGTTACGGTACAAAGTAAAATATTTGGACTCAGAGGGTGATCATATTTGAACCATATTATTGTTAATTTCACACTACGATAAAATTAATCATTCCTAGAACACTGAAGTCGTTCAAAGGCATGATTAATAGCTTACAGAGAGGAATATCTCAGAAAATAAAACCCGAAAGAAATCAAAATAAACGCTGGCAGCCTTTGTTAACTTGGAATTCACAACCATTACTTTTATCCCTGTTAGCTTCCCTCATTTCACAGTTAATAATTTTCTAATAAAATTATACTATTTATTAAAACAGTTAGATTTTTATTTATTTTATTTTATTTTTTTTTTTTTTGTAGCAATGAAATGGCACAGTGTTGATGTATTTCCATTGACTGTTGTCTTCTAATGTGCCATGCGGGAAGAGCTATACATGAAAGCACCCACCCATAACAAGCTACATTCCCAGATGTTCCTGCAAATCACCATGCGAGTTTCGCTGTCGAATGCGATCAGTGAAAGAATCTCAAATTTAATTACAGTTCGGGAGCTCAATTTCCTTGAGGTTTAGCAATATCTAAATGGTTATAAATCACCTGAGTTTGACCTTTTGCTAACAGTGAGGTAAAAAAAATGCAGTATACCACGTGGGATCTGATTGGTGTTCATTGACGGATTGGAAACGTGCATAAGCTCGTTAGTTCCTTCTCGGGATTTTGCTTTTTGCAACGCAGTGGTGGTTGCTGTGCGCGAATGATTTGTCGTATTACTCTTCTGACAATTTAAGGTATGTTGAGAGCTGGGCCTAATTTAGCTCAAAATCCAACAGATCATTTTGTTGTAAATATGTAAGTATGTGCTACATATCAGAATTTGGTCGTAAAATCATTGACTAGTATTTGCCCTTATCGTCCATGATGAATATCTAGTTGTAAAATGACGTAGTGGGATGGATTTACTGTCAATGAATACAAATGTGAGGATGTTATTTGAAGTATCTCAGCGATACTGATCAAGATGCTCCTGATTGAAGGAGAGGTCGTATGTGCCTCCCTAACATGTCGAGACAGGTGATCGGGAAAATAAAATCAATAAAATTGCCTGACATTTTTGACAAGTTACATGACACAGTTAAACCCTTTTTACCCTCTACGAAAAAAGAGTTCGAAGCTCCCCTATTGGAAATAATTTTCTATCCTATATGCTACGGAAATCTAATACAAGTATACATTAATGGAGCATTTGATATTTTGTTGTGATATCCAAAACATACGACTAAAAATCCGCATAATGAAAAGCAACCATGTTGTTGTCTGCTTTCGAGCGGTTTGCCAAGTACCAGCTATTACTAGTTACCTTACAAGAGCATTACCCACAACGTGACGAATTGAACAGCCCTTTTGCGGGCCACACATTCAATTACATACAAAATAAATAATTTCCCCTGGTGGTTAGTCCGGAAAAGTTTCTTTCTAAGATACTGTCTACTAACGTCATGTGAAACTTTTTTCCTGGTGACTAATGAGTCTTCACTTTGTGAACAAAAGAAAATTACTTACACATTTAATAAAGGAATAAATTATTGTTTTTTGGGACACAGTGGCATAATATGAAACGATATCTAGCCATACGTATTTACCGAAATAGGCTACAATGTAGAGGAGAGAAAACCCGTGTATCAAATGTGCCAAATATTCTCCTCCTATCACTAAATATAATCTACAGAATAATTCTGAGTGTAATCGATTTTTAAGAAATCAAAGCCATTTCATGTGGATTGCAGGAGGGAATAAAAAGCAACCAGGGCTTCATCAATCTTCAGGCAACAAAGCACTAATTTGCTATTACGTCGAAGACTGTATAAAAACGTGTAATTTATCTCTGCTATTGATTGCTACATTTCAATCTTTTGGATTTCTCTTTCTGGTTCTGACATCAGTCATCCATGTGAAAAAATATCATGCAAGCACTATACAAATGAACTTGTGAATAATAAAAGCTTAATTACTTAATACGTAGGTGTTTCAAATAAAGACATTCAGCCTTAGAATCAACACCATACAGCGAACAAGTAATAGCCCAGGTCAGCATTCAGCTTCATTCAACTTTCCAGCGTGCGGTAAATGGCATGACTGTTTTGGACCCACTAACTTACAAACAGTGGATTCTCCTTCTCATCTCATGAACTTTTTTTTCATCATCCTTCGTTCGGCTCCATCTCATTTGCCATCAACCAGGTGTTATTTTCAGCTCATTTTAACAACCACCATGGCTATAAGAGGAATAACAACCACCACAACCATGAGGAGTCCGCAAATGCAACCGCTGTCGAGAAAACAAGGGTTAGAGGAAGATAATCTCAGCTTAGCATCACTGTAGGTTTTAATGATGCTGTTGTCTTTATAACACGTGTGTGAGTGAAACAAGTTGGCATTTCTATTTGATTAATCAAGGTTTAAGGTTGCTTTCAACAATATTTCGGTCATATACCTCCTTGTGTCTCCTTGTGGAAGGCCAGTCCAAACACACCAGACCTGATGCGCACCTAGACACATTAAACTGACACCGGACCGACAAACAGTTAGTCTCTTCATGTTATGCTAAGCGCCAGGTGAGACTGCCAAGGCTACATTGAGCCCCATACCTGATACCAGCTGGCGGAAGTGCAGTGCGGTTAAACCCGTAGTTCTTAAACACACATATTTCTTTCAGGCGGGCCCGAGAAACGATCACACTGCTTATTTTACGATGCCCGTTCTACTGATTGGTGTTTTGGCTTTTTCTGGGTTTTAATACTTCTTTTTTTCTTTCTTACTTTGTTTTTACACCAAACGTTTGACTTGCCTGACGCTTGCGCGTTTCAAACATGTATATAGTTTCTTATTATTTAACATATTAGCTCGAGCCCAACTCTCTTTTTGTTTACAGAGGAATGGTTTAAGGCCTAATCATCGACACCCTTTTGATCCGAAAGACAATTATTGGTCTGGACTTGACTGGCAGTTGCATGGAGTAAGGCTTTTTGCATTTCCCTCATCCAATTTCATAGCTATCATGTGCATAGGAACGCGGTATCCTGGCATAATTTTAAAATGAGAATACACACTGTTCATAAAATATAAACATTATACAAAAGATTTTAAGTTGCATATATAATATCCAGTTTCTCCGCAATAGCACCTTTGAATTCTTTGGAAACTTTTACTTCGAAACAGCCGTTTTCTTATCTCTCTTTCGATGGAGCCATGAAATAAACAGCGTAGATGTGAGCTGTAATGTACGTTTTTTGACAACACCTCAGTTCATATATTATGGGTAAAGATCATTTCCCAGTCGACACAGCATTTAAGTCTTCGGTGTCGATAGTTTGACTACTAAACCCCCGACGAATCCTAGAGCATGGTCAGGAACAGTTCTTATCTGAGTTATTTAGGTAGGCTTTGATCAATTAATAGGTTTCGATCAGATGCTTTACTTGGTGACAGTTCCCATGAGGGTTACAGGTCCATTACTGAGGTGAATTAATATATACATATCATAAAAAATCCCAGATATGAATTAAGTGAAGCCTAATCGATAGCTTGTAGATTTGGCGTTTGATACAGAGTGGCAAGTATAGGTGTAACCTGCTGATAAAATCAATGCACTCTCAGTAGGGTTTGCACTTGTCAGGTAATCCATAGAGGACAATTGCGGCAATCCTCAGGGAAAGGTGGTTACTTTTATATTGATGTAGTGCAGTAGAACTGGTTTTGTGAAAAAGACGTAAACACAACACTTGTATAACCATTAAAAAGGTATTCTCACAGAAAACATACCTTCCATATTTAGTGCAAAAGTTCTTAGTTTGTTTGAGTTTGTTTTTGAAAAAGGGCTATCGTCCAAATTTAGGTACTTGGCTTCATTACAAGACTTAAACCTGGTTAACATTGTATGATCGGAAAGACTGTTGCGAAATCCAACATAATGAATTAAATTCACAAGTTTAGAATGTGACTAGACTTGAGATTCTAAGTTTTTAGAAGATGAGTGTGATGCTAGTTACGCATTTCCAACAGCATTGGCAATACTGACTATGCTAATGGAATTACTGAGGGTGGAATTTTCGTCATCTACGGCCGCGATAACATTATGATTTTAAGCACAAACCAAGGACAAATATTCTCGTTTTGTATTCAACATGAAGTTTGTGTAAATTACCAGCTTGCAAGCTAAAAAACAAATACTCCAACCGAGGACCTGACAGATAAGAGTGTATAAGTTTATTGGTTGGGATACTGAAATATGTTCCGAAAGATTACAAACCTCCCCCTAGACGACATTCCCCGAAATGACCTGTGTTTAATATATTATTATGTAGACCATGCATGTCGTCACAAGATAGACTTATGTCGCGTGCAAGGAGGGGGGGGTATTTTTTTCTTGCTTGTAAAGAGGGAATTATGAGGGAAGGGCACCATCGAGAAAGGCTGGATTCCACATTGCTCAAATTCTGGCGCTTCACTCGGCAGCTGAGTTATAAGGAAATGAAAATCGGACGATGACTTAGAATAACAGCGGAAATTAAGGCATGTTCGAAACAGAACATTCTGCACATCATTCATAGAGTATGTTCGTTAACAAAAGCGTACATTTGAAAATACGTCTTCGGCGGTCAGCTTGTAGTCTGCAGTATCAAATCAAGCCCTGCTTGCTTCAAAATCATTCTTTTTAGTATTCGTTCAGTTCAAAACATCTGGAAATTTGAAGAAAGCTCTTCATAGATCTGAAATCACGACCGTATTCGGAGCAATAAACCATTTCCAGGAGAAATTTGAGATTGTGGTTGTCGCTTTGGTTGATTTTCTTCAATTGAACTAAATGGCGAAGTACTTTTCACAGATTATCGAGTGTATAACATATACATTTAAAATCAGCCACATTAGCTGTCAATATCGAATGAATTTACCAGTATAATGGTTTTCATTTTTTGTAACATTTTATTTTATTTTTTTTATCCATGTCTCAATTCACAAATAGTTGTCTACTTATGAATAAATAACATCCCTTGACCCTAATTCTTGAATGCTAAATGTTAGTATTAATGACCCTCATTGTACTGGGCAAACTGACTCTTTCCCTTTAAAACTGGCACACAGACTTCTTAAAAGGATATTTACACACACATTTTACGTGTACATTCCTATGGTTAAGCCTTTCCGTTGTTGAGCTCCTATATTACCCGACCACTCTACATGGGCGACGTCTCGCAGAGATAAGATGGTGGATGAACGCCGAACCAATGCCAGATTTACTAAATCCCTTCAGCCTTCCACAAACTAATTCTTCCAAAGCTAAATGAAAGCTCCCTGTACCGGCGCCACCAACGATTTCATCTAAATCAGGCCAGGGGAAATAGCCGCTGTGAAGTGTGATGTCTACAGGGTAACCACTTACAGTGGGCAATAGGCTCACAAAATGTTTCTAAGTGAGGCGTGAGAGCTAATGCCGACATCTGGATTGTGATATTTCTCTGCTTCAACACAACTATAAAGGCCAATATTTATGCTCTCTTCTCCCACGAGAATGCTATAAAGCTGGATCGTTATTCATTGATAAGGGTTATTGGACGTATTACGACCACATTTGTTCACTGATTGATCAACATTCCGAACGACTGACAGTGTGGCTAATGCCTCGCGGGAATGAATGAATGAGCAAACGTATCATAAACTAAATGACAAATATCCGGTAAACAAAATCGTTTCCAGGTGTTGTTTGTCTTGTTTATACATTACATATTGGCGCCGAAACTGAAAACAATCCTTAGGTCGCAAAGTATCAGAACGAAGAATCGATCAGAACCATGAGCCAAACTGCGGAAATCAATGAAAGAATGAAGTTCTTCGTCTGTGAACTGAATAGTAACAGAGTTGGTAGAATTTTGGCTATGATATGACTACACAGACCCCGAAGCATCCTCCAAACCCATTATTCCCATACCAGTGTTGAACACTAGTCCTAACAGCTGGCTAAACATTTGTGGTCATCAACACTATCAGTTTCACAAACTTTCCCAACAAGTGGATAAAACTTTTGAATTTCCCTCACTTCAGACCAAAAATAAAACCGCATTGGAAGCCAGCTTTAGTTTCGTAAGCTAAAGGTGAATGTCACGGCCATTTGCGGTCGGTTGAGGCCAAAGTTAGTCTTGCGGTCATTTCCGTGTCAGGAATGTTGCGATAAATGAGTTCGCTCTGATAGATGGATGACTTGACGCAATGCAGGTAGCTGGTGTCTGCAGTTTAGCACCATTTATTTCTGCCAACAGGCACATTAGAAACAGCTTTGTGTGTAAAACTATAGATATATGTGAATGAGCATGCCTCTGGTTCTCCCTTACAGCATGGTGGCGATGAATCGTGTCGATCACACTGTCGATCTGGACGTCTTGAACTACAGGATCACTGTATACTGTTACAACATCTTCACCGATATACCCGAAGAAACAGTGTGTAGCTTTACATGTGTTATCAATCCGAAGTCAAAGTTTTTTCGTCGAAAATTAATGAAGGGCGATTCTGCTTGTGAGAAATTCGCTGCAGTGATAAAAAAATAACAACAATGAAAACAATGTGAAATTCACAGCATCTTGTTCAGTCGCTTCAAAATCTTGACTGGTAGATAACGAAGTTTGTTTTTTGGAGTTTTTTTCTTTCTTTACACGTGACATTGTTATTAGATCTTATTCTATTGAGGTAAGTACACGGAAGGAAAACGATTAGGAGTGTAAACTCTGTGTATAGATCACAACAGGCATCTGAACTTGTAACCAAGCCTGACACTATGGCTGTGTCCTGTACCAACGATGAAACCTGAGAGCGGCCAACTATATAATCTAGTCGCTAAGTAATGCGTTTCTGTTGTTTTTTCCGTTACCATTAGCCACTAAAACCTAACGACTGCTGAGGAGGCGCAGTAGTTTAAAATTCAGTTGTTGAAGAAACTGATGTCGAATGAACCCTTCGTTACATATGCAGAGTAACAAACAAATAGTTCATAGTGTGCTAATATCACTCAAACAGTACTTATGTCTGAGAGAATTGCCATGCATACTAACACATCTTCACCGACCAAGGTATTCCCGATCATGCAATGTGTTTGGTTAGGCTGAATTAACTTTAGTATTTGGCTTATCAAATTTGGCTACCACATATCACATTATGCAACCATGGCTTGGCAGAGAATGAAATCTATTCAGCATTATTGCACCCCACTCACGAAATAATGCCGTTTCAATAATAGCTGCTTACAATGCCACTATAATGTGCCCAGAAATACCAAAACGGTTTTGTCGAAATTCTGCTTGGATTACTAGGAAACAGGCAATGTGGACATCTATCACAATGTTGGAGTGAATGTGGCAATTGCATATTTACCTTAATATACACATGTCTGCGTACTACTTACGATATATTTAAGTTGCCCATCCTCTTTTTGTATCATATTAGCTTCAAGTCTTCTTAGTGTGGCAACCAATATGTTCCTATGTGGTTAGGGAGAAAAGTTATAAGACTGGCATCTTACATTTAACCTTCGTCTTCTTGCCAAAGCTATGTTTTCTATAGAGCATATTAAAATATGATGTGGTTGAAATTTAGCACGTATTTGGTTGAGGAACATATTGTGACTGGAAACGTATACATTTTCTATATATACTGGATACGGAATCCAATACAGTCTTACAATACTTCGCAAAAGACATAATATGCCATTTTACTACCTATAAGATGATGACCAATGAACAGTGATACATGACGTTTTGACAGATCAAACTCGAGTCATCACTCTTGCCAAGTTTTGTATTTTTTCTAAGCTTGCTCACTGCGCTTGATCGTAAGACTTGGGGTGCTTTAACTTGCAAGCCAAATCATAGAGGGAAATCCATCATAATGTCATGTAACCTGCACAATTCTGGTATATAACGAGTCTGGAACGACATAGTGCAACGGTTCATACTAACCCGCTGTACAAGCGAACCAGGTGTCGCCCATGCTGTCTTATACATTCTGAATCACTATGAGCCACTGTAATTTTCTCAACACGTAGACCAGTTCTCTGTTGACCATGTCTAGGTAGTATTTACCGATGAAAGCGACGCCAACTTCTCTTACAATAAGTATGAATCAGGCATCCAGTGCAATTAATTGAAAGTGAACATCAATACAACGGAGACTGAGGCGTTCACATTCCCATGCAACAGCCAAAAGGTAAAAGTGATAAATCTCTGGTTCTGGTTACTGGACGAGATCATTAGGGCTTGGGAAGTTTTCACCACGTTAATGGACTTGTTCGGTCCATTACCATGTTATTTAAACCTTGGCTTCACACTGAAGCGTAACTTCGTGAGGTGTTCATAAATCTTTGATGTTGCTGTGGTAGATGGGTACTAACGGTATACATATCCTCGTGGTATGAGATGTCCAGAATCCATGCAACGTCCGGACAAGGAAGCTACAAATTAAACCACTTAGGTAACCCTACACTCTCTCAACGGGTAATAAACGAAATCGGAGAGGTCACACGTGGTCAGGGTATCTTGTCTGGATGGTTAACTCTGGGAGACAAAACTATTGGCAGTTTAAAGACGTGCGCACGCCTTTCCCATCAGCGCATTCATAAATCTGTCCATGCAGTCTACATACACACACGCTCCTTATTTCATTAGAGGATATAGGGTTGAACTTTCCTTTGCACGACATGGTCAGTACTCAGAAATGATGGGTTTTGGACGTAGGCAGTAATTTCTCGGCTTACAGCGCTATCTCTGAGTCACCACGATATGGCAGTAATATTGCCGAAGTGCCGTTAAGCAATGATCACTCATTATTTCTCGGTTATCGGAATGCCTATCCTATGCCAGAAACACTAAACGTGCAATATGCAGATAATGTTAGTTGCAAAGAATGTAATAACTGAAACGAAATAAATAAATAACAAGAATTAGGCTTATATATAAATCAGAATTTGATTGGCATTCACACTTACCGAGCAGGTCTGCCACGGCCAAATTAACTAGGAAATAGTTAGTGACACTCCTCATCTTTCTGTTCATCAGGACAACAAGAAGCACTAATACATTTCCCGCTAAAGCCACCAAAAACACAGGCACGTATATGCATATCAAAACAATCGTCTGGGGACTATCATAGGTGAAAAAACTGTCCCGAAAATCTTCGTAAGTTCCCATGGTGTCGTTTATATCTGAGAGATCCATAGTGACAGTGGCGTCTTTCAGGGTTGTTTTCTACAGAACAACTGAGCTTGGAAACTATATGACAAATCCAAAAGAAGATAATACGTTGAGTTTCCAATCTTCAAACCGGAGCCATACGTGAGTTCAGTTCAAAGTCTGTTGAAAGTGGAGTCCCTGATACACCTGCACTGTATGAACATTCGGTCCGCTCTTGATCACGGACTAAAACTCCCACAGGCCCGTACACTGGCTCGCTCGACGGCCGGAGTCGTGACGACGCCGATATCTACTGTGTGATAAGCATAAACTTCAGTCTGTACGTGAGATATACTCTGTATTGGCCGCAGTCGATAGTGCATAACACATTGTTGTCTTCTTGACTTCTTGATTAGCTGTAGCCGATCGACCACCGACTCGTAGGCCAAGTTGCTTTCCAAGTCTGTGGACGACAAAAACTGCTATGCGAATGCCTCTGAAGACACAGATAACACGAGATGCATCAGACCCCGTCCTTAATCAGGCCACGAATTATTTGAGGCCAGCTAACTATAGGCCGCATGAAAGTCTTCGACTATGAAGTGCATCCAATGAAAATAGGGTACTTTCAATGTTTTATGCGAAGTGTCTATGAATAACGACGCGGACACAACAGTGGCTTGTCATTACCTCCTCCGAACCGTTAGCTATGGACAGTGCGAGGCCTTGGTGAGTGGGCGGGCCATCGACGAGGATCACTCGGCCAAATGGTTGGTCAATGGGAAAGTGGATGTTCTATATCGTGTAACATTCACTGCTGCTAGTATTGAAACTCGTACAACCACTGTAAACAATCTCCTCTTTCTTCTTCTTGAACTCCTACAGCAGTTGACTTAGCCTGAAGGTTAAAGGACCAAAAATGCTCAAGACTTTGACACAACGAACTCTGGTTGATTGGAAATAATGACGGGCGCAGTTCGCAAAAAATGAACTTTGTACTTATGGATTGGTTTGTAATTTATCCATAAACTAACCTGGAATTTGTCAGTGAACGGTACACGCCTTGTTTCTGTCAGTGTGAGTGTACAAACGAGGGACTATTTAACTTAAAATATCTCCTTTTGTACACTGGAATTTCGCACCCACGAACTCGTCTCCAGGCAGCTTATATGAGAGATCACTCTCAACCCTTTATACAGTTAGTGTGCAACGGGCTGAAACCCAAATATTTCGGGACACTTGAGATGTGAAGCGAGGAATATTATAAATTGAGGGATGTGAATATCTAGTTGATGCGGGAAGGCCGATTCTCTCTATCCTTTGGAGAAAGTGCATGCCGCTGATGATGGAAACTGATATATGCCCTGCAGGTCACTGGATAGAGAATTGAACAGGCTTATGTGCTTTCATCAGCCTTTACCAAAAAGCCTGTGCTTTCCGGCCAGAGAACTTCATAGGATATTCTATTATCACATATTATTGATCTGTTTTCATCTTTGAAAATGCACTTACTAACATCGACTAAGTGGTGTCAGATGCTGTCATACTGTGCATGGCAATCGAATCCCCTTTGTGATTAGTTGATGAGTAGACCACGAGTGATCTGACAACTTTAAGAGATTTTGGCCTCTGTTCCCTCTAACTGCAAAATAAAGAATTTAACGGGTTTATCCATTTTAATTAAATAACCTCCGCATTATTGTTATTTGTTATCTTAGGTGTATGTACATGTAAACAGAGATCAGAGAGTTTTTCAATCAACAAATGCTTTATGACACATAGTCAATGAGGTTATGTATTATTATTTAGTCAATGGCGCTTTTAAGCTGTACAACTACAACACGAAATTATCCTTACACACTCTTGCAAGAAAACATTTCCTTTTGGCGTGTATAATATTTGCTTTAAAGATCGAATGTTTGATGTGTGCTGTTTGTAGTGTATGAAAACATCTCTAAATCTTAACAATGTCTAATGTATCTCAGTTTGATGTGAATCTCCTGCCTTTCATTATTAATGAACTTCCTCAAGTTTGAATCAGGTATGGGTCAAGGCGATTAAAGTGAACACAAAGTCAGCCACTGAACTTGAAATAATTCCCCCAAAAGTTTTCCAGAGGTGTTCTAAAATTCCACAACTCTTGTTGACAGAGTAAATTGCAAATGGTCCTCATTACCTGGCCTCTCATTTGTGGACACCATTTGTCATGTTAGTCATCCAGAGTGACGTCACATTAGCCCGGCGCCCTCCTTCACCATTTATTCGATTGGTGTTTTACGCCGTACTCAAGAATATTTCACTTATACGACGGCGGCCAGCATTATGGTGGGAGGAAACCGGACGGAGCTCGGGGGAAACCCATGACCATCCGCAGGTTGCTGGCAGACCTTCCCACGTACGGCTGGAGAGGAAGCCAGCAGGACCTGGACTTGAACTCACAGCGACCACATTGGTGGGAGGCTTCTGGGTCATTGCGCTGCTCTAGCGCGCTAACCGACTGAGCCACGGAGGTTCCCTTCTTCACCAAAGATAATAAACAACTTCGCACTGCTAGGGCATAAGAATTTCATAAACAAAATATCGAAACAAATGCGTCAGATACCGAACTCGAGAGTTTCAGCTCTGTTTTGTTTTGAAAGGACCGACGTTTCTTTGAGTTTGGCAGTTTGACAAGAGAACTTCCTGGTTTCAGCGAAGTCTTTCAACAGTTATTTTCGTATAGCTTTTTTCCGCCAACATTGGTGCTAGATTAGCTGTCGAATCAGGAAATATCTCCAACACAGAAGGTTATTTGGAACAGATTCTCTCCTGTCGCGATATTAGGAAAACATTTTCTTCCTACATCTGACGTCGTTATCTGGTAAGGAAAAATTATGCAACGAAATCTTCTGATTCTCAGGCAATGCCTGTCCCGAGACGGTTTTCGTGCCAAATGACGGGGACATATTACAACTGCAGTCTCTTGTCCAACACGTAAGCATTCGGACACAAGTAGACACTTTCAATTCCACGCAAATCTATGACTCTACAGTTGGACTAAATTGCTACAATATGAATTTAATACTTTTTAACATCAGATTTCGATTTATTGCTCCGAAGTCTGTCTATTCACTTTAAGAAACTCCAATAACAACCAAGAATTGAGGCAATATGACGTCACTGTGAAAGCACCACGTGACGCTTTCAAGGCTACTGATTGACCAAATCTTTTGGGCTTCTACAAATATCGACTCTATATCCAGTAATGCGCTGATCCAAGTGTTGGATTCCATCTTCACTGACTTTTTAAAATATTTTTTCTGTGATAACAGTGGATTACCTATTTTTCTCTGTATATATTGTGGCAGACTTCATGTTCACTTTAAGATGCATTAAATGAATGATAGAGTGCGCAAATGGCCACATCGGCATCGTCATTGTCACCAAAGCACCCTGGATAATGAGGAACCTACAAATATCTTGAACCCCCACTTTATATATCCATATGCAAGCGATTGAATGATAAGCGTCTCAATAAATTAGCCCGACTATCTCCCTCAACAGGGATCTAATACTGGATCGTTGAGGCCAAACGTTTCGTTTGGGCCAGCGAATTTTAGTTAAGGCATGTTAGTGCTCACAGGGTAGCAATTAACAGGCAAATAAATTGGCACAAACGGGAATTGGGTAAAAGAAATGAATATTAATGATTACAAGTGTTACCGACAAATGGGTGACCATACTGTAATTCATAACCGGAAATTAAATTTAAAAGGTAAATGACGTTGCAAGCATTGACCTTATTTCACATGAATCACATTGTATGGGACCAAAGAACACTTATTTACGGCTGCATGATTTAGTGATAAGCTTTGTAGGATCCAAAATGACCCAGAGGAAATACACCAACGTTTTCCAATGACCTCTCTCTCAACAGAAGCGGTTTGTTGCTATAGAATCAATTTGAGAACACGGAAACTGTACAGTGTAATGTAGTTACAATTGATATTTGTTCATTTTGGCCAGTCAGATTCTTAATTGATTTATTCAGATGGCAGGTACACAGTTGTTTGACATTACAATGGCTAAGAGCCTCTAAATCCTTAACTCGCCGTCAGTATATATGCTCTCGGTGCACCTCATTGAAATACAGGCCTAAAAGCAATGTATAATCTGTAGACAGTTTTCCAAAAATAGTCTTTCGTTATCTAAAAGTCAAAGCAGACAATCCTAAGCTGGTGGTTAACGTGATCGATGTCCCAGCTCAGTTATGACAAGTTCAGCGTTCACCACAAACCACCAAAGAACAGAAAGTATATAAAAGTAAGGAATTAGTCCATGAATCATCCAAACAAAAGAGGTCAACAATTTTCAGCGAAGCTTGCAGCAGAGATGCAAATCGTGTAACAAGTCAGTTTACCAGTGGTCCATAATCAAAATATGCATTGCCGTGGGGCTTTAATTGCAACTTTTCATATTTCCAACGTAGTGATCTAATTCAGCATTATACATATCCCGCAGTCCCAAATTCCTGGGTTAATCGGAGTTAGACATGATTACAAAGCAGAGCATCACATATTCTACACACTCCGCGCTTAATTCTTACGAGAGAATTGTGTCTTATGATGTTGATAGAAATGGCGATATAACTCAAATGACCTCAGAAATGCCACATGCCTAAAGATGTACACGCCGTGTGCAGAACTCTTCGGTATGTTGTTATTCCAGTACGGATTATTAACATATAGCATGCTTATCAGATATAATTCAAAGCAGGAGTCCAATTTATTCATCAACAGTCACCAAAATAGTCCAAACCTTCACTTGGCTTTGCTTCACTCTTAGACGATCATAGATGTTATAGTAGATGGAGTAACTGCTTCGTTTCAGTTGAGTTTTTCTCTTTTTTTATGCGAAGCAGAAATCACACAGTGAGGTAAAATAGTTGATTAGTTAAACAACTTCGCCAGGTCTTTGGAATATCGACTCAAGGACATGTATATATTATGCCGTTATTTGCATTTCTAATGAACAATCCTTTTGTATGTTCCAACCCTTGTTAATACAGGATGTGCTTAACGAGAAAACTATTAGCTTATGCCAAGCATTCCCATTAATAATTATTGCAGGTCGAGTGGAACAATCATTTCATCGGCAAGCAAGATGTGGAAAATCCTTGTTGAATGGCTATTTCATGGTAATGAGTTTCAACACATTATTGATCGTCAACAAAGGTAGTTTGAGAGGGGGAAGCGAAATAAGAAGGTCGATTTGGGTAATACATTCCAAAGCCATAGATGATGTATCATGGTTCAAATTTTCCCATGATACTATGATACAGCCATCATGGTTTTATCGGTAACAATCTCCTCAATCACATTTAAGAGTAATAGGCTTACATATCTGCTGTAGGGTATCCCTGATTAAAAGACAGCTCCAACGCATTAACATTTTGCGATTCTCAGGACAGCCAGTTTGTCGGGGTGTAAGACCCCAACTGTTTCTTATCATTGGCATGATGTAAATCTCATGTTAAACTGGATTACAGCTATATGATAGATTATTTTTAGAACAGTGGGTGAATACTTTACGTGGAAGGTAAATATCGCCCTTTGGCCCTACTCATTGTATAATCTGTAGCCATATATGTTTATACACCAAAAATTTGAACGGACTAGGACACAGGCTACCTGTGAAATAATATATATTAGCTCTTCTCTCAATTCATTTTACTTGGTCAGTTTATCATTTATCATTCATTAACCTTATTTCACGAAGATGCATTTTTTAATATTCCAGCATGAACAAACGGTCAACAGGTCAAGGTTATTTAAAACCAGCTATCACTGGGTAAGGAAAATCTGGATGAATTCCACTTGCAAACCGTACCTGTGAACAACCAGCACAAAATGATACACACCCAGCCTATTTTTCATCGTTTTTATGCATAGTTTACAGGTCCTCGTTGCAAGTATGCTGAAGAATAGAGACGAGGAATTGAGGATCACAGGACTGGGATATAAACGATAACCACCGTTTTTGCAGCATTTGCTTTAATAATTTTCTTCTCGACTTGGTGACAAATCACGTTACCAATTTCTGAAATAATCGCCCAAACCCCAAGCTCATTCGACAGATGGCGTTAATTTGCTTAAGACGTATGGTGTCGAAGATGCGTGAGAATGAAGTAATCAATCTGCCACAAATGCAGTGGAGTCTGTTATGTTGGAATTCGTTTAAGAAAGTTATATAAATGATTACTCTTGCTTACACCGAACTATCTTGCACTTGTGAACCAGACGCTTGCATAAGGCATCTTTTGTAGCTCCCAAAATGCAGAATGAATGTGCAGATGGTCATACAATATTGTGCACATATAAGTGACAGTAAGTGAGAAGCCTCTGCTTATAACTTGGTCGGTAGTTGTTGTCACTGTTAATACGCGTGTGCTGAGGTTCACAGTTTTGCTATAAGTTTGTAACACAGTCAACAAAATGCTTACGCTCACGAGACTAAACGAACTTGTTACCTCAAAACAGATCGCCATGAGTGCATGATGATCACCCTGACATCTTTTTAACAGCTAATCTGAGAACCTCGTTGACCAATTGATTCGTTCTTCGCCGCCCACCAAAGGGAAACACGCTGCTGTGGTATGTTTGTTCAAGTAACAAAAAAAGCATGAGGCACCGCTAACTGGGTCTGTAAGCCTAGGGCGTAAGCTTTGTCGCTCAGGGTTGCAGCCACGGAAAGTCCGTGTTTCCATCTGATCTGTCCTTATTAGACAGCGGCGATGTCTCGGCCTCCGCCAGAGAGTCTCCAGAGAGAGGTGTGGATGTCGATGGCAGCATTATTTATAGGCCAGTGAAGACGACCTGTCCGAAATAAGGGCACAAACAGTTCGAAGTTTGCAAGGAAAGACTGGGTAGCTAATTCCATCTTCAGACTTTGTCCAACCACAAAATCAATGAAGAATGCGAATTATCTAGCTCTCTGAAAATCTCCCTGTACATCCCTTAACAAGGCCGGTTTATAGCATCGATAAAATCGTCTGGTCAGATTCAATCTGGCACCTCTTGTCAATAAACGTTTTAGAAAACTGGCATCGATAGATCTGTACAAGAATGACATAGCTTAAAGCCTATATTGGACGTCAGGATTGCGTAATTCCGACATGATGAGATTTTATGAAATGGGCGGGAGTCCCAATTGCAAATCCAATATCCTTCACCCGGCTTTCCCCCCAGAGTATGTTCGTCGCTGTCACGAAAATCTGTAGAAGTGGATTAAGCCATGGTATCAACTTTTTTCTAAAATGGCCATTCAGATGATTGAACCAGACTACTAAAGGAACAGTTTGGTGTGTGGATTTTGTAAAAGCGTATGTTTGCGTAACTGCAGAGTAGTTTTATAGTACTAACATAGAGCTGGTAGGAAAATATCACACCCAAATTCAGCCAGTTTCTGGATATAATTGGGTTGGATGTCAGATGGTTACAACGAGATCAGCAATATCGATCGTGGAATATTCATCATATGATTTAGGCCTGGGCATGACCAGGAGTGCTTTAGGTTTTCAGGTTTTAAATCATACCAAAACACTGTTGTTGTTCTCCCTAAAGCAAAAAGTCCTTTCATTAGTCAATTGGAGATTTATATTACTTGAAGCTTTCTGTAGTGAACGTTGTTGTAGTTAAAAATCGGCATCTGAAACTTTCATTTAAGAGAGATGGAATATTGTACCCCTATGCAATCTGTAGGCTTCTTCACGATGTTAATAACTCTTTTCTATGCATCAGAATGCACATGTTTTTTATTCAAAATGGTTAACAAACTTTGCTGTGTGTACTAAACATTAAGGTGTCCTACAAGAAAATGAAGCAAGTTAACAAGTGGTCTACTCTGCAGTCGGAGAACTTCTAAATTCTCAAAAAAAGACAGCCCAAAACACACAAACGATGGCTGAAGATGATCAGAAGAGACAAACTATCTTGAACCGATTCCAAATAAATATACGACAAGTTGCTTGTTCCACTCGATAAACAGAAATCCCTCGATAGAAAATCTCAGGCGAGTACTGTTTCCTTACTTCAAGTGGGAAAATTTAGTAGAAAGCAATTTATTGCTAGATGAAAACTATCGGAAAGTATTCATGTATTTTCTGTAAAATTCTCAACCTTGCAGATAAATTTATTTCCCTATGATAAAGAATTATAAAAGTATTGCCACAAGAATTAAAGCGACAGTGCAAACATGCCTGATGCTTTTATGAAGAATTCTTACATATTCCTTTTGGTTGTGGATGTGGTTAGCGCGCTAGAGCAGCGTTATTACCCAGGAATCTCTCACCAATGCGGTCGCTGTCAATCCACCTCATGCTGGCTTCCTCTCCGGCTGTACATGGGAAGATCTGCCAGCAAACCTGCGTATGGCCGTGGCTATCCCCCAGACTGTGTCCGGTTTCCTCCTACCATAAAATGCTGGCCCTCGTTGTGAAATTACGTCAGATTCTTTCAGTGTGGCAATCTGAGCCCTTCAACTGTAAAGGCAAACACAGAAATCGCACGACTGTACAAGTCTTAAATATCTAAGTCTGTCTTCCGACTCCTTACCTGCGTGTAAGTGTTAACTTGATTTTGCAAGTATATTAAAAATTTATTCCTGAGTGTTTCTATTGACATGTTGTGGGTGGCTATTATTCAACAGCCTCTCGATTATTTGCAAGGCGGTGTCAGATTAGTCTAGAACAGCCGATGAAAGGTTTGATTCAGCATCGTTGTCTTGAGTTTTGAGTGGTGCAGTTTTTGGAACCCAAGCCGTTGAAATAGTCTGGACTGAAGGGATGTTATACCACGTGCTTTACTTATAACACTCTATTACCTATAAAACAATGCAGCTCAATCCGCCTATGGTCCTGTCTATTTACGTTGCAAAGTAAGTCCTGGATAAAGCCTTGCCCACGTTTCCCGTCTGCCATTCCCTAAAACATTTTCCCCCTGCTTTTTAAAGGCTGACGAAACAGAATGTGTGTTGACTTTGACAAAAGGCAATGCAAGATAGTTTCCAGATCAAAACTCGCTTAGTTGATATGTTAAGTGACTTTTAGTAAATAGAACCAGAAAAGAAGCAGTTTTCTCCACAAGCCACGAGTAGAAGACGTCTGCCACATATTCAAAGAAAGTTTGGGATCTCATTCATCCGATGGGCCATGCATTGGAAATCCATTGGTATTAAATGTGCCTGACACTGTTGTGGTTTCCTTTTAGTTCTCAAAAACAATATCTTAGACATTTTTCCATTTCATTAAACCAAGCACTTTCCCACTTAGGACACAGCTGAAAGTTCCTTTCTTTGGCATTCATGATTTTCCGCCTGTGCAATAAAATGCCAAGCTTGTCCTTGTTTTCTGAAGAAAAGAAGAAGAAATCCCGAAACCATTCTCTAATGCCCTTCTCGCTAAGACAAGCTGGTTTTATTTCCTGTTTCAGCTGTGTGTTTTCAGGTGAAGTCTGACAAAGTGTCTATACAATGTTTCGCAAGTGTGGTTTTTGCGAAATGGATAGTCTCTTCCGTATTCATTTATGATCATCACCATGGTGTTTATAACATCTGCCTTTTTACTTGGAAAACCAGCTTTGGACAACTCGGAATTCTAGATCTCTTATGTTTCTTCTTTCTCACACGAAAGGTCAGTGGAAGTTCTGATATTTCCGCCTTCTGGTCTTTCGTTGAATTTCCGATACAATGAGCGCTGACTTGCTCCATTCCACAGTGCTTCGAGGCTTTCTGCATGTCTTCAATAGCATACTGGAATTGTTTAACTGATAATTGAATCTGACAGTTTTTCGCTTTTCTCTGATCGAACCCCTACCATCTGTCCAATTCTATTATACTGTGTGAAGAAACCGGTTAACGAAAATATTTCGTTCATCGTTCAGGCTTTTCCTCAAGTCAGTTATCGATTACCACATTTTAACGCACATGACAAGCCCCAAAAATATATTGAAATGATCGCTAAATAAACATTAATTCTTCAAATTCATGATTAAACTCAGCAATTCGTCGTTTGTCACCAGACTCTTAAAAAAATTAGTGGATACTGCAATACACCAGTCAGATATATTGTTAAGTTTAATCAAACTTGTGCGAGCACTCATATGAGACTTTGGGCCGTCCGACCTCTTGTTTGTGTCGTCTGCCAAAATAGCGAATCCACACCGAGGCTCAGTGTAAGTACTCATTATTTCGATTTTAGGCGTTGTGTGATGTTGGTTGTTGCAGAGTTTGTTATATCCAGTTATTTACTGGAGAATGGCCAATAACAAGGCAGTGGGTGATAATAGGTACAGTGACCATATTTGTCAAGTGCTGAAAATATATCGTTACATGCATATTTACTATTATTCATGTAACACACATTCCGAATTGGATCGATCAGTTATAATTTAAGGAATAAGTTTAAGGTATAGAAGATCTCACACGACTGGTCATCACATAGGAAAGTTATGAAAGCTGAGTAAATTTTGAGTTTGTTGCTTGAAGCTCAAGTGTGAGATTCTGTTTATCACATAACTGTATCGGGAAATTTACGACAAAACGACAACAAAAAAATCATATCACTTCTGGATAAATTTCACCACAAAACAGGTAGCGCTTGCGTGTGCCCCTTCACTACTTTAACAGCGATCGCATGCCTCCGCAAGGTCAAAACAGTTCAGCAAAAAATCTTACTCCATCTAAGAAATATATGTTATGTGCATTCTCAGAGATAAGAATATGTTAAGGTGTTGAAGAAAACATGGTTCCAAATGGCGAATTGGATGAATTATTAACATCTCTCTCTCCGCAAGCGCCGGGTGCGTCTTCCGGAAAAGGTTGATTGAAACGATGAAACTATTCTCCAGAAAGGAGAATATTTTGTGAATTCCGCCATGCACATGTATGGCGCATGATGTTTCAACATCTGAATGATGTTCTTTTTCAAGTTGGCTTTTTTTTGTGATGGTCTTAACACAGTTCGCATAAGCCCTCGGCATTTTAGCGAGAGCCTGCAGTGATCATCGGTGCAGCTTTGACATGGATTTACGGGACATAGAGGTTCCGTTTCGCTTTTATCTCGAAGCTGAGGGAGAATTTGGATTCAGTTACTAACAACTCTTTGTGTTGATAGTTGTTTATGCGAATGTAAGTGTTAATGGGTATGATGTTTTTGTGGCCTGAAACTTGCAGCTCAGAGTAAGTAACAACGCTGTCATTCACTTTATGGGCGAGATCGGAGATGTTTACGGGAGCTTTGCCTATAATATTGTATGGTCAGTGAAGCATTTGTTTCATGAGATAACAGCGGACGTAATCGCCGTTTCGTCACTGAGGACCAGTTATTTTAACCATGCAACTCACCGCCTAAAATAAGGTACGGGAGTTGTGTTTGCTGCTGAATCAAAAAGCTTGTTTGAACAACAAATATCCTCTACACAAAAAGCCTCTGTCGTCGGCTTCATCTATCCGCAGCGGAGCTGGTCGAGTGGTAAATTGAAGGTTTCCATAACTTTGAAGGGTGTAATATTTCACCGACAGCTTTCTCTTAAACTTTATTTAAATGTTGCCATCCCCCTCCCTCATTTACCAGTTTTGAACAACAACACTCTCTCGTAGTAAAAAAAAGTGCATGTAGGTTGAGGTAACATAACATAGAATAGGTAACGTAGGATTTTGTTTTTTCCACGCTCTGCTGCCAATCAAATGTTTTCAAAAGTGCTATGTACCTAGACTGATATGGAAAATCTGTCATGGGGTGGCATGAATGAAAACTACATCAGTTGATAAATTTGGTTAATAACACGCTGATAAATGTTCCTTCTGAAGTGCTTGTTATCAGTTTACCCGAGAAAGGGAACAGCTTTGATCACTACGTCTAAAAGCTGCCCCAATTTATGAGGCCTAACCCTCTGCAGCGTACATTCACTCATAAATATGCACTAGTCCTTGTTCGTAATGTTACGCAAACAGCATCGTGCGAGGCTGATCAATACTAAGGAGTTAGTCTTATAAACAACCCTACCGTTTGTTTCCGGGCCACTCGCTCTAGTTCCTGAGTGGAATAAATCAACAAATCTGCCGCATGGCTCATTCATGTATGGTCGGTAATATCCCGGGTGGATTGCAAGCGAGAAACAACCAGCCACTTGTTCCCAGCCTATTGTGTTGTTCTTCCATTCATTACACCGACATAATTACGTCATAAAGCATTTGCTACCCATTTGTAAACGATCCCGTATAGAGTCAGACAGTAGATCAACGCATCCATGGAAACACATACCATTACTATGATAACCGACCGGCCCATAGGGAACTACCCTATTTCCGAGAAAATTTCGCAAGTTCACAGCTGGAAAATCGTCGAGGCTAAAATCGCGATTTGCAAATGGAGAACTCTGACATAATGCTATCAGCTTAAAACTCTACGAGAGACAGAACGTGCACATTCCGGTTGAACTCACTCATACAGAGCTTCTTGAAAAAGTTTGTTAACGGCCATCTAACAACTCACAGCTTAACATCTGCAAATAAACACTTCCACACTCTTGATAAATTTTGCTGGTTATAACCTGTTGTATGTGCCTTCTTTTGCCGTGGTGCCTCTGACATTACTTTTTTCAAGATGGTAGGTAATGGGTGATCCCAGCTCAGACGATTTGCTATCGACCAGAAATTCGTTAGACGCAAGCACCGGTAATGGCAGAAATTACGTTGCGCTAGCAGTCCCCTGTATTTATAAGCTCCATTTAGACTATTAATATGCCATCTGTTACATTAAATGTACCCAAAAATGAGTGAGATTTGAAAAACAAAACAGAAAAAAAAAGAAAAAAGAGAGAGAGAGAAAATCGGCCTAGGACAGAGTCGATCGAGTTGCCAGAGTCAGGCCTGTCATTTTGATATCAGTCGCGGCCGGTGTGCAACTGATCAGTGTCACACGTTGACACATACCGAAACTTAAATTTGTGGTGAATCCTTGACCGATCAGAAGTTAGCTCTTGGGAGTGCTCTTAATAAGATTCTGCGCTCTTAATTATAAACGAACGCTCAGATAATCACCGACATACTTGGCTTGAATATACCAATCCGCAAAACAAGGTATGACGCTTAGCCCTGATCCATGTATGTCAATCCATAATAATCTAAATCGTAGCGACAACGCTGTATGCATATCCGCTATCACCATAGGAGTTATGTTCCGTCCCTTTAACGTGTTTTGCCTTTTATTTTCGCTATTTGGAATGACTGTTACACACTTCAGAACCTAGATTTACCAGGTCGATGATGTCAGGAATAAATAAGAAATAAACCACAACCAAAGCAAAATAAGAAAGCAACTTAATTGATTTCAAGATGGCTGCCATGTTTTTTTTTATATATTAACTCCCTAAACGTGTACCTTGCAACACTAAAGAAATACGCCATATCTTGAACGCCATAAACTGCTTGTAAGCCCCTACTTGTAAAAATCACTCTTCACTATATTGACGATAAATTAATGTCAAATATTTTCTAAACATTTTGCCTAATCCTGTCTTTTTTCAAATCTACTTTATTTCTTTGAAGTTTCCTTTATGTATAGTTTAGCAGTTTAACGGTACATATTAATGTATTGGTATAAAAGAATGTTACAGATGGGGATATGTCCATGAGTACAGTCAAGGAGTTTCGTTGCATTGAAATATATCTCCAGAATGCGGGTGCGTTTTGACAATTCCACCAAACTTTCAATGTGCTGCAAAAAATATGACGATTGAATATCAAGAACCCTTGGGGACTGTGATTAGGGATTTAAATGCTGCTTGGATAGCTGTACTGCTAAGGGAGATAATTCAAATGCCACCCTGGCAAATCTGTAATATGCTGGTAGGAGTTGTCTTCTACTTATGTCGTTATATGAAGGTTGAAGATCGAGTTTTTCGACATTTTACAAAAGAGGCTCCTACATGCTGTATCATTTCCAGCCTGTTCATGTGACGAGGCGAATGTGAGCGTGAATTAAAACCGAAACCAAAGTTGGTTGGTTGGAAATCTTGGGATTGCAACGGACATTTGTATACCATATGTCAGCCAAACTGGGCGTTCCGGGTCAATGATCGCACGAACAATTTCCAGAACACTAACCACCAGAGAAAAAAGTGCATAAATTAACAAATTAGTGCTGTAGAATTTAAGTTCATGTAAATCAAGAAGAGGCATACGAAGTTGATAATCGCAAGGCCCATTTTCAAAACAACTTGTAACACCAGCGCACAAAGGAATATATAAAAAATAAAACATATAAATAGTAAATAAAGCTTGCACGTTGTAAGAGAGAAACGGCTTTCAGTGATACAGGAAAGGCCATTCAATTAAAACGGCATGAGTTCAAATGCAAATGTCAAATTTTAGAGCCGATGAATAACGGTCAACATCAACCACCAGAGAATACAGTAAGTACAAAATTAGGACGGATTCATGCAGTCAACAGTTTTTTGAATGATGCCGGAAAGACCTAGGGAATGTTCCCGACGTATATATATTTAATCAGTGTCCAACAGTGCACCAGACTAGTATAGAAGTTTTCATTAATGAAAAACATCTCAGTTGCATTTTGATTACAAAAGCTACAAAAGCTAGCGATTTTATTTAACACGGCATATATAGAGCAGTGAGACACAATTATGTCCATACTCAGTTACCTGACAACTATACTTATTGTAAAAGGACCCCTTGCAACCAAATGGGAAATGGTTCAACTGTTGCTCAGGCAAATTCAACTTGCTCACATTAACAAAACTTATACTAAATGACCCGAGAGCTTTCCTGCTATTCAGTTGAATTTGCTATATAAGTCTAGCCGATGAAATGGGCTAGCCAAATATTCACTCACTACTATTCATTAGCTTATACTGTTAGGCAAATTTGATCTTATGAATTAACTGTATCGTGAATATATCACTGTGCCTTTGTCGAGATCTGTTTTTCAAAGATCATTGTAACTGTATTTTAGAGTTAAGTAACTTTCTCTAGTTTACAGCATGAAAAAAATTACACCTCGTATCATTGAAGGACACACAAAATTTGTATAATAGTTTATGGCATCGATTTATGCCTAACTAATGCTAGAAGACGAGATATGTGTACCCCATATGCAAGACCTTATAGTGTATTGCTATCCAAGTAACGATAATTAACAATATAAAACTTGAAATTATCTCTCTTGTTGTTATGTCGTGGCAAAAACAAAACTGTTGTCGTATTAAAATAACAATGGACGGTTGGAATAAAGGCATCACCGCATTTCACACAGATTATTATTAGTGGGAAATTCCACCTTGAAATCTTACTAACTAAGGAAGATTTTGTTGCTCTTAACATTCATGAAGCTATGCCTGCATGATGTCTTCTCCTTTCTGGAAATTTTTCAGGGAATACGAGTTTGAAATTTGAATTACATGTCTCATGACTAGAATTTGCCTAGAGTATCTTCCATGCATAATTTAAGACTGAAAACTGTTTCTCTCTCTTGTGCTAAGTTTACTAATGATGAATGTTTTCTTGCATATTCTCTTGGTAACATGTACCAAGTCGGCTCGCCGAGTAACCGTTTTTAGCGCCAAATCAAGGGCGCTTGAATTATCTCCCCTGTTGCACAAAACTAAATCCCCATAAATGCGAAAGACATAGAGAGTAAAACCAGAGCAGCGACGACTGAATGATAGTTGGCAAGAGGCCAAAACCGGTAAAATATGGCGTTTAGTCAAATTGGCATCAGGATTTTAAATCATTTAGTAGCAACTTATACCACCACCACCACCACCCACCACCCCCCGCACTATTTCTTGAAGCCGAATTAGGTAAAAGATAGGGTTGCCAGCTGTAATTCATTCAACGAAACTGATGTAGAATTACTCTATATACTGTGTTGTCAGCACATGTAATCATAAAGAACACACCTGTAAACTGTGCTAAAATTACCAGGCATTTAAGACTCATAGGAATGAAACCTCTTTTATTGAGGTTTTCAGCACTCAATTATTCTAGAATTTGGCTAAGTTAAGTATATTAAAATGTTAATAAGATAATTTCACCCAATTAACCTTGGAAACAGCCTGTACGACTTATCGGCCTGTTATAATCTATAGGGCTACCCAAATGTTGAAGACTGATTTTCGAATCTTCTGATATTGAGTACGAGAGATTGAGAGCAGGGGAACATAAATAGTAGCACCCGGTTATTGCGTTTTACGTTGGGCTCAAGAATAATCCAAGCAAGCTTTGTGGTGGGAGGAAATCGGTCAGAGTCCGGGGGAAACCCACGACCATCTGCAGATTGCTGGAGCACCTTAGCAGGTAGGACCGGACAGAAAGCAGCAAGAGCTGAACTCATAGCGGCCGCATTGGTGAGAGGCTTCTGAGTCATTGTACTGCACTAGCACGCAAACCACTAGGCTACGGAGGCTCCTTCAGTATGCAAACAAAAGATGGAACGACCCTCTATCCCTTGACAAATGATATGAGCTTTTTAAGCACTTTGAACCATAAAGTGAAAGACAGCGCATATTCAAAGTTAAGTTTGCTAAATAGGTTGGACAATATTATATTTATTTCGGTGAAGTATTTTTTCTAACAGCTACTATGACAGTGGAAATTGATATTTGACCGTGCTCCATCGGCTAACATGAAACGCAGCCATTCTGTGTGAGATGTGACGTAATTGTTCCAAGCGCGGAACACTCCTGTCGCCTAAGACTATAGTTAGCTGCTAGAATGGTCATTGAAACTTAAGTACGTATTTAAATTTATCACATGAAATGATCAAAAAACGTACCCTTGCCAAAACACAATGGTCTGGAAATAGTTGGCAGTGTTCTTCACACATGTACGTGTTATAATTAAAATATATAACATTAAAGCATTGTCCTATCCCTATGTTATTACATGTTACATTGACAGTCAGCTCAGAACATTTACGTCACAGCTTATGAACAGCTAATATCTACTAGCTCTCACATTGGTCAGTCTCTCATAAGCATAAAAGCATGGGCGTCTCCAGATCCCGAGTTCGCAGCATCATACTCCACACTTCAAAGGAAGATAATTCAGCAATGAATTCACATAAATTCAAGCAGTTTTTCTACATTCAAGAGAGAATTTAGTATTCATTTTAACGAACAGTGCCACAGTGATGAACTGTCTTTACTTTAAAGATATGGTTGTTCATGCAATCCACCATATTACTACAAACGCTGTTCCAGCCGCTAGAAAGAATTTCTGAACGACCGTATCGTGCAAAAAGTACTTCCTGACCTACTAGTGTTTCTAAAGTTTTGGGTCATCTGCAGTTTTTAAACATCTTTAAATCGTTTTTTAAGACTTGTTGTTTTAAAAAACGCTATTAAAACTTGTTGTAGGCGTTAAATCTAGACAGCTCCTAATAAAACTAGTCTGGACTAATGTCACATTACTTTATATTACAACAAAGCTGGTATTAAGATTTATGTCTGACTTAATTTTTAAAACACTTTTACAACCAGCGTGTCTGTGAGACACGTGCATGAGTATATAATCCACTTTGCAAGGAGCATTGACGGCTGTAAGCGCTAACACCTGTTTCATAACCAGAAAATTTAAGCTCACAAAATGAAAATGCTGTTTTTCTCAAATGTCGACTAAGTATCGACTTTTCTACATACCAGACATCCTGTAATGCTATCTATCATTGGGACATATTCTTTTCCAAAAATGATCAGTACAGTAGATTTTGTCTTTCTTCCTTTTCTTTATTACATTTAATCAAGTTATCTCCTCCTCCCAGGCCGACAGTGATAAAGGGTCTAAATGAAAACTGTCGTTACAGTTACAAAACCCAGATCACAAGTCACCAGCGAAAGGTGTATTCAGCTGCTGATAGCATGCATCTTCCAGAAATTAAAGGGCAAATCTCGCAGTGATACAATGACTTAATGATTCGTTCTTCTAATCTTTCTTTCATGTAAGTATTCCACATTTCCCCATGTCCATATAGTTGTGGTTACACCACACGAAATATAACTGTCTACAACGTTTTAAACAATTCATGATTAAGCAATTTTCGCTACAATCAGTGGCCGACAACGTATGAGTGCCCGTTATTCAGATATCAGGAGCGAATGAATTATCTCCCCTACTACTGAAAGCTGAACCGCCATTAAACCTCAGTATTCAACTCAGTATTGCTGATAGCTAATTTGAAATAGCCTGCGTATGTGAATATAAACCGGCCATTTGACCAGATAAATGAGATCT
Source organism: Acanthopleura granulata (assembly GCA_016165875.1). NCBI lineage: Eukaryota > Metazoa > Mollusca > Polyplacophora > Chitonida > Chitonidae > Acanthopleura > Acanthopleura granulata. The sequence continues at coordinate 21,293,250 of JABBOT010000004.1, forward strand.
TGTTCACAGTAATTTAAGCGAACCTTTAGCCCTTGTTTAATGACATCGTAAATTCGGATAAGTAAATAATCAATTACATATTAAATATTGATTTTAAAATCTAAATGTGTTAGATAAAAGGAGCAGATGTAGCTGAAATTGATATATGATATGTCTCCTGAAGTTTTGAAAGGAAATGACAGGACAGGAAAGCAGATAGTTGATAGGAAGTACAGAAAGCTGACAAAAATATAACTTTAGCCCTGAATATACAATCATAATCCCGAATATGCCGTCTGATTAAAAAGTCTAAAGCACTGAGAGCTTAGATGAATGACTAAGGACATTAGAGGGTGGGCTGGTGACCTACACTGGCGCCATAGAATGAGTTGGCGTGTATTATGCTATTTGACAACGATTATAACTAGATTAGTCCTTCAGAGCATGGTAACGGGTATCCATCTGCTCCACAGTGGCGATGAGTACTCAGTGTTACTCCTCAAATACAACGATTGGTATTGGTCAAACGACAAGAATTTGATTTCCTCTTGCCCATTAGCAATTGGTCCAAAAATTTGAACTTTGTCTTCTAAACTCTGCAGAATTAAGAACTTGCCACTGTTGAAATGCTCTATTAGGTGTCATCAGCATTCGTACACATCTTTTTTTTCATCATCATATATCCATCGTGTTATTGTCCCAGATAAGAGCGCTGGTTTGTACTTCTCACATGGAAAAAGGACAGGAATTCTGAGTATCTCTACTCACTGTAAATAAAAAACAAAAATACACATTTCTGTCCCTATTTTGAAAACAATGTAGTCTCATGTTTATAAACTCTGAGTGCTTTAGGGTTAAACACAATGTGTTTTACTTTAAAACGAAAGTACTTTACTTTAAAACAGAAGGTGTTTTACTTTAAAACACACAAGTGTTATTAAATAAAACACATTTGAAATGTGTTTTTAAGTTTGCCCCAACTTTAAAACTTTTGAAAAGTATTTTTAAATAGGTTACTCAATAAAGATAGCTGAACGTTAGTTCAAACATTTTAATAACCTTTTACATGCACAAAAGTAGCTAATAACAAATCCTGGCAGACACAATGACTGGCAATTAAACTTCTAAAGTAAAAAAATAATGTCAGTTTTATATGCTAATTTTCTTACTTACGTCTGCTAGACATTATGTCCATGTGCCCATGTAGTCCTGGTTAATCACAAGTTGATGAAGCAACTGCGAATTTTCTGTGTATTTTCCGTGACACCAACAGCCACAACACTGTCTTTGAATTGACTTGATCCTCTAAGTGAAGATCACAAATTTAGGCCACTCCTCCAGTTTATTTGTGATGAAAGTCATATTTTCATCCTCCAGGACGCCCTGCAAAAAGACAATAAAAGTATGAAAACCAATATCTTTCTTGAAAAAACTGAAATTTCAAAAAATGCATAGCCACAGAATGATATCACACCAGTCACTTTAAATTACAAGGGAAAACCAGCTGTTTTATGTGCTTTTTGTTGCCGAGAGCTAAGCAAGCAAGAAGGGACTTGAACATCAATCTTTCGTCAGGCCAGGATTTAGACAAAAGACTAGTCCATAACGAATCCAGTGATTTGTGGCAGGTTAACAACCGTGTCAATTATCCCCACCCAAAATGTGTGACTTTAGTGAGGGTAATCACCAGAGAACAATTAAATAAAGCGACCTTAAATGTATATCAGAAAACATGCACAAGTACCCATTTGAGCCCTAATTATTACATGATTTCTTCAAGCGGAAAAGAGGATTAAGCGCATGTCAAATATGGATGTGATGATCTTCTCGTGAACACTTAACCATTCGGCCAAATTACTCTAACCACTTTATCCATGAAGACAAATGAACTGAAACAATTACATTCACATTTATTTAGAGTTAATTCAATTAAAACATAATATAATTAAAACATTTTAAATTATCTTCTTACCCATCCAACTAACAAGCGTGTCGATGTGCTGCAGTGTGTTGCGAATTTTGACATTACTGAACAGATATCCCTGACGAGGTGCGGTTATTATCCTCGGGCTCTGCCATTCAAGAAGGCTTTTATTTTAAAGAAAGTGGAACTATTCGAGAATCCCTTGTATCAAATTAGTCTCGGGCTTTGGTGGCGAAATGCTGTCAACAATGCCGCTGAATAAATGTTACATGCAGTTCGCGGTGGGTCAACATGATATGTACACACTGACCAAGTTTTATAGGCGATAAACGGCATTGCAAGTCAGGTTTTGAAAATCAAAAAAATCAATCATTCTTCATGGTAGATATTTGTTTCATTGAGTGATTGTTATTTAAAACCACATTAGAAAATTTTTCGGGTATATGATCATGTTCAGCTAGGGGACGGAGAAAACTATCCACCTATGGCAAGATCTTGATCAACTTCCTGTAACTATCCACCCCATATTTCTGGGAGACAAGTTGTCTGCAAGAAGTGTTTAACTGTCCAAAGAGCAACAAAATCGTTGCCTAACACTTATAGTCAACAAAGACCAAAGAGTAATGATATAGGAGAATTCATTAGCTTCCTATCCATGGAAGGGACACCTTATGTGTCTTAGCGACTGAAAGACAAGCACCCTCAACTACTCCGCCACGGTCCACTGTGTTTCTTCCACAGAGATGCACCATAATGGACGGAAGCCTTCTGATATGTGTGCCGAGTAACGAGGGGCAGCAGGTAAATACTTCGGAGTATGTCGAAACCTTGTAGAAGACGAAGTCATTTTTATATTAAACATATAGTTTGCGTGGTACATCTTCAGCACATTTAATCGACGGCTTGCATAAGTGTGTCATTAGCTATGCCAGCAATACGAATTATGGGGTTTAAAGAAGGACAAAAGGTGATTACAACCTTGGAGTGTATGTATGAACAGAGAGCTCAAGACATCTGTTGACCTGTTTCATAGTTGTTATTTAATTTCTATCAACCCATATATATAGGTCATGTAAGGTTTATTTTGTTTTTTACGTTAAGGTGGTGTTTTGGCAACAATAACAATTAAAGCGCGGCTGACACACTAATATTTGCACTCGACGTCAGAATTATTATTCTGTTGTTCTCTCTTACGTGTTACCATATTTACTAACCATGTATAGGATTATTTTTTACATATTCCGCTGGTGAGAACTGGTGTTTCAGGCTGTTTTGGAAATGGATGTTGCGATTATCGACACCATAATTGGTTTATTAGAGCTATATTTATGTCTGACTTCAGGCTGATACACAGAGAGCAAAAGATATTAGCGTTTTTTGTTAAAAGAACCACATTTCTCTGAGAGATTTAAATTTGCTGTATGGCACCCTTTCACGGGAAATGCAGCATGGAATACCGTGTCTGGCAAAGCAAAATAAATGTTCCGTTTACTTACACATCTTAAAGGTCAATGTCGCTGAAGTCCTTTAATCTGCAAACCCTCTCCAATAGCCTATAGTAAAATTCTTGAGAGATCACAAGGGACGAAACCTCTAAAACACAAGCAGGGTCAGGAGGGATCGGCTTAATGGCAGTTGTGTTGACCTTCTGTTATCTCTTTTGCAATTATGTGCAACTTTTTAATTTTCAACTGATACCCAGTAACACATAGCGTGAACCCATAAGCCTACACTTGCCAAATTACAGCCATCAAAGGGAAAAAATATTCAAACATCCAGCACAAAAGTGAAGGAAACTGGAATTGGATAGATCCTGAACCAAGGTAGTGACACTTGTGGTCTATACACACTATATTCTTAGCTATTGGTACGAATTTCACCCATGGATAATGCAATTGCAAATTATAGATGCGCCAAAATGAAATGGTAAAAAATTCTTATAAAAAATATTTACACAACTATAAAAAGTTTAAAGCATGTTTTCTTTTTAATTATGTCGTGCGCTCCAGGCCCTCCAGAAATTGATAATTTTGTCATGCGCACCACATAGTGAAGAGAACACGACGTAAGAAGATCTAGAGACCACGAATAAGTGAAGATCTCGAGAATACGACTTGATTAAGGTCTCGAGAGAACGACTTGGTCAAGATTTCGACAGTAGGACCTGATCAAGATTTCGAGAGTGCGACTTGGTCAAGATCTCGAGAGTACGACTTACTAAAGGCCTCTTGAGCACGGCTTGAGACCGCGTAGTGATAGCACAACTTTGTGAAGATCTCGAGAGCACAACTTAGCAAAGATTTCGAGAGTGGGACTTGGTCAGGATCTCCAGATATCAAAGTAATGAAGATCTCGTGATCAGAATTTCGAGAGCACGACTTAATAAATATCTGTTGAGAACAAAAGTAGATGGGAATAGGAAGAGAAAAGATCGAGATTCACTGCAGGCCTAACGCAAATTTTGTCCAGATTCATGTCGAGTATATATTTCAAAATAAGTATTTCGAAATAAATCATTTCAAATAAGTTTGAGAACGCGCTATTCCACCAAATCCCTCTTTGCCCACTATTGGTGCCCTGCTGTGTTAAATCATTTGCTCGGTTTTCCGAACCTTACCCAAGTCTCACGATCCAAGCATACCATTCTGAGAGGGCCTTTAATTCCGTGTGTATTTAACGTGGACATGACCAGGAAGACAAATTTCATAAAAGTTTGATTTTTATATCTCGCATGTAATATTCGTCCATTTTCTGAATAACACTGACATTTTTACATCTTACATAATTTTCCAATGAATGTTCCTCTCATAAATTTACTCTATATAGCCTCTTTTTGAGTAGGTAATATGTGATTATATATATATACCACCATTATATGCTGTGAGACGCCAGACGTGTTAGTTGAAATCACAAAATACTCTCACAAGAATGTTTATTGTCCTGAGCTAAAGAAAGCTTTTACACTATAGGCTAAACTTACATTATACTTTCCTTGCCGACGCCAGATAGAAGGTATTACAAATCCTTGTTTTAAAGACAAGATATTTAGGACCGCATATTTTCTACAAAGTCGTCAGTCTTAACACAGATTGGAATAAGTCACAAAACTATTAATGTAGTATGCACGTAGGCTTAATGATGGAATCCGGAGTGTGTGCACTAAATCGAAGTCAGTGAGGGTTGTAATTGATTGTTGTACTATCAAAGGCTATTGTATCAGGTATGCCACAAACACGTACAAGCTGATTCAATGGCGACAGTAATGCACCACGGCGCCGGACACTCAGACGATACGGTAACTGGATGAGGGCCCATCGCTGACAAATCCACTGTGCTCGCTTTTATCGACTTTTCCCCCAAACTGTCTTAACTGAGACATCAGTCTTTGTCTCAGAGATATGCGTCATGCTGGGCAACACACAATCCAAATACAGGGTTTCGGGGACAGCAAAGTCGTCAATGAAGAAGTGAACTACTCGCGTGATCCCAGCAACGGGATAAACTGAGGCGCTTTTTATCAGTCATGAAAAGCAAAGATTTAATGGTGAAAAGAAGAGGCCGCATGAAGGTTAGTGGTACTTCTGGTTAAAACTATGATGCCTATACTGTGTTCATAATTACATGTTGTAATGGCTTGTTGTAGCTAGGAGCGCATGTAATGTACTCATCTTTATTGAACTCGTTTCCAGGGAAACTTGGACAGTGTCACAGTGTGACTCGCCCTAAATGCAAGTTGTTCTGGCGGTTGACCGAAGATAACTGAATAAATCCGTTATTTTTCAAAAGAGGATGTCAGAAAAGATTTCATTCCTGTCCAGTCAGAAGTTGCCCGATTTTCTAAGCGACCGACGTGAGCGAATATGATTTATTCATGTGATGCCCTATATATGCTAAAGTAACGATTTGCACAAGCTGATATCGGTAATTCGAAAAGAAGTTACACAGGTGCAAAGAACAACCATTATAAAAGTCTCCCTATCTTATTGCAACATTTGTACCACATTAACCAGCGAATATAGCAGCTCTATGAAACACTTCGGTTTATGTCTGTATCCAAGGTCATGGTGTTATTGTAGGACTTAACCCCCCTCCCCCAAAATCCCCCAAAATGAGCAGCGCTTTTTTATTCCGTATGCATACGGTTACACAAAGCACAAAATAAAAACTACAACAAAGTGATTTTTAATCCTAATCATTTGCGATATCATGTGCCTGCTCGGGCTCATGCGCGGTCAATATGTCGTTACAAGCCACTGGACACATTAACACAGATCTGCGTTGACGCCGAAGCAACATAAATCACCAGGGGCAGGCAGTTTCTGCAGAAACCACGACTTAAAAGCCTTGTGCACGCCCAGTGAAGATTTGGTCCGAGCGACTGCCCTTACCGAAGTCTTCATGTACTTTATCGTTCACCCTAGTCCCTCTTTGTAATTAGTCCCTTTGAAGTACTGTAATACCACAAATTCTTCAACAGAAACGTCACTTGTAATCATGTGAGCATAATGCTCAGCTTCCGTCCTTTCCGAATGCAAATTTCCTCTACCTTGTTACTGTCATAGTCTAACGCTGTCTTGGAAATTGGGCAAAAGTCAGATTTAGAAAAGCTTAAATGTCTTGCAAGACCTTTGCTCTTGAACAAAAGATATTTGTCAGATTTAGTTATGAATTGCAAAAGAATAACTGTCTCCACCTAACAGCATTCACCATAGGAAGGGGTATATGGATCAATGAGTACGATGCTCCATAATTAACCGGGGACAAGGAAATTGGGGATAATCACGCGTATTTTTCGTATGGGCTTTGGTGACAACAGGGCGCTCTCACAGTCCTGTGTTTTTTACAGGCATCACACATATCACCAATATAAAGTATGGCAGACGTGACAAACTTTGTTAATGACATGTCAAAGGTCAGTGGTGTACCCCCGAGCATTCAGGTGTTCTTCGCTAATAAAACTGACTGCCGTCATATGGGGTATGTCGACAAACAACAATAAATCAGGTAATCTACCAATTTAAATCTCTAACAAATAAATAACATTCACAATACTGTGATAATGTCGCATGTTAAAACGATGTTGTTATTCAGCTATCAAAGCATTTAATTCTCAACCTAAAGTTCAGGACTGATATGTACATATCAGTTTACATACCTGAATAAGTAGGTTGTGTGTCCTTTTCAAGCCTATGTAATTCAAGTTATATCACGATTTCCATCATTTTCCTCTGTCGGGTAATTAATCTAAGATATTTACTAATGAATGTTGAAAATATTGGGCAATCAACCATTCATATGTATGAATATAGAAGCAATTATAATTCCGCTATGACAAAAATGAAGGCTTGCGTTCATAAATATGTACATTGCCAAATATATCATGACACTGACAGTTATTAAACCATGAAACCGCACCCTGGAGGGAAATAGGATTAAAGGGAGATAACCAACGCACTGTCGCCTCCTAATGACTGGTTTTTGATTTCTGGATAGAAGTGTGACATGAAGCATGAATGATTGACAGCGAGGTGTTAAAAACTGTCACTCTCTCGTGGTGTAGACAGGACATATATTAAAACCATTGGTGTGATGTAGTAGGCCTAGTGGCCTCGCCTGTTTCACTGAAATTTTATCAGGCACACAGTGTGTGCGTCAGACACAGATAGGTCCACTTTGAGTTTAAAGAAAGTGGCCTACTTGGTAGAAATGCTATGGGTTTTATTTAGCCAAAGAACTATAATTTTTAGACGCTATTCCTTATATGGCTACCCTTTTGTTAAAGATTACTAGTGAAATCCTGTATAAATAATTGACAACTGAAAGGCTGCGCCAGGACAATGCTATCATAATATAACGTTTATAAGAACAATCTTATTCTAAATAGTATTATACTCTTGAACCCGAAATGTTATGTATTACTTTAATAATGATATATTCGACATATTAAATTGGAGGAGTGAATTCATTTATAATGGTCTAGATTGACACTTACTAAAATGTTAGAAATATAAAGGTTTATAAAATGCTTGGAATAAGTTGTAATCTAAGACTAATTTTAGGTGTCGTGTTCCACGTTTTCATAAGTTAAACATCTTGTGTAACCTAAAATTATCATGTGAACAATGTTTAGGTGGCGTCACATTTTAAACTGTTGGCACCTAAACATTTTACAGCATTATGGCTTAGTAAATGTTGAAAATTTCACGTTTGCGTCTTAAGAGAGTAGTTAAAACTGGTAGCGCTTAACAGATGTTGAAAGATGGTAAATCGCATAGATCACAAGTATGCATCTGAGGACATGAACGCGTGTATTAAGATCACGACCTTTGAGCTATGATAACTCAAAAGATGGCTTTGAATCCATCAATAACCTGGAATATATATATATATATATATATATATATATATATATATATATGTACAACATACACCAAGGGTTTAATGCAGTCGTTCACTCACACGGTGACCGGCGGTGACTGTACCTAACATACACATTTTATACTTTCATGACGGTTGCAAGTAGAAATGTCCCTTCAGGTGTAATAACCCTGTGACCAATCCGAAGCGTGTGAAACTAGGTCATTGTTTAAATTAGATCGAATTTGACAGGAATAGCTATTAAGTCGGTGGCTGATGAGTTGATGTCTGTCTGAGTGACTATACACGCTTTCTGTGTGTCAAATGAGCATCGGGCTTGACGCATTCGGGGAGAGATATCGGGATACCAACGCAGATTTAATAACGCTTGCAGATAGCTAGTTAAGAGACAAGCAGAAGTCTTGCTAAACTAACTTTTAGATTTTGTAGATTTCCTCTATGGCGACTTTCTAGTGGAGATGTAAAAAAGAAGCACAAACTTCTTCACTTTTAAATTTTTAATTTTGGCATTGATAAATAGTTAGTTTAATGATTACAAGTTTAAGACTTTCCGAAAATGGGATTTGATGTCGACAGATTCGCACATCGTGTGACAGACGACAAAAAGTGTTCTTTATGCCAAGGGGTGCTGGAACATCCGGTGAGAACAACCTGCTGTCATGTTTTCTGCTGGGATTGCATATTCCCGTGGGTTAAACGTCATGGGAAGTGCCCCCAAAACTGCCATACATTAAAGACAACCGACTTGGACCAGTTTGTCTTGTTGCCCTTAAAGCGGGAGATATCCAAGATGTTCGTACGATGCGATTTTGTGGATAGAGGGTGTAATGTAGTTGTCAGACTGTCCAACTTGGCATGTCACACTCAGAGTTGTCCAAAACGTCCGGTTCAATGTCGAAACGCCGGCTGCGGGTTTACGATTGATCGCGCGGACCTTCAAACTCACGAGCGAAAAGAGTGCGACTTCCGGCCAATTGGCGCCTGCATCAAAGGATGTGAGCTTGTGCTGCTTAAAAAGTCCGCCTCGAACCACGACTGCATGAGAGCGTTAAGAAAACTTGTTAGAGAACAGGAGGTAAAAATTGAGACTATGGAGGCCGACATGGCAACCCTAATATCCAAATACCATCGACGTGAAAAAATACTCCTGTCACAAATTGTGGAACTGAAAATTCAAAATCGATTGCCAAAATATCTGAGTATGACAAAAAATGATTCGCATTCGAGGAATTACCCAGCGAGTGAGGTGACAACTGCCCGGAAGGGATCTCGTTATATTAAGGTAAGATTTGTTGATAAATACTTGCGAGACAAGTTTTCTTGACCTTAAAAAGCGTCTTTCTTTCGTTGGAATTTCAGCGAAAATGTTGGCTGAAAAATACTGAACATTATGAATCTGTTGTACGTGCACTTTCTTTCCAGGAAAATTCTGTGATTTATATAGAGCCACTTCTTGTCGTAAATTCATGATGTGAGATGTGTCTAGATCTTTGTGTACATCTTTATGTCCAACACCCCAAGAATTAATTACTGTTCTTGTCAAGTATAGCGGAAACGATGACACACATTTGATTTATTTGTTGACACTTTATATGTAGTCAAAATATCAAGTTTTCTGTATAGTTTATCTGAAATTCTGCATGTTTCGTCAAGTAACATCCACCCACAAGCACGTTGTCAAATTGATACGGTTAAAATACATTGTTAGTTTAAATTGCAGCTCTATCCTTATACGGGACAGAATAACGAACTTCCAAATAGCCATGTTTAAGAAGAAAATGGCTCTTCCTTATTTATGATAATGTAATGCATATTTTTGATGGCTTTAAGGGCTCATGAATATTAAAACTGTCATTTTAATAGCGGTAGCGCACATTTGCTTGTGTATGTTGGGTGGTATAATTGCGTGGTTGTTCACAAGGCCGGCTGTGTTTCGGTTTAGTTCTGATGTTCTTATTGGAGTTTTGGTCGATACTTCAGCTGTTTTATTAATCGGCATTCTTAATTACATATAAACAAGGGCCATTTTAAGGCAGACCAGTAAGACGAGGGAGCTGTTACTTCTGTAGATGTTTCTGGCCTCTGCCTTTAACAGATTAAGTGCACTCTATTTAACCGTTATCATTTCGACCGTTTATTAGGTCATCGCTTAAAAAAACAGTGCATTATTCTGCGTTCACTAAAATTCTATGAATAGAAAAAGTTCACGGTATATAAGATACAGGCTTTTATACCTCATCTTGCGCGATCTAAACATTTTAAATTAAGCTTATTAATGTCTGCCATAATACATTAATTCAGCGAAGTAAAGAATACAATTTAGCGCCTGTGCCTCATACACATCAAGGTCATACCCAGTGCTTTAAATAATAGTGCGCTGGTTTTAACGCGAATGGGAATAAAAGACGGGTCTCAGAAACCAGACCTTCTAATTAAATGCGAAACGTTTGACCTTCTGAATTTGTTTTTGTTACCACTATCATCCCACCAAGGCCATCTTCCAGCAAAACAGCATATCAGATCTGAGATAATATAACTTCATGTGGTCTGATCGATATGAATCCTATTACCACAAAACCACTACACACGCTTTAGGCGCGCACTGCACGTGCGAGTTAATATAGAGACAGGTTTGACCACCCACCTCTGTCTTCAGGATTCAGCTGCCTATTCTCTTATTAAAAACACATGTGCCTCCACCTCGCCACAATGTCTGACACCCTGACAGAAAATGCGCCGATGTATATTTATGCAAACGTGCACGCATAAATTAAGATACAATCAATTTCATTTCGCCTGCCAAATTAATGCTAATTGACAAAGGTGTCTTTAGGCTTGTAAGCGATTATTAGTCTGGTCTGGTACAATGTGTTGTTGAAAGTTGAAGTTATCAGCCAACACAAGCACTGTATTTTTCTTGCTATGAATAGCAATATTCCAGTCCACCTGGTCAGGTGTTATTTATTTATTGGTCTGTGTTTGTGCGTATTCATTTATAAATAGTAGAAAACATTAACTTTCATGTCGTTCGTGAAGTCGCCGTAACTGTTTTCATTGTGACTCTAAGCTGAACTTCTCGGACGAAACTTAGGTAATATGACGTTACATCAATCTTTTAATCCAGTCTTGTTTCTTGTGAACAAAACTTATAGGCTATATATCTTGGGGTCAAAGATTGCCACGTACAGATCTAATATTGACCAGGTTCATTGTTCTTTATACCGCATTATTGAGGGCAGTATAACATCCTCAAAATCCTTTCATTACGTGTAACTTTCAATACGCGTAGACAGTGCTGTGTGAACTCAATTCATTCTTTAAAAATAAATGTACCCAGGTGCAGCATAGAAAATTCCAAAAAAAATGGATGCAACACAGAATTACCACGGGTATAACGTTGGTTCTATCACGATGAGTTCTTGCGCCGATTGTATTAATTATCTTACCTTAATGAACCAAACACTTAATTAACACGGGTGTCAAAGGGGCATAGTTATATATGTATATAGAACAAAGGTGAGTCAAAGATGGATGCCCCTATTGTAAGGTCGGTAGGTGTAGAATAGATATTGCCCCACAAGTATGCATATTCACGGTATCGTTCAAATATAATTTCTTGTACATTCATGTTGTCTTTCACACTTAACCACATGTGTATTGAATGTATGTGAATGTTAGTATTTGGAAGTGAAAATAGTTTGTTCTCACTCGATGCTTTTGTGCTGGAATCTCTTTGCAAGGTCTTTCTTGGTCTTTATAACCCTAACTTTATCATGAACCAGCCTTCTGACCGACACGACCCCCATTTAACCTATGCCTGATCCATAAAGTAGCATAAAGAATTAATAACATACATATTAAATGTGTTGCACTCCATATATGGTATAAAAAGCGTAAATTCCTTCACATGCGCTGGAAACTTTTTGCAACTCTGTGTCCCGCTCTAAAAGTAGACATATTCTCCTCCTCTTTCAGTCCTCCTCTCAATTAAATTCATCGTACAGGACCCGAGAAATCACACCTCAACTCAGTTTTTTCACGAAGCCTTGCTGCGGCCGCCGACCCTTAACGAGCGCATCTGCCCGAAATGGTTTGTGACTCATTGATTTTGCTCATAGGAATCGCTATCAAATTGACAAATCTTTGAGACAAGGGGCCCAATTGAGAACGGAATGTGACTAGTCGATGTCATGGAGAAGATTGCATGCATTCCTCTACCAATATAATAAATCGCTGACTGAGCCGCGGAAAGTCGTTACGTGTGTTCACTGTTGCAGTAACTGAATAACAATCCTGAATGTGTACTGGGGCTTTGCAAACGCACAGTTGAAGCAAAACTGTTCATACTGCGCATATTGGCCGTCTGCCTTATAGCGTGGTTGGGAATTCTACACCATCAAGCTTATTGTACTTTCCTGCATTATACTGGCATGGAAGAATGTACAGTTGTTTACTAACTGATGCTAATAGACTGTTGGTTTCCCATTGATTAGCTAGGGTGAAATTAAGTAGATATCCCGATGGGTTTATGTCGTCTTGGGAAACTGCATTCCACAGGGTCCACACGTTGAGTAGAAGACGCGAGAAAAATATTTTTTAACAAACATTCTTTCTTAAAAACATCAAGTCTACCACGTGCTTCCCAATCCAGATGACATATAGTACAAACTATTGGGTTTGTATTCTGCTACTAACCCTTTTCATTTGTTGCCTCCGGGAGGCCATACAAGTCAATGACCAAAGACAATCGCCAATATTGTCCGTAAGGAAGTTGTTAAAATCAATGGAAGCCTAATTTGTCGATGTCTTCATAGCCAGATGTCAAACAACAATTAAAGCAGAAGATTGATGAGCCCTGTGCACTAATTGTCAGCACTAAATCGATGTGTCGGTCCTGAATGACCAAACCAGGAAGCCGATACATGTCAAAAGGATAGGCCAGGGATTATTTCAATGCATGCGGAGTTAATGCAGAACTGTTGGTTACATATATGCATGTGTCAATTTCTTTTAATACATTTCCAAAATTAATCGCTAACTCCTACATGCTGGCCTATTTGATCAGTCTGGAGTGATACGAGAGCTGTTTGATTTTTGACATGTCTGTAGCTGCTTTCCACCTCGAATAACTATAGCAGCCACAAGTTTTAATTAACTTTGCCGGTTTGGTGAGATTATCTAACAAAGTGTAACTTATCAAATAACTAGTGAAAAAAACAAGTTAGTCAAGTATAATTAACAATTCTGAGCTTCCGGCTTTGCTGCCCAGTTACCTTGGGAACATGGCAAGATACTTTCATGCTTCAGGTTTTGTTTAGTCCAGTGCCTTGGGGAAATATGTATAATATCGAAAATTGAACTCATGTTGTTGTCTTTGTTGCGGACAAACGCTTTTCGAAATTCACTTGGCTTGCCGAAAACGAACAATTCAATTGGATATAATACACAAATTCGCAGGTTAATTATATGTAAGATATCTATGTGGATTTTTGACAACATAGACAAACCTATATGTACATCTATTCGAATTGCCTTTATGCTGTATATAAAATGGACTAAGTATTGGCTGTGGACAATGCTCGTAAGACGTATATTATCAAGTGCTCTGGGGCTTTCCCAATCCCTCTCCTTATGGAACAATACAGGGACAAGACTGTTTTTGTGCGTCAGATATGCAAATGACTTAATCTCCATATTCAAAGTGGAGCATTACCATAACAGAGGTTAATGGCTTATGTAGACAGTAAGAAAACTAGGTAGGTTTAACATATGATTCAAAATTTAGGTAAAGTTTAAAACACATTACCGTGGGAAAACAAAAATACCGGAAACGTGTCGCGCTTTACATAAGGCCGCTTAATTTTGGCTGTGCATATCTTCATCTTGCACTGTAGCAGGTTTTTATATTTTAATGTAAATAAAATGTAAATAATTTAATCACAAACACTTCTACGACACGGTTGGGCAAATATTTGCGATAAATAAGTGTTAGGATATTACTTGACAACGAAAATGTCTGTACCGATACATAGTCAGAGCTCCCCGGGAAAGTAGCATTTGCCTTAAGCATTTGCAGGGCTATAATTACTCTATTTCCATATTTTCAATGTGTCAGACCGGAAATCTTAGCATAGAAGTAGGTAATATCCCTGTCTCAGGAGACGGACGTTTAGCTGCGGGAATGTCTTGAAATAAAAATGTATATTATAGTACGAGAATTTTGGAGCATCGGCATCTATACACCACAGTGTAATTATTTCGACAGCTTTTACTGTTTTCTGTTTTTTATATATATATTGCCACCCACTATACTCCATTGTTAATAGAAAAACCCGTACTGTTTTATTCTGAGACTTTCTGTTTAAATTAATCAGGTTGTTCTACTTCTCCAGGTCTCTTTATATTTATTGTATTTCAAGTACGCGCCAGCACAGGAAGAGTAGCCTCCCCTTGATTAGCATGAAAGACGGCATATATTAAAACTTACGTTCTCCAAACAGTTGGACAATATTATGTTCATTTCCGTAAGGTATTTTTTCTTACAGCTAACACGACAGTGGAAACTGGCATTTTGATCGTGCTCCTTCGGCTAACATGAAACGCAGCCAGTGTGTGTGGGCTGTGACGTAATTGTTCCAAGCGCTGAATACTCGTCAGCTGAAACTGTAGTAAGCTGCCAGAATTATGGATGAAACTTATGTATGTATATATATGCAAGTTTATAACATGAAATGATCAAGAAACTTGCTCCTAACGTATCACAATGGTCTGGAAATACTTTGCAGTGTTGTTCACTTATGTACTTGTTATAATTCAAATATATAACATTGAAACATGTTACATTGCCAGTCAACTCAAAACACTTACATCACAGCTTATAAATTACCTCTTTGATTGGTCAATATCTTACAAGCTTAAAAGCATGGGCGCCTAGAGATCGCCAGTCGGCAGCAAAACACCCTACACTTCAGCAACGAATTCATGCAAATTCGAACGGTTTTTTGCATTTAAAAGAGAATTTTGAAATCTTTTTAAGGAACCGTGCCTCAGTCATGAGCTATCTTTCACTTTAAATTGTCTTACTGGCCCTTATACCTGAGGGCAGCTGACTGGAAAATGGTGTAACAAGAGCCAATACAAGACAAACATAGCGATCTTGTAAGTCTCGCTAGTATCTTACGACCAACGTATCAACTAAAGGGGCATACGTCTGAATGCTGTATTATGGCTGCTGCAGACGTAAACTAACATTCCTTACTGAAAGGACATAAACAAAGATAAAGCTAGTTAGTCTGGTATTTTCTGTCAGCCTAAAGCTGACTAAGTCTAAATTGCATTTGATTATTTGCAGGTTTTTTTAATGAATTGTGCAGGATTTTTTAATCGGATGCGGTTAAAGAGAAACATTAGTAAGGGCAAACCGTCTGCCATGACACACTTTTAATCTTTGTCAGATAAAATGGGCATAGACCCTAATTCATGTGAAAAATGTCAGGTAGCCATGCATGTCGCTATCCATGATGGTGCTGATCTGGTTTAAACAACTTTTGTACGGCCTCAATTTAGTTTTTCATTTTACACCCGTGTTCTAATTAAGGTATCAGGTTAACTTCAGCCAAAGAAATAAGCATGAAATAGTTTGATACGCTCTTTTTGTTCTTGACTAAAAATGAAAATCTACTTTGAATTCATACTTTGTCTCATTGGGTCATTATTGGTTCACTAGTTATGTACCGCGTCAGTCTCACTAACGATCAATGAGGTCGTGTGTTCGAATCGAGCTTTCACTGGTGCGGCAAAACATTTTGAACACTAATTAAGCAAAAAATGAATAGATAATAAATTTCTCAGTTTCACAGAAGTTTTCTTCAGGGTTGGGAGTGCGGTGTAAAACTCTATTAAAATAAATAAAGAAATACCTGCGCTTCTTCAAAATCAACATTCTTGCAAAATTTCCTATACGTATGCCATACTTAAGATAAACTTTTTTAAATAATTTTTGTCATAATCAATCTCAAAAGGTTGAAGAATCGTTTAAAACCTTCCTGGTTCCTGGTCCAGAACCTGGTCAACACCAAAAGGGAAAAGATCGGTGCTTATGGCAATGCCAAGTAGTGCATATAGATCCAGATTTTCAGTAAATATCATGTTGGTACTTGTGCATCCAAATCCAAGGGGTGCGTAACGTTTAATCAACTTCCGTTCATAATCTATTTTGTAAGCCTGATGACAGACAAATGACAATGGTGAAGAATCTTATAAATGTTTCATGATTTCTTATCTGGATGATCATCAGAATTTTATGGACTGGTGCTTGCATCAAAGCCAAACTGTTTCACCAATTTTCATCCAAGTCCGTCTATAGCTTTTCCCCCAGGGTTGTGCTTGTCAGACAAAACAACGAACAGACAGACTAACGCCGGTAAAAATTTAACCTCTTTTGGTGGGGGTAATTATAACTGCAACGCATATGCATGTACATGTACAAATGTGTGTAAGGTGCATGAAACACTAGCAGTTCGTCGTTTAACCCCAGTCATTCAGATATAAGAATACCTACATCAAATTGTGCAGAAAGAAGGGTGTCTGATAATTTTGAACACCAAGTTGAACGTTTTCAGAACATGTTAGATGGCAATAATAATAATGATAATAATAATAATAATAATAATAATAATGAACATGGCTACAGGAACAGCCTGAGCCTACTATAATCTGTTCTGATTTTGATATGTGGAAGGTATATGGCCACAATGACTTTTCTCACCGAATGGGAGTATTCCTTCCCCACATCCAATAGCTCCCGAGGGATTGTACGTCGAAATAGGGTCGAATGTGGTGCTAAACCCTAATCAGTCATTGAGTCGAGAGAAAAAGTGAATCGAACGAGAAATGATACACTCTTGGGTCCAATTTCCAGACGAACATGCATTATGTCCCGAAAGGTTTTACAGGGGATTTAGCTTTGGATATAAAAAGGGAAATGGCTTCTTTGTTTTTCTCGTGGAATAAATAGTGGACTGGGTAACCTTGGTAAGGTGTACAATCTCCCAAAGCTGATCAGGAGGTAATATTTGGTCCAAAATGATTTATTGGATTAGGAAACAAAAAACCATCACAAGCTGTCACAGTTTGTATTTCCTTTTGAATTATGCACATTTATTTTCAACAACCTGGGACTACAATTGTACAAATGCTCTTGCTACAAAAACCGCTACAGAAATACCAGTTAAATCTGTTCAAACGCTCCACATTTCTGAAATCGAAAAATTCTGGATACTGGTATATATAAAAAGGGTAACCGTATCCAATCAAGTTCATTCAAACAAAATGTTGCGGTCGCCTGGCAAAACCTAGACAAGAAGCAGGTTGAATAGTAAATTTGATGCAATCTGACAATATCATGGTTCTAATGTAGCAATGAACAAAACGAATACAAGACCACGTTAAAGATTAACACATAAACAATTAATTCCATTTTAGTTGGAATTTTGGGTTGTTTTATGTTATGTAGTGTCATGTAGATGTTCGTGTAGATAAATGTGTTACAGGTTGTCGTAATGATATCTGGGCTAAGGTGGACTCAAAGTATGTAGATTGTTGGCGAACGTAGCGAGGGAACTACCTTATTGACTTGGCCGACCATGTTGGGGCTTAAGAGAGGAAAGGGACAGAAGAGAGGGAGGCTCTGAGGTGAACGACAATGTGTAATCCAGATTCCGTTAGGAGCTGCGTTACCATGGTGCCTTGAAAAGCTTTATAGTTTTCTCCGCAAAGAAACAAGTCTAATGTCTCCAGAAGTCTGAGTCCTAAAATCCGATTGGCGTCCACGCGTCTAATGCTTCGGGCTCTAAGGGCGGTTTTTATCACAGTCAACTTACCAGGTCGAGAGTTCGAATCCGCCCGTTGTCAACCTGGGCAACAAAAGAATGTCAGTATCTTTAAGTACCTGAAAGAAATTTTCCGGGTCTTTTCTTCGCCAGTATCTCTGCATGTACCCAACATGGTTCTCAACATTCCTGCATCTCGAAAAACGCATGTGACAGATTAATGACTACAACGTCTCCAAATTCAACATCGAACATTGGCAATTTTGAATGGTATTCTAATTTTCAGCGGTATTCATTCAAACTTATATCACATCCTCCGCAACATAGGGTAGTTTCCTCATTCTACTTATACCTCGATCAAAATAGATCAGTGGGTAGCAATATATCAGCTACGTCCAATCGAGCAATCGAATGATATATAGCTACCAGTCTTACAGCATAAACTCCTTGTAGACACATTTAGTGGTATGTGTTCATCATTCTTGTTTCGAATGATTCGCATAATAGTGTTCCCTCTTTCCTCTTAATTGTTTGAACATCGTTTATTCTGGCCTAGGTATGAAATTTAACAATCAAGCCGTTACCGTTAAGTCCATATAATGTCTTCTGGTTCCATGTTACCAACAATTTCTGGCAAAGAGCGTCAGATATTAAACACTGACGAAAGCCATATGAAAGAACCCACTATTCTTCACAGAGCATGTCGTGTATCTGTATGCTTAAGATTGTCGTGGAGGAAGTAGGCCAAACCGCAATGCTACCTAAGCGGCAAGTTTCGCGAACAGTTCCAGGCTCTTTATGATCATGCTAGCAATACTGATACTTTAGCCACCCACTGTTTCCAAAGATTTATGTGTGCAATTTTCTGAGTGTATGTAGCAGACATCGCCACAGTACTTTAAGACAAGCCTATTCGGTAGTAGAAAGCGTTGGCTAACGAGACATCAATTCCCTGCTAATGATCCATAGGCTTGTTTAACAAATACTTAACGCAATCAATACACCGACAAGACGCCTTTCGTCATCATTCCTTCATGGAAATAACACTGAACAGGAGGCATGTATGGTCAAACAAGCTAAGATTTTGTGTTTAGTCGTGACCAAGGATCAAATTAGACAAACTTGTGATTCAGCATTTATACACCGTCGTTGTAATGTGTATTTTGCGTACATACACTTCAGTCAGACGAAGTCACAGAGCATATATAAATACAATATAAGAGACTACGGCATAGAGAGTAAAAGCTCAGCAGCGACAAGAGTGATAGCTGGTAAAATCATTTATGAAAAGTGGCTATGCCATCAATCACTCCCTCATTTAAGGCGGTAAGGTGGCGTGATGCATGTAGTCAGAATTTTTGTTGTACATATCAACAACAACCAAAGTGTATTTTGAAATCGGCTCATTTTACTAAAGCTGATAGGATGGATAGCATCTCAAATCATCTCAAACTAAGGTGATGTTATCCCAATAGGGTCAACATAAAATACTCTATTTTTGCCACCGAGGCTTTTCTACGCTCCCATCCCCTTTCCCGCCCATACTCCTTGGTGATTTCAAGAAGGGGAAATACAAAAAAAAAAAAGGTTTTCAGCTTTTGGCCTTATGTCAACTCAATGGTTGAGATTCTGTTCTGATTTATAAGCGCTCTTCTAGGCTTCAGTGGCTCATAGCTCAGTGAAATGTGGAAGGAAACATAACCAAACTATGACAACAGCGTTTAGCATTTGGTTGTACAAGGAAGATTCGTTTGGTAATGAAGTACTGAGTGTAATAAAGAAACAGTATTCTGCGCAACTTTGGGCTGTTGATTTTCCCAAAGAGGTGATGGCTTCGGCAATCCTCTGGTAGCACTCATCCATCTTCCTACAGATACATCCAAGATTTGTTTCTAATCGGTCGATTTCCTGGAAAGCTCAAGCGCTTTTCCTTCGGATTTTTCACGTCACTCTAAGAATGAATTGCTGGCTGGGTGGCCAGCTTAGTGGAAAGGCAGTGACGAGTCGAGGCGTCATTTGGGGAGTTACGTCCCCTGATATAATTGATTGGCAGTAAAACATATCTTGTTTGTGATAAGCATTTTATGGTAGAAAGAGTATAAATAGCAATTAAAAACATATTTGATGGACACAAGATCTGTAAAATACAAATCCCAGGTCATTCCCTGTGTTTTTTGTTTTCAAGTGACATTTGCCTATGATCATTAATATAAAAAGCTTACGACATTTTCCATTACTAAACACTCTTGCTGTAGAGATCCTACTGGATCTAAATTCCGCACGTTTCAAGGATATCTTTCGTGATACTGGGCATTGCAACCGAGATTTTTATGAATAAAACAAGAATTATCTTTGATACAAAGAGGTTATAAGCATATTTCCTCAATCGTTTTATTAAAAAATCCCCTTCTCAGTGTGAATGTTCAAGAAAACATTTCAGCAGCGTATTTGCACTTAGCTTCAACACGGCAAAAATTCATCTAATTTGTACTTTGCATTCCCAATCACGTTCCATATAAGCGTATTCATATATGAATCGAATGTTAAAATGGTAATATGATGGCTTACTTTCCGGCCTTACACGTGGAAAGATTTGCCTGCAACCTGGCAGTTGGTTGAAGATTTCCGCTGGTTCTGTCCGGTTTCCTCCCACTGTAATGCTGGCTACCCTTGTATAAGTGAAATATTCTCGAGTACGGCATAAAACCACAATCAAATAAGTAAATAAATAAATTTAAAAGATAAAGAGGGCACTCTAACTTTTGCTTTGCTATAATTCAGTAATCCGGGACCCAGCTGTCATTTTGTGGTTAAAGATTGAATTTTAATCGCTTGGACACACGTGGTGCGAGATCAAATCCGGGAATTTGTACTTTTCACCATTTTCACTGCTTGTGGGACCTTGTTGCCAATAAGGGGTTGATGTCGTTTGCGCTGTCCAACGTCCGTTGAACACTGCATGTATTCGACCAATGTGGTGTGTATATTGCACGTCGCAAAAAATTCGTCAGTAACTTGCCAAAGGTCTTTGGTTTAATCCGGGCACCCCATTTTCTATCACCGATAAATCTGACCGCCGATGTATATGTGCACTTCTCGAGTGTGCATGATGGCTCAAAGCATTGATGAAATATTTTAAAAAATAAAAGGTTAAATCGCCATTTCAAAACTCAACATCTCATTGACCTTTGCGTATGTCTGCCTTTTCAAGAACACTTCTAGACCAAAAAAGCAAAAATGCTGTAGTGGCTCCGATGTCGAGTCATACTTAAAATGGTCCCGCTCCTCCGTAGAAAGGCACATGTAGCACACCGTGATATGCAGATTAAGTGCAATGGAATTCTTTGTTCAGTTAAACATGCTTTAGATTGTCACCGTTAAATAAGTGCAGTTGTCTTGAAAAGCATACAAGTTCAGACGTAACAGTCCCCTCCCCAATAGATATATCCAAGATATATCGTAAATTCTTTCCATGCAGGCCATGGTAATTTATTCGTATCCAGGTAAACCATTGAAAATTATGATGCATAGCAATAGATGTATCACTATGGAGATCTTAGTGTAATAAAAATCGCAGACAGTAATGGTCTAAACGATTTTCGAGAAAGAACCAGTATATCAATGTCTCGAGTGATCAATCCACATCAATCTGTCATACACTGAACTTTCAGTTAGTCAACCCAAGAATGAAATAACCCAGTCAAACTGCATGAACTTCATGTGTTTATCATTATATTATGTTGGAGAACAGATTTGTTTGTGCGCGATACGGCTGACCAATCACGAGCCTTGTGCTAGACACCATGATTGCTGAGGCTTAGACTTGTCATTTCCAATTCGAGTTCAATTCATCATGGCCTAACAGGTCACGTGACATTCTAGGGAAATAGCCGCATTTCCATTGACGGTCACGCGACACTCGGTTCAATTTTGCTGCCGAAGTCCAAACAAAACTTTCCACTCAACGCATTACAAACTTTCCTTTTTCTTAAAACACTTGACACAGAAAGAAATCAGCTTTGCAACGTCATCGACGATCTTCAAAGTATCAACTTAGAAGAAATTGTTTATAACTTGCCTGCAGATGTTTTTCTCTGTGGTCTTATAGAATGACATCCACCCCCACGTTAAATAGCCGTAATGACCTATACCTCTTGGGCATATCAGGACGCCTGGCCTGAGTTCAGTCCATCTCGTCTTTAACTGAGACGGTCTACCCAATTACTTGTATGAGAAAGGTGCGGAAGGCTGTTCACTTCCCTAAACTGCCAAGTGGACTCCCCTGTCGTCGAAATCCGGCGGCTGAGATAAGCTACTGGCTCAGATATAGACCACTGGTGGCGCTAAACGCTAATCAGTCATCCAGCCGCTTCTTGATGGTATGTATCTTTAGAACCCCTGTACATCCATGTCCAATCAATAGGCCAGCGGCCTTCACATGCAGTAAGATTTCTGCAACAGACGAGCCCCATTTGACACGCCTTGTTTATCTCATAACCACCAAAAAGCAGCCACACTCAAACTATTATTTTATTATTCAATGATGTAGGTATCATCCTACATCTTCTGTGTTACGGATTAAGGACTTCAGTTCAAATATCTCGGAGTTCATGTATGGAGGGAATGTAGATGAGGTATCATATGCATTATCCCGCCTCCAGGTTATGTCTTGACATAAAATATTATATTCATGATACATGTTTGTTACAAGTTTTCTCAGTCTGATCCTTTCAGTAGATGAATGTATTACCGGGTGTGCCCCAGGCCGTGAGAATGTTCGTCACGGCAATAGGGCAAACCTTTGTACACTCTTGACCTGCGTGCTGGCACGCACGAAAGCCAGGAAGGTTTCATCAAGCAAATGGTCAGTTTAGTAGTGCATGGTATAAGGAGAAAGACCCTTCAGAGCCGGCAAGATTTGAACTAGCATGTAACACATTACCATCCAGAATTTGACAAATGAAGTCAGCAATGCTGGATGGCAGTCCTTTCTGCAGACAGACAGTGATGAATTATTGATACAGCCATGATTATAGCTTATTATACACCAGTGATCTTTGGGGATATTTTCCACCTTACAATAAGGCGAATTCTCAGAGGAGTCAATATTTTCTCTGTAAAGCCGATGTTCGGGTCGTTAGTACCAAAGTTGGGAAGTAATGTACTTTGCTGTATTTAACTGAACACTGGCTTACCGCTATGGGTACAGAACCAGAGAAATAAACCAATTGATGTATCAACAGATGGATGGATTAGACAAGCTGTTAGTTAATGAGCGAATCCTAGTGTAAAGGTAAGTCAGGCCCACAATTCTTCCTCAGGAAGCAGATTATCACCAAGGTCCCAGTGTTTCAGTTGGAATTGTTTTAAACAGTTTATAAACGAGAAGCCTCCCGGTACATTTGTATCCAGCGGTGTCCCATGATAGTTCAATTCATGGGGCGTTCACCTTTGCTTATTTCTCAAAGTGATCATACGCGCACTAGCTGCTTTAGTTTTCCTGCTTTGCTAACGGATTCAAACACCGTCTACAGCCCCTGCGGGAGACACTGTCTGATGCTGGATTACAAATTACCGTATCCATAAGGCCGTCTCGCTGACAGATTGCCCGGACACACGTACCCGTCCTCGGACATTTCAGTCGCTTCTAGTCTTACGAGTAGAAAATGTAGACCGCTGGTAACCACGAACTGCGTAGACCGATATATCTACTTACGAAAGACAGCGTTGAAGGACGTAAAGCTCACAACATCCAACCCTGGCCCTAACATGCGTATAGTAAAGAAGAGTTTTGTCATTCAACACGCACTTTGTTTTTATTACAATATGGCTTCAAATTGACCTACATTTTATTGTAGCAAAAGACAATTTCAGCGAAGGAATTAAATAGGCAAATTTAACTTTGGCACTAGAATTGGAACTTACGTCAAATATTGAGCAGTCTGTGCAGAAAACCACAATGTTTCGGTTTAAAAAAAAGGTGGCAACATTTTACAAGAAAGCTATATCAACTGTACATGTATTTTTCGGTGTCTTTTAAGTCATATCACGCTGATACAAATACAAATTGGAGATAAACTTCCTCCATAATTCATGAATTTCTGCAGCAGTAAAACAAACAACAAAAGGGTAGAAACTGAACGAAAGAAGATGGGCCGTGAAACATAATATAACCACTGACTCTGCCTTTTACTTTTTGCATCTCTTTTGTAGAACATTGAGCACATTTTATCAGTTGTTTTTTTTTTTTTTCATTCTCTGCCTTTTTTCTCAGGGAAAATCGAGAAAAGAGTCGAAACACGTTCGGTGTGAAAACCAAACCGCATTAAGCGAAATGGACTGTGAATGGCTCCTTGGGCTGCCATAAAACTCGAACTTGCCATTATCCAGGCGACATCCAATTAAATGCGAAACGGATCGCCATTAGAGAAAGTCCGCCTTTCGCTTAAGTTTATGGCCGCTTTGAAATCCGTGAGACTCTTTGATGAGATTGCCTTAGAGGCTATGGGAAGTCGAGGGTTATTTGGTGGAGGAGAAGGAAACAGGGGAGGGCGTTGTGTCTCCTTATCTCCTTGACTCTACCAAATATACAGCCGGTCTTCACGCCTTAAAGAAATCCAATAAAGATTCAACCAGTCAGTCAACACTGGGCAGCCACAGTTGAAATCATGTGCATACACCTTCTGCACGGTGTTTCCAAACGTTACATTTAAGTTTTAATCACGTTTAAAATGTACCTATCCTTCTGTGTGTATTTAATGATAAAGACAACTGTTTTGTGTACTTGGGAAAACAAATCGAACGTTATACAATAGCAAACCCCAAATAGTGGGTTATCACAATAATGACGTGTGGTCATCCTATTTAATTCATGTCTGACCCACTTTTGAATCAGGCCAGCGTTTTGTCAAGTTATTTTTACGATTTCCGTATTACTATGGCATCAGACAGAGTTACCAAAATTGTTTGGCAATAATAGTCATAATGGTGCAAAAGTGATTAATTACTCACCACATTATGAAAGTTAAACCAGAAGATCGCCAAAAGACACGAGACGAATAGTTGTACTATTTACCGATACATGAAAAATTCAGGGTCGATGCAGGTACCAAAAATGTGGCTTTCCTAAATTAACAACAAAAGCTCCCGACAGCTTTTGTCTGAAATAATAAAATTGAAAAAGGTTTTTGATAAGCTATATTAAAGACTTTATATGGCCAGAATATTATTGTTTACGCCAGAATCTACTTGACATCTGAACCATAGGCTTTGGGTGACATACAAAGTTCACAAACAGATACTGGTATATACGTAGAGAATTTTGTTCCTTGCTGTTCTTACCTCATTTCTTTCTGTAAAATGAACGGTCAATAGACTAAAGTGCTGCCCAAATCCCTCATAATTCCTTACAAAGGACGGGAAATCAATAAGAGAATTACTCGATCGACTGTGGATAAAAGTAGCTATTTCTTCACACTCAAGTCTTGTCCTGCAGAAATGTTTGCCTTTACTCTGATTTTGTTTACTTTGGTATGAATTCATCCTCTGGTAGGTTTGTTGATCGGTGGACTGACTAAGTGATTGATTGTCGGCTTATCTTACCCCAAGGCCATTGCACGTTTCGGGATGAATGATAAGTCGTGTAATGGTATATTTTATACAGACTATCCCTGATGGCAATTGGCCAAATCCTAAATCTTAGAATTCTGTCACCCGAGAAAAGGGCTATATCAGCCACATTTACAGCTTACTTTACGAAAAGTTATTGGAGTTTCTGAATGCAATACTAACAAACGGCACATTGGTTCAGAACTGTCAACAAACTTACAAGACTATACATGCTATGAACTGTGTTTCTCACTATCAATGTTTAAAAGGGCTCTGCAGTAAAAACTTTCTGCAGAAGAGCTTGGATACATAACTGCTAATAAGAATTTGAAGGCTTTCTTTTCTTTTTTTTTTCATTGTATTGCACTACAAAATAGTTTTACCCGTGAACGCATTGTGCTGTGAAAACCTCAAAGTGTCAAGGAACGCGTCACTGAGCTAAAAATAACTTCTGTTAATCAAATAATTTGATGACTTTGTTTTATATCGTTAAAAAAACCCACTCGGGGTTGAATTTTCAGTTTGATGTATTGGTTTTACGTGATCTTTGCTGAGAACCATTAAGTTACACACATAAATCTCGTTAGATCTCCACCGAAGAAAGTAAATAAGTATCAATACGTATTGTGTGATATAAAATGTTCCCCCATCCTACCACCCGCCTTCCTCCTTGGTACCCCCACCTCTCTCTCACACATTCACACTATTTGTTCTTAATTCCGCTTGCCATTATGCTCAATCTCTGCTCGCGACCAGCCCAAGATACGCCCCATTCCCGATTCACTCATGACACGAAAAATCGATAGAGAGGTTTAATGCTCCGCCGAACTAACTAGCAGTGTATCAGTGATACAAGGGAATCTGGTGTGGAGGGGAATCCCGTCTCTCCCCTTTCAGTCTGGGGAGTGGAATGGAAATTTCGCTCTTACAAACGCTTGAATAGCACTAGACTGTAAAAGGAACCCCTGTGCGAAACCTCCACTTCTTCGACTCACAGGAAAGATTCTGTCAAGCTGATCAGCTGATTGATTGATTACTTGGTTTCCGTGTCTCAATAAGCAATATCTGGAAGTCAGTCACGTGAAGTGGGTACTTCATCGAGAAAAGTACACTGATGATGTCCAGCGTCCCATCATGATCCTTTTGCATGCGACCTGATGGACGTGCGTACACGTAGAAGCAAAAGGCTGGCAACAAGCAGTTTCGATCTCCGTCCATAAGGATCGACTCGTTCATTCAGCATCGAATGAAAGTGGCTTTAGGCCTGACACTTTACACTTGGGTAGGCAGGGCAGTGTGCAGTAGAAATGGGCAGTGCTGATAACTATCGCTAATATTTTGCGGGCTAAAAACTCCTACTCTCCAAACCAGGAGTCTATCAATACTGATACTAGATTATGATTTCTGCTGACTGTGCATGAGTAATATAGATTAGTTAACAGGGAAAGCACCTCGCAATGAATGTCTACCTTGTAAAAAGCACGAACGTTTGCTATCGTGGGTGCTTTGCTGGCCGATAAGGAAACAACGTCTACTGTCACCCTTCATACAAGCATGTGTTGGGCGGCGAAGGAATAATTGAAGTGACTGGGATCCGTATTTGAACTAAACAGCAAGATGAAATTTGCTAGCTGTTATGGTGACAACAATCGTTAAAGGTTCTTGCTGTCTCTAAAATTCTTCCATTCTCTTCCATGCGACACCTGGATATAAGATGGACGAAGTAAGACAGGTGAGTCTAGTAGCTGTACTGTTTTTTTTTTACGGTAACTTTTGAATAGTTAATCATTTCATTTCGGTCAGAAACATATTTATGCATACCTTCCGTTTACACTCCTGTCCCCTAAAGGCAATATTTTCGATTGGTTTTCTTATCTTCAGAGGATGTATGCAAGTTGCGGTCAATTACAAGTTTATGGCGGGCAGCAAAAGTGAACAAAGCGACATTCTTGCTGTGAAATCGGATAAGGCCCATCGGTTTATGTTTGCTGTCTAGTAAATACAAACTTCTCGGTTTAGGAAGAATTGATATCATTTAAGTCAACCATTAAGCAAGCTATCTTTTGCAGGAATCACAATTCATATCACAGTCTTTTAAAGCTTTTCCTTTTCTGTTGTACTTAAAGTAAGCCTCTGAAAATAGTTCAGGTTTTATAGACAGCTGATTGCTAACTAGCCACACAGATCAACAAGCGAGTCGCCGTGGCGGTATCCCCGGTAGGGGATATCTAACGGACAGGTAATAGTAGGATGGGATCCTGCAACGCCATCAGTCTTCCTTACTTGTACCTGTAATAGAAAGTGGGGGAGGCCGTAATTGATTTAACCTTGGAATCGGACCGATTAAAGATATTTGTATTCGCCTATCTTTGCTAAATTTGCCGTCTTGTAATTGAAGGGAGTGTTGATCGAAATGCTTCGCGTCGAGATGCTATGGCTCAATGACTTTTGTGGGTCCGAGATAAGGCTATGCCGAGGAAATGAGTTCATGCGTTCAGCTTGGCGAAAATTGCACTGCCTTCAACTCTGTATAACCCGCATCTCTTCACAGCCCTCCCATCAGTTATTCTATGGCCGCGTTTTTCATTTCTTGCCTTATGACACAAGCAATGGAATTCGTCAGACGAGAACCACACACAGTGTACACTTGCATAATTGAAGCTCCACTTTGCTAAGCTGGTGTTCAAATATCGACCACGGTGTGGTGAGGAACTGAATTTGTGTCTTAAACTTCCAGAGACATTGTCAGTCGTCTGCATGTTCATTTCTGATGAAAACAGGTGTACTTTAACACTGTTATTCTGAGAGGCCAAATATTACGAATTCCCTGTCAAATACGCTATGAGGAAATGGAATCACTTTTTTTTTCTAGGGTGAAAAATGTAATAAGAAAGTCTGCATGTCCATTTATCAATTTGTAATTTTATAATGCATGGGTCATTTACAGACTTCATATTGATTTGTCAGCAAATGACACTTTTTTTTGCTTTTTGTTGCAAATCTGGAGACGACATTAGCTTTATGTGACCTCTGCAACTTAATAAAGCTTTCCATCTCATACGCCTGCAGTCAAGGCATTCATATACAAATATTTTCATTTTGGTGTTGAGGAAATATAGTTAGTTGTGTGAGGTAAGGGTGTCGGAAGTTCCATAAAGGCCATTTCCGTTGGGGACTACGTGTATTCCCTCACCAAAGGCTATCACTGTTATGCAGCTTGGCGCTCAGCTGATTTGAGGAAGCGGCTTCGAGAAAATGATGACAGAGGAATAGTTCTGCGCCAAACAGATAAGACGTGAATAGTTTTCGTAAGAGGTCATTTAGTCAGAAAGTTTTGGAAACCTTGGATTGGTATAACTGGCTGCCAACATAAGATAGGTTTAATTGATTGATCGATTGATTGATTTATAACGCGTGCACATTGCAGTTCTGTACTGTTTTAAACTGGGTAACACTTTCATTTTACTTTGGAAAACATTGATTGGAATCAGTAAAATGGAACAATTTGAAATTACGTGGGAATCAGGAGGATGCACTATCAAGCCCAGTTACTCATTTTAACGGTGGATATTGTGTAAAAAAATTATTGTTTACGAGTGATACATAGCATTGTGTCAAAAATGCACATCCATATAATTGTGTGTATCAGCAGTATACAACTTGTGTAATTTGTTTAACACATCTAGAAAGACAAGCGTGTAATTTGTTTAACACATCTAGAAAGACAAGCGGGTCAATGGTATATAATTCGGGTGCTACTGATATACATGTCATTGTGGATGTGCAAGTTAGCGAGTACACTACATGTGGTAAATGTGGTTTTTTTTTAATCTCTACGTCACTCCATTCAAATGCAAAGAAGATTTCCCTACATGCTTTCATTGTTATATTGGCTATAAGGCGTCGACGGTGCTCTCTTTTGTGATCTTACAATAGGTATGCTGGAGTCCACTCGCCTTTCACAATCAGAGCGTATGTCAAAAGTGGGAATGTGCGCCAGTAACTTGCTAAAGGCGGGTGGTTTATAAGGGCACTTTCGATAAACTAGCCCCAATGAAATAAATAAAGGAATAAATCAAACATTCGGTCTGTGTCTGTAATCAAATATAATGAAATCTTTCAAATAGACAGCTGCGAGGCATTTGTGATCCTGTCAGAGATGTCATTCACTCCTTGTGTAATATAATTCTCAAACTGTGAAAAGAATCTTACATATACCTCACACAATTTGTTTTTGCATGTCTCAATGTGACTGTGGGATATGGAAAAGATCCGTAAGGCACCTGTTGTGTTTATGATTGAAATTATACTTATTGTTACTCAGAAACCATATGGTTTTCCTTTCTTTGGCTAAAACTTGACCATTTTCGCTTAGAAGCATGTAAATGCCACCATGCTGATACAGTCAAGAACAATATGCATCAGTATATTCAATGCTTTGTAAACTTCTGTGAATTTGCAGTGCCGATGAACATCTGCTTCATGACTTAGTAAAAGACAGTTCGAAAACCACAAATTCTTCCGGTTCTAAATCGTTAGACATGTTTGACACATGATATTTTTTAACGTTCCGAAGTTTGCAACGTAAGCTATGACCTTTTAAACGGTTTTAAGACTTTACAAAGAATCTTTCCTTGGTCATTGCTTAAAAGGTTTTCAGGGTCATTTGCTTTCATTTCAAGACTCCGTATGCCGGATTGGATCGAATCCATTTTGCTCTTAAGACATTTCCTGAGTGCGTTCATTCCATAAAGAGAAATATCCCCAGAAACCTTGTCTGAGTATTTGCGAACGCGTATCCGAATCTGGAGTGCTCTCACCAGTCAATGCCCTTCGCCTGCAGTGCACTAACTTAATTTACAAATACCCCCGGCGTTTAAAAGCCGGTATGTGCATTTGTTCCGGGGGATTGTAGGTCTTGATTTATCTGAGTTAGGAATGGGATATGTTCACTATCACGGTTGCATACATGTAATAAGTCTTCAGTAACAGTCCCCTTGAGGTAGCTGGGTGTTAGGAGAATGGGTCCGCAGATTCTCACTTATATGCTCGTTACCGGTTTTTTCACACCCATATAGACACATCTTCATGTGCTAGGAATTAGTGTTTCTCACCCATTTCCAGCTTAGCACAAGTAAATCCCGAAAAAAAACCAAAACAGATCAAACCCCAAGTAGACCACGGGACCTGTACAATCGAAGCCATAAATATCAATGCGTTCACGTAAGTCGTACAGTTTTGATCACCCTCCTTTGAACACCGAAATAAGAGCTAAGTGAAAGGTGAAGTCAGTAAAAGCAAATATGAAGCAAGATGACTGCCTAACACTTTATACTCGGTATGAGACAATATCTACATAGAACACTGATGATCTCACCCCGCCCTACGGGGGGGGGGGGTGCAGCTGTTGATAGAGTTTTGCAATAATAGGACATTACAATTTGGCATGATTCACACGTGGAATCCATGGCATTTACGTATAACATATAAGTCAGGTAAACTGACAAAAGGCCGGGTTTCAGTCGTTACATACAATAATTCAAGACATCTGTCACCTAAAATGTATAGATTCAACATTTCCGAAGTGATCTCATATATAAGCGATCCTTTATAACATCATGGTGCACAGTTTAGCAAACCCTGATCGAATTTTTCTAGTAATGTGTTAGTGTCCTTATCGCTAATTGTGGACAGCTTTCGGATAGGCATGATGAATGTTTGATTTCTAACTACATATAAGGTAATTAGTGCAATGAGATTATAGCTTTAAAAGAAATCTGAAATGATTACTTGGGTCTTGGCAAGATGCTGTTTCTCCTTCAGTCTCTTCCCTCTTACTGACGGGATGAGGTTTCCCCTGCTCAGAATAATGATATATATGTCCCTGAACTGTGTGAAACGATTGACATACCGTGCCTGGTTGACGTTCTGGCATATGTTACACCATTGAGCCGTATCTCTTAATAGAAACCTGGCACTGGCCACTGACTTGTGTAGGCCCTGTGACAGTGCCTGTTTCTAGCCCCACAGCCAAGACA
This sequence comes from Acanthopleura granulata, assembly GCA_016165875.1. Lineage (NCBI taxonomy): Eukaryota > Metazoa > Mollusca > Polyplacophora > Chitonida > Chitonidae > Acanthopleura > Acanthopleura granulata. The sequence goes on from JABBOT010000004.1 coordinate 21,325,007, forward strand.
AACAATAAAGCTTTATGGCATTATATGTGTCACTAGATAATGCGTGATATTCTCGTTTGTTTAACAGCGTAATACTTCGCCGTAATTCTTCAAGCCTTTTCTGTTTTATTTTATATATTTTTCCGCTCTCCACCAATAACCTAGCGAAGGTATCTTATCTTGAACAATTCACTGCAGATCAGTAGGCAGACCGCTAGGTTGGATATTCGTCACCCTACGTAAAGACAACTGTCGTCCGTCTTCAATTTCGTGGCCGACACACTTGCCCATGTGAGCAAGAGATTTTTCACATTTTTCATCCGATCAAGTCGATATTTACTCAGTTGGTGTAAGTTGGTACAGTTGGGTTTGGTTTTCGTAACTCCACGTAATCCAGTGACGCCGTTGTCTCATAATTACAATGGGGGATCTGTCAGGCATGAGACTTTAGGAATTTCTTTTGATTGTTGCTTTAAAAAATTGATTTTCTTAATTTTCTTAATGTGAGTTGTTCGCATAAGGGCTGACGATTGGATACATAAAAAATATCGATTTAATATCGCTTTTTAGTTGAAGACCAAGGTGGAATATTTTGGGTAGATGCTGTGATAGACTACAGCATAGATCGTAAAACCAGAGCAATGACGACATTGTGACATGCCGTGAAGTCTAGTCTCTTGTCATTTTCAATTTAGTTCAGTTAGGATTTAGCTCTAAGTGTTCGTATAGACAGTAGTATGTACAGAAATGTTTCTTTGCACCGTGGTTTTATACCGACACTTAATATTCATTAATTTACCTGTACAACAGACATCTTTCATACGATAACCAAGTCATTCTCTAAATATTTGACTCTGCATATTTGTTTTTCAATTTTATTCACATTGAGCTTGTAGCTTCATTCAAGTTCAATGTCCTCACTTTAAATTAATATTGCATAACGACCATAATAAAAGGTAATAAAACGAGTTTTAAGGGTACAATTTCTGGTGTTGTAATTTCTGATGGTATGACAGACAAGCTGCGGCAGTAAAATACTGTTGTAACCTTTAAATAGCGAATAATGGAAACAGCAATGGGAGTCAGATCGTTGGCAGCAAGCTCACTTTTAACCTACTTCTGCACAACGGCTCTGTTGGTAAAGGAGGTACAATGTAGGTAACAGAGTTGAACTGTTGGTATCGGAGTTGTTCTGTTGGCGGCGAAGTTCATTTGGTAATAGAGCTGCAATGTTGCACTGTTGGTATCGTTAGTAATAGAGCCAAACTGTTGGCAATGGAGCTGAACTGTTGGTAACGGAGATGAACTGTTGGCAACGGAGCTGTACTATGGGTAAAAGAGTTGTACTGTTGGTAACAGAGTTGCACTGCTGGTAACGAGGTTGCACTGTTGGTAACGGATCTGTACTGTTGGTAACAGAGTTGCATTGTTGGTAACGTAGTTGCACTGTTGATAACATAGTTGCACTGTTGATAACATACTTGCACTGTTGGTAACGGCGCTGTACTATTCGTGAAAGAGTTGCACTGCATCGGGAAGCAGAATTGACATATAACCTACTCTAAATGGTTGTGACGAGTGTTTATAGGTCCTAACTGATAAATTTCATCATGTTGGATCAGATATTTGAGGCATTTGTGTGCTTCCTAACATATAAACAGAAAGGAGCATTGTACTCTGGAGTTAAGTTTATTCCTATCACTAGTAGAAAGGACAAATTATGTGCCTTCACTTCACGTGTAGGCTGTCAGTTTTATGGTGTGTTTTGATATACGTTTGTAGGCCTATCTCCAAGGCGTCTTACCTACTCATATAATTAGATTTATATATATAATAATGTCTATTAGTCTACACTTTATGATCAATTTCCATTTTTTTTCACTATTTTGTCAAAAAGTGAAATTCCTGCGAAATCTGTTTATTTTAGAAATTAAAATGACAAGATTACTCAATGAAAATTAAATTAAATTTGTATAGAAAGCATTAGCTGAGGTAGCAGGCCTACTCGGTGTAGGATTGTGTTGCTCTTTCTGCTCTCTTTAAGTATCGAAAGAGGACTGCAACCCATCCATAGATGGATCCATAGATCCATAGCTCTTGCATAGTAGCATCTTGCTATCAAAGGTGCAATCAGCAGGTTTTTAAGTGATAAAACAAATGAGGTTTATAATGCCTATATTTAAAAGTGGGGAAAGAGTGAAACAATTTAGCTTCTATTAAATAAGACTATTTTAGATATATATACCTGTGCATGTAGCTGTTATATTAGGCCTAAATTTGCAAACTTGAGAATTTGATTTTGTTTAATGATTAGGTTTTAAGTGAATAGGCTGGAGAATAGGCTAATCATGGTTTGAGAAGAAATTTCTGCTATGTAAAGAGATGATTCCTGGGTTGGATTAGATCAATAAACTTCAATAAACTGTTGAAGATTTGTTCAATCTTCCAAACTTCCAAACCTGCAGGTTAAGCAGTCAGAAAGGTATTGAGTCCTGTATGCATGGGTTTTAACCAAGCAGGGTCAACTTTATTGCTGAAAAAAGCTTCTCAAAGAGGTATAGTAAGAATTGACAATTTGATGGAAACATGAGTAACGCTGTCAGTGCCTCTCTAGCTAGCTCGAAGGCGTTCGACATGTTCCCCCTATGAGTTTGATACTTGTACAAAGGTGCGCCTACGTACATCGCCTGTAATGTTAGCTTGCCATAAACTGATTTGGCAAGGTGGTTGTTGTTCTAATCACCTTGATGATAGCTCTGGATTAGGTAGTCATCCATTATCACGTATTCAACCTTTCCAAAAGGACAGTGATTTATAGCATATGGCAGACTCGTAGCATTTCGTTGAGCAGTCGACACTCAACAATCCATTCCTAAAATTCGCACAATATTTAAACGAGACAATTTAACTAGAAATCGTTAAGTCCTGTTTCAAAGTTTCCCCTTCGACCATGAGTTACACCTGCACAGGAAGATCTGGCCGGTGGAGGAAGTCACTGTGGTGAAGAGAGGGATGTATAAGGGTCCCCTGTCTAAATATTTGGGACCTACTACACATATAGCCTATTTATGCTCCCTCACAGCAGCCGACTATTACAGCTTTATTCGCTGTGTCCTCCGCTCTAATGATTCCTTCAACCAAAGATTGGCTATTTAATCGTCAGGAAAATCTGTGCATGACTTTGGAAAATGTTTCCTCAGAATTTGGCTCTGGCATGGGAGAATGTCACGTAAGCTATTAAATCAGATCATTGCTCGGTCTGGGTTTTCCCTCCTGCCGATATTAAATATATCGATTTCTTTGTATGAACCTAGTAACTGAATGTGTGTGGAGAAGACTGATTAAATAGCATGTTTAAACACGTGTCATAGAGATATGATATGAATTATTGTATGTGATTGATTTATCGATTGATCTGTTGAATGTTTGGCTGCGGGGCTCATTAATTGGTGGATTCGCCCCGTGGGTTAATATTCACGACCTATTTACATACATACATATGAGAGCAGGAGTCTGGAAATGAGCACTGTGGAATCGCCAAATGGCTATGGTCAACAAGTGTATAGCTGATGTGATCTTTCAATCAATATTTCAGCGATCAGAGGTTTGGATGGTGTATCATGCACATCGGAACACACTTTTGCGAACTGTCACTACAGTTATGACTGATTTACTGACTGACTGCAGGACTGATTTCATTTTTCTAAGCAACTCAGCCTGACGGATACAAAGGTGTCCTCAATATGTCGATGTCTTTTGGGTGCTGGATTTCACAGCATTAAATACACAATTATAACACATGATCAACGTTGTTCAATGTGTAGAGTCACTGAATGGTTACGCGATAAACTATTCGCAAAGTATCAACAAGGCTCTTTTCCATTCCAGTGACAAAATCAACCAAGACCTAAAGTGTATCTTAAAGAGGTTTCTTTGCTTGGGTTTACTGTGAAAATATTATTTAACTAATATAGCCAATATCTTGGAGAAATTCATGTTGCTCTTCAGATCAACCTCTGTCGGATATAAATCTAACCTGTAGACCAATTTTCACGATGAGCGACTCTCCGCTAGAGCAATTGACCCGTCCGAGCTTCTTTGGAATGCTTCGGCGCGCCAAACACAAAGGAGCGAAGATGGCAGTTTTGATTACACCGAGTCGAGTGTCGGATAATTTCCTTTTCGCGCGTGTTTCTACGTCCACTTCTGTGTGTAGATCCACACTGTACGCTGACCCAATGTAAAATAAGCAATTTTCTTTCAATTGTACGGGTTCAGCTTCCGCCTCTGTATCAGATCTGCAATTTTCCCTGACCCTTTATGAAATAAGCAATTTTCTCTCAGTTATGCAGGGTCTTATTTCCGCCGCGTCATCGAATCCGGAATTTACCCCGACCTCAATATATGAAATAATCAATTCTATACGCTACGTAAATGCGTTTATAAATTACCCACCCAATTTAGTTAGTGTTACATGTCGAACATGTTATTTGAAACTTTTAATGACAGAAAATGGTATCGAAAAAAAGAAGATTTGTTTGCGCCGGTTGACTATTGTTTGAGGTCGAGGTTTTGTTGGCTTTCTCCACATGACTGAAACACGACTGGTTCCAGTATACCTGCATGCTAAGCTAGAAAGAGTAAATCAAGCATGTAATCTTTTTCAAAACGTTTTCTAGTTTAAATTATGGTTAGATTCCTTTCAGAATTCTCACAGTTCAGTCTCTAAATGTTGTATTCTATGGGGACTTTATAGCAATCTTTATTGGCTTTATGTAGATAGACATAAGTCCTGATTGGCCTTGTGTCAGGATTTTGCTAACTGGGAGTATAGGGTTATATCCCTATCTATTAGTGTCGTGGCATTAGGCCAACTGATCATGATGCAGCAGTAAAACAGGAGGCTCAATTACTATACACAGATTGTCCACACATATATCAAAGAGACCACGCGTCCCAAAATGTCAATCTATCTAACAAATGAAACAATGATAATCACTCATCTCCCCCGCCCCCCGCCCCCCGCCCCGACTATTACCCACTATACCCGTCCCCTTCCCACTTATCCATGCACAGGTTCCTTATTCTTCCGATTTTGGGCCGCATTTCTTTCTTTGATATGTAATAGCTCCAAAACGCATAGATGCATTTAATAAATATTTGGCTTTGTGCGAAAAAATTTTTACATTAAGGATTTATGACGCGCGCTTTTGCCTCTGTCCATGGAGTAACTTATTTGGTAAAAAGATCTTGACCAGCAATTCCATAACCATTAAATATGCCGAGGTTATTTTAGCCGAGGGAAATTGTTTTTATTGCAGCAGTTGCTATACTCCAGTCGAGCGTGTTTTACTTTCCGGATGCGCCGAGATTTTGGTAGTTACTGTCAGTGTTAGTGAGAAGGCGAGAAATGTGATCCTCGCAATACGCTCTAAAAAACACCCGTTTCAGAGATGTGGCTAGATTAACGACAGCGAATGTTTTTAAAACGGTTCCTCCAAGCAGTGTTTATGGCCCCGAGATAGTTTGTACTTGCTGTCTCTAAACCGGGAAAATTGCTTATGAGAAGTAATAGATTCTTCTCTAAGTTTCACTTTATCCCACCCTTTTCCACACCTTCACCTTATCACGTCATCTTAGTCAATCTCACCAGTATGGCAAAGCTTACATGTATATGCAGCAGAGGTTGTGTATTTAGACCTCTAACCCTGTGATATTCCCGGGAAGCAGCATTCATTTTCCTCAGAATTCTCCAATGACGACAATAGTCTACGGTTAGTATGTGCTGAAAGAATATCTTTCCAACCTTTGTTTCTCTGAATGTAAAGCTGTTGTTAATAACTTCATGTGCTGTCTGACAGATACACGTATGCAGGTGGTAATTGCTGCTGCGCTTTTTCTGCTGTAGCTGATCAATATAACCTGAAGCCTTTGTTATAATTTGATATTGTGTATTTCTGTTTACAGGTTATATATAGATATAGATCAGTAGGAAAATAAGTAAACTGGGTTTTTTTCAGTCTCCGTCCCTGTGTATGTAAGTTACATTGTAAACAATCGCTGCATGCTTAAATGAATTCATTTAATGTGGCTTCTCGTACTTACATGTCAGTGTGTGAATTAATAAAATCGACACATTATCCATAAAACACATATACATGTTACTCTTTCCGAATATAGAAACCGACATTTCACACAGAGTATATGCGCGGCAGACACAAACAACTGTCGTTGTTTAGACAAGGTTTAAGGCTTGAAAGGTTAAGGACTGTGGCAGCGCGAACAATGGAACTCTGACAAATGTCGTTAGTTTTCAGTGTTTGTCGGTAATCTTAGGTGTCGTATTAGACAGGTTTCAGTGAACTGCAAATAACAGTGGGATACAAATAAACCGCGGAAGCAATAAAAGCAACGCATTGCGTTATTGCGTGCGACAGGGCAATAAAGGAGTTCCCCCGCCTAATGCCAGTTACCTGGTGTAATTTATATGACATCTCTTAAGTCTGACTCATATTTAGACGTTATTCCATAACCGTACATTAAGGATGGCGTTGCTATGGAAATTGCCTGCATGTGTATCATCCGAAGCATAAAATATTTCTGCAATTCACCTGATTAACTGAGCAGCAGCCTTTCTCTCTCCTTATATTCAACCTCGTCCACAATGCTTAGGGTCCGGTGCAGGTTACACGCAATGATTTAGATGTACAAGCATGTCGACGTGGAGTCTAGTGCTTTGCTTAGATCACCTTTAGTCCATAAGATTCTCTGATGCTCGTACCTACTGGAGCTATAATAATAGAAAAACTTCAAATTGATCTGATAGAGCTGAAATAGTGCTTTACTTTTGGGACAATAAGCTCTCTTGACTGGTGGGGTCATGTTACAAGTTGCCTACCTGCAAGCAAGTGCTATTGCGCTGCTCTGCACACAATTGCTCTAAATCAGATGTGATCCAGTCTGCCGTCGTAGAAGACATGGTCATTTAAATCAGTTATAAGTTGTATGCCTCCGTAATTGGTCACTCGCACAATTGTAATACCCGCACTATTGCAGGATGCCTCGTCCTCTGTTAGAAAGGTGGAAGTGGCAAGGTATCGGCTTCCATAGCGAAGGGTAGGAATTAACACTGTATGTAATTGAATTAAGTCATATGCCCGAAACATCTCTCGATGAGCTATACAGTAGTTTCCTTTCGTCTTGTTTTCTTCTTGCCTATAAGAATGTAACGTGGAAGAATGAAGTCCACAAACATTTCGCTCACTCATGGAATGAAATTGACGTTGACATGTACTCATACACATATATACAAATGTAAATAATTGTTTCTTAAATTTTCATGCAGAATGGAAGCAGATAGATGAAACCTCGCTACCTCGACCTTTCTAACACGTTAACGTAATTTTTATTCTCGCTGCCTCGCATCGCTACCTCTGATTACCTCTCATCGCTACCTTGGTTTGCTATCTCACTACCTCGCTGATTCGCCCTCTGTTAGAAAGGTCGAAGAAGCGAGGTATCGGCATGTCCTCGATAGTGATGGGTGGGATGGGGAACTCGTAAAACTCCTCACGGCCCTTAACAAGGGGGTCCATAGCTGTGTACTCTTTTTCTCTTTCCTGTAGTACGTCACACCTTCAGGTGTATACATGCTCGCAAAACACTTAAGTAGTCCAAAAGAACTACAGCGTCACAGTAGAAAACAAAACGTTTTTACTGTGGTTTGGACCCTTCCGTAAAGCCCGCCAGAGTTTCCCATTAACACTGCAAGCATGTGTGCTGAGCGGTGGCGGAGAGACGTCTTCGTCTTGAACGGTACACTTATACTTCAGTTGCAACAATCGCCGGAGGGGAGTTAACGCAATACAATTTAAAGTCGCTAACACAATGTTGAATCCTGAAATAGGTTCAGGTGGCAAATTCTGACTTCAACACCTGCACGGATCATCAGGTGTAAAATCCTTTGCATAACATTCACATGTGACTCGTCAGAGAAAATTCAGTTCTTACTCCAATGAACGTAAGTGTCCATCCCAGGGTAAGCCTATACAGGTGGCTAAAAATATTTTTAATGGTGTTTCACCTGGTACTTGTGAACGTGAAACACAAATAAATCACATTCTTTATTCTAAAATAAACAAACATGCATTGCTCTTTTACTCTTGTTTGTTGTTTTTGTATAATATAAACATACACGGAATCTCTGCGTCTGTAGATATAGATGCGTCTATACCCATTGACCTCAGGCGGCTGTTGAAACAATGCCTTTTACAATGATAATAGAAGACTTTGTATGAGAAAAGGGCAATACAGATCTATAGCCATTGTGCAAACTGACTTAACAGTGTATGCATATTTATATAGTTTTGTAAATTTTAATAGACATTACATTCTGCTGAAATAATTTGTTTATATGCATATATCTTACGTGTGTGGCCACGCAATTGAGGCATGTGGGAAAGTGCAAGATTATGCTGTCAATGTGTAATATATAGTGCGGAATTTAATAAATGTATGTTGTCGTGTGAAACATTTATTGACGATGTACGCCAGGTAGGCTTATTGATATAACACCTGTGTGCCCAGATACAATCTGTTAGACGTTGAATGATGAATGGTGGTAGGGATGGATGATTGATGAGACTTTACACCTGAAGACAAGATAATTAATTAGCCGCTGAGGTGACAGAACGAGGAGCCACGCGGGCTTGGTACGCTCCCCCTTGGCCGAGAAGTGCTGTTGTTCGGAACTGATATTCGATAGATGGTCGATCAAACAGCCGCGTGTCTCAGCCCCAGTGCTAACAAAGAGGCCTGTGGCGTAGAACACAATTGACCAGAATGCGGTTGACGTACATGTTTCTTTGTCACTCACGGAACACATTTTCAACACACGTGTGTTCATCTTTGTACACGCGACATGCAAACCACATGGTTCTTATATTTAGTGTGCATAACCGCCGGTAACATGTAATCAGGTTCTAATAAGTCCCCCCCCACACACACACACAAAAAAAAGAAAAATATTTTATTTCTGATGGAATAACTTGATTACTGTTCACTATAGATGTGGCCAGTCATTAGCTATTGTGTAACCCATGCGTATTGATTATCTGCCAGGAAGCTGGTCGTTGCCGCGTATTGTTAAGGTTAATGTTTTCAAGTCGCTAGGTCACACAAGACATGGTTGGTTCGGACATGGGATTTTGAAGATTTTAAAAAAGTACACTGGAGCTGACTTGCCTTCCCCGAATACGGCTTATGTCATGGTGGATAAGTTCGCCAGTACCTTGCCAAAGGTCGCTGGTTTATCCCGGACATACCTGTCTCCAGTACCATGTAGACATACAACTGGCTATACCATAGGCGTAAAAAACACACACACACACACACACACAAAATAATTTTCTCAACATATGTCTTGCTATCAGACCGCTGCTAGGATAATCATTTTATGAAAAATGATACAGGTTGTTAGAGGAACAAGATGAAAGGTTTAAAGGCGTTACTGCTCCATTCTTTGTTTGGATGGCAGCTAATCAATGTGGTAATATGGCTCATCTGCTACGTTTATATATTGGTATATAATAACTGTTTTGGTATGGTGGATCCCAGTTAGTGATTCCAAAACACCGTCAGATGTAATTCTTCCCTTCTTGGTTTCTCCAACCAGCCGGCCAGCCATATGATTCTATCGTTAACTTGCTGTTATACCCACAAATGCACACATAAATATACATGTAGCTTTAACAAGTTACCCTGGATACCGAGAAAATATAGAACCCGGCAAGCTGTGTATAAGCCCGTGGCTTGGAGAAAAGATTCCCAGTATAGATTCTGTATGGTCGTAACTGCATTGTGCAGATGTTTTTAAGTGTTTGAGATGGTTGCAGAATGATAGAAGAACGGTTTTACTGGGTAGTTGTATAGATTGACCTTCCAACAATGCCTTAGCTGTTAGGTCCCAATACACTGACACTGACACCGTAACATGTCATTCGAAAATCTAATATCAGCTTTCGTGGAAGTTGTGATCTTGATTTTGTATGCATGCCTGAATAACACCGCTGGAATACACCAATATGTTATAAGTGGTGGACACTCGCTTCGGTCACAGTTTACCCTGGATACCGGACAAAAGTCAGCAGATACCAGACAAAGCTTTCACTTTCCTGACTCATTAGAGTCTGACTGAACGGGCAAGCTCGCTGAGGAGCTGTTATTACCAGGTTGTTACCGACTGCTCACTAGACCGGTGTGTCGTATACCAGGCGAGCTGGGGCCTCGCTACACGCTCGGTTGTATAGCCGAGCTTACCTGGATGCATGCACGCTCCAAGCTACTAACAGCTCTTGGCTCTACATGCACGGCTCACCTGTCCGATCAGGTGTTGTTCCATATTTCACCTGTAAGCAAGTATTAACTCTGGGTGCATTGAAATCAACATTTGACGAAGACTTTTTTTATCTATACCTTTCCTCCAGGAACTGAAGTTGGTATAATATCTTGGCACATGGCCAACTGGTGGTAAGTCTAATTTTCTTAGTTTTTGCTCTTTTCACATGGATGATGGTATCCTAAGCAGTGCCATCGAAAAAAGTGCTTGATAATATCACTTGTTGAACTATAAGAAGGAAAAAAGGAAAACTGCCGCGGAGTGTTTATCTTTGTCTACACAGCATGCAACTACTCAATCATGTTCCTTTCCTCAGTTATCGGAAGAGAATCTATATAAATTTACGTACCACGATAGAAACATGGACGAGATTAAGCACCAGTAAGCTGCTGGCTTCGGGAAATATGCGCGGTATGCAAATCAGCAGTAAGTCATCGTCACAGGGATTAATTTGTTTATAAATTTATGGATGGGAATCAATGTTTTCTACATCTTAGATCAGAATCGCCAAGATTTTGAGCATGTCTGACATGCTTCACTTAATGTTGCCAAAATTACCTCAAAATATTACCTCCACCTAGCACATGAAACCTGCCCAATATCCTATGACATTAACATTGTGATGTAACCCATGCTTTGTTACCAATACCAATCACCCTTAACTGAATAACTGTGCCAGTAAGGCTCATTTTAATTCAGGGACAGTCTGCATGGTTTCTTCTGAAAAACAACACTTTTAGAAGCTTATTTTAGGTAAGTATGCGCGTTTATATTGCTGTGCACGTCGTGTCGGAAAACGGAAATTCCACACTCGCGTACCACCGACAGTGCTACTCACTGGTTTCTAGAGATGATAGTGTTAGGGCGGTGTTATGTTTGTTTTCAGCGCTGTATGCAGACCTCACACCAGTTAGTCTTTATTAAGCTATGTGTGTTATTAAGTACATATGTCGGAATGTTAAGTTAATTTGTATGGCATTATTGCAAGAGGCTGCCAGCCAGTTAGTGAAGAATGCATGTTATTAGTCGTAAATTATATCTATGCTTATTTTGTTAACGAGGCTTGAGCGTGAGCTTTGTTAACGCGTCGCGGTACTCAGGGCTGTAAATCACCTGTATACACATACACCTGTCGAAACTCGCATCAAGGTCACCTGAAGTAATCGACAACTAGGCTTGTCCCGAACCTCATCCGTTTGGCCCTTTTCTGTCATCTGCTCTTTGACACATATATATCAGAGCAAAGGCAGATCTGTATATGAGTCAAACGCTTACACAGTTATAACTAGGGATTATCCGGATAAAGCGTTAACTCGAAGCATTCGTTCATAGCGTATACGAGTATTGCTTTATCCTTGAATATCGTAAATATGCTGCATGTGATGTTATCATTCTACATGCATACCTCTGCATTCATTTATTACACAGAGATAAAAAAAAAAAAAAACATGTACAGACGTTTTCATATAACATGCATATTTCTTTTGATGTATAGCACAGGCAGTTGTGGTATCGATACATTATAATGCAGTATATAGACGTCGAAAAAAGAAGGCACAGGTGCATATGGAGGTGGGATGAAAATACTTCCAACCAATTAAATGTATCTTGTCACACTACAAGGCATGCATCTGCTCTTGCAAATATACCTTTTCTCATGTTTGTGTTCGTTTTTGATTTGTGTTCAAGTGATGTACAAATCCCCAAATCCCTGATGAGCCGTAGAGGTAACTTGATCCTGACGCACAGTTAAACCTGCATGTAAATGTCGGCCCTTAATTCACCTGCAATTGACGTTGCTAAAATTTACGCCAGACGGGAGTTAGTAATAAAAGCCATGAATGCTCAATACGAAAACAGAGAACTTCACCAGCGCCTGTAAGCATTATTATCTGTAAGCCTGTACGTCACATTTCTCCTAACCGATTGTAAAACTGGTCTTGCCATAGCTGACACCGAGCGCCCATTTTGGTGGACCGCTGGCATGCGAATGTCGCTATCGACGTCTAGATTTAATCCAAATTTTATGCCTTCCGCATTTACATGCAAAATCGTTCTAGGACCACATATTCTGTCATATTTTGACGGTGTCTGCAATTACATTCGCAACTCTATACACCGAATAACTATATTTGTACTGTGTTATAATCTTCTGGCTTTTTTCTTTTCTTTTCAAAAATAGGCTTACCTATCGACCTCATTCAATAGATATAAATTTTCTTTTTCTGCCGTGTTCTCATTGAAAGACACACACTAACTAATTGTATAAGACAACTTACACAGGTAGACATATACCTTCCAGTAACTTCCATGAAAATCATGTGCACCTTTCATTCATGTCTAATATTATGTAGCATTACAAAATGATTACGCTTTGTCAAACTACGGCGATGACGTACAAACAGATTTCGTGTCCCTTGACAAATAATACAACCGACACCCCACTTGTACTGCTACACTTCGATTCAGTCAGACAAATACTTCAAACAATCGATAGCACCAGTTCTGACAACAGTTTCTATATATAGTCCATCAGTGACAGGAATAGATCCTAACGGGATGATGACGTCATTGTCGCCTTAAATTGGACTACCATTTGCAGTAGCTGTGTCTGATAGTAACCTAGAGAAGGGACAACAGCCTTTCAGGCGTATACATACCTTGATGACAATTTCATTCACGGCGCTCAATAACTGCTATATCAGTCCTTCCAAAATACATGTAAACCACCCCCCAGACGCATCAAGAATTACACAAATTATGACGCACAATTATTACAGTACAGTCGAAAATGGATAATATTTTATTGGTCACGGATGTATCAGAGGAATAATAACACAAGATTGATAAAAAAAAATTCACAACAGCACAAGTTGGGGCTTGTTAATGGCAGAACTCCACAGTGTTCAAGTCTAGCATTTGATAATACTGGAATTCATGTTGCGGGTGGCATCTTTTAACGTTCGTACCTAATGGAAGATTTTGGCGGTCTCTCCGAGCCTTAGTTATTGATATGCCCTATTTTGAAGAAAAACAAATGAGAAAAAGTCCCCCAACAAACACACACACACAAATGTCAAAAAAGTGGCATCAGACAGACTCGAAATCTCTATTTCTCTCTCTCTCTCTCTCTCTCTCTCTCTCTTTCTCTCTCTCTCTCTCTCTCTCTCTCTCTCTCTCAAGCAAGCCATGCATGGGTTATAGCAGGCGTCCGCCAGACTGACGGTTACCTCTGTAAAGACGATGCTGTTTTCCTTTTAAATTACCCTCCCTGAATCCTATCAAATGTCAGAATGTCATTGAAAACATTCCTAAGGCTAGAACCTCCCCATGTAGTATGTCTAATGTTAAAGGACAAACACACAGGTAAACATTGCTTGGGCAAAGTAAAAAACAACAATGCTTACATGATTCTGTGTGTCGCCCACGATCTTCAAACACATTTCTCGCAAAAGTTGAATTCTTGACAAGCTCGGAGATTCTCAACAGAAACGGCCTCGGCGAGAAAAATTGATGTCTCGTGCAGGAGCCAAGAGAACAGTATTTACGTATGAACTGTATTTAATGAGTGAAAGGGTGTGTCTGCTCTTACAAACAATGGGGAATTTGAACACAACACAATAGCAACAACACTGTCGCGTGTATTGCAAAACTGAATCTGCTTGTAAACATATGATATTCCTTACAGATATAATACGGATCACTAAAGGACTTCCTTTAGTTTATTGACAAAAAAAAAGGAAGAAAAAACATCTCCCCAAAAGTCCTTGAAAAATTCTCGCCGATGACCGGATTTGAACTCCTGACATTCACCGTGCTCTCCCGTGACAGACTTCTTGAGCTGTATAGGAACAACAGCTTCTGCTTTGTTATAGTGCGGCTAGCTGCCCTAATGTCACGCGGGTGTGATGGGGGCTATTGATTTACACCTTTCCCGTGGACACGGATGCTCCGCAACGGTAGCATTTGCTTTGGCATCAGGGTAGCATAACAAATTCCTCATTCAGTAGTACCAGTATAAAGCCGAGTAGGTAAAGAGTAGCTGAAATTGCCCGTACTGACGATATTGCAGTGGTCAGGTACTACAGATGAGAACGTGGTTGCCCTCGTCTTCACCCCTGTAGCCAAGACAGTGTATGTGGCTATGGAATAAGGGGAGGGGATGAAGGGGGAGTGAGGTAGAGGCTGGCAGGTTAACTATGGTGTTTTCTTAAGGCGCACAAGTGTAGAGAGAGAGGCGAGATATAGCGTTTGATGGCTGAACCATGTGTGCTTTCTGGCCCGTACACATGTTGTGTAGAAATACTTGAGGCCCAGAGAGGTTCAGGGGGCCAGGCAAGAGGAGGGGGTATAGAGTCCAGGGCAGTAGCAAACAAACTACGGACTACCAGGTGTCTGATTATTGAAATATTTCCCAGTTTACTTTTTCCAGGTTTTGCAAACTCGGAATTTACTTTGCGCCTCCCGATCTGCACAGGGGTTTAGGACAAGAAAAACATCTTCTATTGTACCCGTGTATAATACACACATTTATACATATATTTCATACTACCGCATGAGCACCGCAAACAAATTACAACTTCATTGGCAGTAAAAAGATCTGTATATACTTTTGAATGAACATTTATATGAATTTCTTGCTAACAAAAGGCTATAACGCGTAGAGAGGGATAAAAAGCACACGGTATCCCATGTCATCGCCTTATAGAATTACTTGAAAACCCCTGCGAAGTTGTGTTTAGTAAGGCTAAATATCTAAATTGAAACTTTATCCTTATGAATTCAAAGTTTGTTCCTCGTCTTTACAGCGATTTAAAAGGGACTTTATACAAGTTCTGAGACATATATTATGCAGCTGGAGAAGTTCAAAGGCTGAATCAACATGAAATAATGCCATCGGTCCGTCTTAAATTGAAAAAGTATCGGCATATAATATTGTGTAGAACTCTGAACTGTTATATACCTATAATAATATATGCCATTATGTACAGTTCACTATTATGCAGAGATATAAAAGACCCGTCAGGGATACATAATTAAGGAACTGTGGGTGTATCGTAGATTTCATATCCATTATCGTTAGTGCTATTCACTTCTTTGAAGGGTCCTCAGCATAGCGATGCCGAAAAAATAGCTGTGAAAAATCTGAGAACAGCTCTGACCCATCGACCGGCTGTGTTTTGAACCAGCTCTTACACCCGCTGCCCAGTTGAGGCAGTAAGTTGTGTGTGCCTCGTTTTCACCTCGCTTAAAGTTCTAGTCCCCTTTCGGATGGGGAAGGGGGTGGGGTTAAGGAATTCCACATGTGGCGAAGGTATACAGGGAGGGGGAAGGTCTAGCAGAGAGCCAGCGCTGCCTTGGTTCCCGCAGGAATTAGGGTTTTGGATTTCTTAAAACCAGCCCCCCCAATTCACTGACCTATAGAGCGTGTGTGTGTGTGAGCAAGTTTGGGACTAAAGCCGGCAGAAGGGACTGGTGTTTTAATGCTATCGCAGCCGGCGTCTCCGCATCTAACTCACTGTAGGAGCCCCACTCGCGAACAAGGAGAGTGAGACATGTTTTAGAGCTGCTCCAGCAGCATCTTACTACATATCGCCTTTTCTCAAGTTGCGACTCCTTAGACTGCGAAATTTCATACACTTTAGGGGCGGAAGAAAACTTTGACGTGAATTCCACGCGAAAGGAACTGGGCGGGACAACCAGAAAATGGTGGATTCTGCTAGAAATTTGCTGGGGTTGTGTCGCCGCTTTGATTTGCAGAACATGTGATCCTTTAGGTGATTATATTTTGTTTACAAAAAAACTTCAAAAGTTTTTAATTTGAATTGAAAATGCACGATACGATGGCTAGTGTGGTTAAAAGTCACACTGCTGTGTATTTGTAGTGTACAGAGGGTTCAGTCAGCTTTTGGCGAAACTCAGATGACTTAACTGCAGACTTGTTGGACAGGTTGAAGACAGATGCCCAGGAAGTCTGTCACATGCTCTGATGTTGCGGCTACCTAAACTGTGCGAAAAATTGGAGTTCAGGAGTCTTTATTATTGTTTACTACCAACAGATTTCTTGGAATCGATTTGAGATTCAAGAGGTTGTGAAATTCCTTGCTGCTGCTGTGATGAAAAATTGGGCAGTTTTCTAATGTATGAAAAACCTGAGATACTTCTAGAACTGCCTAGCTTGTGTATACGTGAAATTCAGACCTTATTCATACTTTATTTTCTTGTATTATATTTTCTCTGATGTCATCCTCCGAAGTGTTGAAAGTCTGTCTGGAAAGGAGACAACATGGATCGTCTTGGAAATGGAATCTCGCACATAAAAGATGTCTGATATATGAGTGAAAGATTTAAAGTGTCAGAAGTAGGTGGAAGGCTGAGCATCATTACCATGGGCAAGTTTTCAGGGCATGGGATGTTGTGAAGAGCACTTTTTTGTGACTGGAACAGAGGGGGGGCTAGGCATGCTCCCTAACTAATGCTTTTCAATACAGTTTATCTCGACAGTTTTTTAACATCCCTTTATCGCATGTTGAAAATGATAATTTAGGAATTCATGTCTATGTGCCTTAGAGATTCGTAGGTGAGATATATGAGCATCTCGATCGTAAAATCGTTGAACCAAGGTATGCGATGTCATAAGAAATACAAGGAACGATAAGAGATTAATCGTGCAAATGGCAGAAGATAAAAGGGGCAGTAAGTGAAACAGAGACATTGGTTCGTCCCCCAAACGTTTTATTCTGCCCCATTCACCATCCAAGCTGTGGGTACTACGACATAACGTGTACATCTACTTGTACCTCACCAACATGGAATACCCGTTTGGATTCTGACGTGTTTACCACACGTGCAGAAAGACTCGACACGATTGGAGGAAACATCCGTTCGTCGAGGGAGAATGGATTTTGTGATTTTGAAAGTAAGTACACAAACAATTACAGTACGTGAATTACTAACAAAAATATTCACCAATAATAAATTAACTATATTACATGTATTGACAAATAAATCTTAAGCAAACAGACGAAGGTGTGATTATTATTGCTTCTTCTATATGTTTATGTATTACCTGGTGCATGAAATAGTATTTCAGTCCTTTCACATCTTGCAAACTAGGTTGAAAGCCTACTGTTGTCTTCGGTGACACTGTTTAAAAGGCTCATGTTACGCAAGCATGCCTGGATCTGAGCGAAATAAGTTATCCATTCTGACGACTACTGAGTGGAAATAACCATTTCCTCTAGTTATTGAGAATTCAGAAGTTTTTTTAAAGGACTCCTACTGACTTCATTGACCAAAGTGATGTAAATCAGAGCAGAACTGAAAGTGCTCATATGTTTATGCGAAGCCGTTCACTTCGTTATGCTATTGCTTTGGTGAAGATTTTCACTGAGTGCTTATATTTTGAGCAAGAACAACTCAGATGTATTCAGCATACAGGGGAATGACAAAATGGAAGCAAACTGATTGGGCCAACACATGTAATGATGTTCACAACGGGAATAGACGCTTTGAAATCAACGTTTTGCATTTGGCAAAGGAAAAGGAATCTTTGACCATATCAAAATTCCTCACTAACTTAACACAGAAATCTCATGTTTGATTATCTGTCTGAGCGAGGATATAGGCCGGTGGTGCATACTCATTGGATGTCCCAAAGCATTGCCCAAGATGGAAGGAATATGTGCATATAGGACTTTGATAATTCCTTGCCATATAAACATATCATATAACCTACATTTCACCAAATGTTATGTAAACATAATAAAGTTTCATAACGTTCGTTAGCACACCGATGCCACCAGCAAGACCACTCCCACCTTGTGGAATGAAAAACGGGAAAAAGGTCCAAATCAGTTCAAAGTTCAAACCTAAAGACCAACTAAACAAGTGATCAATCAAAGGAGTAACCAATCAGTCAGCAAATCTGCTTCACTCCGCGCTCTACGCCATTGTATACCGCCCTTCAGATGGCATGTATACCGGCGGCATGGGACATAGAAAGGATACTATTTTGGGATCCTGGTTAATTCCTTTTAGATTTCAAGGGTTGGTGTATAGCAAGAGCATGTGTTAGTAATTTATCTGATAATTTCACGGTGGAGAGATGAGTCGGGTATTGTAGACAGCTGGAGCGGTTGGTTTCAGGTGCTTCCTCTAATACCGCCGGGTTCAAGGGGAATCACGGCTTGCACAGCTACCCTTTGCTGTCACAGCAATAATCAACGGGCACGGTTCTTCAATCCCATGCCCTGAGACCGACTCTTACCTACGGCTTATTGCAAAACGTTGCACAACTGACAGGTAAACGTAGCGGGGTTTTCCATATTCATTCAAACAAACACATTCGCTGAAATCTAAATTATACAGGTACAAAAAACAAAGGAGTTCCCACTTTCACAAATATCGGAAACTTTGCAACGCAATATGAGTTCTATGCTAAAGGCATCACTTGTGGTAGATGATCGACCATTGAACGTACATTAATTCCTACTTTCCGGAATCGGTCCTGTCTAGACAGCCTGTGTAAACGTAGTTAGACTCGTGTGTATGCGTTTGTGTATATCAGTGCCAGGTATTTAAAACCCGACTGCCCCAGCGTTGTTCTTGGTTTGTCAATGTCCCATTATTCAGTGGCAACGGTTTGACATCAACAGGAGCACGGGGATGATTCTTGCATATAGAAAACTCACTTGCACGTGAAAGGCAAGATACTCAGAGAAGTAATACGCAACCCTTTCAACATGGCATCAGTTACATGTAGCTTGACAGCAACGCGCTCCATCAGGTATACAGTACTGTCGTTTATATGCATATATAGCTATATACGTCCATAGATGCATCTAACTTCAACAGACCCACACTTCTGCGCGTGAACAGCTTATGCACGTTATATATAGTCTTTTTGCGCACATCGTTGAAACGTAGCATGTATAGAGCAACAATATATATAATCTGTGAAAAAAATTATACATTCTCAAGCTCTATGTCTAAGACAGTGTGCAAATGCTTTTACTATTCATTTACGTCTGGTTTACTTTTTATGTATAGCTGACGGCCTTATTAAGCCAATCCACGGACCCGTATAACATCACCCCTCTCCACCTATATGCTCAAAGTAAAACTCTGTTTAATTTCATCAGATTGCATTCTGTTGATTTATTCCACGGGAATAATCTGTTGAAGAGTAAAAAAGATTAATCTGTTCATTCAGCATACTGAATCAGCCCATTCCTCCATCCCCGCCTTCTGATGGAGGGATGCTAACTATGGTATCAGAATTACTGTTGTAGCTGCATCGCACTGCAGCGATTGGTTAATTCCTTGTCACATGGTATTTGAGCGCGAGCTTTCATTATTTTAAAGGTGTCATTCTTGAACCATCGGCTGCGGCCGGAGAAAGGAACGGTATCGGTCAACCGAGTTCACTCTATTTTTTTTGCGTAATAACAAACCATTCTGTCAGTTCACTCCAAACAGAGTACTCCGTGGTTGATTCTGTTGATGTTAACAGAGTTTTATTTTGAGCGTACCCTTTTATATTTTCTTTTCATGTCACCGTTGTTGTTGTTGTTTTTTTTTTGTTTTTTTGTTTTTTGTGGTATTGGAATTGACATGATAAAAGCGGCTCTGTATTGTCTTGATCTAGACGCTGTGGTGGAGTTGAATGTGAACACATATAATTGCGGAATCCGCGTCTTATTTAAATCTCTCTCACTCTTTCTGGTAATTTCTTGGCCAAGGTTCAGGATTCTTGGTGAAACTGATAACACAATTACTGTACTCTGTCGGGTGCATTTTCCTATCAAGAAATGGAAAAAACAACTTCATTTCCACCAGCGCACATTAATGTGAAAAAGAAATCATCCATGCATGTGTAATATGCACAGGTACACTAAATGTTGTAAAACTTTGCCATCCACAAAGATCCCTCCCTCCAAAGCGCGACGCGTGTCCAAGGATAAGGTCGATCTGGTCAGGCCTGCCCCTAATTACATTTCCCACGTGGTTACGTTAGTTCCAGTCTGATGTCTACTGGCTTGTGTTCGGTCTTTTGAAGTCCGGTGCCGGGACATTACAGTGCTTATCAATTTTGTCGCGTACAGAAGCATACAGGTATGTTGAGTACAACAATGTCTAGATGCAGTTGTACACATAATGTTATTGTGCATTGTCATTGGCTGCAAGTCCCCGCAGGTGTCGATTTTGAAGCTCATTTGTCTGAACATTAGCCAATCATTCATTGCCCTCATGGTCAGGTCAAAATGTCTCGTCGGACAAATTACCTTTTGTGCTTGAAACTCGTGTGAAGAAAGGTGTTAAGAGATTCTCGTGTAATAAAATTGGTGAAGTATCAATACCTCGTACTGAATGGGGGAAGTGCACGAACGGTCAGTCTTTACTGAGTTCTTGTTCACATACGTGGATTCAGATTAGGCTGGGAACCAGCACTAAACCTCTGTCTTCCACTAGAAATACTACTGTAAAGTCTGCGACCTAAATCATGGGCACCTTAATTACACGAGACAGGAAGAAACGAGAAGGTGGAGAATGATGGTAGAAAAAGGCCTGCACATGTGAATAAGGTAATTTGATCGGCCCACACTCCCGAGCATTACCCACGCCGTAACCCTGGGTTGGAAGCATCGGGGGATCCAGCACCTTTCTGTCCTTCCAATTCAGGGCGGCAAGTTCGAACCCATTGACAGTTTGCAATAAGACCCGAGTTAAGATTCCAGATGTCGATACTGTTTTTGTATCTCAATTTTTCGGCAGCATATTATACATGTCAGCAACAGGTGCACATGGCAAAATTATGGCATAGGTATGGTCTTGATTCTTGATACTAAAGCATGAGCTTTCTAAGAAATTAAAAAACGCAATTTCCATGCAATTTGTAAAATATACTTTTTTATTAGAGCTAAAGTAGGGGCCATTGATTGGCCTTATTCTTTAGCTGGGTTCAGATGGTGTGAATTGTAGATAACTCTAAATTTAATTAGCCAAATTTAAGAAAAAAACTTTTTCAACAGTTTGTACCTTTCAAGTAAAATCAAATGAGTGGCCACATGTCGTGACTTTGTTGAATTCTTCATGTCAGTGGGGTAGATCTCATTGTGTGAACCAGGTTACTTCGTCTTCATATCAGAAGATTCTTCAAGTTCCAAATTGCAGACATAGTAAATGTGCAGTGTATAGATCTCAGTCAGGAATGGGACCATGAAACTTCAGAAAAAGTTTAACGCAAATATAGACTGGCAAGTTTAAATCATTATGCATGAAATATCTGGAAAGCATTCAACCTACATGTACATCCATACAATAGTAAGCAGGCCCACACTTTGTTGATTCAAGCTGAAGCTTTTACTTATGCAACATCCATCCCACACAGGCAGTGAGATCTCCACACACCCACTCACCTTCCACACCCATTGTGAGAAATGTCCGTTCATAGCTTAATGGCCATGAAAGGGAGTTCAGCTAGGACTTAAGAAATAATATGCAGTAAGACATTTGTGTTATTGTAATGTTATGGGTATTGCATATTGGGCCTTATATAACTGCCCGACACTTTAATGCTGTGTTAATAATGCTGATTCATTAAATATGTCAGTGTTTGGGGAGCCAGATAAAAATGAGCTTTTCTGGCTTTAGAAATGTTGACATTGTTGTTCAGGAATGTGGAATGAACCCTAATACTATATGCATGTAGTTAAGACTTTTTCTTACTTGGACTGTAATACAAACTGTCTTGTTGAGAGCTATCATTCCAGCAAGTGAGTTTTATGCATTAGAAAGAACTTGTTTCACTTTGCATCCATTGCAGGTTTTCCTTTTCTTATGAGTAATAAATTGCTATGGTCCAGAAGTTTTAGTGTGACCATACAATTTCACTTCTTTTCATAATTAAATTTTAATTTTAAATCTGCAAAGCATATCCGTGGGGGGTCAGAGTTCCTCCAACTTTATGACCCGCTAGCATATGCCACCCTCCTCTTTGCCCTACCCCTTTTATCTGGCGTTAATTTCTGTAAATAAAACCTGATCTCTATCAGCTGATACCCAAAATAAGAGCCTGGGTCAATCAGCCGGCCTTTGAGTGACCAGCGGCCAGTTGTTTGATGGTGGTCACAGTCCAGTGGTCAGAGGGGATTTAGGCTAGACACTAAACTAAGACCATGGTCAGTAAGTGCGTTTGAAGTTTGCTGGATCCACATGTCATGTAGTCTAATCCAGCTCACAAAAGAGGAATTTAATCTGTGTAGAAAACAGGCTTAGGTTTAGTGTACTAGTGGCCAGTCTGTCTAGCTGCCTGGCAGTCCTTTCCTCCAACTTGTATACAGGAGAGTTTCACATGGGCACATACATCTACCAGGCATTCAACACCTTACCTACAGCAGACCTAGAGGTGTTACACACACAACAGCTGTAAAAGAGAACCTAGTCACAGAGGGCCCAGTCAACTTGAACACTGGAAGCTTTTGTACTCAACTCGTCATCATAATGGATCGGGTCCTCCTCAAGTAATTACTTCATTCACAAGGAATGAGGACTTACTCTGTCATTTTCTGAGTTGTAGTGACCAGCAAATGGGCTTGTTATTGTTATCAGTGGTTTAAAATCTACCTGTTCTAGAGAGGCAGAGGTGTTCCCAGGACATGACTGTCCAGGTGTGAGGTTTGTGCTGCAATATTATATTCAGATAATCTGTGTGGATGCAGATATAGGCTGGCTGCAGTCAACTGGCTCAGTGTCTGGAAGATTAGACAATTTGTTGGCATGGCATTTTGTTGACTGGTCATTTTGTAGATTGCAGCTCAGTTTGTCAAGCTTGACATGCGGATTGACACTCCCATGTAACATTGTGCTTATGTGTACTTGTACGGGCCCATACTTGCATTCAGAAGCTGTAAAGTATTTTCAGTCATCATGTAAGATTGGTCACCTAACTGTGACCACCATGCTCACATAACTGTACTGATTCTACACTTGTGAACTGACTGTGAACTGTTGAAACATTTGAAAGTAGTTCTTTTGAAAGACCATTCGGAAAGTACAGAGTAGGAGTACCATATTCATTCAAGATATAACTGCAAACTGCCTTTCATTATGGGAGAAGGAACACATGACCAGTTCCCATCTAAGAGCCTTGTGGAAAGCATTTTGTTGGCTGCTGTCAATTTGTGGTCGGAGATAACTGAATTGTCGCAGGTAAGGGTTGCTCTCAGCTTAAAAATGCAATTTTACGCTTTTGTAGAGTTTTCTCTTTTTCACATTATTTTTAGTAAATTGAGAGTAATGGCAATAATATATTTTCAGTTCTGGTAGGGAAATAGAGTGACCAGAAAGATTATGAGTTAATTATCCATTAATTTCTGTAGCGTTTTCTGGAAAGCTATGCTATACCAGATAAAGACAATTCATTGTTATCACACAGGTGTAGGGACATTACCTATAATGGATAGAGGCCTCTCTTCACTTCATGGTAAAATGTAATGTTGATTTATGTTATCTTCATGAACTTATGTCAAGCAATGGGGCATGAAGGATTGAGCTTATTAGTTTACTCACGTCTTTTTAATTGTATTAAATTATACATGTATCATATGTTGTACATGCCATCAAGCCAGTGGTATCACATTGCCAGAAGGTAAGAACGTATAAAAAGTATGTAAACAATAATGAATGACCTCCTCCTGCTTACATGTAATCTAACCACACAGCCACTTAAGTTAAATAAGACAAACACAGATGCACCTGGTAAGGTTAAATTTGTTGACCTGAGTGTTGCTTCTACCGAGGTCTGGAAACGGATGAATCCAAGTACCATAAAGTTGAGGGTGATTATGCAGAAATTTTAGCTCTATCTCTTTGCCAAAGGGATGGTGAAGGGAGTTACCATATGAACAGATGTATAAAAAAAATAATTCAATTTACTGATATATACTAAAGCACCCTACTTAATGCATAGGCTGCGAATATGTATATATGGTTTCTAACGTCATGAGGGAACAAATCAAATGGTTCAAAGGTTCAAACATGAGTTTGATTGTCCTCTTTCGTGTATTCTTTTTCCAGTCAGACTTCAATCAGTTACTGTTTGGCTGAGTTTCTATTACTTGCACTGATACTCTTGTTGCCTTTTACTCTTTTGCCATAACTCTTAACATTTGAACCCAGCAAAAGACTGAAATATGCCAATACTTGTATTTTGACAAAACACATTAAGCCATTGCAATAGTCAACCACATTTAAAGGCTGACAAATAATGTCCCCCTCCCTCATGTACCCTATGGCAGAAAACAAACGTCTCCGAACAGCTTCTTCAAACATTGAAAAATACCTTCAAGGCTTGTGCTGTTTTGAAGGCAAACCATGCAGCTTTTTCTACCCCCAAGGGGCTTAAACATCAAAGGGGCTAAAATGCAAGGGGGCTTGATAAACTGCCGCAAACCGTCTGCTTAAAACTGCTGTCTACCCCCTCCCTCCAACATCTTCCTTCTTTCTATGTAACATCCATCATTCACACTGGAAAGTTTTATTTTGGCGGCATTTTGTGGTTTCTTTGATGTGTTTCAGTCCTTAGCATAATCACCTTACATATCGTTAATCTTTGCAGTAGATCTCTTTAAGTTTTTGTCTTCTGTCTGTTACACCTTTTGAGGCTTCCGAAGTCAAAATTTACAAAGAAGATTAACATGGACTCTAAAGATAAATAATAGGCCTTTGTGAGTGATTAAATGGGTGAGTGGGGAAAAGCTGGTTTCAGGAAGTGATACTGGAGAGGGCCAGCCGTGAATAACTTTTTCTGCAAATGATAAAGTTAAATGTTTGATGAATGATTAAAAATGCAAATCAAAACAAAACTGATATTATCCTAGCTTTTTTGAATATTTTTTGTTGTTTATAACGCAACATTTCAGGATAAGATGACAAGTCTGGAGTTAGTATGCCCTGTGGCTAATATTCTAAGTGAGCAGTGACAAATTAGAATTATCACTGTGCTGTCAACTTCACAGTGGACCTTCATTATCTTTGCTCATTTTATGTTGACCATAGGTGTGGTATAAGCTACTTTCAATGCCACAGCATATTCTTCTCATAAAAGTCATTTCAAAGTTGTAATCTATATTGGGAGACATGCACTACAAATCTAAAATTTCAGGTGACTTGATTAGTTCTGGCTGTAAAAGTCCTGTCTCACTGAAAGTGTGCCTGATAAAATTTGAAATCCCTGATCAGAATATAAAGTGAAAATTATAAGTGAATTAAGCACACCTTAGCCTACTACTGTGAATAGTTTAATTGGCTGTGCCCTGAAGAGGCCTGGATGAAAAGTGACACTCTGGCTTATGCCAAAATGGCTTCAGGCATGAAATGAATAGGGACTCTGCTTCCATTAAGACAACATTAGAAATCCTAGGAAACTATTGTTTGGGCACTGGGTGGTCAAGTAATGTGAGAAATACCAAAGTCAACTCCTGTCAGATACTGTTATTTACCAATATAAAGATAGGTTTGCCATGATGTGTGATGGCTGTGGTAGTTAAACAGCAACACATGCTCATATCATGATAATTTGTTCCTTTACACATCTTCTTGCATAATCTGCTGACTATGAAATGGTCAATTGTTGTCTACCAGTGGGTAAAAAATCACTGTTGACACTTAAATGACCATTCAAAAGTCCTTTTGTTCCCATATTGTAGGAAGATCATACATGTATATAGTATGAATTTAAACCTATAGAATATCATTTCTACCTGATTACTTGGGTTTGTCATAGTATATTAAGGTATGCAGATGTCCTTTAATAGCTGCAAGAATGATATCATTGTAGATTTACCCATAATATAGACAGAATAATTTATTTTCACAGCACAGTCCAGACATTTAAGCAAACACACCCATGCTATATGTGAGGCAAGCTGATTATTCTGTCCATTTATGGAGTGGTCAATATTTGCTTAATAAGTCTCTTATCACCAGCAGGTGTGAATATGCTGGTTTGACAGTGATGAGCTAGGTCCTAATGTGTGAACAAGAGCCTTTAGTGATTTCAGGGAGGTTTGGACAACTTGCTGTTGGATTATGGAGCTGATTACTGCAAGAATTGGTACATGTATACATCTCCATTCTGAGCATTCTGCAGCATTTTCCCAGGGAATCAGAGCAAACCTGACACACTGTTGACAAGGGGATGAAATGGTGTTGACACAACCTTAGGTTATTTTTATTAGTGTTCTGTACTGAGGTCCAACCCTGAGAACATCAAGGGCCCCCAAAGGTCAAATAGTTGACACTAAACACAGCTAGTATTGTTAAGGTGTGGGGTGTAGATTATTAGAGGATGGATACAGTGAGTGACCTAAGGGGCTTGTACCTTCCCTTGGTGCCAAAAGAATAATGGGATCAAGGTGTGAAGAGGAAAAGGGTTCTTATCACTGTTGCTGTGTGGCCTATAACTGTGAAAACCTGTAATTTGGGGCCAATTGCTAATGCTGGGGTTGAAGTAATATACACTGAGGTGACCATGACATTTTTTCTTTTTTTTTTTACCCAATTAGTTCACGAGTTACCATATTCATGTACCTCTTAAAACAAAGTTAAAACTGAACTGAATTCTCAACCAGTTATGGCCACCACGCCTCCCAGGGACACGCCCCATGTACCCTCACACAACCTTCAGATATGTGCGGTTAATCAGTGTGTCAAAATGTCAGAGTTGCTTTGGAAAATGTGTACATTTCAGGTGACGTCACTCGTTAAGCTAAGCCAATCACCGCCCCTCCCCTCTGAGCTCACAGTACTTGTGACACAAGTGGTACAATATAACGGCCCAACACTCCAGATCAGTAAAGTAATGTCCTCTTTTATCCTGCCTGTGAAGTCATCACAATATCTTGGTGCAATGTAAAATAAGAATCAAGAAGTTCTGTCCATTAAATTGTCATAGTAGTTCAAATATAAATAAATATCTCATTTCAAGATCCAAAATATTTCACAAATTAAGTATTGATATTTTAAATAAAGTATTAAATTCTCACACACTGTTATCTAGGTCTCTCGTAAAACTAAAAGAACTATCTTTCCACATTTTGTGATTGTAAGAAGAAAGTTTTCCTGCTGTTCCCCCACCCCATCCGCCTTTCATTCTCTGCAGAGCAACCACATACTTTTCGTAAAGATCTGCCATTTTTGAGTTATATCGTTGCTGTTTGTGCCAATCTCCGCAGTGACAGTTGATTAGTTTTTGCTGCCTTGCAACTGCTCTGACGTCTCAAACGTCAGAACTGGTGTCTGACTCAAACAGATCTTTTGCTTTAAGTCACAAAAAGAAGTGAAAACTTCCCACTGGGCTTGCTCTCAGCTGGATTGATTTAGTATCCACATCAACCTACATCCTATGCTTGATCAAAATCCAACAAGCATGTTATTTGCCGTTGAAGCAACCATCAGTCTGTTAATCATTAAGTCAGTAGTTATGTGAAAACAGTGAATGCTAGGAATACTGAAATAACGCAGTTTGGATGTCATGTGACTATAACCCTTTGTCATCTTCCAAAAACTAGTTTATATCAAAATTTATAATGCACTGGAGTGATTGATTATATAAAATTATTACTCAGTATATATGAACCATGTGGTTCTTACATTTTGTTTAAAAATAATTTATTTACTTTTGAAGCATTCTTACGTACATGCATTTAGAGTATTTGTTGCAAACTTTTTAGGCTTTAATTTTAACATTTTATCAATTTAATCTTGCTTTGATTCTCTGCTAGTACATGCATATAAATGAAAGTCAGAAGCCTAATGAAGACAGATGCAGACAACATAACATATGGTCTACCACAAATTGCATCTGCTTTGTCCAATACACTAAAGGGAGTTGTAACAGTTGCATGCCCAAGGGCATTGACTTTTGGACAATGCAATGTCTGCAGTGTATTCACTGAATTTAAACAGAATTAAGTGATTGCATTAGATTTAATTTTGAAATGAAGTGCACTGTTTGTATATGGCTGTACACAGGAGTGTGTGTGGAATGTACAGTAACATGACTGACAGCTGGTTAGAGCAATAAAATACTTCTGATTATTGGGCAAAGAGCCAATGACCTGGTTATCTATGACCTGGTTTGAGAGCTTGTAGTGGTCAGTGCACTTGAAGATATTGAGTGACCTGTGGTCAGTTGATGGCCAAAAACTTAAGGCAACAACTGTGGCACCTGTCTAAAACTGACACTTCATTATACATCTAATCTAGGTCAAGTACTTAAAATGTCAATTGCTGGTATTTTATGTACAATTAAATGTTCTTTGTTGATGTGAAATGGCCTGAGCGGGCAGGCTATATAATGAGAAGAAGTCAAGTGATTTAACAAAGAAACCCTGACACACATATACAATTATATGTTAAATATACTCTGTGTAGGCTCTAGTTTAAACTGGCAAGTTATTTCACTGCTGTTCATTGTGGACTGAAACAGGAGATGTTACTTGGATTTTGTTTGTAGGCAAATGTAGTGTCATCTAATTTTGGGAAAGTTTCAAAAAGTCATATATATATATATACTAAGAGCTCAAAATGCATAGAACAGAGCAGTTGCCACTGTAGCAGATCCGCAATCAGGGATATTCAGACCAACTGTCTCTTAGATATGATGAATGAGACATAAATGAATGAATTATTCAACTAATCAATCAGTCAATTTATTTTTCATTCATCATGTTGCCAAAGAGTATGCGACAATCCAGCCATGTTCTTTGTCTTGTGTTAATGGGTTACCAAGTGATCATTTTACCTTGCCCTTGAACAGTTGGTACTAAGATGTCAAATAGCAAAATGACACCTCTTGCCAACTCCAACAGGGTGTCCATCATGTTCTCACTCCTAATATACAGCATAGGTTCATTCCACTTTCACCACCAAAAATGTAACACCCTCCCTCCATCTGGCCAGACATCCAGATGGGGTATTTGATTCACCATAAATCCAATCATCAAGACAGAAAACCCTGTAACAACTCCAAAAGAAAGGCTGATCCATTCACCTCCCTGTTTAAAGACCAACTGAGCGCATGGCCCGTTGTGGGCCAGAGACAGACATCATGCACATCTTTTGTGATGGCCTGTCTTTCACACCAGGACCAACAAAGGAAGGATGTATTAAACAATGGCTGCTTATCTCACCCCCTCCCACATCCCTGGGCCTACTGCCTAAAACCTCACTCCTTTAGGCACACGCCTGCTGAAAACATTTCAATTAAAAACTCATTCTTCATTATTTACTGTCTAAGCATGGCTCTCATTCTAATCAAAATGAAATTATTCAGGATTTTTTCAAACACTGAAAGCTGCTGCTTTGTTCTGATTTTTTTTTGTGGGGGGGGGGGGACTTTCCTAGCTTTGCAGTACAACTACTTTCTGTGCTTAATTTTAATGTGTGAACACATGGTACTAGAATTTTGATAGGGTTTCATGGCAACCATGAGTGCGTTTTCTATTTTATTTTTTTGGCCTGATGTGAAATGGGGACATTTTTACTTTAAAAAAATCTTCACTGAGCTTTCTCATGGTTTTTTGAAAGCTTTATTCTACAGATCTCATTTCAAAGAGAACACTTATCACCAGAAGTGATAATAAGAATGTACAAATTCAAGACAAGTCACTCAGCTGTAGGCTGTTAAATGAAAAACTTGAATAATCCAGTTCTGCTTCATGTCTTCTGGAGTGGTTGACCGAGAAACAGTGAAGGGGGGGGGGAGGTTGTAAACATGTCAGTCTGTTTGTTGAATCTGTTTGTTAGGGAATGATCTTCATGGTTTCCTGTCTGAAATTAAGCATGTGTGAAAAAACCTCCATCCTGCCTTATCCTTACTTGGTTGAACATTTCAGCCTAACCTTTCATGTTTGAGAATGGGTCTAAAGCTCATGGAACTAATCATGACTGTTATTTTATGGACAATTTTCCTATCTCACTGAAGGGATCCAGGAGACTGAAACATGTTAATTTGTAAATTTATTACCTATCAGCATAGATAAAAAAGCATACAGAGAAATGTTGTTATGTTATTCAGTGATTCTTTACAAAATTATATATTGGGAAATAGGTTCTCATTTATCATGTTGTTATTCCATTAGGCTTGTCAGTTTTGATACCCCACCCTAAGAAAAAAACATGCCTCCATACCCCCTTCCCCCTCTTTCTACCCTCCTCAAGCCACCATGCACCCATACAATCTGGGGAGGTAAACAGATCAGCCACTCTTTTTAAGCCTAGTTCCAGCTTGATTGTGCCTTATGAATATTCAGAGCCTGGGCGATCTCTTTTGACCACTGACCCAATTTCACTTCTCTTTCCCCCTCAAGGCCCTGTGTTCAGTTAAGAGGAGCCTTTGTTCCCCCCCTCCCCCCACCAAGACTAGGGGGTGAGACAAACTAAGAAAGCTGTAGCTGGCCAAGGTCCCACTGAATACAGCCAGCCCTTAACTTTAGGGGTCAGACCTGGGCATTTATGTTTGGGCAAAGCCAAAAGGAACAACATGCTGCTTAACCCTGCCCAACTCCACTAAACTTCACCCCAGATGTGTTAGCAGGGATTTCACCCATTTGCTCAATGGTATATGGATTTGCTGAACCTCTTAACTATGTGGCTCTTTGGATGTTTTCCATAAATGCACTGGGCATAAAGGATATAGACTAAAAGGGTGCCTGTAAGATTATGCCTTTTTGCAATGGCACTGGGGCATCTCAAAGGTTGGAGCTGCTAGATCTGAGGTACCGGTACCTTTAAGACTGTTCTGTCATCAGTGAGGCCCAAATTAGGGATAAATCTGCTGTGTAAGAGGCACTGGAGTTAGTCCAACAAGGTATGGAGTGATTGGAAATAACCACAATGACTGGGTGCGTATATTACTGCTTGTTCCCTATTTAATCTCTGTTGCATTTGTCTGAATGGCAAGATGATAGGCGGTACTGTCACCTCTTGTGTAGCAAAATTCTATGCGCGTAAAACTTTAAGTGAGTAATTGTGCATTGTCAGCTACCGATGCAACTGGAAATGTTTTCTCCACTTTCTTCAGAATAGGCCTACAACATTCTTATTCAGTCAGAGATATAGTTTGTGAAATTGATAATTGTGTTGCATTCATTCTATGTAATTAATTTGCTTTGTGATTAGCACATTCATGTTTTTCTGGGGTTTTTTTTGGGGGGGGGGTTCATTTCATGTATGAGTTAGCAGATAACTGATTTATCTTAACCCATCATTGTAAGCTGTTTGTTTAAATAACAGGGAACACTGGAGCCACAAGAGCTTAGATTGCAGGTTTTAGCAATAAACAACACAGATATTTAGGACAAGTGGCTTGAAAGTTATAGAGGATTTAGACTAGGAGGACATACAGAGTGCCAAGTCTTTATATGACATGGATATGCACCCAATGTAGTCATACTTGTAGGGCTAACGGGTAATAATTACATGTATCTCTGTATTATATACTGTAAAGTCAAGTGTTGGCCTATACTACATTCCTAACACATTTTCATGGGTTGCGGACATACAGAGCAGTGGTTTCTTGTTAACTAATCTGGCCTTGAACATACAGTGGTTAGGCAGGGGGCATAAATCAATGTGACATGTGCTGGCAGGGAGTTGGATGCAGACTGTGTTAAGAGGAACATAACTGTAGCCTTAGGAAACATATTGTGTCAACACAACCTGCAGTGCACAAAGTCAGGTGTGGTTCTGCTTGCAGACTCCTTATGCAGTCCCCCCCCCCAAACTTCCACCATGTTTGCCATGAGCAGTAAATCATTTTGACAAGCAAAACAATAAAAAGAAGGCAAAAAGTGATGAGAGCAAATAAACTTCATTCATATACAGAGGTCATCTTTTCCGTTTCAGCGGGCTTGAACTTTTTATTCTTCTAATTCACTTTTTTTAATGAGAGACAAGGAGGGTTTGTATTACTCTTAGGTCTGTGTTTTTTCTTATTTTGTTCCTCTTCGTTTCCGCTAGGCTTAGCAGCTTAAGATGTCATTAGTTTAAGACAGAAGGAGGTCAGTAAGTACAACACTGACAAGTCTGCTGTTCTGAGCCTGACAAAAATGCATGCACAAGGCTAGGCCCCTCAGCTAGTCTGTTTGACAAACATCTCAATCCTAATTTTTTTGCAAATAAATCAGATATGAGCACTGGTTCAGTATGCATAGGTGTCAGACTTTGGATGAAAGACCATATAGTCTGATTTACTCAGAATGTGAATTAATTTACAGCATGACACATCCATTTGTTGTGAATCTTTTTTTTTTTTTTAATTGCGTGTTCACACCACATGGCTTATTACCACATGGGTGTAACCATTAGTGCATCTTAAACCTTCTTTTGTTTTTTTACTGAGCATCTTTTATACATTCCCTTCACAAACGATCCCTATGATGCATAGGCCTGTGTTGGTTGATCCATTCCTTATATCTTAGTAACATTCCTACAACAAAAACAGCAGTATTAAAACATAACAATATTCCCTTCTGCAGCAGATATGTGTACCCCCCCCCCCCCACACACACACAGCATACACACTTAAAACAAACATACAAACATTTGCCATTCACTTGCCACATCGTGGTGCATGCCTTCTTTACATGCAATTGGATAAACTTATTCATGAAATGAATACTGTTGGCAGAAATGTGTCAGTGTGAGATATATGATTTCATTAAGAACACCTCCATGTCTATTACATCTCAACTGCCTTATTTCACTGCCACCCCTATTCTCTTGTAACTTATTCACAAACACACCTGTTCTTACATAAGTTTAATGATCAGACCATGTTCATTTCTTCTTTTACACATACAGTTAGGATGTCTTAAGTACACCCATTTGCATCCTGTTGACAATTTTAAAATATAAACTCGAAATTATTTCTTTCAACAAATATGCACATTCTTTCTGCACCTTCACACTCTGGCATAGGCATTAAGAAAAGTCTTTCCCCTCTGCAAGCCAAAAATGACTATCATACCAATGTTGTCTTATCACTGAGATTTAATCTGTAAGTATCTGTGTTTATACAGGCTTATGTCTGTGCCCTATAACAGTCTTGTAATACCTCTCTGTATTTTCAAACCATATACCTTGTATCTTACCTGGAATGTGCAGGATCTTTTAAGTGTTCAAATATTTCTTTGCCGATACATCATGAACACTGTAATGTAGGCTTATACTCAACAGAACTCACATACCAGTACTGTATGTGCTTAGAAAGTTAAAATCTAAGGCGACAGTCATTCTTAAATTAATTCATTAGCATTGTTAGATATCAGTCTTGCAGATCTTGTGTAATGCAAAGTACTAGCCTTTGCTAGGTCTATAGATCAACTTTGTGAAAACTGCAGATGGACAGACATAAGCTTCCTTCATATTAGGTGGTTTCACTATCTAATGGCTATGTGTTGTGACTCTTATAGGTTCTATTATTCTCGTTACAGGTTTATAGGTGCACTTTTAATAAAGCTCACTTCATTAAAACCAGCTCAACTAGCTATAAAGATGTCACCTGCTATACATCTTTACAAACTAGGACGTATTAAATGCTAGTACTAAACCATAAAATTGATTTATTTATTGGCATCTTTTCTGGCCCTTGTATGTAGGCTTCAGAATAATTGTCAAGTTCTGAAGGCCGTGTTCTAAGGCTACTGGTGTACATTGGCTCAGCGTAACACAATCTTTAACTTCAGACCTGCATGACGCCGTCACAGAAACGTAAACTTACGGTCAGAGCATCACCTAAATTCAAAGACCACACCAGCACCCGAGTTAGTGGTTCGGATAGGTGTTTTTTTAGAATCCCGCCATAGTAGCCCTCAGCATATATTATACATCTTTCCTGTAACTGAATGTTCATGGGTGGTGATTTGGTGGGGGGTGGGGGGAGAGAGATTGTGTTGCTATGGTTACTGAGGCGATGGGAACAGCGTATCTCGACTACGGTAGTTGGTGGCTAGCGCAGTGACGAGTTAAGAGCGCTAGAGGGCATGGTTACAACTGGTGATGGGGTGCTTTTGTGTCGGAGTCGCCCAGGTCGCCGTAGTGCGTCTAAACCCCTTGTGACAAAGGAATTAACAGCCGACAGATGGGCCTCCGCGTAGCCGCCATGACGGGCATTACCGAGGGCGCAGTTTTCATCACCTTGGCGATTTAGTTAAATCCACTGCAAGTATAAGCTTTACTTTCGATAAATTTAATCTCGTATTGCTTGTGTAGTGACCATCTTACCTTAGCTGTGCATGCGTCCAAATGACCTTCGAAGAGGCAGTGCCGATTGTGGGGTGTTAATGATACCACCACTACTAGCACCAGTCGTGTGAGAACTGCAGGTGCCTGCCGTTTGGTCAGTTGTGTATCACTTTATGGTCGGAAGGGATTGTGGATTTGTATATGATTTATAGGCTACATAAGCTTTGATGTATTCTGGTGTCGTTACACCTGTGATCTGCTTTGTGAAGGCGATGATCCATTTCATTCTGTCCTATCTTAAATGAATTCGTCAATCTAGACACCATAGAAACCACCATGGCAAACTCTGGGTTATCGCCAGTCATGTCAACGGACGGGAGGACTCGGAGACATGATAAGCCTACTAAAGCAGTTGCATTGCTGATAATTTTGACGGCATCTTAATATTCTAAAATGTTTTTACATCCCTTCACCATGCTACAAATACGTAACATAGGCTTACAGTACGATACCGGCTTTTGCTGGTGCCGGTTCCGTTGCGCGAATAGTTTAATTCATTCTGTACCATTGATAAAAGCGGACTGTTTAGGCCTATAATAAAGACCAGTCCATACGCAGTACTCAAAATCATAATGTAATACAAAGTTGCGACACATGTACATGCATTGATTCATTGTAAGTGAATGGGTTCTGTGTACCTTACACCATATTCCTAGATCATTCAGAATTGACCAAAATTTTAGCAATCATACATCATAAGTCTGGGTAAACTCATCTGTGTACACCACTACAGGATGTATTCCAGGGTAGAAAATTGACCACACTTAGAAATGGCTGTATACAACCGCTGGGCCTATATTATAGTTACTGATTTTGTATTCAACTGCATGAGGCTGTTTTATTTGTAAAATGACCGAAGAATGAGGTTAGTGCCGCTGGGGATGCCATGCTGTCTGTAAAACATTTCCAGTATTATTAGGGCCTACATTCATGTCATAGAAGCAATAGGTAGAGTAGTTAGGCCTACATCAATATTTGGTTGTCCAAAAGGATAGGCCATGAAATGGGGACATTTTTTACAGTCTGATTACTAGTCCGGCTGTTAATGTAAAGGAAAAACTGTCATACAGATTTCGCTGGCTGCCATCGTATAAGTGAAAAATACTTGAGTATGTCATAAAATACCAATCAAATAAGTCATACAGATTTCAGATTCACTCTTTTATAAACACAAATGGATATTTCTAACATACTGGTACCATACTACTTGCAAGATTTTTGCATACATGCACCGCGTCCAATAAAGCATTACATTGTGAACAAGCCTAGTTCCTGTTGTAACACAATAAGCGGCTCCATATCATGTTTAACTTTGACCCCAGGGCTCTTCTTTATAGGGCTGGTATAGTTCCGTTGCTGCACCTCCCCCAAATTATAGAACGCTCCTCAAAAAAGTACAAATGTCAGATTTATTGTGGCTACCTTTCAAAGTTTATTAACTGATAATCACATAAAGTGTGTTTCAGACTACTTAAAAGGCCAGATCTCACTGGGTCCAGGAGGCCAATGGCCTAAAGGACTTCTCCCCTGCCTTCAAAGTTCCCCCAGAAATTCTTTGTTATTGCACTGTCTC
Organism: Acanthopleura granulata; assembly: GCA_016165875.1. Taxonomy (NCBI): domain Eukaryota; kingdom Metazoa; phylum Mollusca; class Polyplacophora; order Chitonida; family Chitonidae; genus Acanthopleura; species Acanthopleura granulata. The sequence continues at coordinate 21,361,267 of JABBOT010000004.1, forward strand.
TGTGAATGCATATGTTACATATAGGTTGTGCAGATTTATAGACATCATGAGGCAGCATTGTCCGAAAAAATGATTTTCTTTCTGCTCTCAATTATTTTTGCCACTTCAGCGTCAAACTTCAACATAGCCTAGTCACTGTCATCAGACATGGGTCAATGTTGCACCAAATGATTTTTCTAGTAAATGATATATTGGACTTGAAAATGAAGCTTGAGATGATGACACAGTGCCACTCTTTGAATTTGTATTTAAAGAAAAATCATAAAATTTCACATAAGCGTGAATGAGAAATGTGGTAACTTGCTTAATGTTTGAAGTTTTATAGCGATGCATGAGTAGAAGTGCCTTAAATCTTTTTTTATTATTTTTGTTTTGGATGTGTAAAATGTTACTCCTGTCTAATATATGAATGCTTATGGAATGCAGGAGAAGCAGATGTGGGATACATATGTAGTTTTATTCTGTTGTGATCTGAATGAATACATAATATGAAGCTAGGCTGAATCACCTAACTTTAATGGAAGCCCTGGAATACGGAGTGTACCAGGAATTTTGTGAATATGTGTTTTTGCAGAAAAGTTGTCAAGTATTTTTTTCCCTTATTTTCCTTAGCAGGACTAGAATATGAATGAAGTTAATGGGAACAATTTACATGCAGGTTAAAGATGTGTGTAAAGCACAAGCTTAAGCGTGAGAAAATGAGAATTAAAAGTTGACGCTTATAAGCAGGGACTCTGGCCAAAGAAAAAAGTTGCTAGTGGGTTGATCGAGCTAAAGGGATTCCCCTAAATTTAGTGCTTAAGTGGTGTGGCTATAGAGGTGTAAATCACGGAGGAAATTCCCTGGACAAGGGCCGTTAGCGGGTTTGACTGGTTTGCGGACGGCGGCGTAAGCTTACGATACTCTGGGGACGTGAGAAGACAGATCGATGTGCTCGATACCAAAGCAAGTGAGAGAGAGAGTCCAGTTTCGTCCTATAACGAGACACAAATGAACTGTAAACCACTGTTACAATACGAAGCTCTGATCAATTCGCAGAATTAGATTTGGACAGATTCCTTTTGCAGACACAGGGTAACACTCTGCTCACTGTAACTGCCATAGATTTTCTATATAAGGCCAAGGAATGTAAGACTCATACCTACGTACTGATATATATATATATACAAACAGGAGAATATAGATACAATTATACAGTATGTTACCTATACGCCCAACTATATGTGGCTGTTATAACCAACTACAGATTATATGAACATTACATGAATGTTGCAGATTATGATTGCACCATGTCAGATGGAAGATCATTTCAAGATGATCTAGGATGGAAAGGATTGCAATGTCACTTGTGTACGTGTATAATTTACTTTCTCCAGGAGCGAGCATTGGAACCTCGCTGTCTGCATCATGCTCTGTTGGAACTTATACAAGTGGATAATGATATAATTTATATAAGTTAATGAACGCCCCATACAAACCAAAAACCTTAGCCAAAGAGTACCAATTTTTTTTGGGCAGCAGAAATTAAAGAAATATGCAGGAAAGCTGACCTTATTGTATGTGAGAAGCCAAATATCACAAAGGTCTACACTTCTCACAGTGTCGACAACGGACATGCATGTATATTTAATGAGAAAGATGCTTTTGTGCGAGCCACAGGTGGGACCAGGGAAATCGTTTTACTTCGTGATGCTATCACAGCAGCCTTATAACAACAACATCAAGTTACAGCTGACTGCCAACAGGTAGCACGTCCAGTCAAGTCATTATGTTAATGAGCTATGTCTGTGCCATTGCCATATTGAAACTTCCAGTCTTTTTGAGCAGAAGTACCATATTTCAAAGGTTGAAGTCCTCTATATGTGGTATTGGTATATGTATATACAAGTATCTGTCTTTGTTTACAAGCATCACGAACAGTATTATTTACAAGTGGTCCAGGTCTCTAACTGTTCATAATGTCAGCAATGAAAGAAAAAAAGATGCTCGCTTGATGAATGGCACTGCAAGCATGTTGGCATGATGCAATTTACATGCAGGAGAAGAAATGGGCTTAGAAATGCTTAGTGAACTGGACACAGGTGGTTTTCTGTCGTACACAACCCACACAACTTCCAATGTTCACTGCTCCTTGTCCCTGGTGTTCAGGTTTGGTTCCTGTGATGTTTGAAATTAGTACATCTCATTCCACAAACAAAAACATGTAACTGTAATGCAAGGGTTGTAATAATGACCAATCACTGGTTGCCTCTCAAATGGATGAATTTGGCCCACAGTGCACCTGGATTCAGAATTTTCCAAGGCCATATATCTTTATTCAGTTTTCAGATTGCATTTCCTTTCCTGACAGCTTGTTACTGCATCATATTTCCTGAAGTCACTCCTTGATTCAATAACGGCCTGGGTGGGTGGATAGATATAGCTACATCTACCTGCACTCAGATTGTGTCCCTTAAAGTTGTTGCACAGCGAACCAGCCTCATCTTAAATTGCTGCCTAACTACATAACAGGGTCATTTATTGGGCGACATATTGTTGAAAAAGATGAAAGAGAACTGCCCAAAATCCATAAAAAGGCAATTTGGTCGCAATTCCAAGATGAAAGAACCTTCCTATGACCGCAGGATAAATTCTTTTTTTTCTCTCTTTTTGTAGTTTTCTAGTGGACGAAATTTGCTTACGGTCATTGCTAAAACCATGCAATTTTTGCACTTCTTTTAAATTCATTTTGGAACTTTTCCAGGGCAGTGAATGGCAAAATGAGAAATGAGGAGATAGATCAGATAATATTAGTCTTATGAAACAATGATGCAACCCAAGCATTGTGTTTGAAGGCATTTACTTGTGTTTATTGCCGGTAACATTTTGAATTTGTGAGTAATTGCACACCAGCCTGGGTATGCCAGCTTGTACAAGCTGACGCTCAGTTGAAATAGCCAAGCATGGAGAGGAAACCATGACAAATTCACTGGTTTGAAGTTTATTTCAGTACAAGAAAACTACGTATACAGGGCAGCTGGAGTAGGCGCCTGGATGTGTTATGAAGTAGTGTGAAAGTGTGTACAGGTGCTGCATGCGATAAGGCTTGTAAGCCTGCATGTATATGGCACGTAAACGGCAGTTTACCCTGCACAATGTATTGACAACTCCTGGCACAGTTTTAATCTAGATAAATCGTTTGCTTACATTATTGATTTTTTTTGTCATGTTCTTTACCTCTCTGTCTTTGACATTAACTAATTTTGTGATCACGATATCCTTAGGTGTAGTTGCAATGTAAGTGTAATTTTAGCTGCCTTACATGGATTGTACAGTGACTAAGGTAATCAATAAGACAAATCAATAATTGTTTTGGAATTTTTTGTTTTATTTTGCAGGTGAATGGTCAAGATCTCTCTAAATCATCTCACGACGAAGCAGTGGAGGCATTCCGAGCGGCCAAGGAGCCCATCGTTGTCGAGGTCTTACGCCGGGTAACCAATACCAAAATGAAAAATCGCTCACCAACCATGGTTTCTGTGGCAACACAAACAGAGGAGGATATTTACCTGTATTCTGGACAGGTGGGCTCACCCACTGCATCACAAGTGGAGTTAGGATACAACGCATTTGGGTATGTACATATTGGATCTCTTGCTGCTTCTCTCTGTTCTTTATGACATGAAATTGACTCAATAGAAACCAATTCAATGTAGGAAGTCTTTGTACTGACAGACCGCAGGCTGGTAGTGATTGATCAATGCTGATGAAGTCAGACGTATCACTGTACCAAGGCTTGATTAGATACACAGCTTTGACAGTCATCCTTGTTCTGCTCTGGGTAAAAAAAAAAAAATGAAAAAAAAAAAACAAAAAAAAAAGGTTATAAACTGCACATCATGTTATAAATCCTTAATTTCAATGTAGACAAATGAAACATGCATTCATGAATGAGGACTCATATTTTGTCAGTTGTCAACTTTATGTAAATACCATTGTGACTCTGGGAAAGAATGTTTTAGACATTTGTACACTTCAGGTACATCAGTCCGGCCTGTTTTTTGTGCTTAAACCTAACCAAACTATAGCGAAGACCTGGTAGTATCTCAAAACAAACTCACCCTTGCTCCTAGCGAGGGTATTTATAGACCCATAATGCACTGCTTTTTACACGTTGAGCTGTGATGACAAGGCCAGCTGTTTTCCAACATGGCTTTCCATTAGCAGTCTGTGATGGAATCAAAACAGTGAGCTTAATCGTGGAGAAATTTTTTCTTCTGACAAATAAGAAAGCTGGTAATGCGCTCTTGATATGGTATCTTCAGCTAAGATGCTGGTTCAATACACCTACAGAAAGTATACAAGATAGAATGGAGGAAAATTGGTATGAGCACTTTCTCCTTAGGGACTGGCCGGCCGGAGCAGGCTATTAAGAGACGGGCATCAGCTTCCATCAGTGATTTCATGTAGTGTCCAATTATATCAGTTAAAGTATGTCTCATGCCATAGTTGAATCTAAGAATACCTGGGTAAAAATTGTGTATCCTGGCATAAGATACAAACATGTATGTGTTACTGCTGGAAAAAGTTTTGTAGTGAAATCCAAAATAAGTGATGTATTTTACCAAGTTATTCATATTATTACTATCTATAGAATCTGCATATCCCTCTCACCAGGAACTTTCAAAGGTATGATGTTTAAGAAAAATTAACCAATCAGACTGTAATGCAGTGGGTTATCAGAGCCTCTCAAATATAACCTGTCAGGTAATAGAGAAATAAAGGAAAAAAAAGCTTTTCAGATTTCAGACCAGGCAAGGAATTATAAGACTTCTTGGACTCTGGTTCAGACTCACAAGGCTGCTTTTGATTTTTAAACACTTTCAGAAAACGGTTTATTTTGGTGTGAAGCATTACAAGTAATGAAATGCACTCACCTAGTTCTATTCTGTTTTCCTTACCACATGTGTTGGGGAGCATCAGTTGTAGAAGTACAGATTAAAGCCTTATTGTAGCTGCATGATGACAAAATGGCAATAATAGGGGCAGATGTGAATGAAAATAGTCAAATGGTTAACATCCATTCAAAGCAGGCATATGGCAATTATTGCCAACCAATCCTCTGTTACATGTAGCATAAAGTTATGAAACTGTGCCTAAAATCAAAACTGGTTGGTAGATGGAAAGGGTCAGTGCAAATGGCCTTACTCTTAACTTAATGCCAAGAGGTATAAACTATTCTGTTGCCTAGCGACAACCTCAGCTGTAGTTCCTGGGTAAGGGGATATAAAGTCATTTTCTTGGTGCAGATTGACTTGAGATGAAGTGTGCGTACCATCTGTGAAAGATAACAGTGAAGTGATCGTACAAACCATACCTTATGCCCAACACCATCGGAGTACTTCAAATGATTAGCCTTGACCTGAAAAAAGTGTTCTTAATATTTCTTGCAAGATACATATAGATACATATACCTAGTTCTCAGTCAAACTGATGGTCAAACTGACCATGTAGGAGTTTTGATTTCTTTAATTTTACTAACGATACCAAACATATGTGCATTATGAATTGTGTGAATTCCCTAAGCAGTTACTAAAACAGAATTTAAAGGATGGAGGAAATGATCTCAGCTGTGTTGTTTTAAGGTATCTGTTTTCAGTTCAAATTCTAAAGTGCTTGTCCTCCTTGTTTACGAAATTATGAATTCAGTAATGTGAATTCATTCATATATCTCCTGATCTGATTCATTGAAATTAGTGAAAGATTTGGATAATTACTTAAACAGCCATATGAGTGTAATTACTGCAGCATTTCAAAGTCAAACGTAAATGAACGTGAATGACAATGTAGTTGCTAACAGGGGAAGCTACACACATGAAGGGGGAAATAAGCCACTAATTTACTCAGTGCCACACAGTTTTGCCCAATGTACCCTTAACTAAAAACTTATGGTAGGCACCTCAAGAAAAAAACCTCTCTCAAGCTTGAAGTAGTATGGTTTTGCTTATTCCATATCTTTCCCTGACCTGCCAAAAGGCCGCAGCTTGTTATGCAGGCTACTTACACTGCCATCTGGTGGCAATTTGTCAGCCGCATGCTTTGAGGTTTGACCTATTGTTTTCTCCATGGCTTCCTTACCAGGATTGGAAAAGCGGGGAGTGGGAGGTGGAGGCTAAAGGAGAACATGTGTTCATTGGTAGGGCTCAGTGAAACTGTGCAAGGGGCTTGCTGGCTTGTTGATGCTCATTGCTTGGGTGGGAAACATAGGGACAGTGGTAAAGTGCAGGGTGGAAAGGAACTGTTATGTTCTGGTATAGCACACACCATAAACTGGGACTTCTTGCCAAAGAAGATTTCATATGTGACATAATGTTTTTGGTTTGAAAAATTATGTGAGAATCTACTGAAACATCACCATGAAAAATTGAAGGAGTTTGTTTATATCCGTCATTAATTTATGTCTTCTTTGCATCTACCGTAATGTGCCCCACAATTCAGAACCCAAAAGCATTTTATATACCATACTCATTGCTGTAAGCAGCCTGCATATCTGCGATGAAACTTGACCTTCTTTTTGGGAAGACAAGATGCTTACATGTATATAGTGTAGAGTACCCCTCAAACTAGCATTACCTATATTGTGTGTCTATAAACAAATGACAAGGGCCTGTATGTCTAAGGTTATTGTAAAATAAGACTAGTTATAAAGATTTAAATTTGCATGTTTACCAGAATTCAGAATCAGTGCAAATAAATGAAGAATAAATGTGCTGTCTTCCATTCATTTTTGAACTCAGAAATTGATTCCATATGATTCCATCTCTGTTAATGTCTTAATTGCTTCTTGTGCCACCAGTTTTGCACAGGCTGTCTTGTGTACTGTTTGTTAACATTTGACCAGCATGCAGAGACAGATGATTGGCAAGGTTCTATCTATGCAGAATACAGAAACAGGTACATGTATTATATCTGAGGTTAAATATGTTATAATTCTTTTCCATGTTTCAGATTGTACCAACCTTCATCTCGGCGTCCAGTTGCCTTTGCCCCAAATTCTGACATGGGTCTCACTGATATTGAAATGGCAAATGCTGTGGAATTTGAAGACCACTACTTCGAAGATCGAACTTTTGAGATGGAGTATGAGGTGAGTAATATGAAGTAATTTTTATGAAAGAATTCATACACGGCAAAAAAAGGTAGTGATCTGAGTGTAGAACACTACATGTGTAAACATGATGTAAATTAGTACAGGGCTAAATCAGAGCTCAAAAAACGTGGAGTTCATTTTGTGGCTGAGTCAGTGTTTTAGACTGCTGATGTAGTTACAGAAGTGCAGCAGCAATTGCATCCCATTGCAGTCTTGGTGATGTCTACCAATTGTCCTGGTGATTTGAATGAAAGTTTGCAAAATTGGGTGCTAATACTATTTCACTGACTCACCCAGGGATCAAGGTGTTGCTTGATTTTTTGGACAGTTCATTTATGCTAAACTCTGCAATAGTTGCATAGACCGACTGTGGCTATGGTCCAGAGCTATGTTCTGGTTGTCTGTCTAGTGTAGGCAAATTGTGAACATGAAAACACTCATGGTGTGCAAACACAGCATGTATGTCCTCATTTTACCACTGAATAAACACAGTGTTAATAGTGTGCTCCCCAATGTGCACCTTTGTCCAGATAGCTGTATATGTGTTCAGACACAGTGTCTAGCAGGATACTGTACAGCTAGGTTGTTAATACTCATTGTATTGAGTCAGACTGCAGGCTACATGGGGTTTTTTTTTGGAGGTAATTCTATCCTTATAAATTGTTACTAGAACAATAGGCCCTCCTGCAACTGGCTTAAAAGCATGATTATGGCTTGAACCAGTAGTTCGTGGGTAAACGTGGAAAAGAATAAACTGCTTAAACATGTTGAGGGAAACAAGAAATTAGCCATGTGCTAGATCCTGCAGCTACAGTTTAAGGGTGGGGGAGAGAGATGTCTTGGGGATTATTAGGCCAACTGACAGTTTATCAGCTGTCAGGTTTAAAATCCATATATACACCTCTCAAAAGCTTTCACAAGAAATGTTGTAAAGAAATGTTTAGACACTGACAGTACTAGGTTGAGTTAGCCTGGAAATGGCAGATTCTGCCAGGGACTCGGAGTGACACTGATAACACGAGTCAGTCAATCTCTTGGCCTGACTTCACCTTTTTTTTTTTCTTTCTACCCAACTGAGGGCTTGCAGCCCAAAGTAAGTCTAGCCCCATACTGATTCTTCAGGGTGAGCTTTGTTTGAGCCTCTTGGTTGTGAAGGGACACTATGTGAGGATATTTTGATGTCCAGGAGGTACAATTGTTAAGTTTCCCTCCCTTCATCTACCCGCTACCCTTTGATGTCAGCAGATCAAAGAAACTGGACATTATTAAAAGCCAAGAAATGAGTTGAGGAATGTCACCCTTCTACCCTTTTGGATAAATGGAAGCGTCTCCACCTGCTGATCTATGCTTTTCCATCAGATCAAACCATCATGGCAGAAAGGGTATAACTAATATTGAGGATGTTTTGTCTCTTAATGAGCACTCTTCAGGAGAGGTTGACAGTTTAGAATATATCTGAAAAGCTTGCATCTGAACTAATTTTTGTGTCGTGTCTTTTGACTTCATTGTTCATGCACATGTGTACATGTATGTTGAAAAGGAACAATATAGTGTACACATAGGCAATCATAGGTTGCTGTTGAATGGGAGATAGGGATTTTAACCAGATACTATCTGAAGAGAAAAAATATCAGAAAAAAATTATTTATTGACTTTGAATTAAATACATTCTGGCCTGTCTCTTAAAAACAAATATATTTACATGTACACATAGTCTGTCTATAATACATATAAAATTTGCTTGGAGTACCAGACATAAGTATGTTATCGTGGATTTTCCAGTTGAATAAACTATGTTATCCATGAATTGGACATTAAAATTATGTCAGATACATTATGTTCAAGATTACGTTCATGATTTACCAATCAGCGGGTAACATATGCGCATGTCAAATAACACTCAAGAAAACATTAAAATGTCCACCTGAAGTACCATGCATAAAGTACATGTATATGGTAATAATCATGACGTGTTATATGAATAGTAATAGGTATAATTCATGACAGAGATATGAATCCCAAGTAATGGGACGTATACACGTGAGATGTGTACAAGTGATAGTGCTTACAGTAAGATGACAAAAAGTGTCCTGTCTGTATATTGTATGAGGGCATCCAATTTCTTACTTCACTGAACCTCAGTGTACAATGCTCTTGTTGCTATCTATAATGTTTCTTGTAGACTACCCTCCCCCTCCCCTTATCACCCCAACACCGTCCTTAAAGCAATTGCAAATTGCAACAGTTGTTCACGATTTGGTCACATATCAGCATCTCACTGTGACAGATGAGAGGAGCCCATTCTACGAAGAGAAATTAATTATTGATTTCTTGTCTGTGCTGCGCGGCCAAGGAGCAATCTTTGGTACTTCCGCAGCGTAATAATTATCCTATGGTTGCAAAGCGCGGCGGGGGCAACGGCGATTTCATTTCAGTTGGCTTGACATCAGCGTGTCACGGCAAAACTCGCCGCGGGTGGACCGCTAAGGTGCTCGCTTACATAAAGCTACACAGCAACGTTGATTGATTTCTGTTGCACTGTTGAAGAAGGGAAAAAAAAAATTACGGTGCAAAATCACAGAACATCAGGTAAAAGCAAAGCTACACCATCCAAGTCCCCTTCCCCCAATCACCATTGAACCACTTTCTATTGCAAAGTTTCTTCGATCTAAAAACAATGCTTGTGTGCAAAAGCATCTTTCGACAGACTTCATTTCAAGCCTCTCAATGCTGACATATTGACGAGCCTTGGCTCATATCCCACGATGCCCCACTTCAGCTCTTCCTGGTTTTCAATAACCAATTGCGATAATGATCCCGGAGGTCTGGCCCATTGACAATTTCACTCCTTGAAAATTGCACATCCCTTCAACTCTCCGGGTGCCTAACATCAGAGGGGTGGTCGATCACAAATGTCGAACATGGCACTGTCAGATTGACGATGGGTTAATAGGGGTTTGCTCTCTTCCAGTATGCACGTTCCCAGTTAGTCTGCTTCTACCATGTCCATAAATTGTAGATAAAAATAAGACATTCAATTGCAGACTGAAAGGATCTGTTGGTTGGTTTTCTTGAATCTGTATGAGGAAGTGAGATAGAAATGTAGAATTTAGTCACATTGTAAATAATAGATACCTCAGTGTATAGTCTGCTTTTTCAGTGGCCTTTTGTTGCATTTTAGTACTCTCTCTCTCCGCAAAGTTATTTTTTCCGTATGCTTTTACATCATATTGTATTATGGAAGGGTACTGTAAAATTGGTGACAAGATGTGTGGATAAGATGCTGTATATGCACTCTACTGCACTTCACTGAAGGGTATATCATTTTCAGTCATGAGCATGTTCTCGGTAAGCGAGTCAAACTGCTACATTGTACATGCACATGTATAATGTTAGTGTAGTTTGAGTAATGCTGCTGATAAATTGTGGTGTGCAACATTGATCAATTAATGACCCCATTTTTCACATTCCACTGGGCTGGCTTCCACATGTCGCCTTTATACATGCTGCAACCAAGGGCACCTGGCCAGTGTTGCTATGACAACAAGTTGTTATTGACACCCGTCAATCAATGCCAGGTGTAAGAAAGATCAAAAACTTTGTTCCCACTCTAAGCGAGATAATGTTTCTCAGTATTATCTGATAGTTTACCAAAACTATGCACGGATCTTTTATAAATGAGCTGACAAAAATTTTTACAGCTGTAGAAAGTAAACATAAGATTTCTTGATTGAATCACATAGAAAGAAATAGTGAGGAAATAATGACTGATGCTGCAACTGAAATTTGATGTGACAGATAAATATATTCATACTCCATAGGGACTTTGTAATTTCTAGAACAGACGCTATAACCATGTCTTGATACCTCATACCATTATGTAGGGCAAGTAGGACTAGTTCTTTTCAAAATGCCAAATTGACTCTATCTTGCTACTTAAGCATGCTGACAAATACCCATGTGGCTATTAGATGTGTAGATGTTATGTGAATCAGGATTTATTACAACCTCTCCATTCACTGTGCTAAACATGCCATTGGAGTGTTTTGGGTTACAAAAGCCTGACTTGGAAAGAGAAACCTTTTGTGTTGGGTTACAGGTGGATGTATGCTAAGGATTCTTGTCAAGTAGTTGGTTCATCAGTTTGTTGAAAGACAGAGGAATTATGGATGGGGGGACAGGAGATGGGGATGAGAGAGAAAGTGTGGAGGGGGTAGTGACTAGCATCAATTTATTCCCTGCGAAATTGCTGTCAATCTCCCTTCCTATGACTAATGTAAGATCAACCCCTTGTTATTATCCGGGGAATTGATTCCAAACTTTCTCGCATCGTCTCCGCCAAATTCCACTGTTTGACCGGTGAGGGAGAGAAAAGCGCTCCTGAGGCTCAATCAGAGAGGAGATTTCTTGCGCTTGATACATCCCATGATTAGGGGTTTAAGCCTTGTCTCCCAACGCAGGCTTGTGGATTGATTTCTGGGATTTGGTTTTATGTCGCGTTCCTTGACATCTTGAGATTTCTTTTTCTCCAAAATAATCCTCCTGTCTGAGCCATGTGCTCTTAAAGAATGCTGATCGGTGCACTCTCTCTGTCGCCTGCTTACACTCTCTTTCCCCACCCTTCCCATTCTTATGATCAATTTGATATGTTTTGGAATCATAGTCTTTGGCAGCTTGCATGTTCGTATACTGATTTCATAGTTTTATTCTTCTACATGGAGAATTCCATTATCATAGTCTTCTCTGTTATGCTGATTTAGTTTGCTTCTGTTATGCGTGCTATGTGTCATGTAGTTCAGCGGCCCCTCACACATAGGCAGGAATGACAGCCTTCATTTCGGCCTTTCTCTGCCTCCCTCTCCCTATACTCTCACCCTCTCTCCACTCTTAAGATTACCCTTATAGACAAATTTTACGCTTGAGAAATATTACAGAAGCTAAGTCTTCCGTAGCCACTCTCTTTTAAGGGTGAGATTGTTTGCCGACCCTTGCAGAGTGCGCCTGGCTGGCTTGAGTAAATTCCTGAGCACAAGCTCTTTGCATTTTTCGGCTTCGCAGATATCGAGAGATTTTTCAGCTGGGCTCTTAACAAATAGACGTTGAGTCAGTGTTCAAAGAGGCAGAGATAATAGGCCGTAATACCCCTTAAGCTGGCACCCCTAGGGGCTCCCTCAGTGTGAAAAGAATAGGGCCTCGGCTTCCTGCAAAGCTTGTCGCAAAAGACTGCTAAGGACTTATGCTGTTGAGTGTATGTGTGTATGGAATAGCCATGCAGTATTATTATAAGATCATTGATCATGTAACATTATGCGATTGCTGAAGCAAATGCTGTCTAGGTCTTCTAGAGGATGTTCTTCGATAAAAGTGTTCATCAATTCATTGTGACTATAGGAGGGCTGTGTAAACGTAGACTTGTTAACTGAACCATTCAGTCCCTGCTTCCCACCTCTCGTCTATCTGTCTCTCTCTCCAACCCTTCCCCCATATCTATCTTGCTTGTCGCAAATCTACACTAAATGCCGATTTTGGGTGTGATAAAAGCATTATGCCATTTTTATCAGCTCAATTTGGATCAATCACAGCCAAACCCGACACTAGCAAATAGCATAGTGTGAGTTACATTGAGTGTATCTGGTTACAGCAAAATAAACAGTTTAGAAATTCTCTTCCATGGAGCAGTAATGGACTGGGAATTGATCGGTTTTTATTGCGATCAAATTGGATGTAGTAGTATGGCTAGATTTCGATTGGATGGCAGCAGCCTGATTGGTTCTTCATACAAGAGTGGCAGTTTTCCATTGCAGCACAGTTATCTTTTTTTCTGTGTGTGTCTCTCTCTCTCTGAGAGTGAGCCAGCCTGCGAACGAAACACTCATTGTATCGATTGGAGCCCATTAGAGGAGAAAAATCTATAGAGATTTGTAGAGTACTTGTGCAGGACTACGATTATGATCCAAGCTGACCAAAGCGGTTGTAAGATCACGCACCCCAACCTCTGATAACCGATGCAGCCTTTCATTGCCTTGTCGCGATGTCCACTCTTACCACTAACTTAGCATTCGTAACATAAAGTCTCTCACTAGAACTTTTTGCTTTTCGAAGGTGCTAGTACATAGTAACTGGGTAGTGACCAAAGGCAGATACAATTTCTGCCATTATTCTTCCATCACTTAGATGTATTAACTCAATATAATGGACTTCAGTGACATTGTATGTGCAGTAAACGGATAGCATATGTATAATGCTGTATTCCAAAACCCCATGCAACAGTCATTGTAAATAGTTTTTCAGTAATTCATGTATTTAAGAGTTTATCAGAAATGCATGTTTTTAAGAGTTACCCGAGATAAGACTGTAACTTTGAGTGTGTTGCACTAGCCATAAAACTATTAAAATACTGTTTTGCAGGTCCATATACAGTCTAGTTTCACTGAATACATTTACATTGATATTTGTGTAGATTTTGGTGGGCTAAAGTCATGTGAGGTGGTCAAAGAGAATGAATGAAGACAGAAAGAAGATGTTAAATACTTACAACCTTCTGTTTGCATTTGGTTATAGAATTCAAAGTTACTTTACTGAATGTTGGATGTTACTACCTAAATCTGCTTGATGTAACTCTAAAGATTTGTTGTGCACTATTTATGTGCATCGTCATCATATGAAGTACCTAGTTGTTGACTGTCCTGGCTGTGTGGTTAAACAAAATGTGAATTGTTCACATAGGCTGTGAGGAGATAGTATGGAATTGAGGAAGGAGATGTTATATTATCTCGTTATGACTCATCACCTGTACTCACCTGGCTCGTTAGCTGATTAATTCATGGATATTGGCCCCCAGAGCACTTAAAAGAGCTCTGATGACTCTAGGGTAGGTGAGGTGGGAATGGGGGGATGATGCTGAGGGCTTAGTCAGACTTTAGATTTAACGAGATCTATAATGGTAATCTAGCCTTAGTATAGTGTTGGCACTGCATGTCTCGAAAATAAGTCATGATGACATTACATGAGCAGATTGTTGGACAAGTGTAGAACACTGCAGTATGATGGTAAATGTATTTTGTGAAATGAATGCATGCCTTTTTCTACTTAAGCTACTGGTGTAAATCTCACAGTTACATGTATCAATTATTCATCAACACATGCAGCTGCCAACAGAGATGCTAATGTGTGATTGGTATGCAAAGTTAATGGCACTTCTTCACAGTATACAATTATAAGTAAATTGAATATTTTATTTTGCTTATGGTACATAATTTGTTTGCAAGAATCTGTCCTGTCCAACATCTTTCAACTAGTCCATACCCTTCTCTTTTCAATAATTTGTCCACGTTGCTTGTCTTTTGCATGGCCTCTTGGTGTGAAAAGAATAGGGCCTTGGCTTCCTTTGGGCAACAGATTGAAAACGTTCTTTTCCGGTTCTTGGGAGGGGTGCAAACGGATCGGTGATTCTTTAAGGCTGCTTTCCGGCTCTGCTGCACGAATTGATTAATCGCCCGTTAAATATTGCAGCATCGCAATTTGTATGCATTGGCATTCGCCGCGTCCGACCCACGTTTCAATAACTGGCTCTTTGTGTGATCCGACAGGATGGTTTTAATAAATAATAGGCTGGTTGATTGCTTGATGGCTGAATGAAGGCAAGGGATCAGTGCTCGCCGAAACTCGAGCCTGAAGACACTCGCCACGTCATCACACTGCAATAGGATTACCTCCCTTATCATTCACTGGCGTCTTTATACCACCTCTGGCCAATGACCTCACTCGTTGTGTGACCTCGTCTGCACACATTTTTCTGTTCCACCAACACTGAGCTTGCCAGTGTCATGCTCACATAATGACCACATTCTAGCACCTGCTCTTCTGCTTCTATCACCAAACCTGCCAACATAACAGCCCATGAAATATAATGGTGGCATTCACTTTGACAATTCTTGAATGTAGAGTTGGATTGAAAAGCTGACAATGTTTTGCAGGTTATTTTTTGGGCGACTGCCTCCATTGTTGTTACTGTGACATATTCAGGTAATATGGCTTTGGCCTCCATTAAAATATTGCCTAGATGATGCTGATTTATCAGAGTATATTCCCCAAAGAGAAAGGATTATGGCTAGAGCTGGGTAAGCTGACCGGGCTCAGCAGCCTGGGACGACTGTGCTATCATTACAGGTGCATGTATTCCTGTTTGCTGTCTAGTCTTTCATTGGCTCGTGATACCAGGGCCTAACATCCTTACCCATACCCTAACATACTGTCCAGGGCTGAAACACCTGCTTCATGACAGTAACACCTTCAAAAGGATCAAAATGAAAGCTGTAACAACAGGTGCATGATTAAATTATTATGATGAGAATATCTGCTTGACATCTGACCATCCCTGTTACAGGTACATGCTGTTTGTTGAATCTATCCTCAGTCTTCAGGTGCTAATAAATAATCTTGTGGCTGGTTAAGTCTATTGATAGATATTAATTTAGATTGTGTTTGACTACTAAGCAATGATGCTGGTTCTGGTTCCAAGGCATCTTTCTTGCTCACCATTCAGGAAATTATGGCTATGTGTTACACTGTGTAAATAATTGGTATGCTTTTATGTGGCATCAGTTTTGTTTTGTAATGGTCTGCCAAATAATTCTATCTTTTGCATTGTCCTGATCATCCTTTTGTGTGTTTACTTTGACATGACAGTTTACATTTGAATTAAACTGTCAATATGTAAGTTTTAACCTTCTCTTTGTTTTGCCTGTTGTAGGAAGTGACACTTCAACGTACCACCAGTGAGGAAAAACTGGGCCTGACATTATGTTATGGATCAGCAGAAGATGAAGTTACAGACATATTTATCAGTGAGGTAAGCTCTTCCCTATGGTCTGTCTGCTTAAAAGTGTAGCATATGTAACCTTCTGCAGAACAATTCACCTGCAGTAGGATTGGTTTGTTTTCAACGGCCTGTGTTGGAAGAAGGCACACAGCACTTGGTAACATATTCTCTGAAGTATGTATAGTATGTAATTCACTGTAGAAGACTAAATACAGGGTGTGTCCAAAAAGAGAAATTGAAACCCTTTCTCATGCATTTTGCTTAACAGTTGTAAGTTTATTTTGAAAGCCAAGCTAGTAGATGAAAAGAGTTCAGCTAAATACTAGGAAAGGGGTGAAAAGTCTGTTGTTGGACCTATTAAGACAGAGCTGGTTGGCATGTTTATCTAGTTGGAAAGAGGGATCAGACAGGGTTGCCTTTTTGCACCCTGACTGTTGACAAGTGCGCTGAATAAAGATAGCAAATCAGCTATTATTATCAAACCCACAGAGACTGAATGTGAGAAGGTTGACCCCAGTCACCAACTTACGTATTTCTCTTCATCCGCTGTGGGAATTACTTAATGCATGTACCACAAGGATCGTTTTGAAAATAACCTTGTGATAATGTTCAATGGCTGGCTGTTTTATGATCGTTAATGGGCTCTATAATTCTATGGGTGTATTGTACGGAGCATCTGACTGTTACTTGCAATAGGCCTTGGTGGACCAAGATGCTGAGTCATTCACTGGTGACTTGATAAACCAATTAACTCCCATACTGTTGATTAGCTCTGACGTGGACCATTTGGCTTGGATCAGCATAGAAGTCCAGCAGGGGATGCTATTTTGAAAGAAGAATTATTGAGAAAGAATTCTTTTAGCAGCTGAACAAAAAATACATGTCTTCTAACTGAGGTTTTTAGCAAATAAACTGCGTTGTTATATCCATTTCATTTGCCTTTCAATATATTCTGTATTTTTCCTTTCATGCAAATTATTTTCAGGTTAACGTGACACCTGTGTCCAAAAAATCGTCTTTTTAGAATGTGTTCCCATGATATATATGACTTCTCACATATATGAGTCTATGAATGTATAAAAAATGAGAGTCTAATCAACAACCAGATAAAACATGTGATAAATCACAATCCACATTCATACAAATAATGCCCTTTCTATTGTCTTTAATCAATGATTTCCTGTGGAAAAAAAGATAATAGGGTATGATGAGCCAAAAAAATGTCAGACTTGTTTAGATTGACAGTTGCCCATTAGAGACACATCAACGTGTTTGACGTGTATTGTGGAACAGTCACTGACAGGCAGGTGACAGGCACATAAGATAAATTGAGGTTAAACTGTGACTGATGGAGGAACTTCAGAAGAATTAAGACTTTTCATAAATGTGTGTATTTTTGCATGAAGTAGTATATGTATTGTACACTGAGTGATATGTTTTAATTAATGTTAATATTGTTGATATATTTATGGAAACAAATGAAGGTCACAAGAGTGGTGTATATGTAAATGTGTGTCTATTCTGTCTATTATAGATTGAGCCTTCAAGTATAGCTGCCCTTGATGGCCGCATAAAAGAGGGTGATCAAATTTTACAGGTAAGCTTGGGTATTTTTGATTATGCGTATGCTTCTGGAAATGTGGATACTTTTGTCTGCCCTTCAATTCCTTTTCTGCTTTAAGCAAGGCATTTGTCTGCTTAAATGAAACTGTTATATGGTTTGTTTTATGAATATGTGTCATATTCATTTGATTATATTTCACAAGTGAATAAATTTTGCCCTCCATCATAATTATGTATGTCAATCACCAGAATATATGCCACTTAACGTCACCATTTTGGGTAAGGATAAGTTCAGATTTGATTTCTTTTTTTCTTTGTATTTCACAGATTAACAATGTTGATGTGCATAACCGTGAGGAAGCTATTGCTTTGTTTTCTGATGCCCAGCCTGATATTACCTTGTTAGTTGCACGACCTCAGCTCCAGGTAAGAACACTCGCCATCTCATGTCAGCAGGCACTATTTGGTATATTGGTCATTACATTTTTTTTATTTATTTAATTGCTATATTGTCCGAAGATTCTTTCATTCACATAACAGTTAGTGGAAAGTGTCAAGGGAAACCATGACACTTCACCAAGGATTTAAAGCCAAAATTCTCTTCTGTTTGTTTGAGACCATTTTGAAGATAGTGCGTATATGTGTACCATGTTGTTGTCAGGATTGCACATGCATGTAGTTTCCAAAACTCTAGCCTTACTACTATAGTGCAGCTGAACCAAACTCATTTGAGGTAGTTACCTCAGCAAGTACATGTAGCAGTTGTTAGTAGGAACTGTGGGCTACATGTACATGTACCTGATGTGCATAGAATACTTGATTGTCGAATGAGTGCTCATATACTCACAAGTGAATTGATTTGGCCCTCTGTGATAATTATGTATGTAAATACGTGAAGTTCAAGTGACTTCATGCCTTTTAGGTGGTAATACAGGAAGCAATGCTTTAAAGTTTGCCAAAGATTAAGACATTCCCACTTGGTTGAACTGGATTCATCATTGTGTTATCCACACTTGGAGCTGCCAGATTGAAACCACTTGAGCACCACTTTTCCAAGTTTAGCAAATAAGTCACAACCCCAAGACAAGACTAAGTTCATGACGCAGAAAATATCAAACACGTCAGATTTTTTTCCTAGCACCTCTTGAGATTGAAACCTCAGGTAAATGCTCTTGCGTGCTAAGAGCTACATGCAGAGCAGCCGGTGTCTCTGGCTTTTTGCTCAGCTAATATCAGAAGTGTGTGGCAGGTTAATATAAATATGAATTTGATATAGACCAGGAAAGGATTAGGGTCCGTGGTTTTTCTCAATGGAAGAGTGGCGTTTGTATGTGTCTTGTTTGGTCAGTTGGCTGAAGATGTGCAAACAGCTGCAGAGACACCGCTGATCCACCTAGCCACACCTCCAAAGGGAAACATACAAGAAGAAAAAAAAAGGGAACGCAAATTCTTGCAATAGATAAAGTTTTGGAAGTTACAGCTGCAATGGCAGGAGTCCAAATGCCTATAATATCTATGAAGAAGGCATGCCATAAAAAAAACACCCAATAGATAATGTTTTGGAGCTTGGGGTTGTTTTTTCCCCACCCTCTCATTACTGACTTACCTTCTCCCTCACACTTGCCAACCTCCTGCCCCCACCCCCTACAAGTCACACCAAAGACACATCCTATCGCATTTCCTCCAGCCAGATGGCACTGGTGCCCACCAAAGCTCTCTTTTTGCCTCTCAGACATGCATGTGTGGCAGATAGAACAGCCCCAATGCTCATGTACATCTGGATTCTCACAGCCGGTTTACCTACGTCCACATGTACATCTATGTTGTAGGTTGTGAGCCACACACCATTATTCTGTTACTGTAACTAGGTTTGTTCTGTTCTTATGTTACTCTGTCTCCTAAACAGAAACAACATACCATTCTACTGATTAGCCAGATGAAGTGCTCCATCTTTACCGAGTACCTACAGGACCAGTAATAAGCATTATGTACATACATTGCTGCTTCATTTCTGAAACAGCTTCATGCATATAAAATTTTTGGGGTTATAAAGACTTGGCAGAATGAAAATATTGTTATGAGATCTGGATGAAAGGTTACACTATATTGCCAGAGTAAAGGGGGTTTTCAAACAGACTATCTCTCAGAGTAGGAAAACATTTGGGTGGCATCTGGTAAATGTACAGTTATTGCATGTATCAGGTTTACAATATTAGAAATGAACTGATACATTTATTTGTATTTCATGAACATTGTCACCATCATGTATAGTTATTTGAGAATTTCATTGCTCTGTCCAGCTCAATTTAAGCTTCACAAAGTGTGCATTAATGGGTTATTTATTTGAACAGTTAACCAGAAGATTTATATTTAAGTGAAGCATGTGCATGTGTTGGACCTATCACCATACTGAATAAATTCTTTACTTGTGATTCATCAGTTTAAGGATCCTACAACACCACACACACAGGGTTCAGGGCTCATATACTCCTGTAAATGTACCATCAGTTCTGAGGCTGGAAGAGAACCTGGCCACCAAGATAATATCTGTTTATACCATGCTTCATTTCAACTCATGCAGATATTGTATTAAAAGATTCCATCAAATCTACCAGGTATGCACGTTGTCTTGCATTGCATGGGTAAGCCGGGACAACGAAACACACTGATAATAACAAGTTACATTGTAAAGAAAGATGTGACTTGTGTGTGTGTTCTAGCCAGTCAGTGATTTGAATTTGACTTTGAGACTTAACCCTCATGTACATGTAGATCTTGCTGACCTTTTGACCGGTGAAGATAATTGTCGGTTTGAAGTATCAATTTGTTAAATTAAGATATCAAAAAAGTACCTTTTTTTTATTACCGACTTTATGCTATATCACATACAATTTGTTGAGGAGATTTCTTCAACATCCACTACATGTGATATATTTTATCAGCATCTTATGGAGCCTTGATGCTTGATGAAACCAGGTATCAGGTATTCCTTTTCACTGACTAACATACCATGCCACAGAATACATTGTAGCCCTCAGCTTACTGAAGTCCCTGCAGCTGCCTTTCTGCCTTGGGTGTCTCCAAAGGTTCTGTTGTAATATTTGCTCTGGGAGCCTATGTGTGTAAGAAGTTGAGCAATGTTTGTTTGATTATGCCCGAGGTGATTCCCTAACTTTTTAAAAGTTTCCACATGTGCAATAAACAAATGCAAGGCTTTGTGGTAACTCATTTGGGTCAGCATAAATCTATTTTGTGTAACCTGGCGGCAAACATGTTTAGTCATTGACCGTAACATTGCATCAGTGTTTCTTTGCTCACTGCGAGCAGGGTATTGTGGAGAGGGTCAGAGTGTATTAATTCAGACTTATAGCCAACTCATGAGCCAGCAGAGAAGTCAGACGGTGTAATCACTTCCCCCAAGCTCTAAACCTGCACTCGGCTCAAGTTTAATTAGAGTTTGACAGGCAACTGAGGGACTAGGAATTTGACCAATTTTCTCTGTGTCAGGAATGAGGGATTAAGCTTAAGCCACAAGACCGGGTGCCAACAATGGGGATCAAAGAGATGGACAATTAGTGAGATTAGGCTTCAAAATTGCCCCCACTGACTAAGTATCTGTGGAAATAAATCCTTGCTTCCCAATCCCACCTCCCCCTCCCTGTGTACGACTCCCCTCTCCCTCTCCTCCCCATAAATAAATCTTGTTAATCGTCCTCATTTCAGCTGCTGACAGTCCCCTAAAACCCCAGATTCTGTAGGCTTATTGTTGTTTGTCTGAGCACCGAACATTCATCTCATCACCCCAGTCCTGCAGATAGCAGTTCAAACCTGCCTCTTGGCAGTTAGTGTACTTGTCCTTCATAGAATTGTGGCATTTGCCAAGACCTCTTTAGTGGTAGTTGGTGGGTGTATTTATGTGTGGGACTGTTTAGTGGGAGGAAATCAAAGCTATTGCTGGCCAAATCCCAGGAAGGGCATTGCCACAAAACAGGCTCATTGCTTCATCAACTTTTTATGTATGTTTGCCAATGTAGAACGAGACAATCCACAATGACATCATTACTGGATCATCACCCAAGATTATCCCCATCCCAGAGACTTGATGGCAAATTAAGCCGTGGCTTCTGCGGGATTATGCCCTCTGTTTCATTACCTGGGTTGGTCTCATTTCACCAGGCAAAGATTTGCTAATATATAATGATGAAAGAGTGAGAATTACAAAGTCCAAATAATATCCCTGGATTTATATATTTGTATTCTAAAAGGAAATTAGGCTTTTTTTATATGAAGTGGCCTTGGCAATGTTAATTCACTGGCGAAGCTGTTAGCTATGATTTTTCAGTTATGCATTGTGTTCATGCCATCACTGAAAATATAACAGTTCTGTTTGACTTGTGTCAAAGATTTCATAAGTGATTGTGAAGGTTTGAATGAAAAAGTTGTAACTGTGATAATGTGAAAGTGTATTACATGTGAATAAAACTGAGGGATTATGAGTGCATGAAAGATGAATAAGACTGAAAAAGTAGTGGTGAAAAAATTGACGTAGAACATTTGTTATGATAGAAAGCAAGGTTTTGTGATGAAGAAAGGTATGATCCAGTGATTTATCATGGATAAATCAAAGATTTTGAGTTAAACAGAATATCAGAAGGCAAGTGTATGAGAGGCAGATATTTTAAGTTTAATTCAGGAAATGAAAGTTGACTGTCATCATGTAAATGTAAAAGATGCATTAAAATACCATATGAACATTGGTTTTATAAAGTGGCAAGTATGTAAGTGTTGTCCTTTGTGGCAGCATGAGAATTCTCATCCATGTGTCTGTGTGTAGTACATGCACATGTGGGTGGAGTTTAGCACTGGCCACCAGAACCAGGGTGGATGCTCTAAAGGTATAGATAAGCGTCATCACTATGCTAGCCATGTAGCCTTAAGGCTATAGTGCAAGTATAAAACTCACATCAGCCACCAAGAGCCTGTGGTTTCAAGTCTGACTTTCACAAGAGCCCCAGAACACACATGGAAACAACTTACGTATTTTTGTCTATGTTACAAGCTGCTAGCTGTATGATGCTATAAAAAAGCCCTGCAGTATATCAAATTTACTAGCTATCTGTCAAGTTGGGCCGGGGCCCAGCAATGATTTATGGCACCCGCCGGGATATTTTTATCTATGTGTTAGAAAAAAAAATCTTGGCCTAAGATGGGATTAGAGGCTTGAACATGGACAGGGGCATTGATAGACGCACACAAGCAACCTTAATCTCCAAATGTCAAGAGACGCAGCCTTTCAACAGGTGAAGGGTACAATCTGCTGGGGTACCCCAAAGACAAAGTGGAATACTCCTGTGGCCTCTGGCTCCAATTCATTTCATTCAGTTTGAATTAAATGTATTTCCCTTATTGGGGTGACGTGAAATGAGAGGGTTGGTTGATTACATGTAAGGCCCTATGCTTTCCAGAGCAATGGTTTGTATGCTGTTATAGTAACAGTGTACTTATTTTCCTATTTCTTGTGCAGACAAAATTAGAACCTGTAGTCTATACTCTGAAGTTCAAAGCTTTTTCTTCCCTTCTTTACCTTTTTGTTTTCTGTTTGAAACAGTAAAGTTGTTGTTATTGCAAAGCAATTGACTTAGCTAAACCAGAAAGTTTTTAGGTTATTTTTGATTGAAAATAAGTAAATTATAATGTTTACATATGGTCTTCATTGTGATATTGTCCTACAATCAAATACATTGAATTGAAGTGTAAAATGATATAAACCCTCCAATCACTCTTTTAGATTTTCTTTTCTCATGTAGATTTTCTTTTCTTTTTCCAGTTGGATGACGGATTCTTGGATGAACATAATGAACTTTTGGATGATCCCAGAGTTGAACTTTTAGAACAACATCACCATAGCAACATGGCCTTTACAGCAAGCATTTTACGACAGGTAGGCTGTCTGTTATGGTGTTCATCCAGATCAATAAAGCTTTATGTAACTTCTTAGACTCCTTGCTGGTTTTGTTGGCACCAGGCCCTCCGCTTTAGGCAGAACCATGTCACATTGTATTATGTGCTTTGATGGTTGTATTTGATAACATTTTTGTTCTAGATTATTTTATGGTTACGATTTTACTACATGTATTCTGAACTGGCTCATTTATGTGCCACTAAATTGAAATGTTAAATACTGTGCTGCCTTGTAGTAGGTATACTAATTCACATCAGTGTCATTTCATCATATGTTGAAGTTGAAGCACCTTATTAGTTTGCATTTTGTTGTTTTGTTCTTTAAAAGCCATGAATTATAATGTTAAGATATAGAAAACACTCAGGTGATATAGATTAATATAATGAAGCCAATTTATACAAGATTGATTGCATAAATTTGTTGTTAAGAAGATCTGGAGGATAAGTGTGTGTTAATTCTTTTGAAAGGAAAAGTTTCTCCCTTGTGATTGTGTTGGCTTTTGTCCAGAAAGTATTGTGGGGGTTAAGTTTATTCTGGTGTGGCGGCTCAATGTGTTAGTTATATATCATTCAATCAAGAAAGCTCAGCACACTATTGTCTGAATGGAAGGCTTAACCTTGTGTTAATGGCTTGGTTGGCCTTGTCTGGGCCATTCCACTCAGTGATCAGAATCCCACGTGTACACTTTCAACTTTTAACTTTGTGGTTCACACCTTTTAGTGTCTGTTGTAAGTTAAATTCCAGACTAATGGGTCAGATAATCAATCAAGCAATCAATTAATCACTTCATAACAAGGCTATCAGCTTCAAAGATTGTGTGTTATCTCTGTCGATATGCATCTTTGTTTGGGTGTAAAAAGAATGCCAAGCTTTGAAATGGAAACCGTTTTTATCTTGCTGCTCAGATGCTGTCGCAATGAAAACCCAAGCAAGTTAACATTGACTGCAGACTCAGGGGGGAGTGTTGTTATTAGAGACCTCTTCTTAGTTAGTGTGTTGAGATCAGCAGTGGGAGGGAGAAAAGGGTGGGTGAAGGATCTTTATTCCCCTTGTACCAATATTTGGGCTCTATACTGGGACAACTTCAAGGCATCACTGGATGTAGTTGCGACCTGCCAGGGCACTGGAGGAGATACTGGTTTGTGTTAAAAGTGTCACACATGACAAGTTCACAGTGTATTTAAATTGGCCAAGAGTAAAAGGCCTTTCTTTTGTACAGTAAAGTAAATATCAAGGCTTATTGCACAGGCTTTCTAAATGATACAAAATATCACTATAGGCACAATGATTATTAAGAAGAATTCAGTTAAGCAGACGAAAGTGAGTCTGTTAGGGGTGAATTTCCTTAAACATGCATGTCAAGTTAGTGAAAGATTTATGAGGGATAGGCAGTCAGGGTGTTATAGCGTGGAACCCATCAGTATCTGTGGATCTGCTATTACTCAGTGGCCTTCGCCAGTGGTAATCTGACCAGCATAGATTACTCGATTGAGCGCAGTTTATATAACATGACCACTTGTGAACGCTGGTTATGTTTTGCCTCTGCGATTCTAATTCTGGTGTTGGAGCTAGCCTAGCTAGTAACCTATGATCTCGTCTAGGATTCACGATGTCAAAGCAGACCAGTGTTAGCTTTCCTGTAGGGGGAGCCTCTCGGACCTCATCCTGTAGTCACTGCCATGTTCCACTTAGTGTGCCTTGGGAAGTCAAGATGAGACATTGTAGAGACAGCAGCGGCTGCACAATAACGCACCAGTTAATGGTGCTGCAGACTGGGTCCTAGTAGTCACATAAAAATATACAGTAACTCCACCAATGTTTTATCATGTGGATAACAGGCTTTCTTTAAGTTAACCAAAAGTAGAAGGAGCATTCTTTTCACACTAGGGTAGCATAGGGAAGAGGAAGGTTGAGCTGAGAGAAGGGTAGGTTAGCTGACAGTTGTTTTGTTTAGTCCTTGATGTGGGATAGATTAAGGCAAGGTTTAAATTTCCTTTGATCTCAGGTTGAGAAAGATTTGAGGGGGAAAACATTCTGATACTCAGCTTTGAAATGTCTGGCTAGATAACAAGATGTTGGGAGAAGGCTCTTAACTGTGATATCTGATATGGAAAGGTCCATGGATACTTCTATAGTATGCCTCCCCACCCCCTCCTCCCTTCCTTTTCTTTCCTGCTTCACTGTGTACACACACACTGTTTAACAGTGGATGAGCAGATCAGGCATTAGCACTGCTGAATATCTGCAAAGGTGCTGAAGCAAATGCATTGAACATGGACATGTGCATAGCACAGTGGACTGTTGCCAGATGTCAGCACTGTTGCCTCTACATATGAACCATTGTTCTTCAGTCAGCCTAACTCACGCTAGATCTAAATGATAATTTTACACTGAAGTGATTGATAAGAGCGGAGCTGATTTTTTGGTCAAATTATAGTTCACAATTGCGTGGGACCCTTTATCAATAAACTTTGCAAATCAAACCCTTTTGCCTAAGTGATGATGTCTGGGTTGTAGCATTATAAGTCAACATTATTTAATTTACAAGAAGTGTTATGAGATCTTCATTTGAGTTGTGTGACAAGAATGTCTGTTCTTATAAAAATGTATGTAAAAAATGTAATTTAGTGTTGTTACATGTATTGATACATGTTTGTGAACGTAGTCTAACAAGATGGGCTTTCATTACTCAGAGTGTTTCCAATTGTTTTTTAAGGGATTCATGCTGGTAGCCATGTAAACCTTGGGTTAATTGTTCCTCATGGGTCAGACCAGAGTTCAGCCCCCCATTATAACCCCAGAGAAGATTGAAAGCTGTCTGTGCCAGCAGCTGGTTAGGTTTAGTGTCTCATCCTGTCTGGGTGGATGGTAGACTAGTTGCTGCAGCAACTATATAAATCAGATGACACATAGAGTATTTTTGTGACAGATTAATAGATGTATGATTTGAATCTTAATTCTCTTGTGCAGAGCATGTTACAGTTGCTTGGCAAAAATGCATGTAATGGCTGATGCAACGTAATTCAACCTCACTTACATGTAATTCTGTTGATAAATTTCCATCCTGATGAGGAGGTATTATGTGGTATCATTGTAATGGGGGTAGTGTGAGAGGAGTGGGGTGGGGGCTGGGTGGCAGTGTTACTTAATGCAAATGGCAATCAGAGCTTGGGGGATGACCCTGGAATCTGGTTGGGGTGGTCATTGTTTGAGACAGCTGGCAGAGAGAGGTGATGAGAGTTAGTTGTCCCAGCAGGGGTGCCAAAATTGGGAGGAGCAGGTGAAGAGGTTGGGCAAGACTTCTGCTGCCTCCCTCTGGGCCATCTTCACTCTGATCATTGGCAGATTGTTTGTTTGGTGGGTAATGTGGGAAGGTCCCCATGCACTGAAGCAAGGCTGGCATCTCTGTAGTGCCTCAGACTGTCCAGTTCACTGCCACTCCATTTAACCATCTCTGCCCAGCACTGGTTTTTGTGATGGTAAGAATCCCCAGTACCAAGAAGTGATAGGTTTGGAAACAAGAGAATAGCATTTTATTCAGAACATAGAACTGATTGTACCATTGTGTATGTAGATATTGCCATACTATACATTCATGATTCCTTTATTCTAATCATTCCTTTACTTTATTATAGGGGAGGCTACAGTTTGATGAAGAAGGTGGGACGACTGATACAGCCACCACAGAGAACTCACACAAACATGAAAAGGACAGCGGTGTTGGCCGGACAGATGAGAGCACAAAGAATGATGAAAGTTCAGAACAGGTACAAATCGAGTGTGACCAGCTTTGATCTGCCAGTGTTTTACCCTGTCTTCCGTCATGTCTCCTGGTGCACATGAATGTTTATGTGTATGTTGTAGTATTAAATTTATACTGTTTGGGCTCAGATATTACTTTTATCTAGTAGAAACCCTCCATTTCAACATGACAACTGCATTAGAAAACCCACCTCCTGTGTGTTTCTGAAATATGTACATATCCCAGAGAACTGGGCATTAAAGGAAAAGGTAGTTTTGCACAAGCTGTGCATCTGAAGATAAACGGGATGCTCTGTCATTCATGAAGATGCTGATCTTTTAAAATGTTAAACTCTCAAATAGTATTAAAATGAAACAATGTATTTTTGCTGCCTTTCCAGGAAATTATGGACAATGAAAGCTTGTCACTTCGCTTCAGACACGGATTTAACTTGGGCAAGGGAGAGCACCATGATAGCAATGACAGCTTTACATCGAATGATCTGCATGACCGAGAAACTACTACTGGAGCAAATGAAATCTCTGCTGAAGCCTGCAACAAATTCCGAGAAGTGCTAGAGCATAAATGTAACAGTGTTGAGAACTCACCACACAAGCTTGGCTCTGTTCAAGGATCCCAAAGCAGCCTTGATCAAGAGTTAGCCATCTTGAACAGAGAGATGGAGGAGATTCAGCTGGAGTGTGAGGAGATAGTGGAGAGCCATTTGCGTGAACAGGGGAAGAGTTTGTGTCAAGCTCGGCAAGATAAAGATGGTTCCAAAGCAGACTCCCATAGGAGTCCACGGATAGTGCCACGCATGGGCACTAGAATGGAAGTCCTGAAGCATGTGCAGGGGCCAGAACTCGCTGATCTGACATGGGTGAGGAAAGATTCTGCACGGCACCCACAGCCTATCACACAGCCAGGAGTTCACTGCCCTCTGTCGCACAGTCTGAACCAGGACAAGGAGAGGGACTTGTCCACCACGAGTGCATACAACACAGGTGGCGAGAGCTGCAGAAGCACACCTTTGACACTTGAGCTAAGTCACGTCTGTGAGGGAGAAAAGGGCTTGCGATCATCTATGCTGTGTCTTGCATCGGCTGATCTCAATCCATCCCTTTCCCTGAGTGACACTGAAAAACAGACACAAACACTGTCACCAGTGAAAGCCAGGGAGTATTCCAGTGATGGCACTGGTAGTTTGCGGAGCTCACAAACAGCCACAAACTCAGTCTTGTCCAATGACGTTACCCCTGTACAGGAAAACGGTAACATTGTTGCACCATCGGAATCACTTGGTGAATCACTGCAGGACATATATGCAAGATACGCAGATGTAATGTACACAAATGAAGCCAATCTTCAGCATACCATTGCTGTACAGCAAAAACTCTTTGAGCAACAAATTTCACAGAAGACAGGGAAGCTTCATCGTGCTGGTGGGTTCGGAGCTGAGTTAAACAGTTCTCCAAGTTCTACACTGCACATGCCGCCAGGTGCTTTGAGTCCTAATGTACCTGGTGGAGAATCGTCCACTCAAATGGAATGGGTGGTCAAACGCCGACCTGATGGAACACGCTACATCACTCGACGACCAGTGCGGAACAAAATTCTAAAGGAGCGTGCTAAGAAACTGGCAGAGGAACGCTGTGGCATGACAACAGATGATGATGCCATGAGTGAACTGAAAGTCGGAAGGTATTGGTCGAAAGACGATCGTAAAAAACATTTGGAAAAAGCACGAGACCAGAAACGCAAGAAGGAGCAGCTGATTCGCCAAAGAATGGAGACTCTGAAAGAAGGTGATGAAAAGACAAATCTGAACATTGTAGAATTAAGCCACAGAAAAATGATGAAACACAAGGGCAAAAAAGTCTTTGATGACTTTATGACTGTGCAAGAAATGCTTGCACATGGCAGTAAAGTGCCATCAGGAAAAACATATAATCCCTTGCTGTCTGTGACAACAGTGTGATAAAGGAATCCTAGATGTGTTTTAATCATGTAATTAATTATGACTGGTGAAAAGGGTAAAAAGTATGTAATTGTGGTAATTAATGATTCTAAATCACATCTAGAAAGTGAAGGGCAAAAGGGGGTTTATTAATTTTGTCATCTTTGCCATCTGGCTGGAAAGGTAGGTACTCAGTGTGCTTTGTTTAAAGTTCAAGAGTATATAAAGTGTCGAGTCACCTGTCCTAGCCTGGGGGAAAGTGGGCAATTCTTCATGTGTAAACACTGCAACTGGCAATATTGTTGTAATATGTCAAGTCACACCACTTTCAGAGAAAGGGGAAGTTTGTCTGCTTATTTTCCCTGTGTGTGGTAGAGAGCCAGAGACATTGGTGATGGTGATTTTCTGCAGTTCCAACTCCTTCAACATAACCAGGTTTCCGGAGTTGGTTGAATTAGGGCAGCACATTGTGCTTGTCAGGGAATATGATGAATGTGAAATGTGGCCTATGTGAAGGCAATTGTAAACCCGCATGGTGGAGTTCAGATCAGCAACTCAATATAAAGTTGTTAAAAATTTGTATGTAGATACAGTGTATATGCTAATGGAGTCCGTATGTAATGCCACTTGTCTAATTGTGTATAGAGTGAAATATTTAGTAAATGTATCATGTTTCTGAAGATGTGAACAAGCCAGCCAGCTAAGCATACCGTCCTGTCTGATATTTTAAATTTAGAAAGTAACCTCAACACAGGGTCAGCATGATGCCATCACTATGATGGTATCAAGTCCACAGGATAATAATGATGTAATACATGTAGAGTGATGTTTTGTTCTTTATCAGTTTCTGTGATTACAGAGCCTGTCTGTGCAGTGTTAAAATTGTTTAATCCTTTTGGTGGCAACGTTGTAACTGTTAACAGATCATGGCAACAATGCTAATATGTCGAGATCTCGTGTTGTCAACTCACTAATATTGCAAAATCAGTTGTGTTCCTTTTATCCTACTGTTTTAAGAGCAGATTTTGATCAGGGACAATGTATTTAATTTCCTTATAGGTCACAGGTGTTGAGTTGACCAGCATTATCTACATGCCATGAAATAATTTGACAGTCCCATTCTTTGGAAAGAAAAGTTCACATTTCTTGTCAAAAATGATTATTTATGGCAATATGCCATTCTCTTTACAATTGTCTTGTATAAACCTACCTTACCTTGGGTGTTGATGGATGACCAAATGTGACAACTTTGTTCCTTTTCTTGAACTGATAAGACACTAATGTGCATAATGAATCTATCTAGCCATGGATTTTTCTGAGAGGGAGGAAATTGAAGTGGGTTTTCACTTGAAGTGGCCTGCAGAAGCTCTGTTATAGTGGGCAGTTATATAACCAAATTGATGGAGCTAAAGTTACATGCAGAGAATACATGTACTTGCAATTGCATGCTTTTAAGGCTTTTGTACTGCATAAAATTAATTGGATTTTCATTTTAGGATGGGTAATTCCAGAATGGCATGTGAGGAGGACCAAAGGTAAAAACTACCATAAGAGGGCAGACCTAACATACTTTGTCTTGTGATGAACAAGTAGCATTGATTATTAACTGTTTTATTTTCATTCAGAGCCTTGTGAATGTGTTCAGCATAGTCCAAACAAGTGGTACATAGGTCTGAAGTTGGTGATGGAGCTTGTGTTTCACTAAGGTTTCCGTACAGAATGTGTTTTGGGAGTGTAGTGATGTTATTCAAATAGTTTTACCACCTATGCTCTAGCTTGGGGTGATCTTACTGTAGGAAAACATATAAAATGTTGTTAAACTTTCCAAGTGTCCTGAACGCTGTGCTTTACCATTTTTGGACCACTGACTTTTGTCATTACAGTTGCATTTATTGAATGTGTAACACAAAGAGTGAAAACTATTGGTAAAAGTGGAAAAATTGTTGCATGGTTAAGGTGGGATATGTTAGTCTCTCACAGTATGAACATGTACAAGAACATGTAGCATTTTGTAACAGATATGATAACAGTGGATTAGGCTTGTGACAGCTGTTGCATTTTGAAACAGACCATTGTTTCTAAGGTCACCTTAACATGTACTTATGGATGCCAAGGTTAATATTTGTGCACTGGGTAATGTCTGTCAACATAGTTTATGTACTCAATCACTAGGTATAACCATTGGGAGCTTATGTAATGATGGGTGTAACATTTGTAATCGCTATTACCTTTTTTGTACTCCTGGAGAAGTAATGTTATTGTATAGTCATCACCTTGTGGTAAGCACAGCAACCAAAGACGCCTGCACGCAATGCCTGAAGTTTCACCAGACATGTCTAAGCATGGTTATTCCATCCTTATACATCCACCAGCGTTGGCCTTTAAAGAATATGAACAAAACATTAACCATCGGTCAGTGTCCAGTGTAAACTGACCACTGTGTCTTAATTTTGGTGTTTTGCTCTGTACTGTAACCTACCCCCAATCCCTCTGCCCTCACTCACATCCTGATCCCAAGTCACCAACCTAGAACATTCTGTGATATCATGGCTTTGACTCGATATTACTGCAGACACAACTACAACTTAAGCACAGAGGTAAAAACCTCCATGGAAATGTTATCTGTTGAGTTATTACGCTAACAGAAGACCACGTGTAATACTTTTTATTTATTCAGCCTGCAAAAGC
The DNA here is from genome assembly GCA_016165875.1 of Acanthopleura granulata. Classification (NCBI taxonomy): domain Eukaryota; kingdom Metazoa; phylum Mollusca; class Polyplacophora; order Chitonida; family Chitonidae; genus Acanthopleura; species Acanthopleura granulata. Next base: position 21,393,129 of record JABBOT010000004.1, read on the forward strand.
AGAAAGAAGGACAACTACATGTATATATGTTTGTTTTTGAAGACCATTACCATATTGGTATGATTGTAATAATACCTTTGAATAATATGTGTTGCGGGCTTATATATTACATGAAATTGTCGCCTAATGTTTGAAAACCAAACACCTCAGTATGCGTGGGTTGTGCTGACGCATTACTTTCTGGTCAAAGCCATGATGTCCAGAAATTTCACAATGCCTGTCTTTTATACAATTTGCCCAATCAGTACATTATTCCCTGCAGCTTTTGTATGCTCTTGCGTGAGAAGTCAAGAATTTCCCCTCCTCGCAATAGAGAGGAAAATAAGTCTGAATAAATTATTGTTTTTATTTATTGTACTTGGTTGTGTGTGTTATTTATATGAATCAGTTACTTTAGTGTGATCAAATGCTGTATTGATGTATCAGTATTGTTGTAATGTTACGGATGTAAAACATCCGTAACAAAACAGTTTTAAATCTGTAAGGTGTGATGTGCGACATGTATATTGCCTATGTACACAGACTTCCACTGGTCTAACAACTGAACTTCAGAATGTCTCACCAATCGATAAAACCTCTTTATCAAAAGCTAAGGTTACATTTTGGATGAAAGAATCAGGTGGTTGCACTTACTTTCCAGAATTTAAGAAAAAAATCATAACCTGAGCCTAGTTTTGCTTTTTTTTTTATACAGAAATCCTTTTTCAAAGACATTTATCGATTCTCAAAACAATAGTGTAAGTGCTATATGATGATGTCGTGCATGATGTAGAGTCCATACTTACATACTTAAGGTAGGCCATGATTTTTTCCATTGCCAACAAGTTTCAGTATTGCCTTGGACAGGGTCATTAAAACAAGATCAGAAGTATCTATGTCTCTCCAACAGGTATATCATGGGATTAGTGCTGTAGCCTTTTTTATTTAGATACTATTACATTCCTCAGTACAGAGTATTTCACCCTGACGACAGCGGTCAGGGTTACATCCAGATGTCTCAATTCCGCCCTCGTTTGGTGATTTTGATATTTGCCATGTGTACCTATGCGTCGAAACCGACATTCGTATACCAGTGGTCAACCTGAATGAATGATACATTTCAGCTAAGCCTGTGCCCATGCCATATTGTTTTGTCTTGAAAATACTCTAACTCCAAGATTTATCAAAGATGGTGTTCAAACTTGTTTGAAAATGGGCCTAATTACACCGAGGATGAGAGGTTTCACATTGCCTTTTTGTGTAACATCCAGCAGGTCTTTCTGAGCATAGTTTGTGCCACAGACGATTGCCAAATTGGTCAGCGAGTTCTTGGGCGCGCAACCAGCTCCGGATTCCGTGAGTGTGAGGTGATTTACCGAGGGCACTCTCGTTTCGTCCACGATTAAACATGAATACTGCGTTTAACACCAGCTTGCAACCAACCTCTGAGGCTTATGCGTCAAGGCAATTTCAGCCATATGACATATACACGCAGTATATAATGGCCATCTACAAGCAGGGCCATAATGTGCATGACAAGTTGATCTACAAAGAAATGGACAGTCAACTAATGTGGCCTGGATTCGAACCTCATACTGTATGTTTAGTTAAGGGATAAACTGTGTCCATGCCATTGCGAATCAAACAAAACACAGGCGTAAGCTGATCAAAATATATAATGATATAATGGTTAGACCGTCAATAACAAAGACGGCCAAAATGAAGGAACGACTGAAAATAGTAATTATGACTTCCGTTTAATGCAAAATATTGTCAATGTTAATCTTCAAGCCTGCACACATTTTGATTGTTGTGAAACATATACAGGCAGAATAGCATAACATACGGAAGATGTGTTTGTCAAGTATATTGTTGAACACAAACACATTTTGAATCCACTCCCATGCCTGTATGTAAGGGACAATATTACCACCGAGAAGTTAACATACACTAGTAGCCTATACCCGAAAAAAATATATTAACCTGATACTAAGATAACAAGTTGTATTCATTTTATGCCACCTCATACCTAATTGCCCACAATCAATCTGCATTTGCAGTTTACAGAGATACTATCAGCAGGTGTTCAGTGGACTGAAAACGTGTCAAGATTAGCTTTGTGATTAGTACTGTTGTAATCCTCGATCCGTAAAACACACAGCCATTCAGTCGGTCGTTTCTCTGTCTTGTAAATACTAAGCCGCTTAAAAAAATAAAAAATAAAAAATCAGCAACAACATACATTTGAAACCAGTGGACAAAACTTTAGGAAAATACTTTTGTAGACCAATACTTTTGCACGATTAACCTACTGGCTTTATTTAATTAAGTCTAGATTATTATAACTTGTTTGGCTAATGTTCACGTAGAGTTTTCCATAGTACAAGCAGAGCTTTGGTCTAAAACAGAGTGTCTAAACCCTGGTAATAGCAGGACATGAAATGCGTTCAGTGTAGTCCAGAGATTTGCTTTCGGTGCAGATATATACTTGAAGATGTCCGACCTCATTTACTTAAATTGAGTTTGACATTGAAAGATATTGCAAAAAAGCACCCTTTGCTTCATGTGCACCCTTCCAACTTCAAAACACTATTTCAGCAACAGTTAAACCCAGACTTCGATCTGAAAGTTGGGAATTTCTTCAACTGACCCGTAACCCATCGCTGTTTCAGGCAACCTGTTCTAAGCCAAACCAAGGGCAGTCACTCGGACAGCAGTCAAAGCGAAATGGCGATCCTGTGTTGTTGTTCGAAAGTGTAATTCCTGAAGTTTTTAATTTCTGTGATATCGAAACAATGCAATCCAAGTATAAAGGAGAGAGACATATGTGTGCGTATCAAAGGTAGAGAATAGATTTTTAGCACTGCGAAAATGTCGGAATAAGGAGAATGTTGCAGATCCGCTGCCGAGCAGAGTACATTCCCCGATTTCGACTCAATCTGTATACAGAAGTTAGCCCCGCTGACTGAACGATGCTTGCAACCTCGGGATATAAAGGGAACACAGAGAAGTCCACCAGCTGTACTACCGTTCAGGGCGCCATGTCTTTTATAATGTTATACCGCGGACAGGCATTCAGAGAGCATGCATGGAGACACAGACCGGAAAGACTGATGGAAAAAGTTTTGATGAGACATCTTTAACTAGAAAACCGTATAAAATTGCTATCAATTTCGGGAGTTTTACACTCGTATAAGAAAGTCCGAACAAAAGTTCTCCTTGGCCATTGAAGTCGAGCTGTCAGCCTTCGTCTGGCAACAAAGCTGGTCATTAATCTCCAGCGGCGCGGACGTCAACGAGCAACAGAGATCTGGACACAGTCTGGGACCGTGCATAACAGCACCCCAGGTAAGAGTTATTAGCGGCCCCAGCGTTCTGACCGAGGAAGCCGTTAGAAGGCCAGCCTATAGAGATGTCGCGTCGATAACATGGACATAAAGTCGTCTGTTATTATAGCCGTGAAAATTTCACGAAGCTGATCAAAGATGTCGTCAATGCGAAGGAAATACAGTAGATAATTACATATAACCAAAAAATCGTGTAGTGTATAGGGCCGAAAATACACAAGAACGGTAACAAAGGCCTACGTATGTATTAGGCATTTTAAGCTTGCCAAGGATTTTCTTCAAAAATAGTTCATTTATTCAGATGTAAGTTCAGGACTTTTTATTCAATTCAAATTCCGTTTATGACTAAATTACAGTCTTTTCACAATACTGTAAGTATACTTCTATAAAATTAAAAACAAATGACTGCACTAAAAACGTTATCTAATACATCACTGTTTCAATTTACATTTCAGACACAATGCGCTGTTGATAAAAAGCCAAGAAACAAGAATTGAAGAAATAGCGCATAAAATCCAGCCAAACATCGTTCCCTGGAACGAAGGTGAACGAGTAAAGGGACAGAACCAAAGCAAGGGAGATTTATCTCCCCTTTTCTGACACACCCCCTCACATCCTCTCCGGTACATCTTCTTCTTGCTAGGAAAGGTTGTGTTTAACCATCTGCAAAAAATTAGTAATGACAATAAATTTCACAGGACAATTCTGAATCAATATGCTCTTACATAATGCACGTGAGCATTAAATTGCTCTAAAGCAAATATCACTAAAAATATTTAACTACATATAATATGAATGAAATGTAAATTATAGTGGAAACAGTCACTTTTCTCTGTACCAAAGGGGTGTGAACTCTGATTTTGCAGGCCTATATACAGTGGTGGGACAAGTACTTGTGTTTGCATACATCGTTAATTTATCTATTTATTTGATTTGTGTTTTACGCCGTACTCAACAATAGTTCACTTATACGACGGCGGTCAGAATTATGGTGGGAGGAAACCGGGCAGATCCCGGTGGAAACCCACGATTATCCGCAGGTTGCTGGCAGACCTTCCCATGAGGAAGCCAGCATGAGCTGGACTTGAATTCACAGCGACCTATAAATATTGGTATATTCCCCAACCACTGTAGGTGTGACGTTATCACCAGCTTTGTTCACAGTGGGCGTTTTATCGAGCATACACAGTTATGCATTCTCCGATATGCCCCATGCGTGCATGACGTCGCAGGCTCGATTCCAACTATCCCACTGTGTTGCTAATTTCCGCGCTGCAGATGTAAATCAGATGGTATAGTCTGGTACCTGGCGATAGACTGTAATTCACTTGTGAATTACTCCCCGCATTCCGGTTTCCTCCTCCTTTAAAACTGAACAGAAGCGAAAAATATTTAACTGAAATGGTAAATGCAGAATCTGTCGCACCATACTCATCGTGGCTTCACCGGCACGGTGGCAGTCAGTACTATGGACAGAGGAAACCGCAGTGCCCGGGGTAACTCACCGACCTCATGGAAGACAAGTTATGTTTCCAGTAAATGTTAGCACTGAGAGCAGGGGAATCCACAGATTCGTTCCCAAAGGCCATTGAACCCACACCTCGCGTGTTCTTATATAGCCACTGAGAAACACGTGTCTCTGCCACGATCAGATCCCTGATATGTGAATAAGAATTAACCTCACAGATTCATTCTTTATATAGTTATTTATTTATTTGATTGGCGATTAACGTACTCAAGAATATTTAACTTATACGACTGCGGCCAGAATTATGGTGGGAGGAAACCGGGCTGAGCCCGCGGGAAACCTATTATCATCCGCCTTTGCCGGCAGACCTTCCCACGTACAACCGGCGAGGAAGCCAGCATGAGCTGGACTTAAACTCACAGCGACCGCATTGGTTTGAGGCTCCTGGGCCATTATACGCTGCGCCAGGGCACTAACCAACTGAGCCTCGGAGGTTGCCCCATTCTATATATACTACAGATGCATATGACCTTGTACTTTATGATAGAGATAAATTAGTACTGCATGAAGTAACAGAATTGTCAGTAATATTAATGTATTATAAATACAACACATTGTAATTAACGCTGAAGAGTAAAAATCGTTCCTGAAAATAAGTTCACTTTTTTTTCTTTAAGTGGCCTTGAAAGGAGGAAAGTGCATTTAATTATTTCATTTCTAAATTGCGGTTTATCACCCCTGTATGTTGGATAACGCCATGTATAGGGACTTTAGCTATAGACAATGTGCTGTAAACTTACACTGAGTATTTTGACCTAACTCGTATAGGCAAAAAAAGAAACCTTTTCTTCTATGATTAACATAACATCAAACTCGACATGTTATCAAAGAATGAAGCAGATTTTGGTGCAGACCATAGCCAAAGCCACCAGGAAAGATATTGGGAATTAGAAACAGGATCTATTTATTGAATTACATGTATCGAATTTAACGTGTCGCGTATAGTGGGTATAGGTCAAATATTTACAACCCCATGCGCAATAACATTAAGACACTAAAAAGTTGACTATCTTTTATGACTCTCAGGGTCCCTTTCACAGTGTACAATCCATAAAAAACAGAGTGCACTTATAGTCCTTTACTTGTACATGTATTGAATTTTTGAGAGCGCTTGCATGTTAAGTTATAGGGCTCTGTGTGTAACTTAGGTATATGTGTAAATTTATGACATGAAAAGATCAAGAAGTTTACTCTCGCCACAAGGCAACAGTCTGAAAATCCTGTACTCGTTACAATTAAAACATATAACACTAAAACAGTGTGTGTCCCTATGTTATTACATGTTACACTGACGCAGAACTCAGAACATTTACGACATAGCCTATAAACAGCTGATATCTACTTGCTCTTTGGTCAGTCTCTCATAAGCTTAAAAACAGATCCCCCGGCAGCACAATACCCCACTCTTCAAACGAATATAATTCAGCAACGAACTCATACAATTTCAAACAGGTTTTTACATCCAAGAGGGAATTTTATAGACGTTTTAATGAACAGTACCTGGGCCATGCGCTGTCTTTTGCTTTAATATTACATTCAGCGAACAATATAAAGCATGCATGGTACCGGTATAGTAGGTATGTATACATGGGCCCAAAACACACCGAATACAGTCCATCAGCAAAGACAATGTGGTGATTAATATATGCACATGTATTACCTTGACGTAACATCGAGCTATGCTGGTTAGCCTCAAGTGGTAATTGTGTGTGTGTATACCTTACATGTATATTCAATTTGTACAGTTCGACATCTATCTACAGGCGGCTGCAGGAATTAAAACATTTTACTGAGGAAAAGTAATATTCAAAAACAAAAAAAAAAACTTTTTTTCATTACTTTATATTTTTCCATTCTTACCCGATTATGATGGTTTAGTCCATACTTACCATGCTATTGTTGCTGAATATAAACACAGTGTTTAGGGCACCCTGTGATCTGGCTCATTGGTGTCATAGTTGTTTCCACTTGACTCGGGGCTAGTTGCTGTATGATGCTTCATATTTATTGCATTAACACGATGCTGTCATGAGCAGTCACAATCAAAGCCAGAAAGAGATAATGGTGGTAAAATGTCTGGTATCAAACTGCCATGCCAGGTGTTTTGGGTCTTAATGACAGTAAAATCATCGTGTGAAATAATATGTGAACCCTGCACAAATCACACGTTTCTCCTATTTTACCACTAAGTGACGGTGGTGGTAGAAATGTTGGAATTAGTGTGGAATAAACAGGGACTTTCCTTACAGTGTACTCATACTTGAATCCTACCTGGAAATTATTCACCGACAAAAAAAGAAATAAAAAATATGTAAATAAAATGATTGAAGATCGAGTAAACAAATAAAACCTGAGCTATAAAAAACTACATCCTATCCTGAGAGCGAACTGATATGGTTCATATGCCAGGTGGACAAAACATCGTGTGCAGGAGGTCCTAGCCTACGTGTCACATTTGGAGAGTGACAATCTTCAGAGTGTGAACAATCTTTCTCCACTATATTTCGCCTCAGGTGAGCAACTCTTTATTCACACACCGTCCTCCGTGGTGGTAGAGTGCTAGCGCGGCGCAATGGCCCTAGAGGTGCCTCTCGCCAACGTGGTCGCTGTGAGTTCAAGTTCAGCTCAGACTGGCTTACTCGCCGGCCGTACGTGGGACGGCCCGCCAGTAACCTGCGGACGGTCGTAGATTCTCCCGGGCTCTGCTCGGATTCCTCTCGCCATAATGCTACTGCCGTCGTACAAGTGAAATATTCTTGATTATGACGTAAAGCACGAATCAAAGAAATAAATGAACAAATCTCGTAAGGAAGCACAGATCTTGATGAACGTCCAGTATATGTAGGTCATCTTGTGGACAACGAGATGAGCGTGGACATTTAATGAAAGAAAAAGCAAAAGTTACTGATGATGGTTTTAAAAAGCACAAGATAAAGACGAGAAAAAAAATAACAAATATACAGTTTATTTCACCATTCTGGTTTAGTTTTAGCCACCAGAAATCGCTTAAAAAGCGTCTGCCCATGCAGCTGTCTGAAATACCAGAGCTTTAGGGGCCTGAGCTGTCCCTGGACTGAAATCTCGCCTATTGGGCCGACATAGTAATTTATTAAGCGGTATAAATCTATGGAAAATACTGATTAATATGCTTCCTAGTACAGTTTTAGTCACCAAAAAGCGACTAGCCGACACCGGCCATCTGAAATACGAGAGCTTCCATCTGGTCCCTCACATGTGGGTTATAAAAAAATTTAAAAAAAAAAAAAAAAAAATTCCAATAATGTGAAACTGAACCCGTCCCCAAGTATTTCAGCCCGGCTTGTATAGGGCTCAAATTTTTTCAAATTCTTGCTGAAAAGTGATCAGGAGGCATTGCTAGCCACATAGGTTCTCGGAACTTGCGGAATCTAGGCGGCCCCAGGGCCTTCACGTTTCCCTTAGATGTTACTAGCTTTATTTGCTATTCATGCATCGTTTCTTATATAATAGCGATGGGTCATCCGTAGATTAAAGTCAACAAAATTACCTGACATTTTTTTACCTGTCACCTTTTTGCGACAAAAGAGTTTGACATCGAAACTCCTGTATCAGTCCAGGCGATGTGTGCAAAATTTGAAAGGTATTGTGCATTTTGTCATAAAAGCATGAACCTTTGCACATTTGCAGTTTATGTCCCTTTGGACATTTATGAATGTGGAGCCATCGGGGAAATGGCCCCTTTGACTCAGGCGGCCAGTTTGCTTCGGTCGTTTTGCAGAAATACATTATCCTCAATATATCTGTACCCGAACGAGATCTGATGACAAATACCGACTGTGCACCCTTGTTTTAATGATCCATTTTTAATATGATGCCATTTAGAATCAAAGCAGATGTACGCAATACTGTGTTTCAGGCAAATTAAGGCCGTTATTATGGAAAACTTAGAATTTGATTACACAATACCTGAATGTCTATGCCAATTTTCCTGGGAAAGCTAACAAACGTGAATTTCAACCCATTCTTAGGAAAATGTGTGTCAGTATCACCATCGAAGGACAAAATTCTGTACAGTAAATATCCATGGTGATCGAATTTGTTCACACCAGCAGCTACTGATAACGCAGACCCCAATACTAGCTGCACATGTGCTTTAGGGTCATTCTTTGGGATAGGACTCTGTCTGACACAGCGTCCCAGATGACGAAAGAATAGGAAGAACACAGAGTGGAATTATCTCTTCTAAACTTGCATCGCCCACAGGACAAGAATATAAGCTCAGAACCGCACACTATACTACACCTTCATTAAAGCTGAAAGAAAAGCGTCACTCTTCCCAAAGTGTCTGATCCGTTCTAAGGAAATACAACTGCTACCACAGAAACATTAAAGGCAGGGATTTCAACAGAAAGTGAAATGCCCATGTAGCAAAGATTCTTAAGAGCCGATTATGCTAGTACGATACAACTGATATGGTTTGAAAGGCAGTGCGAGAAGTCAGTGCCGAAGATACCAGTCACACCACCTAGTCACATTATACAGACACCAGACCGATCAGTCCTGTTTCCTTGTTCTTACCTCTCGGTGCTGAGCGTCAATTAAGTGAGGAACAACAAGCACCGTTTTTAAGGCCTTTGACATAACACGACCAGGGACTGATATCGGATCTCTCGACCTCGACACAATGAGAAAGCTGCTCCCCAAATCATTCGCGATTGGTTACAGGGAAGTAGTTGAGTAGAAGCTCTGGCTCAAGACAAAGAGCAGGCTTTTTACGACCTTTCACTATGATACATGTACAAAGGTTGTTTCAGCGATTCACCTGACTTTTCTGCCGTACTTGTCTTTATACCTCGCCCCGTCGCATAGCCACCTTGCTGTCCCACTACTTCCGCCTCTCGTAGCTACCTCGCCGTGTATTACAAAGGTTCCCTGTCGGCTTCCATAGCAGACCCCGTGCTAAAAGTGTTTCATATCACCTGCACCAGACAAGGACGTCAGATAACTGTTGAAGCATACATGAAAGCAACCCACAGAAGGTGTAGAAACAACTAATCTGTCTGATATGTTTGAAGCCTGGTGTGCCGCAAGACAAGTCCCAGTTTCTATATTGGTATTCTGCGTAGCGTCTGGAACTTTTAGACTTACGGTCACAACGAGAACTTTCCGATGTACATGTAAACTGAATCTGCCATCTGGTGCTTCACCTAGGACCACCCTAAATTATGTGCGATTAATCCCAATTCAGGTGAAAGACGTGATCAATCTCAATAAAGTGCCCCCGAGTAAAAGTGACAAATTCTGCAAAGGTCAATCCACTATTCAAAAGAAAAAATTAATATCCTATGAACAAAATTATCGCATCAGTCACTGGAGAGTGTGTTTTGACATGCTCTCCGAGTTTGAGATGATCTAGATCTACCAAGATACAAGACACTGTAAGCAACCTAAATGTTTACACCCAACCTATACCGATAAGGCCAAAACTTGGTCCAAGTAACAGTAGGCATAAGGAACCCATTCACAAAATGGAATAAGCACTTGTCCAAATCAGACAAGAAAGAAATCATTGACCAAGCTGTGATATACGCACCTAACAAGGCAGAGAAAATGGACAGGGCTAGTTGATATGTATATGGATGAGTGAATGACTGTATCCTACGAAATTGATTCCAGTCTGCCATCTGCAAGAGAACTCTCAAGCCAGAAATTATGGTAAAGTTTTTGAAAAATAACAACGGTTTGATCAAAGACCTGTATATAGTCTGTCTCACAAAAGACAACCCGTTTCGCAAGCTGTATACATTGAAAAATATGGAAGGAGAATATTCCCGAGACAAATGGCATCGTAACTGATGAAGTTGTGAGTGGGTCCTCCGGCCTACTGGTAGCAGTTTGGCGAAAACAAGCCAGAAGTTATCTGAGTTAATAGGGCATATCAAGATGGCGTTCAGTCTTATTTTTGGCGTTCCCACGATAAACCACTGACATTTGACAAGTTACTGGCGGACGTTCCCACATGAATCATACCGATATACACACCGTAATGCAGGGAGACAAGTGATCTTCAATGAATGTTAGACTGTGCAAAGGGTCATACGAGCATCATCGACCACTTGCTGTCACTCATGTTCCACAAGCAGTGAAAGCGAGAGAATCTGTAAATCCCGTGTCAAACTCCGGGTTTTTAAAGGCATTTGAATAGAAAGCGATTGAAACACCAGCGCCCCTCACCACTAAGTTTCCGAGGTGCTCCAGAGGATTGTGAAGACACAGAGTAAAAGCATACAGATGCAGTGTTTTGTTCACTCAAACAAAAGACAAAACTTAGCTTACTTCTTATATCTTCTACACATAACAGATGCTGAGAGACGGCGGAGGGGAGGGGGGGGATCTTGGGTTATATCACAGATAATAAAGCAAACCTGGTGCTGTTGTAAGTTGTGCCAGTGTACAAAAGAATCATCACAACAGGGGTAAAATTCCCATACTTGTCATCATAACATGCCCTGTACCAGAGATATTAATCTGTATGGCCACCGAGGTCAGAATACATATTCATGATAGCTCTTCATCTGGATATCTGTAGGAGCACTTAATCTACAATTCCGTCAGGTTTCATGATTTTATGCCAAAATATGCAAAATATGGAATAACACATCGCCTCTGTTAAATAATGGAACACAGCGTTAGTCCATTACAATATTGTATCCCAGATAAATCTAGTCAATTCCTTATCACCTGCAGAGCATATATATATCATCCACACCGGCCTTTATAGGTGGATGTTATCACGTGTGGCAGGCAGACTTTGGCTATATTGCGATTAGCATTAATAATTGAATGAAAAGATGAAGCAATGTGAAAAACATAAAAGGTACGAAGTTTGACATTATCTCAACATGTTTTTGAGATAATGTCTCCAAATAATGTCTCATACTTCAGGTCATACTTAAGGACTCCAAAATTATGGTATACGGGTAAATGTTTCATAAACACTTAAGGATTTTCCGTGTGTAAATTGGATAAACTAGAGAGAGGTAAGTGCAAGACTATTTATGGATTTAACGAATTATACATTTCTCTTCGTAAAGTCAGACCTTATTTTAGAGTGTTCCTGAAGGGCTTTCTATTCAGTTTCCATTTTTCTCATATAGTGTCCTATCGGCAATACCCGATTATAGTTTAAATAATGCATTGAAGGTATAGATTTTTGTTCGAACAATGACTGTCGGTCTCCTTTGCCACGGATTGGACATTGGCCTGTCGGAAAATTCTTCAAATATTCATCGTATGTTGACGTTGAAATGAGTCAAGGCGCATAAGAAGGTGACGATGTATTAAAATTTACAGCTTAAATATTTGGACGATACGTGTAGGTTCGGCTATCAGCAAGGCTGTCAATGGTTATATTTTTAGACATTATAGGCTTTAGATGGTTTGCTTGGCAATCTCATCTGAAGGGGGGAAAATCCATACCGCAGAAGTAAAAGATGCTCTAAGCTTTTTCCACTGCACTTTGACAGAGCTCTGGCTGTACTAAAACGTAAAGCTTCATTCTTCAGTTTTCAGAATGAACTCCAGTGAGAACGTTTGGCTCCCGCCTCAGTACCTGAATTACATCGTTGTGATCATCTGTGCTCTGGTCATCGTCACAGGCGTCATCGGAAATGTTATTGTTCTTCTTACTATTGGTTTCGTACCCGGAATGAAAACGTCTATTAACCTTTGCTTGGCCTCACTTGCGGTCATCGACACCATGATTTTATCTCTCCTACCCATCTTGCCAATTATTTCAACATTAAACTCAGAATTCCTCGTTATTGGAAGAGAGATGTGTAAGTATTACTACCTTTCAATATAACTCCCTATTCCCACTCCTTAATGAACTAATGAGTTAATATTTATTTTTAAAAAAGGCACCTTAAAAGCCTTGACCTACAAATTTATCGAAGCCATTGCTTCATTTTGTTATTATTGAAAATACTGAAGAAGACTTAAATATAACCAAGTGGACTTAGCCAGTTAACTCCCGTTGAGGAATAGCACATTAGAGAGCAGAGAAATCCCTAAAGCATACGTTTTAGCACGATATGTTAATCGCTTTGGGCTCTTTTAAGACAGGTCATACATTTGAAGACTAAACACATGTACATTTATGTGGGTTATAGTGGAATGTGCAAAGACCAATTTGAACTAAGCTCAGCTTTGCAAAGCAAGCAGACTGTTACGTATAAGTCATCTGGTATACCAGCTGGAACATGAGACCATTTGTTAACTATGACACTGTTGTCGCTGCTCTGTGTCTATGCTTTAGTGTTTTTTTATACGGATTTTTAGTGGATTCTGCTGATTGACTAAGCATCCTCGTGGACTGTTCCCCCTTCATTGTTTCAATGTTATTGTTTCTTAAATACGATGAAAACAAAGCATTTCGAGTAATTCTGTAGACCAGCGATGTCCAATATATTGCAATTAACATCACGACACTTGTTTTTGCCAAATTGTGCTTAAGCCATGGGGTTAGACATAAAACCGTAACTGAGATTAACTGGCAAGAGGCCGTGTTTCAAAAGTAACAAGTGACCCTTTGCCAACTATCACACTCTCGTCGCTGCTCTGGTTTTGCTCCCTATGCTGTAGTCTTTTGTAATAAAGATATCTTTCATTTGTGATATATTTGTCATATTACATTAAAACATCACATCATGGTGTGCTTTTGATACATGGTTACGTTTTTGCTTATAAAAAACTGTAACAGAAATAATCTATTGATTCTCTGTTGAATTTGTGAAATGTGGATTCAAAGCTTGGATTTACATGTACATCTAAATTTACTCTACTTGTTTTGTAGGTTATTTTTTGCTGATCATCGACAGAGGTGCCGTCTCCACTTCTGTATTGACGTTCTTGCTCATTACTTTAGAGCGATATGTTGCCATTTGTCACCCTCTGTTAAGCGCACGTCTTATGAGTAAGAGAGTCACTCTAGTATGTCTGGCCATCATATGGGTAGTTGCGGCACTATTGTCCTTACCCTACGCGTTCATCGTCACCTACGAAGGAGGCTCTGGGACACTTAATATTACCACATGTAGCTACCATTTTGAACATCGTTGGGAATATATTTATGACACTACCCTGGTGGCTGTCATGGCATTTGGGCCTTTGCCTATGTTGTTTTCTCTCTACCTGCGAATGCGCACTGCGTTGCGCACTAACCATTTCAGTATCAACCGATCTTCAAGAGTGGGTCGAAACCAAGTCACCAAGATGTTGTTTGCCGTCCTGGTCATTTTTGTGTTCTGTCAGTTACCATACGCTGTGCTTGTGATGTTGGAGTACTACCACTTGGACATCTTCCCTTTCTCCCGTCAACTGACCCCAGTTATCTACGGTGCATTATGGCTATCACAGATTTTGTTTTACATTAATAGCGCGATTAATCCTATCATTTATTTTTCCATGTCTTCAAAATTTCGTCAAGGGTTTTACTTTTTGTTTGTTCGCTGTCGTAGAACATCTCCTGACCAAGAGAGAAGATCGAGCCGTCCGGAATCAACTGATCATTTTTAGGTAGACTGATAAGTATACTTTGCACACTGGATTCCTCATCGTCTATGTAAGTCCTATCTATATCCGAACAGAAGGGGATGAATGGCTCGGCAGTGAGACGGAGTAAGAGCGCAGTTTCAGGTTGTTTCTGTAAATCTTGTGTTCATGGACACATTCATTTATATTGTGTGAGCAACGAATAGTTGTAAACAAGGCTGCTTGGCTAAGGCTTGCAGGTACTTAGGCTTAAGCCAGTGGCCGCCTGCTCTTACGACGGATAGTGTTTACTTGTTGTCTTCCGGAGTCTTCTTCTGACTCCTGTAAAATACTACGTGCGTGCACATTCACATTCTTGTGAGCGCGGGTGCACACTGAGTAGCAAATAATACTGATCATATAGAGACCGTATTGAGTGCATCTAACATATTGGAAGTTATATTTCTACTAAATATGCAAAATGACCTAGAAGAAATTCATTTTGACGCTTTCAATATTCCGACAACCGAGCAGTCCTTAGACTGTACATGTAGTGTGTCTTCAGGGTGAATCTATACCGCAAGAGTCGTTCCTCCACTGGAGCATCATGCCGAAGACACCAGATATGACACCTCTGCAAGTCACATCATACTAACGCGGGGCGACCCGCTCTGTTTCCTGGCTCTAACCTTTCGGTGCTGCAGAGCACCAAGTGATGCAGCAACAAGTGTCGTTTTTAAAGTATGAGCCGGCTCGGGACTGATCGTGGATCTCCCGATGTAGAGAAGCTCTAACCACAAGGTCACCGAGGCGGCCCCGGTGCCTTGGTGGAATGACGCGTGCACCACTGCTATTAAAGACCGACAGCGGTGGAAAAGGTCTACAACACAGGTCTGTTTTAAAGAAATAATGTAATTTAAGGGAGTTTAAAATTTCGCCCAACGTGTAATTAAAAACGCTCAGAAATATCACTGGCATGCTTACTGTTCAAATATATCGTGCCGTACTCCATTAAGAAATACATTCTAATGCCATTAACGGCAAGGGTAGATATACGTCAATATCTACTATTGTAGATCAAGGTATTAAGCATGTCACTAATATTAATAAAGCTAATGTATTGGTTGATAACTTTTCTGACAATTATGTATCTGGTTCTGGTAATAACAGTCCTGAGTTAATTCCACACAAATTAGACACACAGGATATGCCTCTAGTCAATAATATTCAGTTTGATGATTTGTCTGTTAACTTATGCAGTATTTATCCTTCTCACCATGCACACTGTTCTTTTGGAGGGGATAGCGTATCCTAAATGCTATAATCCGCATTTACCCTGTGCTTGGAAACGGGATATAGTTATCCTTATCCCCGGCCTGGGAAAGATCACTCTGAGCACTTCATATCGGCCTGATGCCTTGACATCTACTTTATGTAAAGTCGTGGAAAAGATTATCACTTCCAGAATTACTTGGGTTTTAATTAAAAATAAGTTATTCACTTATGCAAAATGTGTTCGGACACGGTCGTGGTACGATGGATCATATATATTCTCGTGCTTCTTCTGTGCGTAACTCGCTGTGTAATAGAGAATATTTATTTGCGGTTAGCGTGACATTCAGAAAGCGTATGATATGATGTGCTGCACTGGGTTGTTGACATGCTTACATCGATCGTAAATAAAAATTGATGATTCACTGTCATAGCTATGTCTTGTGAAGCATATTTAGACATATCTAATTCCTTAACTTATTGCCGTAGTTAAAAATTACGATCATTCGCTTAATATTAACTGACCATTTGAATGCACAATGGACAACGGAGACGTCTGATGATCTGGGAAGATGAAGAGCCTGAGGGGTGTAATTGTTCGACAATTGTGGCTACCGGTTTGCCATATATTTGTTATCGCTGTACACAAGTGTTGCAACAGGTCTAGGGGCTTTTTGATGTGGTTGAGATTTGGATGAATTAGCCTAAAAGTGTATGTGCGCTTTACTAGCACTATCTGTGCAGTATCAGGGCGGGGATTGATATGCCATTCGGACAGGAGACAAAGGGAACATCATAAAAATACTTGTTTTTAAGGATTTCACGCTTGGTAAAAGATCTGTAGTTCCTCTTGAAATAAAACCGACTTGTATAGGCCTTTTACGTCACTTTCTATAGTATTATGTCTGTCACTTTTGTCCAGCGAATTCAATTATCCTACTCTGTCAAAATCATGACGCGGTTTCTAAAATTAACGCACACTCCTTCGTTTACATTTAACCATGCATGGGAACCAAAAGAAATTTCAAGCTATGGTGTGTTGTCAATTAAATGTAGAAACAATGTACTACACATTTATGGGCATATATGTGTATTCCCTGCTTTACTATAGTTAAGAAGGCAAATTAAATGTGATCACATTTCCCCTGTTACGTGAGACGTGTCTGAATCGTTAGGTGCCTGTAGTTCTCCCAATTGCTGGCCAAAGCAATAGTTGGACAAAAATCAAAATTTAATACACCAAAATGTCCAAATGTACACATACGGGTTTTCATTTACATTTTATTGAGAGTTATTAAAATATATAGATTTATTTCATTCCTTCGTAAAATTCATTGTATTTATACATACAGTGATGTTTGATTTCATCACGTAAGCGTCGTCTAGCCCACTGGCCCGGTGATTCACTCCAGCTACTCTGAGAGAGTCTTTGGATATTTGCCGCCGTAACATCTCAAGTTTAAACCATTGTTTAATTAAATTTCGAGACGATATCACATTATGTTGTATTTATGCATAGCTGAGTTACCGAAGTTTATTCTTTGGAGTAGATCACTTCTGTTTCTGATCCCATTATCTTTATTGTTAAATGTGACGACAACAAAAGCTTTTCACTGGGTAATTTCAGGCCAAGGACAAACGATAAATTGCTACTGAGTAAAGCTCTCTGCTCTGTCTTTATGCAATTCTCATAAATCCATGCTACTATAGGGGTGCTTAAGTTGCTACCATTTAAGCGTTTATGAACAATTTCAACACACACCGTACAAAGGAAGGTGTGTAAGATAATAATGTGCATATGTATATATTTATAAATTGGTGGTCTAGTATCGGATGTACCAGTTGTATTTGTCATTCCATCATTCCTGAAGTAGGACTGTGTTAAGCTGGGGCCCGTCTTACACAGCTGGAGCTACGACACTTTGTAAGCCTGTCGGAAGTGTATTGCAGAAAAGACTGACCGTCTTACAAAGCTGGAGTAGCTGCGACTTGATGTAAAGTTTGGTGCAAATTTACACCTACCCTCGGGCAGTGTACTAAATATGGCAGCGCTTGTGGTGTTTCGTAGACACACTTCAAGCACTGCGACAACTTTAGTAAGACACTACTAGGAGCTGACGGAAGCCACTACTAAAGCGGACGTAAACGTCTACGTCTGACGTAAGCTACTCTAGCTTTGTAACACGGTCCCATGGCTGCATGTCTCTGTTCCGCGACTTATACGTGTCGCGTGGCATGACTTTAATATATCGATATATTTTGTAAATATATTTATTTAACCAAGGCAGTTTCATTGCTTATGTATTTCTGTATTATATTTTCTTAAATTAACCATTGATCAATGTAACTCTATTTGAACTGTTTTAATCAATTATTTCAACTGAATCATATGGTGTTGTTATAATTTTGTTTGACTAATTGTTAAAAAAATCCAGGGCACCTCACTCATCGAAATTTCAGTTTACTCTGAGCTTATACTGGAGAGCTGTATATATACTGTTAGGGACCGTAAAACACAGTGACAAGTCATTTTTGGCCACTTTGTTGCTGTTGGCATGACTCATGAAGCACTTACTCACTATAGGTCAGTTGTATTTTTGTGCAGTGTTCGAATTGACCACGGTATATCTATTTCAACTGGGTAATGGTCACTGACAGCCAAAGCCTGTGAAAAGAAAGAAAGATAAAGCACATGTTTAACAGATTGTACACAATGTACTCATATTCATACGTGTAAACGCGAGACACTAAACACTCTATGCGGGGGAAGGGGAGTGAGGGCTACATTAATCAGGGTTATTATGAAGCACGACTAACTGCCATGGACCTATCAGGTTCGTTTGTGAATTTTATCAAGTAGACTAGCGCGGTTTTTCTATTTCCACTGCACAGCTCACCTTATAATTGAAGCATATTCTTACTGCATGGATGCGAGGCACAATATATTACCTCCTTTCGGCATTGGGACTAGAGATTTCTGCCAGGGTTTGCTGTTGGCTGTCAGATAAGATGTTTGGTTCTAGATTTTTCAAGAAAAGTTTGAGATCTTCTGATTAAGTATGTTGTTCAAGACCCTGCAGTGCGCACAGCTTCAGGTTTACCACGTCACATTTACTCGTATAACTGGGAAATATGTGTTTACATGAGTGAAGCGTAACACCACAATAAATGTATCAAATTATGATGTGCAGTAAATACATTTAGTGCTCAGAGAAAGGGGAGGTGAACATATTCAGATATGCCGTTGGTTTGGTTCTAATTGTTGCCTGCATGTATTAGTAACACGTGTTGAAATACAAGACAGATTTTATTTACATATTTGCCCGTCCTCTCCCACCCCACTCCCCATTAGCCATGCCTAGAAAAATCACCTGCTTTTATGGTAAAAAAGACATTTACAGGTATTGCTCATAAAGGACTGAAAATGTGAGGTGCAAAATGTTAAAAATACCGTGCAATTCTTGTAAAGGGCTAAACCTTTCTTGTAATATCCTGTTCATAAACCTTTAATAAAATTTCACTTAAATGTCTCCAGTGACCTTGAGGAAAAAGGTCAAGGTCGCTGAATATCAATAGGGTTCTTTCTCACGCCAGTATGTATGTGTGGTGTAAGTTTGATGAACTTGGGCTAGAGATAGAGCGTTTACAACAATTTAACTTAAATGACCCCAATGACTTTGAAGAAAATGGTAAAGACTGCTCCAAATGGACAGGATTCTTCCATATGCCAACGAGTCAGTGTGGTGTAAGTTTGGGGAATTTGGGCTAAACCGTTCCAGAGGTAGGGCGTTTACAAGAATTTGTCTTAAATGACCACAATGACATTAAAGAAAAAGGTAAAGGTTGCTGAAAATCAATAGGGTTTGTACTCTTGCCAATGTACAAGTGTGATGTAAGTTTGGTGAACTTGGGCTTAACCGTTCGAATGTTTACAAGTCTTGTATAAAATTTAACTTAGATGACCACAATGACCTTCAATCAAAGGGTAAAGTTCGCTGAAAATCAATAGAGTTACAATAATCCGTGGCCAAAATTGGCCAGTAGGTAAAAATAAAAATTAAAAGTACTTTTTATGTTCTTTTGCTTCTTATGCATTCATTGTAAATATTATTCCCCTTTAGTTGGCCTAAAGATTGACAATTATCCACCAAAAACAAATCTTAATCGAAGCATTTTATATCAGCCCACTAGCTCATTCAAGATGTCCATTAACTCCTGTCTTTTATTCAGAAAGTACAGCATCTTTCAAACTGAACGTTTACCTCTTGATACGACAATTCGTAGACATCTTCAAAGCGGTAACTTTCGCCATTCACGCCATTGGTATTTGTAATCAGCTCCTCTCCCATGAGAACAATCCTGAAGAAGAATAAGAGTGAGATCAACAGAAATTCAACAGCTGAAAGGTTTGTTCTAGCACGCAAATGTTCTTTGTCCAATATACATGATTTCGACTAAAGGGTTTTGAGAATTTGTGCTCATCAAAATAATAAAACCTCTAAGAACCTCACACCTGTCATAGGCGCAATCAGTCGTGGACACAGTTGTGTCAAGATCATCAGCAATCCTCCAATCGTACTGGCTGTCAGAACGCAGGGCAATATTCGGCCAATCCGATGCCTTAACGTAACTGCAGTCAGCGTTAAGATCCCCCAATATGATGACGTTATCTATCCCCCAACGCTCAACAACGTCCTTATGTACTTCTACCAGTTCGTGTATTTCATCAACCGCGAACTCCGGGCTAGCGTGCAGTGGAATCAGCGCAACATCTCTGACGGCTGAAATACAGCAGACATTGAGACAAATGCTGTCAATTGTTGAAAAACGCGATGACCAACGAAAACAACAACAGTGAACCGGTTATTAACTCTTTGAACGTTATTACCCTGCGATTGTAGTTCGCAACCTCCATGTATAAGAGACTGTTCTCCAGTGTCTCAATCAAGATATTTCACTTGTGCGACGACCACCAGAATATTGGGTACATAAGAGAGCGGACAGAACTCGGAGGACTCCATCGACATTTTGCAGGAGTCTGACAAACTTAGGATATAAAGCTGCAGGTGAACCAGCTCATACCAGCTGTAAATCTGAAATATGAAAACACAGTGACGGTATAGTCGTTTTCCTAGAGATCCTGCTGTTGGTAAAACGATGTTCTGTTGCGGTATTGCTTTCCAGGTCGTACTGTATTGAACAACTACACTGTCATATTTATTTACACGTACATGAACATGTTTTGTTAATGTACATTTTTATTGGTTCACTGACATAGAGATTTTTACACGCTATTCATGTAGGTGGAGATTTGCGTATACATATTTGGCATGTATAGTCGTGATTGCTGTTTATTTATTCA
Organism: Acanthopleura granulata; assembly: GCA_016165875.1. NCBI lineage: Eukaryota > Metazoa > Mollusca > Polyplacophora > Chitonida > Chitonidae > Acanthopleura > Acanthopleura granulata. Next base: position 21,414,127 of record JABBOT010000004.1, read on the forward strand.
CATCACGAGTGAGGACAAACAGTCGAATGTACTAGTTTCTTAAATTCCTAATACGTTTACTTGCAAAATTGATGCATTTTTTGAGAGTGTATATGTATATAAACACCTTAAGCTTCAAGTCCAAGATTGGCACATCAAATATAAGCGTCCAAGCCAGTTAATTGTGGCAACATCAAAGGCACAGCAATCGAAGAACTAATATAAAGATGAACATGACAACGGGATATATGCAAATGGCCATAAGGCTGAAGTGTCCAAATCATCAGTAATCACCCGATTAGCACCGGATTATCTAAATACAGACTATTCTGATTCAAGACATAAAAACACATGAGAACTCTCAATGAGATCCTCCCCCCCCCCCCTCCATCAAAAGATCACTCATACAGAAAGACTACATTCCCTCACCAGCTGACTCCAGGCCAAATCGAACAACAAACGGTTCCCGGATGAAGGTATCTTCACCCAAAGCTTCATCACCGTCATCATAATGGTAAGAGTCTAACACAGTGATGCCATTTCCAGTTCTGTTGAATGAAACCAAAATGTGAACTTCTTAGAAACATACCTAAGGAAATGTGGAATCTTTCCTGACAAAGGTAATTCGGATCAAAAGTGTGTAGTCTTCTTGCATTCAAGATGACGTTTTGTGACTAAACTGATGACGTATTACTCGTGCGTTGTAACAGCACAATAGTCAAGTCGGGTGTGGATCGAATCGCCATTTGCACAGGAAAAGGTATCCCATTACAAATGTAAAAAAATAATCTAGATGAGGTTTCTTCCTTTGTTGTTATCTTTGCTGTAAATCAATATAAAGGCAAAGTTTCTTATGTGTTCTATATTTATACTTCATTCCTCATACAAGTGAATATTGTCGAATGAACTTTCTTTGCAATAAACAGAACTTTACCGTCTGCATTTTTTGGACATTTTTCTCAGTGAAACGTGCAATATACTTCATCATGATATATCAGTTGGAATCTAACCTATGTCTGATCTGTTCATATGCTCACCTGTAAAAGAAAGCGTATTGTTCCTTGTAGCTTGTCCTTCCCAATCGATCACTGATGATCATGGAATAGACATGGGGACTGGCGCTGGAGTGAAAAAAAATTTTATTATTGTGAATCTCTTAAGCAGATCAGCAAGTATAACTTGGCAGATCGTCGAAAAGTGTCTATCTTTACTTCTGCCTTTACTTCGTGCTTTCATTTAAACTCTTTCATTTTATTGTATGAACAGCTTGGGAATTTTAAGCAAACAATGTTTATAACATTTTACTATATTTCTTTTAAAGTATCCCCAGTTTAAAAGGACTGGCCACAAAAGAGCATTTGAATTGCCTATAATTGTGATGAATAAACTTTCGAAACAGGTAGAATTTAACATGGCCATAAACTATGAAAATTGAGAATGCCTTTTTTTCTGTAATTGAAAGAAAATGCGTTCCCACGAAAACACCAGAGTATCCAAAGTAAGATTCTTCTTATAAGTCAGTTAAAATGTCTAGAAATATTTTTGTGACACTTATTTATTGCACTCATGCATGCCCAAACCTGTTAACTTCGTCCAAAAGTTTTAGTATGGCGGTGCCAGACTTGTCTCTGATCTCCTGGATAAGAACGATGTCGTAACGACTCAGGATCTGGAATAAAGCGTAATCATGGACTTTACAGATAATAAATGTACATTGTAATATGTGGGCTTCATGGTATTAATAAAATGAAATATTTTACGTGATAAAAACTGCTGAAAGAGGATGCACGCATGTGTGAGTTATATATTTGGTAACTGGGCATAATGCTTTTGATTCAACCAAATGTTTCAGTGGAACATGGGTAGATGACAATGCTCGTGCTCCATCACCTGAAACTGCTATCCATGCATCTTCTTATCATTTCCCGTAATGCCGTGGGTACTTTCTACGTAATGCACTGGGGATGTATCTCCAAAAAACGAAAACTTCATTATGACTCAAAATTTCGGCATATTATTTTACAAACATCATGCTTCAAATGAACTAAAACTGTAAAATGGCTAAAATAAATAAATGAAATCTGTTGTGATGCTTTTCTACAGATACATAGTGTGTACATTGCCGTTGGAGACGAATTTAAAAAAAAAATACAGTTTCTGGATTATCAAACATTCCATAATCACTTTCCATCGTGAATACCACTGGAAAAATGTGACGAAAGTGGAATAGTTGCCTACCTTTCCCAAGATAGACATCACCTCTGCTTTAGATGCCTTGGTTTGTCCATACGTTTGTATGTTAAAGGCTCCCAGTTTGAACGCACAAACAGGGCACGCAAAAAGCACCAGAACGACTGTTGACACACGGTGAAACATGTTGGACCAACAAGTGATCACCTGTCTGATTCCAAGCACTTATAATGGTGTGTAACTTTACGACAAACCATTTCAAAGTGTGAATGGTCCTCGAGATAAATTTTACCCACACACTCATGATGTTAAACGTGTTGATTTATATCATACTATACTATTCGACAGTAGGAATTTAGTCTTCATGCCATGCATAAGTGATGGACGTGAAACTTGACCCGTCTTTATAGATTTCTTATGGTATATTCTGTAAGTGAAAGAAACGTTGCTTAAGTCATTCACTAATGAATCTTTGGCATTTTGTTTTCTTATACGTCATGCGTGTATATCAAATAAGGTGGTGGATCACTTACCGCTTCTTGTTTACTTATGTCACTCGTGTTTACATTGGTGATGATCACTTATGGTTTCTTGCACGGCAAAAAAAAAAACAGCAAGCAGGTTTAAAGATATTAATGCGCGTAGGCATGCCACTACTTGCTGACAATAGCATTTATAATCCCTGCAAATGTGTCAAGTATATTGTGCATGGTGTGTGACCTTCACTTAAGTTTGCTATCTGTTAGTTGACCACTAAATCATATGACAGAGCTGTTTAACAAACTTGAAGCATAACTAATCTAATTGAAGCAACACAATTGTAATGAGCAAATTTCATGAAACACTGATACTATACCACAGAATCTGAATACAAAACTCACGAATACTGATCTGATGTTCAGCTAATATGTAGGCCTACGCTTTTGACTTTGAAGCGACGCCATATTACATAGTTTTAGTCCAGATTGTATTCAGATACCTTGCACAGTCAAATTTGATTGGATCTTCATCGATGCTCTAAATTTTATACAAGTTGAAAAGTCTAATAATGGGCCGTTGAGAGAACACTTCTGCAACCAGCATATCACTTATTATGGAAGCTGTCAGATGACCTTTCGTAACCTGTTTAAATAGCGAGAGGCAGTGAGACGGGTATATATACACACATGCAAAGACGCGCCCATCAGGGCTATACGTACACACGCGCCCGCACCACTGCGCACGCATACATCCATACAGACAGATGGACAGACAAAGATTCCTTCAATTATTCGTAGATAAGATCTAGTTCGTTCCTCTTGGTTTTTGTCTCTATATCGCTCAGGACGTATTGAAAGTGTTTGAATATTATTCTTCAAGCGCACCAGCTGAATAATTAGGCCTACGTGTATTATTCTGCCTAGTGAGGAACGACAGAGGAGCAAAACTGAATATTTGTTGATTACTCGCACGATACCCGACGCAAGACCGATCGGCATTATCATTATGCTGTTATCGCAGTTTATGGAATTGTTATATTATTTAACTATACTAACTATATAACTATACACCAATCTTATACCATAATGACCGTTCATAGTAAATGTAATCGGAACACAAGTTTCCACAAAAGAATTCAGCACAATAAACCAGTAAAGAAATGAGAAAGTATAAGGCAAGAGGAAAGAGAGCCATTTAAAGAGAAATAGCCCACGGTTTTTAATATGCCAAAAAGACGCAAAGACGATGCAATTCTAAGAGATTCTAGAAAAAACTCCGGTTGTATTTAATCATGTTCTTTGCAAATTCCTTGATCCACATAGTTTTTGTAGACCTAACTTGTGACGTTAGGTTGAATTCGACATGGAGCACCCTTGATCCAATAAATGCTAGTCATATGCAGGCCTCATTCAGTATATTGCTACTCAAGTAAGGACAACTGCTACTTCTCAAGAATCTGGTCCCTGTTCTGCGTTTCTAGCAGACAAATAATGTTGGATACCACCATACGGCAGAAAGCACCGATAAAATAAATAAATCAAATTACTAAAAACTCACAAGGAAATAATTTAAAGGGGCCAGACCTCGGGGATGCTTAGTCCATCAGCAAAATCACTTTTTGCAGAAGTATCGCACGTAAGTCTACAGCACAGGGAGTAAAATCTGAGCAGCGAAGATTGTGTGATAGTTGCCATGAATTGTCTCCCTTAAGTAAGTAGTAGGATTTTTCTCTTCTTCCGTAACTTATCCATCAATGCAAATATTCTGAACATCAGCGTCTTCAGTTTCATTGATTTAAGGGACATGTCCACTTAAGGTTTCAAACAGTGTGGGCGCTACATCAAGAATGCAGAATACATGAGAACAGATGGTGTCTATAGTGACATGGACCCACACGTCAGTCCTATATTCGATATTTTGGCTTACATTTCAGTTCTCTTCGCACAATAGTATATATAGGTCTTTGCAAAATGTTAAGAATAACTGGAGACATACTCCTTTTTTGTTTTTTGTCTTTTGTTGTTGTTGTTTTTTTGTTTTGTTTTTTTTTTCATTTTTAATTTCAAATAATTTCATAAAAATTGAATTGTGTATTTAGCGACTGGATTGGTGTTTCAATCAGTACTGCAGAATTTATCTGACGGAGGCTAAGAAGAGTACGTAGGTGGAGTAAACCGGAGGAAACCACTTGAATGTTTGCAATATCCAATTTCTTAATATACATATGTATACATCACGAGTCTTACGATTGTTGATCCGGAACGGCCATTTTCATTGACGGCTGTTGTACGAATGTCGGTTTCGATGCCTAGGTAGGGCCTACTAAATTGCCATTCCAACAGTGGATGCATATATACGGGCCCTTATCCTCTGTCATGTGTATATAAAGAAACAGATATAGCAAACAAAGACATATACACCCGTGCACAGAGTAGGCCTCTACTAAATATCATCTGTACACTATGATCACAGACTGAGTGAATGAAAATGAAACTTAGCATTCATTATGAATAGAAGACCATCCATCACATATGTTATAGCAGATCCGAGATCTCAGTATCAGAGCATGTAATCAGCAAAGGAGAAGTCTATCTAAATTGCTGGTCAGCAATGATGAAGATTTATCTCTCCTGTCGTGTAAATCCAAGTCCAGACACACTGTAATGAAAATGGGAGCAGCGGCGACAGCTAATGCGATTGTTGCTAAATGGTCACACGATACCGGTGAAATCCATCCTGTTGTCAGCTTACCTCAGTTAGGATTTTATTCTACCTGTTATGTACATGCAAAAAAATTGCAACTTTGTCACGCGCCCTGGTTTCTCTCATGTATATATATATATATATAAAATCTGACAATAAAAGCCTAGCCTGTACATACACAGGAGCACCTTACTCTGCATTATGTGCGTCATTCAAGTAGCAGATATGCGACGGCAGACTGCTTTGTCCCCATTATCCGAAGTCGTCAGCCGTGTGATTTGTCGGAAAAGAGAGAATTTGTAACTTTGCGTGAGGAAAAATTTTTATATAGGCCTATTCCGGTACTTCAATTTACTTCCAACAACATGTATCTTAAAGAAAAACTAGGTTAGAAGTGTCAGGTATTCATAAAAAAAAATTTAGGATGAACTAGGCTAAGCCTGTTTGTAGATGATACAGTCCAACACTGGTTTATTTGATTGCCCTTAAACATTGTACTAAAACTGTTCACTTATACACTATGGTAGTCAGGTTTAGATAAAAGGCAAAAGTAAGCATCCGCCCTTCGCACTTGACACTGCAGGCGGACAAGAGAGATGGGCTCAAGCATGCGCCCTCATTGCTCTTGTGCCAGCTGAGTACGTCGAGAGCAAACGCTGTATCCGTGTAGGTAAACGCTGTATCAGTGTAGGCAAACGCTGGCATATAGTAAAGTATGATGCCACTACAATGAGTTGCCCGGCTCTGGAAGCTCCGAGAATTCAGATTGCCGCTGAAGAATTGTACCGGTAGGCCATTTCTGGACACAACGAGTCACTATTAATGTCATCTGATTAAAGGCAATTTTCGCCGTCACTGAATATCAGAACGAAACCCATCATTTTTACAATGCTGGGGCATTGTCACTTTTGTCAAAGATCAGAAGTTGCCCAGATTGATAGTCTTTCTTCCGAGGTTAAACGATTGACTACACGTCATCTTATATGAAGAGTTCCCTGGAACACTGAATGATTATGGATTACAACGGCACGTTGGCAATATTTAAACCACATGGCGGCGACCCTGCATTACTGGAAACTGTTTCTAACATGTTACCAGCTTTATTTACTATTATATATATTAAAATTGACACAGTTATTTCGTTGGAATCTGTTTTTTAGGTTCTTTTGAAGGCAAATCTTACGCCTATCGACTTGGAACGCCGATGCCTCCATGGTTTACGAGTGAATTACAATGTCAGAGTTAATTGACGCTTGAACTGGGATGAACACGCACAAGGAAATATTTAATATAAAATATCATTTTATTTTCGAAAGGGTTTTAACTGTCAAAAAAATCTTCTTCTTCACATGCTAATGCTGACAGATTTGGACTTTGGAGTGCTTTACTGTAATTGTCGCCATGCTTCAGAACGAGGCGTAAAAAGCATGTTCCCCAGAAGAGTTCAAACCTTTCAGTTTCAAGCTCCTTAGGTCTAGACATCATCCAAAATCATGGCCTGTAACTGTACAGCAGGAGAAGAGGAATTTTAGTTTTTGTGGTGTTGTTCCAGCAATAAGAGAAATTGTGATGGAAATTTCCTCGTTGTAAGCAAGTGAACATTGAAGAGCATGTTCAAAATATTTTAGAAAACTCATTAATAAATTTTTTTTTTTTATTTGATCGATGTACGAAGCCGCTTGTAAGAATATTTGACTTTTACGAACCAAACCAAGTGCAGATTTGAATTTGAAAATAAAATGACAAATGTATTGATTTTTAGGCTCACCCAAGTCATCCAATGCAAATCATTGATATGTTTACTTTGATATTATCATTCAACGAATACTACAAACAAAAAGATATGTTGTTGAGCACATCCATTTTGGTTGTATACACAACGCATATTTCAACGACTGAAAAGTTACTAAATTGACAGTAGGGATTAAGTAAAACTAAACAATGTTCATAACATTATATCGGACACACAGATGAATTCAGATAAATGTGTTATTGAATACAAAACGATATCACACCAGTACCAATATATTTACATCATTCACTGACATCTTGCACAGCTAGCTTCAGTAGGAGCTCCTGGCCTAGAGGAGTCACCACTGTGGTGTGTTTGCTGGTACCCTGGCGAGAACAACTTTCAGCTTACAAACGAGAACTTCAAACGTACAAAATGGCTCACTGTTGGAAGCCATTTTGAAATGTTTCGTAACCTTCTCTTGGTCCCGAAAATGTAACAGAACTCTGGATTGGAAAACATCCTGAAAACTAAGACGTTTTCAATGTCGATTGTAGGTTGCAATACAAATCTTCATTATACAACCGAGATGGGCATAAAATTTTTTGTTTCGGTCAATTCGATTTGAAAAAGTCGAACCGGCATTGGAGCCGTCTTGTAGGATTAACGCTGTTTGGGCAAGACGTGAATGGGTGTTCTCGCAAACTAAAACTTTAAAGACGTGATTCCTGCTTGTCGGTAAAACAAGAACAACAATCCAAGGTATAGCGACTATCGGTCAGGTCTTTTTAGTGTTATTTTGCGTTAGTTTGGAAGAGCACCCAAACAGCGTCCATCTCGCGAGACGGCTCCAATGCCGCACATAGGTAAGTTTTCGTGACACGAGCGCAGACTTCATCGAAAGCCGTTTTTTTTTTTTTTTTTTTTTTTTTTGAGTACAGGTGATGGACTCAGGGTTGCGATGAATGTCTGAATTTTAAAATAACTCCATCTGGATGGACTAAATGTGGTGTTCATAAGTTTACAATGAGACGCTTTTTACTGGAGTACTTTCCCACTGCTATTCCCATGGGATTAATTCGGAATACTGGACATGGTATTTCATGGACGGGCCCTGTCACAAAGACATTGTCTAACTCGTACTGTAAAAGTCTGTTAACTGTTTCAGAGTGATCTAACTGACAGGAGGTTGTTTCAAATTTTCGATGACACAATGCTGAAAATTGGTACCTTGGAGTCAAATGCATGCCTCACGCCTTGCAGTAGACGGTCACATAACTCAGAATGAGGACAACCTTCCAGTTCTGAAACTAGATTTTTAACATTTATTGTCAAATAAATGGCCATCTATTCCCTTGAAAATTCACAAGATAAGCTAGTCTTGGCCTGTTCAAAGACTGCCTCTCTCTGCTGGATGTGTTCAGACATGTGGTAACACGATGATCTCCCTTGCACCCTTGCAAATATGGGAGAATTGACACCAAGACGACCAGCACTCGGGATAGTTAAAGCAATTGCAGATGTCTTTTCCTTGGTGGAAAAAAGTAATTTAAACAGGTCTGCACTGTTGAGTAATCACCTTGGACTGCCTGCATGCGATTGGATGTCTGGACAGAACTTCGTTGAACGAACCACACTGTAGCAGATCTTACAAGTTTGCATATTCTGCCGCGCAAACAATGTCGTGAAAAGCTTTCTGTTTCTTATCGACCAGTCGATCAGAATGTTGTGTTTTTCAAGAAGTGCAGCAGATCGAGCAGAAAACAACTTGTGATAGTCATAGAGTGTTCTGCTTCTCTCTCACATGTTAACTGCTTCATTCACTATATATATCTAATTTCTTACACATTCTTTTTGGAACTGTTGTTGTTGGTTGGTTCTTGCGACCACTGATTAGAAACGCCCATTAGTCTATGGGTGGTGTGCGAAGGTCAGGCTTACAATAATTGATCATAAGGACACCATCACAATCATCAGGTCCAGCTTAACCAGATTGACAGGGGTTAGCTTTATTAACCTAACAAGGCAATACATAACCTCTTCCAAACAGCTCAAGCCTCCTAAAATTATGTGGAGGTCTATCCAAAGGCAGCTGGTTCAACCAACCATCCCCATTGTCCACATGTGCTTAAATGCCATTATACATCATGATAAAACACATCAAATATTCAAGGATAGCATTACTTTCAGTTACATTCCTGATTTATTTGTTTCATTCCTTTGGTATATTCAGAAAATATACAAGGCATTAACAATTGAGTATTTGAATGTTATTTATGTTTTATTCATTTAATTAGCAGCAAATTGGACAGGTAAATACAAGCAATAAGAAATTATACCGCTGAAAACAACGGGTTATTTTTTTGCAAAGGCAGGTGCGGAATGTTACATTAAAAAAACAGAAGGACTTCATTTGCAAATATGTATATGAATGTATAAGATAAATAGAACCATAAAATAATGCCCCGGCATCCATGTGAATTTCTTTTTTTTTTTTTTTTTTCATTTTTTGCGTTTAATAAGGTTTGGGGGGGAGAGATCCGCCAAATACAACCAGCATCAGTGCAACATTGAAACAAGTACATATATATATATAAAAATGAAACTAACCATGCAGCCTGCCATGCTTTCACATAAAAACAAAACAAAGGACCAACTAAAAGTACACGTGTATATCTCATACATAGAAGGCTGTTGTACAAATAAAAACTAACAATTACATTAAACATGATCACTAATTATGAAGTATGTGATTATTTGTTTGATTGACTTGTTTATACTCATTAGCTGGAACAGTTAATTTCAGCTGACAAACACAGAAGCCAATTTTTCTAGGGTATTTGTTACGACTGCTGAGACATAGCAAGTAACAGCAGTCTTTTGTCACAAAAATGCACTGGTATGGATGGTGAATTATACACTCTAGCAAAGCCAGTGAACTCAATCATAAATGTACGTTCTGAACAAAAGGGCTTATTTTGAAATTATAACAGACATCTTTTCACTTCACACTCTGCACCATTACATGCCCTATACAAATGGCATTTGGAATCTTCCAACACATTTTATTTACATGGAATGCATTTCTGCACAGCAAAACGATCATGATATCATAAAATATGTTCAGGACAACTAAGCTTTAAGCCACATGCAATCAGACATCAACTCTATTACAACTATCATATTGCATTGGGTTTAATTGTGTTGAACAGTGCAATCAGGATCAGCTCCAAGAATCAAGCATGATGACCTTGTGGTAATAACAAGATGAAGGCACATCATTTTCAGGGTATATGTAGGTCACCAGAAGACCTTACTTGAAAAAAAGAAAGTCTCCTCTAAATAATGATTCAGTCCAGTACATCCACAAAACACAGTGCTGGCATAGAATTGAATTCCTTTTTCAGGATCATAACATTATTAAGAAGGTATGTGCCATTTCTTCAATTCTTTGACTCCGTTCTTTATCCAGTCTTCTTTTGAAATGCAGGTCTGCTGGAATAAATCCTGGGCAGCAAGTGTACATCCACCGATGAAGGCTGCATGATATCGCTGAGGAGAGGCATGGACCTATTAAAAGACAGCAATTATGCAGAGATTATGATTTATTTAATTATTTCATGCCGTACTCTAGAATATTTCATTGGTCAAAGCCACGACCATCCCCAAATTGCTGGCAGACCTCCCCACGTACGGCCAGAGAGGAACAGGAAATATGAATCATTAATATCTCTGACATAATTAATTAATTAATTTGTGTACTGTTGAAACAAGAGCTTTCCAAGGATTTGTCTAGTTACTATAATACCTGACATCACTGGGAACATTGCTCACAAGCATTCAGAAGATATAGCACTACTGAGTATTTAATATAAATGTTCCATCTGATAATATCCATATGACCTTGCAAAATGTGTCAAGGTCAAAATCAAGATCAGCAACTTCTTGCGGACAATGTTAAAGCAATATGTGCATATGTAGTATATTTTTGGTAAATCTAACTTCAATAGTCAGGGGCTCATCAGACATACAAATGGACTGTTGCCAACTGCAAAGATGATCCTCTCGAATGTCATCACAGTGTATAAAGTAAAAAAACACAAATTTACACCACCCAATTTACAATTGTGCTATCAAGATCTGAGATGCATGGATGCCTAAAAGACAGTCTAAATGAATCGGACATTTACCTGAATGGTGAGGCCTGGAGGAACAAGCTTGGTTATTTCCAGTTCCAGCCGCTCTGCGAAACCCGCCAACAATGTGACTCCACCGGAGAGGAAGATAGAACGGCACATCTCCCTGCGGTTGTCCATCGGGCATTCAATGATGGCCTTGTGCACCAGTTTGTGAAGACTTGGAAAGTCTGTTCCCCAAATGTTGGTGTCAAAAAAGCCTTCGGCACTTCTGAAGCAGCTCTCATCATGGGTTACCTCCCTTTAAAAGTGAACGTATACTTATTTGAGAGCATGAAAATACATGTCTACTTATTTGATTGCTGTTTAATATCATACTGAAGAGTTTTCCCCATACATGACAGATTGCTTTTAATGCTGGAGAAATTTGAAAGGCAGGACAATGGAAGCAGAGAGAATGTTGAAAATTCCACAGCTGAGACTAGGTACAAGTCTTGGGTATCCCAAGACTACAAAGTTCATGCAGGTGTTCAAAATTTACTCTGTTTTATGACCACAGCATCCTGTACAGATATAACTCTAAGGTTCCAGTGGCAACATATTTATAGTGATTCTTCATGAGAAAGCCACTGAACCGCATGTATTGCAGTGAACTGACACCCAGCTAACCATTACTTGCCTAATCCGTCAATTCTGTGTGCTAATAGAAACCAGGGAAATACCAAGAATGCTGATTTTAAAGTCTACAGGGCAGTGTTCATGCAGCAAATTCCTCGATTTTCCGGGCCATTTTAAGACAGGGCATTTTCCATAACTAGTTACCAGTTCACTGAACCTCTGTGTATTGCTTTTCACTTCTTTTGCTATCGTCTGACCATCAGTGATTTGCAAATACAGGTATTTTACATTCACCTGTTAACAAATTAAAATCTTGCCTCACTTTATATATCAAAAATTGGCAAAACCAACACTAGCAGTCTATGAACAGTTTGGAAATGTTTTTGTCAATTTCCACAACTTCCAAAGAAATATGACGTGCATAAAAATTTCGTGACTCTGAAGGACTGGAAATTTTAATTTCAAATTCCTTGAATTTTTTCAAGCATTTCCTAGGCCATATATAAAACCACAGGAGATATAATTTGATTTCATCTTGAGCTTGGTCGCTTACAATGTATATGCTCTTATCCCTCAGTCACATCAGTCGGGTCTATTGGGAAAATTTACAATTGATTTCTTACTTTTGTAAATACATCACTAACTTTAAACTCATGTCCTGATTATCCAGCACTGAAACTATACTGGAATCATATAACAGAGAATACTACAGGTAAAAGTAGTTCGTGCAATAAACCATCTGGAATACAGGGATCATATACCAGAGAATACTACAGATAAAGTAGTCTGTGCAATAAACCATCTGTTTGCAAACACTTACGAATATGTTCCTTCCGGCAAACCAAAGTTCTTCAGAGAAACTGTTTTAGAAAAGCTTCGTGGGTTCTCTTGAAACTGTTTCATTTCTTCATTGAAGACACGAGGAACATAACAGGTCTGTGTGAGTAACAAATAGAAAAGATCATGATTATAGTAAAGTGCATTTAGCGTATAATATTTTTTTGTACATCCAGTAATTCCCATTATCAGCTAAGAATCAATCAGCTTTAGTCTATTTTATCATACATTCCTTTGACTACTGTTATGTTTTTTGTATTTGATTTGTATTTCTTTTTAGTATATTGTGTAAATGTTTGTGTGGGTTATTGATGTAAGGATGGGCCTAACGGAAGATCAGTAATACACTGACTGAGCTGTATAACCCATCGTCATCATAGTCATCAATCATCATCATCATCATCATTATTATTATTATTATAATAATATTTATTGGTCAAAATTTTACAACCCAAAGTCATACTTAAAAATCTGTAACATTAAATTCAGGGACAACAAAGAGAAGCTGTTAGCTGTCTATACAAAAATCACATCTAGTACTTTATGTTCATGGTTTCTGCAAAGGAATACTTTGCAAACTGGGTAAAGCTGAATATACAAGAAATTCTAATGAGGTTCACCTTTTCCATGGTATGCCGGATTATAAGTCTTTCCACTTCACTGAAGAAATGGTAGTGTAGTCGGGTTAGTGACTGCTTAAGTGAATCTGCCACCTTTTCCCCTCCAAATGGATGCCTGGTGACGCCTCCTTCCACAATATACCCTGCAAATTCATATTTGGTTTAAAAATGCAATTAAATCTGATAAAACACAGTAAGTAAACTATACTTTTATAAACTAAATTCTGTCAATAATATTTCACCGTCATTCTAATTGAACATGCTAATTACTGTTTTTTGGGAGTTCTTTTTTTTTTAAACTCCTAACAAAATTTCTGCTATAACTCACAGGGGGAGTTCTTATTTTTTTAAACTCCTAACAAAATTTCTGCTATAACTCACATGCTCTTTGATAACAGTTACACAGTATGTGAAAGAAAAAAATCAGTCTGACATGACTTGATAAACAAGTTCTATCTTTTTATTTTTTTGGTTTCCTGACATGCAGGAATTCAGTTGCCACCTTGCCAAGTTCTTTGTGCACAAATCCATGACATTTAGACTCAGCAGTGGAGAGCCTCCTTCCAGGATTTAGCTCAGCCACAAAGGTCAAAGCTATCAGCTATAACCTGGGGCATGACATCATCCATGTAAACTGGTTGTCAGCACATGCAGTTATATATGTCTATACAAAGTTCCAAAGTTTTTCCTCCTGCAAAAAAGTAAATCCAATCTGCCACTTTATGTAACATACTACTTTACATAACTTATGTATGACTAGATATAAACTTGAGGATTTCACTATGTCATAATAAGACACAACTGTCTGGGGTCAGACATGAATGAACTGGTTTTATATCATCATCATGCCCAAAGAGTACACTGTACATACACAACCAGACATGCACTTTCAGTTCAAGGCTGTTTTTCATATCATCAGTATATAACAGCCTGTTGATTTACAGTTAGAGAAGAATCAAGACTACTTACAAGTTGCTCACATTATCATGAAGACACTTACATATTGTGCAAAACATTACCACATACCATCAGAGATAGGCAAAATATCAATTCTCTCTCCTACATCCACTATTATCCCAGAGGTGGCCTTGTAAGAGTACATTGCCAGGAGAGCTTGTGGGGCAATACACACCCCCTGGACGCCACACCGACGTGTCAAAACATCCATAATCTCGGCTTTCAGTTTGTCTGCTAACATCTGTGGGGTGCTCAGCAAAACCTAGGACAATGGAATCAGTGTAACAGCTTCTTTCAGTACAGCTCTCAGGTAAATAAAATTAATATTTCCTCCTCTTGCACATCGGAATAATAGAACAATGATAAAGTTCAAAGTAATGAATTATACAACACACAGACATTCTTTGCATCAAAACCTAAGTGTAGCAATTTATTTATTTGACTGTTGTTTAATGCAATGCTCAAGAATTTTCGACTTGTATGAAGGTGGTCAATTTTATGGGTGGAGCAAACTGGAGGACATATGTAAGCTTGGCAATTTATTACCAGCTTTTCCTTGTGATGCCCAGATATGCGAACTATATTGATAGATGGCAATGGTATAGAATGAATTAACATTTGCCTAAATACCCACAAAAGCACTGTCAACTGCATACTATCAAGAAGGCCTCACAAACAGTGAGGTTATCCACACATGCCAAGTCCACAGCCGAAACCGAACCTACATCTTGTGTGTCCTAAACACTGAAAGGCAGCCACCTTAATGACTCATCTATAGCCTCCTGCAACAACATAGCAATTCTGGTACTTACCCAGTAAGACTTGCTATCAACCTTCAAGTCAGAAAATATCTTGTCAAATATATGTGGCAGTAGACTCATGTCGATGTTAAACTGCAAATGAAAAAGAAACAAGTTTATACTGAGTGCTCTGACATGGGCTACTTGGAAGATTTTGGTATTAAATTAGTAAAACAAACAGCAGACAGATTGTTAAAGTAAAAGACAGTTGATGACTGAGGCACTGTTCATTGTAAAAAAAATTACAAATTCTCTTTTGAATGCAAAAACCTGTTTGAATTTGTATGAATTCATTTGAAGTGTCGAGTACGTAGCTGCCCACTGAGTATCTTGAGGTGCCCATGATTTTTAATCTTATGAGATATAGATGAATCAGAGAGCTAGGAGATATCAGCTGTCTATAAGCTGTGACATAAGTGTTCTGAGTTGACTGTCAATGTAACATGAAATAACATAAGGACAGCACACTATTTTAATGTTATACATTTCAATTATTACATGTGTCAAGAACACTGCTAAGTATTTCCTGTTTCTTGATCATTTTATGTTATAAATTACATACAGTTTCAATGACAACCCTAGCGGCATACTACTGTCTCAGGTGAGAAGAGTGTTCCACACATGGAACAATAATATCACAGCTCACACAGAATGGCTGCGTTTTATGCTAGCTGATGGAGCACGGTCCAATACCAATTTCCACCGTTGTAGTAGCAGTTAGAAAAAATACTTCGCCAAAACAGACATAATACTGTCCAACCTTTTTCACCAGCTTAACTTTGAATATGCACTGTCTTTCACTTTAACAGAGGAGAAATGCTGTTACATGTATTAAAAATATGACTAGTCCCTAATGCAAAGCAAGAAGAAACCGACTGCAAAATTGCGACTCGAAATGGATAACTAAAAACTTCAATCTAGTACAGAATGTAGTCCATCTGGATTCTGAAAAAGATGGTGTAGAAGTAACTGATGACTCAAAAGAGATGGCGTCCCTAGCAAATCACTAAGCACTGTAAGGAATTGTTAATTTAATTATTTTTTCAAAGCATTTGAAATAGAAGGTGCATAATGGAAAAAATGCTTTCACAAATGTCAACTTGTTATTTTATAATACTGATTGTGATGAGAGCCATTCTATATCAAAAACTTTCCATGTATGTTGTTATTTTTTGCTTGAAAAACAAATCAATAAATGTACACTTGCATGTAGGTGGAGTTTTTCCACTAAAAATGGCGTTCACTCCAAATTTCACCCAGTTCAAAAAGAGAAAGCACAGCCATCCTTTCTGCATGGCTAAATTTTTTGTTCTTTTCGCCAACTATGGTTTTGCCATTGTGATAACACAAACAATACATTACAGTTCAATCAAGGCAAACTTTTATGTGACTACATTTAATGTCTCAATAAAAAATCAGCAAACTTTACATTTCTCACATTTATAATATCACAAGCCAAAACCAGTTAAACTGCTACATTTAAAAAGGTAAAATGTTAATATAAAATTAAAACACAAACAATTCTGCAAAACAATATAACAGGCCACGCACTGATGAGACAAGAAAAGGGGAAGAAGCAAGCATGTGCTGACTGGGGATACATGCACAACTTGTGCAACTGAGAAACCAAGAAAGAGAAAAAGCAGGTGGGATTTGGGTAAAACAATGAATGACAAAACAAGAGGACAATTAATGGTGTAAAGTGGCATCACTTACTGGGTACAACTTTGGAATTACTGGCTTAATCATAACACCAAAGTCTAGACACGCTTTGAAATACTCTCATAATTGATGAACCCATTCAAAGATTTATGTGGAAAAATTTTCACAGCATTTGATTTTAGATGAAACTACTTGCACACACATGGAAGTTATAATGTAAGTATAGAGACTTGCATAAAACTAGTTTATAATTTACATTCCACATTAAATAAGAGAAAAGGATAAATCAGGCAAGGTGGTTTTTAAACCTGATCTGGATGAAATCAAAATGAATTTGCAAATTTGACAATACCTGAAGTAGTTAAGAGAGAAATAGCAAATCAGAATAAAGGTTATTAAAATACAAAATTTTTACAAGTCTCTTGCTAGTTTTCAAACTTGATCTAAGATTACACAGAATGAAACTATTCACAACATTTTATCATATTAAAAAAAAACAAAAAAAAAATTTCATTTCATGATTCAAAGAAGCCAATGACCAAAGAAAATCACAGAATTCATTAAATATGCAAAACTTATGTACTGGGCTTTCTTCAAACTTCTTCTACATGTCCACAAATGAACCTGCACATAAACCTCTGGTGTTGTTATTACACTGAAACCAAAGCATGATAGAGCAGCATATCCCAATTAATATTCCTCTCTATTTCCGAAAGCATAGGACAAAAAACATTACTGTGTGCACACTCATTCCTAATGTAAGCACATGAAGAACACATTGATGGTGAAAGGTGATCACAAAAGTAAAATGGTACACTAGACAAACGAAATGCAAATGTGCTGACAACTGAAAATGAAAATGTGGACACACAACTACCAACTTACAGGAAGACTTTTCCCCTGCAATTGAAAAAAGAAGAATAGGCTGCTTGAATATAAAAGTTTGGTTATAGCAATGCATATGGTAAAGGAGTTTTAGTTCACATGCAAATAGAGGCTTTATAGGTTGTACTGGACACATGTAATGATGAAATGCATGGTATATCAATTCATTATCCATCTTACATGTACCTTTATCCTAGAACCTCTACATTCAGCATTAAGAAAAGTGAAAGCATTGAGGATTTTAAAACACTCTAGGAAAAAAACTGCATTATACAGAATAGTTGAGACATAGTTTCTCACTATCAAAGATCTTGCAGTTCATGAGGACATTTTTTCAAAATGATCTAATACAAGATCTTGTCAGTGAGGCTGATAGAAGCTAGAAGGATAGTGCACAAAGTTAGCAAGTGAGATATTTGTCTGTTGTCATTCTTTTATTACATAATTACTTGCTATTGATTCTATAAACTCATGTACAGAATATATATCAAACAACATCCTTAAAAGTTGAATCCTACTTGGACCCATGTTTAAAACTTAAACTATCAATGGTATATTTATTGATAGTTTCAGAAACATAGACATTAAATTCTATGATTAGTATTTTAACATGCTCTAGATTGAAGGATTTTATATGAATGTACAAATCTTAACATTTACATTTCCCAATGTTGGGAAATGATGAACTACAGTTGGGTGAGTGACATGTATATTTCGTAGGAAAGAAACCAGAAAGATCCTGTAGAAGAAAAAAACTTACCTTTTTGTTGTACCCAATAACCTCCCTGACTTAAAGCTGCAGTCATCAAGTTAAATCACATCTTAAAATGCCCTATGAAATGAATCAATCAAAAGATTTGAAATACATACCTTGTCCACTTTGACCGATGGCCTTATTGGGTAGTGAAGAGTAGACTGGTTCCTTATATCAGGGCGGTAAGCATCAAATCCCACCACAACCTCCCCACTGGATGTTTTCCTTGCTACAACTGTTGGGAAGAACACCTGTGGAAGGCTCGCTGAAAATGGAAGTTTATTATAAAAAAACCGGTTGCAGATGTATATATTTCACATGGTTATGCATTATCTAGCTTAGCCGTCTAAACTGTTAAATATTAATCATCTTTCAAAGGTTGGATGGATCCAAGGGTGACACCAAAGACAAAGCTTTCACTTCCAACAGAAAGTTAGGAATACCGCCAAGCCTTTTTATAACATTTTAAACAGCAATGATGTGAATGTGAAAAAACTTGCCCCGGAAATAAAGACAAAAACAAATATATACCTTCTTTTCCTAGAATGCCAGCCCTGACAGATGCACTTCCAATATCAATGATCACAACTTTCTGGAAAGTACAAAGTACACGTTAGACAAACACAAACTGGACGAGACTTATTAATTAATACACCTATTAATATACCAGAAATACAAACATTAAACATTTTGTATGAGAAGATTTCAACAATGCCACTGACAATCGTTTACTGAATGTAAAAGACTAACAATACTAGTAAGTGTCATTTTAAAGCAAACAGCTTACATTTAGCCAAAAATCCAGTTTGTATGTGAGCTATGTAACTTTTCAAACGAAATACCTTTGATGGGTGAGGTGGACTATTAAGAACAGGACGAACATGGACAGCCTTGACATTATCAGTAGTCTGCGACTCCAGTGAAACTCTCCAATTCTCAAAGTCATTTGGCGAAGGACATCGCACCATTAAGTAGTGACCACGCTGCAAACACAAGAATTCAGACTCTGTGAGACACTTGAATAAGTTCCTTAATACGATTCATATGTATCCTCAACACATCTAACATACATCTGTATATATGGTGCTCTAAAAAGGGGGAATAACTGTACATAAACTCTCATTTAACTCCAACTGTAACTGCATTGCTCGAAATAATTAGGGGTCCACACAGGTCCCTGTGAGACACCTCTTGGAATCATTTGGATTATTATTGTTATTTTTTTAGTCCTCTCATGAAATTGCAATATCTCACAAACTACTGAAGGCAGAGAATCCAAACTTTGCAGTTTTGTTAATGAACATATGAAGCAAATTTTGACATTAGTGTCCATTGGCCAGTCACGTGATTCAGTGGCCATTTTGAATGTCATTGTTAAGCTTAAAAAATCTTCCTCTCAAGAACGGGTGTATCTGTCAGGTGGAAATTATATTTGCTGTTTCTAGGTGGATGGCCCTACTCAGTTAACCTCACATGTCAAATCTGATATGCAAATTAGGCTGTAATTAACCTCTGAGGTTAGGTAAACATTACGTCATCTCTTAATATTCCTTAAAATGATTAACCAAAAATGCTACCTGGTGCTCCATGTTGTCAGGATTACAATTCTGCAAGAAATAGTTTCATACATTGTATAGTTTTGAAGTTTTTACTAAGAAACCAACCAAGATTTCTCAAAATTCTCCCATTTACATAACATGGGAGCTTAGATCAAAGGCAGTCTCTCCTTACCCTGTGGCCTGACTGGCATGAGCGGAGTACTAGGAATCTGTCTGGTGCCGGGAGTAGTACATCAAAGGCACGGTCTCTCCCTACTTGTGACAGAGCCTTTGTATCTGACAGGACTGTTTATTTTCTATTTACTGGCTTTCACCATAGCCCCAATGAACGGTGTACCTGGCAGTCTCAGGTTCAAATCCAGTTAAGTCCTGCTAATCTTTTTTCTCGCTTCTTTTTTTAAGCATCATGAAATTATGAGGCACTGCTGACTAATGCTAGCACTCTGAGGTTCACTTCCTATCTATTTCTTATCATTTTTATATGGAAATTTTTCCACACATTTTTTATATTTCAACCTGACCTACTTTCGACGCCATATTGCCATGAATATAAAGCATTGACATGTCATTTTCTCCAGAACGATTTATCCGATCGAGCTGAAATTTAAAACGCGGACCCAATACGTCGGGGCATATTGCCTATGCAAAAATCATCTTCATTACTTGAAAACTATGGAAATGTACTGATTACCAAAGTTGTCACGTAACTAAAAATTTTTGAATTTAAATGTTTGAAGTATGCTACCTGATGTAATTTGGTTTCCTGATCACGAATCTGATCTTATTTTTTGCCTGCAACTTTTGATGCAAATTACGAACAAAGTTCGAAAAATGCAACTTTCCCCATGTTTGGAGGTTACGTTACAGAAAAATATTACAGCCGTAATGATGAAAATTACAGAGTGCAAAGGCTCAGATATACACTATGTAGAGTGCAAAAAAAGCAAAATTTCACCACATTTAGAGGTCATGTGATAGGAAACCTTTATAACTGTAAAGCTGACATCACTGAGAGCTGTTTACTATGAGAATGGAGTTTATCCTTGCCACACTGCATTCTTTATGACTTTTGTTATGGGCTATGGGCAAAGGATCAAAGCTGAACTGCTTCCATGCTGGGTTTTAGCAGTAGGCCCATTCTGTTTTATAGTCATGGGTAAATCCAGTTCATCCCTTCTCAATCATTTCGGTATTTTTTGTCTTTTTTTATTACCATAAAGTTATCAGGGGACTACCAGATGTGGTAGATAAGTAACAGTGTGGACCCAGGCAACACTGTTGGATAACACCTTTAATTTTAATTTTAAAATGGGATGGACAAAAAGATGAATGAGACAATGTCAGCTGAAAATTACTGCAGCCTGATGAAACTTACCCCATCATCTATGCCCAAGATTCGAGAATCTAAAACTTCTATGGATCCTCCCATGAGTTGAAAACTGTGACAAGGTTTTTCATAGTTGTTATTCTGAAAACCAAGCAAGAAAAGCCTTCATCTCATGAAGAAATGAGATCTGACCCCATGCCCATTTACATTCATGGAATAATACACATTTTGCTTTACTACTAAAGTGGTTAATCCAGGTCTACCACTCAAATGAGTTCCTCATTTTTACATTAAAAATGCCCTGTGATGCCAAAATGTTTCAACAGTTTAATTCTTTGAAACTTTTGTGTGGTTTTCAAGTTAATTACTTCCTATGGCCGAAACAATGCAGTTTCAGTCACTAGTGTATGTACTATATAATGTATCATGTTTTGGTGCATTGGTTATTCTTCCATCCTCTCAACTCAGAACTTACTTGTAAGTATATGTAAGACATCTTTTACCTCATAATAATGTAACCAGCCATCAGCAGCTTTGAAATAGCGTCTCTTCCAGGTTTTAAGTAAAGTTGATTTCCGCTTTCCCATTGGTAGCTTTTCCATGACACCTTCCATGCTTATAAAGCGATGAGACAAATCTTCCGTGGTCTACCAGGTGAACATGGAAACAAATGAAATGATACTTTTCACTTTACTCTGTTATACTTCATATTTTACATATCCTTTTATGGATTTGTTTGTCTACAAAGGGACCTAGACAGAGTAAAACTTTGTAAATATGTCTATGCAGTTCAACTTTCCATTAGCTCTTAAAATGTTATACTACAAAAGCTTTAAGCAGACTGATGCATAGTGCCTTCATGAAGCCAGAAAAGCATTGTAACTTTACCTCATCTTGAACTCTTACTGCATACAATTCCTTCAGGAGTGGAGTCTAAAACAGAACAGGTGAGAGTAAGTTTACCGTCATGACATGTAAAAAGTTTACATTTTTAGCTTTCCCCATTCCACAGGTGTAATATGTCTACAAAGGATAATTCTGCCACAAAGTGCCTGAGATGAGCAACAGCATAACATCCCTATTTTTTTCAATGCTGAAATGCATCATGAGGCACAACATACATTTATTAAGCTAGGCTAAAGGTGAAAATCGTGGACAGAACATCACACTTGTACAGCTTTCCTAGTACAACTCACATTGCAAGACACAAACTTTAATACTTGCAAATGTTACATTACATTCGGAAATGCAGAGGTGCATGCAAGCTTGCAAAAATTACTATTGTCACTGTTAGGCTGACCTACTATGTAATATGTGCAGGATATAATATGTGTCAGAACAATTGGGAAACCAAATTATACCTTTCATAAGCACTTCAGCAACACCCACATACACTCTGATAAATAATTGCTTAAACACATTTAGTGCATTGATCACTCAATCACATTAGTTACCAGGTCTTAAATCCCATCCTCTTTCACATAATGTCACGCCACAGAGTGTAGGAACAACACTGGAATTACCAATTACGCAGTTGAATGAAAAAGTATTTAACCACATAGTCTCTTTCTCTAAATTTATCCTGTTATTCTGCCAGTACAGTAAGAGTTGAAGTCATGATAACAATTTCAAACATTTCCAAAAACAAAACAAACATAAAAATAACTGTACTCACTGGGTCCCAAGATGTCAAATGGACTCGAGACGGAACCACATCTTGATCCTCTAAAATGACACCTATGTTCGCTCCCGGGGATGTTGCAGTACTTCCTGTGCCTGTGAAAGAAGGAGCATAACACTCAGCCACAAGACATGGTGTGCTGTTTCCAAAACTACTGATCATACACCCTGTTTGGCTCTGTACCTCAGTAACTACCTCGTTGGTGCTCAAGTCTTGAATTGACACCGCACTCTTTGGTTTTGACTTCCGGAAGGACCTGCTGTTCTTCAGTTTTCTGAAGCTTGCCCTTAAGACCTTCCCCAAAGATCCACTGCTCCCCTTCACCCCAGGTTTGCTAGCCGTAACTCCCTCCTCCTGAGAGGACCTGGGCTCCACCTTCACAGACATTGCTTTTTTTCTATCCGTGGCAAAAAACAGATTGTCTTTGACAAATCTTGTGTTCAGCTTGAGTTTTGTGGGAGCAGTATGTTCAGGTGGAGACTGTGGTCCTACACTGTCTCCTGGATGATCAGAACTGAATCTGTCCTCTGATACAGTGGGAGAAACTGACCGGCCATCACTGCTTTCAGACAAGGATGTCCGAGATACACCAGTACCAGTGCTGCGATGTCTTCTGCGTCCAAGTACCTTTCCCTCGGGACGGGAAGATGGGTCTACAGATTTCTTTTGCATGTCTTCCTGAATAAATTTGTTGTGAAAGAGGAAGCTTTGTCTGTGATCTCGGTGGAGTTTTGGAGACACTAAACAACTCTCAGATTTTTGGTCACCAACTAGTGATGGAATTACTGTTGGCTCTTGAATAATCCGGTCCATGACACCTTTTGCAACTTCCTTCTTCTCAGATGTTACTTCGTCGGAGTGTGTATCACAATCATCACTTAGTAATTTTGGGCCTGTGGCTGGTTTCATCAGATGGATGATTGGTACAACATCTTCTTTAATATAATGTGAATGGTTAATTCCTGCTGGTTCTGATTCAGGCTTCAAATTCTTATTTGAACACAAAACATCATGAGTGTTTGCCTCTTCTTTATTAGATTCAATCTCCGTTTGTTTTCTCGTTAGTAACCCAAGTGTCCGCTTAAACATAGCACATATTGTTGTCTCTGATTCAGCCTCACATTCTTCCTTCTTGGGCACACAGTCTGAGTCATCCATGGTAGTCTGATCTTGTAAAATGAAGACACTATGCTTTACAAAGGCTGGTTCTGGGATTTCACTCTCTGGGGAAACAGCTTCTGGTGTTAAGTAAGCTTGATCGTCCACGGATGTGTTCACATCTGCTTCATGGTGTTCTTTGAAATCTGTCTCACTTTCATCATCAGCTATGCTACCTGCATCATCAAAAATGCTCTCATCTGATTCAGACTTCTGTGTTTTCTTCAAGGGTAAGAAAACTGCACCTGGTTCTCCTCCATACAAGTCTGGCCCAGGGTCTGACAACCCCATATCCAGTACAAGAAGGTTTGTCATCAGAATTGCTCCTTTTGCTTTTCGTCCAGAGCGTTTTCCAGAGCCAGACCTTTTCAACTGCTGAGGTAAGCTGGGCTCTGACTGAGTCTGACTTGTACTCACAGATTCTCTCAAAGCAGCAGCCTTTTCAATGTGTTTTCTCTTGCGTCGCTTCTTGCTCTCACTACGGTTGCGCTTCTTTCTACCCCCTGCACTTGCAGCTGTACTGGAAGACGACCCTCTTGCCCCTTCCTTTAGCTCTGATGTATCTGTCAGATCACTCTCACTCTGAAGCCGGTCTCTATCGCCTTCTGAAGAGCCTCCCTCTGTTTCTGTAGAACATATTCGTCCTTTCTGGGTGAGACATGGCTCTGAGGAGGTTGTCAGAAAAACTTCATTTGTTTCGGAAGGCTCTTCTTTCAACCTTATGTGTATTTCACTATCTGGTGATGAAATAATCTGACCACACAAATGCTCGCAAGAATCATTTAATGAGGCTTCCTTTCCAATATCTGTGTCCACCTCAGAATCTGGTAAGTTTGGGTTAGATTTTGTTTCCTGCTGAGTGAACATGTCTTTACTGGGGAAACCCTCAGGTAATAATGCCTGAAGTTCAGGCATTTCATCTGATGTTTGCATAAATGTTGAAGACTCATGATTATCTCTGTTGTTCAACAAATTGGGTTCTGGTGAGTCTTTCATTTCCAGTTTCAAAATGTTCAAGCTGTTTATTGATGGGTTTTCAGCATCAAGAGAGGCAACCAATGGAGCCTTTAATATTGGTTCAGAGTTGTTTGTGAAGTGGTCAGTTAACAAATGAGGTACATCAGTAGGTTTGTCTTCTACTGTATTTGACAAAGGAGAATGATTGTCATCTCCATTCTGTGACATCTTCCCAGAAAGACAAACCTGATCCGCCATCTCATCTGTCATTGTCACATCTTGATCATTTTCATCATCAGAACCAAAGCCCAGATTATCATACCCTTCAACATCTCTTCCCCATACAGTCTCACCTTCAATACTCTCTTTTATGGAAGTGTCATCAGGATAACCTACCTCTACAAGATTAGAACATTGTGCCTCATTGTCAGAGCCTTCTGATGTATCAGTCTTAACAATGTCCAAATTTGTAGTGCTTTCAGGTACAACTGGTATCGGATCAAAATCAAAAAGTAAGCGATCAATATTGTTCATAGTAGACACAGATGACTGTGACATGGAGGGTGTGACTAGTGTTGCCGCTTCATCATCAAAAGCAATTAGGTTGCAATCAGGCTCTTGGACAGCTTTTGGGGTTGGCGTTGAGGCAGAAGTGTTGTCATTATCATCCACACTCACTTCAACAAACAGTTCTGCAGCAGGGAAGTCTTTTCTCTCAATACCAACCAAACTATGCACTGGTACTGCTTCACCATCATCTAATTCACTACCAAACGTTTCTGCAGCAGAATTGTACTCTGACAATGAATCTTCCTCAACAGAAAGCACACAATAAACTGTTGATGGGTCTGCCTGAGCCTCAACAGCAGAATCATAGTCAGTTGATTCACTGTCTAAACTACGTACAGTGGGCCAGCTGTCCTCACATGTATCAGCAGGTTTGCTTTGCAATTCATGCAGGTCAAGCTTAAATGCTGGAGAGCGATACAGTGGAGCACCACCCATTTCAGACACCTCTCCATCATCTGTACTCTTTGTGGATTGTCTGCCATTATTACATAGTTCTTTCATTGCAGTACTTTCCTGAAAGGCATCTACGCCTTCAATGCTTTGCTTTAACTGGGCTACTCTGTCTGAAACGTCACTGGTTTGGGGGCTGTAGACTTCATTGTCTCCATTCACAGGTTTCATCTGAGAGCCTAGAGGTTCTGGGTTAGATGTGCTTTGAATTGGTGCCTGAGGCCGCTTAAATCGGTCCAACACCTGACGAATGACCCCAGGGCCAATGGGTATTGTGTCTGGATCTTCAGGCTCTAACTCCACACCCCTTAGTTCCCGAGACAAGTCCACAAAACGTTTCATGTCATCAGATTTCTTTTCTTTTGGGCCTACATATATAAATTCCCAACCTCCAACTGGCTTGTTTGTGATCACTGGCTCTGGGTTGTTCTCCTTACTCTCTGAAATATTTCTTGACCTCTTATCCTTGGCCCCTTCATTCTGCATGGCTTTGGAATCATTATTTAACTTTGCCACAGCCCTCTGTACCATGTCTGATTTTTGTTTTGATGAGGAAGTCTTCATACGAGAGTTCCAACCGGATTCTGAGGAATTTGATGTAGACGATCTTCTGTCATGGTTATTATGGAACACTTGTGATTTTGAGTCTTTGGTACTGCTGGCAGAAGAAAGGCTGGCTTTTCTTGGGGAATTTAGTGTGGGATCTGTTGACCCATCATAGAGGTCCTGCTTCCCAACACTTTTTGACCTTCTAAAGGTAGGCTTCAATGGTGACTTTTCTTCTCTAGAAGCTGAAAGGTCTCTCAAATCAGGCTTTGATTTGGATCTTGCTTTATCAACCATCTTGTTTCTGCTGCTAACAGTACCTTTGTCTTCAACCCTTAAGCCATCTGTAGCCCGGACACTGTTGCGCCTCACCAGTGGGGTACTGCAACGTTGCTCAGATATGCTTTTACGTCTAGGTCGTTCTGGACTATTTCTCCTGCTGCGTGATTTGTTTGGTGACTCTGCTAAACTCTTTCTTCTAGAACCAGGGCTGAACTGTCCTGATTTGTCACTTGAACTACTTCTACTTGACTTGTCACTTGGACCACTCCGTCCTAATCTGGAATGTGGGCTTGCTTGACTGGGTTTCGGTGTCTTTGATCTGGGACTAGGTGTACCAGACTTGGTATTGCCAAGTTCACCATGTCTTTGAGATATACTGACAAGCTCAGCTGAGTCCATAGATCGTCCATCTTCACTTACAGCATCACTACCATCAGCCTGGTCTCCAGAGTTGGCCGCTGTTTTACCGAATAACATCTTTTGGACTGTTTTGTCTCTGCTTGGTTCTACATTCTTACCTCTGCTACCTTTTTTTATAGGCTTTTCTTCTTGTTTGTTTTGTTGTCCCATATTTTCAAACATAGCAATTTGTGGTAGTTTTTTGCTGGTTTTTCTCATTGGGTTTTTGGTTGGCTTGGGTTTTGCTTCAAGCACTGCTTTAGCAGCAGTGCTTTTAGTCGGCCTATCATAACCAGAAGATCTGGGTGCTTTAGGTTCTACAGACTCCTTTGAGCTTGAAGATACATTTTTCTGTGATGACTTTGCGCGAGGTAAGGTGTGTGACATGGAAGCAGCAGACTGCTCAGTCTGTTCTTCTCTCTTCAAAGTGTATGGTTCTTCTTCAGCTGATCCGCCTAAATTCTGAAGCCTTTGGGAAATTCTGTCAGCCTCAATGGGACGAAATAAAGATGTTTCAGAATGGTTTACATCTTGTTTCAGAGGCACATATCGAGGCGGGAAGATATCCTGCGCGAAACTTTCATCGGGCTTTTCAGATCTAAAGCTAAACCTAGACACTGTATCACTTTGTGGCAATGAATTTGTACCAATCACTGTACTGTCCTGATGAAAACTTTCTGTAGGGCTTCTCACAAATCGGGACGACAAGTCCTTAACAGCAGGGGGCTGGACTGAGTCTGTAGGAGAAGCCATCTGTTCACTGTCCATATCCTTACGGGTGTCAGGCTGATCAGTCTGCAAGAGCTTTTTACTCATCTGGTATTTCTCTTTTGCAGAAATAGACAATCGAGCCTCTGATGCTCGCTTGCTTTCTTCCAGGAATTTTCGCGCTCGGCTAATTCTATCAAGCGCACCTGCCGTCTGACTATCCATGGTTTCGCCAAGTGCTTCAAACTGACTTTCCACTTCTCGCCTTTTGTACAAAAGTGGAAGGTCTTGTACATCAGGATCCTCAACATGAGAACCCACAGGTGATGTTGGAAAAGATGGGGATGCAGAGTGTGTAATAGATGCCGGAAAGGTGGGTGAAGGGGCAAATGTAGGAGAAACTGGGAGGGTAGGTGAGACTAATGGAGAACGCTGTCTCGATAAAAATGATTCCCGTTCAACTGGAGCAGCACCATTAACATGTCCATTTGTTTCCAGACTAGACATAAAACTAGGCCTTGAAAAGAATCTCTCTTGTGGTGCAGCACTTGGAGTCTCCTCAGCAACACCTCCAAAAATGGAATATGAGGAAGCAACTGCAGGCTGCCTCTTTAGGAGGCTTTCACGACGACTTGAGTAACCACTCATCTGAGACTGCTGCTCCTCTACAGGCACACCTGCATATCCCCGTCCTTTCAGCATTTCCCGAACTTTCGTCAATTCGCTACTTGCTTGTACAGACTCAAACACCGGTGCTTCAGGAGTGTATTTCTTTGCCACTGCCGAAGTGGTAGAAGCCGGCCTTGGATCAGTGCTTCTGAAAATGCCTGATGATGCACCATATCCCGTGGGTTTGTTACCTGCAAATGGATTCCATGGCCCAATAGAAGTACGTTCCTTACTCCTTTCAAGAATGCTACTTGTTAATCCTAGTCCAACACCACCACCACCACCCAGTGACATGCGACCGGGCAAAGTTTGCGCTGCCTGTTGTTGGGGGCGGCTCCTGGTAATCATTGGGCCTTGGCGCATCCTTTGCAACCTTGCTTCCAACAGGGATGACCCTGTGCCACCTGACTGTGTCGTATCTGCAATAAGCAAAACATAAAAGTCAATGGCATATGCTCTACAAAGAAAGTATGTGAAGCTTTATTTTTTATACAATTGGAACCTATCACATAATTATAGAATGTAAATGCGCATGTATAATACATCACACATAAAAGTGCATGCTACTTCAATACTCCACAATATATCTTTAAAAGGAATAATTCAATATGCATAATAGAGATTATCCACTGTAAAATAATATAAAACAAAGCCTTTATTTGAAGCATGCTAATGTAAATAACCCAAACATTTTGACAGTTACTTTCCTTTAAAAGGCAGATAAAAATATTACTAAATGATTCTGAAATTGCATGTTATTTAACAGCACAAAAAAATAAACAAATGAAACATATGACTGTGCGTCATTTTGTTTATAATACATCCATAAGAAGAACTGCAATGTCATTTGATGTGTACTCTATAAACGGTATTAATAGGCATTATGACAACAAATTCAAAGAAGGCGGAATATGGCATAAAACTCCAAACAATCAAAGAAAGTGCATGAAATGTTAGTGCTCTGGGAGTGCTAGACGTATCAACACTATTACATTTAAATGATTACACTGAACATTGTATTATCACTATATACAACAGTCTGTATGTGTGCTGGGTTGTTCTTTACTGTCCAAAGTATTAAAATTACTCCTTACTTATGCCATCACCATGTTTGAAGGTCAAACATTAATAAACCTAAATTTCTTTAATTTCTTAGTGTTCATATGAATTTCCTGAAGTGAAAACATTTTCGAATTGAAAATACAAAACAACTATAAGAAACAAAATTTTAGGCAGAATATAGCAAAAAGCTAATAGGAATCGAACCCACACCTATCTATAGTTAATATCAGAACAGCTTAACCTGTCAAAAAAAAACACACAGGAAAATTGCAAAGAAATTTCGAGGTTTTCAACAGGTTTTCCGACTGGTTAGAATAACAATTGTAGAAGTCATGGACAGTTTTGGCAGGTATTCTCCTTTGTTTCCCTAATTTTTTTTTTATTCCTGGAAGATAAACTGACAACGGCTTTTCAAAAGGATTGATTAAAGTCATCACTGGGCAGACGAGTTTTGTTCTAGACACATTAAGGTGTGCCTACAGTTTAAATACTTCAATACATACATAAAGGTAAGTAGGTCATGCTTTCGACCTACATACATATACTTACATGTATGAAAAGGGCTTAATACTGGTTTGCTCAAACTACCTAACTTTAGACCTAGCACACCTACACTGCACCTAGGCATGTTTCAGAAGCCTTATTCACCTGGGTACAAACAAGTACAGAGTACAACTCCTTTATGTGATAGATCATAAATAATAATGGTTCAATCAATGGCTGAAGCAAGTGGGAGTAAAATAAATTGAACATAATACATTTAACCATTTGGTATCTTTACCTCACAGGACTGGTGTACAGTAGGCAACTTGGAAATGTTGGAAAAGTTTAACAGCACCTTCTTTAGTGAGTATGCCCATCAGGCACATATTAATTCAGTAAATGAGTTTTTGTCAGTTTTCAGATACTGAAATATCATAAGCTTATAGTTAGTACAACAAATTATAGAATCACTTTGTGACTTTGAGAAAACAGGCTACAGTTTAAAAACAAATACATAATGTTTCTTCATATCAAGCATCACCAGCAAATTTTCTTAACATTTCCTTTTAAATTTTAGATTTTTTTTTGTTAATTTTTGCTCAGAATGTCTGCCTACATGTATGTTGAAGAAAAATATTCCCATAATATAAGCTTTATTTCCAATCTCCGTACATGTACACAGCCTATTAACTATTTTAGAGCATCCAATAAACTTTGTATAGAGGTCTGCAAATAAGTAGCTATATAAGTGGCTGATAAGGCGTGCAATGTCTGGAAAGGTATTAGCAGGAACAAGTTTGAAGTGTGTACTGCCTTCATACACTTAAAGCAAAATTTAACCTCATTAAGCATGGGAGTCAATACATATATATGTACATACCAAATACTTCAAGACAAAATTACCTAAAAATCTGTAGCAGAAACATCTGCACTAGTGATTCTGCACTTCAACTGCAAAAATCTACATCAACATGAAAGTGCTCTGCTTACATATATACACGAGAAAAAGAAAACATGAAACTATCTTCAACAGAAAGCACACCAGTTACGTGAGAAATTGACGCAGAAATGCCCAAAACTGCCTAAATGAAAATTATCACATTCCATGAGAAATTTACGCCATAAATTTTTAGGTTTCTTTGATAACTTTTTGAGCCAAGAACTTTTTGATGCTGCCTTAGTGTTCAGACACTAGGTTTATCCTGAACACATTTCATTTAATGTGCTCATATAATTCCACATGGAGTTTGATGCTCTGAACCTATGTACAGAGAAATTAGCCCATCTCATGTAATAAAGTGTACAATGTGACAGAGATAAAGAAAACAGCCTAACGAATAGCTCACTGACATAATTACATCTGTACATGGCACTCCCCTCACAACTTTTAAGCACCTTTGAAGTATGACACAAGACAGTACAACTTTAAATTCAGCATTCAGATTTCTTTAGGCTCCTGTTTTTAAGGCTAAAAAATGCTTTCCATGAATACTTATCAAAAAAAAAACGTATGTTTTCTTGAAAATAACATACAGTTAGGCTTTACAAGGTCTTTTGTGTGGACATGCTCAAATGCTGTAGTGGGCTAGCAGTTGCATCAGGTCATTATTAATACCTACATTTAATGTAAAATAATGTTCTTCATTCTAACTGTGACTATCTGAAAAGTATTACACCTGCAGAAGAATATACATTTGTGTTAAAGCTCACTTGAGTTAAGTATAATAGGGTGACTATCATTTCTAATAAGTGCCTCGACCTAATAAAAAGCTTCTTTTTGTGATCCTTGCCAGCATATTACTAAATTGCAGTATTTTCATTCTTGTGATTATATCCGCCTTGACCTAGTATTATTTAGATCTGTGTTGACAATAACCATCGAAGCTGAAACTAATTCACCTGAAGAGTGTAGCATTTAATAGCTTCTATGACTGTCATAATCTTACATGAACAGGGCCACTGGAAAGCAATTTTGGGCTTACAATTGGGGGTTATGTGTGTGCGTGTATGGGAGGGGGAGGTGCAGTTTTGACCTTATGGGGTCAGGCTTGATTAGGCTGTGTAGGTCTACATGTATATGTTCTGACACATTACTCCTGTCAGCCATTATATCCTAAGGTTCAAGACAATGATGGGGGGCATAATCAATTTTGAAAAGGCCAAAGCAATAAAAAGGTTACAGGTTGGCTCTATCTGATAAGCAATTTATGTAACAGCATTATCTCGGGGCAAAAGGGTTGCAATCATAATCTCTACACAAAGCAGGGCTGAAAACATTACCTCAATGAAAACACAATGTAAGCAGTAAAAGGCTGAGAAATTAGCAGTATTTAAAACAAACTGTTTTTAACACTATATTTGAGACCAGTGTTGTACCAAATGTACAACAACACTCTAAAACCAGTTGTAGGAATGTGACATATAAAAACCAAAACCCAAGAGGCCCTTAATGCGTAAAAAAGCATCCTATTAACCATGAAATCAAAAAACAATTTACATTTTGAATGAAATGCATGTTTAACATATCAACATCTCTTCCCTTGTGGACCATGTTAAAACTCAACCCACCTCTGTCAAACGTCTGCAAATGCAATGCAATGCGCATAACCATATGTAATTAAGTTTGCTTTTTTATTTATTTGATTGGAGTTTTATGCTATTCTGCATTTAGGAGATGTGAAAATATGTAGCCTTCAGGCCTAATGTCAGTGTTCACAAAAAAACAAAATCAACAAAACGAGTGGATGTTTTCCTACATGTATTAATGTCACAAATGCATGAAGCTTTGTCGAATGTTGGTAAGTAAACTGGACAAAAGACATACTAAACATGCACACTGTATGCTTTTTTTAATGTTTGAGAAGGGGAGAATTGGTATGTTTACAGTGGAACATTCTATTTTATGGCAAATTGTATTTCTGCAAACAGATCATAATTTGGCGATGAAGCCATGGTATATGGCCATGAAGTATTAACACAAAAATTTTGCTTACTGACTATGAACACTGATTATTCCAATAAATAAAAATAAATAAATAAATAAGCCCTCTTGAAAACTTACTGCATCTTTAGTTTGAACGAGATTTACACTAAACACCAACATACATGTAAAATTAAGCAGTGAGTGTATTATTGCTCCATACCCTATTTAATACCAACTGATAAGTTAAGCAGAGATTTACAACTGTATTCTATAACTTAGATAAGAATGTGAGCCCTAAATGAAAAACTAAAGCAGACAGTATGTTTCAAACGAAATTCAAAAAATGTAAGGGTTAACGGCAAAACAAGTATAAAACAAGTTGTAGCATTTTCTTTTAATAGCCTCCTGGGAGCATGACGACCCCCGTCGGTTTTCAACCCTGAATCTGTATGCAGGTAAACTGGCCTTCACTTATGCTACATCCTTAGAACACACTGAGGCAGTCACCTGTTACTAAGTATCACAAGGTCAGATACATACATAAATACCAACAACATGAAGATTCTCTGGTGAGAAGGCAGGTTTCTTCATAATAGTCATGCTGTAACGTGATGTTTGAATTGATCACTTCATGTTTCATGGGGTTTTTGCGTGCAAATCAATGGCATGTACTCCCAATAACAATCTTCAAATTCCAACCTGTATTGCTCGTTAATGCAAACTATACTCAAACCAGTATCTGCTTGAAGTACATAAAAATTTATTTTAACAGCACTTGATAAAGGAATAAAAATGCACTGATCTATCAAATGGTGGAATAACGTTGGTTAAGTAATTGTTCTTGCCATGAGGTATATTACATGCTTTTTGTAACAAGACTTTCAGTTAACCACTGGAACTGGACTCCTATTTATTTAGGTAAACATTCAAGTTAATGTCTAATATCAAACACTCTATGATGGTAGTTGGAGAAGATGTTTTTTACTACAAAATACATTTTTCGAATACATTTTTGCCAGTGATGTGTAGGTAAAACATGTGCGTGTGGCCACAAATTCCTTATCACAATAGACTTTCTGTCACTGGTGAAATTTTCTTAGATATTTGATATTCAATAACTTGTTGCTAAATGTGAACATAAATAAAATACAAATAATTTATAAGAATAATTTTATAACAGAGATCATTCACTCACCTTCAGACATGATTGTTTCTGGCTAAACTCCACAGCCCCCAGGTAAAGTCAACTCAAGCAGAGTCAGTGTCTCAAGAGAATCCACTTTGCTCACTGCCAAAAACACAAAACACCACTCCCACGAAAGGTTACAAACGGCTAAAGTTTAAACCGCGAAAAACTAAATGGCAGGAACCTGTCCCTGTACTTCATGGCGAGTTTAAATGACAGATCGACGCAGGTTAAGCAAATGCTCTGAACTAGGTTAAGTTCTTTTTTTCACAGGGAAAATATTCTTCTTGAGTTCAAATGTCAGTATCTCAGAATTACCACACAGTAAATAATATCAAATGGTCTTGTTGGCTGAGTCCTGGTTTATACATCACAAGATTTTACACTGAAACTAAAAGTTTATTGAAAAAAAAATTGGATATTCAGTTGACTCTCTCTGGATATACATGTATGTTCACAGAACGGCCAAACCATTCGAAGATTCAAAATCAGCAGGTGATCTTCTTGCTGAACTCCCACTGATATACTTAACACCAAATCACAGGATGACTGTCACAGTTCTGAAACGGTCTGACAGATCTGCACGAGGTACATGTAGTCTAGCAAAGCCCAGAATATATATCCATGCACATGTACACACCAACCCCAATGTGTATACAGAAACACCAGAGTTAGAGTTCAAAGTCACTGCCTCGTAAATGTGACAACCAGAACGTTGTAATCCTTCTTGAATACTTGAGCATAAACAAACCGTATTGGGGTTCACAGTCTTCTAACAGTTTAAATCTGACCAAGAGGTGTGGAGGAGAGAACGCACATTCCCTGCAGCGAGGCCCTTCCTCAATGGTACATGGTGAATTCTCTATGTCAATACATTTAGACATGAACATATGCAGCACTCGCTCACTGAACACAGGACTGACACAGCCTGTATACCCTCAATATAGTTAACCTGTCCTAATGTATCTGGGACCACTCAAGTGAAACATGTCGTGGCTAGTGCGTAACCTCCAGCTTGTGACAGTCTGAAAGACATGTTCCACCTCACCATCACAATGCCTAAAACCCAGGTATTAATTCTTCAGTGGTCAGGAACCAGTCCACCTCAATTTGTCACAAACTTTTTCCCTCCAAAACTTATAGTGCAGTACTTCAGACTTGCCTTGGGCTATTTAGTGTTACCTTGTATCAGCAGATATGCACACAGGGAACATACAAGTGCAGAAACTTTGTAGCTTGCTACAATATGTATCAAAAAGTTCCACAGGCTGTATCAATGCACAAAATCCTGATGCCAATATCTCAGTCGTCGTCCTTAATCCCACCTGTTGAGCAGCACTTAACCTGACACTGAAGTCCTTTCCTGCATACGAGATATGTTAACTGTGGGAGTCATGCATGGAAAGCCCTGTAGCACTTCTGACAACTTATGGTCTTAAAGTTAAAAAAAAAAACAAGTCTAGGCAGATAGCCACTGTCGCAAAACAGATCTCCCTGTCTAGTGTGGACACTAAAGTAACCACCTGGACAATCCAGTTAGGTTTTGGCCACTTCCGTCCTCCCTGAACTTTTGAGCCTCAGCCTGGCCCGTGTAGGAAGGCCGTTGAAATGACTGTACATACGTAGCTCACATATACAGGTAGACTTGTATAAAGGCCACCTACAGCCCAGCCTGTGAAATACTGTACAGTATTACAATAGACCCACCAAACAAGCTTCACTTGTCACCAAGGCCCTCAGGCAAGATGAAATTAGCAACAGCATAAAGAGGCTCAGCACATGCTGAAAAGAAAACACACTAACGACTTATCCGGCACAGGCGCGGCAAACGAAAACCTGTTGCACAAGAATTTTGTCATGGATATGTATGCCTAATGTTTAAATGATCTAAAAAATAAATAAATTATCTATTATTAAGCTTTTCTAAATTTATGCGAAACAGTTTTTAGTCATGGGCTACAAATTTGTCACTTACTTTGCACGACAATGTTTCACTTTCATTTTCCAATAATAAATCCTTATCTACTAAGGAAAAAAAAATAGTTTTGGTTTGTTAAATTTCTTAACATTTTAAGATGTGATAACAATATGAAAATGGATATTTACACACTAATTGTATAGGTATTCCGTAATGTATTTTTGCCAGTCTAGGACACATAAATGTATTACAGAAAATGAGGCTTTTCCTTTTAAAACTGGAACACAGCATCTTGGTTACTTTTTCTTTGTGGTTTTCTTTTTAATAAATTGACAAAACTGAAATGATCTTCCACTGGTATATACTGATCTTGAATCACTTCACCAACTTTAGGAAATTAGAGCAATTGAAATGTAATATGAGATTATCTCATCTTCACATTATAATTACATAAAATTAATTTGCAATTATTACTGTATTGAGGTATACAACTCACAAATGTATTACATCACCAAACCACACATGCAACCCGCTACGTTCACTGTGTAGGCTGTATAATTTACCCTGACCCACAAGTATAATCTTTCAATAAACATTGTACCAGGATGAATGCCAGCACTGGTAATATGTGGGTGTAACAAAAAAAAAAACCAATCCTTAACAACAGTCATCCCATTTTCATTGAGGGGGCACAGCCTTTCAAAGCAAACAACAGAAAAATACTTTCATTATTTATCTGGGCCATTTTGGCTATAATTCAAAACTACACCAATACCTCACCTTGGCAGGACAGACATAAAATGCTTCATGTCAATACACCTCCAAAAAATTCCTCAACACAAACAAATCCTCACTCCCATATGAATGTACATATGAACATTTGTACATTATAATATCTGTAGTCTCTCGTTTAAATTACTAATACAGATGATTTTTTAGGTACACTTTGGAACCAATTTGTCTTCATCTCAAAAGTTTTTATTCCAATATATATTACGTACAAAATTTGGGGTGTACGACAGCAACATGACTTTTTTTTCCTCAAATACATTTATTTATTTATTTATTTATTGATTCATTCATTCATTTGATTGAAGATTTTCACTTTACTCCAGATTATTACACTAAAAGTTTGGTTCACAAGAGGGAGAAGACAGATAGTGCCCAATGGAAATACCCATACTTTCCAATGTACCTGACAGACCCCTGGACATTTAGCCAACCTGTTGGGGTGTTGTGATTGCTTAACCCCAACGGTCAAAGAAGCAAAACCCATGCCTTAGACAACAGAGCCACAAAGAACCTTCTTCTTTAATAATTTATAAGAATCTTAACCTGTCCAAACCTGTCAATCTATTCCTTTTTACTTTAGCATTCAACCATCTACATCTGTGGTTAAGAATTTCACCACACACACTGAGGAAAAATGCAAACATGGGTGGAAAGAAGGAGGTGCCTACATGTAAGTTAAATCATAAACTGAAAAAGATTTGATGTTTAATAGACATGTACATTCTTAAAACTTAATATCTAATGTTTTTTTTTAATCATAACCATATTACTCTTACCAAATGCTGTTCTATGCTGCAATGTTCATTTACAATATTTAGAAAATTGTACATGTTGTTTGCATATTTCTTTAAATACATGTAAAGTTTGTAAAGTTTGTTTGCTTAAGATTTATTATCACTTTAACACACCTCACTTTACAAGGCTGCTGTTGAGGGAAAAATCCACTACCATGTCTGAATTGAAGCATGTTATATGAAGTTTATTAGCTACTTATAGACTGTGACTTATATACAGTACATGTAATATTTGTGAGGTTAGATGTTAATTCTGACCAAAATCAGCATAACATGTTTTTTGTTTGTTTTTTTTAAATAATTTAAATTGTATTTCAACTAAGTTAAGCATTTTTTAGAGACACATTTGGCTTCATTAAGAATGATTCATCCACCATATCGGCCAAAATAGGAGGGGTTTTTGTGAAGTTTGATGAATTTCTTCTGAGGAAAAAATGAAGTGTTGGCATCGAAAGTACCATTCCAAGGCCTTTAAGTGCTTCTTAAAGGGCATTTTTACATACCAAACTTGAAGTGAAATACATTGTATAACCAAGCTTCTGCGTGTGAAGAAATAATAAAATCTGAAAGCAGACTTTTAAAAGTCTGTAGAGATGTGTGTGGCAACAACTTGGCGAAACACTTTGAGGAAACGTTTGTGACCATGTTACACTTATGGGTGTGTTGTAATGGAGAGTCTTATAATGAGGGAGAGGTACTATCACAGAGAGGCTAGTATACAATTACATGTGTACAAGTAGTAGTACAAATACACCTGGGGGCCATGTTTAGGATACCAGACAGAAACAAACCTGTGTCGAAAACCAACTACCTACAAATCCTGTACTGTGACAACCAGCACTGAAGACATTGTGCCCTCATGGTAATAACAAATACACTGAATATATTAAACCAGTTGAACATCCAGGAAGAAGGATTCATAAAATGTACCCCAGGCTCAGGCTTTCAGACTAAAAGTACAGTTTAACCATGTTCCAGGAGAAAAGGGTACATGTATTTTATTCACCTGAAGTTCAAAATTTAGGCACACATTAAACTCTGATCTGGTTTATGCCCGAAAACCCATCTGGTTTGACTTTGACACTTTCACTATTTCAAGAAAGTTGTCCTACATGTAATTGTGATAAGGTTTTAAGCCAAGGGATGAGTAAATGATCATAACTGTCGGCTGGAGAACTCAAACAGAACATTGCGACATCTGACACAGCATGGCTAAAGGGACATAACTTGCATCTAATGCAGTATTAAAGGGACGGATGTTAAGTTTTGACATGTTTATATCAGCTTGCACTACAAATGTACAGAGTCTCAGAATACCCCAGCAACTCTTAATGGGAGACATGAAAATTCTTTCTTATATTACTCAGTTTCAGCAGATTATAAAAAAAACAATGCTACATTAATGCTATTTGGCTGGCGACTGGTAGCGAGGGGAAATAGCTTTATACAGGTGCTCATGTTGGGACTCTGGGTGAAACTTCAGGTACATGGGAAGCCAGACAGAACACCAATTAATCCTCCCCTGTCTCTGTTTCTTCTTCTTGTAATCTATGGGCAACCACAAAGATGTGTAATAACTGGATAGACAAGTTAAAACATCCCAAGACTGACTCAGCAAACTGGTTTATCAATTGGCCTAAACAGAAATTATGAAACCTTACTTTTAAATAAGAGACCCGATTGTTTTTTTTTCTTTTAATTCTCAACCAATGAAATCTTACAGCAAAGATTCAAATCACATCACTAATAAATCCCTCCATATACCGAACAGTTAGCAGACTTAAATGTATAAACACAAAGTTCTGTATGTATAGTCAAATACACATCACAACACCTTACATGCACTTATATTTTAAAGGCTTTAAATCCTCTGTAAATTTCAACTGGTAATACTGACTTTTTCTTTACATTTTATCACAGTTCTACTCATTATTATGATATTTTGACATCTTAATAATGGTTTGAAATTGCAAAACTGTTCATCAAAATCACTTCAAGTACATATATGT
Organism: Acanthopleura granulata; assembly: GCA_016165875.1. Taxonomy (NCBI): domain Eukaryota; kingdom Metazoa; phylum Mollusca; class Polyplacophora; order Chitonida; family Chitonidae; genus Acanthopleura; species Acanthopleura granulata. The sequence continues at coordinate 21,453,953 of JABBOT010000004.1, forward strand.
CCATACATGTATATTCACTTTAACTTTGTGCAGTGAAAATCAGTTGTCACTGATGTTTTGACTATCATTTTGGAGAAACAGATGTATCTGTGAAGATCATGACATACATGTCAAGTGCAAGCCATAATGTATGAAAACAAAAACTCTAAAATATATGTGCTGTTAACAAAGCTACCAGTCAAATGAAGCCCAGAAGTTTAATTTAGACAAATGTAATCACAACCTGAGATAAGCTTTTCGCTATTTTTCTATTTTTTTTCCTTGTTGTTTTTTTGACTGTCCTAAGCAACTTTAGGCAACATGACCTACTACTCCTTAAATTTAATTTACATGTACAGAGCAATTCCTCACTGACATGGCATTCTTCTTTCTACTTGCCAACAGGGACGTGTATTCCTTTTATTTTACATGTGCATGTAATTCATGGTCCATCTCAACCATTAACCATTTCACAGCAATCAGATCATAAATTTATACAACCATACTTTGGCATTTTACAGCAGTAAATCCACTTACAAAAGGATAAACTATGAGGTTCTTTGTTAAAGTTAACACCAATGTATTTCAACTTTTTTACAAATAAAATGGAAAATGTACTAGCTACATGCAACTGTGCACTGTGTAATGAAGTAATTTCATTCCAACAGAGAAGTATATTATGGCACCCAACCACATAATAAATGTCTGAGACATCATGGTAATCATTTATGTATCCAGTGAGACAGGAATTTAATCATTTCTCTTTGTACAAAATGACCCAAAGGTTGTTGCCCAGACAGAATTTTTGCCAGTAGTGCACGCATATGTACGTAGGTGACATGAACTATGAGAGTCTTGTAAGTTCTTGATTCACAGACTTCTATAAAATAACTACTGTAAAATCTCAACCTTTTCAACCACTACAGCACTTTTTTCAGGGGCATTTATGCATTGATGATGCAATGATCTTGAAAATGACGCCAAAAATTATTTGTTTGTGTGATTAAAGATGCGAGCTTCATAAAACTATACAAATTATTTCTCTACTCTACACTTAAGTTCTGTCAGACTGTTTCAAAATACTGGTTGCTGAGGTGGTTGAAAAGGTTGAAGAATTAGGGTAGATGTTGGAGTTTTCTTAAGGAGCTTGGTGCAGCTATACACCTAATACCTGTGTTTACATGTGTTATGATACCTGAATGAAAGAGAAACAAAATCAAGGTGCACAGAACTGATATGTACACCCATTCATTTAATAGACTAGTACATACAAGACAAACACACTAAAACAAAACTTGTAAATAAAAACTTACATATACCTGTTTCTGCTCATGTAACAGTGAGAAACCACAAGTCATTTGTTCACATTATAGAATGCAAGAAAACACACATTACACTCAGTGGTACATGCAAAAAAAACATACACATGACGTGCCTGTCAGTGGTACTGTGAGAAAAAATACTACATACTGTGAGAAAAAAAACACTACATGTACCCGTCAGTGGCACATGTGAGAACAGAAATACTACACGTACCTGTCAGTCGTACTGTAAGAAAAGAAACACAACATGTACCTGTCAGCGGTCCATGTGAGAACAGAAACACTACATATACCTGTCAGTGGTACTGTGAGAACAGAAACACATGTACCTGTCTGTGGTACTATGAGAAAAGAAACACTACATGTACCTGTCAGTGGTACTGTGAGAACAGAAACACTACATGTACCTGTCAGTGGTACATGTGAGAACAGACAGAGTACCAGTCAGTAGTACTGCAGCAGTCATGCAAATAAAGACAATTTTACTCATAAGGCAAAGTACATGCAAGAGATGACCCCTACAGTTTTTGTACAAGGACACTGTACATGTATCTGTCAGTGGTACCTGTCAGTGGTACAAGTGAGAATAGATGCAGTACATGTACCTGTCAGTGGTACATGAAAGAAAAGACACAGCACATGTACCTGTCCATGGTACAAGTGAGAACAGATGCACTACATGTACCTGTCAGAAAAGACATACTACCACCTATGAATCAATGGTACAATGCTATATATAATGTAGAACACAGATAGGACTGAAAAACAATTAGTTAATGGTTTAGATGTATTTTAACTCGTATCACATATTTTATACAATTTCAATATACAATATCACAAAGCCAGATCTATTTGACATGGGTTTATTACCATACTACAGATGATTTTACTCCTAGGGCAGAGCCACCGTCTTCTAGGAAGAATGGCAGACATACACCACCCTTGACAACTCTCCCAACACATGGATCACAAGGTCTGGCAGAAGCAGTTCTAAGCACCTGATCTCCTTCATGGTCAAGGGTCAATTGATGCTTTATTCAAACGAGTCAGCAACTGGCCCCTGAGGTACACTGACAGCCATATATATAATCACCTGACAACTGATACATGTACATATAGCAATGTAAATTCCAGTAGTAATGTATGTGAATGGCAAATATACATTTAAACAAACGAAAATTCATAAAAGAGGATATATTTCTTGGAGAACTCATAAGACTAATAAGATACCTAAAAACAACAGAAAACACAATGTGACAAAACTGTTTTATTTTGAAGACAACGCGAACATGTTTCAAAGTATTATTTCTTTCAACCTGGTGAAATGCTGAACACAATCATGACTTTTTATCTGTAATTTCTTCTCAAATAATTAGCTGAAAGCCTGAATGTACATCACACATACCCTAGTTTTGTCTGGACAAACTAAAAATTACATGTACTTTTAAAAAGGCACCATGCATTTGCAACATGTCATGTTACGAATAAAACCTGAAGACTAGAGTTGTCTAGACTATTTGAAAACAAAGACAAACACTTTGTTTTTATCATTACATCTGACATATTGTGATAATGAAAATAATGAGTACAGTATAAATGAAGAGAACATGAGCTATCCTGAAAACTGAAATACAGAGCCAAACAGTACAAATAAATGGATAAAACAAACAAATTTGGTAAAAAGAAAATTACTGAGACTGTTAAAAACATATTACCAATATCAGAATATTTCCATCACTATTGTAAAATGATAAAGAGGATAAATGTGCACACAAAACTGTTTTAGGGTAATGCCCATTTCTGTATACAGTGAGAGTGATATGGTAACACCACTGTATCTGAAGAGCAATGGTGTTAAACCACTACAAAGGGACACCACTGTGCAGTCTTGTGTGCTGCCAAGAAATTACTGGTCTGATACACTAACTGTATTTTGAACTAAGAACAGATGATAACAAGACGATGTACTTACCCAAACTTGGACTGGGATCGGAAGCCTGGATGTTTGATTTGCTTACTACTGTTGTGATGTTGAGTTTCTGGGAGTCTGACCGTTGGCGTGAATTTTGTGACAATTCAGGTCTTTCGTTTATAATATCATCAATTGAGGTAACAGGAAGAGCATCTGTTTGATTTTGTACAACACCAGCACTTCTTGTATAAGTGGACTGTGCAGAAGAGTTTTTTTGATTGGGAGTAATGTGAGTTTTACGCTGAATTGCTTGAGCACCACGACTGTCACTGACCGAAGCTTTATGATCCACAGAATCCACGTGCAATGCAGATCTGACAGGAGGATTTTCAGACTTTAGATCGCTCCCATTGTTCGAACTCTGCTGACTGTCACCATTGACTCTGACAGGTTGTGTGGAAGTAACACCTGCGACAGAATTTGATCCCAGAGGCACTGAGCTACGGTACTTGTAAGTCTGATTCAATTCTGAATTTGGAACCTCCCTCGCACTGTCTGCCTTTCCCACAGATGATATTCTAGCAACATTCAAAGACACTTTGTTCTCCTTTCTCCCTTTCCATGGAACATCATCTGGTTTCTTCTGCTCAAATGTCTGGCGTAAAGCTGAAACCTGTGGAATTTTGTAAACAATCTTCTTCGTTTCTTCCTTAGAGGGTTCATCACCATTTTGTTGGTTACGTCCTGGCTGATTCAAGCCCTGTTTGTTTTTTACAGTCTCCTGCGCAATCTCATTTTGACTGCTGCCTTCCAAGACAGTGGGTTCAGATATAACAGAGTTCATCTTCACAGTCTGTAAATCTCTGTTATCTGATTTTACATGTACATGATTTTTAAGTTGACTGTTTTTCACATCACTGTAATTTGAGCTTGATTGAGAGATATGATTGCTTGGTTTTTGACCAGTCAATGATACCTTTACCCTGCTTGTCTCACTATTCTGAGATGCAGATTTCTGTCTGATAGAATCTGCATCTTGATTACCTGTTTGTGCACTTCCTAATCTAAAATTTGATTGCTGTGCTGGAACTGGTGCCTTAGCAGGTGGTTCAGACAGATTGCCCTTAACAACATTATTCTTCAGAGTTGCTGTAGCTTTTCTCTCTATTGTCTGTGTTTTGGATGGCTGCGAACAAATCAAAATTAATGAGATATGAAAATAATTACATTGGTTACGATTAAATTTACACAAAAGATCCTTCCCTCCATTACGTATGCATGTATCTCAAATTTACACAAAAGATCCTTCCCTCCATTACGTATGCATGTATCTCAAATTTACACAAAAGATCCTTCCCTCCATTACGTATGCATGTATCTCAAATTTACACAAAAGATCCTTCCCTCCATTACGTATGCATGTATCTCAAATTTACACAAAAGATCCTTCCCTCCATTACGTATGCATGTATCTCAAATTTACACAAAAGATCCTTCCCTCCATTACGTATGCATGTATCTCAAATTTACACAAAAGATCCTTCCCTCCATTACGTATGCATGTATCTCAAATTTACACAAAAGATCCTTCCCTCCATTACGTATGCATGTATCTCAAATTTACACAAAAGATCCTTCCCTCCATTACGTATGCATGTATCTCAAATTTACACAAAAGATCCTTCCCTCCATTACGTATGCATGTATCTCAAATTTACACAAAAGATCCTTCCCTCCATTACGTATGCATGTATCTCAAATTTATTTTCAATTCAGTAACAGGCACATGTATGAAGACCTTTCATATATTAAAACATCCACACTTGAGACATATTTATATATGCATCAATGCATACTACTCGATGTTGTTGAGTAATTCATTTATGTCACGACCTACTTGGACTCACTGGTTTATTCAGTGAAGAAGCGTCTTTGCTGCTCTCAGAGAGGTCACTGGTTTGACTCCAGTTTTCACTGATTTGGCTGCAGCTTTAAGTCTAACTCGTGAGTCCTGCCCCTCACATCCTGCTTTTGATGATCACATAGCATATCACAGATGTATACTCAAGTGTATCCACAGGGTAATATGCACAATTTTAAATGTTTTGTAGGCTAAAAGATATCCACCTATCGCCTCTTGCGAAGTCAATGCTTCACAGTCCTCTTCTTGTATGGAACTACACACCCAGATGATCTACAGATGAATTACAACTCAGAAGAGATAGGTGGTACATGTATAGTAATTGAGATCTTTGAGTTTTGTGATCCTATGATTCTCTTTGAAATTTACAGAAATAAGCCAGTTACAGAATGACATATTTTGAAGAGATGCACTGTTGGACCAACATCAGTTTGTTTGCTATGAACCAACACACTTAAAGGAATCATTCACAACTTTCTTACCTGAGAGAAGCACTGCATACTTCTGTTCATAAGTAGAGTCAATCGAGACTGGCTTGCCATGAGGTCTTTCGAAATTTGACGATACTGTTGTGTCCGCTTATCTCGGAGGCCTTCCAACTGCTGACTAAGCGAGTTGAAACTCTCTTGCTCTGTCTTCATCTCTTGTTGAAGACTAGAAATTGTATCCATTAAGACCTGAAAAAAAGATTTCACAATGAACAAAGATAGTCAAACACAATATCATTAAAACTGACTTATTTGATTCTTGAAATCAGAGTGCTCAAAGAAAACCACTGACCATTGGCAAGTTACTGAGATAATTTTTCCCACGTTAGATGCAGACTTGGAAGTGGTCTTCAACTAATGTAAGATTTTATAAACAGCTGCATGAACACCATTAAAGGAAAAGATAACATAACAAAATCAGATGACAGGGCGTCAAAGTTTATTTGCAAAGATGGTCTTTTATTTTATTTTTTTTTTTCATTTTTCAGGAGAAAAGGGTATTTGAAAATATTTTTGTACGGTGTGTATTTGGGACCAACTTTTGGTATTTATCGTCTTCCCATAACAATGTTCTAAATAAGGATGTGATGCATGTCTAATGAATTTATTTGAATGCAAATTTTATAAATATCCAACCATATGCATTTAACCTGAATTGTGATAATATTTATGAACATAATAATAATATATATATGATCCAAATCCAGGATGAACACATTTGTTAGTTGAAAAGGACAAATTCTAATGCAAAAAATATTTATAAAACATGTGTAACATCCTCATTTATAACATTACTACACAAAGACTATATACCAAAAGCTGGTCCCAAATATCCACCATACAAAAATTAATTTCAAATGTCTTTTTCTCCTTAAGAAAAATCAGAAAAAATATTGAAGACCACACTTACAACTAACTTTTTGCAATCCTTCATCTGAACTTTTTGTAATTTTTATGTTTTCTCCACCTTTAAAAACTTACTCACAACTGACATCAAAAATAAAATCCAGGTAATTAATAAATTTCCGGTCAAGGTTCTATCCACCACCATTTGTGCCTTAAGTTTAGGAATCCTGAACCAAGTCCCATTATAAACCATTAATATAAAGTTGATAACTTTTTTCTTAACAATCAAGAACACTGTATTTGCAAAATAAAAGCGATACTTGTAAATAGTAAAAGATGTATTACATTCAATGAATCACTGAGATATAGTGGTGTCTGCAAATAATTAAAATGCTCACAAAACTACTTAAGCTATTGCTGTATCTGGATAACCAACCAATAAACAATGTAAGCACATGTATAGAGAATTTAATTCTTTTAAACACTTATCCATCACCTAATATCCATGCCTTACTTGTACATGTGCTTTGGATTGATCCAAAATTATATGAACACTTGAATGAGCACAAAAATAATATCTGTAACTGAAATTTGCAAAAGCATGGGGAAAAAGTAGAATAGCTTTCATTACCTTACTTTCTTGGTGAGTAGGTTAAATTCATTAAAAAAACATTTTTGATGAGAAAAATACAATATTAATAAAAATATAAAATTCCACATCATTTCAAAGAAGTCACAGATTGCTAAAAATGCAAAGGTATCATAAAAAACCTGCACTGACACGCTAGATGTAGAGCTATAGTTGCAAAGCTTTAGCTAATACACAAACTCATGGTGAACAGCTGTGACCTGCCCAAGAGCTCAACGTGTAGAAATCATTAGCATCTAATCATATTACACCTTACACTGCTGTGCACTGAAACAAACACTATAGCATGAAAGTGCGAAGAAACTAGTGCTATGTCAGCTAAAACATTCTTTGAAAAAGTTCAACATTCACTTAAAAACATTGTTGCAAGATATCTCCATGTACACCTAGATCTGTGATTTGTTCCATTCTTCTCATCTTAGCTTTCAGAAATACAAAATGTGTAAGCTAATCTTGGAGCATGGCCCACCACTCAGGGCTACACCATATCCTGTTAATTTATATGCCAGTACATATTGCTTGATGTACAGACCCTATGATACTCATGATAATCTTTGTTATATCTTTTGCTAGAGCATAAAACCAAAAAAAAAATTTCACAGCAAAAGATTTATATACCAAATCTGATATCAATCTGTCTAGTTTTAACTGAGATAATATGAGATACTTGCATCATACAAAAAAGAAGACAGACAAAATTGGACAGAAAGCGTTTGCAAGCAAGGTATCATTAAAAGGTATTCACATTCGCAGCCAAATGGGAATTGAATTTGTCAGCTTTGAACTGAGATACCATGTGGAAGGAACAATTTGAAAAAATGCACAAACTGATGAACAAACCTAAAAACAAATAGCAATCATCACATGGGATTCACAAGTGAAATCCAAGATTAATCCATCTGGTTTGAATGATGACATCGTGCAGAAATAAAAATTGACATGGACAGATAGACATGCTAAAATCAGCTGACCCCTCCCCCCTTCCACACATACACCCACACACCTTGTGGTACCTGGGGTATTAAAAAAAATAGCAAATTACATGTGTACACTATAATACATGTAACTACTTGAAACTACACAACTGTAAATGTATACTATGCATCTAGACGCTTCAAATCCAGAACAGCCTACATGTATGTTAACATTATTGCATGTCTACAACTAGTTAGTGTCATTACAGGCCTAACGACCAATGACAATGCATGTTATGCAAAAAAAAAAAAAATAGAAATGTGGCATTAAAAGTTTGCACAAATCTTTCCTACAGTTCTCATACACATCATTCCACTCACCCACACTGGAGGCCACAAAGAATAATCCACCTATATCATAAGGCATGTGAACTCCATTAACGAATTAAGGTAAAACCAAACAAATAATACATGACTAAATTACAGTATTTGTTCCTGAATGTGTGTATACGCTGTCAAATGTATATAGATGACTTAACAATTTGGAAAGCATCATGTTTTTATGCTCACAGAATTATACTGTATAGCTTTTGTGCAGCCATGATTATATTTACCAAAGCACTCAGCATACACTCATAAATCTATTTCAAACATGCTACTGTTGTATGTACAGTAAAAAGGCTAGAAGTTACGGTAAATTAATGAATCTACAGAGAGTCAGTTTCAAGGATATTTATTTTAAAAAACTGCTACATATCGTTAGCATAATTTATAAATCCTATTCATGACAATTATTTCATTATTTAAATGAAACAGGGGGGGGGGGAAACAACAACTGAAATTCAGACACATGTATCAATGCATTTGTGAGCCACTGACAAGTAACTGTGGTAACAAGGCTAAATGCTACTGACCTTAGGCTCCATTGATGCAATTGTCTTTGTGAAGGTCTCATCATTGTACGTCAAGAGAACCGGCACAGCAACTGGGCCCCTATCCCCTGCCATCTGAGAATGGAAATAAACCTCAATAAATTCAACCACAATCTAATGAGTAAAATCTACTTTAATATTATGAAATCTGTTTTGTTATTAAACTACTGAAGCACCAGGAAGAACTTAAGACCCTAACCTGTGTGTACATGTATTTGCCTTATTTGCATATTATCTGTATTGATATGTAAGCTATGTATACACCTCTTAAATCCATCCCTGCCCCCCCCCCCAGGATAACAAAGCAATCTGAGACTTAAGTCAAAATTTCAAATCAAAATAGGCTCAAAATATTGCTTGACAATGTAAATTCTGGTTAAGTCATTGTAAAACAAATTTCAGCTAAAATAAGAGAAAGGAGCATACCAAGTTTAATGGCCGAAGTTTTGACTTAAGTCTTAGATTGCTTTGTGATCCCAGGGCCTGGTCTTAAAATGATGGTGATGATGACCTCTTATCACCTGAACATGTGTATGTACAAAACACATAGAAAAAAAAATGAGAGGAAAAAGTGACAACAGAGAAAACTAATTAAGAGTCACCTATATCATAAACTTCCACACTCTAAGTTCAATCCCAACAAACTTTGAAGTATTTCTACTCACTAAATTAGGTGACTTGTAAGAACTGTGTGTCAGTCATACATCATAAACAAAGTACACATGTACATGAATCTTTATATTTAACTATAATGGTTAATCAAATTAAAAATACATCAACAGTAAAATCTTTTACATCAATATTTCAGAAAAACAATAAGCATAAGTTTCCTTGATTTTGTCAACACACAAATGTCAGTTCACACTGTATCTGTATAATAAAATTCCCTAACTTCACAGACATGCATGTACCTTCACAGCCACTGCACACCTTTCACTATCAGCTTCACTGATACTGTATATACACGTACCAAAATCTATCTGATCACAGAAGTTTAACGCTGAGTGTCACATATTTACATACTGGGTACATTACATTTATATCCACTGAAGATCAAGACATACATCAACTATGGCAGGTAAAAAAAAAAATCAAAAAAAATCTGTAAGTAAGTTATGGATTTTATTTCACCTAGGGCAAGTAAGGGTATTGATGTACATTATAAGCATTTCTGAAAGTTATTTACAGTATGCCTACTTTAGTGCTGATCAGTGTTTTCTTTTGAACAACTGCACTCCTGTATTCAATGATAAAACCTTCAACCTCTAAAGCCACAAATTTTATTCATCAGCAAGCACAGAAATAAGCCTGATGAACAATAATTCTTTCATTTCAAATCAATATCAAATGAGAACAAATACAATTATTATAATTATATTATCAATTTATCTTAACTGATACATGGTATATATGTAGATGGCAAATTAATAAGGTAAATCAGATAAATGGATTAGACTCCCATCCAGGAAATACAGCAACAATGCAAAAAGGAAACAATACTTATACATCTATATACAAGATCCTCCTGAAGACATGTTTCCTGAATTACAAACACTTTAGTTCACATGTGATCAGGTCTGGTTTTCACCTTTGAGTTGCTGACAGAAAGCAGTTTAGCCTTGTGTTAGTAATATGTACTTTATTTTAGAAGGTTTATGGTACAACTCTGAGTAGCTGGACAGGTTGATTAAGTGACAGGTAGTACAGCTTTGTGCAAGGGTGTTTACCTACAAGCAGAAATGTCAGGGCACGCTTTGAACTTTTAACTATGCCAGAGGAGTGGTCCAAAAGATTATTCTTAACAAACTGGTCTCTTAGCTTCTCCACTGTAAACATTCTAATTTTTTGATGTGAAATCTATCCTTCTCAAACAAAAGCTAACATGTACCTTGTAGTAATGAAACTGGCAGACATGTGTCCTGGTAATGACCCAGGTAATGGCACACACAACTCTGTAAATCACATACCTTTACACACAGGTGAAAAATATGGTGGACAGCCATTCAGGTCAAAAGAGCAAGTCATTAGGTCTGGGCTTACATGATTTTGATTGTTTTAGGTGGACTCAAGCAAGTATTAATCAACTCAGGAAGAATACAGTTACTGTAATATACATATATTTCTGCTGACATAATTCCAGCCTAGGCCAAATTTTGCCTTACGCAGTAATATTCCCTGTAGTTTGGCACTCTGGATAAATCGATTATGAACAGTCTAAAACAAACAATGTAGGACCAACTTCAGGTGTGCTAATGCATATGAACAACCCAACTCATGGATGGACCTACTGGCTGCTGACAACTGGCTGTCTGCTGTCACTTTTATCTGCACACATAGGTGTTAAGCTGTTTTACTTCATCGATGGGGGAAATGATAGTCCTGCAGCACTTAGCATCTAAGTTCCACAATGGCCTGTAACTTTTAACGCCTATCTCTCCTGCGAATATGATTGCATCGTTACAATGACGGAGGGGTGAAAATGATGGCAGCAATTAATCATCATCTATTATTAATATTTACCCCCCCTTTTTTTCTGGGGAGGGGAAGGCTACTCTAAATATAACTGATACACTTTACCTTATCAGGATTATCACAAAAGTAAAGTTGGATAGGCTGGTTTGTCCCAACACACACAAGTGTGACAGTAAATTTGAGGTGAAGGCCAGGGAATACATCTCAACATCAATACCATGTGAATGCATGTGAAATGACTGAGCAACAATGATCATCAGAACATCAAAAAATCTGCCCTGTTTTGCTACTCAAGGGGCACTACAATGCACTTTCAAAGGCTTTTTGCATTTAATTTTGATTTCTACGGTCATAACCTTCTGACGCATAACACACATATATATGATGTACCATGACCGTTTTATCTTCAAAAATGTCTGGAAGTTATTTATTTATTTCCTGTGAAAATAAAGACTCCAGTATAAACTTTCCCAACTGGAACAGTAGAATTTCATGGCTGTTTAATGGTAAATTTACACTAATAGGACAGAACAAGTGTCTCAAAATATCAATGCACTTAAAAGGTATACACCTTCATGGCAAGAAAATGCTGAGTTACAGGGTTTCAGTATAATGGCACTCCCAGCCAGAAATGCCACCTTGAAAGCTTTCATTCAGCACCTCATTGCTGGGATAAGACTGAAAAGTCAGAAAGTCACCAAACAAAGGTGTTCAGTTTATTGTCTGTCAGATCTCAAAAACATTTGTTCATAACTGATGTCTTTTAAAATGCCTCGCCATGGTTCAGAGGAGTCCAGTACCTCTTTTTTACTCCGAGTCTCCTCCAAAGGGTAAGCCTACTGTTTGCTGCAGGCCATTAGACTGGCACGGATATGGCTCTTGTACTTCATGGTGTTAATTAACAATCAATAAAGGAATCAATACAGGTGCAAACAGTGGAAACACAGTGAGATGGGCACCAGTCAGGTGTTCCATTGGTTTTCACTCCACCAGATGCTACACCCATATGTAGGTCAGTCCATCGTATCAAGGAGCAACAATGATATTGAGGTTTAACCATTCATCTTCATTTGTCCATGTCTCCTGTGAAATGTTACCTGTGTCTAATAGAGTATTCAGTTTACAATTTTTAGTGATTACCTGTTAGATTATACAGTGCTTAAACCTGCCAAATACTCATGTAAAATCATACAGCACCCTTCATCGAAAGAAAAGCTTTTAATAGTCTGCAGACTGATATATGGTGCGCCATATTGTGGCACTGTGACGGATAAATATATCTATAAAATGGCAACCCTAGCATTCATTTATAGCAAATCCTTGTCTGTAACATCCTAAGAAGTTACATTATAATGCACATCTGTCTAATTTCAGCTGCACCTTCCTGTGCATGTACTGTATATCTTAAATTCTTGAAATAAAGCTCATATGTAACTGTAGACCAACAACTTTCATTATTACCACATTTATACATTTATATCGCTGAAATCTCTACCTGATGCAATTTACATTTAGATTGTGTTATCAAACCAAGATATGCTCTAAATCAGAACACATGTTATATTGGCAGCATGTTACATGCAATGCGCTATCTTTCATAAACTGAAGATATGTGCTGAACAGTCATTTCTACACAAGAACATAAAAATACAAACCTGGCGTACTGTACTGCATGTATGTGTGACAGTTGACTACACCTGTACTGTATGACAGAGTACTGTGCTTACATAATAATAATACCTTCATGTACATTTAAAATTTACTACAGGTTACATGTATACACAGCCAATCAGGAATGCAACTCTTGTAGTATATGTATCTGAAGCATAAATATTAATTTTAGCATCTACCACAGCATAATAAAACAGGTAAATGCATCTCAATCATGGCAATGATCAGTTATGAGTTTAGTAAATGATGGTGGCACTCAATTTTCATGCCTGTTACCCACTGGCATAGGGTATATACTTGCATGTATTGACCAAGTGTATTATACTAACCTGTTTAAGCCACATTTTTTTTCTTATAGGTCACCGTTAGAACAGCATAGTGCAAAATATACTGGCTTTTCGAAATTTCTTGTGGCATACTGTTCATATAGTTTCCATAATAAAATTACTTTAATCAAGGCTGGTAAAATTCAGAATCCAGCAGTCACATCACTGTCACCGTGATATTAAAAAGTACATGTAGTCAAACACTAAACAAATCTACACATGTATAGCAAAAACTGTTACACTTCAACACAATAAAGCAGTAACACATATCTGCCTTTTTCTAAACACACATGAACTTGTACCATCTGTAAGTAATAAACCAGGCAATCACTGCAATGGGAACCATGAAAAATGCAAGAGGTGTATAACATCCAATCTGTAACATACACGGCATCAAAGCCACAGGCTGCTGATTTGTATAATACATGCATATTTACTGACGGTATACACATATACTCTGTATGTATGTATCAAAAGCTACATGCACCATGCTGATGCCACAATGCTGACTCTGAAATGCAGTGGAGAGAACTGTTCAATATTTTAAGATTTGATCAAGCCAGCCAAAGATAAGAATCCAAGACCTTCATAAATTCCCTGAGTGACATATACATGTGGTCAAATATGTTACATAAACAACCCTACACAACAGGGCAATAACATCTACTGTATATCTATATCTGTGTTTATTTACCTGTATACATACAGCTATCTACATTGATTAAGCCATATCACCTGACAGGGGACATGTTCACATACATCACCGTATATATACATGTGTTACTATCATATACACAAGCAAGAAAACAACAGCCATGCAGAGAAAGAAAAAATGAACCAACCTCACCTGTCTGTCTTTAGGAACCAGTAATTAAGGTGTGCTGTGAATTCTGACCAGAGGTATTGTCCAGGTACTACTGGACGTGGCAAATCAGGGTTCTGGACATTATGGACAGTCACTGTTCAGCCATCTGGTGTAACCTAGGATAGTCAAGGTGTGTTGCTGTGTCGCATGTAAATGAATGCAGAGAGGCAGGTTTAGGCCACATACAACGTAACTTAAGGCCAGGCCAGCAGCTACACTCGATATACTCCACTGAACCCCGGCACACATGTAGCCTGATACCACTGGCTTATCTGTCACTGGCCGGCCAGCCAGACCAAGGAAGAATGATACAAATGTTGTATTGTGTACAAAACTATAGTATGGAAGCCAGTCTCTACCTACCAGGCTTTATCTGGACTTCAGATGAAATCTCAAAAGCTCCATGTATTAGTTGAGGCAAGTTGAAAAGACTGTGACAATGCCCAGTGCTAAAATTTCCAGCTCAGTTTATGTATATATGTAATGATGTGTCAGTACACATATATGTCACTCTGGTCAGGTTACCATATTTCTAGGTCTTCGGCAAACCCTGCCATGCTGACAAGTGATTTTGTTACTGGGTTCAGCAGTCCAGAAACATAAACAGACACAATAAAAATTTTTGAAGTACATGTATAATGTTTTCCTTTTTGTTGTTTTGTCCTTTATTTCAGTCAGCAAGAATTTTTAAAGCTAGATTTTCTTTTACTTTTTAATTAAGAATGGGCCATAATATTCTTGAGTATGGCAAAAATAAAGCTATCATCAAAGGTCAGAAGTATGCTTAGAACTGTACTAAATGCTAACAATGCATGCCCGTATTCAGAACTATGCTTAGATGTGTACTTAACTTTAAGAGTGTATTCCTATGTTGCTGCTTTGCTTGGATGTGTACTTAACCTGAAGAGAGATGCCCACGTTCATAACTATGCTTAGATGTGTACTTCACCTTAAGAGTGTCCATTCGTAACTATGCTTAGATGTGTACTTGATCTTAAAGAGTGTATGCCTATGTTCATGCTATGCGTAGATGTGTACTTGATCTTAAGAGTGTATACCTATGTTCATGCTATGCTTAGATGTGTATTCAACCATAACAGGGTACATGTATGCCTGGAGTATATATTCATAATATTACTCTGCTGCATAGTCAACCTTAACACATAATTAAGTACATGTACGCCAGAGTTCATAAATAATCTTACTTCAGCTATGTCCTCAGCATGATTATTACTTTCAGATGTGTCCTCAGGTCAAAAAATAACATGCCAAGTGCCCAGTCTGAGTAGAATTGCTGAGAAGTTTGGTTTTTTTTTTTCAGGGATTCGATTAGGATGTAATGCAATGCTCAAAAATCTTTAACTTAATACATTGTTGTATGAGGAATTCATGGAGCCTGGAGTATCCATAGAAAATGCCAGACAAAACTGTATGCTCAAGATAAACATTGGTCAAAATGTTCACTGCATGGTCAATTTGTTTGTTAACTGCTTGTAATAAACAAAAAGTATTAGTTTTCCACATAGTATGCAAGTGTAAACTAGAGGGAACTCAACAGTGAAATCACTACCTAATATTAATGTACGATTTTCCCACTACAGCTGGTGAAGCCACCTTTGACTGCATGATCAAGTTCCAACAAAGGGGGCATTACTCTACTAGTAGCTATCATAATGTGAAGGGAAAACATGGCCTTTTGTCCTTGGCCAAGAGGTTAACTAACTTCCATCCAAATGCACGCATCACATTTTTTCTAAAAACACAAAGTTACATAAAGCCAAAGGCGTACGAGAAGAAAGAAATCCTTCTTGTCAGAGGTAATAATTATGTAGTTAAATCAACACAACCACGTGATTGGAATTTTAGCCAAATACAGTATAATGTCCTGCAAATGCAGCAGCTACAAAGTCATGAAGGTCTAAACGTCTTTTTCCACAATGTAGTGTACTATTAATTTATTAATTTATTTTTTTGATTGGTGTTTTACACCACATTCGTGAATATTTCACTTATATGACGATGGCCAGCATTATGGTGGTAGGAAACCGACATAGCCTGCAGAGAACCCTCCACCATATGCAGGTTGCTGATGGCCCTTAACACATGACTGGAGAGGAAGCTAGCATGAGCTAGGCTTAACTCACAGCAATTGCATTGGTGAGCGACCGCATTGGCGAGAGGCACTTGGGTCATAATGGCCATGTCAGTGTATTATGTGTCATGCTAAAAGTGTACTTCTATTTCACACCTCAAAAACTAACCTAGCATTATATCATAGTTGTTATCGTGTGACAAGGGAGGTAATTAAGAGCAGTCCTTATCCCCAGACCTCCCAAAAACGAAGACAAGTGAAATGTAAATGTTACAACCTTATTTCATTCACTGCTGTTTAACATCATACTTGGTAATTTTTGCCTTTTGGTACCATGACTTTGGTAACCTACTTACAAACTTTTCCACATGTGACATGCAGATATGCACACCATTTTAGTGTTGGACAAGTGGTCTTTGTAATATATATATATATACATATACATACATATATATATAATGCCTTACAGTCAAAATAATTTCACCTGTAAATTTAATTTCTGGAAATCAACCAATACAGAGGTGTTGTCCTCTATTAGATTCAGATTCACAAACTTCATTAACAGATTCCCCATGTATATTGAAAATGTTACAGCATCAGAAATTAATACATGCTCATGACATGATAAAAGTGCACTGCCCCTCATACACCATTGGAGCATCGAATCATATACAGCTCATTGATCCAGTTTCAATTAATCATGCATAGTATTATGGTCACGCAGTACCTTGGGTCTCACCATCAAGCCATAATGAATGTAGTAGTAAACTATTACATGTACCCCAAAGTATATTGCTACAGAACTTAGGAGAATTTACAATGCCCATGAGCCAACTTAATTCATTACAAACCTGCACTTGCATAGGGATAAAGCATTAAAACATGGCCAGATCAGAGATCAGATATCTCACATGAAGTCTATTTTTAACCATGTATCAGATGGCAGTATGTAATTACTAGGGAACTGCATTTCTTCTATACACTTCATGCAGAATTATAGATGTAAAAAGTTGCTATTTTCTTATCTTGGTGAGTTTTTATTCACTGTGCATGTGACCTTGTTATTTTTTTCTCTCTCTCTCCAATAAACAGAAATCCAGTCGCCCACAATTGTGTGCGTTAGAGGACACATACAAGTACATACAGCACTATAAGCATCCTAATAATTATATGTATGCTATAAGTTTAACTTGAAAATGAATCCTCACCTTTTAATATCAGGACTTGGAAGTCAGAATGTAAAAAATGCATGATTACTTTGATGCGCACCATTACAAACATACAATGCCAGAACAGTGAAGGTTACTTAAAAAACTACACGTAAACAGTCTCAAGAAATACTTGTGTATACAAAATGTATACATACTCTTGAATGTCCTGCAGCACCTGAACTCAAGTTTGTCTACATGACCAGATTACATCCATGACAAACAATGTGTTATATTTTATGTGCATAAATATCCATATAAATAAGTACATTAGATCATACACATGTGTGTGCAAGTGTGTGTGTCTTAACTAGGATGACTGAGATATTGCTATCTAATGAATGATTATACCTTCACACATGTATTTACCTTGTAAAATGTGTATTCACAGTCATATTTATCTGCTTTAGGTTAGATACCTGCACCTCTTGCAATCAATGTAACTTCAAGTACATGTACATGTAGCCGGTCGATCCTAAGTTCATGACTTGCTTTTGACTAGACTTCTCTTCATGTATATATGTAGTGCAGGTATACCTGGGCCTGCCTTACAGAGTGATCTTGGCACACAGGCACAAACCCTTATTCCCATGGACACTGCACTTTCCATTCCAGCTTTTGCTGGTTCGAGAAGTCCTTTAAGAAGTTTTTGGGTTTGCATTGGCAACTGACAGGTATGGTAATTACCAGTAATTTAAACTTGAGCTGAACATCACAAGTGAGTTCTGTTACTGTGCATTTACTCCTAGAAAGTAGTATATTGTACCATTTCGCAAATAAATAAAAAACTTACGTTTAACGCTCTCAACAATTACCTTAGCATGAATATGCACAATGTCTTGCCTACAAAAACGTGCAATTTAATCATGGATTTCTTCACTTATCTACGTAATTGGGGTTAAGTTATAGGATGATAGGATCCTCTTTGTATGGAGAGGGGAAAGAAAGACATCAGATATTTACAAAACGAGGCTGTACCAGGTAACCAACATCCTTCAACAGGTACCTGATGCCAATCTATCCATCCATCTATCCATAGATGTCAATCAATCTGTGGTGAACCCGCAGTGCACAGGGTAAACCTCCCACCCTTCGTTCTTCCTGACACGCATGATTCATTCCACAAAAACCATAGCCAATCCAGAAACCTGGATATATCTCTGCAGTATCAACGGTCAGGGGACAAACAGCTGCAGTAATATGCTTCAGAGATGTTGATCAATTGGTGGCGGAAACCAGAGTGCACAGGGTAAACCACTACCCTTTAGTCTTCTTGAGAACCTAATGGCAAAAAGCCATAGGATGACAACTGAACCACACAGCTGCATTAATCTTAGACCGCAAAGTTCAAAGGATGACTGGCTTCTGTAAGATGAACTCTGCAGCCCAGTAATATTCCCATGCAACCTGTGAAACCATGCTTCACAATAAAAACCTGAGAAACCATGCTTCACAACAAACAACCTGGGAAACCATGCTTCACAACAAACAACCTGGGAAACCATGCTTCACAACAAACAAGTATTATTTTAGTGAATCTATTCAGCAAATACCCTTGCTCATGGAGTGTTTGTTGGAACACGTATCAAAGCCATGATAACTTCACATGGCAATTTTTAATCTGAATAGCATGAATGTAAAATCTTTAACAGTTTCCGTATTTATTTGGAACACTTAGTTTCTTAGACAAGATAAAATGACAATCAATTCAATTGAAGTTTGGACATAAATATGTTAAAAATAAATGTACAAACCTTAGCTACAGCTCAAAGTTCCCCCAAAATCGTGTATTCAAGAGGCTCTTCCAACTGAAGTGCCTGGTCTATCAGAGAGCAAATAATGTGATGGCTTATGCCTGTTTCAAACTTACTGGCATAATATGACAAGATCAGCTTACATCGCTCAAATATACATGTACGTATACATGAACAGTGAATGGAAATTCTACACATTCCTGACAATTCAACCCACAACAGAATTGGTATAGCCAAATAACTTGGTAGCTACCAACTGAATGTCAAAGGTCAAAGCTACATACACTATATACTAAGGGTGGCACTGGAACTGTCTTGTCATTTGATATGACTGGAACTAAAAGATACTTCAATTGTCAACACATCCCTTCCCGATCACAAGACTTTAAAGTTGAAAAGGTCATTTTATACATCTGAATAAGAGGATATTATCACATCCCATGACTGTCTTATATATGAAAGAGCTCGGACAGCATCTAATAATAACTGCCTTACTAGATAAATGCACGTTTAGAACGGCACAGGTATACAATTATGTTTACAAACTACGTGTATGCAAATGTTTAACTTCCAGGATGACATTTATTCAAAACTAGAACAACATGACAGACCAACTGCAAATTCTTTAGAAAACAGTATGACAAGCCCACAGATGTTACATGTATGCATCTTGCCATTACTCAAGAGTTCTCTCCCCTAAAAACACCTATTGTCACATTTCATATCAAACAAATTCATCATCTGCCCTTATAAAGGCTTGATGTCTAAGATTTACTTTATGGAGGGCTTAAATACATAAGATATTTTTGCATTCAAATCAAATTTAGTAATAAAACTTTCAAAATGGCCCAACTATTGAAGTAAATGTGTCTCCTTGGTTATAGATTTCACTGAATGTTATAACTAAACAACATGGTGCATTCAACTGTGTACAACTCACAAAATGTCATTATGTAAGCCACTGCTCTCAATCTAAAGTTAATATTAAACAATTATAATGTATAATTTATGAACAAAACTCAAAGAGGCTTTCATATCCTATGCAGCTGGCTAAATTTTAAACTGAACTTACAGCAATGTCACCATACTTAAAACACTCTACAGCGTTCAGAAAAGCCATCCATCCGTCAGATACCTTTAAAATTATTACCAATCATGAATTCAAAGGTCAATTCAGTTAAGTTTATCCAAGTGAGCCCTGCGATAAATTACACCTTCCTTATGTCTACCTACACTCTCTGGGGTGTGGATGACATGACAAACACTGAGGTCATCTGTGCTAAATTGGGGTCATCCTACCAGATATGTACAGGTATATCGGTAACCAACAAATAGGCCAGCCAGTACAAATACCTAACTCTGTTGCGCACTACAGAAATGGCATGTATAAAACATACACAGGTACAACTACTTACACATATATACATGAAGGCCATATTTAGTGTGATTTCTAATATTGTGCAAGAGTTGAATGTCTGAATACAAGCAAAACATATCAATAGATAACAGTAACCCAAACTATTTTTTTTTTTCATTTTGTATTACTAGGACAAATGAAAAGATAATAAATAATCTTGCCAGCACTAAATTTCCCTCACGTTAAATGGTACTTGTTCAGGATCAATCTGAAAGAAACAAAGCCATTTATGACACATCTCTGAAGACAACTATCAAACTATGGAATTTTGTAGGAAAAGGTGTCAGGAAGTAACCACTGACACTAAAATATGACTATCTGAAATTATATCAGTAACACCTCAATTAATCCAATCAGAGAGTACATAACTGTCTACTAAAAATTTGAGAATATACATTTTTACACGTATCACTGTTGTTCACAGCATTGAAATATTACATAATAAACTGTACCACTAACAATCTTTCTGTGTATGTCTAGGCCTAACTCCTTGGAATCCTCATTTTATCAAATGAAACCACTCTAGTGCATCTAAAATTAAATATAGTCTTTTTTTCATGCTCCTTTATTTTCAACACTTTACACCAAGAATAAAATGCAATATTACATTTACTGACCATATCTTCAATTCTCCATGAACAACATGCACTATTTTGATCCATGTATGATAAGTCAGTGTTGATATCTATTCATCTGTATGTACTAAAGCTGTAAAGATTTAGTTTAATTTTGGCCCCTAAAATGTTCCTGGATTTAAAGTCAACATTACTCAGCTTTACAATGAAAGTAACCTCCCATTTTACTGAATCTTTTTTTTTTTTTTTTTTTTTTTTTACAAACTCCCTTAATTTGCAACTCACTTGAAGCCGTTAGGGGCACACACACTGGATGAATACTGTCCCTTTCAATGCAATCAAAATGATTACGACCTTCACACAATATTAAATAGGTTATTTACGGTAAACTTGACACGCTTATTTTGATCACCATTCACCCAAGTCTATGCAGAAACAAAGGCTGCTTTATTCAAGTTAATTGCTCATCTAAAAGCCCAATTATCAAGCATGTGAAAGGGTCAGCTATACCATCGCTATCAGTTAAATGTTCTAAGGTGTAAACAATAGCTCAGTGCATGTCAAAAATTTCTCACTTTGACACTGTGGGGATGAGGTATGATAACTTCATAAATGAAGTTCAAACCATTCACAGTGCACATGTACATAAACGTACCCACACCATCACATACAATAAAAGAAAAATCTTATTGTAAATTATTTTAAACATGGAATAAGATATTGGATGTACATGTACAAACCAGCATGTAAGGTGTGTCTGGGAAATAAAATCATAAACAAAACAACACCTACACTACCAGACTTTGAGAAAGGCTAATAAGAGATTATCTTTATATGTAAATTGCACCAGATGATTCTGAATTATTGTATTTGGCTCAAAATTTCTTCCATGACCAAGTTACTCATCTAGCCTAATTCTGAGGGTTCTATCTCAGAAAAATCTTTGTTGAAATTGAAGAAAAGATATGAGTTTTAGCAACAAAAGTATCATGTTGTGACCTTTATCTTTGCTTCTAAAAATGCACTTTTTGGATGAATTTTTAGAGCAAATGCAGTATATGTTGAGTTAAAGCGGCTCTGTGTGAGACAGTATCATCAAAATCTTCCTCTCATTTAGCACAGGAAACTAACAGCCATTTTAACAAACACAGCAAGATATACTATTAGAATGGCATTTTAAGACAATGCCTTATTCACAGCTAAAATCATGAGGAGGAATATTAAAATGTACCGCAAAAAAAAAATTTAAAAATCGCTGATTATTGACAGGGGTCAGAAAATGTACACATCTGCTAAACCATCAAACTGAGAGGTCATCGGAAACTGACATATTACCTCCTCTCCCACACCCGGGAATGAATGTCTCTAAATATGCTCTGCAATCCAAAAAAGCTCACCCTTTTTGCACATCAGTGATCTACAGATAGTCATCATATGAGTTACAAAGTTTAAATGCACAACAGTATTTAACAGCTCTTAAAAACTGAGCAGTTATGCTGACATATGCTTACAATGTACCTATCATCCCAAACACATCTGCCAAGTTTCAAGAAAATCTGCTGAAAGCTGTAGAAGTTTTCATTATTATTATTATTAACCTAAACATGACAATCATCCCTTTAATTTAAATCATTATATGCCAGAGCTTAATCCATGCAAATGCACTGCATTATTGAGAGCTAGTATAACACATCAATACTGTATTGGTATGAAACAGAAACAGCCAAAAGCAACTATTTCACATGTTAACTTTCTGAACAATTCCGTTAAGTATCTGTTGAATGTTTCTGTCATATCACAACAGTGTGTTCTTGTGCTAGACTCAACTAAATGTCTACATTCTTACTGTGCTGTCTCACTGGAAAGCCACACTGAAGACACCAGACATGACACCCCACCCAATCACATCATCATGACACTTTGCCAACCAGTACCTGAAAGTTTACCTATTCCTCTTACATTGAACACCAAGGAAGGTAATGCCAAGATTACTGACGTTTCATTCATTGGTATGCCCTAATTCAGGATTCAGGACATCAATGGACCCACTACATCATCATTGGTCTCTTCAAACAGCAAGAAACTGACACATGCGGCTGTTTTACGGAGGACTTGACGGCCAACTTTGTCGCACTAAATACTTTGTGGAAAGGATCACAAGAGATAGGTAAATATGAGATTTCTAACTTTATCATGTTAAATTTATTCAACATATCAACATTTAATATATTATCTGATATCAGTCCACAGTGGGATATGTTATGCCATTTCACTAACGCTGAAGATTCTTCTGCAGCATCTATAGCCCTACATCACAGTGAATAGACCATAAAAATCACTGTGTGCAACAAAAGTCTTTGTTTCTTAGCCATATATGTATTACTTACCTGAATTTTATTTGGATACAATATAAGTCAAAGATCGGGTTGTAACTTTCAAACCAAAGAATCTGTTGTTAACCATACCGGCATAAAAGCTGCTGAATTAGGGCCTACTGTTTCTATGTGAAAGTGCATACAAAGACACAGAGTACACGTAAATAAGCCAAATCGCCATTGCAGAAGTCTCTCGAGATCACAATGGTTTGGACAAGACAGACTGGGTTCTCTCGCAAACTACCGGGATTTCACGCAGGTCAACAATGCTGTTGTAGTTGTTGGGCGCGTGAGCCCCCACCCTGTCTCTTCCAAAGCTAACGTTATCTCCAGAGACTTCTGCAATGCCGATTCGGCTTATTGTGCTGGTATACATGTCACAGCAACTAAACTCTAAAGGATGTAGTCTCTTTCAAAACACAGGTAAGCAATGTTGCAGCAAGGGACTACATAGGAGTTCAGTTTTCAATAGAAGTATGGAATATATTCTCTTTTGCTATGTTACAACAATACGAACAACTTAGCTAGGTCTGCAAGTGGGCCCACAAAACATGTGTCGGGTCAATGAAATCAATGTTTGCTTTTGCCAGTCAGTTTGTTGAGACTTGTTTGAAACATGCATATTATGTGTACGTGTACCTAACACGGCCAACACCCCAGTATGTCTACCACTTACCATTAGCAGTTTGAATTCACCTTCTCTCTTGATTCACACATACACAGCCTACTTTATTCTTCTGTCACGAGTCGCGCCATATTTACAAAATTCTTGACATCGGATGTGACGAAAGAGGTCACGCCGGGTAGCACGGGTATGGCCGAACTGGGTAGGATGACCCACTTTCATAAGGGGGTAGGCTCAGCAATTCGATTGGATATAACAGAGCTTCATATTGAAACTCTGCCGTCGGATACCGCGTGTCTCGCAGGGATATTATGTACAAGATCAAAAGCCTTGAAACGAATACAAACTAGAGTTTAACTGATCGCTTAGAAAATCGGAAGCCACATTGCGTACCCCCTTGAAAGGTTATCAGTGAAGCCATGTACGTCACTTCCATGCCGCCATTTCTTAAGTTCTACAGTGCAGGAATGGAGATGTCGACAACAATGGACAATCAAGAGGATATATTGGACGCCCTGAGAGGTTGGTATCAGTTTTCGTCACAGACATTACCTTCTGTGATACCTCGATGGCCAGTATTTAATGAATTTACGCATTCTACTTGTAGATTTTGAGAAGAAATCACCAGTTGAAATACCGCCAGTACTAGAGCAGTATTTAGGCCGTGTCGCATCAACGGGGGAGACAATGTGAGTGAAGCCATGAAAACTGAATCTTAGGTGTAGTGTTTGCTCTGTGTGCAGATGTTGTTCAGTTTAACCGGAATGCCCACAGGTGGGAGGACTTGTCAATGGATTAAAATTGTGCTCCCGTGTTAAAATGTCGAATGTTTGGCCTGCTTTACATGCAGGATGCATGTGTAAATTACATTTAACTGTGATGCTGACGTATTATTATATGTGCTCTGATACTTTTTAATTGTAGCTTGAAAAATTGAGATTTTGAGGATCGATGATTGATAAAGTAAACTTTCTATAAATCAGTTTTGGATGATGCTGAACAGTAATGCTAGTAAGCATATAGCATAGTTGTCCATGCATGGTACCTTCATGTCCTTTCTAACCCTGAACCACAGGCGCTCGAAACCAGCCAGTAAACCCTATATATGCTACAATCCATCCTCCTACATACATATAAGTAGTTAGGTAAATAACCACACTAAACGTGGTTACAAGCGAGCATGCAACAACAACAACAAACTTTTAACACAACCAAATATATGCCAAAATGGACTTGCACATATATTAGACCACACTGATTTATAGTTTAAATACCCAAGAGTTACCCCAGCTGCTTGCTTTTATGTAAACATTGTGTACATTGGTGTAATAAATACATGATCAGAATTGATCAGATTAGTGTTTGCAATTTTGGTCCTGCCACTACCAACTAAACCATAATTTATGGACACACTTTCATGTAAATGGGAAATGTGAATTCATTTTGCATTTGATGTCATAAGATGGAGAAAAAGTAGCACTTACGCAAACAAATGTCAGGAAGGATGTCTCGGTGCAAATGGCTATGACAAGTACATCTCAGACAAGAGATCCTTACTAACTTAGTATGTCAGTCTTAAACAGAATGATTTTCCAGAGCAAGGAATACATTTTCTACATCATACGTTGGAGCAGCTGTCAGTGTATATTCAGTAAAGACAATCCCTCAAGTTTGGTATTCATTTTGTGCAAATTATCTCCCCTGTCTCCAACAACCTTGACCTTAGACTAACTGGTATGAGTGTTCACTCAGTCCAATTTTGAGATTCCTTTAATGTTTACAGTGACTTTGTCAACACAGTATGTGCTGAATTTTAAGTAGTTAGCCACAATTTACATTTCTACATATTCTTCATATTCTATTCTTGATGTATGTAGGTTCCTTTTTGACATTATTTTCATTTAAGCGCTATCTTTCTCTGCTGTATTTATCACACGATGTACTGCATTATGACATAACATTACCTAGCTACAGCCACGAGGACTGAAAGGTCACACTTACCTTATACGGTAAGTCACATACTTTTTAAACAGAGAAGGACATGTCGGCATTTAATGCCGGATATTTAAAGATGAGAAAAAGTACAAACTGATTTGAAAATACTAACAGTGGATTCGAAAAGATAATAGCCCCAGGTAGGAAACAAGTGGAAAAGTTGGAGGTTGATTGCCTTATTTCTTGAATTTCGGAGACATTGGGTGGTGCTTCTGGATGAACGTCGTTTCACACCTTCACTTCTTACATATATACATGTTGGAGGCTGGTATGGCATATATATGGTTTATGGGTTGGTTTTGAGCGCCTCTGACCTGAACAGTGTCATTAACGGGAATCGTCATTGCATTCATTACTTTATTTCCTTGGATGAAAACTTCTTGATACTATGATTCCTTGATGTTCAGTCAATTATTCTTTTAGATACACTGGGTATGATATACATTTTCAGGTAGAATATATGTATAAATGTTGTCTAGGTAAAGGGCTTGAGCAGGTTCCTCAGTTCAAGGGTGTTCCACATTGTGGCACTTTTTGAAAAGTTGAGGAAATAATATAGCGGTTTACAAATGGTAAATGTTTTATGAGATTCAAATGAAATGCCGACATGTATGTATATTGCCATGATAAATCTTGAAAGGCATATAGCACCAAGTGAGGGTACTGTTCTTTTAATCTATACCTGCTGCCTCTCACCAATGCAGTGGTTGTGAGTTCAAGTCCAGCTCATGCTGTCTTCCTCTCCTGCCATACGCATGAAGGTTTGCCAGCAACGTGCAGATGGTCATGGGTTTTCATTAGGCTCTGTCCAGTTTCTTTCCACTCTAATGCAGGCCTCTGTTATGTGAGTAAAATATTTTTGACTGTGTAAAACACACATAAAATAAAGTTTTATCTGTACCTTTGATTTTTAAAATCGTGAAGGGCTTGATTTTGTGGATGTTAATGTAAGGAAAATTAGATTCCAGAAAACAGTGGTATTAATTTATAACATTTAAGCTTTACAAAACCTACACATCAGTAAAACACCTTCCCTTGAAATGATAAATGTTATATATATGTAACCACCGCAATTTTGCTATACTAAATATGTGTTCGCTCAGGTCTTATTCTTTACCTTTGTTACCTGCTGTAACATTTTAAAATGTTATGTATTTTTATATGAAAGTATAATGAAATACATTTTACATTTCCTATTCTAAAAACTTGTATACAGGTATAATTTTATACCTGTTTACAGGTCTTACACATAAAAGTGGGTATAACGCGAATCTTTGTACAGGTAGCTTCCGCTGTATAAGGAACTGCCTTTTTTCTGCATTACTCCCACAAATATGTTCAATCTTGTTCTTAATTACCAGTCTGCTTAGTGAGGCTATAGAATATGACTGTTCTGAAGCCTTCAAAGACAGGCGAAGAATACCCACCTCTCTACAACCACAGTATCCGCTTAGGATAGCCTCAAAACTGTGATACATTTGGTGCTGGAGTAAAGTGAAAATACCCAAGGAATCATTTTCTGTAAGCCTTTTTTCTTGTCATAACGAAACACTGCTGCATCAAGCTAATGAAATCCTTTTCATTTTTGGAAAAGCCTTAACCAGAGTGATGTGGGATTTGGATTTAATTGTATATTGGACATTTTCCAGAACAAAGGATTCTTTAACTATTTGGGTTTACCCCAGCACCAAATTCATGATGGTTTGAGCGATAATCTGGGTGTAAGCTGTTGTTCAGAGGTAGATATTCTTCTCCAGATTTCAATGCCATGATGGATATGACTCTTGAGATCACTGGTTCATTACCAGATTGGCCTCAGTTAATTCTCAGCAATCAAACCTCTGGTATATCGGGAAAGGTTAATTAAGGATAACTATTCACCCAGTATTACCTTCTAGTAAAATTCATTGCTGTGTGAATTCTAATTTACGATGATGATGTGTAATGTGTGAATATGATTCTGCTGTGAAAACCCAGCATTCATTAAATCGCCAGGTCTCCCAATATGTTTGTCACTAACTCTAGGCTCACCAAATCCTAATCTTTATTTTTTCATTTACTAATTTCCCTGAACAACAAGATACTGATAAGAAACTAAATATTTTAAAATTTAAATTAAAATTAAAAATCTAAATATATGAATTTTTGAAGCTTGTCCAAGCACCAAAGTACAGTATGTAATATGAGATAGAATTAAGATGTGCATTGTTTATGAAGTTTTGGCATGAAGCTACAATGAATCTGACAACAAACCTACATTGAACGCACAAGAATTATGACATTGATTTTGTTCACGAAACATTTTCAGCCAAAATACCCAGCCTCATCAGTCAGTAGTTAGGTCAGTCCTAAGCCTGTAGACCAGGTTGATGCTTTCCTAGCCAAGAACCTCGGCTGTGATCTTTTAATAACTGTTAATTTCACGATATGACGTTCAGGAAAAGTCAAGCCGCGATGAGCGTGCGTGCCTGGTTGAAACAAATTAAAAAAGCATGACAGGATGTGCCAGATGACCATATTGTCTACTTTGGCCAAGATGTTCTTGAGAACGGTGAGGTAATGCTAAGTAGCGATGGTGACAAACTGTGCGCAAATATTTCAACTTTCAGAATTAAGGTGATTGATGTGTATTCGAGAAGAATCTAACGCGCATGCAGCGGAAATGAATGAATGGGTAGCACCTTACAAGCGCTGTACCTAAATCAGGTCCACATAGCCCTCAGGCTAAGGGTGGCCAGCAATCCCAGCGTATCAGTAAATGTAAGCCACACCTAGACCGTGATCTCAGGCTAATACTCCCCCAATTAGCAATCAGCATAAAAGAATATTCCAAATCTCCAAATTTTAAATCCATGTATTATTATCCATGCAATTCTGCCATTAGCACTTGGACTGTAGGTGTGTATATATATATGAGCATAAGTGATGCTTCAGTTTAAGCTTTTGGGCACTTGTGGGACGTGTGATGTCAAGAACCTCAACAGTGGTCTGCATACCTAGTGGCTGGTTGGAGTTTGGATAGGTGGTAAATTTTTTGTTACAACTGGATTTAAGTTATATTGTGGTTCTCACAAGCCCTTCTCATCCTGTCTTGACATTTCATATATCTCACAGATCTTGTGTGTTTATTTTATATTTTCACAGTTTCCCTTGGTCAAGTATGAAGCCTCTGTTTGTGAAAAAGCTGGATGAAGTAATGCAGCAGTTTGAGACTGAGACACATATGGACAGTTTACCACTAAGCCCAAATGTGGAAAATGTTAAATTTGATGCCATGCGTAGAAGAATTTTGGAAGCAATTGATAGATTTCATGGGTAAGACTACTAAATATAAGATCCTTGTTGATAAGTAGTTCATCTTAAGCATAATGAGATGTTCTTCTCATTGTGTTCAATAAGAAGGTTCGTGTATCGATAAATCTTGTTGGGACCATGGTGACAAACGGTGTACAGCCCTCATCTGGCAATTTACACACTGTAACATGTAAGACCACGTTCATAGGTAACTTGCCAAAGGTTGGTGGTTTTCCCTGGGAACTCTGGGTGGTATGTTCTCTCATAATACTGGCCACTGCAGGGGCTTTTTTTGTAGATAAAAACCTTTTATTGAACTCAGTTCAAAATTTGCTGAAATTCAATTTTTTTCTCACGCCAATGCCATGTAAACATGGGGAAAACTCAATTTTTCAAGTTTTTGATTGTATTAGGGACATAAAACTCGTCCATGAGTCCCTGAAGTGAGTAACCTAAATGTAGGCCTAAACACTCAGCCTAGTTTGCTGAAACCATTTCCCAGAAATTTTCATAGGGTACAGAGAAATGTGAATAAAATTCCAGAAGTTCCCATGGCCAGATTGAAAGGAAAGATTTTAAGTTTTCTAAGCAATGACTTAAGCCTATCGTATAGGCCTGCTTTTATCTTACAGAATTTCTTAAAATACTTTTCTTTAATCCTAGGTTTCATGAAAGTTATATTATTCTGCTCTAGCTTGAATCAGAAATTTTAGTTTAGCTTGCTTAGTTGTATTATTAATATATTAATATATAAACAACAATCAAGCTACATTTATAGGCCACCAGTAGGCCTATGTTCTAAATGGATTTGCTTGTCAAAAAGACTGTGTATTATTAGAATTATTAAATAAAATCTTTACTTCAACAGATTTTGCTTTAACTGCTTTTCCCCCTGCCAAATAAACTGTACTGAACTCTCTCCTGAATGAAATTCTAATGATCCTGCTGATTTGATATTGATACCTTCACAATAATACAAATGTTACAAATTGGTTTTGCCACTCAGATAGAGCCTTCAAATACAGCAACAAGTAGCACCATGTAGGATGTCATTTTAGTACAGATTACCTTAAATTGAACCTCTGTTTTGTTTTTAAATGAATAAGCCAAGCGCTATATACTACCAAGGAATATAGTGGAAGCCAACACAACATCGCTGGTTGCTACACAATGATCCAGTTCATTGTTAGAGCCAAAGAATGGTATATGGGTAAAGTGTTTCTAGGTATCAGAAATTGGACCATGTATAATGCACATAACCGCTACCGACGTTACATAAATGATGCAGTTTGAGACATTTGAAAGCCCTTGGCAGTGGTTGCAGAGATTATCTCATGCTAGGTAACTAAACTTCCACGCACCACAGCACCTAACACACCAAAATAACCAAAAAACTCTATTTATTTTCAAAAAAACTGGTTTTCAAAATATGCCAGAAACTGTTTTCACTCGTTTCTCAATGGGGTTATTCTGATGAGAAATGTCTAAAAAAAAACCTACACTGTCATAAAAATGAAAAAGTAGAGTGAAAATTTCTTGAGCTTGGCCTACACAGCAATCAGTTAATGAGAAACCCTTTCTGTTTGTTTTCTGTTTTTTTCTTCTTGGCTGAAGATTGTGTTGCATTCACGGCATAACACAGAAAAAAGGTGGTAACACAGGATTCATTTTATCTTAGCATTGGTCTTTAATTTCAGGGCTCCATTTACAATACAACGATTATGTGAATTAATTACTGAACCAAAGAAGCATTACAAGAGAGCTGACAAGTTTCTTCGCGGTGTTGAAAAGGTAAACTCTAACAAAATAAAGAAGGATGGTTGGATGACAGTATCGGGACTGTTGAAATATTCTAAAAGTAACTCATTTTGATCAAAACTCTGTGTGCATTTCCCTTGTCAGATAATGAAAATGGGTTGATTTATTTTCCAAGTTTAACTTCCCTCTGGATAATTCCTCTTATTGTGTTCAAATCCTGCTCTGATTACGTTAACTGTGGCCTAGGCGATAAGTACATTGTACTGAAAATGGTCAAGATATTACAGATTTTGTCAACTCACGGGGCTCAAAAAATGCAGTCACAAACTTGCCATTGGTAACAGATATGAATGCCTTTTTTTTTTCAATTTTCAATGAATTTTTTTTTTTCAGCAGATGTCAGTTAAATGTCTTTTCAATGTGTTTTACCTGTACAGGGAAAAATATTTTCTTGAACTCACTTTAAATGACAAGTGAGAAGACTAATAAGGTTAGATATGAGGAGTTTTTCATGGATAACAATTTTTCCTCTTGTATCTTCTCAGTATTGTATATCTGGGATTGTCTTCCTTTTGTTTCAGAATATCCTTGTTGTCAGTACAGTAGATCCGTTTGGGAGGTATGTTTTATCATAATACCAGAATGTTGTCATGTTTTCATTTAATTCCACTTTGTCAGCCTTAGTTTGCATAAGACGTTTGTTACATACATGTATAATTGTGTCCTTACATTGAGAGCTTCCATAGTTCGCTTAGACTTGGTGGTAAATATGGATCACAGCCCGTTATGTCTTGCGTGAATTTGCTTCCTATGATTATGTCATAAGTGACAACCTGCGAAAGTTATCTAGTGACTTGCCAAAGGTCCTTGGTTTACTCCAGGCACAACTATTTTTCTCCAACTTGTAAAAAGTTAAATTTCTTCAGTATGAAGTAAACAGGATAATAAATAAACAAACAAAAAAAGTGAGACATTTTCGATTTGGGTCGCTTACTTACATTACATGCCCATGTGAAATTATTGTAAATGAATTGTTTATGCCTGCTGAGGTTCAGACTTAAACCGTTGATGAGACTTACTAGTAAATTCTGTTAATCTGTTATTGCAGATGGCATCACTTTTAATCTGGCATTAAATACACTGAATGAATTGACTGATTTCTCGAAAGGCAACATTTTTTGTTTTTGTGTTCTACAGGAAAATTGTGTCAGAGTCAAAAAGTTTAGTTAATGGTTTGGATTCAAATGGTCACACACAGCAGGGAGAAAAATCCAGTCAAGCTGAGAGAACGTTGACATGTCCCAAAACATTGCATGAGGCTAACTGGGTTTCAAATGAAATCACATCTCCTGTAGCTGTGCCTATCAAAGGGCAGGTGCATGGTAGCATAGACTCGGACTGTGACCTGGCAGCAGGGGAGGGTTCAGGTATTGAGAAGAACATCAACCCAGACATTGGAAAGGTAGAAGACAAAAGTCATAACAGTAGTGCTCCTGGTCACTTCAGCGGATCAAGGGAGACAACTGAACCATCAGGAAGTTCTTCTCATCCTGTCGCTTTCTCTTCAAACGTTACACAAGATATCCAAAAATGGCCAAATGCAGACTCTACACAACCATGTGCTAAAGACAGTGGAGATGCCCTTGTGTTACCAGATTCACAGGAAGCACGTCAAAACCAGCAGCTAGCTCATTCCCGCAGTGAAGAAAAACTGAAAGATTCCCATCCACAGATTCATTCCGAGGAGACTATGGACCATCCCTTTTCTGAGGTTCCAGGTTTGATGCAAACAACAGATCGAACATCAACTCAGACGTCATGGCCAAGTGGTAATGAGAACCAAGAAACCTCTGATAACCAGACTGTTGTTTCTTCTACTGAACAAGGTACACACTGACTGGTTAAAATAATATCTGGATAAATTCATTCAAAGCAAAAAGATCACATATATTGATATTTGATATTGTTTTCAAATGATATAAGTGGTCCTGATCAAGGACCACACGATTTGGGTCACTGTAGGTTCCATAAAGTTTACTGGTATTCAAAATATGATATGAATTTGAACTTTTGAAATTTCAGTCAGCCAGCTTGCACTAAAACATAATTGGTAGTTCCATAGAGGCCTCACATTAAGAAAGATGCTTTCAGCTTACTGTATTTCAACAGAAGTTTGACCTGTAAAAATGCACTTTCAGAATGACTTAATTGCCATAGATACTGCTGGTGCTCACTATATTTTCTGATAAGAAACAAATTACACTTCACAACAAACTCATGAGTGGCTCTATAGTTTAGATGAATCAAGCAAAATGTGTCCCTTGAAAATAGCTAAACTTCAGCTGAAATGCAGTAATCTGACAGTGATAGCTTTTTGTGAGGCCTTTGTTTTATCTCCACAAGACATGCTGATTTGAATTGGAACCCTGTCTGATACCTGATTGTATGCACTATAGATTTTCACATTATATTCTTTGCCTGTAAAACTTCCTGTATGGTTGGCTCCTATACATGTAGCTAAGAGTGTTAGGGTGCTTATGCAATAGCGACCCAGAAGCCTTTCACCACTGCAGTTGCTGTGAGTTCAAGTTCAGCTTAGACAGGCTTCCTCTCTTTTCGTATGTGGGGAAAGTCTGCCAACAGGCTGAAGATGATCATTAGTTTCCTGTAGGCTCTGCCTGGTATCCTCCCACCATAGGGCTTGTTGTCCTTATATAAGAGAAATAAATTAATCAATCAAATAAATAAATAAATGTAACTAAGAGATGGCCATGTGCTGATGAGGGTTAAATGTTTGTCAATCACCAGAGTTGAGTTTAATCCAGCTATTGGAAAAGGAGTTGGTGAATTCTCCTACTCATTTTGCTCATTTCTGACAAAAATCAGTTGCGCCATTTTTGAGCACTCTTCTCCCATTAATAGAATGTGATGTACATGTCTGTGTGAAGAAAGCTCGTCATTAACTTGCCAGTGATCCATAGTTTACCCAGAGCTATGTACTTTCCTCCAACCATAAAACTGAGCTTCATTGTGTAAGTGAAAACTTCTCAGAGAAGGCACAATAAGTATACACGCTAAGAAGTAAGCAGGAGGAGTGTTTAATGTTGGTCAAATTACAGATATAACATAATTATATTCCTGTATGTAATGATTTTATATTTCAGATTCAAAAACTTTGGATGCAGTACATAAAGGAGAACAATCGTCATCATCAAAGGAAAGTGAACAGGTTGTGACCCACAGCTTTGGTGGTGGAGCCTTAGATGTTGCAGGCAGCAGGGATGCTGGTCAGACATCACGGGAAACCCCTGAGGAGGGTATCAGCAGTAGTGAGAGCAGTGGAACTCCATCTCCCCCAGGGGACTCTCAGGATACACCAGAGAAGGAAGCAGTGTCTGCCTCAGCACCTCAGGCTATGCCCGACTCTCAAGCTGTGACTTGTGAACCTCGCAAGTCAGACAAAGCTGAGGTCCCTGACACTGTATCTGCACAAAGCAATCCAGCATTTTCTCATCTTCATGAAAAGGAAACTGAATCAGAAGTTGGTAGTTGTGATAGCACAGACCCTGCAAGTAGTTCATCAGACAATACCGGTGTTGCCATGGAGACAGAGGACAGTGCAGGAGTCACAACTAGTTCGTCCTCAAACAATGATGAAAACCCACCTGAATCATCGTCTTCATCAGACAACCCATCACCTTCTGATGAACCTATGGATCAGGACTAACTACCCCTGCCCTCTTCAATCTATCACATAGTCCATTTCACATGTGAGGGGATGGGCTTGCTGGACAAGTGGTCAAAAACAGAAGTAATCCCAGGAGTTTTAAGCTTAAGTTGTTTTATTCTATACCCTGCAACATGGCCTCCTCCTTTGCATATAGAATGGTGAAATGTGCTTGCCAAACTTAGAATGAATTTCTTTTGTTCCCTATTAGGCTGTTAAGGATATATGTTACTCTAGACATTTTTAAGCAATTTTAATTGAAAACAATATTGGATTAATTCATCCAAAAATTTTAGTGTTGACCTTTATATATATATATGTACATATATCAGGATGGAGGAACAGATGTTGTTAAAGTAGCTGTTAGTGAAATCTTCATCTGGAAGTCATTTTACGCTAAAGCTTTTCCAAATTAAAACTAAGCATCCTCATTTGTGAGATTCAAAGAACACAAATGTTTTGTAATATAAATTAAGAAATTTTATGTCAGTCTGAACATGTGGTTTCCATGGATATGTACTTGCCCGTGTGTAAAAAACCCATAATTCGGTTTTATCAAACAAACCTTACGTGTTTCTGCTATCACCCCTCTGACACCAGCATGCATCCCAATACATCTGCATCCCCATTCCATGATGAGATCTACGTCAACAGAATGTTTTTATCATTATGTAAATTATTGTCTATTAAAGTGTATTGTTTTCCTTATTATGAGTGTTGTTAGCTTTTATTGTTGAAGTTATGTCATTGCTTCTGATAAAGTGTAATCCTATCAAATGATGACTACATTCGCCTGTTGCCTTAGCTAAATATTGTGGTAAAGCTAAACCCACACAACTTGTTTACCACTGGATTAAATATAAGGAAAGGTTTGTCGAGGTCTGGCAAAGATCAGTGGTTTACGCCTGGTACTCTGATTTCCTCCACCCATAAGCGCTGACCTCCATCATTGCACGTGAGTGAAAAATTGTTGAAGTCACTGTTTAACACCAAAAAAATAAATTAAAATTAGAGGGGTTGGAAAAATTTGCGATAGTATTGTTAAGCTTGGCGTAGATCGATCTTGCGACTGGAAGCAACTGAGAGCATATGACTGGATTGTGGTTTTAGTCGATCTTGGCGCGTTTGCGATCGCCGACAACTGTGGAGTTGAACATGTTCTACTTTTCTGCAACTTGAAGCATCCAGATGTACTCAGTTCCGTTGATCTACGCGTGCTTGGGTTCAGTTGGTCACAGTTGCTCCCAGTGATGCATCACATGCAAGACTTACGCTGTGAAAATGGCGACTACTGAGTGGACCCATGAAGCTGAAAATAAACTGGTCGATATGTGGAGGCAGGGTCCTTCTATGACACCTCTTGCAAGACATTTTCTAACGGAAATGTATAGAGAGCTGCCATAGAAGAAATGGCCATGGCTGTAGGCAAACCTGGTAGGCAATATACTGAAAGTATAGTCTCATGAAAAATGATATAGGCCTACATATATGTAGGTTTGCACCGCGCCGACTTTAAATCTACATGTACCTTGTAATCGGTTCTGTATGACAGTAGCTAGCGTATTGCCAATGGTAAAATCAGCCAGCACAATACTCCTGCTATATACTGAATTAAACAGGAAAAAGAAAAGAAAAAATTCAGGAATATTTAAATTTGTCAGACCACTGAAAGATCAATCATTAACAGGTCAAAACATGCAGGTCACGTTGCATGTTAAGTATCTGCTCTCAGTTACCGCCGGTGGTTGTCGATCTTCGATCACCGAAACTAAATCTGATCAGACGCTGCTAATTGCTCAAGATCGCAAGGCTTTGTCAAACTTTTCCACATAAGCCTTAGGTGAAGGTCAATTGCGTCCCAGCTTTACCATTCTGCATTTTTCATTTTTGAGTGTCAGATTTAATTTCGAGAAGATGTGGTACATTCTATTTGAAAAACCGGATGGCTTTAGAGCCATATCATGAAACAGCTTGACTTTAAGCTGGTGTACTTTGGTTCTAACACTTCAGGCAGACATGTTTTAAGAGAATATTTCCCCTAATGCATATTAAGTGGAAGTATGGGATATGACCTTTAACTTTGGTATATATCACCTACATTTGAGTTGAAAATAATTTTTCTTTTTCTTGAAGATTCCTCATAATTTGGTCTGCTTCACTGTAGAATCCTTAAAGTAAAAAGACAGGACATGAGGTAGGCCTACTGTTCATTTAAAAGATTACAAAATACCTTATTGACTTAAAAAACATGTTTGAAATTTTATGAAGTCGTTGCTGTATTATCTTCGTTTGAAATGTGGAGCATTGTGCTGCCGACTCGGGATCTGAAGGCGCCAATGCTCTTAACATTTTGAGGGATTAACCAATCAGAGAGGTAGGAGATATCAGCTTTTCATAAGCCGTGACGTACATGTTCTCAGTTGTCTGTCAGTATAACATGCAATAAGATAGTAGCAGTACACCGTTTAAATGTTATATGTTTTAATTATAACAAGTACATGGGTGAAAAACAATGCAACGTTTTTTCCAGACCATTGTATTGTGTAAGTTTCAACCACAACCCGCGGCAGCTTACTACAGTCTCAGGTGACAAGAATGATCAGCGCTTGGAACATTTACGTCACAGCCCACACACCATGGTTGCGTTTCAAGCCGGCCGACGGGGCAGGGTCAAATATCAATTTCAGCTGTCGTAGTAGTTGTGAGAAAAAAATACTTTACTGAAATAAACAAAATACTGTCCAACCTTTTAAGAAAACTCAACATAGAACACACTTTAAGAAGTTGATGGAAGAGAAATTAATAAAGTGTGTGTGCGTCACTGGTCATAAAGTTTGTTGGATATTAACCAAAGACATGTAGTTTTTCCTCTGGATACCACCAAGAAAATTGACAATGGTCATATCTATGTGAAATATTCTTAAATATTTTCCCCGCACCGGGATCTTATCCATTATCTTCCATTTGTAAACCTCGAGCAAGATATTTGCAAGAGTGAAATATTTTGGGTATACAGGGTAAAACAACAGTCAGTAAATGAAAGTGTGACGCCAGTTTCCTCTGAAAGTTTAAATGGGTGACAACATTAATGAGTGGGTGAAGCATATTTTTCTATTCTACAGCTTCACCCACTCCTTAATGTAGGAATGGGAGTTGAAAACAGATGGGAAAGCTCTGGACACAAAATGTATAAAATCTTCGAACAGGTCTTGAATTTCCTGCATTTTGCAAAAGGGCTGAAACGCACAATAACTACTGTTTGTCTATCCATTTGTGGATCCATGCACTGTGTTATGTGTGATCTTGGCTTTATGTCTTACATATTAAGTGAAATAATTTTATGCTTTTTTATCATTAAAATAGCCTGATGCCTATGAATGCTGGTCTGGTTAAAAACAAAGAGTAGTCTTGAAGTAGGCTGATATGATTTGATATTCAAATTGAGAAAAGAGCGCCAAATATAAGGCATGTGTGATCATATATCAATGGTTTACTTTCATTCACCCTTGCTTAAACAAACAGTAAAGAAGTAAAACTCTGGTCTTGCATTTCCAACCATTGCCTTTCACCAAACTTTATTCAGTGCGATACTTTTTTTCAGAATTGTACGTATTTGTTTATATTATTAATAGAAATATGCAAATTTCTATTTTCTATTAATTCTTTAGTGTCATTATTGGTTGCAATTTCAAAGAAAAGAACGTAAAATAATGCAGTTATAGCATTGACCATATCATCTAACGGTATACATTACGGACCGAAATATAAAACGTATAAAATAAACCTTAAATAAATTCACTCGTCTGATACTACCTGTATAATTCCAATCATGATCATAACAAAAAGTGAGATGTTCTCTGTCCATATATTACTGTCTTGTACAGCTCTCTCAAATAAGCATGATATACCAGCAGGTATCTGTTTATTTCCCTTGTAGGAGCTGATTTGACTGCATCTTTTCTTGGATGGCTACATTTGCGTAGGGGGAATCTGGTCCTTCGGGGAACGGCCATCGAGGAATAGGCTCTCGGTTAATAATAGGTCTGGGTGGGGTGAAGAGCTTTTCATTGGCTAACCAACCTGATATGGGTATAGTTGCACGGAGAGACTCTATCAAACTTTTATCTGCGTTCTTGAGGGAGAAAGCTTTGGGTGTTGTGTTACATGTGCAGTCACTCAGAGCACGACGCCGTCTCGGGGCACTCCTCTCCTTTGCAGAGTCCGAGGCTGATGGACGAGATGGGCTGCGGCCGTCCACAAACTGGAGAAACAAATTCTTGTCCAGCCAATAGGATTTGGCGTCCTGACAGTGCTTGGCTACGACTGGACCGACACATTCCTGGAATTGTTCTTGCTCGTCGTCCGATTCTATAACTGTTGCCGGCTACAACGGACATGGAAATACAAAAGATATATGGTTACATGCAGCTGATGGACAGATTGACCCAGTAGTCCAGTGAATGGTATGAAGTAACCCAACAGTTGCCTTGATTGCATTATAATGTTGACCTGGCTAGTAAAGATCGACCTGGCTTTTCAGGAAGAAAAAGTTTTGAATGAAAATCGA
Source organism: Acanthopleura granulata (assembly GCA_016165875.1). NCBI lineage: Eukaryota > Metazoa > Mollusca > Polyplacophora > Chitonida > Chitonidae > Acanthopleura > Acanthopleura granulata. The sequence goes on from JABBOT010000004.1 coordinate 21,493,637, forward strand.
ATTTAGCCGCTGGCCTATATGCATTGTGGAATAATGTATCCGCTTTCAGGATGCCCGTGTTATATTGAATTAATTTAGAGACTCCCACTGAATGTAAATATATTTGAAGATGAAATCAAGATAATAATGACTCGGTATATAGCGCCAGCCAGTTGCAATAATCACATGCAATTCGTCCTCCAAAAGACATTCCAATTAGTTTGCGAAACTATGATCATGATTTTCTGTAATTCAAAAAAAAATACATTTAAACATGTTGACAGATTTGAGTTGACAGTATAATTAAAGTAAACAGCCTGTACATAGGAATGAATCTCAGAAATTAAACCGCGAAGAGATGTAACAGCAGCGATCAGCATTAAGCTGAAATATATCCATATATGTGGTTACATGCGTTTATAACATTGTCTGCTAACAAGTCACAGTATCAAAACAAGCATTTGTACATATGCATATACCTAATATAAGAACACTACATGCAATGACAAAATATATACTAAATTCCGCTGTACCCATGTTTTCTGAAATACGTTTTCAGAAGGATTAATTCATACAGAGTGCGTAAAACATTTTATATTCAAGTTATATAAATTCACGCGTCAGGGCTCACCAGGTTTTTGGCATAAAACTCTCTCTGGGAACTCGGGAGCACAAATGGTTCGAAGTAATGATTAATAAAGCAGGCATTGCGATCGGCATCCTTCAATGCGGTTACACCTCTTTCCCCCTACAACACATATATGGTATTTAAACGTACATGATTATGTAGATCTAAGCATGGAGGTAAAATTTTTACTGCATGTACAATATAAAGTTATCATCGTAAGTTCTCCTTACACCCCAACAATTATATTTACGAAAATGTACAGCACAAAATATGGACTTGTACTTTTATTTAAAATTAAGTAACATAATAACTCGAAATACTTCGATAGAATTAAAGAAACCCACAGAGGCTTCATACTTTGCCTCCAAATATGGATAAGTGCGCATGTCTTAGCTTACTATTTATACCCAACAAAAGGGAAAAATAACTTTTTGGGGGGATATGAGGCAAATTCAAACTGCCGATGCTATCACAAGGCATGACCAAACGTGCCGTATATTTAATGATAAAAGCTGTTTAAACTGAGGAACATTTTTATTTTTTAGAGCAAATATTAAATAGTATATGCTGACTATTGTACGGAAACAGCTTTTCTTGATAAATATACAATAACCTTAGATGTTTAGCTAAGTCACACCACACAATCTCTAAGTTTCTTTCATCGGGGTTGAAATTTATGGCATTAGATATATATGGATTCCATACAAACTGCTTAACAGAACTAAAAACTACGCATTATGGTAGTGTAATAACAAGCGGTAAAAATTACACCCTGAACTGCTAGACCTATGCAAATAAATTGAATGCTTAAGCAAATATGGAACCCTGACATAAGACACTATGCCGGGTCGCGAATGCCACTGTTGACAGTGTTTAACCAATCGTACATATATTAATCGCCTAGGCTAAAGCCTCTTTGGCCCTCATAAATCAAACAACTCTGCTAGCACTGATTTGCCAAACGCAATATTAGATTTTTGTGTAACACATGCATTACTCAAAATTATGTTTGCTTGTGGCCCTAAACGAATTCGCCATAATTACACTGCATTTAGCATACGTATGGTGAATGTTCATGCTTTATGTTATACGTGTTAATGTATTTAGTTCATCTTGGTTGCGTTTGAAATGTATGACCACATTAAGATATATATACAAAAAAAGCAAATATACTCGTCGATATACATATACACACTAAATAAATCTATAAGGTATATACAGTATGACGGTATATATGAGGGTATTTTACTAATTGTTATACATAATGGCATTGGATTCACAGGCCAATATTCACACTCACCATCAGTGGATCATGAACAATTGCGGAGATCCCACTTCCACCTACGGTCTGTGTTGCCTCCAGATTGGGACCGTTTGCTTCTGCCCATTCCTGTCTTCTGAGCAACGCCTGTTCTTCAGTTTCTTCAGGTTGCATCTTAGGCATGCGTCGTGATGCAGGCCGAGCAGATGACATCTTAGCCGATGGTGCCCGGAAAAGCGGGACTTTAAGGTGTGGAGAACGATAGAGTTGATGTGTTGGAGCCTGGGCGTGTGCATCAGATGCGATTCGAAGTCTGGGTGGCACTCTCAATAAAGGTACCTTCGGGGTGGTTGGCCAGTTTCGAGGGTATTCGCTCTTCGCTTTGGGTTCTGCTGGAAACCTTTCTAACATGGGAGGTGGAACAATTTCCCCAGTCATATCGGTCTCATCTGGCACAGGTTTTTCCTGCTCTTTCTAGAGAGAGACAAAATGACAAGCTACTCTACACATTTAACGTCCAGCAGGGGTTGTTTTATTTGTATACACTATATTTCATAACCGTGCACAAAAACTTTGGTGGTTTGACACATTCATTATGTTTTGATCGCGTTTGAAGTAAGTTCATTTTTCATTTGACATCAACATGAGTTTGAAAATGAAGTTACAAATGAAATTCATGTATATTTCAGATTCTTGCCATCTCTTCAATGAATTAAATCTTTAAGTATATAAAGACCTAGTGAGGCAACATCGTATTTCCAACGCCTATAGATTTCATAGGTAATCAGTTTTTAGATGATCAGATGAACCGACATCTAAATGAACAGCATACACACTTCCCGCATATTTTGTGCTAAGTGCAAGTCATCGACGACCCAGTCACATATTTACGGCTATAGGCCTGTACGATACTGGTCATGCATCTGTATGCACGAATAGAGGAAACTGGAGTGCCAAAAGTATAAAGCATCGACTCTTCGCAAATTATTGATAAACGTATGTTATACACTTAAAAACTCGGAAGGCATATATTGCATGCATGGTGGGTTACGCGCTTCGAAACAGACATTCGTATACCAGTCATCAACCAAATTGGGTGTTCAGGGTCAATAATCGCCAGACCAGTTTACAAATTCGACAAAATTAACCCAAAAGAACTAAAGAACTACGAAACTAAATACAATATAAAAAATTATGACGGATTCGTACAAAGAAAAGTGGTAAACAGTTCTCAGTCACGACGTAAAGACGCACTGAATGTTCTAGACGGATGAAAAAGATCAGTTTCCAAATAGTGTACCATTTTAGTACATATCTTATATATAATCAAATATGTATTTCAGTTGAGTTTTAATTACAACTGTTCAACGTGGCGATCATACTCCACACGACGAACATATGGCCCCTAGCCCCGGGTTAAGCGGAAGTCCCAAAGATTCTGACCATTCCGTCCATATTTTACATAAATGAGAGGTGTACTCATTGCTAAAATTTAAGAAAGTTGGGGTGAAGGCGTTTGATCGAATATCTTAGACACACTACTTTTTGAAGTTGATTGAAATCATTACACAACACACGATCCAACGAATGCTGCAAGGCGAGATGTGTATAAGCCATAAAAACAGGATCATTCGGTATATTGCACCCCAAGTAGGGATAATTCACAATATCAAAATCGAAACTATCCTTCTTGTGAAGTCGGGGTTGCATGAAAACTTTGTGGAGACAAAAGTTTGGTCTTCAATTAATTGAATCTACACAAACGGCCCGGGAACAAAACTTATTGTCCCCACGAATATAAATAAGAGGGAGGGAATCCAAAAATTCCTTAGCCGTCCAATGCCGGTCTAACCCCACATGCACCTCGTGCGTTGGCGTTCAGGTTAATTGGAGTGGCGCATAAAGCTTATTCACCTTATAGCTGTGGTTTGCTTTTGTAAGCGAAATCAATATCTTCTTACAGCGTCTTTTCAGCGTGAAATTCTTCATAAATTCTTTATAATCCACTCCTAGATATATATGATGCAACCATACATGTTTGCAACAAATGTCATTTTAAGGAACAGCAGGACTGGATTTCGCATAAATGTAAACATTCACCTTAATTATGAAATCTATGTTTATAAAGCATATTTCCTTTCTCATCTATAAGACAGCTGAAAATAAACATTCTCTGCATGATTAGAAACATGTTCATGCCTTAATGGCAAAATGTATATAGCATATATCGATTATGTGTAGTTTAATATTAAACAAACTGGCAACGTGCATCGAAGGCATTTTATGAGTTACAACTGACTTACAATAACCGCGCATTCCGTCAACACACCAAAGATAAGGCACATCAGAAGTATTTTCTTCACGTGGCGATCCATCGTTGTTAAAAAAGCTTGCACAAGACGAGAGCTTCTCTTTCACAGGCAAGCGGCGGTCTAGAAATGACAAGTATGTCGAACAGCAGACCTTTTTTATTTAAATTCCGTGATATAACTTCACGTGGGGTAACAAGCAATCAATAAACTTGATAAATTGTCTCAGTAAATATTTACAAAGGATTCCGTTGACGGATTAAAAGCCTCAATACAGTGCCCCAGACCCCGAACTTTTAAATGGTCTTCTCTATACATGCCGTGGCGCAGAAAAGTTGTTGAAGGTCGAGTAGATCTATTGGTATATCTTAACATTGCAATAGGTACGTGACACAAACTCAGATTGGAGGGGTAGGGTGAGGGATGTTACTAGTGTTAAAGATTTTTATTACAAAAAGTTTAGAGACACGACTGTACGCTTTGTGCGGTTTACAAATTACACTGTTATACCATTTATTTCATCCACTTATCCATGCTCTCAATAATATATCCTTACCTGTAAAATTTAAAGCTGTACAATCTCAAAATTAGCCATCAAAGAATTTCTGTAATGCATGCATGGTCGAGGAAATGCAGCGGGGAGGATACTTTGAAAGAAAAAAAGCTTAATTGAAAACAAAGAAAAATAATTTCTGTCCATGACCACAATTATACGAAAACGTAAAATTGCATGGTTAAAAAACTTCTTGAGGAGATAAAAAATCACAATATTAGAGGAAACTTTCACCACTGTTTAAACGATGGCGTGCCGTGCGCATGCAGGTGATCTTCATAAATTCGTTCTCTGGGGATGTTTATGATGTGTGATCTTTGCTACGCCGTGCTCGTGAGATCAACAGTTTGTCACGTGAGCAAGATCTTTGTTACATTTCGTCCGTTACATCTCGGTTACGAGGTCAGGGGATCCGGGATCAATCCAGTGTCAGTTTACACTAAAGATCTCAATAATGGTACTAGCTGCTGCGTCGCTTTGTATAATGTGACTGGGTGGGTTATTACTTTGGCTGTCTTCGGCATAATGTTCCACTGGCGAAAGCACTTTGGTGTCTTGGACTCGCCCTACCACAAGACACAGTATATATTCATTCTCCTTGTCGTCATACAGATGAAAAATTCTTGAGCACGACCTAAAACGCCAAGCATACTACATACATACATACATACATACATCTTGGTTCTGCCGTGCTGTTTAAGTCTGTAGAATGACGTGTGGTCAAGATTTTGGCAATGTCGTGCCCTGAACTGAAGTGTGTAGAATGACGTGCGGGTTAGGTCTGTGCTATGTTTTGATCTTCAGCTTATCGTATTGGATAACGTGCTGTTGAGGTCTGCAGGTTCACGTGGGGACAAGATATGTGCTATGTCTTGATCAGAGATTTGTAGGTTTCCTTACGGACCACACCTTTGCTATGTTGTGGTCTTCATATCTGTAAGGTGACATCGGACTAGATCTTTGTTTTAATTTTCGTGAAGAGATCTTTGTCATTTAAATGGCACAGGAAGATTTTACCACATGTGCACCATTCGTACTTCTGTCTCCAATTCTTTTCCATAGCTGTGTCTCCCGCCTTCAGGGTCAAGAGTCAAAAACGATAACAAGCGGATAACATTGTTTGCTTGGGGTTGGAGCATCACGCACTAATACTTCAGCTCATTTGGAATGTCAGAACTGAAAGGGACCGAATGATCAACTGAGCGACTAGTAAAAATGCCTTCATTTTAGGGAAAGGCAAAGGGAGGGGGAATATCATATTTACAGAGAATTAACTGTGACAATATTACAGCCATATTAACGTCGATTACCTATAGTTGAATTAATATAACTTTATACTATATTATCATCAGCTTTGTGGATATAATCTAAATTTGTTCAGTCCATTCACACATGAAAGAGTGAAATGACAGTATACACCAGATGTACTGGCAAACAAAAATGCCGAATGAAACAACATTCAGCAAGCTTCGGGGTATTTTCCGCCTTTTCTTCATTGCATTAACCTGTCACAAGGGCAAAATTTATAAACCCATTTTGTAGACAGAATAAATAGTTAGTCAACGGTTATACAAGTTAAAAGTGGCCATAAAGAATTGTACTTCAAAGACTCCATAATTTGTATTAAACAGTTTTCAGAGTTACCGCTACGTAAATAGGTTTTCCAGGCAGGGCCTGTGGGCTCATAAACATCCTGTATCTTTGTAATCGTACACGCCTATAAAGTCCTTGTAGGAGAAAAGGTTGAAAAGAAAATATTATATTTTTCTTGTCATAAATTGCAATGCGTTTGGCATTATGTTACAGAGAACGTCTTTATTGCCGTTCTACAAATCCTTTACTCCTTGGTTCCATCGATATGCAAGTCCTATTGATAATTCACATTTAGCCATTCCTCAATCGAAAGACCTTTTTCCTGATGGTGAGTCATTTATTTATACATGTAGTATTGCTGTTTTGAGCAGTGTTCAAGATTACTCCCTCCATGCACGTACTATTTCACGAGAAGTTTATGCATGCATGAGCGACGGAAAACGGATTCTGTTCGATCCCGTGCATGACCAGGACACTTACTTGGCCAGTTAAATACAGGCTTCAGTGGTGCTCGCCACTAGGCGCTATATCACTCCGCCCGTGGAATTGCGTAACTTTAGAGGACTACCATGCCCTAAACAAAATCGTCCTGTTTATTTCTTAGATTTCTTAAATCATACACCATAGAAAGTTGACAAATAAACATAGGTTTATATGAATACTGGAAACGGTAGTCATGCATGGGTACCCACTGGTATTCGCCATGATAAGCTATCTCACGGGAATCCATGGTAGAAGCAGTTGGACAAGGACCAGAAAGTGCAAGTGTCTGACTGTGATCTTCAATGAGCATTTACCATCTGAGCATCTGACACTGAGCCCTTTCCAAACAAAGAGCCATGTGGGAACTGCGTGGAATTTTTTCAACCGATCTGGCGGGAGTTTCACTGTGTTGATTATTTTTCAGTTCTTCAGAGGCACGTAAAGTTTACGACATAACCATGTTGACATAAGTCACTATATTGCTGGATTTCCATCTTTCTTCAAGGCATCAATGCGATGAACTTCAATCAGAAATTTGTACATCTTTTGTCGCGCATATATATATATCAGGTGAATCAACAGGAAGAAAATCAGCAGGTAGCGTGCATGGTTCATTCTCTGTACACTGTACAAAGAGGCTTCAATTCTTGTACTCTAATAGTTTCTCAACCTTTTCCCATATAAAAAGGCAACTTCAAAATTCGGCTGTATATGTAACTATATGCCGGTATATACTGTGCTCTGGATTGGTTTGAATGAGAAAATTCAAGACTTCACAAAACGTGTAGTACGCGCAAGATCTCAAGCTTCATGCAGTGTACAGCCAGGTAACCATGAGAGAATTGCGTGATTTTTCAGACGGATATTTTAGAGATATTTTATGCACCAAACTCACTCTAGTGGAAGAACTTTTTTGTATTTAAGCAGTACGATTGCGATGATAACCTATTACCTTTAACAGAGCAAATGATTTTGTTTTTCCCGAGGAACTAACTACACATGTGTATACTCCCCGGAGCCTAGTTAACAGTTCCCTGTTGTTTGAATGAATACAATGGTTTTTTCATATAGGTTAGAACAGTTCAACGAAACAATATACAAGCATACATGAAAGCTGGTAGCACAACTCCAGGGTCAAGTTTTGAAAATACACAAAGGCTTCGAGACAAACAAAAAGATTAGGCTCATTTTAAAAAAATTACAATAACATGAAAATAAATAAATAGAAATAAATAAATACCGATTAAAGAAACAAATGTGCGAAACTGATGTACCATCGGAAAACTCTTGAATGTGAAAAAAAAAAACGTATCGATTATGGTACATATGTTGGGCATAAATAAACCAGTAATCTGCTTAAGAAAAACCTGACTTAAATTTTTTTTCTGATTTGGCTAAGGCAGGGTTCCAAGTGTGGGATAGGTTATGTTGTAATCCCCCGTTACGACTGAGTGTGGGGTTATTAACACGCACCAAAATAGCCTCTTCAACCCTTCGTTCAAACCACCTAGGCTGTCTGGTAAGAATTTTGTTATTTTCATTAGAAAAGGTATGGTCAGATTTACAAAGTATTGGAATACTGCGGAGTCGTTGCCGTTAGATAAAGACTTGTGTCGTTTCACACGATTACGTAAAGCTTGTTGGGTTTCTCCCCTAGGTAGGACTCGTTATAAGAGGGACCACTGCATACAATTCCACACACCAAACCACTATCTTTTTTTTTCTTTGTCTGGCTCATCTTCGGGATGCACAAGTGAGTTTCTAAGTTTGCCTGTGGCACTGAAAGCTGTTCTGATAGAATACTGGTTGAAAATTCTCCTTACTGTCCCGGATAAACCATGTATATGTGTATAAGTATTGTAGTAGTATTAGGCAATTGTCTAATTAAAGAGACAGAAAGAGAAGTGTGTACTTTAAAGGCCTGGTTATTGCCAAATTTTGATACCCTCGGCGATACAAGGCACTTTGTATGCGACTATTCTCTTGTTGTAAGTCCTGGTCGTTGGTTACAATAGTTTTAACTCGGTTATGTAAGGTTCTCACTAGTTTCTGATTAAGAAAGTGGTGTGAATGGAAATCAAGGTTCAGATCCGTGTGTGTTGGCTTTTGGTACACAGTAACATGAAGCCTGCTTTCCTCATTGACAGAAATTAAAGTGTCCAAAATGGAAGCTATCCGTTTTCCATCTCTTCCATGGTGAATTTCATATTACTATCCAAGCTGTTAAGATGAAAGGGCTGATAGGCCACGTTGGTTAACCTTAACCCAGGTATCATCGATATATATCTGAACCAGATTTGTAGAGTTCACAAATCTTGGCGGGAGAAACTTTGGTACAAGAAGGTAAGGTATCGTCTTGCCATAATACGGCATAAACAACGCCTACAGCTTTACTGACAGGAATGCTCGTACACAGACCGACCATATCCAAAGACACCAAAGTATCTTCAGGTTGAAGTTTAACATCACGAATTTTGGCAACAAAGCCTTTAGAGTTTCTTATATGTTAAGTACTGTCAACAAGCGATTGTCTGATGAAATCAAGATGTTTATCGAGTTGGTAGGTAACAGTTCCAAATGAATATATAATAAGTCTGGTACATTAGCTCTATGGATTTTTGGCAGACAATACAAGGACGGTGGATTTTCCGCTCTAATTTAACATCTATGCAATCTGTTTTTAACAGGTGATTTTTCATCGATTACTCGTTTGAACCGGTTAGTGGGATTTGATTTCAGAGATTCACACGTGCTATCATCAGACACCAGTGCCGATACCTTCTGGTGATAGTCCTTATCGATGACAACTGTACAACCGTCTTTGTTATCCGGTGAACCATATGCCTCGTCTTTGCTTAAACTTTGGTTCGCTCTGTATTCCAAAGAAGTAAGGTTCGACATTGGTCCTCTGGCATGGATTAAGCACTGGTTCACTTTTTGCATGATTTGTTCCGCTTCCTTTTCACCAAGCCCACTCTTATTACTGCTAGCATCTGCTGCCGACATATAACCTGCTACAGGTGTATGTTTAATTCTCACGAACTGATCACTAACAGCATGTCAACTCACACACGTCAGTGGTTAGGTTCATATGGCTGTGGAAAGTGGGACCACTTCAGCCACAAACACATACCTGACAGATCTACAAAACAAAATATTGCCATGCCTTGTGATAACGGAGCCATTTAGATTACTCGCCAGATTATTGGTTGATCATTTGCTTGTCGTTTAACGTGAAACTGAAGAATTTTACACCCACACACTGATGGCCTTACAGGTGAAATTACCCATGGAAACTTACTGATGAATTTTAATACGTGTGATGTACACAGTTGCACTTTACATTTGTGGAAGAGAAGTGACCTTTAACAAAGGTAAGACTGCACAAGACCATAACTGCTCCCACTCTTCATGAAGTGGCACAGTTTATGCACACCTAACTTCATACTGCTCCCCAAGCTATAAAGAAGGCATATATGGGTTTATTTATTTATTTCATTGGTATTTTATGTCGTTCTCAAGAATATTTCACTTATAGGACGGCAGCCAGCATAAGAATGGGAGGAAACCAGGCAGAGCCCTGGGGAAACCCAGAACCATCCGCCGGTTGTGTCCTGTGTATGACTGGAGAGGAAGCCAGCGTGCGCTGGGCTTGAACTCACAGCAATCGCATTGGTGAGAGGCACCCGCGTGATTACGCCGCACTAGTGTGATAACCACCTCAGCCATGAAGGGCTCCAGCATATATGAACAACACAGAACAGATATTATCCAGCACAATTTTCAGCTCAAGCCAATTAATATTACTTGATGGATACAACACATTTTTGGTTTTTCTTTTTTTTCCTTTATGTAAGGCTGTCTGTCTTGAGATCAGTAGTTAGAAGAAGAAGTGATTTGATCTCGTCAGTACAACAGAAATGTAACCTGACTATCACTACTATGAGAAAAAATGCTAATGTGATGAATATTTTCGTGCACAAACAAGTCTTCACTTCATAATTCTAAAGGTTAAAAGAAAAAGAAAATTTATGTATTTATTTATTTATTTATTTGATTGGTGTTTTACTCCATACTCAAAAATATTTCACTTATACCATGGCGGCCAGCATTATGGTGGGAAGAAACCATGCAGAGCCCGGGGGAAACCCACGACCATCCGCAAGTTGCTGGTAGACCAACATTTATGTAAGACTACTACACAAATTCACAAGTGAAAGTATATAAAAATTTTTATTTTGATACCTTCAAAAACCTATCAATAAGAAGATCTTCGATGGCAGTGTCAAGCAATGATTTCAGTATTCGCCTCCAATTGTAAATATTTTCAATGATACATACATTCATTCTACAGCTAAAATATGATTTCAATAACCAAATATAATGTACACCAAGAAACTTCACTCACCAAATTGGGACAACAAGACACTGATGTTCAAAGTATGTGAATAAAAATTTCATTACCGTTTCTTATAAAAACATCTTTTCTTATCTGTAAATATTTTTGCCTATTTTGATTTCCTTAAACAGTAATGCCTGAGCTTTACGCTTCTTAAGAATCTTCTACACACTCCATTTGGGAGTCTCCACTGCTTTCTTCTTGCACCATCTCCCACAATTCATGTAATGCGCAAGCTGCAGAGAAAAGGAAAAACATCTCTGTTATTTCTGCGAAACATACTCCATTGAAGAGTTTATAAGTTTTGAACCTTCTTTGACCTCATATTTTTTGTCACTTACACTGGCACATACAAAGTTAGCACTTGCAGGGTAGTAACTACATATCAACGTTTTGTGAACTTGCATTTAAGTAGAACATAATAAAAATTAGTAACTTCTTTAACAATCAAATATATGGTAACAGTTATTCCTGTTACTGGTAATTGCAGAAAATGTTTTAATGTCCTGCATTGTATCTTACATTCATGTGCAGTGATTCCTGGAAGTTGCTTATACAGTGCTCCAAGTCGACAAACAAGAGCTACATAACTGTGCACTGTTTCGTCTAGACGGTCCACTAGGTGGCTGTCATTCTGACATAACACCTGCATAAACGGCACACACATTCTGATCAGATCTAGTTTTGATTTGTCGTTTGTATGCAAATATTCCTCCAAGAGATTACCCATCAACATGATCACAGCTTTCATCACCTGTAGAAAGGAAATACAGATATAAATTAATGAGTAATTCAATTGTTCATGTAAATCATTCTCTTCTATTGCTTTTGCACACAGAACATGAACTCAAGCCTTGTATGCATGGGTCTCCATGAAGACATAACAGAAACAGCCAAAATATGATAAGTGTTATCAACACAGTGAAATACATGTGCCTCTGGGGGAGTTCTCCGCCTCATGAGCTGTTTTCAAAGCTAACAATTATTTGTCTTACCTCATTACTACACACACAGCTTGAGTCCACAAGTTTTGGAATCCCTTGTCTCGATGTGTTAGATGCTACAGCTGACCAGCATTGAATGACCTGAAATACATCAGGATTGTCACTAATCTGTACATACAGTCATTTAATTAGTTCTGGCAACACTAGTGAACAAGTTTTACATCTCCTACGTGAAAACCAGTCATAGGACACCTTGCAATGGCCGATTAATATTTCACGTGTGCTTTTATATTTCCAATATTAACCCCCATATGTTTTACTGAAAACTGGAATGTTACACTTTGGAATAACAAACTTTTGTTTGTAGTTTTTCCAATAGAGACAGCCCACTCATTAAAGGAGAGGCCAGTAGGATTGAAATGTAGTAAAAAGGCAACACAAAGATACAGAGGAATATAAATCAACTGGCACATTAAAATCTCAACTTAAAAACTACTTAACGATTTACATTTCTTAGAAAATAACATGACCTGTAGCTAACGTGAAAAAGAGACAACATATCCCTGGCAGGTACATTAGGTAAGATAACAGATGGCACTAAACTTTCAATGAAGAAATCTGCAAACGAGCCTTACAAATTCTTCTTAAGGAAACCAAGCAGTTCTTCAAAGGAAAGACATGAAGAAGTCCATGATCTGGCGATCACGTTATGAGATGTACTAAGCTTTTGCAATTTAGGTATTCAAAACAGTCAGCAAATAATTTTTATCATGCAACTGTTCATTGTAGGAGCAACCAGGGACAGCAGACAACCTTGAATCCATTATCTTCTTTCCACAGATTCCAAATTTTGGATTCTAACTATATCTAAATAACTTACATTAGCAAATATAACACTTCTTTCAGTATAGAATTTGGATTTCTTGTTGGTACACAGGCCATACACACACATCCAAATGCAGCCATCTGAAACAAATTTTAACTTGATGACACCACTATACATTTGCAATTGATCACTTGACATTTAAAAAAGGCCACTGTTACATTTTATCTGAGTTTTGAAACTGGTCAAAACAAAGTAATAGTCTTTTTTCCACAATGATCACATCTTGAAATGCAAAGGTATACATGTAAACACTTATAAACCTTAACAGAACAATTCTGCCTTGTTTTCCAGCCACTTTCTTTTCCAGACCTCAACACCATACCTGTATATTAAGAATTAAATTGACACTTTTTATTATTATTGTTATTAAATACACAACAGAAATGCTTTAAATACGCCCAAGTTCCACATTTTTGTTACATCTGTATGAAATGAATTTTAAAACTGCCTTAACAGCATTCAAAATAATAAAAAATACTCCATAAATGAATCAAGAATGGTCCCACATTAAAGTGTTGTAAGTGGACACAGTTATAATGAGTAGCATCTGCTTTTCAGGACACATCCATGATCATATTTTTCTTTCATTACATTATCACTGGACCAATCACAACAACACATAAGTTCATCAGCAACATTAGTATGAAGAAACATTGTTTTTTTTTTTGTTGTTGTTGTTGTTTTTAAGACAGTTTGTTCATCCATACCTGATGCTGAGCACAGTGACCCCAACAGAGAGTTACACTGTACTAACTGTGTTAACACTCTCAGAGCTCTTTTGACAATAGGTGTTGGTGTGTCTGGTCCCAAACATGTGTGCAGTACACCTAGGGAAACCAGGGGTGACAAACTGAAATGATCAAATGGTTTATTTACTTCAAAGGATGCCATTCAGAGCTTAGAGGTAAAGGCTCAACAAAAATGGCATTATGATGAGTAAAAAAACCTTCAAAAACTGTGTCTCAAAAACACCTTAAACCAAATTAAAAACAGTCAAATGTTTTGTTTGTATGGTGAGTTGTATGGACTATAATAAACTATCTTTTTTCAGTTTTTTGACTGAAGTTTTTGTTTTCATGGTTTTGTAACTACAAAACATTTGTTTTTACAATAATTACAATAGAGTGTTTCAAATATAACAATATATTATCTGACAGATATAAAATGTTACATCACATTTTAATATTTGAAAAAAAGTAATGGGATGAGAAACTACAACATAAATATACATGTACATTCTATGGCTTTTGTAGAGGGTAAGTTTGTTTCCAGTGAATTCTTATTGATTTCTCCAAATTAGACATACCATTCCATTTGCTTAGAGGAACACTGAACTGCTAGCTTGTACAGGATATCCAAGCATCGTTCAACAACTGCCTGTCTATGTAAGAGACCCTGAAAGAGACAGCAATACATTTTTATGCATATGTATAATCAAAGGGTGCTAAAAGAAGAAAGCCAGGTTCCTTAAGAGGCCCTATCTTTGGAAATATAACCTTGGTTTGGCCTCTGGTCATTACGTTTGTACTTGTCTTACAAAACAGCAACAGTGCTACAGCACTCCTCAGCCCTGTATATTCCATGCAACTTTAGATGACCACTGAAGCAAATTTCATGAATACCCTTTCAATAGGTCCAGAGTTATGGACCTTTACAAACGTTGTGAAAATTAAGCTGATTAATATACAAATTAATGTGAGTATAGATTTGAAAAAGCCAAAAGGCACATGTAAGAATCACAATGATGATCTGCATGATCAAACCCAATGATATGCATTAATATACAAATTAATACAAGGATAACCCTGAAAAGGCCCATTCACCATCTCTGCCATACTTCATGAATGGCTACGGCTATCACAAAGATGAGGAAAGACAGAGAAAGGAACAGACAGACAGGACCATGATAACACCCAATACTCATACTCCAAGCCCAAATGCCAAACTTACATTGTCCATTCCACAATCTGCTAGGGTTATGATGTAATATAATATCTGTAGGTCTGACAGACGTGAACCACCCAAGGACAGACTACTCTTTGGAGCAGAATCCGGTAACTTTGAGGACACTTTGCTTGTTCCTGCAGTGGGCTCTTCCTTTTCAACACAAAAAACTATTTATGCAAACTGGAGCAGAAACGTAAAGGTGAAAGGCAAAATATTCAGTTTTGATAAAACTGTTCTATGCAGATTTCTTCCACTAAGACATAAGGCTCTGTCAGCTTTTGTTTGAAGAAAAAAAAAACAACAAAAGACAACACTCTAAATTTCTTTCAAAAATTTTTGGCATTTATATATAACATTTATATTTCATGAAGTCAACATCACTCACACATGATCACAGAGCAATTTTTTCCACAAACACAGCACTTTGTTCAATTCCAGTAGCAACTTAAAAACCTTTGCAGTTCACCTAAGTCAATATTACTGTCAATGAACAATATCAATACATATAAAAAAGAAAATGTAGTACATTTCAGCACAATATGCATATTACAACCATACAAGAATACCAGTACCTCAGGCTCTTTTGCATCGCCTTCTGCACCTGATGCAGCATTAGAATTTCGTGGAGATTTCTTCACAGGTGAGGGTTTGGATTCTGAAAATATCCATCTGACAACTTCGTGACAGTGTGACACCAGTTCGTGAAGCACATGCAAAGCAGCTAGAGTGATCTCCTCAAGATTGTTTGCATAGGATGCTCCTTCCCTGAGAAGTGAGCTGAGTGAGCTTGAGAAGGAATGAAATGAACTACGGTCTGAACTGTTTCCACTTTCAAAACACAGTGAATTCAGGGAAGTTCTTGGACTGGACAGATTGTCATCAGAACACACGTTCAACATTTTTGAGTACTCTCGAACACAGTCCTCTATTAACGGCAACAGAAAAACGGAACCATGGGTCAACACATTTTCCTCATCGTCTTCATCGGAAATACGGCTGATAAATGCTCCCAAATCCTTGGGTGAATATTCGCCTGTAAGCATGGCAGAAACTCCTATATTTGCTAATCCTATGTTTTTTGCGGCATTTTCACAAGAATTTTTTCCGTCAGTGTCTCGATACGCTAAAGACCTCGATGTAGACAGGGAACGTTGCAAGCCAGTTGATCTGAGAGAAGGATGGACAATCACATTTAAATCAAGCGACATTCAATAAGGGTTTGCA
This sequence comes from Acanthopleura granulata, assembly GCA_016165875.1. Classification (NCBI taxonomy): domain Eukaryota; kingdom Metazoa; phylum Mollusca; class Polyplacophora; order Chitonida; family Chitonidae; genus Acanthopleura; species Acanthopleura granulata. Next base: position 21,509,843 of record JABBOT010000004.1, read on the forward strand.
CAGGAGAAACTTCATTGAATAATATATGATTAATAGTTGTCACCATAATACACACGCAAATCAAGTTCCCACTTTGTAAAATAGTTCTTCCAATTTACTTCTATACTAATTGACTACTTCACTGTTTAGACTTGCTCAGTATCTGATAAATATTGTTGACATCGAGACATAAAACCTGCAGTGTGCCAGTCAAGGTAAAATATCTTCACACACATCTCAATTTCAACTGAATCTAAAAGCATACCATGTGAAAATATGACAATTTAAAGTTAACTTCTGGTATTACACACACAAACCTTTTCAAATGCTTAGGAGAAAACAACAAGCTTCCACCCTCTCTTTCAAGGTACACAGTTGACAGGTTGACAGGAATTCGTCCTCGGGGAAGGAGCAGTCTTACAATACCTCCTGCTGTTGGGATGGAATCCACCTGTTGATTCCCCATCTCCCCCAGGAGTCGGCTAACTAAATAGGGTCCATCCACCACACCTGGATCAGAAATCTGAGCGTTTTGGTTGGAAACAGCAGTACCTCAGATTTTATTTTCGAATGACATGTGAACAGACACAATTACAACACACTACACTATTCATGTTACTTGGTAAAGATTAATGTCAGGTCCCAACACCCTTCACATGATGCAAAACCAACAGCTCAGTTCTCCCTCATGAATCCTAAATACAAAACTTTAGTCTTAAATAAACCTTAAATGAAGCATCCAAATGCATACATTAAACAACGGTATACAGTATACTAAAATTACGGAAAGATAGGTAAAAGCATTTTCATATTTCATGTATATACATGTATATACCAGAACTTCAGGTTGGATGAGACTGAGATTGTATCTAAATGTATTTTCTTAATCCCAGTGCCTGATGATTCAATGGAAAATGTATTTCTCAAATGTCACTTAAATTTCAGAGTTATTATAAGTGTTTTGAAGATTTTAATGTGTTCCCTTAAAATGTTTTTATTTCACAAGGTTGTTTGCATTTTCTTTCCAGAGCAACCTAAAGGCTGCAGAAAATATTTATGTACTGAACTTACCTTTTGATATTGTAGTTGAAAGCCTTTGCTTTCTTTCTGACTTAGCATCTTCCAGTATTAAGACATTCTCTGTTGATGTGTCTGTTTCTGTTTACAGAACGACAAAAAAGTTCCTGAATTACAATATGTATTTTCAAAACGAAAAGAAAAATGAATTAAAAACTCCATCATTCTTGAGCACATGTAGCACTACTTAATCACTACATCACTACTTAATTTATATACATACATTTGTGTGTTTAACTGTCAAATACTATTATCGGGCACAGAAGAACCAAGCAAATGATTGAATTTTTCCTTTCTGACTCTCTTTTTCTTCCTCTTTTTTGTTCTACATTTTTTTTATCTTTCCAATCAATTGAAGCTGAATATCTACCTAAGATATTATCAAACCAGCCACTAACTTGGTACCAGTTTCAAAGGGTCTCTTTTAGGATAAGATTTAATATGTTCAAGCAAGAGTCCTCCATACCGTTCTTCTCTGTTGGGTTTTGAAGATTCTTGGACTGAAATGATTCGATGGTCGGGTAGCCTGAAGACCGTGGGCTTTTGTGAGGAGATTTCTTCCCCACAGGATGAATTCTTGGTGACTGGGTTGACAGTTTAACTGGTGAAGTACTTGTACCTTCAAGTTGGGCAATTTTCATTTCAAGGGCCCGGCACTTGTGCACAACTTCAGACACCTCACGTTCTTTGAATTGCACTTGACTACTCAGGCGTTCAACTTCCAACTCTAGCTGTCTTTCCTTAGCACTTCTCTCTCGCTTATCTGCTTCCATTTGGCCCATTTTTTCCTGCTTATACTTCAAGATTTCTGCTTCCTTCTGCTGAATTGTCTCCCTCTGAATGGCAACTTCTCCTTCCCTGGCTGTGAGTTCATCCTCCATTTGAAATAGCTAAGGACACCAAAAAAGAAAAGTTATACACAAAGTGTGATGCACTGACATAATGGTTAAGTCCAAATATGAAGCCAGAGGTTTACCAGCCAGACTTTGGAAATCAAACACTCTAACTGCAATCACTGAAAAGTAGGCTGTAACTCCAAAGATATAAATATATGTAAATATACATGAGACATCAAGGGATATTCTTTGTAAACTACTTGTACAAGCACAGTAACTTTCCAATTCCATCAGCCTAGCGAGTCAATGCCATGGCTAACAACCTTATCATAATGGTGCGATATACACTAAATCCTCAAACAATTCTACCACAAACATAATGCATGTTTTGGCATATTAGAGGAATGTTATCTGATCTGGACAGATTAGGCCATCTTTTTTTATTTACTCTAGCCAATGAAAAGGGATTTTAAAGAAATCACTATGGAGAGAAAATAAAGAAAAACTTTTATCAAATTACTAATAAAAACTTTTAAAGTAGAACCCTTTATTGAAAGTCCACTGGATTTTTAAGGATGGCCTTATTTTGTAACTTCTCTTTGCTCGTGCTTGGACAAAAGATTTTACTCTTCAAAATCTTAAGTATTATTCTTTCAGATTGCACCTGAAGTTATGTATTACTTATCAAATTTGTTGAGAATTTTAGGTAATAATAGGAATTTAATGAAAGAATATATATTCTGACATTTGCAGAAAAACACAGAAGACTCAAACTGTTTGCTTGTTTGGATGAAAAGCATCAAAACAACTCCTTTTTCTAACCAGACAACTCCTGTTAAGATTATACACTTAAAATAAAAACCTGGAGTAACAATCTCTTTGCCACTCACATCAAACTTTACACAAGATAACAAATTACTAACTTGTGCCTGGTAATCTTCGAGCTGCCTTTCTCGTTCCTGCAGACATCTTTGGAGATCCTCTGGAAATTGTTTACTAGGGTCGGAAGGGTCATCTGCAGAACCTAGTCGTTGACCTCCTCCAATCTTCTGACGAAACCATCGAAACTTTTTTCCACCAGATGGACCAGGTTTGCTACATGTACTTGTAGATGGTGATGCCACCAGCTGTGAGGAACCCTGATCTCTTGAGCCTGATGCAACAGATTCTCCAATATCAGCCTTCGAGTGCCTTGCAACATTCTCTGGAGAGACAGCCGTTGAAACATCCTGAGATTGTGTAGGAAGATCAGGTTTGGTGAAAACAGACTGAGTATCAGCCTGTGAGTTAAAAAAGTCAAGCTCATCCTCAGTGAAATCTTCACCCCAAGGGTTTTCTTCATCTGGTTTTCCTTTTCCTTTTTCTTGCCCACATGGACTTGTTTTTCTCTTTTTATCAGGTGGTGGGTTCATTAGGAGAATAGGGAAAGTCTTCATTGATTTGATTGTTTGTCAGTATCACTGTTACAATGGCAGTGATATAAAACAACCCAGTTAATTAATTATTATCTATAGAGTAGTTAAAATAGATCAGAAAGGCAAACTGTGAATACCTCTGCTAATAGATGTCTAACCTATCCCTTGCAAGATATCAATGTTGTCAACATTACTGCATGGTAATACATGGCAGGGTGCATAAAGGTTTAACCCCTCTTTCCACTGGTAACTTAGTGTTTTCCATCTGTCATCTGAAATAATTAAAGCATAAATTCAATTTTATTTTTTAAAAAGTCAAGTTTCATAGGCCTTAATTTTACTGGTTAAAAGAGAGTTATCCCTGTGACTTGCAAAGGCAAAAAATGACATAAAAACTGATAACTGGATAGCATACATCTATCATTTTTTTTTTGTTTTGTTTTGTTTTTTTTTCTTTTTAAATAAAATAAAGAACAAATTTATTATGCATGTATTCAATAAAAAGTACTAAATTTCAAAATTATTTCATTTAATTAATTTAGCCATGAAATTCATGCATGTACCTGTAGCTTCTGACAAAGACTGTGACTTACTTTTTTTGGAGTACTTTGACCAATGGAATATTTTGTTTCATTGGCACATTACCCCCTAGGACATTTTCCCCATGGACAAATCCATCTGTCATCATTTTCCCCTTCGGACATTTGCCCTATTATTAATATAACCAGGTTATTTGATAAAACAGAGAAACTGTATGTATAGTTATTGTTTCTTATACCTTATATCACATTTCATTTCATCTTTATATTATTAGGTTTTACCTCACATTTTGCCTAATAAATCTGGGAAATTATGTCTTATTTGATAATATTGGGGATTATAGATGACCCCGCACTCCATTGTCCATTATACATTCACTATAACTTCAATTAGTGACACTGAGTTCTTCCACTCCACATGAGGCTTACAGATTAAAAAGAAACTTACTTCAGCACCCAAGGTTTATCTCCTTTCATCTCAGATTACCAATATGATGGCCACTGCACTAGATGGAATACCAATTACGATATTTACATCAAAGTAGTTCGGCAAAACTTCGTTGTATTTTACATTTTGAATTTTAATGTAGCATGCTGTAATATCACGGTTGGTTCGCATTTCAAAATGGCACGAGGCCTTGCAGTACCTTAGAGCTGAGCATGCAGCCTTACCACATATAATATCTGTTTTATTGAAATTTTATGTTGAAAATCATTATTCTCATTCCACAGTAACTTGACACGAAAATAATGGGGAAGCTGAATATACCAACAGAAAGTATTACTTTGAAATATTGCCATCTTATCAGCTACAGAAAGCAGCCTCAGATTCAAGCTTCCATGGCAACCAACAGACATTTATCCATCACTAAACTCACCACGGCTGCTCTGTTGTATGGTAGCAGACGACATGAAATGCGAATGTGATAAACTGTAATACACAACTTCATATTAGAACAAAACATTACGTGTAGATTTCCTGATTACTTATATAATGGAAAATTCACCATAGCCGGAATGGCCAATGGAGGGGAGAGGGGGAGGTTGTAGGGCTGAAAGTCAATAGAAGGAGATGTCAACGCTGCATTGCCATTGCCACTGGGTCGGTTCTTGTGTTGTACAGAATTGGATGTTGCCATTTGGTAGAATGATGACAACTGACTTAACAATATACTTTTCAAAATGTAAATCTGACAAGCACGTCAACGACCAACACAGGCCACATTTCATTCTGTACAACAAATTCCACCTTACTTTCAGTCCTCTACAACGATGGTCCCACTACTGGTAAAGTTATACAACAACAACAGCAAACAAGACTTGAGAGGTGGTCGCGTAAAGTTCTGTAGTATAAGAAAACAGTGAAAGACTTTTTCAACTTGCCAACGGTTCTGCCTTCGTGCATCAGATAAATCACCGCACTGTCCTCAACAAAGGATTAAAACACCATCCACAATTTAACTTGTAGTTAAATTTGACAACTCCCGCCATATTGCTAGAGGAAATGTACGAGCTGGGTTGCACAGACGATGAGTGTAGAAGGTTTTACTCAATTTTGTACAAAATGACCACGTCTACTATCTCGGGTGTTTTTCCTTAAAACAAAAGTCATTAATAAGGGTTGGGTAGGAAATTTATGTCCTGTGGAATATAAAATCCTCAACACATTACCGCGAGAAATTGGCGAGAAGGTGACAAACACTTCTCAAGATGGCGGCAAGCTTGGTGAAATTTGCACGCTTGGCACGTCAAAGGTCCATATTAGCTTCCCCATGGGGTGAGCGAATGCGTTTAACCAAGGCAATTTCGCCAGCATGTATGATTTCAACTTCCAAGAAGAACAAAGATAGTGTCTCTACTGTAGAACCAATCCAGTCTCCAAAAACTGACACCGAACGACCCGAAGATATGTTCCCGGCTGACCCACACCACGAAAAGGTAATATACGAAAGCACCGAGGCGAACACAGTACATTACTCTGATCAGCTGTGTAAAGTATAGGCCTAATGGCTTTAAAGAACCTGACAATAATTCCTTATTGTAGTACTTATACATGTAGTTCCTCTTGCTTCCTCGGACTGGGCCCATCATAAATGCTGGCTTTTTCCTGAGAATCATAACATGCCCACAGTCCTAGTCCATCAGTTTTCTCCCTAAATCCATGGTGCAGACAAAATACCTTCCCGACGACTCCTGGAGTAAAGGCCATAACTAGTTCGACACGATCTGCATCTGTATGTTTATTAAATATACTAACAGGTATTCAGTTTCGAGCATCTGTGGTCTCTGCCTGTCAGGTGATTAATGACACGGTCTGGAGGTGAAAACAACTCCTTAACTATGATTGTCTTTCGCTTGATATATGTGGTGGACAGGTTTGTAATTGGCATTTGCAACGGCTGTCTTTTCGCACATACCACTGTAAAAAATATTTTAATACCCTTAATTTCCTACTTGAGTCCAAGAATTAGAAATGTGTGAAATCTATCCAATATACGACAGGTAGCTTGTCCTTTTAACCAGGTGTGATCACCCACTGAGTGGCCACATAGAGATCAAGTTTTTCCTTATACCGTCCTTCATGTAAGAAAACGACATCTTGGAGACAGGAGAAACTACAACAAAGTAAACTTGTTGGGTTAAGGCAATAGAGACTTAAAAGCAGGAACAAAGGCGTCTTTACCTGCTTGACAGCATGTTACTCAAATGTGAAATGCGACCACGAGGGTTTGTTTTCACCTCCTCGTTTTCACTACCTCCTGACATCACGACAAAACTATGAATTGCATACATACGTCAGACTGAAAAGACCCTTAGAATCGGGAACTTTGTGGCGACATTGTTAGTAAAATCAATTTTATGCAAAATTTCAATTGCTGCCTTTTCCATGGCTGGATGGATCGCAGGAAAATGCACTCGGTGAGATGATTGACATCTCTGATCAGTGTTCATGTCAGCGAGTAATAGGTCTTGCAATTGACCCACACGTCACATTTAGATGTGCATGCAACATAAACGAGACTTGGGAAGTGGATCATGCCCTGGCTGTCTGTGCCTACAGAGGCATGAGACGTGAAAGAGAGATCTCTGGCCGTTTTGGAGTAATTTATCTCATGATCATCTAGGTGTATAATATACACCAGTATGTAGGCAAATTATAAGGAACACAGCAATGTCAGTGTTATGTGAAAAGGGCCTGTGGTTTTGGAGATCTGGGCAATAGAAAGGTGGGAGTAACCAAGTGACCAAGCGATCACCACAGAGCCCCTGATTCTATGGGGACTTTTCTGTCTGACTGTACGCATTGCCTGTCAGTATATTAAACACGCATACAGATGCAAATTGTGTCGGACTTGGATACTCCCTCCCTTCTATCACGCAGAACTCTGAAATGACAGATCCTTTTCCTTTTCAGACGGTCACGCATTGATACTAAAAAACGGCCACAAATCTCTTCACTTCTCACGCTCAGTCGGCACAGACAGTCAGGACATAACCCACTTTTCAAGTCTCATTTAAGCTATAAGCAAGGTCAAACATGATGCGAGGTCAATGGCATGACCTACTACGCACTGACATAAAGATGAGCAGAGCTGTCAATGATCTGATGGAGTGCATTTTATTACAAACCATGGAGCAATGTTGATGGCAGCAAATGAAAACTTGCATAAAACTGATATTGTTAACCTTAAACCGTAGGAACTTGAAGAATTGTTTAATATTGGAACAATCAAATATAACTTGCCACAGATCCAGAATGATGCATCATGAGTATACTTCACACTGCTTAAAAGTTCATTTTTCGTTTTAGGAGCCCTTTGGCAAGAAAGTGTAAAACATCACCAACTCAGCAGTTAGATACATTGTATACTCTCCAAACTAGTCAGCAAATAAGTAAAAAAGGAAAAATTAAAGTCCACTTGCCAGTGGATGAACTTTACTTTTGCTATACTTGGCTCTCATCAGACTCATGAGGCCTGGCTGCGCTGTCATACATTGGAAAAGTTGTATATTTCCATGAATGTTGAAATCCACATGCAATTGCAAACAGTAGGAATGAACATTGAAAAGGGCATTCTTCCACAGTCTTCTTTCACCGAAAACCATGCATGGAAGCATGAATGAATTGACATCAGCAACACATAAACAGCAACCTGGTTTCTACTAAAGCCCAAGACTTATATAATCAGGAATCAATCAAGTTGCCCAAGCCATAACCCATGACTGAAGAGTAGGTTTGAACTATTTCATTTTTCCCTAGGACAGTATTTGTGCATTGTTTCAGAGTAGGATCCAGTCACTGACAGCTACTATCGAGGATTTCATGCTCTTCAGTGATATGATTGCCAAAAGTTTCATGTCACCACAATCTTTCTGTTTCCCTTGGCTGAGAAATATGAGTGGATTTACATTTTTTTTCATCACCCATGTGGAAGTGAAATAAAAATTAGCCATGTTGGCAACTACATTACTATATTTTCTTGCCATAGCTTTTGAATTTGTCACCAGCTTGATCTGCTTAAGCAGCAAGTCTCGGGTTGTACTCCAAGCCCAAGCTTTCTTCTGAAATGATCTCTAATTGCTTGCACTAGGAACATTCCTTTCCTAATTGTTATTCATTGAGCAGATGAAATTTTATCGTAATATTGTCTTTAAATGAAGCATCCAACAGCAATCAGGTACCTTTGTTTTGTTTCAGATATTTGGCAGCTGTCTAGCATTAGTTATATGTATCCTTCAGGAGTAGAAGGAACTTCACAAACAAATCTGTGTCAAATATGACACGTAAGCCAGTTCAGACTCTCTTTTGGTTGCCAGTCACCCAAGACAAAATGGGGAGTCAATCAGTGTTAGACATTCATATTACCTTCAAAGATGATGTAAACATGAGTAATCTCCCTGGCAAAAAGTTTTCAGTTGTATAAAGCAGATAAAATTCTGATATTTTTTAACTGGGTGTAAAATGACAATAGAAATTATAGTGTATCAACAATCTAGACTGTCTGTATGGCAGTATTATCCAATCAGTGCTCCTGCACTCAATTCGGAGCCAAATCTTGGAACAAATTGGTCAACTTGCACATGTGTAACCTATTTTGTGGCCTCCTTTTCCATGATTTTCAATGCCTGAAATGAAGGGAGATCACTCCGAATGACAGAAAAAATTAACTGCCAATCATCCGATCAGACATCCTGGCACACTCTACTTCAGTATAGGACAGGGTGATATTACATTGAACATCATGCATATCTATATGTGACTTGTACAAAAATTTGTCATTAACTTGCCTAGTGTCTGTGTCTGGCCAAGGGCACTCAATTTCCTGTACTTATTTCTATTCTACTTTCATGTAAAATTGACTCGCATTGTATGTGAAAAGTTATGGGGTACTGAATTAAACAATATTAAGTTATATACATATAAATCAATGACAACTTCTTGCTTGTGTTTTTTTGATTAAAATTTGGCTAATATGCTCTCAAAAACCCATTAGCACAGTGATGAGACGTGAAGTACAGTAACGATACATATTCAGTGTACACATAGTTTAATGGTCCACAAATATGCTGAAAGGAATTTGGAACTAATAGTTTAGCTTTGAATTTCACAAGAAGTAAACAACAGAATGTTTGTTGTACAAGAAATTGATGTTAGAAATAAAAAAACTCTTTATATGAGTCAAGATAGAATTTCTTGAAAAAGGTTGTTTTGATTTTTTCGCCGTACTTTTAAACTTTTTGTTTTATTTTGTATTTGAAACCTCTACTATTTTAATTTTTCAGAATTGGATATCATATGGTTATGACTTGGTGGATAAAGACGATGATCGATTTTTCCACAAAATGACGATGTTTCTTTTTGTCTCAGTTGGGCTCTGCTTGACAACATTTGTAATTGCATACATGCCTGACAATAAGTAAGTATTGGTGGTATGGATATGAAAACTGCTTCATTATTCATTGTAAAATCTAGTTATTGTTGTGACATTTTGTAAGGCACAAAAACTGTGTGGTTTTAATATTCATCTGGATGTTCTGTTGCTTGCCCAGAATAAATGCCAATCATTTCTATGGGAAGGAAGTCCTTTCAAAGTCAAATAAAAATTAGTGCAACAGTACAAGTTTCAATGTAATTCCTGCTCAAGCTACATTTGGTGTCCTGTTATAAATGAGATATCACTGACTATAGTCAGAAAGGTCCTCTGCTGCAGCAGCTGACAAGGTCAGACTACTGAAAGCTGGATTTTTTACACTCGTCCTGGGTAATAAAGTTCCTCTACTACTTGGCAACATAACAGTATTCCCATAGCTGTATAAAAAGGTCACAGTTTTTTTTTCTTTGTAAAACATTAGTAACATGAACTTACAATGTTACACTTTTTACAAGAACCTTAATTATTTTTACAGATATTAATAGCTTTTTACCAATTTTTAGTTGTCTAATCCTGTGTGTCTTTGTGAATGCAGGCTGGATCAGTGGTCACATAGGGAAGCTTATTTGGAATTGGCACGTCGGGAAAAGGAAGGACTGCCATTAATAGACTGTGAATTAATAGACCCTTCCACCATAGAGCTGCCATCAGATGAAGAACTAGGGGACACTGAAATCATTGTGTAAAAGCTGTGGATTGTGAATAGTACCCTCTCTTTGTACATAGGTATAGTTGAAGTGTGCCTCACTCTTAGGTAGATGGATGGATTTTCTCTGAAACTTGGCAAGGATGCCATTTGAAACCTCTCATTCATATTATAACCACCACGAGGTTGCACCATCTATCAGAGGCTTGCAAAAAGAACCCTTCAGTGTTTCCTGGAAGTGTTATTTGTAACTGATTCACTGTTATAGCAGTCAACATAGTGCTACTGGAACTAGAAATAACAGGCAGGAGCTGTTCCCTTTTACATCCATTTGAAGCAAGTAAAGACATTGATGCAGACTCTATTAAAGCTGGAACTGCCTTTCCCATATCAAATGTGTAAGTCTGCAGTTTCGGTGCTGTGATGAGAAGCATCATCATCCTTAACAAGTTTTGTTACAGCTGTGGGTCGGTGTGTGTTGTTCAAAAGCCATAACAAAATGTCAGACTGGACTTTTTTGTCTATTATATGACCCTACATCAGGTGAAGTTGAAGCAGAAATGTGTGTTTGTTAATAATAATAAAAGAAAGTAATGCTAATGTGGTTTAATGTTATGACATCAGTTCTACCAGTGCACAGTGCTGTTGTGTAAATTCAACAACAGGAATTGTTAGGAGTTGCATAATTGCAGGTTACATGTATGGACTATCGTGTACATGTATTTAGTACTGTAGATCAGAGTCATAAGTTGGAATGGTTTGGTCCATACCTAAAACATTATGGCACCACGTGTATGTTGCAATGGATTATTACAGAAGCTTTTGGATGTTAAATGTTAATTTATTGTCGTCTTGATATTGCAATTCTCTTTAAAGCAGTGGTATTCTTTTTAACTAACTAGATGTTGCATCAGTATGTCAAACTGAGTTAAAAAACATTCCAAGCTTTATCTCTTCACTTGGACACAGAGTTTGTAGATGGCCCTGCTCTCTTTGCTCCTGCAGATGATCGTGGGTTTCCCCCCAGGCTTTGCCCAGTTTCCTCCAAGAATAATGCTGGGTGCTTCTGTCTTTTTAAGCAGAGCATAAAACACCAGTCAAATAAATAAATAAATAAATCTCGTTCCACCTTCACAACGTCAATGGCTCTCGTTCACTTGGCTGCAGGTGGAAGCCTGAAGACATACCTCTGGTAACTAGCAAGAATAACATTGTTCATGAGGCCTTGGTGGCAAAAAGCAGCGAACAGTGTTTGAGGGATCATTTGTGTAGTCTTGTAGTGTTGAAGACTGCTTGTCCTTCACCAAAATCAAGTGAAAGTTTGAATGGTGTTCCCAACACTCCATGTTCCATCCATAAAACTGACGATCATCTTTTTAAGTGAAAAATTCCTGACTGTGGCATTAAACAACATTACAACAAAGGAATAACATTTATCGCGTTTATTGATCTGCCTGTCTGCCCATTACACATTTCTTTGGTGTAAGATATCTCAGAAAAAGTGCACCTAGTCAACCAAACTGATGTCATTTAGGTGCAAGGTAAATAATTTGGAGGTGACTTGTCATTAATTTTAGCAGCCAACTATAATTTAGGAATTTTAGTAATTGCCCAATTTAAGTTCTACTTAAAGTGCTACATAAAATCGGTGCATCAAGTGACTTTTAAATAAAAATTCAATCTAAATCTCAGATTTGTGCATATTTTTGCCGGCTATCATTAATGAATTGAAAATCACTTGTCAGTTTTCACCTGCCACTTAAGCGACCAATACAAAACTTTACCGATGCATTGGTATGTTTTAAAATAAAGCTTGAAACTCTTGGGAGGAAATAATTTTGGTCACCATTCGGGCCTCATTATTTGTATTTTGCCCTTACCGCACCAGTCTGGTTCCACGCAGCTGTTGTAGAGAAATTTGATTGCACATGTTAAGAACATCAAGTTTCCATGCGGCAGGCTTGGTATGCGTTGCCGACACTGTAGAACCAAGCGAAGATTGTAAAATAAATTGTTTTTTCCGTGTGTTGTACTGAGCATTTGTTGAAAACGACGTCAGATATTTCCCAAACATGACTTCAACCTATTTTGGATAAAATAGAGAAGGCATGATAAGCTTTTCCATTTCTGGTGTTGTACATGTTCGATCTGGAAAATGTCGTAAAAGCTGCTTGCGAAGGCCTGGTACCTTTTGATTAGGGATACAAAGCTTTGAGGGCTTTTCCTCCCATGTAAAGTTGATCAGATTGATTACAACAGACTTCTTTTTTTCAATATCGTTATGGTTTCAGATACAGAGGATGCGGAGTTCTGGATTGACAGCGAGAAGAGGGCAGCTTATGAGTTCGATTGAAGAAATTGGCTAGATCTAATTTTCATAAAATTAATCATATTACATCTATTATTGTTGATAGCTGAGGGGATTAGCGCGCCAGCGCGGAGTTATGACCCCCGTCCCTTCCAACCAATGCAGTCGCTGTGAGTTCAAGTACAGCTCAACCTGGTTTCTTCTCCTACTGTACGTGTAAAGGTCTGCCAGCAACCTAGCGCATGGTCGTCGGTTTCCCCCGGGCTCTGTCCGGTTTCCTTCCACTATAATGCTGTCCGCCGTGTTATATGTGAAATATTCTTGAGTACGTCGTGAAAGAGAAATCAAATAAATAAATAAATACTTATGGCCATGGTTTATGGCTAGGCAAAATCTTAACGTCATATTGGCCACCTGTGAATACCTGAAAAATTACCATTACGCGCAGAGACGCCTACCAGAACTTTGAAAATATTTAAACCATATCCCACGCTATATATATATATATATATATATATATATATATAACAAGGCATGGAGCGTGCTGATTGAGAATTAAATCTGACACTAACTGAAATAATTGTTGCACGAAAATAAACGACTAATCAGAATCAAGGAAATTGTTATGTACATTGTTAGACCTTATGCACATATCTGGTAGGTTTTCCAAATCAGTCTTAACATTTGCACAAAATTTTATCAAAATGTGGCAATGATTACAGTAGTTGTTGCACGATTATCGACCAATGAGAATCACTTTCGTTAAATGTGCAAAACATGCGCGGATATCTTATGCCTTTTGCACATCTGTATATTAAAGGAAACAAGTGTACAAAATTTTATGGAGATCCGTGCAGTAAGTAAAGAGGAGTTAAGAGAGCCATATCTGTTGACTTCTTTAGAAGAGCTATAGAGGGAGTAAGTCGCAAAGGTGAAGGCAATTGCCAATCCACCAGTCTAGATCATGAATAAGATTTTTGTCAGTTTTCGTGGAAATCCGTGCAGTACTTTAGGAGATGCGTAGACAAAATCGTATGAACGGATGGAAGGATGGACACTACGCCCACCGCCAGAATAGTGATTCTTTCCGTCTGTCTGTCTGTCCGTAATCCTTTACGGGTTAAATCCGTTTTCCACGTGCAGTTTAATTTTTGATGGATACATAATTACAGATACAGATACTGTATAATTACATATGACTTCGTGTCGTACAACTACAACTCCAATTGTTTTCCACATTCAATTTTAATTCTTGGCGGATGTTTAGATAAACAGGAGACAATGTGTTGCTTGTCACATTTGTCAATTTTCACAGTTGCCACGGTGACCAGATGGCCATTTTCACTACATATATAGCATATATTCATACATATATATATACAGGCCCATGTTGTTTTAATTGATATGATTTGCTGTCCGGGATACAACTCCCATGTACAGTTTTAGTTTTTGGTCGATATGTAACCCGTCCGTAACTTGTTGACAAGTTACTGGACAGAACACCACAGGTATAGATCTGCAAAAAGGTTTATTTAAGAAATAACCCAGGCGGGTGAAACCTCATCGTCCCTCTCGGACACACGTGTTTGGTTACAGTCAAAACATCAAAACTGAACGTTGCTTAATTGAATAGCTTCACTACATTTATGCTTACACACATCATGAACATTATCCACTTACAAAAGCAGTTTGAAGTGTGTAAACAATTTCATGGAAAACTACATTTCATAACGTTCGGCTCGTTATCATATCAAGGGTGGACTCCTCGTGTTCACATGAACATTAATTTCCTTCATATCCGTTAAACTAACATTCATCTAAGCTAACTTTGGCTGCTCAATCAAAAATACTAAGTATTCAAAAAGCATCTCAGTATATTACGGTGCAATATGTGCGTCAGAACAGTAACTTTAGATTACGGCACGGTCTAAAACCCAGCTGGCGACAAAACCCGGCTGAGATGTTACCCAGGTATATATAAGTGGCAGTAACAAAAAACCTACTGCCGCGATCGTGATAAACTCAACTGATTTCGAGAGAATAGATTATAAGGTATCTGTGCATAATAAATTTGACCTAATTTTAATGCTCTTACCATGCCCGGTTGAGAGTCGATCGTTGTCAATTAAGGCTGCCGTGTCATGTGATCACCTAGTCTGTCGGAAAGCGGACATAACCACGATGTCCACTGCATAGATGAAGTTCTCCTCCAGTATCACCAATACAAAAACTTGAAGGTCCCTTATTTATTTATTTACTCACTTACGTAGGACTCAGATTCCTAAGGCAGCAGACATTGGAAAGGGATAGATATATGGATGATTTGATCCACCCTTGTCCTT
The DNA here is from genome assembly GCA_016165875.1 of Acanthopleura granulata. Lineage (NCBI taxonomy): Eukaryota > Metazoa > Mollusca > Polyplacophora > Chitonida > Chitonidae > Acanthopleura > Acanthopleura granulata. Next base: position 21,524,918 of record JABBOT010000004.1, read on the forward strand.
CGCTGGAAGTATGGTTGAGAAGGAAAGAATTAGATTGTCTTCTAGTCTTAGGCAGCTTTGTATACTATCAAACAATGGGTTTGTTCCAGAAGGAAGGTTTCTCAGTATGATACAAGTACCTATACAGGGTGAAATCAGTTGCGAGGACTGTGAATTAAAGGTGTTGAAATTTGTATATTGTTAACCAGCAAAGGCCCGTTGGTTTTCACACTGGGACAAGCTTGCACGGGTAACGGCTTGTTACTTTATATTCATTCACAAGGTAAGATGTAAGGTAGCTGAGAAGCAGATGAATTATCATTGGAAGAGGCTGCTCGTTATTCGCTCCGTCAAGCTCAGCTGGACTCCAAGACCTCGGCTCATTCCTTAAGGATGATATTGTAAGAGTAGGCGGCAGACTTAGAAGAACCCCGCTATCACATGAATAAGTTCATCTTGTTTCGATGCCAGCTTCACATCACATATCTACTCTAATCGTGAGAGATGTCCACGTTAGAATGGGGCATGTGGGACCAGAGGGGACATTAAGTGAAACACGGAAGAAGATATGTCGGAAGTTGCGACAGCCCTCTCACAGTCTATCCCCAGATAGACTGCAGTCGTTTACTCCACTATTTTCTGTAACAAGTGTAGATTTGTTCGGCCCACTTTTGCATAAGTATGGTAGACGTACCCCCTGTAAGGCATGGGGTGCACTGTTTACGTGTGCATCAATGTGAGCTATTCATTTAGAGGTAGTGGACGGACTGTCCACGACAGTCTTTTTGCATGTCCTCAGAGGTTTTGTATCTCGTCATTGTTGTTCCAACACTATTATACCTGATAATAGTTCCTGTTTTGTTGGCACTCAATGGGAGCTCGGTAAAATGTTTGAGGAAAGGAGATCAGAGGTTGAACACTGTGTTCCTCTTCACAATGTGTGTTTATATATATGTTTCAGAACCACACACATACTCATTCTTAATAAAGTTTTGAGCACCAGGTATCGAAAGGTCTCCGTCCTCTTCTTGGTGTACCAAACAGCGAGGTGTCGCGACTCACATTTGTCCATATCCATGGTTGCCAGGCTGTTACTTCCCTTATGTGTTGATACGAACTTCGTGTCTGGTGCACAGCTCCAACTGTTTTCCACACTCGGTTTTAATTTTTGGTGGGTATTTAGATACACCTATGGCGATGCGTCATGACTCATATCTGTCAATTTTCACCTTTGTCATTGTAACTACATTGCCTTTATCCCTACAAGTACTATATAAATAGATACGATTTCGTGTCAGGTCTATACAGCTCCACTTGTTTTCCATGTGGAGTCCTAATTTTTTCGGTGGATACATAGATACAGATGTGACGCAACTCACAGATCACAATTTTCCCTATATACGTATTGACTTGTTGTCTGAACTACATCTCCGCTTACAAAGATGACGACGTGTCGTGACAATAGTCCGTTTGCATTTATTATATTGCATATGTCATAAGATGTACACGTTTGTTTTGTATTGACGCTTATATTTGTTTTCTATTGTATTATTATAATTGTGTCCTTTAATTAAACTGATGAAAGGAAACGGTCTCTATGGGAAGCCTGGCTGTAACCAGGCTGACAAAGATCTCGTTAGACGGTAGTCCCGGGAGGCTCGGGCTCGTACCCATAGTTATGACACATACGAACCTGTTTGAGACACTCCAAGACAGACGGAGTTATTGAGAGGGAAAAAAAGAAATCGGGTTTGAGGGAGGACATTTTCCTGAGGCTGATAGGACATCCTTGATAGTCCGATTGCTAGCGAAGACTGTGTCAATTAACAGCCTGTATCTACCAAATTCAGTGCTCCTGCAACCAACACTATATTGGAGAGACCTCACGACCATTACCGCACAGAACCAAAGAACACCAGAGCTCAGTAAGATTTCTTGGTTCCAAATCCGCCATATCCGACCACATCGAATCTAATTGCCAACATAAAATTGACTGGTCTAACGTCAGGACATCACCAACTACAATTAGGAAGCTATTCACATTCAAAGATTAAATCCATAGACCTACCGTGACCGTGACCTACTAATCCCCACTGCCTGCTGTGAGCTGATCTCAGAAGTGACAGACCGAGCCACCCACTGATCCTGTACTACTTTACCTTCAGCTCACAATTGTTCTCGCTTTCTTTACTGTAATCCCTTAATCCTTCGCTTCTATGTGTTGACACTAATGACTTTATGTTGCTCATATAAGTAGGGTTGCTACTGGCAGTTCATTATGCTTGAAAACGGTATTAGTATATATACGGAAGCGTCGCTTCCAAATAAACAGATGTTGTTATCAATATATCCTGTCATGTAATCCAACTCAACTTCTAAATGCCTCTCCAAGATGTTATACGTGGTTAAAGTTAAGCTATGTGGAAGTGACCTCACAGATGGCGCTGCTTGTAGTCCTCACGTTTTTTTTTCTGCCAGTAAGTCAGTAGTGTAGCATTTACAATATCATAACATTGACAAAACACAGAGTGTGGCACCAGTAACGATTTTCAGTGAGAAGAAAATTTAGAAGTAGAGTTTAGAGTTTATTTAGCTGGGAAATAAGACAAGAAATTTGTCCAAAATCACTGTGTGAAAGGCGTATAAAGAAGATAACTTCGAATGTTCATTGTTGAATCAAAGTAAAGTAGGCTACATTTCTACTGCTGTATTTTTTTTTTCGAATAAAATAGCTGTTTTGATGATAGTTTTAAAGTGTAACATGAACGCAGGACATGGATAGGACAAAAAGTTGATGTAAAACTGAGAAGATCAAAATAGAAAAGTGTTTGTGTTTTGTTTTGTTTTGTTTTTTCTGGAGGGGGGGTGAAGTAGGAAATAAATATTTAAAATAAAAACCCTTGGATTAAATTAAAGGTATTACAAATATCTTTAAAAATGGATATTTGTTATTTGAAAGGTATTCAGGAATATTTCACTTACAGACGAAGGCCAGCATTAAATAACTGTGGAAAGAAACCGGGCTTAGCCCAGTGGAAAGCCACAGCCATCCCGAGGTTACAGACAAACATTATTGCTTCTGACTGGAGAGGAAGTAGACCTACGTCCGGCAGAGCTGGATGTGAACTCACAGTATTCCCAGTGATGTAAGACTCCTGGGTCATTGTGAAATATGAAATATTTATCATTATTTCAAAATTTGATTCAGGTACTTTTAAAAGTAAATGTAAGATAAAGTCTTACTATAAAATTAAGATTTGGTCATTCAAAACTCCCCGATTTTCATATTATTGTCTCCCTATGTCTTACTATTATTTGGATGGGGGAGGGCGAGGAGCGGTGAAATACACAGATGCTGCACCTATTTTTATACTTGTTCAAATAGCCTAAACCACTTATGGTCCCCAAATGATCCTCTTCTGTCTCAACAGGCTGAATATTTTTGTCAGCTGCCAATCAACAATCTCTCAAAAGCCACACACTTTTGTAACGGTTTATTATTTCAAAGAGCAGTTTTGAGAAAATGAATTCACATAATTTGTCAACGCTTAATTCTTTTAATTTGTCCAATACCTATATGTTACCGAAGAATTTTCAAGTCGTTTGATCCACTTCCAATATAGTGGTCCTGTTTTCAACTTTGGTAGTATACATGACTTTCCGGATGCATATGCATGTTTAATATACTGTGTATTGAAACTTAATGCAAAGTCAGTAACTTTTCTCGGTGAAACCAAGTTTGGATTTGTTTCGCCTTATTTTGAAAAAAAAATATGTCCTTTTTGTTCTGTTAAAGATTTGACCTAGCTATCCTCTCAGCTCCAAAGAGCGTGTCTTGCTTTCACAATTTAATGCTTCTAGAATGCTTGTTTCCAGATGCAATAGTTTATGAAGACCCAGTGTTGAAGTCAATTCAAATATTCCCGTATGTAAAATTCACTTAAGCATCATGACCACATGAAATAGAGTTTTAAGCAAATCTTCGCCAGATGAAACGACGAAGGCTGGATTCGAACCCACGAACTCAATGACTAAGGGCCTGCGTTTAAACCATCTGAGCCTAATCTCCAGACGAACCTTAAATTTCTGATGTAAGCCTAAATGTCATTTCACGCGAGGCTAGCTGAGCGCTATGTTCAGTATGACCTAGGCTCAGTGACGACAACGTACATACAGCTGTTGGCCTTACGACGAATAATAGACGGATAACAACGACCAGAAGATAATGACCGTCGAGATTAAGCTTGAAGATTACCACGTTTCCGAGGAAGTTGGTTTCCTCATGAGGGACCCATTGGTAAGTTGTCCTCACAGTTTAAGTATAGATACTCAGCATACATGCGTTATTGGACTTATATGCAAGATGGTCGACACATCTTGGACAGAATATGACGCATATTGTGTCTCATGTAACATGCATAAATAACACACGTTGAGACGTTTGGTGTCAGCTTGATGAAAAGAGTTTCTCCCACATACATATACTTCATACACTGCTATGACCGTCCATTGATGCGTGCGCTTGGCTGGGGTGAAATAGGAAACACGAACTGCGCGTTGGGCCACGGCAGCCACTTGCGATGCATGTTCTGCTGAAATCTAGAAACTGTATTAACTAGGGTGTGTTTATCCAGAATGACTCAGGAGTCTGTGCGTAATTAAATTATGCCCTGAATACACATAAATATGTCCAAACGTTTACCGAGCCAGTGGTGTGCTTTTACTGGGGCCTTGTTTACGCCTACGTGGTACATAACTATACTAACACCTTCATAGGGGCCTATATACTAAGAGTACAATGTCATTAACAGGTTATGCACACTATGTACAGTTTAAAGTGGTAACTAACATGAGAGCACAGGCCTACTCGATGTATGTAGGTGTATAGGCATAGAAACTTGCTGATCTAACAGTTGCCTTCACGTTGATATCTGCTTGGCGGGGATAGTATAACGGGGTTTAGTTTAACTGGAGCTGAACCGATGCATCAAACTCAGCATATAGATTAGCTTGCGTAAAGGCACTAACATACACATGTATAGTCGTCTGATGTCTACAAAACACTCCATTGTTGAACAGGCAGAAAAATGAAGAAAGATCTATTGGACGCTGTCGGTAATAGGGCCTATGCCTATACCTGTGGTAGTGCATCAGTCGTTAAACTGGACATATCGCTCTATGCGTCAGCTATATTTGTGCTGTTTGTTGGTGGGATTTGTATTGTTGTACAGTAAGGCAAAAGAACAAAGATAACGTTTGGGGTTACTTTTGCAGCTTATAATAACTCCTGGTTTATTATACAGCTATGCTTCGTTGTACATTCTAACATCGTTGTCAAGCAAGAGAAGACACTACCAAAATGCCTACAATGTTCTCATGACTGACATATCCCGTTAGTCCTTCAAAAATATCTTGCTCTTCATAAATATCTTGTTCATTAGAAGCACATCACAAGTGTTGTCACTACCTTGTATATATCTGCGTTATCATATTGTGTGTTTGTTCATGCAGGTGCTACCTCAGGCAATAAGTTTTATTAATGTCTAGCCATATGTGTATACACGTATATGTTGTAGTCACAATTATTGTTTTCTCAACACCCACCTCATAGTGTATAAGTTATCATTTTGGTTGCATCTTCACTCGCTTGACAACGATGTTAGAATGTACATCGAAGCATTGCGGGATAATTTTATCCACATAAACTGAGTGATGTGATAGCTATAGCTGGCCTTATCACAGGACTCCTTATAGGTATAAAAACACTAAAAAATAACCTTACTATTTATGTAGTAATTTCACAAAGAACACCCTCCAAAATCTGTATTCCCTAATTTTCGTTGGCCCAAATGACACATATTGTCAAATAACTAGATGCCTGGCCTACAACATATCCAAATATCATCAGGGGTTGACCAAAAGAAATCAGCTGAAATGCAGGTACTAGCGCCCTATCGCTATAGAAACAGGGTGTGTAGGGGGTGGGGCACTTGCTCATTGGGTGATATTTTTCTCTGTTTAATTGTAGCCACAAGTAATGGACTTTTTTTCAGCCATTATTTGTCATAGTTTATACACGCAAAATTACCTGGCAGTACTTCAACACACTTCGGATATACAGCCAATCCCTACCTGTTCCCACCATTTTCTGTGCGCCTGAATTGTGCATGCAAAATCGAATTAGTGTTTTTATACCTGTAATCCTGGCCTGCAAGTATTTCAGGACGGATATTAATATGGAAGTATTTATGCAGCTTCATGATACAAATAAATAACAGCTACACAACAGATAACACGTTGGAGACAACGTGCATGAAGACCCACGTTAAGGTCAGTGTATATATTAAAAGCAGGTTGATCAATGCATTTTACCATAGCATTTATTCTGTTTTACAAGCGTTAGATGCAGTCTATAGCATAATTCCTGGTCAATCTCTGCGCTATAGAGGAATATACTCAGAATGACGTAGCAAATTAGAAATGATGTAATACGTAGATTTGGCTACGTAGAGAGTTTGCTTGTAACTGTCTGTTATCATTTATTCTGTGATTTTGATGCTTTTCTTTTAATATAACCGGTGCATGTTTACAATATAAGTTTTATGGATTGATTACTAGAGCTATAGACTGTGTAGTGTTTACTCTTTTTATTTGCAGGAAAAATTACCACCTTACTTTCAACGTTGGAATAAGCTGTCGAAAAATGTGCACAGTTTGGTGCAAAAACATCAGTTCCGAGAAGAAATCGATACAGTTTGTTCAGTTTTACTTTTAGTTTCTTATACGCCTTCATTCACCACTAATCAGTATTTAATTTTGCTCCTCCTCTAATACTGGGAAGTACTTCTACAAACATTACTGGCATTAAAATCTTACGTATATATGGCGCGAATAGGGGTTGATTCTGAGGCTTGCAACTTATATATGTCTCTGTGTAAATGCATGAAAGTTTCAGGTTTTCATATTACATCTGTGTTACACAACAGGCTGAAAAAGCAAACATATCTATGATGCATGTTTCTTGCAGCAGATCAGGCTGGTGAGTCTGGTATATAGGCGTGCTCATATACAGACCCCACTTTGGCAAATCAATCTTTGGTAACTTTTCCGGATAAACGTGTGGTCATCGTCAGTTCGCATTTGGCAAAATGGACCTTATAGCAGTTATACTCTATGTTTACCTTTAAATATAACTTCTCTTATTAAATCTTTATTTTTAACAGAAACAAAACATTACATCATGTTTGTGACTTTGAATACTGTTTGGTGCATCAGATCAGACTGACGGATTGCATACGCGTGCCCATGTACAGGACCCATTTTCACACATCAGTCCTTTCCAACTTTTCTTGAAAATGAGGTCATCAGCACCAATTTGGTTTTGTCAGAATGAACCCTACAGCAGCTTTACTGTATCTTTATACCTTTGAATTATATGACTGCTCTTGTTAAATCTTTATTTGTAACAGAAACAAACATTGTATCATGTTTGTCACTTTGAATATGCTCCGTAACAAAAAGGACATCCAGTGTTTTATTCATGTTGTTATATACAGTTGCCGGTGCTGGATCACACCTTGCTACATGGTCATCGCCAGAAGCGTTTGGCTCATGTTCAGCTTAGCCTCATGACGGCGGGATATATCTGGCAGGAAGGGCCCAAGAATCCCCCAGAGGTATAGTAGAAAAGCCAAAATGCACCTGAGTTTTGGATTAGAAACTGTAAGGGGCGGGGGGAGGGTATCTATGTATAACAGATATAACGATAGAATATCGCAAACAATACGGGTATTTCATGTTATTGCTTTTCAGAGACCAAGTGACACCCATTTACACAGAGAAATTACCATTTTATTGCATGATAGAATTCATTTTATCATTTCTGGACAATGCCCTGCTCGAGGGAGCAGTGTTATTGCATCAGACTTAATATGGGCCTGGACCTACTTAAACGTTTTGTATATGCATCAAGCTTTGTGTATCATTGCGCTCTGACGTATACCCAGCTTATATGCCAGCGGTGATTTATACCGAAGGGAGATGATGCAACATGAATAATTTTGTCTCAAGTTAAAAATAACTTTATTATCAACATTGAAATGAACAGCAACGTTATATTCTCTTTTCTGATTTTGTAGACATCATGCACCTGCATTTCTGGCTTCATATTACAAAACATACATAAACAAACCTAAGATACATGATTTCAAATCAGAACCTCGTGTCACTGACGATATTCCTGTGATGCTTGAAGCTGTCTAAGTATATAACAATAACAATGTCTTCATTTCGTGAGGGTTGTACAACTCGGTCATTATATTATTGATCTTCGCTGATCCCGATCACTCATCATCAGCACACACATTTACACAATATACTATACTAGGTTAACAGTAATTGATTTTAAGCTGGTTATGGGGACTACAGTACCTACAAGAAAAGATAAGTGCAGCTATCCTTTAGATATGTTAACTATAACCACTTGCTATATAGATCTTGGAAATTCTGTTCTGATGAGGCAGAGAGAGTGTTACAATGCTAACTTCCAGAATAGGGAATACTTCGTGTAAGCATTTCCAAATGAGGAAAAGGGGGAATTAGTTGAACTGTTGAACTTGATTGTAGCTGTTGCATGTTTCTTTTGCCTTTGCTTAGTATCTTCCCGCAAGCCTCGCTATACCTCTGTGGGAGGTATCCCAGGAGATAGGAGTTCCACCCGTGATTGGCCATTCAGGCCTATTTATTGCAAACTGGGGAAAGAACGACGAGAATGGGTAAGTATATGTAATTACAATGCTAGGCTTAAGTCAGAAACATTGGAAGTAATCGAGTTAACAAGTATTAATAATTCTGCATAGGAAAGATGAGGAAAACAGATCGTCGTAGCTGCGTGGTTTATAAACCTGTCAGGTATATAAGCAGTGGATGTTATACCATTACCACTGCCAACTCTGAATCTTCACTGCTACAGATTTTAGACTATGAGGAATTCACATATTTTTCTACCGATACTTTATTACACGGGATGGGAAATATTTTTGCTACATCAGTACCAGTCATCGCTAACATGCATTTTTACGCTCGAAAAGATTCCAAACACGTTTGTTTTTTTTCTCTCATAATCTTCAAAGCTTAGGCGTTTAATTCATTGTAATGTCTACAGCGGTAAATGGATTTGTTCAAATGTCGCTGTGTATATGATTCATAAATCCCACTTTTTGATCAGATGGGTTAGAAAAATGGATTTCTGATTTCTGTCTAAAGTTGTATTACTTCCAATCACCGTTATAATTGTAACCAGTATCCAATAGACAATTACTTATACATGCTGGCCACAGTGGTACACGAAATTTTAATCTGACGCTCCTAAATTTAATCATTCTATGGAGCTAATCGTCACCTATACAGCAAACAATTCATTGGATGTGGCTATTTTAATGGCCTAACCCAGTTGTTTCTTTTTTTCACAGAGGCCTTGAGCTGGAGTAAGTATGCACCTCGAACTGATTTGAAATGGAAGTAGATATATGCATGAAATAATTCCAGATTTACCTTTAATACTAGTTGAACCGCTTGGTAAATTTTTTCTTTGGATAATAATTGTAGAATCGAGAGAATAGATAAGGTAATTAGAAATTTTGAGCAAAATCATTGAATGCTTCATCAGCATATTTATATGTATCTTTCATTCTTTATGCAAAACCCGCTGATTTCATGAAGAAATATTTATTTTCCGTTTTAGAAATATCCGTTGTCTCTACACACCTTATGTCCATCCCGATATCTTCAATTTCTTCGCCATATCATTTCGGATGGAGATGGATTTTGGGCCAGCTATCAAGGCAAACTAGTTTTCTGTGAAATGGATTTCAAAAGACATTGACAAAGACGAATTATTGACGCATGTGCTTTGTAAAGAGGATTTATGAATTAAGGATTTAAATCGAGTGAATTGGTTTTTATTTTCTGGGTTCCAGATTGAACTTGTGTCCTTGAAACACTATCCTGTTAATGAATGACCAGTGATAGAGATTGAAACAATCATTATGTTACACCGGCTCTCTACAATACTAACAAATGTAAACTAGATTTCAGTCGGCAATTATAATTTCGCTAGTCTATCTGCACAACCAAAATATTATAACTACATATGTATACCGTAATTATATATGTAATTTCCATTCCAGGGCATTGTTGACGGCTTGAAGTGTATTGCAGAAGATAACACCACAGGGTTGATATCGGCATTAGGAAAGGTCGAAAAGTCTTTAGTCGAAATGAAGAAAACATTTTCTAAAATACATTGTAAGTGTAATCTCACAACTGGTCCACTTATTTTAGGCTCACAATTTTAGGATAAGTTATTATGCAAAAGACATCAAGGCTTTATATAGGCTGCTTAAAATGGCACATTTTTCGGAGTGCTGTAAATTTTGCACCAAATATATATATTAACAGCATTTTAGACAGGAATCACATGTTTTCTGTAATCTGTGTCATGCAATAACTAAACTGCAGATTTATATTTATTTTTTTATTTGTTTATTTTCAATGCTATATTCACGAATTTTTCACTTGTACCATCGAATTATTGTTGTAAATTTAGGAAATTGGTGTGCATGGGGCAAACCGCCTGTCTTGTCAAGTTTCGGACAAACTACCCACCTGTGACATACAGACGTGATCTACACGAGCAGTCGTCAAAAAACATTAGACCGCTCAATTTTCCCCACCAATGCCCACCGAACGCTTTTCGCCCCAAGGGCCTGATAACAATGATGGTGAATCTGTGTAGGCCGGAGTTTAACTCACAGCTTGTGCCCTTCCTGGTTGGAGTCCATATCTCTCCCACGGACCAAGACACGCATTCCCGTATATTTGTGTCCCTAGCGCTAAAAGCATTCATGAAGCACATATATCTTTGACTTTTCTACTATTTGTTTAATGAAAAGTTTACTGATCTGTGTACATATGACACAGGCAAATGTCGGAGCCGGGAGATCCGGGATCAGTCTTCGGTCGGGTCATAGCTAAGAAATGGTACTTATTGCTTAGCAACGTTAGAGCAAAGAAATGGGACAGGCCTGCCCGTGTCAGTATAATGTGAACGGGTGGGGACTGGCACGATGTTCCTGTGTCGGCAGTTCTTTGACGTTATGAACTCTATCCGCACAAGAGCACACAGTATCTACATACAGCACTCCTCGTCGTCATATACCCGAAAAACTGTCGCTTAAGACACAAAACATGAACGTACGCATACATACATACGTAGATATATGATAAATTAATTGAAAATAATTCTTTCATTGTTTCAGCAATGACAAGTCCAGAGATCTTCTTCACCAAGTTGATACCATTTTTTAACGGGTAGGTAAATCGCATAACTATCCTAACGATTGTACCGTTAAATTATGAGAATCGGTAGTTATATATTGCAAAGCAGAATCGATATTTCCCGAAATACCCGATGCAAGGAAATACCATAAGGTTTGGTGGCTAAAGGAATGTAGGTTAATTGATGCTTTAATTTCGTATACCTGTACAAGATATACACAAATCCTAAACACACACCATATCAAATATATTTTAAACGAACATAAAAGATTAAATATTTACACAGTAAATTTCGATGTTTTAAATTATAAACACTTTTATGCATCAGATATTAAACACTTGGAGATTATTGCATTGTAATATAGGTCCATTACACATGCTTTAGACACTTATGTACTAAATATATGTGTGTATTTATCAACACACTTATGTGAATGTTAATCACCCATTAAACGCTTTGGGGGTTGGTCATTTTACAGTGTATGCTTGGAAATGATCTCGATGCTTTAATATACATATGTATGCACGCTGTATGGTTCTTCAGTTTCAAGGTAGAATGCACCGTGTATGTTTCAGGTACGGTGACGTAGGATCTCCCTTGCCTAACGGTCTTATCTTCGAAGGTGTGAGCAATACACCAGTCAAGGTGCGGACATAGTGTGTTCACTTGGGTGTTAATTTTATGTGTGTCATATAGTGCCATACCAAGGTTTAACCAGTTTCTGACTGTATGTGGATCGTAGTATTTGAACTGTATCCAGACGATTTTAAATGTAGGTTCTTGACTAACTCGCCACATGATGTCGACCTCAACTATATAGTTACCCTTGTTAACAAAACACTGCTATCCTTCTCCGGCATCCTTAAAAAGTTCCCCAGAAATCTGGAAAATGTATTTATTATATATTCAACACATGCATGATATCAAAAGCTTTTTTCCCCCCAAAACAAATAAAATTATTTGTAACACTTGCTGTTACTTAAAAAATGAAAGGAAAAGTTTCTTCTTTCGTGCAACACATTTTGCTCTAAATCTGTTTTTTTTTTGTTGTTTTTTTTTTGTTTTGTTTTTTTGTTTTTTGTTTTTTTTTGTTTCTTTTTTTTGTTTTTCTTTTCTGATGTAAATTTGTGTATGACTTTACAGGCTCCACGTGCAACGGGTGCCCAAACGTGCACTCTTCAATCAACAGATGCCTTTTTGGGGATCAAGCATAATCCAGGTTGAATACTGTCATGTTTAACATGATTTTTTAAACCTATAAGAACGGCAACAACGTGCATGGTATCTCTCCAAGTTGTCAAATATACAAATAGTTAAACAATGCTTGGAAGTAGTTCTTTCTCTTCCAGTTTAAGTATGCATACGTATTTTTGAGATGTTAATACTTCTCAGCTTCCCTACATTTTACTTTGTCAATGCATGCTTTTTATGAAAAGAAAACTGAAGTGAAGAAATGTTTGTAGGCCTACTTGATGACTTATTCCAATACTGTGACATAACTTCGTCAGAATAGCTGAAAAGATCCAATAACTAATTACATCCTTTTTAACAGAGGCAAGGATGTTGATGGAATTGACACGAAATTCTGCATCACCATGCCACAAGAAGTTCATCGAAAAGCTGGAGAGCATGCCTTCCCTCCAGGATTACGGTAGGTTGTATGAATGCTACATGGTCTTATTTCACATCTTCACATTTCCTTTCCTTGGGGGTATGTTTTTCGGAGAGTGGATTATACGTCTATCAAATGCGACGATGAATTTTTTTTCCACGCACATTTTTTCTATGAAATGAATTTAATCAAAGCATTTGTGACATGCGGGCAACAGATAAAAGAGGAGAGTTCAAATGGTTGTAATATTCTACATGTGATACTGGATATAATGCTAATTCTATAAAATTAAAAGGCCTACTGTGAATGGCCATGATATGATAGGATTTATATCAAGTAGATATTAGTTCGGTATTATCATAATTATTTATTTGCTTTTACAGTAAACAGAAGCCAAGACGAGTTCCTTAAAGTGGCTTACGACGATTGCGTTTCGGCGTTGGTTGAATTTAGGAATTTCCACGTTCAGATAGTAGCAAAGTAAGCTTTTTAAATTGAATGACAGTTCATGTTCTAAGATAGGTTTGCCAAAAAGGTTAAACAATATTATGTTTATTTCGGTAAAGTATTTTTTCTAACAGCTACTATGACAACGGAAACTGACATCTGACTTTGCTCCGTTGAATAGCATGAAACGCAGCAATTCTGTTCCAAGCGCGGAAGACTCTTGTAACCTGGGACTACAGTAAGCTGCTTGGGTTGTGTTTGTGACTTAAGGATATAGGTCAATTTATGACATGAAATGATCAAGGAAGTTATTCCAGCCACAATACATCGGTCTGGAAATACTTTGCAGTGTTGTTCACTCATGTGCTTGCTACTAACATATAACATTAAAACAGTGTGCTTTCCCTGTGATATTACGTGTTGCATGAACTGATAACTCAGAACATTTATGTGAGAACTCATAAACAGCTAATATCTCCTAGCTCTGACTTTCTGTCCCTCATAAGCTGAAAAGCATGAGCGCCCTCACGTCCCCAGTCGGCAGCGCAATACTCCATACTTTAAACGAAGATAATTCAGCAACGAATTCATACAGTTTAAATCAGGTTTTTACATTCAAGAGAGAATTTTATCATCTCTGTAATGAACAGCACCTCCATCATAAGCTAACTTTAACATAAAATGCCGTTACTGAAGAACTTCTTGTTCCCTTAACGACATCTTTCTTTATCAAAGTGGCAACAAAAACAATATTCATCACTATGTCTGATTTATCGTATATTCTACCTGCATGCAGTGTATATAGTTTTCTGAGATTAGGCCCCAAAGCTTATACACATGGAAGAAGGGACATACGACTTCTAGATATGATTTTGCATTACTTGAGGTCCAACCTTGCATCATCATCATCTTCTATCAAGCCCGTCACGTTAACATATTTAGAGCTCTGCCTCAGCTTAACCCCATGCCGAAATCATTGACATCTCACCCATGTAGTCTCGGTATGATGTGAGCATACTATGACTGAGCCACAACTATACTCACATCATGACAACTCTTCCCATGCTATGTGACAATCAAAACAAAGCAAGATAAGAGGTCAAATTTAATATTACATTTTAATTTTTAGTGTATTAATTCAGTAGTGGTAACTTTGTTTGTAGGTATGTAATCGTGGTGGGAGCTAAAGAGAGGAAAAAGGATAAGACCATTATCAACCCATTCCCTAAGTCTGAAGAGGGGGCATGTGAGTTGATGTAAAATTAGATGCAAAACCAAAGAGAACAGAATGTCATTTCTTTTATTTGTTGCTCTTTGAGGGGTCCCCATGACCGAGGGGGCTAGTGCGCCAGCGAGGCGTAATGACCCAGATGCCTCTCAACAGTGCGATCCCTGTGAGTTCAAGACCGTCTCATTCTGGCTTCCATTCCAGCCAGAATGAGACATTCGGGGTACCATTCTAGCCTCGCCACGACATGGCTGAAATATTGCCAATGTGGCGTTAAGCCAAAATCATTCATTTATTCATTCCATTCTAGCCGAATGTGGGAAGGTCCGCCAACAGGCCGGGGATGGTCATGGGTTTCCTCCCTGTTCTTCCCGGTTTCTCCCCACCATAATGCTGGTCGCTGTCGTATAGGTGAAGTATCCTTGAGTAAAACACCAATCAAATAAATAAATTGTTGCTTTGTGGTTTCTTTTTTTCATAGTTAAAACGTGTGGGATGCATACGAATTATTTCATCGACAAACCTTAATTAATGACACCACCGCTGAATAACATTGGGGAGCTGAACGTGTATGATAATGTTACAAAATGTGCCATTATGTCTATTCAACAGATCCCATGCCATTGCTCAAGAAGATGAGGAACAAGACAGAAGAGCACAAGTCTTTGCACAATGAGTAGCCGTAGTATATGATGAATAAATATATGCTATCTTGTCGTCTGCATGGAGGACTCCTTTGTTCAGAGTTATTGTTGCTGTCACTGACGTGTAGGCTGTCAGCGCTATCTCGTATAGGTGGATAGTACATGTGACCCACGTCAATGAAATATGAATTCATTAAATGACACAATGCATACGTCACAATGCCTGTCATATGGCTTATTAGTTTAGATTTACCAGTTCTTGTTATGTATTACCCTGGCTTATTATTGAATTACCAGTTTTTCTTATTTATAACCCACGCTTACCACTGGATTGTGTGTTGTTCTTATGATTAATCAGGCTGTAGGAAAATTAGTCTGTGAAGTCTACATGGGGTCATAAGTGCCTTTTATCACTCGGGTAGGATCCTGTTTCTCCTTAATTAATGATTCATACTTGAATATATGTGATGTGTTCGTATAAGTGACTATTAAAATTACTAATCACCAATATAATCGACTTTGTGTTTGAGTTACATGGGTAACCTATCTAGACTTATAACGCCTGGTGATGTCAAAGCAATAACTGAAATGTGACTACTGAAACTTGCCTATCGAGCTTGAGAATCAGTGAAACGCAAATCCCAAATCTGCAATATTTATCTGTCTGCATGATTTCGATTGCTAGTATGGCAGCTGGTGGTGGTGAAACATTTCCCAACCACCTCTGCGTTCAGAAGTGTGCTACCTACCTGCCTGTGGATTACTGAAAAATGTGTCCCAAGAGCAAGTCTTATAAAAGAACTGAATAAGGTGTTACAGTTTTATGATTTTAAAAGCATTTCACTTATAAAAATGAACCTCACAATTGGATGCATTAGCTGCGGGGACTCTGACAATGGTAGCTTGCAATTCCGCCGTGAAGGATGATGATAGGGAATTAGGGCTACGGCCACGGTCTTGGCAGATACATTCATATGCCTGCTTCACCTCATGAAATCCATACTGGAACTAACAGACATGGCGCTTTTTATAATAAAACGAATATATATGCTATCATGCAAACGTGGCACATTACAATAAGAGGAATGGAGTCAGCAATAACATTTCGATAAAACCAGAAGAAAAGGGATCCCAAACTGTGGACCATGATCCGCACTTTATTAAATCATGAAAGTAAATTTGACAGACAACAAAGAAATGCTGGTTGTGTGATGATGCCTCTTATATATAACATTAAGACATTCAGTGCAGGGCTTACAAAAAAATGTTGGCAGGAATGAGTCATAATAAAATTATACCTGCATAACAACCATTTGAAATATGAGCCATAATCATTAATCACTTGAGCACTGGTAACATGCAGCTTGGGTTTGGTGAATTGTAGATGTATACAAAATGTTACCGTAACAAGTGCACGGTTATAGATCCCATACAGTTTTACTCAACTTCTCAGATGTGAATTATTTATAACGATTTTTGTACATCACACAGCATAGATGGAGTGCCATTATAGTAATCGAAAATACGTTCAAAAAATTTCACTAATCTATAATGATGCATATACCTTATATATTTATTGATATATTGATTATGTATTGAAGCCGCGATTTTGCATTGCGTTATTAGAGGCACATCACAGTTTACTGTATCTGGCACACATATCCCACGCTGAACTCAATTTCACATACCCAATGATGTAGCTATTCCAGTATATATGTAGCTTTAGGTAATATCTCTAAATTCTGAATGTGTCCCATGCAACCGTGAACAGAATCAGAGGAATCAGTGGATATTATACTGCTTTTAAATTTTGTCTGCTAACGTGAATACAGTATAAGGCACAGGTTTATATGAGAGAGACCAATGCTTACACTAGCATGTCGACAGTAGTTAGGTGACCTATACACAATAACATCATTTTTTTTCTGTGGAGAAACCCATGTTATGGAAAGCATTTCTTGAACACCAAAGTCGTATAATATTCAGATCGATTGTAAATGCTAAAAGATCTTATGTATCCTGTGACATCAGTACACTTGTTTTCCACTGATCCTCTAACAAGTGGTAAAAGTAAGAATGATGTCTTGCTGTTAATGTCTTTTGTTTGCTCGTTTCATATAGGGGTCTAGAGAAGAATAAGACCCGAAAACCGTTTTGCACCTAAATCACCTGTCTCGACACTTAAGTATCCAAGAAAGATAGACCAGAGCACTGAATAAACGAATTAAGGACTTTAAGTTTCAAACCAAATTTAAATAATCTCGGTCCATACAACAGGTCCGGTTGTACAGCAACAGTTCATTGACTCCTACAATGTCAAAATATGGACGAACCCACGGATGGACAAACCTCAAATGGTGGCCATTAACCTTCAAATTAATTGTAATGTAAATGGGAAATGCTGTTTTTCTTTTGTCACAACCATGTTATTTCTGGAACAGTGAAATCTTTTTCTGTGGGAACGTCCAAAGACAGTCTGGCCTCTTCCAGCATGGCGCTTATATCATCAAAAGCCGCAGCTATTTCGGTCTCACTTTTGGGCTTTGCACCTGAAATTAGAGAGAGAAACACTTGTCCGCATACTTCTTCAATGCGCAAAATCATTATTTGTTCCTTATTCTATTCCATAATCTAAGGGGCACAGAGTGAATACCGGAAGTTAAATTCCTTAAAATAAAGTTATATCTTGAAATCCACACGCGATACAACACCCTTTCCAAAGCCTTAAGGCAACCGTGAATTTGGCCAAAACTTTCGTATCACAAGTCTGAAGGGCAAAAATGAGATTAAAACATTTTCAAACATTTTTTTATCCACGGAAAAGATTTGAGTAAAATTAACAAGAAATTCTTTCGTAACACAAGTTAAAGCTAATTACTATAGGTCTTCATTTCGCTATATGATACAAATGGTATTGTCCCTACAGTTATAGATTTCAATCGATTTACAATGTGTGGATAATTACCTGCCTTTACTGGCATACTACACCGTACCGATGGGCTTATAATATCAGTTGGCAGGCACACATGACAGACATGTCGTGATTCTCCTTACGCTGGAATTCGATCTAAGACTTTTTGAAAAGCGTACACAGTAGTGCAGTATTTGCTTTGATTCGGTTCGGGTGTGATCGACGGGCTATACGTACTTACCGTATGCAAGGATTACTAGAACTGTACAACTGTAATCATGTGCTGTTTTTGAGAAATGGAACTATATGGTTTCACTAAATATAGTAAGAAAGGTATACAATAAGAAATTTAATTATTGCGTAAAATAAGAATTCGCTCGATCCCGAGGAATGAGTATTCAGACAGAAAGTTACTGCTGTTAGAATAACACTGCAAACAAAAATGAAGTTTACATTGCTTAGACCCAAAATTGTCTATCAGTGTTAGGTGTAGTCTCTTTCAGTTCGATGTTCACTGAATGTTGCCGAGATATATACTTACGAATGTCCACTGAATGTTCGCAAGTTACGCATATATGAGGAAAACGCACACTCTGGACTTTCAGAGTACCCAGGCCCACTGTCAAAATCCGAAAAGAATACAATACAACAGCCGTCAGTACTTTATAAAATCTACAGTGTAACATGAACTTCCTTGTTATAATTTTATAGTTGCAAGAAGTCCCTTATTGATCTCATAATCGCATAGGACGTTTTCAAAGACCGTATTATGGTAAATACCCTAAAACACTAAATGCCATTGTGGTGAGATAGCTTTGATGTTGACAAACATATCATGTGAAAGGTGTTTTGTGGCTAAAACTCTTACCTTTCGTGAAAACAATATTACTGAAGGTAGCCACAGACGCTCTCTTTGAAACCGAAGGCTGCAATGTCACCGTCGTTTGACCTCTCACCTCGGATCCTGTATGGAAGTATTTATTCATTTGTTAGATCTGAAGAATATTTTTACCCACGACGGTCTTGTTTTTGGTAATTGTAAGGTAACTGATAAACTTCCGGATATAAATCATTAGTAAAGAAGAAAGAACTTCATCCAAACATTATTGAGCCATCGAAGACCCCAAGTGTGTAAATTTAAATGAAGTTAAACGAGGTTAAGTTTATACCCCTTTCGTACGTGGCTTCCTTGAACAAGAACGTGTAACATATAAGATATAATGTAATTCTTGATCAATTATTTTTGATACGACACCAAGGGAATAACTTGGAACCTTTTCAATTCATCCAGACCTAGGCTGTGTATAGTTATTTGTTCATTCCTGTCTTTGCGATGACCATTTGTGCTAAGCTAGTGGCGAACGCATGCCAGGAGAAGACTGGTCGATCCAGTCTGAATCCAAGTCTCCACTGCGCGGATAAATCATGTCCATTCATGTACACCATATTACATACTGGCAGCATCCCAGGTTAAGCTAGTTTCCAAAGCATTAACTAACGTAATCCTTTATGAATTTAAAACTCTAATGAGATGTACTAGTGAATGAGGACCGACTCTCGATGATTCTACCATTACTGACCTTGAACAAGGAGCTCCACTTCCTCTGTTACATCTGGATCAGATTGGACACTAAAGTCTGGAATAAGTTCTCCTTCCGTGGCAACAGCAACCGGAAGTGTTGACCAGGACAAATGGGAAAAAGGATGAACTGCAAAAACGGAACAGGTGTAAAACAAACACCTCTATATCTTTTTGAATGTGTACTACATGTATTGACATCATTCCAATTGTACAGATACATAAAAATACCGTGCAATGCACTAAATACCCCTTGGCCATAAGCACCATGGTAATAGAGGCAAATTCTTAATGATTTTACGGTACCTATAATTGTTTTATGACAATTGCCTCATGAGTTCAAGATATATCGTCTTTACAAGCCTATCATAAAGCAGGTCTTAAATAAACTTAACGACGTTGAAAAAGTTAATTATGATCGCTGAAAGTGGACACAATTCTTGAAAATGTCTAAGTGTACATGTTTGTTAAACTTGGCTGGAGGCGTTTAAGTAGTATTTAAAATGATTTAAAAGGACAGAAAGTAGTATATATGTTATATTCATTTGCCTTGCCTTCTTTTGAATATATAGTTTCATTCAGCACACAATACAATGTACCGTTTAATGTCATTTTATAGACGTAAATTTGCCAAGATCAACAATGAATACGTTAACATTAAATTATTAAACAAATCCGCAAGGGTTAGCTTGGATTACATGATGGGACATCTTGTTACTGGAACAAGTTACATTCCCGAATCGTTTATTCCAATATGAAAACATGAATTATCCCACTGTATAGACACCAAAGACAAAAATGCTTACATAATAGTCTGAGCTCTTTTAAATGCTTCAATAATGCTTTTGACAATTCTTCATTTGAAATCTGAAATCAAAAAGATGCATTGAATTACATAGTCTATTACAAAGAATAGGCCAAAATATGTGAAGTAAATTCTGTATCTGTAACATCATAGAAAACTATGTCCATGAACGTAGACCATGATCTGTAATTTCAAAACAGACGTATATCAGGGTAGTTAAGCAATATATCAGCCATGCATGTACGCGTGCTAATAGCAAATACCACCCTGGCAACTTTTAGCGAAATTCTGTAAAATTCTGAATATTGCACTACCTGCTGGTTTAGCCATAAGATGATATTTGAACTTACAATTTCACTGAGTACAGAAGGATCTGCCATCGTCAGTTTTTCAAAAGTGTTGTATCCCTGTTGTACAAACAGAATACTGATGAACAATTTGCAAGGCATATAAAATGTGGATTTATCAGGGAAAACGCAAGATGTAAACTGAAATATTAACAAAGACAAGATATGGTAAGATAAGAATACATCTACAAATGTGGATTCACAACTACCATATCTTAATTTATAAGATGGCAAGTATCATGTCCTATCATTGGTCTAACTCTGGTCTGTTTGTAACCTATAGATAACGACAGAGAATGGCTGGTCTGATTAAACACGATATTGACCTATGAGCGAGGTCATATAAACTGTGTGATTATTTAAGTACCCAGCCGTATGAAATTCATGTACATTTAGGAATAAGAACCATGTTCACGTTATTACTCAAAGAAAGTTGTTGGCTTTTACCAGCTATAGCTCCATGCTTTCATCAATGTCGAGAAGAAACCGTGGATTTACATAACTTCTATGAAACCTGGCGTCATTTAAAGGTCATCGGGGACGTTGTAAAGGAATGCAAGTGTATATATATGAAGTACACAACCTTTTGAATGATTGTTTCCGTGAATGAGCCGAGGTGAAATTCCTCCAGTAGTTTGGAAACCTGAATGTCGGCGCCGTAAAACTGAACGCCTTGGAAACAGATACAATTCCCTCCATGGTTTTCGAGAATAACAAGCCTCCAGAATTGTGACTGGTCCGTAAAACTGAAGAAGTCCTGCGGTGTGCCTTAGATAAAGGGAAATGAACAGCATTATTTTGTGCAGTTCTTTATTATTTTTACAACTTGCGCAAATTTTCTAATTTAATTTTCGTGATTCTGCATTTTGAAAAAGGTATCAGGTTGAGTCTGCATGGCGATTTTCCTACCTTGGTCCGTTGGTCTGGAGTTTCCAAGACTCTTACACAAAACTGTAGCAACAGAACACCATGGTCCTCTGAAAAGAGAAAACCATCTGCAAAAAAGGCTACAACGGACCTTATAAATAAGTCAGCCTGAAACCATGTGGGGTACAATGGGTATACATGCTTCAACACCAAAATTCTCTGCTACATTCATAAACCGTGTTAAGTTTGTACAAGCTCTCCTGACATGAGTATTCAAGGGTTAACTTATATATTATACAGTGTTGCAGAGAGCTTAAGAGAATTTCAGTGTCAAACTTACTGCAAGATTTCTGCCTTCTGTATTTCTAATTTTTTCACCATCTGAGGGCTGTCCCTGTTTAAACAAAACATTCAATTGCATCAAGATGGCCTCAGGCATATGGCTATAATGCTAGATGATTCAACACAATATAAGAATAAAATATAGAAGATATTAACAAGTTAGTTTCTTTTTTCATTAATGTAATCCACTGTGTAGTGTTATATGGAGCAAATGACCATGGATCAAAAACGGCATACTCAGACTTAACTATGCAATACAATAAAGTCTGTAACTGATTTGCATGCATTAGTATGCGACGGTAAGCAGATCAGCTACACTGGGACTGAAAGGACATTGTCTGTTACCCCTGTAAAGACAATACTTGCATTATCTTTTTCATAAGAAACTACAAAGTTTCAAAGACACAGAAGAGCAAAGGCTTCTCTGAAAAAAAAAACTCACCATCCCCAGATTCTTATTCCTGTGATAATATGTCGGTGTCCCATATCAAACACAGTCCAGGCATTGTGATTTGAAGGAATAACCCAAAAGGTGCAAGGATCACCTGTGAATATATGTGCACAACCGAGAAAAAGAGAACAATTACTCAGATACCATCACAAGCAGAGGAAGCAAAACATTCTTAGCTGTGTTTAGCTTTAATTTCATAGTTTTTGTAACGGTAGATTTACGTCACAAGAGATCCTGGCCCTCAATTACAGGAACAGCTATCATATCAGATATTATAGCTTAAAAAAGCAATGTTGCAGCAAACATGTCAAACTTATGGTAAGGATTAGTGTTCTTACCGTCAAAAAGGTTTGTATTGGGATTACTGGCTGTACAGCTGTTACAAAAGCTCGGGATGTTCTTAATCCAGTCCTTGCACTGAGGCAGTAGTGGGCAGTCTGCAGGTAGTAAATTGTGTTCAAGGAAAGATCTACAGCGGTAGGTAATCACAGAATGAATTTAGCAAAGCAGAGAACAGGTAGATTTTCGCGTACATATACTAGTATAACATTTATGACGCGTAAAGGTAGGCAACCGAAATTAAATATCACGACAGCTCGTGGATATAGTTATAATCTGTTCTGCATGTATACGTAATTGTGATAAAAAAAGTAATTCAAATATATTTATGAGCTATACTTACCATGCTTTTCATGAGTAATATCCTGATGCCCAACAGGTAAATATTTGGGGACTCTAGGATCTCTGCCAATATTTTCTATAAGTGAAAAAAAGATGCAACAGAATATGTTAAATTTACTTATATTTATTTACCTATTTTTATTTGGGTTTAGCTCTGTCCTCTATAATATATATCTCGAACGTAATGTAGTGTTCAGGTTGAGGAGTAGGGAAAACAGCCCATCGCCAGATATCTAACAAACCTGACTTAAGAACCGCAGCGAAACAGATGAGGGCTGGGTCAGAGGACGCGATATCTTTGACCAACTACGATGACAGTGTGTATATACCATCTGAGAAAGGTGAACAAACGTATTTTTTTCACCCCACCTGAGAAAAGAGCCAAAAATTCTGATGCTTTTTGGCTAGGAAGTCCCTTGGCAATCATCTCTGGGCTCTGTGAATAGCAGACAACACTTTGAAATGTACATAAATGAATATAAAATATTCGGCTATAAATTGGTACTTCAAATGGTGTTAAAGAATCTATATGGTGCTTATTTACATATATGCACTGTATGAAAACTGTCTGAATGTCACGTAAGTAAGCCATTTCTGCGAATTCTACACTCTATTCACTGTTAACGGATCTACATAGATTAACTTTACATCCTTTGCTTTATTTTACTGTTTTCTGCTACAAGAGGCTACATAGGTTCCCTGGAAGAACTCTTACAACTCTTGGTAATAAAATTATGCTTAACCCATGGACTGAAACATTTTTGAATGTCACGTGCACCTTGAAATGAGTGGAAATTGCCAAAACATATCCATAACTCCCTTAACACAGAGTCTTGATATGAGTGGAAATTACCCAAACAGATTCATAACTTCCTAAACAGAATCTGTGTCATACACAAACCCACAGAATCATTACAGAAACAAACTATATGTACTTTGCGTTTAGATGTGATAGACATGCGCACTGTGGCATAAAAGGAAAAACAAACTGTACCTGAATTCCACCAGACACCAAGTCTTTCCTTGCTCCATACTCCAGCAAAATTTTTGCCACACTCACCCTTTAACGGAAAATAAAAAAAAATCTATGTAAATTTTAAGGTAATTTTTGTGCCGTTTTTCATTATGATACGATCATCGGTACTTGTAATATATTTTGGATACCGGCACTATAAATTGGTTATACCTAAACAGATTTTCCTCTTGAAATGGCGTGTAAGTGTAAAACAGTTACCTGTAGTATATTTGTACAGGCCTAGCACTATTGTACTGGGCCTACATACCAGATCCATTCTCTCGCAGGTTTAATCATATTCTTTTTATATGAGGATGATATTTTACGGTAACATTATATGTGATTTTATGGACTATATATAGATACACACAGATAGATACCTGCAAAAGCGTACAGCCTCATGTAGCGGTCCTGTTTGTTTTGACGAATCAATTTTATTTGGGTCGCATCCATAGTTCAGCATAAATTCAACAATTTCAACATGCCCTCTGATTGATGCATGTATGATAGCAGATGTGTTCTGTTTTAATTCCGGCACATGATCCAAAATGGCTGACACTGCGTCTAACAACCGGAAATAGAAAAGCGCAAATATTTACTTAGTTCTGTTCCACCAATTCTCACAATAAATGGAACCCCATGATAACCGACGTGAAGAGTGAGACAAAAAGCATGCCAGACATACAGTGTATTCCAAAATATGATTACACAAGCATAGATGCATTTGATCATAATCACTGAAAAACAACTAAAATATACTTTGTTATGACTAAATTTAAATAAACGCTCAATAAGATTATTTATTAATTGGGACGTGTGCACAATACATTTTGCATCCAAATACCTTTCCTGTTAAACATGGCAGCTAAGTCGAGGGCAAGTAGTCCTTGTTTATTTTTCAGATCTGTTTCAACACCTGCCTGGAAGTATGACAATCAAAATTGTTATAAAACAAACATGTTCATTGCAGCGCATTCAGTAAGAAATATATACACTACTAGAACATCAAAGTGGATAAAAGGTAAAAAAAATAAAAACAAAAAAAAAACACATTGTTACCTGAAGCAGTTTAAGAATTAGCTGCACGTTGGTGGATGTGGAGTTTTGACAGGCAATGTGTAATGGACTGTTCCCATCAATATTGGCAACGTTAACCTAGAAGTACACAACATATAATAATATTACAGTGAAAGTTATAAATGGATTTTTACTTAACATAATGCATTTTGTGATATATACATTCTTACAATGTAACATGTACAATGAAAAATTCACTTCCACGGGCATTAAGGGCAATAATGAGATATTGGATATTCCAAATTTCTATGAAACCCTATATACTGTATACAGGTTGCTTCGGATACACGGAAATATCAACATGACAGCAATATCAGCAAAAGTATTTACTCCAAATGTCTTGTATCGCATAATCATTGTTAATCTAACAACCTTTATGTCAGTCACTCACCGAGGCCTTATTTTTGAGGAGGATTTCTGCCATATCATTTCTGTCACTAAAAACTGCAATATGTAAAGCTGTATTCCTGTAAAATAAAATCAAACCCAGATTAATAAAATTACAAGAATCTACTATAATATTTTTGTTGGCAGTGATGTGCATGTAAGGCAATCTCTCACACAAAATATCAAGTCATTAACATAAACTCATACGCATTCTTGTACTTTCCTTCATCATCATATTAATCTGAATGCCTAGAGTTATCTTGTTCGTAACATTTGATTTAATATCTAAACATACTAGCCCTAGTTACCAAACTGCCGTTCAGTAATATGTCAATTATACACAGAACACAAGACGATGTATATTTATATCGAATTATATGCGATGACGTGTATTATTTACACACCCTTTACTGTCCGTGGCATTTACATCAGCGGCGTGAAATATCAGGCTCTCCAACACCTCTTTATGACCTATAACAAATAATGGCGTGTTACTGTAAGTGATTGCATGTGGAACTGGTGACCTTAAAGTTTTCTAAACTATGTCAGTTTTCTGTATAAAGGTCCTGTCAGTTAGGTAGTCTGTAGACAGTTTTCTAAATTGTGTCAGTAAGAGAGTTACATATACGGTGTAGCCTTGTCAGGCTATGAAATGTTAGTCTGTAGACAGTTTTCTCGACTTTCTCGAGTTGTCCATGCATAGGGATTATCAGTTTGGTAATGGTCAGCCTGTTAGAAATGTTAGTCTGTAGACAATTTTATATATATACTATATATTTATGTCCGTTAGACACAGTTATGTCTTCTTGATCAGAAGAGTTCACTAACATTAGGCCTGGTTAGGATACAACGGTGTTCCCGTGAAAAAGTCCACCAACTTAACTCTACCAATGTCTGCAGGCAATAATGCATCTTCATATGTGATCTATACGTCATGTTGTCGGCTTAGTGATTGCTTGAACTAAGGCATGTATAGATAGGCACATCTTAAACCTGACAACGCTTCCATAGCCTAACCAACCATTAAAGTGACAAAGACTTCAATCGCCGTTACTATATCGGCCGAGTTGGTAGCTGGCTGAATTATTTTGCAACGGAACAGTTAGTTGACTAAATGAACCTAGTCAGTGTTAGGCTGACCTCTTGCTGAGGTATAAGTCAGGTGGGCAAAGAATAAAATCTGTAAAATACAATATCTAAGAAGAGATATGCACAATTTCAATGAGCTGAGATGAAAAAAATACAGAATACTTTAATTAGTGACATCTATACTGTAAATAAGATATAAGTGGTCGAGATTTAAACCGTTTCTACAATCAAAAGCCACCTTTAAATTTACTTTAAAATGAAGGAAAGACATATAATCCATATAAGTAGGCTTATATGACCACCATGTTTACCATGCAAAACGGCCAGTATAAGTGGCGTGTAACCAGACCCATGTTCGTGACAATCCACATTAATGTGCTTCAGGCGCAGGCGGATCCCTCCGGCAGGGCTGTCAGCCTTTTGCACCTTGAAGTCACCTTCAGGTAGAAATAGTTTCTGAAATCCAATGGTTTAAATCGTTATGATAGGATATGACATAAAGTTAACACGATATTCGTAACGAATACATTGATTTATTTTAGAAAAATTCCTTTTATATCTTCATAAGTGAACTTGAAACCGACGATGGCCCAGTTTAAGTTCAGCGAAGAATTATTCGTCTCAATTTATACGCTATAGTGCAAACAAGTTTATATCTTTATTGGATAATGCCAAGTTAATGCACTTTAACAAAAGCTATACTCTATTGAAATTATTAAAAGCATAAAATCTTACTAGTATCTAGGATATATGGGGAAGAAAATAAACCTACCTGAAGTTTGGATTTATCGTTATTTTTTACAGCCTTTAAAAGGTCTGATTCCTTTCCCATCATGCACCGTAATCACAGAATTTTCCAGGTATCAGTCTTTAGATTCATGTCTTTTCACTTCCTTTGTTGAAATCTGTGCACAGGTGAATTAAAAATGACAAACAATTTATGTATCTATAGCATGACCATTTTAGGTCACAATTATTCAAAGGTAATAACAAGAGGCATTCATCATAAATATCATTACCCGGACCCATCTAAACTGATGTGACTGCATCCATTCATCCTTTGAGTCCGGTGCACTAGTAGTTACTGGGTGAGACATCCATATATATGTTGAGTCAGGTGCCTTAGTAGTTACCGGCTGAAACATCCATTTATATGTTAAGTCGGGTGCCATCACAAGTACCTCTGTTGGGCTTCACATGGGCTACCGAACTCCAGTCTATAGCAGTCTGCTCACTGAGAACAAACTCGATTCAGTCGTTTATAATTTTTGTAAGTGCTTTAATGCATCAT
Source organism: Acanthopleura granulata (assembly GCA_016165875.1). NCBI lineage: Eukaryota > Metazoa > Mollusca > Polyplacophora > Chitonida > Chitonidae > Acanthopleura > Acanthopleura granulata. The sequence goes on from JABBOT010000004.1 coordinate 21,553,008, forward strand.
TTGTGTTATTCATTACAAGCAGATGACTGTCCTTTTTTATTGTCCATCTGAGAGATGGCCATCATTAGACACTATATATGTCCACCACAGGGGCTTGTTTACAAGATGAAAAAAATTCATCACCTGACCCTTTTGGTTAAAAAAAAAAAATGGTTCGAACATGCAGCAGAATCTCCCCATCTTCTAGTTCCTGATTAACCACCTCCATTCTACACAGTGCAGTTTCATCCCTAAATTTGTTCCCATCGCCATGAGTTTACTTTTTTACATGGTTTTCTCAGGAGATTTAAAATTAAATCCCGGCCCCTTGCAATCTACATTTCAGCCAATACAAATTATCTGGTCACGGTTGCAGCTTAGTAAATTTAAAGGCATACAAACACTCTAAGGTTAGACAATTTACTCTATCACTATACTGCCTCCGAAAAGGTAAGGGCCCTTTGTCCGATACAGGCTGTCCAGGCGTGTTTAGCTTGAAGAGGTTCGGCAGCGGGACTAATATATATATCCGGTCGCAAATTTTAAATCTGCTGCAATATCCGAACGTGATTGTTTCAGAACAGTGTGTTAGATTTATTCGCCGCCTGGCCTAGGAATATAAATATGTATAGTATATGCATTTTCCCGTAAATCATGTACATCAGAAAATCCATGGAGTTTCATGTTAAGCTTTGTCATACATTGTTCCCATACAAAGACAGAAGACATTAGCCAAGAGGGTACATATACTGCGAATATAGCCACTCAAGCTTGACGGTGACTCCAGTCTGCCTGCATACAGCATAACAGCGTCTTAAACTTTAAGCTGTGTGGTTTATATCCTGAGTGCTATATCGAATTTAAAAAAAAAGCAGCATAGACCTATATACTGTACAACAATCCTTGGCACACACCTTCAGAAAAGAAATGTCCATGTACCCTTCGTAATTGAGTCCGATTTTCAATCCGACAAAGCAAAAGAAGGAAAACTAACATTCAATTATGGTCAAATGAGACATCCTGAGTTGAAGTCTTAATGACACGCCTTTGTGTAATGGGCCCAGATGTGTCTTTTTATTTATGCCACTATGCTTGAAACAAGTAGCCCATATCTCTATAAGCCTGCAGGTGACTTCCTGTATGTAAGCCCAATGTGGGTTAGCGACAGACTTTCATACCTCCTTAACTTAAAAATGAACCAGTAGGCTTATCATAATCTGATCCTTTACCTCACATTACAGATCCAAGGGCCCATATATACAGCTTGTTGTTTAGGCCAATATATATGTGATGTAAGCTACAGCAATATACGCCTATTTCAGACAGACTGGTCGAAACGTTAGCGTAAACTTAAAACTGCACACATATCAGTGTTAAACATATAGTTCAGAACTACTACGTAAACTCACTGTGTTCTTCATATATAATCTGGGCGATTCACTGTTGTCCCATTTCCGGTGTGAAAGTATGAAGTCCTGTATCTTACTTACATATATAGGCCTATAACAGGGCACTGGCGACGTACTAAGCCTACCCTGAAAAAAACAAGATTAAGTCCACCATTATCGAAATACAAAAAAAACTGAATGGTTCAGAGTACAACTGAGCATAGAGGGAACATGCTGCATAGTCTTACCAGAGTAGGCCTACACCGCTACCTTACACCGATGGACAGGTTGCATATTGTGAATACACGCATGTTACACACTCTCAGTAACTGATCCGGGCGGCGACATTTCAACCATAACTGCAGTCCGTGTAATTAGATGTTTTATAAATGTCACACTCGTTGACTCAGGGGGCAGTATAATGAATTCAGGAGAAGGAAGTCTAGTGATACGTGCATTCCTCTATTCTCTATTCTCTGTTTGACGATAACCCATATAAGTCTGTAAGGCTCGTATCACTCGGGTGCACTATATAAGCATATATGTGTATATATAGGTCTATTGTGGGGTGTCATTCGAATTCACCCAATTGGTTTAGTGCATGGGGATTTCCCATCATTTTCACAGAGGCTTTATAAGTCCACACCTTGCTGTTGACAAACAACAGAAACCGTGAGTATAAAAACAAGAAGTATTGACAAATGCTGTCATGCTGTCAGTGACAATTTGAAATTGTTCTGTATGAATGGCATTTTTTTTAGCATAAAATAAAATAATAGGCAAGGTGTAAATGAACTTTTCCGATTTTCATTGCAGTTGAGCTAGGCTTCAGATGTATTGAAAACAGTTGACATATATTCTGGATATATGTCAGCTTCAGTGAGTGTCATTCATGCACGCAAGTGCTTTTATAACACCATGCAACATTCAAGAAAATTATGCTGCAGTTGCTGGTTATCTTGAAGTAAACGGTCAATAAACCGCTTGGCGAGTAAGCTAGGGTCATTAAAACTGATTAATTTGGCGACCAGAAGACCACTTTTATTATCATGGCATCATTTCTTCTACATCCTATATATATACATATAATTCTAAAACTTCACCTCATATATTTATAAACTAAATTTATTGGACTGGATTTTTGCAGCATATTCAAAAATATTCCCTTCATATGACGGCGGCCAGCATTATGGTGGAAGGAAACTGGGGAGAGCCCGGGAGAAACCTATAACGAACAGCAGGTTGCTGGCAGAATTCCCATGTCCCATGCCAGCGCCTTCGTCGGGCTTGAACTCACAGTAACTGCATTGGTGAGATGGCAAGCTAATCCCTCGGCAACGGAGGCTCCGTATAATGAAATAAATGGTTTATTTTTATTGCAAGAGACCTCTTGGTCCATTAGCACACATTATAATGAATTTTACATGAGTTACATAATGATGGCGAATAGCTGGATTAGTAAAGCATACATCACGGCATAGATTTGAAATACATGTTTTGAAACAGTTGGAGAAAACCGATTGTGTGTAAAAATGGTTAAATCCATTATTTGAGGGATGATGAAATGCATTTCCGTTGATATGACGGATTAATCCATTCCTGAATACTTTATCAGGAATGGATTGATTCGTTTCCAGGAACGGGTTAATTCGTTAGATCATTGGAACGGCAATTCGTCATTCCTCAAATAACGGACTTAACAGGAGATTCTTTTGAGGGCAGATATTATAGCACAAAACAGACCTGGTACGTCACAATGAAGACACCAAAACGTATGCTATAGTCAGGCGGAATAATAAATAAAAAATATGGAACAAAGAAAACAACACGAAGTCAACAAAATCAAAACAGGACGAAATTCTGCAATAAACTAGCATTACTACTACGAAAAATCTCCGTGAAACATACTGGTATATAGAATCACATTGTTTTAAGGCCTGTCTCTGTGTATGAGACATTTTAAATATGTATTACTGCTTCACAGAAGGCTCATGCGACTTCCGAGCTGATAAATAGAGAACTGAAATGTGGAGAAAGTCTAATATTGTCTCCACATCCAAGAATACAACATAAACAGCATCGGTCACACATGCACATTTGCAAAATTGTCAGCAAGCAGCATAACTTTGTACGCATTCTGTGAAGTCATGTGTGGCATGTGGAAATGGTGGTTATAGCACGCTATAGCGCAGCGGAATTACATAGGCGCTTCTCAGTAACGTGGTCTTTGTGAGTTCAAGTACAACTCATATATACTAGCTTCCCCTCTGACGGTGCTTTGGAAGCCATTTACAGCAGCATGAGAATAATCGTGGGTTTCCCCCGGGTTCTGTTCGGTTGTCTCACACAATGTATTGCTGGCCGCCATCGTATACGTGAATATTCTTGAATACGGCCTAAACCCCAATCAAATAAATAATTAAATAAAGTGTATGAGGTCACATTGAAGACATATTGATCTTCAATTAGGCTACTTGTTTGTAGAGTACACAATACAACTACTTTAATACATAGGACATAGAAATATTCCTAAATCTAGCGTGTTGAATGGCCAAACCAGCCGTTCCAACTCTTACCTTCGCAAGGACAGGAACAGAGCTCAAATAATTCTTTGCATCAATATCACCTTTATAATTACAGTAGTCTTCATAACGACTATATACTATCTCATCGTATCAAGTAGTTGCTGCCTTACCTACAGGCCTACACATCTCCGTGACTGATAAAATAATTTTAATTTTCGGCTCCTTGGGTTTTCTATACAAAATCATATGATGTCTTTTATTATCTTTCAACGACAGGTGATACAACATTTTGCAGACTTTATATGAGGGTATCTCTCTGAAAACATATTTATTAACTTGAACCAGAATTTAACATATCTCACACTGGTGATAAACGTTCCAAATTACTTAATAAGGCAAGCACAGTGGGAGTAGGCCTACTCAAGATTACCATCTGTGCCAAATTGTTTGCAGCATATCTGAGTTACTCTTTCCATCTCTTCCAACTTTCACACGAAATTGTCCCAGATTCCACGCTGTCTTAAAAATTCACACACCGTATGCTTGCCTGTTGACTCGGTGTGGGGAACCATAATATTCAGACACAGTCTTCTTGAGAAAACATGGATTTGCTTTTGCGGTAAAACGATATTGTTACCAGGATATTTCATTTATACAAGTTGCTCAGCAAGCCCTTTAACACTGCAAATTCGATAAAAAAAAAAATCGCCGAATTTAATACTATTTTAGCCACCTCACCAAAACCGGCTGTTATAGGCCCACCTTCGTTTCTGATGCATCGCAATGTTTGTGAATGTGGCTATGTTGATACACAGAGTAGATTGTCACAACCCCTTCAGAGAAAATAATAACCTTCAGTAAGAGCTGTTGTCTCCGCAGGATATATATGCACTTCATTTACTTATTGATTTATTTGATTGGTGTTATTATTACTCAAGAAAATTTCACTTATACGACAGAGGCCAGCATTATGGTGGGTGGAAACCGGGCAGAGCCCGGCGGAAACCCACGACCATTCGCAGGTTGTTGGCAGCCAGCATGAGCTGGTCTTGAACTCACAGCGACCGCATTGGTGGGAGGCCTCGTGTCATCGTGCCGCGATAGCGCGCTAACCGACTGCGCCACGGAGGCCCCTATATGCACTTTAATGGGACACATCACGTGGATGAGTGATGAGGAAATTCCCAATTGATGGAATTGGAGTTTGGGATTAAAAAGTTATATTTTGACAAATTTAGTAACGCTCAACATCCTTACAAGAACTTAATTTTCTTCCAGTGAAGCTCTTGTGAACACTTCCACTTCCACTTGCTGGAAAACATGTAGTGTTGTGGCTATGTTTGAGTAGGCCTACATATTTCAGTCGCAAAGCTAGCAGTGCGTTTGTTCTATTCATCGACAGAAGTCGTCACGCACGTGTGGGATTAGTTGTTATATGTTGCATAACAACGCATGTATTTTGATGTGTACGTTGTAACAATATGTTCCGCACTTTTATACACTTGATATATATCATCAAATTAAGAGCTTTATTTCATTTTTGAAAATTATAAAAACCCACTACTATGGATATATGACAGCTGAATAAAGCGTTTAACACCTTAATATAATTCGTCTTAATTGGTTTTTGCGTAGGCAACTTGTTACTGCTCGTGTTTATAATAGACATATAGCCTATCCATGCATGGGATATCCCACTTATATTAAAGTGTAAAAAATTTTTTTATCCTTATATAAGGTGAAGTAAGATAAACATTAAAGTGTCACAATTTTACATTAGGCTCAGTATAGCTATATATATATTTTTAAGCAAAATTCTATAAAATGTATAGGCCTGTATCTTACATTAGGGATAACAACTTATGTAGTCCTACTCCTCTAGGCGTAACAGTTAGCCCGTACATGGGTAAATTGTTACAGAATTTTAATGCTTTTAAGCTGGATTCACATTCAAAATAAATACATATATGATAAGACAAGATATCCTGTTTGAGCTAAGGTGAGTAGGCTTTATTAACAGATATATTAATACCGTTCTGATATCTCAAAGACGCCGTATAAAACGACATTTTGAAAAACTGTAACAGCTCCCTCTCTCTCCCCTTGACTCTGTTATAGTGTTCATCGAGGAAAAAAATAATAAGAGCTGATATATCGTTAGCAAACAGAAGAAGGCAAATATATCTTATATTCGGCAAAATATTCTGAAAATCTGCGCTGGTTTTGCAAACAGAATCTTACATTCATTTATAAATACCGGGAACAATAAAGCGCCTAAAGAAAAACCCCGTCTATTCACTGTCAGTATTTATGAACAAGATTAATTAATCCTCAGTTCTCCAGAATAAGCAAGTTTTCTCGTAATTGACAGGTCAGATAGATTTAATCCTGTACACATAATTCTTTGATTCTGTGATAGCAGACGTAATCCGGGATACAGCATGTCTCATGTTTTATAGGCTAACCCAGGTAAGTAGGTGCCAGTGCGAGTGTACACATATATACGTAAAAGAGAGGTAACTCCGGGTAGACAGGCGGATGATTCTGCTCGTAGCATTTTGTGTCCAATTTTCGTAGATAAATGGGTTTGCAATCAAGACGCATGGATCCGGCGTTTCTGACATAAGTATTTGGTAAGAGTGCTTGACCAGATCAAGGCCTTATTTACTTTTTGGTACATTGAAATGATCAAAAAAGAAAACTGTGTTTATTCTCGAAAGATACATTCCAGAGATGGATAGGTAGCTTATCCCTTCCTTATCAAATAATGTTGTGTTGTTGTTGTCATCTCCATTATACGGGGTTTCGACATCATCTGGACTCATGCTGAGGAAATGATTCAAGAAACGAAGAGGCTGCTCCACTTCCTAAACTCTGCAAAATCTGCAGAAGCAGGGAGGAGTTAATATGATGGTTTCAGGGAAACAGTAATGTCACTTCGTTCACGTGTTAGAATTTTTTTTATTTAGGCCAGCATTTATTTGTTTATTTATTCATTCATTTTCGATCGGTGGAACAGGTACATTAGGTCTGTTGTAGTTTAACTTGAGAATAAAATTTTTGGGTGGCTGAATATGCCAGACAAGCTTGTAGCCTACATGTACGTGTACTTGTCAAGTTTCCAGCCCTTCGAGTGAAGCAGATATTTGATGTAACAATGTACTAATGTCTGTACTGCATGGTACGTTAGTACATCGTCGGATCAGTTCAGCCTCTCACGTGCGGCTAGTCAAGTTCCCTTGTTTCAAAGACTGTATCATGCTCAGGGGTTTAACACTGTAGCAGTCTTTATTGTGTAACCTGATACTTCTGAACCTGATTCAGGAATTTAATGCCTTCCCTCCTTACTGATTCTGATATTTACCATGTTTTGTAAAGAATCCAATGTGATGAAGGTATGCAATTTGATGAGGTATGAAACAAGGTTCAGTGGTACAATATCTAGTAACACACTAAACCCCAAGACAGTGTTAAAGTGTAGTCTGCCTCATCAAATAAAAAGGCAATGAAAAGAACATATTTCATGTGCTACTGTCTTACACTTCTTCCACTGAGATTGTGAATTTAGACCCATCAACAGCAACTTTTGCCCTTGCAGTTGACACTGGTTTTTCAAAGCTGTTTGCTATATAAAATGCCTTATTGTTGCTTGATGTAAGAAGGCCAAGGTTTGCTATCTGTGTGTAATAAGGTATGACGTACTGCTCAGCTAAGGCTGGGACGTCATCAAACAAAATGTTTCTTTTCTAACATCACAGAGCCTGGTGTGAAATATCAGAAATGTGTTGCAATTGTTTTTCTAGCCACTTTCTCATCATAACCACCATGAGAAATATTGGAAAAATTGAGTTTTCATGAAATAAATTGACATTTTGATACATTTTGACAAAATGTATTGAGGTTTCTGATTTGTTCAAATTAAGTTTCCATATACGTTAATCACTGAATTATTTCACCTTTATATTTAAATAATAAAAGAAAATCCACTCAGGAAAATAAGCCGATACACTTTTTTTTCCACAGACAGAAAGACAAGATATTTTTGAGCAAGGTAACTTACATGTACCACCAGTGTGTTCCATGAAAGGTCATCTTTATTTAATGTGTATTTGAACTCTGCTTGCAGGGTAAAATATTGATGAATAAGCAGAAATGTGAATATACATGTACTGGATATGTAATTTCTTTTTATAGATTTTATGTGCATAATTTTCACAACATTTACGAGAGAGTTGATTGCTTTATGATATTTTTTTGACAGTTCATATAGAAATTCATGTTTCATTTTTCTGTGTTGTTGTACAGAGTTCACCATTCAGAAAACCAGGAGTTTCAGTAGAAGTATGGTACCAAGGATGGCTGACAAAAGGACTAACGTTGTAACTGTGTTGTTAAGCCTCTTACTGAATCTGTGTAGTGCCGTGCTGATTATTCTACTCAACAAGACACTTTACACCTTGTATGGCTGCCCAAACATCACACTGACCTTTTTCCACTTTCTAATGACATCTGTTGGACTTATTATTTGTGAAAGACTGAATGTTTTCCAAGTGAAAATTCTTCCATTTAGAAGCATGCTTCCCCTGGCATTGACGTTTTGTGGATTTGTTGTTTTGACAAACCTGTCATTACAGAGCAACACAGTTGGTACTTACCAGCTGATTAAAACAATGACGACACCTTGTATCATTGCAATCCAGAGTTTTGCCTACAATCGACATTTTTCTTTGCAAGTGAAATGTACAGTGGTGAGTACAGATAAATGTAAATGCACGTTGGTAGAGTGTGTAAAACTGTGATACTTGCAGAGCATCATGTAAGGTGAATTATGATCAGGACGCTTATAAGTATCAGTCATCCAAAGCACTTCCAGTTCTGGTGAAGATGGCAGACTGTTAACCATGAAGGTTACACATTCTTATTTGTTCCTGAAGCCTTGTGTGAGGATGTTTGCCAAGTGTCTTATAAAGACACTGGTTTCTCCCAGTCTCTGTACGAATTCCTTCACACATTGACCCTACAGTTGTGTGATAAGTGGATAAATATTTATCTGTTGTAGGTGAAGGCTGATGTTTAATTAATTGAATTGTATTACAGTAAATCTCCAATAAGCCTTGAATTATACATTACATGTATAAACAGTTTTTTTTCATAGCCTATCAACAACTACAAGTTTATTGCATTCTGCCAGGAGATAGATGGAATTGAGATTGGAGTAGATTAGTGATAACAAAGTTTTTTCTAAAGTTATGTCACTAACAGAAAATGAAAGAACAGATGCAATATTGACTTGTTTTGTATGTTTCAGATTCCCATTACATTAGGTGTTTTGATGAATTCCTATTATGATATCAAGTTCAATGTCATTGGGATAATGTTTGCTGTGAGTGGAGTGATAGTAACATCTCTGTACCAGGTGGTGAGTAGAAAAAGCATCATGTTGTATTTTACAGTGATTTTTAAAACACACCTTTCTTCACTTTGTATTATTTCATAGTCATATAGGGATTATGTGACTATGATTATCAGAAAATTAGGATGTTTCAGGGTTATAAACTAACTTATATGCAAGTGACAAAAGGCCTCATTTTATGATAAAAAAATATAATTGTTTAAGTTTACTCTCCAATAAAAATTATGTGTATGTGTATATTGAAATATCTTCTTCTATCATAAAACAGACTGTTTTGAGATTTCTTTTATTACATTTTCAATCTACAAGATTTTTGGAGCATTTACTCTTGTGTGTTCAACTCTGTGTAACTATCAGCTGACGGCAATCAAGGGAGATAATCCAATGTAACTGCAAAGCAGCATGCTCTTGCTCAGACTGTGATGCTCCATTTTATAGAATTCCTTGATTGGGGATTAGAGAATAAGCCATGTCTCTCTAGATAATTATACCATAAAAACTGGCTCTTGTTAAGTCAAAAATACATGGCTTGCTTACTTGTATTGATGAGAATTATTAGATGACAAACTCCTGGATTTTCTCATCTGTGAGATGAAGCATGTACATGTATTTTGCAAATATTCTACTTGTTATATAATTAGGGTTGTTATTGTGGAAGCGCAATCCAACACCCAAATATGCAAGAGAATCAACGCATTTAGAAAAATCTTTTAGAAAATGAAAAGTAAATGAACTAGCATAAGTTAGTAATTTACTGGTATGCGGTAACTAATTGTATTTTTCTTTTTTCTGTGTTGCATTTCAGTGGGTTTCAGAAAAGCAACATGAATTTCAGGTCAACCCTATGCAGTTGCTGTTATATCAAGCCCCACTTTCAGCTTTACTCTTGGTACCTGTGGTCCCCGTTTTGGAGTCACCATGGATCCATATGTTTTCATGGTCCCTTGAAACTGTGGTAGGTGGTTATGTTAAATTGTGTTTTTGTTTTGCAGTTACTGTTGTCATTTGCTTTTCTTTTTTAAGAAATAACTAATGATTTCATGGTAAATCCATGTCACATAGTCATTTGTCAATTCTCATATTCACCATTTTCTGTTTTCAGGCTTTAATATTTCTGTCTGGACTTATTGCTTTTATGGTCAATCTGTCCAGCTATTGGATATTAGGAACTACTTCTCCAATGACGTATCCTTTGCACTTTCTGCCAGATGATAATGACTCAGGTGACTCTCAGCAACATGAGACTGTTGTTACCATGATGATGGGTAATTTTTGAACCAACTGTGTGACGAGTGACAATCATAGGCTGATTCCGTCATTTAACCTCTAAATAATTACATTTGTTGCATACCTGTATAATCTGTGTATCTATATTATTAAGGGTGCAGATGTTAGATTAAATGAAATAATCCACATATGGATACCTTTAATGTGATTAAAAACAGAGGACATATAAAATATTAAAGACTGCTTTTGATTAGTTGCTCTCCAGTTTCCTTAACCCAGATCAGTTACAATATGGTGGGGCATCTAAAGTTTTGTTTAACATTACTTGGAGGCTATATCATATTCCAAGAATCCCTTCAAATACTTCAGATATTCGGAATCCTGTTGACACTATCAGGTAAGCTTTGTCAGAAATTATTCCTGACATCTGTCATGACAGTATGCATTTTGTGTATCATACATGAAGAATTAAATTTAATTAGACACACATTATTCATGTGTGAAATATAACACATTGAAAAAATGCTGCAAAGTCTTATTTTTTTAGTCAATTTGTTGGCATAGGTTGAATAAATAGTACTGGTTTGCATATTAGCCAGTCAGGTTTTTATAAACATCAGCATAAAGTTAACTGGATGATGATGATAATTGAACTCTGAGCTTCTCAAGAATGCCTCCTCAGTAAACAGTCTAACTCATATATTTTGACAATCAGCATACATTTTATGTAGAAAATTGTGAAAGCTTGGGTACATGCATGTTAACAAATTTTTTTTTTGACAGGGATTCTGGCGTACACCTATATTAAGATGGAAGAGCAAAAAAGGAGTCGTTTGCCCCATTCCTTTGTTCCTTTCTCAAAGGGGAATAATTTGTGAAAGGCTTTTTAGAGCAATGTAACACTTGAACTCAGGCTACTATTGTTTTGGTGCATCTGAGTGTGTCAGATGCGCTGTTCTCCTGTCGTTTTCCACTGTATGATGTGGAACAGTACAGATGCAGTTAGCCATGGACAGCACCAGAATAATTTTTTACCAGTACTTTTTACCAAGATTATGCTACCGTAGTTTCTCCATAATATGAGACGGTTTTCGGCCAGCTGTGTACCATGATGCCTTGCGAGGGCAGCAGTCTTAAGTCATAAACTGCCAGGGGGGATTATGGGACATTATAGGACATAGTCAGTTACTGACAGTCTGTACTTTCTTTACGCCTCACTGAGCCTCACCCGTTGGCTGAGACGGGAGAGACTCCCAGCAGGTTGTGAAAAGTTTCACTTTTTGTGCCACAGTGAACTATGCACACATTGATATGCCTATAAACTGCAATATTAGACAAAATCTGTAATTTGGTAAACTAATGGCTTAACGTTTAGAAGAATTGATCAGTCCTCGAAGTAATAACGTCTGATATCACAGGAAAATGTTTTGATTGTAAAACTCAAATTACAAAGGAACCATGGCTAATTCATGTCCAACTTCTTGCCGTACAGATCACTGCAAGTGTTTTCGTATAATTTTTCACATTTGGATGTAATGAGGTAAAAAGTATAAGTATCTACAGGTAGAAGGGTATTTTCTGCGACTTTCAAATATATTTACCAAATTGAAATGTGTGAACTGTGTTTTTTTCCATAAAGATTTGGTGTTATTTTTCATGACGTTGGTCTTTAGTAAGTGTGCACACATACAGTTTGACAAAGTACATCCATCAGAGTGTAATATCGTGTCCATGACTCAATACAGACCCATAATATACATTCGTATTTCTTGGTTTTAAACCTTAATCAAATGTGCAATGAGTGTGTGAGCTGATCCTTCATCTGGCTTGTGCTATATAGTGATAGAGAGAAGAAGAAATGCATTCCTCAGATCGTGGGAACTGGATGTAGAACTTCCAATAACCACCACAAAGTTGTAAATTTAGTACAATCTCAGAACAGCTCGCGATTTGGAAGTGTTGAAGTTCTGCCCAGGGTTACCAGGTGTCTGTTGAACTTGATTGAACGTCTCACATCAGCCTCATCTAGATGTAGGCTACAATACTCTTCAAGCACAGGTATGTGCACAGGCCCCAATTTCTAGTCTTTCCTAATACAAGATTCTCACTATTATAATTGCCAGCTACACTTCAGACAAATATACTAAAGGCTTGCAGGATTTCCATGAAGTCGTCTGTAAACTGAGGGACTACAACCCATCACTTCTTGACAAGTAATTTGCATAAGAGTGCGACTGCGCACTGCCGTGGAAAACACTCACCACTCATTCCATTGCAAATATGTAGACTCGACTATATATTAAAATAGGTGAGTTTCGAGATCGAACTATTTTATCGTTAAAGGTAAGAAAAGCCCTACTGTACCATTTGACCTGTCAAAAATGTTAGGTAACTATTTCTGATTACATTTACTATTACATGGGCGTCTCAGAAAAGTTTCAAAGAAAGTTACTAAGACTAGACATGTGAAAGGGAAAACTGAGGAGCTGGAAGTTTTTTAATTTAAGAAACTCCTGATTGAAGGAGAGGTTGTTTGTACGTAACATGGCAAAACAGGAGATCAGTAAATTAAAATCGACAAAATTGCCTGACATTTTGATAAGTAACATAACACAGTTGATTTCATTTTTGCCTTCTACAACAAAAGAGTTCAATCTTAAAACTCTCCTGTTGAATTTTGTAGTGTTTATAGAATTCAGACTTAGATTTATCTGTGCAAAAATGAACTTTATGAAGCTATGAAGTATTTTTTTTTTACCATGACAGTTGTGGCTTTGAATTTTTGTGTGTAAAACACAGAACACGTATGAACGTACAAGCAACGGCAAGATTTTTTGTGACAGATTAATTATTAAATAGCAGTGGATTATCACTCAACACTTGTGATCTTCACTTCAAGTACATGTACTTATCTACAGGTAAGTGTTTCTTTTTGACTCACTGTGAGCTGTTGCGGGAGACCTGTGTGATCTTCCTGGCTTACTTCAGGGTGTCTCAATTATAGTGTCCCATTTTATAGAGAAATTACGGTAAATGATCTAAAGTTTCGTCAGAAAGATGTTGTGAGGTTTGTTTGGAAGGATGACATCCTAGTAAAAGTATATAAGCTTCAACTCCAAGTATAATTTTTGTGTCATTTATTCACCTATACAACATGGTGAGCATCACTAAGTCACTAAATTCTTTATTTAAGTTTTGTTTCAGCTGTTTACCACAATGCACATGTATATTTATTAAGTATACTTAACTGTTATCATATACTATAATGTGTTGTTTATACAGAAATGCTTGTCAGTTTTGATTTCATAGTGTGTCATTTGAATATGCTCATATTTGTTTAGTAGCTACTGTAGACTCAGACTCAGAGTAAATCAGTTTTGGGTAACTTTTCTGTCAAATCACGTCACTCGAAATGTTATACACAAGAAAAGTTGTATTTATAAAGTTTTGTGAGTGTGGGCTATGAGCCAGTGGATCTCCATCAGTTTTAGCCCAAATTTAAGATACTTGAGTTTTTAACAGTGGTCAGTTTTGATGTACCAACAGTTTATGTGTAACAGTCAGGAGATCTTGTCATGTATATCTGCCCTTCTCCCTGATAACTCATAAACGATGTGGTTTATGATGCGCCTGTGGAATTATGAATATTATTGAAATGTGAAATATATGTAGATGCTTATATGTGGATTTATGCCCCTTGTAGCCCCCTCTAATGGTCTTAGCCATATTTGGATGAGGATTTCTGTGTAACCATTGGGACTGCCAGAATTGAAATAATGGGTGCTAAATTCAAGTTTCTTTGCATCTTTTGCATTAATACATTTTTAATAGTGGGAAAATGCTTGTCAGTTTTATGTTTTTGAATAAAACTTATGAATTAGTCTAATCATGTAGAATTTTATAGACATGGCCAGCCTATACTTCACCTTACCTCCTAATTTTTACTTTACAACATCTTACTATTAATGATACTGTTGGAAACATGGCCAAAAAAGAAACCACATGTATCCATTATTACAGAATGCAACCAGCATATGTACATTCTGTGCACACATTTGTCAGATATCGAAATATTCTACAAGGATTATGTCAACATGGTAATGTATCAGGTTGGTTGTTGTCAAAACTTTCTAATGAAATGGCTTTGTTCAGTGAATATGTGCTTGACAATCACTCACTGCTGTCTCATCAGGTGGGCCTTGCTGGCTTAAATCAGGCAATTGGTATGCGAGATTGCATGCTTGAATCCAGCTCTCTGAGTTTTGGCTGTTTCCTCAAGTCAGGATGACAGCCAGATACCTGACCCTCATCATATTAGTGAAATATTCTTGATCATGGAATTAAACAACTATCAAATAAATGAAGTGTGAATGAAATCCAGTATTATAATGAGCTTGTTTCATGTTTGTCAATAAAAGGGATGTAGTAAAAGTTACCGTTGAGCAAACAGAAGAAATATTATTATTGTATATTATTACAGATTTAGTACACTGCACAGTTTGACAAATACCTGCAGATAAAATATGTAAACTTTAAGCTTTATAAGTAATTTTCATAGGAAAAATGTTGGCTATGATACTTGTTAAATAATGAATCTTGTCTGAAAATTTGAACTCTCTATATAAATTCAACTACACAATATTCACTCATGGTGCTGGAATCTTCCGCTTTTTTCTGTGATAATGCAGGATACTCCAGGAAGCAAAAATGTGCAGTGTGTTTTCTGCTTTGCTACCTGTGCAGTTCAGGGTTACAGTGTATTTGTTGGCTGTTTGAAGAAATATCCTTTTGTATCATCTGTGCTGTCAATATAATATATCTCATCTGCACTAATCATTTGATTTCACCATCAGTAGGACTTGAACCTACACCACCCATCCTGTTGAATTTGTTGAAAGACAAACTAGTCATCAAACTGGGTTATTGAGTGAGTCAGCACTGTCATTGGTTCGGCTAAAAGTGACTCAACTGTAATAAACCAAACTTTCTGTCATACATATAATCTTCTGTTGTTAAATTTTTATATGTTAACTACCAAATGTAGATAAATTGCAGAGTTGGTAAGCATCTTTATTCTGTAACTGTATTTATTATGTAAGGGGTAAACCAACAATCAAAGAAATGATTCAAATGTTATACACAGATACCTCTTGCTGTGTCTGAAGCCCAGATCATCCTGGCTTCCTCTCGAGCCATACACGGAAAGGTCCACCAGCAACCTGGGATGGTTGTGGGGTCCCCCTAGGCTCTGCCAGGTTTTCTCCAATCATAATCATGGCTGCCGTGATATACATGAAATATTCTTGAGGATGATGTCAAACACAAATCAAATAAATAAATGTTATATAAGGGAATGGCTTCATACTAACCTATGCTTGATTCATTTTGCTCCTTTAATTTACTCTCTTGAGAGTGATAGCCACTCCTAAGTCTGAGAAGACATCTTTAGCAATCTGTGCAGATATATCAGTACTTGCTGTTTGTTTTGCTGCAGTGCTATGAATGGTTCCTATGTTGTTCTAGGTGTTAGAATTTGGCCACTATTTTCATCATATAATGAAACATTTGCAGTGAAAAGGGCATTCAAAGCTTTTCAGACAGTAAGGAACAGTCTTAGAACTTTGAGACTGTTCATATGAGAGATTTCCCGACTGAATTTTGTCATAGGTATGCTAGAATATATATACACTAGATTTTATACTTATTGGTACAGCATTTTTCATTATTAATTCAGCCATCAAAGCTCTGGGATAATACAAAATTACTTCAGTAAAATTTTCAAGGCATCCTGTATTTCTCACCAGACATGACAAGCCATGATAAGTCCTACAGTATGCTCATGGTAAACATGAGGGCCTACCCAACCCAATTATATAGCCTCAGCAGACAAAACAACACACCCAGTTCAATTATATAGCCTCCGCAGATATAACAGCCCACCCAGTCCAAATGTATAACCTCAGTAGTCATAAGAGCACACCCAGTCCAATTATATAGCCTCCGCAGATATAACAGCCCACCCAGTCCAATTATATAGCCTCAGCAGACAAAACAACACACCCAGTCCAATTATATAGCCTCCGCAGATATAACAGCCCACCCAGTCCAAATGTATAACCTCAGTAGTCATAAGAGCACACCCAGTCCAATTATATAGCCTCCGCAGATATAACAGCCCACCCAGTCCAAATGTATAACCTCAGTAGTCATAAGAGCACACCCAGTCCAATTATATAGTCTCCGCAGATATAACAGCCCACCCAGTCCAAATGTATAACCTCAGTAGTCATAAGAGCACAACCAGTCCAATTATATGCGCTCTACGGATACAACTGTTCAATCATATATCTGTACCATAAGCAGGCAAAATGGCCTCATTATATACCCTCAGTACATGAGAGCCCACGCAGTGCAATTTTATGCCCTCTGATGACATGACAGTCAGTCCATACACTGGTACCCTGCGCAGACATGGCAACCCATCCAGTCCAATTATATACCCTCGGCAGACAGAGCAGCCCTACCAGTTCAATTATATACTATCAGCAGATATAACAACCCACCCAGTCCAATTATATAGCCTCAACAGACATGACCCCCCCCCCCCCACCATCCTCCTATCAGTCAAATTATCAGCAGAAATGGCATCCTACACAGTGCAATTACAAACCAGTTCAGTCATGCCACCCATCCAGGCCAATATACCCTCAGCAGACAAGACAACCAACCCAATTTCAGGACCAGCAGAGAGGCCCCCAAATGTCTAACAAGAAAGACTGAGGTGTCAAACTGTACTGGCTTAAAACACTCATACCAAATTCCACTGTCAACAGAATAAGCACTTTTGAGTCTAGTACACTGTAACTGACTCACATCATATCTGGTGTTTTCCGCATGGTGTTTTAGTGGGGCAGTACTAAAACAATACTCACTCAATCACACTTCATACATGGCACCTTCCAAAGCCACATGTACAAAGCCCATCTAGTCAGGTACATCCTCGTCTAACCACCTTACAATGTAGACATGACATGACAACAATGGTGTCATTTTAGAAGTTTTTGCCGAACAGTCCTGCCCAGAGTTCTAAATCAGTTTGCCTGTTAAAATGTTTCTGGCAAATATGCTGGTACTACATGTACACAATTTAATGACACCAGCACATGTACACATGCACTCCTGCTCTAACCTTTGCCATTTGAGCCACCCTTAATAACCAGCTTGAACCCATGTGCACAGTATGCCACATATCCTATCTGCTGGCTATCAGTGAAGGAGCCATGTACATACATCTATGTCATGTAATTATGTTCATGGACCATTTATATGTACATTTGTTTGATGAGATATGGTAAGCATGGCAATAAAAACTTAAAAGACAAAATCAACATTCTTCAGAAACAACAACGACAAACGCTGGTGTGACCTTTAGCAAAATGACTTTTAGTGATGGTTAAAATATTGTTGTTGTCAACTGTGTTTACCTCACAACTCTATCCACCCTTAACTGCTCTGCCAGTCTTGGTCTGTGAGTCATTGGCAATGTGCCATCATTGGTACTGGAAGTCAACTTCCTACCAGTATATCTAGAGTAGAGCTACAAGTACATGTACACTGTGGTGTGGGAATAAACCTGCTTGGACACACATATATATACATATATCTGAGACATGGGTCACACGTACAGATTACAATGTTTAAATAGAACTCCCAAAGGAAAACAAAGGTGCTCATATATAACACCACCATCAGTGTATGCATTCCACCATGAAGATGTTGTTTGTAGTGCGATCGACATTAAGGGTTGCAGCTGGGTTGCTTTTTGACGTCACTGTGTAAACAATGATTCAAAATAGAAAACGTGTGTGTATGTATGTATGTATATACATATATATATATAACACTAAGTATCAATGCAAGCCTTGCCAAAGTATAACAAGAACTACAACTGATGGTATTGCAATGGCAGAGGTGTTGACTTTTTTTTACATGATTAAAAGTTCCATCCACTTTGATGTAAACAAATTCATTGGCTTTTAAGTTTCACATTTATTCTAAGTACTCTGTTTGAAATCATCTTAGTATGATCTGTGTGTATTACCACACTTTACACAAAAACGATCATAGTACTTGATGTGCTTCAGGCTCTTACATGCCAGCTTTCCTGTGGATACTTTGAGATGCTTTGTCACTTGTATTTATACCGTGCTGAAGCTGTTAGCATCATCAAACTAACAACACCTGATGACACTGGTAACTAAATGGCAGGATTTCACTGAAACAATCTGAAGTTTCTCCTATATATTTCTCTTCCATCCATATTTAATAGATGCAAATAACAGGCATCATGTTCTACAGCTGAATAATTTTTACCTTTCTGACACCAGTCTTGAAGAGTCAGGCGCATTCACCATGGCGACATACATATTCTTTGTATGTTGTCATGGATGCTACACTAGGCGCAGTTAACAAATGCCTTAGAAAAAATGGACACTGTGCACCAGTCATATCCTGTGCACAGAGTAAGCTACATACAAGATCTGTTTAGGGTTTTAATACCATGCCATGCTTACAGAAGTTATTTATAAGATTTAATCTCATCTCATAAGAAAGGACAGGCCCTAAGTTCTTCAGTGTTCAGAGGAGCTTTCAACAGATTCAACTCAGTTTTGAAGCCTGAATGTATTTCTGTCTCATTGGGTAATGGTAATATTAATTACAAGTTCACATGATCGGAAACCCTCGAGAGGTACAGCCTATTCTTGTTTTTCTGTCTTTCATGCATATATTTATTTATTTGATTGGTGTTTTTACACCTTATTAAGGAATATTTCTCTTATACGATGATGGCCAGCATTACTGTGGGAGAAAACTGCTAAACCTCACAGCCAAAGAGGCCACTTCTGTATTTGAAGCCTTGTAGTTATGTAACAAGATATTTAAAGTTGCAATAGGAAATATGGGCAACAGGCTCTCATTTCCAGTATAACTGATTTTTATTCTTTGCCACAATGATGAGAAATCAAAAAAAAAATATAAAAACCCCTTGGCCTTAAGCACATGTACAATGTAATGAATAGAACTCCAGGAGATATTATGTATAATACCAGCCATTCATAAAGCTGTGTAGGTGTGGTATAAATTTGGTGAACTTGGGACAAACTGTTCAAGAGATAGAGCGTTTACAAGCCTTTTATAATATTTAACTTACATGAGATCAATGACCTTGATGGAAAGGTCAAGGTCACTGAAAATCAATAGGATTCTTCTTCAAGCCAAGGTTCATGTATGGTGTAAGTTAGGTGAGCTTGGGCTAAATCCTTCCAGGTTACAAGCTTTTTATAAAATTTAGCTTAAATATCCCCAATAACCTTGAAGAAGAAGGTCAAGTTCGCTGAAAATCAACAGCAATCTTCCTCATGACGAAGTGTAAGTGTGGTGTAAGTTTCGTGAACTTGGGCTACACTGTTCTACAGTTACAAGCATTTACAAGAATTTAGCTCAAATGACCCCAATGATCTTAAAGAAAAAGGTCAAGGTTGTTGAAAATCAATAGGGTTTGTACTCATGCCAATGTGTAAGTGTTTTGCAAGTTTGGTGAACTTGGGCTGAACAGTTTTAGTGATAGTGCATTTATAAGCCTTGATAAGGACCCCAAGGACCTTGAAGAAAAAGGTAAAGATCGCTGAAAATTGATAGGGTTCTTCCTCATGCCAATGCATAAGTGTGGTATAAGTTTGAACATCAGATAAACCCTTGTAGACATAAAGCATTTATGAGGAAAATGCATAAAAAACAGATGGATGGATGGACGGCGCACGCGCTACAACAATGCCTCTTGACCAAAATTGGCAGAGGGGTAAAAAATCTAAACATCATCTGAGCCATACACTTCAGGATCACTTGTATCTAGACTTACAGCAAGACTTGCTGGTGAAGCCATTCCCTACAACTTTCCAACACCTACCTCACTTAATTAGTCATTTAATACTCACCACGAACATCTTTCACAAAGGTGGTCACACAAAAAAAGAAAAGCATGACTGACTTTGATAACAATATGATTTTATTTTTGGAAAGAGATCAGATATCCAATTTCAAAGGCCTGCAGAGCTATTAACAATTTTCTCTGAATCTATGAGTGGTGAGTGAATCATATTATTAATGTTATTTCAATCACTCAAATAAAACAGAACTGGACAAACCTTCTTTTTTTCATCATTTAGGTTGTTTTGTTGTTCAAACATTGTCTGCAGCAGGTATATTTAAAAACTATTATTTCATCTGAAAATTAGCACTGAAATGAATGTTAATTAACAGTCCAATTGGCTTTCACCAAACACAACACTTCTGTTACGATTTGCCACTTGAAAGACCAGCCTGCAGACTTTTTAGGTATGCTTCATGGATACTTGAAACAAAGTTTGTGTCAGTCTGAAAAGATAAAAAGTTGTCACATGATCAGTTCTGTACAGAGTCAAATATTTAAAATAATCTTCAATATTCTTTGAAATTTAAAGCACTGGATGGCAAAACATTTTATCTCTTTAACAGAAATTACTTTAGCTGTAAGAGAAAGGTATGGGTTTCAACTGGTAAAGTGGATCATGTATGTAATCATTATCACTATGAATGTAAAGAGGCTTATCTCAATGACTCAAGATAACTGAGACAGTGAAACAAACTGGATGACGTCAATTCTGTAAATTTTGCCAAACTGAGTGCAGAACATTGCGAAGACCAGAGGCAAAATCAACACCAATAATGTAGTTCATATAGACTTTTGTAAAAGAACACTTATTTCCCAAATCATAAAAGGCTGAATATTACCCTTCTTGATCATATCCATACAGCTGTCCAACAATGGAACCTGTTCAGCCAATGACAAATTGAGAGATAAATAGTATTATAGTATTAAACCCACTCACCTGTAGTAGATAAATTAGAGCCTGTTTCAGTTGTTCTTTAGTTAATGGTGCAATCTTAGGGTCTAAGCTAGGCTTCACATCGGATACCAGATTCCCTGGCTGTAAAAGTAATGCATCCCCTGAAACAACAATGCCATCACTTCCTAAATCATATTATTTATTTATTTGATTGATGTTGATTGAATATTTCACCTTTAAGACGGCAACCAGCATTGTGATGAAAGGAAAGTGGGTAGAGTCCAGCGGAAACCCATGACCATCCGCAGGTTGCTGGCAGAGAGGAAGCCAGCATGAGCTCCGCTCGAACTCACAGTGACAACATTGGTGGGAGGTTTCTGTGTTATTACGATGCATTGGTGCTCTAACCAACTTGGCCACGGAGGTCCCCCTTAACCATATTTGTCATTTATGAAAAGTGTTACCAGCAAATTCAACAGCATCTTTTGTTGGAATAAAAAAATAGCTCCATTAAAACAGTGCAACATGTGAAGATTGTGCACATAATGTCAGCAAAGCCTTAAAGAGCTACTTTGGTGTCAAAACATCTGTGTCTTAAAAGCAATGTGAATTTATTAAGACTGGGATAGTCTGAATTGCTTTCCTAAATTGTGAAAATACTGCAGTGACTTACAACTGATATTGTATGTTTTGTCAGAGTATAAGGAAACAAAATATTTCTGTCGTTTCTACTTTGCCTGGTGTGACGTCGGCCACAAACACATGACACCATCAATCGCTGACGTGTATACATATATGACACTGCCCTTTCAACCGTCCTTGATGTCATCCCAGCATAAATGACATACTCAACATCACATTTGCCTGATTCGATGTCATACAGGGAATATTATCATGTCACATCAGGTATATTTTATAGACACAGCCGAAGATTTTGTTTTTCAAGGAATCTTCAGTTATATGGGTTAAATAGTGTTATTCATCAAAATCCTTTTGAAACATAGTATTAGGTTTACTCTGTAGGATTTCTTTCATATCATTGTAATATTTCGCCACAATTTGTATTCTGACCAGAGTGGCACTTTAATCTAATTCCACAGTTTCTGAACCTCTGAGACATTTTTCGGTCACCTCTTCAATGTATGCAAATACACCTTGCCCTGCTCAGGATATATGCCATTGAAATGAGTTAGACATTTTGGTCACTGTTTCAGCATTTACAAATGTACCTTGTCCTCTACCAGATGGATGTCAATGAAAGAAGTGAGACATTTCAGTGTATACAAATGTACCTTGTCCTCTACCAGATGGATGTCAATGAAAGAAGTGAGACATTTCAGTGTATACAAATGTACCTTGTCCTGTACCTGATGGATGCCAATGAAAGCAGTGAAACACTTCAGTATATACAAGTATACTGTGTCCTCTACCAGATCGTTGCCAATTAAAGCCTTGAGACATTTCAATGCATACAAATGTACCTTGTCCTGTACCAGACGGATGCCAATGAAAGCAGTGAGACATTTCAGTGCATACAAGTGTACCTTGTCCTCTATCAGATGGATGCCAATGAAAGCCGCGAGACATTTCAGTGTATACAAATGTACCTTGTCCTGTACCAGACGAATCCCAAAGAAAGCAGTGAGACATTTCAGTGTATACAAATGTATCTTGTCCTGTACCTGATGGATGCCAATGAAAGCCGTGAGACATTTCAGTGTACACAAATGTACCTTGTCCTCTACCAGATGGATGCCAATGAAAGAAGTGAGACATTTCAGTGTATACAAATGTACCTTGTCCTCTACCAGATGGATGCCAATGAAAGCTGCGAGACATTTCAGTGTATACAAATGTACCTTGTCATGTACCTGATGGATGCCAATGAAAGCAGTGAGACATTTCAGTGTATACAAGTGTACGGTCCTCTACCAGATCATTGCCAATTAAAGCCTTGAGACATTTCAATGCATACAAATGTACCTTGTCTTGTACCAGATGGATACCAATGAAAACAGTGAGACATTTCAGTGCATACAAATGTACCTTGTCCTGTACTAGATGAATGCCAATGAAAGCCACAAGACATTTCAGCGTATACAAGTATACCTTGTCCTGCACCAGTTATGTGAGAGACTGGTGGTGATCCTCTAGCTGAAGCAGTAAACACCATTGGTGAAAGCAGCACATCTGTGCTGAAAGATGGCGTGGGTAGTGTGATGGCTAGAGGAGGATTATGCTGAAAAAAGGGACAGAGAGGACAATAATTATCACTTCTTTGTTTTTGCAAAAACATATATTTAAATATGTTCATGCAAATTGATATTTTCATTCTGAGACTCTCGCACAGCCATAAACCCCCATTCACAAGTGTGAGTAGGACAGTGCATGGATAGATTATTGCTTTGTTGGTTTTCTCAACATTGCTTTTAATAGTGCAAGTATTTCTGTGACGCCACAACTGTGTGTGCTTATAGTAAGTCCAGGTCACTTTCACCGTATTCTCATTTTCAATCTCCAAAACAGCACATACAGTCCTTCCATCCCAGTAAACGGGAGTATATACAAAGCTGGTCACACTGAAGTTTTACACCTGACCTGACACAGGACTGAACCTTGGTCTCCAAATTTGTGAAGCAGATGCTCTGAACACACCGTGGAATGTACTTGATTGTTAAGACTTATATTAGCAGGGATTAACTTGAGTACATGTACATATGTATCTACACATACATGTAACTACATATGATGTTAACTGTGAATATTCCACAGGTCAGATAGGATGTCACACCTGAATACACCCAAACCCAAAAAGACACATAAAAATCTGCAACGGCTTTCCTTTGACGAAATTCTGCGAAACCTTTTCTCCTCACGACTGTCAGAACCAGAAATCTGCCTGGATTCCCATAAAAACAAAAATTAAAGTCTTGGAGATACCCTTTTGTGGTACTAGACTGACTTGACTAGTGAACTTTGATTCAAAGCAAAACTTAAAGAATCCATTTAGAATGTTAAAAAAAAATTACCCTCATTAGTTGTCAGGGTTTTCATTGAAACCTTTTGTCTATGGCTGAAAAAAAAAAACAAAAAAAGGCAAAACTCTTTAGTAACTAATGAATTTCTTACTCATGCTATTTTCGTAAGTTAATATAATATCCAGAAGTAATTACCTTCTCTGAAATTAATGTGCTTGTTTCAAACTCTGCTGGGGTTAAAAGAGTGCTAGATGACAAATCCAGCAAGCCTGCTTCTGACCCAGTTGTCTTTTGTGCTGAGCAAATTGTAGCAATTCTATCCTCTAGACCTTTGGCTGAGCTTTTATCTGGGATATAACTCTGGCCAGTCTGTCCTGCTGACAATAATGAAAATGACGGCGATGAATATGCAGCAGGAGAAGATAACATATTGACAACTTCAGGACTTTTCTTGCCACCAGCACTAGCAATAACACCGCCACCAGCACCAAGAGAAGGTTTGATTATGTTGAAAGACATTGTCTGGGCAGTTGGCACACTGGTATCAGGGGCCACCATCAACAATTCTGGATTCGGGTTAAAGGGTAGTCCGGCCTGGGGTTTGCTTGACAACATGTCCCCTCCGGGCCCTGGAGGCGGTCGAGGACTTAGATCTCCAGGTTGTGGGAGCTGCTGCTGCTGCTGATGCGGCTGCTGTTCCACGGTTTCAAGGCGCGGTCCTGTTGACATCAGCTGTTGGAGAATAGGGTGAAGCAGACCTGAACCAGCAGACGATGAGGCTGGATGTGATAACTCAGCCTCAGATGAGTGACTCGATTCACATAGTGAGATTGATCTGAAAATTAAAATACAATAATAATTCATCATTAGGAATAATTATTCAACAACATTATGAATAATAGTTCTTAATTAATAACAATTATTTTTTAACAGTAATATTTTAAAATTAAGAATACGTATAATAATTCTTTATTTCAGGCATAAAGATCCATAGAGACAAAAAATCATAAGAAATGTCTACTGAGCTAGTACCAGGCTTTTTACAAAGAATATGCTAATCCCCAAAGCAACAGATGATAGTCCTATCTTGCAAACAAGACTGACTTAAACTGTACATCTGTTGTTATTATTTTAAACAACAATACATTCTGACAAAGAAAGGAAAATTGAGTCATTTTATGTTTTATTTTTTGACTGAATTGATAGTAAAATGTGAATTATTTTATTTATTTATTTGATTGGTGTTTTACGCCGTACTCAAAAATATTTCACTTGTATGACAGCAGTCAGCGTTATGGTGGGAGGAAACTGGGCAGAGCCCGGCGGAAATTCACGACCATTCGCAGGTTGTTGGCAGACCTTCCCATGAAGCCAGTTTGGGCTGGCCTTGAACTCACACCGCACTCGACCGCTTTGGTGGGAAGCTTCAGGTCACTGTGCTGCAATAGCGTGCTAACCGACAGAGCCACTGACGCCCCAGTGTGAATTATTATGTACCCTTTCAAATACACTACATATATGGTGCACTGAAAATATGGAAGAACAGTATTCAGGAACATTTGCTACTGAAATGTTTGGAACATTACACTTACTGAAAAACCAAAATTAAATGTACATTTATTTACTTTATTTATATACTTTATGCAGTCAGTACAGGAGGAATTAAATTTTCTGTTATACACAGGTGAATAATTTTGTCACCACACCCAATAATGCGAAAGAGATAAATAGCGAATGAGTGATAGGAGACCTTGATGTCAAGGGTGAATGCTTTTCCTAGAACTTTCAAACGAATACAAAGAGAGTACAATATAATGGCACAGCCTACTATGTGACATGTTATTCAACTGTAAGGGTAGAAATGTCTTCCTTTCCTTTGGTACTATCTTGAGAGGCTCACTATGATTGGTTATCATGCATGTCTGCTGTAGCACGTAACAAATGCCTCATAAAACCTCACCACCACATGTGCACTGTGGTCTCTTTTTTTTTTTCTCTCAACTGCCACTGAAGCCTTGATGATAACCAGAGCTTAAGGTGGCTACTTAAATGTTCAGCCACATATACACGATCAGGTTTTATCATCACTGTCAGACTCAGACTATCAAGGAAGTGCATACATCTAGTTAGACTGTATTAGAGTGGAGCATTTTCTAGATCACTAGTTACACCTGCAGTATATCAAAAAAAAAACAACAAAAAACAACTACATGTACGTGATGAAAAAACAATGCAACACTAAGTAAATAAATGCTGATTTTTAATTTATATTAACAATACAACATTCCACATTTCAATTTGTCAGTGATGGCTATTAGAATTCATCCGGACAAAAATGATTTCGGTGGAGGTGTAGTGCCCTTCACAGTAGCAATCTTCTATGGATGAAGTGTGAGATACAAGTCCTATAGCTTTCAAAATTAATGCCTCTCTGGTGTTATGGTAATCCTTTGATTTTTCACTCTTTCACCCTTGTTTAGGTAGGTATTGATGTGATTTAAATCCCATTATAGCCTATTCTGACCCCCCCCCCCACCCAATACATATACACAAAGCCAACAACAACATAGAGCTTTTTTTTTTTTAAGAAATGTACTGAATTAAGTATGCAGTGTGAACCTGTGTGCTGATGGCCTTTCTTTACTGGGTGCCTCTCCTCCCAACTGGTCCATCGCCCCTGGTGCAGACCTCTGCTTGGTGATGCTGGCATTCCTGAACAAGGCCTCTAGGCTAATGGCATGGATAGGAGTTGTACCACCAGCTGTTTCTTGGGAGCTGTCACTCACGGCTCCACCACTTGCTTCTGAACAGACAGTTAACAGGATACTTGTACATGTGTTTGTTTACTTTAATCACAGACCAGGAGATCAACAATGGTGGACTACCTTGCTCAGCAACAAAGGAAACAATTAAGCAAAAAACTGATGACACTTAGATGTCCATCAGCAAAGACAGAACATTGCAGCAGGAAAAAGTACTGATTTTAAGAGAAACATTCCAATTTTATCAGTGGTTAATTAAATTAAAAAAATTATATTTTGATTGTGCTAAACTATTCGTCAAAATACTTTTACAAGGAAAACTGGAATAAATCTTTCAAGAAACATAAACATTTCTAAGAAACAATGAGAATATGGACCATAACAGACACAACAGCTAACATCAGCAGTGTATCAATAATCTGCATCCTCAGCTAGGATTGAAATGTCATTGAACTTTCATTATTTATTGTCTTGCATCTCTTATTGGTAAATTTAATCACTGATTTGGTATTGAATACCTGATTCAAAATTCTGACTTGGGGACAGTTTCAATGGCATAGGTCGAATAAGCTGTGTTGTCTTGGTTGCTGAAGCATTAGGATTGTCAATCATTGGTTTAGGCTCTGCTTTTCGTCCAGTGGTTGTACCGCCTTTTGACTGCAATAAATATGGAGTCGAGTTTAACAATGTTTGAACTGAGTCTTCTTGTTTCTGTTGTACATGGAGGTCGCTAGTACAGAAATAGTGTGCAGAAGAAAAACCATTTAAAATTAATTCATTACCAGTTTATGAGTATATCGTTGGCTGTTCAGTAGTTGTCTGGTTGATTGCTTAATGCCTATTGTCACCACAAAGCTGAAGCACTGATGAAAGCAACAGGTATTCTCAATTACTCGAGAATACAAGAGCTCTTCAAGAATGCATTAGCTTCAGTGCCACAACAGCCATTGAAGCCGGCCCATATGTGGCAAATGCAAACCAAGCTACCTGCACATGTAGTACTGCATATGGAACATTGTTTCCAGAAAGTAAAATTTCATGGCAAACATTTTTTTACTCTTCTGATTATCTAATGAAAGCATACAAAGATTATAAATACTACAAAAAATCCATTTGTCTTTTTCGGCAACTCCTTTAATAATAACTTCCATCAAGTACAGGATCCTAAACTTAAACAACACTATAACAACAACTGTTCACCTACTTTGACATATTCATGTTGTGCCTTGGACAACATCTGAATAATGTCCACTTGTTGGGCCTCAGTAGGTCCCATGGTTTCAGAGGGTCTCTCTGCCATACTATCACTCTCTGAGGCTCTTCTCTGGCGCATGGAGCTCTGAGTTTTGGCATTGTGATGTTCAATGGCGAGCTGGACTAAACTGAAAGGTTGAAATTGAAACACTCTGTGAATTGGAATCTTAAAGCTCTCACTAAGTAACAATCTCAACCAAGGTTTAATAAGAAACCTGAACAAAGGTGGGATTTTTCGTCATTCCCTATCCTATCTAGGAAAGTCAGAATCTGTGACATATTACAACAATTTAACAGATTACATCAATGTGAAAACAAAACATAAATGTGGCAGATATAAATAATCATGTATAATTTCATGACACCTATACACCCTGTTGTATGAACTGTAAGAGGAAAAGGTGATTAGTAGATAAAATTTGCACCAGGTTTTATGTGAGATTAAAGGAAAATCATTCACATAAAATTCAACAGAAAGATGATTACAGTTGGTGAAAAATTCCAGGTGATTTACTGTGAATGTAACATCAATGTCACCCTTAACATCGGTGCCACACATACATGTAACACCAATGTCACCCTCAACATCAGTGCCACACATACATGTAACATCAATGTCACCCTCAACATCAGTGCCACACATGTATGTAAAATCAATATCACCCTTAACATCAGTGCCACACATACATGTAACATCGATGTCACCCTTAACATCAGTGCCACACATACACATAACATTAATGTTGCCCTTAACATCAGTACCACACATACACATAACATCAATGTTGCCCTTAACATACACATAACATCGATGTCACCCTTAACATCAGTGTCACACATACACACAACATCAACGTCGCCCTTAACATCAGTGCCACACATACACACAACATCAATGTCGCCCTTAACATCAGTGCCATTGATGTCACCCTTAACATCAGTGCCACACATACACATAACATTAATGTCACCCTTAACATCAGTGTCACACATACACATAACATCAATGTTGCCCTTAGCATACACATAACATCGATGTCACCCTTAACATCAGTGTCACACATACGCATAACATTAATGTCACCCTTCGAACCACTATAGGAGTTCTCCGGAATGTTGATATGCAGACTGAGATCTACCCTGATCATTCTTTCTACGAATGCAAATGTGTTTTATGGAATACTCCAGATATGTATGTTCATTTAGCTGCCCAATGCAACACATGTGAGTGTATCTAACTATATACGTTTTATATCCACCAGGAGTATAGTAAAATAACAACTGCAGTCTAGCAGAGATTATGCAACAGTTACATTGTCAGTGAAGGGGGTACACAGGTTGACTAACCTGATTCTACCACACTGGCCAGGCACATCTCATTGTTTTACATTCACACTCTGCCAAACCCAAACTACACATATCTTTTTTTTTAACCCTTCAGAGTTTAGGACACACCAAAAGCACATTTTCTTTTTGTTTCCGCAGCTTGCTTTAAATGTGTCTGCTAACAATGACAGATGCAATCATGATAAAAATGCCACCATTCATACATCTGTTTCTGCAATGTAGCATTCTCAGTCACAGGTCAAAAAAAAAAGAAAAAAAAAAAAAAAAAAATTAAGAGCATTTTGGTCAAACATTAGCAGCTCCTACTTAGTGTTCTAAACAGACCATATTCTATATTCTTCAACCAGATAGCACAGAGGCTCAAAGAGAAAATGAATATACAAGTAATTGTATACATACACACATATATATGTATACATATATATATATATATATATATATATGTCAACATTACAGAGAGAAATCAAGTATACGAAAGGGATGAGGGAAAGATGTAAAGGACACTTATGTTATGTATTCAGAAAGTCAAACAAACATCAATTATATATGCATGTAGACAAGCCTCTTCATTCTATCTTGTTAAAAATATCCATTTGATTGAACATATATGCATACTGGGCCAGGGATATTTTACAAAACGGTTTACATATGTACATATGTAATGCTATGTTATGGACAGTCAGGCAAAGAGAGTAGAAACTGGAAGGCTAAATAGGAGAGAAAGGATGATATGCTTACCAATTCATGAGCTGACCTATCCTGGCACATTCATCTTTGTCATAAAACCATATTCCAAAAATTGCTGAAATTGAAGAGTGACAACCCTTATTAGCATGACATGCAATATAACCTATACAGATACTCACATGTATTCAGGATTGAAAAATTGCTGAGTGAGTGGTAGACTAACACGAGCCAGGCTCCTACATCAGCAGCCATGGATCATGTATGAAGTAAACCAAATATAGCCTGGTCCATGTACCAGACATCAAAGACATGTCCATGGATAGAAAAAGCTGATTTCCCCCAGGTGCAACATGGCCTTGCATGGAAAGGCAAGAGGTTTACATCAGTCCACAGATACATGTAGAGTTCGTAATAGCAGGGCACAAAATACCTGGGCTCTAGTTCTGTGACAGTAGCAATGTGCCTTAAAATATAGCTTCACTGTATGTAGAGGAGGCGCTGTTCCTTTCCCGCCTGTGGGTTCCATTTCTCCCTGTCTATGTGCAGCGGGGAGTACTACATTGTTACAAACAATGTTTAGGTTAAGATGGGCCAGAGTATTTTTAGCAGGTTTCTGGGTTAATAATCTCCTCCTATATGAAGCTAGGGCTGCTGGATGACTCCGCATCTGTCAGGTCTTGCTCCATGCAGAGCAACACATGGCAAACATTCATTTCTTCAGGCCTTCAGGTGCAGGATAATGCAGCACAGTCAACAGATTAAACCTAGCATTATTCCTTCTCCAACAACTGGTTGTGGCAATACCTGGAAATTATCCGTCATGATGCAGTGATGAAAGGAATATGTTCTTTTGGAAACTCTGTAAAAGCCACACACAGTATTGGTGCTAAACAATGCAGCACTTTGTACATCTACCTATGCACAGACTAACAGCACACAAGTTCAACGGGATAAAGGTTGCTGACAGCTTTGGGAATATGAGATTACAAGTAAATGTGCAAAATAACAGCCTGGCATTTAAACTACACTGTAACTTCTATGGGAGAACAGTAATATCATTTGGGATCTCTTATTTTTCAAATGTACTCATTCAAATGCATTAATTGCCACATCATATATTATATGTGGAATTTGTGCTTTTCTTAAAAAGTTTGCATTATTTATTTTAATGCCTTCCAAGATCAATTTACTTACATGACAGCAAATACAGCTAAAGTGATTAAGCAAGGGACAAATGAACACCAGTGCAATACATGTACACCTAAACAGAAATCTACACAAGCACCATACACAACCCAGGCCATCCTTAAAAAATTCTTTGTTGCAAGTAAAACAACCCTATCACAAAAAAATAGGGTAAGTTGGTAGGGAACTATTTTTTTTTTATTCTTGCTAATGAAATAGGTAAGGATTTTAAAGAATTTAACATGGATAGAAAAACAAAAATAGAAATTTCATCTAAAGCCCAATAAAAACTTTTGAATAGATCTCTTTTTTGGAGGGTCAGTAGAGTCACTCAAAAACATATATTTTTAATTATGGCCCCATACACTACTTTATACATTCTTTACGAAGGTGTCCTTTCAAATAACAAACAAAACATAAAGCCTCAAATGACAAACAGTACAAGACTTCGGTCAACATTACCTTTTCGCATCGCATATGCTTTCACATACCTTTTGTATTTCTGTACAATAAGAAAGGGTCTTGCAGCTGGAATT
Organism: Acanthopleura granulata; assembly: GCA_016165875.1. Lineage (NCBI taxonomy): Eukaryota > Metazoa > Mollusca > Polyplacophora > Chitonida > Chitonidae > Acanthopleura > Acanthopleura granulata. The sequence goes on from JABBOT010000004.1 coordinate 21,585,175, forward strand.
CTAGGTCTTTAATTATGGGTTCTATCAAGTTGTTGAGACCTAGCCTGTTCAGAATCATGAAACCATTGATTGGGGAAGCCGATCTACAAGGGGACAAATTTTTAATTATTAATAATTTTTTTTCACATTTCATGCCATGTTCACAACAAGTTAATCTTTAAAAAGGTGATGAATTTCACTTGTTGGGAAAGAAAATTACAAACACTGAACAATGTAAAATAAATAAATAAAAAAAATGTAGTAAAGCACAGTGGATTCTGAAAACTAACGGTGTGCTGTCTATGGTGATTTTATGTTTTTGTTTGTTCAAAACTTTAAACAACAATTTCCCAAAATAAAAATCAACCCATACCAACATCTGTAAAGATGTAAAATACCTTCATACATCATTTACATAAACATAAATACAAGGAATATCACCAAGAACAAAATCAGTACACATAGATACGGTTATCAAAGTAAACTGAGTTAATACTTATTGTGAAGTTTATTAAAATTGAAAGTACATGATATTAATATACTGCTAACGAACTGTAATACTAAAACATTTTGATGATTAAAAGTGATCATGTATTCAACCTTCTATTCATGCAGGTAAAACAACTTTTATCAAATGACACACAATGAGTCCTTTATGGCATTTTCTAACTTACACATTGTTCTGATCGTTGACACATTATTTCCCTGTGTTCTTGTCAACAGTAAAGATATATACATACATGTATGTGCATCTGTGTTCATGTACATCATTAATAATGGTTTTATATAGTATTTCTTCGCTTCAACATAAATGGGATCTGTGGAAAGACACAGTTGTACTAGTCTTCAGGCTGCGGACTATAACATATTCATTAAGAAGCATTAGGCAATAAAATGCTGGTGCTTGATCCAATTTGCCCATTAACACTGAATGCCAAATAAATGCACTGGCACAATTCTACAGTGAACTCTGTATCACTGCAACAGGGAATTGGGTGTGAGTTTTAATTTTCTAGTGCTCACAGTATGCACATATATTGGCCATATTTCCAGATGTTTCAAAAGAGCTTTGCCACATCTAACAAAAAACCTCACCATTCAAATTTCCAGTCTTGAGCGTACAGTGATACTGTGGTGTAACATAACTTCATAACTGCTATACACTGCATAGTATGACAATAAACCAATTGCAAAATAGTCAATCAAACCTCTTGGTCATCTATATGTATATCAGTAACGTGGGCAGAAGTCTGCCTTAAGATTGGTGGCTTTTTAACACTTACGAAGTTTAAACAATCACTTTGATTTGATGTAACTCTTGAGCCTTTCTCCTGCAAGTATTAATGTGGACAGCACTTGAAATGCAAGCTTATTTCCTATATACATATAGTTGAAGCAACATCCTTACATTAACCAAACTACTGTATATGTATCTTCCATGTACATTTATGCACACGCAAGTGAGAACTGCTGGTGGCATACAAACAAACTTGCATCTACAGTACTTCAGGCCCAATATTTGGCACTTTGGCAACACCAAGGCAAAAAAGCTGTTGGCAAACAGGCACAAGGTCAAGGGGTTCATGGCAATTTGCAACAAACTTCAAAGACGATTATGAAATGTAGCACAATCCCCCCACCACCACCACCACCAACTTCCATTTCTCCTTATAGAAGAGGACAACATGCAGGTGGCGAGAAAACCACTGATCCGCACACGCCAGATTATAGACATTGATGTTTTTTAAGAGTTGCTAGGTATGTGTCCAATATTCCTTGGCTGCATTCAGAATCTCAGAAAGTCATTCGCACAAACACCAGAGGTTTTCACGTACATCTACATTGAGCCAGGCACTTACACAAAGAGTAAGACAGGCTGGCTGTCAGGCCATACACCTCATAATGGAAAACACTATTGGTAGACCCCTAGATAAGTAAGTGTGCATGTATATATGTAAGCAAGCAAACAAGCAAGCTATCAAGCACAGGATAGCTGTATGTATGAGAGTAGTAAAGCCAGGGCAGAGTTTGGCTGTACTTACACATTCACCCAGTCAAGGTATTGGGGAGGGAAAAGCTTTGAGCAGCCTAGTGGCTATAATCTACCAGCCTCCAGGCTTCGCCACACCAACCTGGCCAAGGGACAGGGGAAAGCAATTTGCAGGCAGGAGTTGTAGAGTTAGGAGGATAGTTTTGTGAAGGGAGCCTGCATAGCAGCTGGCAGTTGCTGCACGGTTGCAGTTACCACTGGGAATACTATCTGGTCCATTCAACTGGACCACTCTAGTGACTGAGAGAAAACTTGTGTCGACTGAAACAGACCTGCGTGGAAAGTCTTATGAAAAACGACACGGGCATGTTCTTGGCAGAGTGCATTGGTATTGCAGTTTATCAAAACTTGTATGGGAGACCTGGGTTACTAGTATGAATGTGTGGTGAACATCAAGGGCAAAGACAGCATTGGTTTGCCCTCATCCCATAAAAAAACAACTGGGACCTGGTTTGTTGTTACATAGTATATTGTGGTGCTGCTGTGATCTGAAAACTTCTGTACCACTTGTTCCAAACCCGTGGTAAAATACAAAAAAGTGTTGGTGGATTACCTTGACCCTACCCTGGTGAGTACATGTTGTCATATTGTTGTTTGTGTCATGTTACAGGTAAAACATTGCAGGCAGGGGCAAAAAATTGACCAGGGTTACCATATTTTCAGGTGTAGGAATACATGTACCTAAATCACTAGCACTGTGCATACACATAGTGGTTACATGTTCGTTTCTATGGCTATATCTAGACCTGTATCCCTTCTTCCATGTGGAAGCTTTTCATGCTGTTCTTCCCAACCTGATTAAAAATAGATTCAACAAATGATGGCCATACAATGAATGGCAGAAGAAGAAAATAGATGTATCATTACCACTGCCATTACCTGTTTCTCCATGATATACACCTACTCATCTGCCTTTTGTACAAGAGGTGGCTGTTCTTCACTTTTACCTAAGCCGTGTGTAGTACGAATGTATACCATATACTGATACACACACATTAAATAGCTAGACTAACACTTACAGATCTATATGTAAACAAAAAAGCAAATGAAGTTCAATGATTTATGCATTTTTGAAATAACAACATTACATCCCCTCCTTTTCTTATTCCATATTAATGTAATCTTGCTGACAACAAAAAACTAAGGGAGAAGGCAGAGGGGGGAAGGGGACTGTACATTTTGATTTTTCTTTGCTAAAATAGTATGTTAGTATAAACCAACAGAGCATTTCCCCTGATACTTATTTTTTAGTATAAATGAATACAACATTTTCCATTACATACTTACTGCTAATATAAATGAATATAACACTTTCCATTATATACATACTGTTAGTATAAAAGTATATAACATATATTTCCATTATATACTTGCATTCAAGGAGCATCTTACAATGACAGTGGCATGATATTATTCTTGCTCTGAGGGCTCTTGAGGTACATGTGCGTAGCTATAAACTTAGGGCAATAGTATAACTACCCTTTAATCAAGTACTCAAGATATGTTTACATCAAGAATAAATATGTTCTTGACAAATTCTTGAGCCGAATTGGCTTCATTGCTTTGGCCCCTATTTGCTGTACTGTGCTCCTTATATGAATTGCCACACAGGTTATTTTGATATGATCAAACCACTTATATGTTTCCTTGTTTTTCTTTCTTAATAAATTTCACCTCCTTAGCCAACCACATGCCTGCAACTATTAGATAAAATAGGTACATGTGCATACCACACTGCACACAGCAACATTTCATTAAAAAAACAAACGACTTCACGGTGGTAAGTCTATATCAATAAAGCCTATGAGAACTGGACAATAATTATGGTACCTAACAGATTAGTAGGAATGCTTTATCTCCAAAGCATCCAACATATTGTTTTTACATCTTAAATACACCTACTAATCAAAACACCTTACAATACAACACCTTAACCATTAAGCAAGTCTTATTCAGTCAAAGCTATTGTTATCTGCCACTAGTCAGAGCTGCACACTGTTTGGGCAGATTGACTCCTGAGTTAACAGCAATTAAATAAAGTTTCTCAAGAGCTAAGATACATGCATGCAAATGTAACAGACTAAGGCTACATCACAGAGAGCAAAATACATAAATATGAAAGTTAATGCCTCTTTGGCAAAATATCTGACAACTGATCTCATGATAAATGTATATTGGAACAGCAACATGTGTATCTGATTTAAAGATGCAGGTGTGCACATGAACATTCTGATAAGAAAATTCAGTTTATTATAATATTAGATTATTTCCATAACATTGTGCTGAATATTTTTATTTGGTTGGTGTTTAATGCCGTATTCTAGCATATTTCACATTATGACAGCGGCCAGCTTTCTGGTGGCAGAAAACCTGGTGACTATGGATTTTGAGTTTGATGTTACATTTCAGAATTCTTCATTTACATGGTGGTCATCATTTAATCAATGGGTCCAGGAAACTGCAGTGTTAGGGTCAAATACAGGTTTCTAATTTGGGCACCGTTTTCAACAGTCGAGATCAAGAGTTTCAGTCAACGAGGTGAGGATTCAGGGGCTGCTGAGACACTGGAAGCTCTGTGGTGTCTAAATGACCGAGGAAGCATTCTGGCTAATTTGGGGTATTAAAATTGAGATTGGTTTAATTAATTAAATCTTTTTTGTATTTATTTTATCCGTGTTTTACGTTGTACTCATGAACATTTCACTTATATGATGGCAGTCAGCTTTGATACGTTAATATTTCATACATTATATAATATTAAAACAGAAATAGTTTAAATAAAACTGGTTCATGACTATTTTAATTCAACACCTTTTTTGTAAGTTGAATCTTTATTACTGTCCATTTCACAATAGATTAAAACAAGGGGTATAATAAATCAGATTCCGTGTTGACTTGTCTCCCCTGCGGAACTACTGACCTTGGCCCAACTGATTGTCATTTGTTTTGAGTCCTTTTTTTACGGTAAAAAATCTATTCATATCACGGTCAGTCGAATTGAAAATGTCTGCAGTGCGTTTCTGATAGTGCACATAGATCTACTTTTGTTGTGGGATTTCACAGCTTTTTTTGGTCAACCCTGCAGCATTTTACTTGATTTTTGTCTGCGCACTAACAAAAACTCCAAAAGAGGTTAGGAACATTATTCCCATACACATCATACAAGCTGTCAGCGCACTGAACCGGAAGTCTAATGCTCTTCCATATATGCGTGAAGATCACGCACTGGGTTCAACAGGTAGACGTTGTTGCCAGGGCAGGACGTATGTTTATGGAATAAGATAACAGCAACAACAAGCACACCGACATCATGACTACATGAGGCATACTCGATGTGCATTGTTACCTTAATTTATGTTGGATTTATATTTCATTTGCACTAAATTTGGGTGTTTTGCTGCATCTTTTTCTTTGGGCGCTGGTAAACTGTATGAAAAAGGGCTTGTATTTGACCCTGAGTGTCCAGGGTAAACAACCAGCATCTAGGATGTTAAAAGTGACAGTTTCTCCATTTGATACAGTACAAACTTATGTGTCATATCTGTGGATCGAAAGCAATAAACATAAGACTTGGAAACTGGAACCAGATGGTCCAATAAGTACCTTTACTTATTATCACCTTGGCCCATGTGATAACCAATGAGACTACAGGAATCCATAAATTCCCTGTCCATGGCCAGAACTGAACCAGCATCTCACAAGCCTTGACCTTCTCTCCAATAACCATTATGCTCAATCTCAGTGGGGATAGCATGATACATACATGTACACGTGCAAATATTTTCACCTTTTAAAATCTTATCAATTTTTCATTACATCAAAGTTAACACCTCATTGTGTCCATACAAACTACATATTATTGATTATATGTATTAATACATATACTGCTACATGCATAAGTATTAATACAAAGCTTGACAAGGCAACAGTCATCAGAAAAATGAGTGTTTCTTAATAAGTTTAGCACAATTACATTTTATGGCAATCAAGAATGTGTATAACTTTGGGGTATGCAACACTACATTTTCAGTCAGTGAGCTGGTCAAAGATACAACAGTGAACATCTAAAGTGTTTTATTAGCAGTATACACATAGTAATCAGCTGGTCAGTGACAGTGGAATGTAGTGTGCTTACTAGCAGTATACAGTAACAGTACATGTGGTCATTAGCTGGTCAATGACACTGGAGTGCAAAATGTTTATTAGCAATATATAGTGACAGTACATGTGGTCATTAACTTGTCAGTGACACTGGAGTGTGAAGTGGTTATTAGCAGTGTACAATGACAGTACATTTGGTCATCAGCTAGGATGGTCAGTGACACTGGAGTGTAGGATGTTTACTGGCTGTATAGAGTAACAGTACATGTAGTAACCACCTGGTCAATGACACTGGAGTGTAGGATGTTTACTGGCAGTATACACATAACAGTACATGTAGTAACCACCTGGTCAATGACACTTGAGTGTAGGATGTTTCTGGCAGTATACACATAACTGTACATGTGGTCACCACCTGGTCAGTGACACTGGAGTGTAGGATGTTTACTGGCTGTATACAGTAGCAGTACTTGAAGTCACCATCTGGCCAGTAACACTGGAGTGTAGGATGTTTACTGGCTGTATACAGTAACAGTAGATGTAGTCACCACCTTGTCAGTGACACTGGAGTGCAGGATGTTTAATGGCTGTATACACGTAACAGTATATGTGGTCACCACCTGGTCAGTGACACTGGAGTGTAGGGTGTTTACTGGTAGTACACATATAACATTACATGTGGTCATCAAGTGGTCAGTGACACTGGAATGTAGGATGTTTACTGGCTGTATAGAGTAACCGCACATGTAGGCACCACCTGGTCAGTGACACTAGAGTCTAGGGTGTTTATTAGCCATTTACAATGACAGTACATGTGGCCATTAGCTGGTCATCAGCTTGAGCGCAAGATGTTTATTAGCAATATACAGTGACAGTACATGTGGTCATCAACTGGTTAGTGACACTGGAGTGTGAAGTATTTATTGGCAGTATACAATGACAGTACATTTGGTCATCAGCTAGGTTGGCCAGTGACACTGGAGTGTAGGATGTTTACTGGCTATATACAGTAACAGTACATGTAGGCACCACCTGGTTAGTGATACTGGAGTGTAGGGTGTTTATTAGCAGTATGCAGTAACAGTACATGTAGTAACCACCTGGTCAGTGATACTAAAGTGTAGGGTGTTTATTGGCAGTATACAATGACAATATAGGTGGTCACCAATGACAGTAAATGTGGTCATCAGCTGGTCAGTGACACTGGAGTGTAGGGTGTTTATTGGCAGTATACAGTACCAGTACATGTAGTCACCACCTGGTCACTGACGCTAGAGTGTAGGGTGTTTATTGGCAGTATAAAATGAGGGTATAGGTGGTCGTCAGCTTGTTAGTGACACTGGAGTGTTGGGTGTTTATTGGCAGTATACAATGAGAGTATAGGTGGTCACCAATGACATTATATGTGTTCATCAACTGGTCAGTCACACTAGGGGTAGGGTGTTTACTGGCAGTATACAGTAACAGTAAATGTAGTCATCAACTGATCAGTGACACTGGAGTGTAGGGTGTTTATTAACAGTACACTGTTAACAGTACATGTGGTCATCAGCTGATCAGTGACACTGGAGTGTAGGGTGTTTACTAGCAGTGTACAGTGACAGTCATGAAACGGCAAAATATTACAGTTTACTATCACAATCATGAAGCTGAATATTAATACTTTTACCCTAAATGATTTAAAACTTCATCTGTGACAAAGTTGCTCTTTTTTACTGATTCTAAGAGTTCTGTTGATTTTACAAAGGTGTTTTCAGGTTTGTTTTGACAGTAAGATAATATCCTACTGGGAAAATGCCTGTTTTGGCACCAAAAATAATGTTTTATGACATTAATTTGCCAGTAAAAATTCACTTTTTGACTCAAAATTTGAGATTGCTTAGGGTCGTCTCACTGTGATGTGAGTTATTTATAAGCAGTCTTTAACTAGTTGATGGCAATGCTTGGAAATGCATATGTACATTTAGTTAGCTGCTATCATCTGAGCATTAGTGTTTTATATTATATAACTATTACATTATAAAATTTGTAATCAGAAATGGCTTAGTCAGCATGCTTTTACATATATATGTTTGTACTTTACACACAACACATACATGCAGATACAAATACATTTGTAGTTCAGGGTTATTTTGGAATTCACTCTGAACATAATGATAACAAATCTCCATTTTAGAATTAAGATTTTATAAATGCAATGTGGATGTAACGGCCAAATATTACCATTTACTATCATGAAGATGAATATTAATAGAGTACATGTTCAAAAAATTAACAATACTGTTGAGAGAAACACTTTAAAATCTACAGCAGGTGATCTGGGGTGCAGGTTTGCTGAGAAAAAAAGAACACAAAACAATGAGACACACACGGGTGAGATACGAAGGTATTAGCTCACTGGGTCCTGGCAGGCTGCAAGTAGCAGTGATCATTAGGCAAATGTAGTGGCAACACGGTAGACCTCACTAGATGTGGGTAAGGCATGAGTGGGATTATCTTGCATATGACAACTCTATGTACATGAGTGTGTGTGTGTGTATAGATGTATGTAGGGTGGCACAGTTGTCTAGTGATTCTGTTGTCTAACATCGCCTGTAAATAGCTGACCCTTTGGGCCACTCCATGGAGTGGCTGGCTGGCTGGCTGGCTGACTGAGCATGTTCTGGCACCCACCTTTACTCAGCCCCCCACCAGATGTTTGTTCAAATCTTTTCCAGATGTTACAGTGTGCCCACAGTGCTCTACCTGCGAAAGCTTCATTGCTTCCAATATAGGATGTGTCTATAGGTTAACAGATGGTCACAGAAACATTCGGCTCACTGCAATTTATATTCATTATTCTCATCTCAGGTCAGGACGTATGTGTTGCTACCACCGGATAAAATCGCCAGGGTTCCATACTAAAGCTACTTAGAACTTTTTGTTCAAAATGAAAAGTAGAATAGGACAATGATCACGCGTATATGTACACTATTTGTGTACTATGATAAGGGGCAATGGAAACCAGAATACAGAACATTTTCCTCCTTGGGCATTTTCCCCAATGACAATTTGCTACCCCCTTCTCCATCAATTTCCACAATGGAGAATTTCCCCCTGTAAATATAGACATATTATTTACATATTTATTTCAACACAACCCTATGAATTCTCACCTTAAGAACTAAACTAAAGCTTTAAACTGAAATAAGCAACTGATGAGTTCGGCTAGCCTTATTCAGCAAACATCTTGGTATAAAATAAACTTTTAAATATTCAACCATAATCAGTTGTTTCAATTTGGACACTTTTGTGTTGACACCTTATTATTCGTCTACTTCGTTATTCACTCATTATCTGACCAGAAAAAGAGCAACAGTTTCTTTGGGTGCCTCTTTTGTACTAAGTACGCTGCACACTCTACCCATGCATTATTAATAGTACTAACCATACATATATGTATAGAGGGAAATTATCCATAGGGGGCAGGGGAGGGGGAATGGTCCTGAGGGGAAATTGACAGGAGGGAAAATGTCCGGGAGGGAATATGTCTGGAGATCAACACTGCTAATTTCTGGGAAATGTTGAAATGGGTAACAGGAAATGGAAACCACTGCACATATATCACTCTTGTAGCTGCCACAAATACATTTGTTATTAGCTGTAAAACTCTTGTCTCAAGAATGGGTACATGATCATGAATTAAGTTTAACATGATGCACCACACAAAGCTTGTGCCTGTAATAATGATAAAGGGGAATGTAAATATTTTGTTCATTATCGTTAGGAGAGGTACATTTGTACCTATATGTAGCTGCCAGATTTTCTACTGTGCAAGAGCTACAGACTAGTTAGGCTTGCAGCTGGCTTGGTATTCCCCACACAAAAGGTGTATTTATAGCACAGATGTCTATAACAAAATGGGTTGCATGTTGACCAGCTGGTCTGTGACAAGTTACACCAACTAAAACATGTCACATTCAATTATTGAAAACAAATAGGTGTTCTTATTCCTTCAAAATTGGAGGTCTATCACCAGAGGCTCAACTAACCCTAAGCATAACGGAAAGTGTGAGTCTGAGTCTCAGATAACATGTGCTGGTAGTACCAACCAGCTACCCTGTGGACCAATGGAGTAACTAGAAGTAGTAGCACTGGCAGGCCAAAAGCCACAGAACCCATGTTCTCTCACAGTAAATAAATTGATATATTTGCTAGATAAATAAATCTAAGTCACCAAATTTGCCATTAGATTGGAGACAGGTGGTAACAGTCTAAGAAAAAATCTCAACAAACATGGTTTACTGGTATGTTTCGAACACTTACAGATATATATTACAATTTCTACCTCTGTAGTTACTGATTTCTGTCAAACAACTACATGTATATGTCTGCAACAGTAAAATTAACTACTTTGTCCCCTGTAGAGGAAAATGGTTCTCAACTACAATTACATGCCTTGTTGTGTTTACAACGCAATATTTATGGAAACACCATTATGAACGATTTTCCAGAGCCTCACACAAACTTACTTGTACATGTCAAAGTGTGCATAGGTACCCACATGTACAATAAAGCCAGCTTATGGCAAAATCATACAGCTTCTTTGGTTACAGCAAAGTTCTGTGTATCAAGGAGCTATTAGTGGGACAGACAGGCTCTAACGGCACTGTGCGAGATCGTCAGCCATGATCTCCACAAACTATTCCAGGTATTATCTTCATGAATCACTCGAAAGAGCAGACTACTTGATAACTAAATGATGGTCTGTACACAGTATATGGATTTTGTGTTTGAAGAACTGTGTGTATCTTAGCCTTTAAGAAATATGAGATGCCTCTGAGCATCTAATGGTACTGAATGTAAACCATTCCTGTTTCAGTAAATATGTTTATAACAAGTTTCATCAGTCTAAAGTTATCTACTATCAACGCAAATGGCTTTTTCTCAAAAGTTGCCATTCACACAGAAATCACTCTACATTCCAAAAACCTCTCTAACATTAATAAAAACAGAATCATGCAAAACAAATAACTTATTTGTAGATAAAGTTTTAGGTCAAATACTGAGTATCTTTCTGGTTTTGTGAGCCTATTTAAAACACATCTATGGATTATCAACAAAAATGCCTGTTTCCATAGTTTATCCAACCACAAATTTTAAAAATGTCTGACTTTCTTTTCTAAAACTGCGCGACAGAATTTAACTTGTTAATTTACTATCGATAGTATGGAGGAGGGCTTCCTGAGTGCAAAGTGGTTTTGAACATTTATGAACAACAAACTTGGAAAGAAGAAAAATGGAGTTCAGGGGGGACCACTGTCTTTATGTATGAAGTTCTGCAATCTATTCACAAATTGTTAACTTACATGTGTAGTTGCAACCTGCGCAAATCCAACATGGTTGCTAGTTGGTAATCTATTCACAGCTACTAGTTGCAAAAGCCACGTTAAATGTACAATAAATACAAGAAATCCAACATTTGGCGAAAAAATAAAAAACACATGCATCACCAGTATCATCTGAGTAGTGTTTTCAGAAAGGATGGTTTTAAAATGTGGATAATATCTTAGAATTTTTAAATCTATGCAATCTTGTAATGCACTCACTACTAAACACTGCATCACACATGTTTGCCAGTCAGACCTTTGTTCTAACACCTTTGTGTACTAAGTGTCGGTTTGAAAACATTGCAAGAACAGTCTCATGAACTACTAAGGGCTCCCAAGCAAGAAAAATATGAACGTAATCTTTCTCTGCTCACTACATGGGAATGGATCATCATGAGCAGCGATCACTAATTCTCTTGATGACCAATAGTAGAGACTGACAAAGCAGTGAAAAACACCTGAACTGACATGTATCAGTAATCAAGCGCCATGATGCCAGGTGTTAAGGGTTTTGCACAGCATTCAGATGAGAGTACACTGGCATTATTTACCACTGATACCTTTGTGTACACATGTTTACAGTTTTGCAGGTGCTGCCATGGATACTCAGAAGTAAACAGCGTGGGTTAGCAACTAAGGCACATTAGCAAATCCTGTCATATACTACTACATGTAGCTGTACTTCTCACACTACGGAATAGTTATTTCATATTCTTGGTCAGTTACTCAATTTACTTTGTGTGAAATGAATCAAAAAATGAAATGAGCTCAAGCAAGGAATGAAACGCTACTATTCAAGAGTACAAAAATGTGACAACAATAAAAAAAAAAAAATAAAAAAAAAAGCAGTGCATTTTATTTCCTAAAGACAGGTAATGACCCTGGCTGATTCTGAACTAAAAGAAACAAATGTCCGGTGCAAGTTTGATAATGCCCAAATCTTAATGTCACCGTGAAAATCACCTGGTTTGATTATTATTACTTGACATGTTTACTGCATTTAATGTCTCAGTTCATACACACTACCGTACCTTTGTACATATTCATATGAAGTAAAACCATCTTTCTCATGTTTCGTCTTACCTGGAACACAATATTTCTTCATTTTTTTGCACAAACTTACATGAACTTACATTTCACCCAGAGAATAAAACATCTAACTGAAAAAAAGTAAATATAAATTGAACACAAGTGTTTCATTCGTTTTCCTTTTTCCTACAAAGCCAGCTCATAATACACAACATCACTGCCAATCCCACCGTGTTTTTACCTATGGCCGAAGATGCCCTAACAAATGTTTGGTGGTCAAAGCTTTGTTCATACAAATATGTGATAGATTTCAGCACAGAATATTAATCTAGGTTGTTTTTTTTTTAAAAATTCTCACTTGTAAGGTGGTGTTCTAGTCAATCTGAGATGTTTTCAGTTTTAATTTTCATTATCAAAAACTCGGTCAGTGAATCTCAATTTAAGACGAGGGTACAGACAATTTCAGCACAACCAACACCTTAAGAGTTTCTACACTTAAAGTGAATAAGGAAGCAAAAGCCCCAATCACATCAATAATCATGTAAGCTCTATGCAGATAGGAACTCCACATACTTGTCCATGTACTATCTCTTTAAACTTTAAAGTCATTACTTGCAATTCCAGGTTGTGTCTTTTACCACATGTATGCCAGGCCTTTGGGAGTTTAGATTGCCAAGGACACTGGTTTTGGCAAACCACTACTCCAGTTCAATAACAGTTTCAGTAACGATAACTAAGCATTGTTATTACACTTATCTTTCAGTTATACATTTGTAAACTTGAATGAAAGTCACATGGGCTTACTTCCCCTTGACTGCAAATAAAGTCTCACACGTATGTACACCTGCAAGGTCTATTACAGAGAACAAAAAAGAAAAAGTTATCAGAGATTGCAAAGATGTATGTCCCTCCTACATTCAAGACCCTATCACTTTCCTTCCTCACTGATAGAGGTATGGATTCAATAACAACATGGACAAATACGTTTCAAGAAAAACAGCAGGCAGAGGTAGCAATCTGTACTACACTATTTGTGCTGGTAAGCATTACATTATGTCCCATATAATGGTCAAAATATTGCAAGGAAAAATTTGCTAATTAGCGACATGAAAATCAACTCCTAAAACAGACCAAAAATGTGAAAAACTTAAGAGGGAGAAATAATACCTAAAGAACACACAAAAAATATTCATAACATATGTCAACGTGAGAAAAATAATGATATCTTGCAGAGGTGAACTTTTGCTGCTTTAATTGAAATTTCAGTATGCTAAATGAATTTTCATGTGCATGTACCCTTAACCCATGTAACAAGTACACTGAAATCTATGTAAATAAGCATTAATTCCTTCACTACTATTCATCGAGCTATCCTGCAAGAACTTGTCGGAAAGCAGTAATGTTAATGTTTACATAGCAACATATGAGGGAGTCCCTGTTTTGGGAGTTCCACTACATGTACATGTGGGTGGGGTTCCCCACACCTAGACTGGCAACCATGCATATATAGGTGAGAAACACCCCTGGGTTTGCGATGCCCCTACCATTAAGTACAAGCATATGCAGATCTCAGACTTGGCTGTAGATGATCTAACCAGGTGCCAAGGCCTAGCGAGGAACTAAGTCTAAAATAAACTCTTGCACATTTACATACAATTAGAATAACTTGGGAGAGCTGTGTTCGACTGCTGGTAGAGTAAGACAGATCATGTTCATGATCAACAAGTTGTACTAAGAGATTCAGCTGAAACGGCTAAATAGCTGGAAGATATTATGATAAACAAGGAACCTCAATTACCAGTAGGGGTGTGAGAGAATCAAAGTGTGGCCTCTTTTTCCTTCTTCATAATATATTCACGAAATTTAATAACAACTTTTAGCTTCAGTTGCAAAAGGTCAAAACAAATGTGATTTAACAAAAAAATTGTGATAAAAAAGAGAAAACCTTATCATCATGATGTGTTTTCCAATCTTATCAAAATTCAAAACATATTTACCCTTTCAGTGGCAACAATTTTGAGACATTTTTTGAAGCATTCTTTGAAAACAGGTCGGTGCCAGAACAAATGTGTTGTAAAACATTAATATAATTGTACACTGAACATCATTGTGATCAAATAGTTTTAACTACACACCATTACACACCTGCACATGCATCTAACTGTATTCAGACACATTAGTCAGATAATAGTTCATGACATTACAGTTACCCATTCATTACAAGATACATGAGCAAAAAATGCCCCACACATAAAAAAGGTATAAAATCTCACAGTTTGGATTCAACTTCTAACAATTAAAAATCCTAATTTATGGTTACCCTTCAACCTTTTAGCACGTATTCAAGCATATTCGAAGGCCATTATGGTGTATGGACTGATCACAATTTACTCTTTTGTGAAACCCTAAAATTGGCCAACCCAACCAATACTATCTCCAAAATCAAATTAAAACAGTGCATAAATCACACTGAGCACTGCTCTTTAATATGTGAAAAGGTTGAGGAATGAAGGTATTTGTACTGGTCTTCACTATTATACAGGTGGAAAATACTGTCATGGTTGAAGTACATGTATTCCATAATGACTGTGAAAACACAAAACATACCTTTTGTAGACAAACAAAGTCCCTTCAATGGACGTCTTTTCCTGAAACACAACAAAAAAATTTAATCAAAAGAAATTCCTGTATAATGAATTTACAGGTAGACAACCTGAATGTGTTTTGCACATAACTTATTGATTGAACAGCTTTGTTTTTTGCTTTCCACAGCAAACTTTTAATTTGTGCATACATTGATACCTTTGAAAGTAATAAATCATTCTCTGATCAAGAGGAAATACATGTAACGTGTAATAATCTTTGAAGTACAGGTCAGGTTTATTTGATTTCTATGAGTGTTTTGCAAATAACAATATTTCAACTAGGTGACTAATTGGGTCTGTAGGAGGGGAAACAGGACGGGAGTCCAAGGGGAACCACTGCGTCTGTCTTAGTGACTAACAAAACCTTCTCACAGAGACAAAGTGGAGATGTCTGCAGCTGGCTTCTTGCACACTGTCTCCTTAAATAAGGGGAATGTACTCCACTGACATACATATGTATCTTTAGACTGAAATGCTTTTCTGTTTACATCATGTGCCATGTGGAAAAAGTTAAAGTTTAATGCAAGGTAATATGCAGGGTAACTTCTTTTTGGATCTATTCATATTTCTTATTTAAATTAAGGAGAGATTTTCGATTGACCTAATTGTACAAGTACATGTCATGAAGAATGGCATGTGATACAACTGTGCAGTTCATGTTATATACATATTTGAGAAAACAAAAACAAAATATCCCAGAACTATTGCAAGAGAGCAAGTTTGGAAAATAGTCCCAATATTCCTCATGACATACAAACATGCACCTATGCTACAACACCACTTGAAATTGTGAGGCAAAATTTGAACCACTGTGATTAGGCCATGTTAACTTTGGATTCATCGTGAAAGTTATCATCGTGAAAGTTAAGTTATCAAATTAATTTACATGTTGCTTTGTTCAACATGTGAATCTACTCTAAAATGAGGTGGGCAAAGTCTTAAAAAGTAGACATCCATGAATTAAGCTACATGTGCATCAAGTTTTAAAGCTGAAAGTGTTTACATTTGATATGGCAGTTTCCCTGCTGCCATCAATATGTCTTCAGGGTGCGTCTGATATTAGCAAGGCCAAGTGAGTTGGCCTCCTGTCAGAAAGATAAACTTTGCCTGTGTGAACATGGCTCACACCAGACAGCTCCTGGTATGCATGAGTCTTGCTTTGAATTCCACATAAATACACATATAGTCAAGATGGTCTTAACTTTGGATTTTATCTAGGAGTCCACATTTTTCTTTTACAGGAATATGAACTGTAAAGTACACTAACTGTCACTTCTGACCAGAAAAAAAAAATGTCCAAATAACACATTATATTTATTTGAAGTGCAAAATAAATAATTAAATTTGTTGTAATTAGATTTTCACTGATTATAATCTTGAGGTTGTAAACTGGAAAGAATTTTTCACATTTGTACATTAGAGAATAAACCTTGATGGAGGGAAATCTGTTTATTGTATTTGTGACCTCTATTATTTTGAGTTATGTAATTATGCAAGCTGCATTAAACAGATTCAACTTTTCCTTCCCCTTGGCTAACCCGTAAAACATCACACAAATTTCTAGATACTCACAAAAAAACTCATCTGCACATGATTAAAAAACAATTTATAACAGTAATTTTACACACATTTTTTACATAACAATAAATGTACTTCCAAAAGTGTGATCTCAAGTACATGTACATTTGAAGATTACTACAGCAATACATTACCATCGTTCTTACACATGTACATATGTAAGTGTTTTTCATGTGTTCACTCCCCTCAAAGAGATTCACTGGAGAGGACTAGTTCAGGAGTAGATATTTACAAATAAGTAAATATACAAGTTAACTTCACACATGCAGACATGTAGTTAATGTCAGCCTGGTCCAGTGAACCCAGGACTTCCATCCAACCACAAATACACTCTTAAGTTTCTTAACATTTGTACAGACTGAAACTATTCACACATTACTTTCACTCATCAAGAAAAGCATGTTAACTCATGCGATATATCTAGGTTGACTGAGAGCCCAAGGCACTCATCAGTGACGTTAGAAAAAAAAAAAAAACACTTTAAACTTACACGTACATTATTATAAAATTCTTTGCTAGCACGCTTCAATGATCGAATATACCTGAGGGCACATTATATAGGTGTACCTAAATGTGTATGTGTATGTATACACAAGTGGACATCAGAAAAATATTAACCCTTTCCTGAAACAAATACCCCGACTCAGTGTTCCAGTCTTCTTTAAGTACATCTGACATTACTTAAACTGCCATCCCAATTTTATTCCAAGTGAAAAGATTTGTCACATTATAATTGGTGTTTGTAAACTTTATATGCAGAAATAAATGAATAAATAAATAAGTTTAGTCATGCTGCAGGGGAACATCTTTATCACTGGGTCATTTTTTTTAATATCTGCAATAAGGGCAATTTGAATGAAAGTACTTGCCTTGCCAGGAATTCCTGTATGATATGTAAAGTGCATTATTCCCAGCTTCTTCTTCAGTGATATACGGGATTAAATTTTTGTTTGTCTTTGCCATTATAGGCCAAGGTTCCAGTTATACACTGTAATTAATTCCTGTCACAAATAAAATTCTGGCAAAATGAACGTTTCATTTTAAAATATCATGTACAGAATTCACTATCATACAAACTTTTAGCCAATGTAATCTTATCTAAGGCCTTACCCCATGTATACATGTATGTACTATGTTCATGTAAAATGGTACAAGTGCACATTGGCCGATCATTCACAATAAACCTCATGTTACAGCTTCTCATGAAATCAAAGCCTTTGTCCTATATTTCACACCTGAAGGTTTTAACACTGCTAGAAGTACTCCAGTTTCACTGGTTCTGGGGAATGATGGCACACATTCAGAAAATGTATACACCCAAGACAGATTTCAGACGCGATAGGAGACTTGTGTTCCAAAATTTATGAGGTGTATCCATTATCTACTGTGACAAAAGCATAAAACATCTTCTAGCATTATTGCATGCATCAAAGTTCATGTGTTTCAATGTTTAACATTTTAACAATGCACTGGGAATATATTTAAAAGAATTGACATACATGTACTGTACTAGGTCATGAAACTGTACAATCACTCTTTAATTTCAAAATCAAACTCATAATCAATGTCCTATATAGAAAAGAGACAGCCAATCCTGTGACTTGTTATAATTCGTATGTACACATGAGACTGCGTCAAGGTAATACCAGGAAGAAAGCCATGACCAGAAGGTATCTGCAGGTTGCAGGCAGGCCTACATTGCTTCATGATGTCCATGGTACAAAGGATCACAGATTAAGATTTTCTGTATAACACTTTATCACATCATACATAATTGTCACACATTTTAGCAACTACCATTGGAAATCAGTCTTTAGATCCTACTTCTCACAGACATTTTGGGCTAAGTCAAAACTTCTAATCTTCAAACAAAATTTAAACTTTAAACTTGGCTGAAACTGAACTTTCCCAAAAGAGAACCAGCAGTCAAACTTTTATTGATTTAAATTTTCAGAGAATTACCATTCTGTATTAAAGCCCAAAATAACTTTGTGAAATGGGTACCTGTAGTCTGCACATTACAGTGAAAATACATGTGCACATGAATGCTGTCATCTGGTATCGTCTAGAACTTGAACATTATAATCTGGCCATATGATTGAATTTGTTATCAACTGGCATAATCACATTGCAGTGTTTGACTCAGAAAGTTGTCTCACAAATATGTACCTTATATGTTATATCCATAAATAATCCAAAATGTACTTCCAAACCTACAGGAGACACAACCTGAACACAATGAAAAATCATTTTACAAATGACTAATTACTGAATGATATCTCACAATCTGGTAAACTGCTGAGTATTACAAGCATGCAGACAGTCATACTGACAGACACACAAAAATCTCCATCACACAGTACTATCCACATATAATGGTATGTAAATTATTGTCCTTTTGGTGAAGCTCTATGGTTAGCCAAGTGAAAAGCCTATGCATAATTTCCTACATTATATATGCACATGTTGCATAACTAGGGGTTTCATGCCGACAGGCATGCTTCATCAGAGCAACAGCTGTCAGAGAGGCTGAAAAATAGTGAATTGTCAGTGAAGTGATGGTTGTCCTGTTCCTTTCTGAATGGCCACTACAATAAAGCCCTGTACCACACACCTCTCTAATATTACAGGTAGAGTTAACTTTTGATTTGGGTAATGTGGACCTTTGATCTTTTTTTTCTCTTTTCATTTTATCTTATTTTATTATACTTTATTTCATTTTTGGTTTTTTGCTACTGATTGACTTCTTGGTCCAAAAAAAATGTGTATACTGTTTGTTATCCACACGCATTTTCTTATTTTTTGTCATACATATCATAAAATGTTAACTACTTTTTCTCAGCTGATTTCAAATGGATTTGGCATTCCTTGAAGCAGATTAAATTATTTCACACACGCACATATCAACACACACCTCTTTTGTATGCTACCTCTACATATACTAATACATGCAGTCATCTTATTTACTATCTATCACCTAAGAGTTTTGTTCTGTTATATAATATCACAAGCGCTTGAACTTTGAACATTTGGCCTGTTAGTTAGCTGTAATCAATACTTTGATTTGGTTGCTTTTCTCTCTCACTTTTTCAGCAATAACGTTGCACCAGGCCATAAAGGATATATATACTTCATGATTTTTGTCATGCCACCCTTTAAACAGCAAGGAACATGTACATGTATTATCACTCTAGTGTGTTAAGTTATCGTTTTCATGAATCAGTGAATGACTGTTTTAACACAACACTAGCATGAGATGTATTATAAATTCAGTTATATTTTGGAGAACCAATTGATGACATAACTTAGTCACAGACTAAAGACTCAAAGAGCTATATAACTAGCTGTATTCAAGATTGTATTTACAGTAACACCATAAAGCACATCTCTACTGATAAGTCATGGCAATTATTATCCCTACGACATTTTAAATATAAAAAGTGAATTTAGTCTGATCTCTATTTCAAGGAAAAGAGCCAAGGCTGTTGTTCTCAATGTCACAGGAACAGTAGCTTGTGTCCTAATTAAGAAAGTATTTAACACCTAAAAGCAGACTACCGATGGTAACGTTTATATTTTTATTCAGTATAAAATTATCATTGTTCTTCTTGCATGCTGGTGTACATATGAACCAGGCTGACACACCATGTCATGTGCATCAAACACATGCCTTGTACGCATTAAATTCATGCTTCATTTATTGTTGATATCCTATGTACGTCTTCACTTTCTCAGGTCATCCTTGACATCTTTAATTTCACACGCCAGTGATAAGGGGGCAATTTAACCTTTTCATCAAATAATGTGGCCAGTTTGAAATTGTTGAAATTTGAAAATAATGAAAGGAAAGAAAGATTGTCAACTCCCATCAACAAGTGTGAATGTGCAAATTCAAATGAGGTCAGGGAAGTCTTGATTGTTTTAAAGGTAAGCAGAATTTCTCTAACTGCAAGTTAAAACACTGGATCATAAAGGTAGAACATCTGAAATATTTGAAAGGAGTTATGAACAAAGTTGGGTACCACGCCATAACTCCTGCGTTGTATTGCATCCATCTCATAAATGTGGTTTAATCCTAAAGTTGTGCAATATCTAAGACTTCAAACTTAGCTCCCTTTATACTCTGGCTTTTCCCTTGGTTACCATGACTATAATGTATATTTACAGCCATCATGACTTTTAGTACTATAATAAAATGTCAACACTCTTTGGATTTATAAACAGTCGTAAGCACTGTTACCCCCTACCCCCGAGAACAAATGAATCCATTTTATAATTCAATCATGGTCACTGATGCCAATAATGTTGATACTTGCTGGCACTGTAATATATGTGTGTAAATATGTCTACTTATACTCACATGTATATCTGAAAATCACATGTAGAAGTACAGGTACATGTATTTATGAATATATGTTTCAACACATATTATTACAAGTCATAAGAAGATAACATATCCCCTCCCCCATCCGTATACATGTACCACACTACATATATATGCAGGACCTTCCTTTGATAATTCATTGAAAAACAATTTATGCAATGCCACTCAGCAACCATATCTTCACACATGTATCCATGTCTTCTGATGATTAACATAAAATGTGTTGACAAGTTTTCATTTCTTCAGAGTCAACATTTCCTCTTTAAGTAGTGATAACTTGGAAAATAATCCAAAAAAGGCTATCTCCACTGAACATGCCCATTTTGTTCTAAAAATCATTTCCCGAAGTTATGTAATGCCAAGGAGTTTATCCCTAGCACTGAAGCCACATGTATGTACCTATATAAAATAGGTATAAACAGCGGTCGTATAATTCTGCCACCTATGGTTTACCTATTCATATAAATCTTGTTCTGAAAATATTAATGTTCAATAAATAAACAAAATGGTTTTAGTTAACAACAATGATATGCATCTGCATATATGATGACATATTGCAGAATGTGAAATGCTGTGCAAAAATGTATATGAAATGCAGCCAAAGGCATAGTTAGTTTAAACAGTAGCTTTAGCCTTTAAGAGCAAATGGTATAAAGAGACAGCTACATGTACATTAACAATCAAATTACTTAGCTTAATCAAAAACACATACAGTCTATAATATACAGTTCTAAATTTTTTGTCTCCCTGCCCCCATAAGAAATCCAAAAGACATAAATAAGAAGCAACACTACATGCCATTACATTTTTAGGTTACCACCAGGCTTTTAAGATCCAGGCCAATGCTCATTTGACTCTGTATAAGCTGATGGA
This sequence comes from Acanthopleura granulata, assembly GCA_016165875.1. Classification (NCBI taxonomy): domain Eukaryota; kingdom Metazoa; phylum Mollusca; class Polyplacophora; order Chitonida; family Chitonidae; genus Acanthopleura; species Acanthopleura granulata. The sequence goes on from JABBOT010000004.1 coordinate 21,607,183, forward strand.
CAGGCAGGTCACAGTGGATAACTCCAGCTGTCACATCTACATGTACATGCAAATGCCCTGACCCTACCTCCAGAACACACGAGGTTACCTACTGAGAGTTTCTGTTTGAAGTGAGGACAGGGGTACAGTGGCTACGGTATTGAACATGAGCACATAAGAGGGAACAACATTATGTGTTGCATATCCAACAGGTTTCATGTCTCCTGTACCACTGTAAATGTACAGATGTAGTCAGGCATAGCACCGCTAGATTGGTGACGACTTGAGTTGTGTCTCATCTCCTTTTTATTTTTTGTCTCCACTTTCATCTCTTTTTTTTTTTTTTGGATTTTTTTTTTTTTGTACCCTGTTTATGTGCTCTTCTTTATCCTGGGAATGTACTGTATCCTATTATTACCTGTAGGCTACTACTGCTTAATGGACTACCTGTACAGCATCGATTTGGCCTGAAACATGTGAGTACCTCCTACCATAACCTTCTTTGTAGCTTATTTGTAACATTGTAACATTCCATTTAAAACATACTAAAGTATATTTACTTACATGTGAAGGAAACCAGCCCACTGCACCTTGCTATGAACACCTACCTGACAAACTTCCTCACATAACATTGCAGTCAAGCTGAAGGGAGCTTGGTTCGAACACATGACCTCAGTGAGTGGTCAAGAGCAACTGGTTTGAACTGACATAATCTAGATTAAGGTGTCCTTTAACATTACTGATGTTCTGGTGCTACTGTACTTCACCTATCGTTTAGCCTTTTTTTAAGTGACACATTTTGCTTGATACTGAATGATTTATTCATTTCACGGTATAGGGCCACTTATGAAGTGGTGAAGTTTGACTAGTGTCTTTTAAGTAAAACACATGTATATCATTCCATGGTCTTTGTCTGCCTAAAAGAGTGCAGCTTCACTGTGAAATACAATAATTATCCAGTAGTTATTTTACGGATACATGTATTTGTATGATACGTTTACACATACAACACTTTTCCCCACTCAAATCAAATCAAATTATCAAACGATATTTTGTGGACATGAAAAATAATTTTTATTGTATTGTTAGAGTGAAACACTAAAACATAAAACTTTATATAAAATATACATCAACAAATGGTTATCACGAATGTTTAAAATTAACTTCCAACTCATGTTGTAACTACAGCATCATTGCAGAATATTATCCATTAAGCTATGTAGCCTGGGCACTTTTTATTAAGGTTAAGTGATGTACACTCACCTGTAAATGCACCACTATGGTCACTGAATGTAACTGTATAAATCATAGTATTTTTGTAGTATATACAGTGGGCAGTTTTCATGGGAGATTGGTGTTTGTGCCACTGCACATGTATAATACACTACATGGACATATATATTGAATGAATGAATGACTGAACAAATGACTGGAGTCTATTGCTGCAGAGGCAGTATTTTATCATAACATGACATGTACATGTATAGAGTGCATATATTGAAGAATAATAGCATAACTCACATTAAGATCTTAGTAATTAATGAAGTGATACAGATGTACATTGGCCAAGGCTTCCCATATACAATATTACTGCCCAGAAAGTCCTAGAGTTATCTCCCATTATTTATATTCTGTACCACATACTTTATACTGACTGCCTATTAGAGCATCAACAAAAAGAAGATCATGAAACAGGGTGAGCGGGTGAAAGTGCAGGAGAATAGACCTGGAGATTATAAAGATTACACCATATTTAGAATTAAATTAAAAAATATTACTTTGCTTACAGAGCTATTTACTGAGTAGTTACAGACATGTCCATGTATATAATATCAGGTTGTACATTTTGCGACATTTACTGTCTACTAATACAAGAAAAAAAAAAAAAGGTAAAAATTATGACAACGCAGTGGACATTTGTGATATTTTAAAGCAGGGCCATATTTAGAAAAAAATTCTAGGTTCTGATCCCAAATTTCAGAAATACAGCTTGACTGTGCAGTAATAAAATTTATAAAATGCAACTCTCAATGTTGCTTTCTGAGGGTGTTCAGATATGTGAATGACAGATATTTGCATAACTGAACATTTTTATCGGTATACCATTGTATTTGTGTTCAATTTACATGTTACCTTAAAAACAGCTTGAATAGTTTGGGTGCCTAACAGTTTGGAAGCCCAAAGTTTTAGGGAACTAAAATAGCCCTAGATATGCCTGTAAAGGATCCATGAAGCAAATGGTTTATCAGTATACATGTATGTCTTAATTTTCACTTCAGGATGTGTCCTAAAATATAAATAGTTCTAAAAAAAAAACAAAAAAAAAAAAGCAAATTCGCTGTCTCGTTCCTGGGTGAGTAAAACAGCCTTAAACTACAGTCTTCCTAGGAATCCAAGAGTCAGTCCCAAAATTAAGTAGCCTCAGTCAAGATAAAAACTTTGATAGCTGTCAAAATAATTATGTTGACAGAAGAGCCTGAAACAGACAGTGCTAAGCTGGATTCACTAAACTGTTAGTTCAAAGTGAATGTGAGTTCTGAAAACAAATAATTATGTTGACGGAAGAGCCTGAAACAGAGAGTGCTAAGTTGGATTCACTAAACTGTTAGTTCAAAGTGAATGTGAGTTCTGAAAACTTCTGACCACTGAATACATGCCAAGAAAATTTAGGGGCAATTTAGAGAGGAAAAAATATTAATTTTTGAATTTTTTTGGACATATTTCCCAGTCACAATCTTCATTAAAGAGATACCTTTTTCTAAAAATGTTTCATTCACCTCTCTGCCACCCCAACCCTCCATCTATTGAAGTGAACTCGTTCTACACAAGAAAATTAGGTCAAGGATATGTCAAATTATGGGGAAAAATTGGTATTTACAACAGAACAAATTTACTGCCTGAACAGTGAAAAACATGCCATACGTGCCTTATTAATAATATAGGATTCCGCTAGGTATCTGATAAATAATTAAATTCATTGGGATCAAAGTCAAGAGTTCACAACATACATATAGGCCTTTCAATCTGTGGAAAGGTATTGCTATTTCCCATGTCAGATCTGGCCAGGTTGTCATTTGTCATATAATGCAAGGTGTGCTAGGCCGCATCATGCTGTAGGCTATGTAAGCCAGCTAGTGCACACTGTGGCCTTATGCAGTGCAATAGATGTAACAAGGCTTCAAGTACAGCTTAGCCAGTTCTAAATGGTCACCGAAGGTCTATGCATAGCCCATTAGGCCAAGAGACACGAGCAGTCCTGAGAAAATGGCTGCTCACCTGGCTGCCTTGACAATCTGAGGCTGCCTGCCATCAGTTTGAGTGACGGCAACAAGCTGTGGCTTGGACTCAGCGAAGCTTCTACATGTTGCTGTAAGCACTAGTTCTCCTACCAGGTGAAAACATTCAGGAGCAGGGGAGGAGAAAGAACCTTCTCATCCAAGATGTCAATCAAGCTTTGGACTTCATAACAGAAGCATTGGGTCAGGGCAGGGTAGAGCTGAACTGGGATCACTACCTCACAGATATCAGTGCAAATGAAGGGAAACACTCTGGGATAAACAGACCACTGACTGCTTGATGCTGTCTTCAACAGCTACATGTATACATATATGTATATGTGTGTGTGCTTCATACACTTATGATATTGTGATCCAGATTGAAATCATGGTCATCTAGCTAGCAACATTTATGCCTGTTGTCCAGCAAGTTCTACAAGACCACTGCGCAAACCCATCCCTTGGTTAGGCTTCCAGGGAAGGTGTCAACAAAGACATGATTTATTGGTTTGTGAGGGAGAAGCTCCACTCAGGTTTCTGTGGTCAACAAGGCTCGTCATGTGGGGGTAGATTATATGCATGTAGTTACACGCAGTAACCATTCGTTTGGCATTCAGACTGTGAGACATTGTTGACCAACTGAAAAGTGAAATAATGCGACACATGCACAGGGCAGGAGCCCATGTGGCATTCAAAGCCAAACCACCTGCACACTGTCTATCTAGGACTTCCCCACAAGGTACAGTCACTTCATTTGTTCATTAAAGCAAACAACAGAACAAAATAGTGTCTCATATAGACATCTATTAATAAGCCTCATTCTAACATATAATTAATACATTCATCACAAACGCAGTTTGAACAATATGTGCACCAAAGTTTCGGACTACCTGATGTCACGTGTGCAATAGATATTCTTGGTAATTCAGTGACAGTAAGAAGTTTTGCTCTTGTCTGTAAGCTGTTAACAAATAATGTCTTTCTGAAATAGAACAGGTCATAAAACATTAGACAACCATTTTCACACACACACACACAAAAAATGTTGCAACAACATACAAGCTGCTTGTTTATGGAGAAAATACATGTAGACTAACAAAATCTTTCATCAAAACAAAATTACATAAATGCTTAAGAAAAAAATGAAAAATGTACGAAAGAAAGCCAACAAGACAATAAAAAATGATTAAATAATTCTTTTGACCCGCTCAGTAAGAAGAAAATAAAAATGTGCATAAAATAATTTAAATGATTACATCTATTCATAGCAGCAATTTTATTAAGCCTACGCAATACTACCATATGCAGGATTTCTGTTACTGATACCGCTTCACTTTTGGGACAGTGATTTCAAGATTCATGAAAAAGCTGTGTTCTGGTAATTGATATCTTACAGCAAACTCGTATGAAGTTACATGTACTTATCTGACAAGCATGTAACTCTAAAGTATATTGTAAAGAGATCTACGAAACTTCACATATCTTCAGAAACACACGTTCTAATATCCTACCTGAAATAGGAATAGTTACGTCTGCATATGTCTTCAAAACAGGACGTATTGCCCACTGTCCACAATAGTGCAGGGAACTGATCCTGCTATCCATCAAACAAGCTAGGTTTTCTCTTCCTGCCACCAATGCTCCTTAAAGCTTTAAGTATGCCACAACATAATCTGACCTTCCTTCCACAGTGACGTCAAGAGCTTAAATATTACATGACAAAAAAAGCAGGTTTTCAGAGAGAATCAATTGGCAGAAATGGCATGTCTGTGTTCCAAGACCTATGACAGGGCTCAAGGGGAATAGGGCTTCTATTAATAAGACCTGCTCTTTTTGCCATATACCGTATAGATTATATATACACTATATATACTTGCTTTCTTCAAGGTGCAGGTTATGTTTTTGTCATTATACAGGTCTAATGTAGGTTACAAACCAAACAAAACAGCCATAATGATTAGAGAAAAGGCACACATTTACATCTTACCATAAAACATGCTTATGCCTGCTGATGAGTGACAGTTCATTAAGGTACTGTACACCCTGGCAACATAACAGAGTTTGTGTTGTGACAGACTGTTGGAATCAACAGCTCGCTCCTTTGGTTACTGGTCATGATAGTAATTTTACAACAGCACAACAGCAATTTCAAATTTCAAGACTGTTTCCCGATGCCTAGTAACTATTTTGTCACCAGACCTTATACAGGCTAACCATATGTTCATTGAAATAGCTGTCCCCATCACTGAAGCGTGGGCCAATGAAATCAAGGATATTCTGGTTCATTTAATGTCTCTTTGCCACCACTTGTTCAGAATATGGCCACAGGGTAGTAAAACGTGTGTATTTAGGAAAATTTCTGATCTGTTTATCAGTATATCAGGTCTTTGGCACCAGCCTACATGGGCCAAACATATTTCTTGCCAACCTCTTGTGACTTTTTGGTTGTTTCTAGATATGAAAATCACTTCGGCCTTAAGAAACCAAGTATAATCACAGCACATAAGAGGCAAACATATTCTGAAAATCTCCTATCTTTTTCAAAACGTGTTTTTAATGGTCAAAGCTTCCAACCAGAGACAAATAAAGCCAAACAAATAAAACAATTCTTAATTTTAAAGGATCTGAACAACAGGATCCTTTCCTTCCTTGATTGAAAGCCCAGGAATTTACAAAGAAAATGAAGTCAACAAATAAATTTACGATCTATGTCGACTGATAAACAGCCATCCAAATCCAACCTTTTTCCTAGTCAAACATTGATTGTTACCATTTCAAAATGGCAATGGCAGAAGAGAGGAAGGTTGATGACCTAATCTAACCCTACAACATTTAATAATAATGTAAAAACCAATGCTATTATAAACATGGATTAGCCCTACAGACATATTCTGACACAAAGACAATCAACTGCATTATTTTGGTAATAATTTATATTGCATTTCGTCCTATCATCTATTTCTTATATTCACCTGTTCTGTGTTTCACTGAAGGCTGTAAGTCAAAAGTTATGACATACAGCCATTTCACAAACACAAGGTAAAACTTATGAGATTTACAACCAAAAGTTGCTGTGCTTCAGATCTATACCATATAACTCTTTTCCAGGAGTAAGCTTTTCATCCTTGTGAAAACAACACTATTTTTATGTGACCGGCATAAACTAATAGCACTGATTTCAAATAAATCCAGGTACCCTAGCTACATCTACACTACTTTTACTCTGGGGGTAAAAGAGAAATGGATTCATAAAGCATTTTATCTGAGTGGACAGCTGTACTATGACATTACATTTACATCACATAATATTACATTCTAAGTGTTTCAGACATCAGAGGCCTATTTTGGGTCAGTCTTGCCCACCAAAACCTGAAAATAAGTCCATCCAACAAACTGGTTTCACTTCAATTCTATCACATCTTTTCTTCCAAACATAAAAAATTCCAACAAAAGTAAACTTACCTTAAATGAAATGCAGCTGTATATATATACATGTACTGCTAACAGTCATTCATGTAGAAGATATATCAATACAAGACAAAGGGGGTCTATTCTTCCAATAAGGGTTTTAATTAAAACGCACTTCAAAGAAAATATTATTAGCAACTGCAGACAACTAGCGCTAGCATTTATTTCAAAACATACCCATGTACATGCATATTCTAGAGCATTTGTATGTAAATGGCTACCAAGTAATGTGAAACAATGTTGTGAGACATATATAATTTGCATTAATGGATTTCTAAAGCATGCAAAACTAACTCTACATGTGTTTGTAAACAGTACTTAAAATCAATGCGTCCTATATACATGTATATATGCATGCAAACCAGCACTTCTAAATTGCTGGAAAGAGCAATGTATTGCCATTATGGCTGAAAAATGTCCACTGAATTGTTTTTGATCATTTGAGGTCCATGTCAGAAAATTTACCCAACATACTGGTGGCTAATAGTGTCTATTAAGTATGTTTAGTTCACTGCCTATCCTAACCCTCCAGCATACTCTTGTTGTCAAGCTTAGTGAATTAGAAGGATTTAATGATGTGATGGCTTTCAAATCAATTAAAACCTGTAAATAATTCCTACTAGCATTAACAGGTTTTAGAAGCATCTTCACATCATGCCTATATGTAACTGGCTTAGAGTAATTACGTTGGAGAGATGTCATTAGAGGACAATGATTTATCAAATTATAGCATTTTACATTAGTATTTGCAACATTTATAATTTCCCAAAATACTAGTCTTTAGACCTTCTCAGTATGTTGGGAGTTGCCATCTATAACCTTAGTGGGTTATCTCCCTTCCTCTGGAATGGAAACCCTTCATCCACTGACAGAATGACAGTTATGTTTACACACTGTTTCAACCCAGTTCACTTTTCCCATGATAGTCACTATTAAAAGCGTATAGGTAAAAGTCAGTGACATATCTAGAATGACAATGTAAATATCAGTGTTTCGGAGATACATAAGTGTACATCACATAAATCTTTTAACCTTGAGTTTCCAATGAAAGGTAATTATAGTTCTTCTAATGAAAAAATTATTGTTTTCAAAATTATCTCATGATTCCATTTTCACCATTCAACAATTTAGCGACACTATTCCCGTTTTTTTTATGTATATGTTACCCATATGAAAACATTTTACTCAAAAGCACAGTGGGTCAACAAAATACATTCACGCCAGTAAGTGACCTTTAAAGGTAACTGTGTTCCACTGGCACAGGCATTTTGCAGTCATAACTAGGTCATCATTTAATCTGTACAACAGAGTCTAAACTGATGCCATAGTCAGCCTTCACATAATTCATGAGTATGTAATAGTGCAAAACTGTTGCATGTCATAGTGAATATATTCTGCTTGTTCAAATGCCTACTTTAATATTTTGCAGTCAAAGGCCACTATAATATATACTCTACTTCAACTAAAGTTATGCATTTTTCAAGAGACACAATTTGCTTGATTATGATCCATCCATACACCTGAAGGGGATATCATAGTGGAGTTTTTTGTGAAGTTTTATGAATTTCTTATCAGAAAAAAATTAATTGCTGGCTTCAAAAGTCGTTTTAAGGTCTTTATGTGCTTATAACAGGAAAGCCCCCCCCCCCCCGCAAAAAACAACAACAACAAAAACCGGGTGACCTTACATAATTAGTGAACACAGAGCCAGTAGGAGTGAGTGGTGGCTCTTAAATGCTCCACAGATAAGTAAAAGTCGAGTCAAAAATATCATCACTGGCCTGTTTGTGATGAAGTGGTCAAAAATATATGTACTATAACAGACATGTTTAAAGACAGAATATCTTGATACCTTTTGTGTGAGGTCTTGCAATTAATTAATCTTAATACGCATTTAATGTTAATTCTGTCAATACCTACTTTCTGCTAGACTTCTTAGTATCATCTGTTGACAAAAATATTTGAACTAATATAATCTGATTTCATACCTACTTGTATAGTGTCTGATCTGATGTGTCACACTAACCAATCAACACAATGAATAACATTGCTAATGATATTTGTTTATCAAATCAACACATTATTGTAATGCCAAATTGTAATGTTCCATCTACCAATCCAAAATTCAACTCCAGCAAAATAATAACACACTGGGAAAAAAAAAACAATAAAAGTGAAAAAATATAAATAATGTTACTTGTAAACGGAGAAGCATGGATAGCAGTTTACAAGCATCTTCTGTTAAACACAGGTACATATAATGCCATATAGTTATGTTTTACATATAAGTAGATAACAAATCTCATCAAGTCCTGAGAAGTTGACAGTTTTTCTTACCTCTAGCAGGCATGATTTACTTGATTTTATATTGGGGTGCTTTTCTGATGTGAATGCTGACTGTATCGAACAGCATTGTTTCTAATCTGGTTTCAAATTCACAAATGCACATAATGGCATATTCACAATGCATATACTAAGTATATTATATAATTTTCAAAGTAAGAAAAAGTATACCTGTCACCTGTAAATGTGAACAGTAGAATTTTGGTGGAATGGGGATAGTAAAACCATACATACTATTGCTACAGTACTAAAAAGAAAATTACGTCAGACAAGAACTACTAGATAAGTATATTAGTCGCATTCTTACAGAACAGTTGTACTATTACCATTACAAGTAAAAATCCTAGACTAAACAGATTTGTGTTTCCTTTGAACCATAAATTACCTGGATTACTCTATTCCCTCAGTCGAAGAGTATTTCCTCATGTCAGTAGAAATCCATACGTTTTCAGACTTTTCTATGTAAAGATGTAACTCTATCCTAGACAGAAGCCAAAAACAAGTTCTGCCTAGTTGAAACCGACTTCCTCTCAAAGAAGTAGATACAAATTTTTTGGCCCATACATCAAGACCTAGTCAATGCTTGTTTCTACATACACTGTCAAAACAGAAGCTGTTTGGCTTTTCACACCGTGATCAGAAATGACCCATAAACCTTAATACTATGGAACACAACCGTACTACAACCATTTGTTGTATCGGTATCACTTAGCAAACCTGTGAATCTACTTAACCAGTGCCTCTTTCAACATTTCCATTACAAGGTCAATGAAGAGAACATTCAGAAACCATCTACAAGCAAGTACTCTAAATTCCCTCATGTACAGTCTTGCCAAGATGTTAAATTCCAGCTAAATTCCTGAGGAATATTTGGTCTTCATCCAGAAGAGTGAACAGTAAAAAGTGTTTTTTTGTTAATAAAATTTTCCCACCATAAATAAAATTTAAAAAAAAAATATCTTTCTTTCATCTCCTTGAATAAATACATGTACACACTGACAAGCAGTGTACAAAAACAATTTTGTAAGATTTTCTCATTAGATACAATCATATATGTACTTACATAAGTGGAAATGAACAAAGTCATAAAGAGCAGTACTTGTATTCTAAAAAAAATAACAAATAAATATTGAAACATTAGACTGAATGGATATCACATATATTAAAAGATTTAAACAGACTGAAGATTATATCTGGAATGAAATTCATTCTCACTAAGTTTTTTCATCTAATTCTTAAACACTGAAGACATGGAAAGTTTAACGAAAATGAAGCACAAACAGCAAGACTGGCCAACGAAAACATGAGACTTCCTCCTAAATGCTAAGTTATGTGGGATGGGATGAGATTCCTCCCAACAAAATCATCACCTCACCCCCACCAAACTGATCACATTCCAGATCACTGCTTTAGGCATAGCCTTCACCTCTCCTTACTGTTGGTACACCTTGCCTTAACAATCAAGAGATAGAGAAGAAACTAGGGTTCCTCTCCACACACCATATGTCTCCCAATGGAAAGTAACCAAATACACACGTACCTGCTCTAACCATTACTGTAGACACAGTCTACAGCAGATTATACTCCGTGAACCATTATAATCCGTTATAATTCCACATTCTACTTTGTATATCATATTACATGTCTTACAATGTAATTATGTCCATATTGTAAACATTTATTTATCACAATAAAATTCATCATACAGTATGAGCCATATCTGTATGCTAAATGCGCATGCACTGGAATTCAATCATAAAATTTATAACTATCTTTCAAAAATATTTTTTACATGGCATGAGTGCACAGTACATCATTAACACCAAGATTACTTATTTTCATGTGAAATTCAATCCAACTTCTACTAAGTCTGATTTCAGACAGAGTTTATACTGTATCCCATCTGTGATGCAAAAAAATCATGGGACTATGTGTTTTGATAAACCATTTATACAAGTACACACATTAACACATACTTGACTTACAAAGAGAAAAAAAAACACAGTGAGTCACACAATGCCTCAGGAACTCATAATGAAACTTACAGCCATGAAGTGGTCAAATCAGTATACATGCATCCCGTCCCTACACAGATATGATTAGAACATCAACAAATATTACATATAAAGAGTTACCAACTATAACTGTACACTGGCTTTAACAACAGAACACATGTTGAATACTGATTCAAATAAATTAAATATTTCGGTATTTAAAGAGGCTTTGCTGGTAGGGTTAATCCTTTTTGGATGCAAATGTGTTTTGTTTTGTTTTTTGTTTTTGTTTTTGTTTTTAATTACGCATGTGTTAAGTCATTATGTCAACAAGAGTAAACATCTCCAGCTGCTTAACATCCCTCACTTACTAAGCATTAGATTTACTATTTTATGTCTAACTAAAAGTGAATTATCTGTGCGAACGGAAGGGAAAGCTACTGGGACTGTATGTCTGAACAGCTGATTAGATGTTACTGAACAGCAGACGTCGTTCAAATGTATTCAGCTTTTTCAATTCACAGCACTGCCGACAGCGAAGCCACCGCACTACGCCCTGTAGAAGCTCGACTGGTTTAGTGGCTACTGAAGCTTCAATATGTTGCTTCTGTCGGCAGTCGTGTATAAATGTTGTTGTTGAGTGTCTTCTCATCTAGATATTTAGACGTCGTGTATTTCTTAACAAATAGTTCAGGAAGACTTCGGAGAATCGTGTGAACTCACCCATTCGTGTCCATTCGGGCTGAATGAATACAAGGCCACTTGCGATGCCGTATCAACAATATCTGTGATGTACGGATCACGTTGCTGTAGCGCAGCAAGATTCATTCGATTCTCTGCTTGCGCCGCCATTTTCAAGCAGTTGTCAGCACGCACTGAATATGTTATGCCGCGCAGCATTATCACATTCGCGTTGTGATTGGTAAAAACTCAGCTAGGGCTTCAGCTGCTCTGTAGTGAGGCAAAATTTTACTTTATTTCATATATGGATTTTGGTGCAAATATACGGCTGTTTTAAAACCCGAAGCCACGGAAGGGTGACCCGATAGGAAGGGGATACGATAACACGGCATCAGTTGCACAGGCCGGCGGCCAGTGGGCTGAGAGTGTACAGCCAGGGACTAGACGACTGACAATCGCTTATTATGCAGGTCATTCGCCATTATAATTCGAACACGAAATTGGAACAAATGGTTTTTCACCTTTGGAGCTATACTGATATACCGTTGCTCGGATAGATTTGCTCTGTGATAATTAGAATCCCATAAAGAAGAAGGGCTTCAGCTCCAAGGAAAATGAAGCTAAGAGAAATATTTCTTCAATGCCCGGATGAGCTATACGCTTTTAGCTACTGAGCAATGAGAGGAGACAGAAAATGGACCAGAGCGGCTCAGTGAAGATTGATTTATAAGGAAATTTTCATTCTCCTTGGGTGCTCAGGATGGCCTTTGATAACACAGGTAAATATGGTATCTTTGACCGCGGATCTGTTGGGTCATTTGTTGGTTCACCCGGGTTCCTCTGCCGTGGGAAATGGTAGTGCTCATTTTGTGTACATCACATGTCACTTTGGGCATTTACCATGCATTACCATTCTGTATGTTTGCTAGTCTCATTTCTCATCAGAGATCTGCATATTCTCCTACTCCAAGGTCAATCTCCAGTATGCAATTTGTAAAGAGACCAGCTGATTAACCAAAGCAAAAACCGTGTTTTTGGAAATTTTGATGTTGTTGACATTATAGCTAGACAAGGTGGGCTACATGGGAGTAGTGCGTAATTACATGTAGACTCACATGCACTGTGCAGGATTATGAATTGTCCAGATCTGTGAAGTTGTAGATATATTATTATTTGTATACTATATAGTCAAACTCCGAATAGTGTTCAATCTTTATGTGAGCAGTACAGCATACGTATGTAAGATTAGGGTTTGTAGATAATGATGCTTGCCTAACTCATGAGATAATCCATGTAGCCTTTGTATCGTACAACAAGCCACATTTCAAGTCATATGTTTCAGCATTTCTCCTCATATGTTTCATACTACGTAAAGGTACATGTGAGTACCTTTACGTAGTGTGGCCTTGACATACTAATGCACTCACCCTTCGGTCCTCTGATTTAGTCTGGCAGTCATGTAAACTGTGAATATGTACATGTTATTTTTGATCTCCACATAAAATTTTCATATTGTGTAAGGTATTCTTTTTGTTTTGGTGTTTTGGTGAACATTTATAAATTCAAAGTCTTGTATTTAAAACATAAATTGAGGTGTATATATGAATATATAAATGTACATATTCATGTATGCACTCCTCATACTTCTGCACGGCTTATTTACTCTGTCCGTAATCATGTCGAGTTAAGAACTGTAGTATAGTGTATATGTATATGTACACATAAGATGCTATGTATGTAGTAACACAGTATAAATGTTTAATGCGCTTACTGTTGTAAGTATAGTTGTAATTTCAAAGTGACAAAATAGCCAAAAAAAAAAGATATATATATATATCTATATATATACACACATAAAGCAGATGATCAGATACATACACATACACCCAGCAGTAACATTGATACACCTGAAAATATTTGGTATTGTTTTTGTGTCGCCTGTGTTATCTCAATATTTCACACTAGTGATCAAATCAGTGTCAGTTGCCAGTACTACTGTCCGATGTTAAAGATACAGAGTTGCAATAGATAAAGAGAGGCAAAAAATTGTTAGAGATCTAAAGCATGGTAATAGGGCAAGAGTGTAAATAGGTCAATATCAGTTCCTCTGCATTTTTTCCTTTAAAAATCTCCTTACTGCAAAATTTATGTGGGTATGACCATCTATACAAATACATGTGCATCTACCACCATAAAAACTGAGAACATTGATTGACCTTCGCTGGTATACATGCATTTTTGTATCATCTCTAGGTAATTGTGGTCTAGGAGATGAATATTGTCATGTACACAAAAAAGTCCTCCTATAAAAACATGTATTAATGTAAAAACTGAGTCTTATGGATATAGAATGCTTAGTGTGCTGGCCTTGCAGGCCTTAAAGTATCATGTATGTATGTGCACAAAAGTATGATGTACATATGTATACACAAAACAGGCTGGGTTACCACTCCCACACATCTATTACATTCTAAAACATACAGATGTGTAAAGACATATTTTTGTCTTACCCATTGAAATCCCCATAAATACTGTATACATACGTTTAGAGCATTTGTCACATATAAACATATATATATATATATTATACATGGGGTATATACATGTATAGTGTGTATTTCAAGCTGAAAAGAGGAGTCAGTGTCTGTGGAGTGGATCCATTAATTAGTCCTGGGTTAAGGATGAGCACTCCTAGTCTCTGTCTATGGAAGCAGTTGCTATGTGGACTCTGTATAATCTATACATATAGATGCACCACATTCATTCTTGCATATATGAGCACCAAGTTACATGTAGATCCTGTTGCAATTATATCATGCTTGAATACATTCAGGTAAACACTGTGCTGTATTTACTAATTTTCTCTGTTTCTTGCGTGGAAATTTCATACATGTGTTTCAGATTCAGTCGGTAGTAGGTGGCAAAAATAGTTTGTGTTGGAATAAGATATACTTGTAAGTAACACTTGAAACGAGCATTGGATCATTATAGTTCATTGATTATTGATGTGCATATGTAGATACACTAAAACTCAATATACATACAGACCTGTATGTTGGAGTTACTTACAAATGAAGTAACACAGGGATTACCAAAATTCAAAACAGGCAATAGTGAACAGTGATACTGTGTTAATTGGTTAAAATAATATAGGAAAATTTTCAAGGTAATCTTGATCCCTTGGTTTTAATCCTTCTACTTTTTTTTAAGGGTTTACAAATCGATTAGCTCTGTAAGTTTACCCTAGTAATTTTAAAGCAACAGTAAACGTAGTGTTGCGTTCACGTTATGTTTACATGTTGTGTTGAGGTTTATATAAATACTAAAATTTATTGCTGTTTGGGCTTGAGGTTATGAATAGGTAATTGGTATGAGGGGTTAATTTTTCACCTTGAACTTTATGTACATACGTGTATGTATACTAATGTGGTATGCACATTTTCCCGCACTGGAGTTTTCGTAAGAGATTTCATGGATGGCAAATTGTGAACCAGTAAAGTTGTGTAAGTCAGTGCAGATTTTCATTTGTACTTACGCATGTGCAGGATTTTAATAAAAAAAAAGAAAAGGAAAAAAAGACGACAAAAACACACACACACACAGATGAAAACTCTGCCCTTGTCATCATTCAGTACCCAGGAAGCAGTGAAGCCCTGAGAGTAGACAGCTACAGTGTACATGCTCCTGTGTTTTAGTGGACTGGTACATGTACCTGTAATTTGTTTGTCAGTAAAAATACATGTGCATGGTTTGTACATGTGTAGGTGGATTGGAATTCTGGTTTCTACTTTCTTGTTGATGTATATATATGTGCCTGGGTGAAGCACAGAGTAACTTTAGGTAGCCTGGTGGTCAGGGAATAACCATAAGACTAAGAACTATATGAATATATGTACACTTCATGTGTATTTGATTCAACAACCTTCCTTTATTAATCACCTATGTCCGGTCTGTGCTTTGTGTTCAGCTAAATTTCAGTTAAATTGTATTAGCCATAATTTGACATATTACCAGAAGACTTCACATATTACCTTTTTTTATTTTAGTCATACAAGCAATTTCAGACATGACAAAGATTTTATTATTTATGTGTAGTTTGAAGGTGGACAATTTCAAACAAAGTGCTGATATTAGTAGAATAGTAAAAGGAGCTCACACGCTCAGAAAGGCTGGTCAATATTTTGTGACTAGAGACATTTACATACAGTCCTATATATGAATGCTGTTACCGAAAAGGCTTAGGATCAATTAGGCTTACATTATGATGATGATGAATGTGACTGTTTGTGACACCATATGCAGTCTCACACTTGGCCCATAGGTGCTGCTGTTTTTCAAGCTGTCAGAGTGTCGCATGTGATACAAAAGGAGTTCTGCTAAGCTGGTAGCCATCTACATGTACATGTAGCTGTGTCACTTTTCAGAATATGATTTATAAACTGTATGAGTGTGTTTCTTTAATATTTGTTTGTGCACAATGCCAAATGGTTACTGATATAAGGAAGACTGCACCATGTTGGATAGACAGATCTTTATGTTCTTAACAAGGCAAGAGTAACGGAAAAGACTTCACTTAAAACCTGTATTTCTATTTTTCAGAGGAGATATACGTTTCAACTTGTGCAGATGTTCTTCTGCAGTTTTACTTGTAATTCTTTTGAACAATATCTGATAACCATAAGGTTAACATTAAGTCTACTTCTGTACATGTGTACATGATAGCCTTCCATATAGTCTGATATAAAGGGACAATTCTTTTTCTGTAATATTAGTCTCAAAATATTAGTTTGTATGATGAGGTCCTTGTACCTTAGAGATCTTGCATGTTGCTGTAATGTAAGAAAAGGTTTGGGTACAAATTTTGTAGATAAATAAGTATTATGCCATTTATGATTTCACACCAAACTAATATTGGAAGGTATTGATGACAAGTGTAAGATTGGCATTATCTGAAAGTATTGAAAACATGTACCTGTGGGTTGTGTTGTTGTATATTATTATTTCCTGGGGAAAATATACTTGCTCTATGACCTAAACATAGATGTAGATTGAATATCCAGTGGCATTAACCAGATGCATTCTGGTTTAGCGAAACACTGTGTGGTACATGTTTGTTTTGATCACACGTATGAAGTTTGCTAGGATAAAACAAAGTGTAGACTGTCTGACTGCTAACCAGAATATATATGAATCTGGTTTTCGGTACCCTTGTTTATGACTTCCCCTGACCTCCAAGGAAGCTGTCTAGATATGTGTACATCTGTATAGGTCTTACTCTGATATAGAAGATAGGGTCTCCATCTTCAACTCTGTTATCTGCTGATTTGCAGCTAAAACACGGAAGATAATCGTACATGTGGCTTCAGGTGAAGCTCGTTTGGGCTAGAAGTAACAGGGCAGACTACACACTTAAATGGTCATTGCTGTAATCCCATATTTTGACAAGATTACAGGCAAGCTGGCCAGGTACACGCCATAGCCCCCCACAGATCTTGCCATATCAATGGGAGGTACTTTCTCTTGTAATGGCAGCTTGGGTCTCTTGTAATACACATGTAGTACCAGTTTGTCCACAAAAATGTTACTGCAAAAGCAGGAATGAACAATAGACCAACAGCATTGGTCTGGTTACCCAAGGCAAAAAAGACTCCTCATTGTTAGTTATTTTGATCCAAAAGGTATTCAGTGATCACCCTTGCATTGGTACCTGCTGGTGGACCAACTCATGCACGAATGATCTCTTGCAGCCTCATTTCCAGCAGGGTTAAAAGCATATGGTGAGGCTTCCTGAGTCTGCCACCCCTCTCCCCCAAGACCTCTTGTAAAACCCCTTGGGCATAATGTCTTAGAAACCTCAGGAGACCTCTTAGATTACCTCCTACCCCATCATCTTTCCTCTTTCGTGGGCATAGTAGTGGAATGCAATGGGATGTTAAGCCAGAGGCTACCAGTGAAAGAATTTAAATCTGTTGTGAGTTTTAGTTCATTCTCAGGGGATATGTTAAAGGCTGATCTACCTGGAATGTTGATGCTATTGGTTGGCAGAATTCCCCACTACTGTCTAGTGTACATGTACATGTATAGTGCAATCCAAGAATAAAGAAAACACCTTCAAGCAGTTGATGTTTATGAAGTTGAATAATGTAACTTGCCTTATTTTACTTACATTATCATTGTTGATTGGTATTTAGATGTTTCTTTTCGGTAATTAACCTGGAATAAATTTTTCTGTATTTGTACACTCAAATGTCTTGCTGTTTTGGTGGTGTAAATATGGAAAAAAAGATAAAAAAGGTATTAGTATAAATCTTACTTATATTTTAATGGGTGTATAGCGAGAAACCTATGTGTACAACATGTGTACCTGTTTTCTTGGTTGTGACGCCATGTTGCCGCAAAGACTCTGCATAATAACATTTTACATGTGTGCTAGTCCAAAAAGCATTTTTAAAATGTTTTGGGTATTAAGGCTGCATTCATCCAGAGTGGCGTGAAAGAGACAAAGATTTACCTGTTACATGCTGTATGTATATGTGTGTAGTTTCTTACAGTGCATCAAAGTAGCCCTTTGAGGGCCCCTGGATTGCAGCTGATGGAACTCTTCTGTGCCAATTGTCCAGCTTTTATTGGGTGTAGAGGCCAAGCTTCAAGGCCTGCCAGTAAGAATCTGCTTTTATGTTGTGCTGGTGGTCTATGGGCAGCCTGACAATGGGCCCACTCCAAGCAAACCTGCAATCTTGCAGATAAACAATGGCCTCTGCATGTTGATTCTTGAGATACTCTATGAGGTGAGCCTCCAGGGAGCAAGAGTTCAGTTCCACCATATAGGTGCCTATATACATGTGTATGTCAGAACTGGCTTAAAAGAACAGCCTTCCATAAATTACACATTGTTTCCAAGCATGGATTTAGCCTAGGTTGCCTTTAATTACATACTTGTATGTAAGCATGGCCACAGCGTGCATAGATGTACATAATGCTTCAAATCATATTGATCAACCGGGTGGCCTGTCTGAGAGGAACTGTTATTGTCATACATGTAATTTAGTGCACAAGATTTAATGCACTTCGTAAACATTTATGAATGAGCAGGGTTCCAGATAATATTTCTACAGGGTGTATTTCTGTTTGTATACTTGTTTATGTGTGTACGTGTACATGCACATGTACCTGCCTACCTTCCTATATCCTCAAAACACATAATAAAATACATTGTATCATACAAGTCGAATAACATCAGTTACATGTGTTACCTCGTCCTATATAGTGAAGATGGAGGTCAAGGCTGTATGGCATATAGAAATTAAATCACCTTCACAGACAGATGAAATGTCGGTGGTATCATATGAGCACATTCAGTACATGTGGAGTGGTTGTTGCTAAACAAGTATACATGAACATACACAGCATACAAGTATTCCATTTTCTTGAAATTCTTTTACTGTTGCTGTAACATACGTGTACAGGTACCTTTTTATCAGTTTATTCTGAAATTAAATTATCTTTATTGCTTAAAAATCAAGTTTTAAATATTAGACCTGCTTACAGCCTTCACACCTCATATTCATGTGTATGTACATCTGTTTAGATCTTCATGCACATTAAAAGGAGATAAATGGTGGGTGCTTGGAACCATCAGACTGATCATATTTACATGGCTATAATAACATAATAAATTTTCATCTGCCTTCTGTAATTATGCTAATAGCTCTTACTATGATTAGTAACTGCACATATGTTTTACACCCAGTCTCTTGAATCTTGCTTATTTTAAATTTCTACGAAGTTGGTAACTGGACATATATAATTATAATCATGTGTTGCACAGGTACATGTACAGTATACCAATAGCCTATCAAGGCCTGATTGCCCTATTCAGTTCTTGTTAGCACTATTTATCACATGTCCTTGTGCATCACTGTATGTGTAACTTTCACATTAGCTGAAATCAATCATGGTTTAAACCTTAAACGTGTGCCTCATGAACATCTGTGTGTGCACATAATTAAACATTCAGTGCATGTCTGTTTCACAAATTCTATCCTGTCATAATGTTTTGTGTTCTTAAACATTTTTATCTGTATTATTAAATAACGGCATGTTATTGTAATGTAATCATCTTGTACTGTAAGTGTAAGACAGTATGCCCATGTTGTCTGAAATAAATGTCAAATTTATTTCATTTTTTATTTTTCACAATTACATGTAAATTCTTAGGAGATGATGTATCAAGAAAAAAAAGGTAATCATGAAAATAACTGTAAATTTGTTTGTTGCTAAAAAGTTATTAAATAGTTAATGCTGAAAAGATGAAAAAATATAAAGCCGACCCATTGTAGCTTAAAATGTTTTAATGTAGCAGATATTATGTTATGATTCCTGGAAACTTGCAGTTCTGGCATCAGTTTGCATACTTGAAATTGAATCATTTACCCAAGTCATTGCCCTTACATCACAGGATTGCTGTTTGGTCATGACTTACCCATTAGATACATGGATCTGTACATCTACATCTGCATGACTGAATGTATGGCAGCATTTGGTGGTAGTCATGCATGCTATCAGAAAGTTGTGATTCTTGTTGTGCAGAACAGTTTGGTTCCACATCACTCGCCTGTGGGCCAAGTATAGTACTAATATTGATCTCTCTTGAGGTTGACCTGATTCTCATAGAGTTTGATGCATTATCACACTCAAAGGCATATAATGATACACATAAATCTTCTAGTGGCCAAAATACTTACAGGTACTATGTGTGTGTATACATACATGTGTATAAATGTGTGATGTAACATATGATTTAAGCACCTAGTGATAAAATTGAATCATTTACAATTATAAACCTCATCTGCTGCTTTGAATCACCCCTTTCTCACCAACTTCTTCATGTATTTGTGTCATGTAACACTCAACTAGTAAGTGAACTCTCTCCTACATAGAAAAAGGCAACCTCTCACTCCAGAGATCCACACAGGTTTTCTGTATGGATCTGTTTAATACAAGGCTTGTGTCTGGCCAAAGGCTTACTAATCTATGTTCTATACCAGCACAGCTGACCTCCACATGGCTTCTCTGTTGTGAAAGTCTATAGGTGTAAAATTTGTTCTGGATAAGCCTTGCTATGGCTTGGCTGTCAGGTCAGGGAAATGACTGAAGGTATTTTTAGATGAAAAGCTTTTCCAATTGTCTTGTTATCAGCTGGTGAAAGGTATTGGAGGTTCTAGATTGACCATGCATGTATGTATGAATACAGTGGAATTTGGCCAAAGTATATTTATGAAGAGAGGCGAAGAGAGAAAGGGATAATGCCAGTAGTAATGATAAGGCACACAGAAGGTCAGTGATTGTGAGAAAATTAGTGATTTGCTGGTGCACTGAAATCACTCATCAGCTGGTGTGTGTGTGTGTGTGTGTGGATAATGAGGCAAGCCATGTGTGTAAGAAGGCTCAGATGAATGTACATTGGTGATAGTAATACGTACGAAACTGAGTGTTTAAGGCTGTAGTAAAGCATTATCATATGTAGCACATCATGAAGAATCTAACATGATTTCCCTTGAAAGCTCTGCTGTGTAAATCATGATGTTTAGTACAACAGTCTTGAGCTACAGAACCTACAAGGTGGTCAGAAGCATTTGATTTTCTGCTCCCTGTAGGTGGCATGCGGAAATGGGACATCCATGACATAAAGTCTAAAGTGTTCTTCTGAAGGAATGGAGTGGAGTCCATTGAATGCAGAACTGACTGTTAACTCCTGCAACATATGGAAGGCTGTTATTGAAAGTGTTTTCATTCACTATGAAATTTACTGTTTATTTTTGTATAGGATGTAAGCCTATTTAGCTTTCATCCATGTGCAGGACAAGAAGGTATATGGGTAGTACATCGCACACAGCAGTTAGCCATTAGGGACGCGCCTTTCCTGTTGTAGACTGGAACATATGGGCCAGTGCACTCCTAAGCTGCTATCATTGGGTCTCAGAAGGTGGCCATTCTGATTTTCTAGCCCAGAAAACAGCAGGGTTAGTGGAGCAGAATGGTATGGCTTGGCCAGTTGGCCACT
This sequence comes from Acanthopleura granulata, assembly GCA_016165875.1. NCBI lineage: Eukaryota > Metazoa > Mollusca > Polyplacophora > Chitonida > Chitonidae > Acanthopleura > Acanthopleura granulata. The sequence goes on from JABBOT010000004.1 coordinate 21,628,986, forward strand.
TAGCATCACTGTAAGGGACAAGACACCAGTGCATGTATTCAGGGGGTATTGTAGCACATGTATGTAGTAGCTGTTGTATTGAACAATCACTAAAGCAGGTTTTAATGGAGAATTCTTTTACATGTAAATGGACCGTGACTCGGCTTACTCCCTAAAGGCTCTTTTTCATTTCACTTTAATTGCTCTGTATTGTAGTTTAAAAAGGGAAGGCTATATATGTACTGTAGTGCAGTGTATATTGAATGTAAATCCATGTACCAGCAGTGTAGAGAATACAAGTACATGCAAGCAAATCAACAGAACTTAGCATCATCCTAAGTGATACACACCTCTGATGTACCTCAAGAAACTATTCCGAAACAGTGAATGGCTTCTTCCTAGAAACTCCCCAGTGGTAAGGAACCAGATCTATTCGTTTCACAGGTCTTCTTCATAATGCCCACTGATGAATCGTTCATGCATTTACCAAGGAGAGGGTTGAGCTCTAAACACATATTTTCACCATGATTATCTTCTGTCATGTCAGACTAGATGACGATTCATCATAGATGGATTACATTGAATACACATGTACAGAATATGTACAAGTCAGATTTTAAATATATATATATGCTTAAGTTATCGGCAGCTTTTAGCACGTGTCTGTTTCATCTGAACATGTAGTGATGAAAGGTACCACGCAGAAGGTTCCTATCCAGGCTTGTCCATTTGACTCCGTTGTCTCTTACAAATACCCCTGAGCTAGAGATAAACAAAAACAAAGCAAACAAGAGAAAAACAAATTGAAACAAATTGAGCAATCTGAAACACAAACTCTAAAAACAGTTTCCAGAAGGATTGACTTTCGGACAAGGCATGGGCTGTGATATTATCAGAATTACTGAATGTGTTGCAGAGAGATTAATATCTTATTGCTGAAGAGATAAATTGTGTACAAAAACACTTCATAGGGTTCTCAGGTGCTGTTAAAGAAAGGTTATTGTGAGACATAATATTTGATACTGTATGTGTTACATAATTACATAAGTAGATTAAAGCCATACTATTTGACAGTTGATCATGCACCTGTAAGATTTGGCAACATTTCAGCTAAGGGGCACATACAGCTGTAAGGTTCTTTTTAGAAGGTTTCTGCGACCTGCCCCTAAAATATGTACCCTGTCCCTTTCTTTATCCAACACAGTGTGGAAGTGTACAGTTGCAGCCTCTCCCTTCGATTTCTTCCTAAGGGTGTTAACAGGTGTTGGTACATGTAGATGTACATGTTTGTCCAGGTCTAAATTGACATGATGATATTACACAAGGAATTTTGTGGCTAGCGAAGAAGATTGACTTCATTATACACCTGCATCAGCAACATCAGTAGTTTAGAGTGGTATGGTTGGATGGGAAGAAAAGTACTACATTGTAAAGACTAATATGTACATGGACGACATTGACATGTCCCCATGCTAAGCAAATCAGACAAGAATGGACTAATCTGTCCCGTCTGACAGTCACAGCAGTGATTAGGCAGGGAAATGCATCCATTCCACAGAGGCTGAACTATCAGTAGATTATAACAATCACACGCACCTATAGCTTTCTCCTCATATTACATGTAAGCATTGCTGTAGTAAAATTAGAACAGGTGTATGTGCAGTATATAGAAGATTCATTTTGTTGTTTAGCAGTGCGTATGGTATGTGTGTATTGTATTCGAATGGTCTATTATAGTTGAGCGGCTGGTGTGTCTTGTTTGTTTTTTAATATCAGCATCAATTGTTTAAAGAAAGCCATCTCTAATTGTTTTCTATTGAGCTTATGAGTAAAGAGTACATGTACCAGTTCTTGCATATGACAACTTCCATGTAAAACAGGAAAATGATATCAAATGTCTGCATGGTTTTTACTTACATGTACATACACTGTATTCTGTTCATGTTGCCTTTTTTTTCATACATGTGATTACATAACAGATACATCTGCAATGTGTACATGTATCTTATTGGAATTAGGGGATATCCTGCAGTTTTAGCGGTGTTTGGGAGTAAGTACGAAAATAAATGTAAATGTACACATACATATATACACACATGCAAATAGGATCTAGTTTCAAAATGAGTATTTAAAATCAAGGGTGTACAATTTTCAGGTGTGTTGTACATATCCATGGACATGAATCATCCATGTTGAGCATCACATGACACAAGAGGAAGCAGGCTGTTTTAATGATGACCTTTGAAAAACGTCTCACTTTCATAGCAGTTAACATGTTTAAAGGACACACTTGGCTGATTACAAGTCAGTCAGATGTTCCATATTATCGTGACAAAACCATGAGGCATGCGCGCAGACTAATCCTGTCAGACTCTATTAACCATTGGTCTGTTAATTCAGACACTAAGCCATAGTTAGCCCTTCAGTAGCCTACTGTTTGACAGCAATGATGTACCTGTCAGGACAAGAAAGCCTGTAGAAGACAAGTGAACTGCTTACAGGTGTATATATATAGACCTTTTGGCATCACTTGTTGGGGGCAGGCATATGTTTTGTTGGTTTAGTCAGCGTTCCACAGCCCCTGGTCATGAATGGCCTTGGAATAAATGACTTCTACTCCACACAGTTCTGAAGCAGGCTATCCAGAGCAGTCTGCATTTTAAGAAAACCCTGGCAGATATATATATATACACATATATACATGTTCAAGGAGGTTGAAAACTGAGAAAAGGAGTTCAGAACAAAACACACACATCTGTCTTTTACAAGTTTATTATGTTAACAGTTGTAACTAGGCTTCCGTTGTTTTAGGCATGTACACGTACGTTCAGGTTAAAGGTAATGTTTCATGTGCCTTTGTGAAGTAGCATTTGATCATGGATTTAACTTATTAAATTTTACATGCCTAGTTCAGTTTTCTCTGCAGTTTTAAAGCAGTTTTCTGTTGATTATAATTTCAAAAATCAAAAAAATCTAGACAAACGAATTTTATTCACATTCATCTGTAAGCATTTTGAATTATTTCAACTTTAGGGTGATTCAGTTTTTGAAAAAATTAGATTAGTTGTAATTTTTAGTTGCTTATAGTGTTATTTACTACAGGTACATGTACCTTGCTTGTGTTTGGAAAGAATAGGTTGGTTAACACTAGCAACATTTCAACCAGATACATGAGTTCGATTTTAGTGTTCATGAAATTCATCAAGATGAAAATATGGACATTGATGGCGTGAAATATTATGACTATTGTTTTGTTTGTTTACAGGTCCAAACAATGAGCCTGGTGCTGGGGGATCAAGCACCCACAGTTACACATTTGGTCCAGGCCCGCTTCGTGGACGGAGCGCCAGTGAACAGTTCTCGGCCAGCACACCAGGAGGTCTTGGTGTGGAGGGAAAGTCTGGCCCGAGACCTGCCCTAAACTTTGCTCATCTCCCCTTACGCAACACCCAATCAACAGCCACTGGAGATAGCAGTGGGACCCCAGGGAAACCTCTTAGCTCTGCATGGAGCACAGCACTGGCTGCTACAACCATGACGCGAAAACGAGCAAACTTACGCAAACCGGCCAATCAAAACGTGCGCCCAGCACGGGCCTTGTTTTGTTTGAACCTGAGAAACCCAGTGAGGAAACTGTGCATACGGGTAGTCGAATGGAGATATCCTTTTCACCTCTGTCAGTGGAGGTTATGTTTTTGCTGTCTGTGTGTGTGTGTATGTGTCAACATCTTTCCAACATCAAAAGTTATGCAAATATTTGGATGAGAACCAGTCTGTTAAAATTTGATGATCTGGATCGGGAATTTTTTCAGCGATTCTTCATTAAGGACGACCCTCAGCAGGAAGCCAATCTTCAGATGCAGAGTATTGTCCCTTAGTATTTTTTTAGGGTAGGGGAAGTATGGGGCATAAACATTTAGCTGGGGCCAGAGGTTTACCTGGAAGGCCTTCAAGTTGTTACAGTTTTCGCAGTCTTAACCTTTGTTTCAGAAATCCAATGCTAATTGTAGAGTTTGAATGTGGCTCTTTCACAGAACAGGAACGTGCTCTACATGCAGGTGCTGAAGTGATTTGTCTGCATGTAGAAAGCCATTCGTGAGAAATTATAACTGATCTGTTTGTGGTCAATTGTAACGATGAACCTGTACACATGCATGTACATGAAAAATAACGAGATTGGAATATATCCAATAGAATAACAACCTACCTTCCAAACAATTCTCAAAACACTTTCCTAAGATCAGACGCACTCTCATAACAAGGTACACTGTGCAATTTAGTCAGCGACTTTTTGAAAAGGTCACCAGGAATGTTTTAAGTTGAATTTTAAACAGGCCATGTAAATGTTTCCATCTCTTGAAGGATTTTGAATATGGTTCGAGTGTGCATTACACTATAATTGTTACAATCACCTAAATGTTCCTGTACATATCGTTACAGGTGAAATAATATTTCACTGTCAGAATTATAACAGAAAGTTCTATTGTGTATAAGACCACAAAAAATTGTCTGTGGTGTTCAGGTATCTGGTTACATTTAATGCTCAGATAGAGAATTCTGCTCTATGACAAACCGTTGCTGTTTTATACTTCATTTGTCATGGCTTAATTAATTGTTGTAGACAAGCTTTGCCTAGGTTAATAGATCAAAGCTTTTAAGGGCATAAAAAGGATGCAGTTAAAACAGTGTTCATTTTATGATACATTGTAACTTACCTAATATCGCCATAGCAACTTTGCATTATAAACTCTTCTTTATTCTTTTTGCAGCAGTAGCCTTCTTAAATTTATTTCTACTGAAATATTTCCATCTACAAAGCAATTTTCCCTACAATTTGTGTACTTTTCTAGTTTGAAGTTGGAGCTGAAACTGCATTCATATTGACAACAGAAGCCAACATGATGGCTTCACTTCTACAGCATACAGTAATCATGTACACGTATAAGGTTGGTAAAATTTTATCCAAGACTAAGTTTTACCAGATTTGGAGAGTTTTGTTGATCTTGTGTATTGATATCCATCTAGAAAAAGGTAAAAGTGTAGTCTCAAATTTTGATTTTTAAGCTTTTTATTTTGGGCTAAATTCTAGGTCATTTACAATCACTTCCGTCACTGAGAACTGATTCCAGCTCTGTATAATGGATTTTTCTCCAGATACACTTATACAATACCTGTCCCTGTCATCCTGTGATTTCCTACAGTATATTTTTTTGGATCTGTCATTGTTGGCAGGGCATTCCCAGTGTTGGCTAGATGAACACAGATTTTGAAGGAAGATGTTACACAATTAGTCATAGACAGTTTTGATAGCATTACCTTGCTGTAGACTAGAAAATGTGTAGTTTTTGCTGAGAACTCGTTCCGGAAATGCAGGTAAAATTTTGAAAATTGAATTTTTTAGTCAAGGCTGTATGAAGAGACCTTGTATGGGCAGAAAAGATTTAGGGCATTCAAATGATAGCGGCGTAGTCACCTTTACATGCATAAGGTTTAAACATCTATTCCTCACTTTTAATAGTAATTTCATCAGTGAGGATTTGTGCATGTACCATTTATGTACACCAACAGGTATATACGTACACCAACAGGTATATAGATGTACAATACATACATACATGTGCATTTTCTTGAGATGAAGCTTGGCTTACTGTGTTGTCGCTGGTGGTTAACTGTATTTAAAATGCATGTGTTCGTGGTAAAGATGCCATAGACCACATTGTACCCACAGTCTGCATCTGAAGATGTTTCTTCTGCATTATTCACTGTAAGAACTGTATTTGAAGTAGTAATTTGGTTCAGCCATATCTTGTGGAAATTTTGAAGTCTGGATATGAGGGGGAGAAAAAAAATTTTTTAAAAAGTCACAAGATTTCTATTTCTAATTTTCCAAGAAAGGAGGAGAGCTACCTCACAAGTACTTAGACATGAGCCAAAGTGAGAGTGTGAAGAGAATTCTGTGCCAGCTCCCTGACAAAACCTTATTTCACATCATGACTGTTCTCAGAGGGCATTAAATATTAATGATAGGGAAATGTTCGCACTGCTGTGGACAATAGCGGTAGGCACTTGTGAGGGCTGACACATGTGGCTGGCCAGCTCTGGCTTGTCTTTGCCTTGTCTCCTCCGTTGGAATGTGTGACGAATCGATACACCTCCCTTGTCTCTGAACTCGAGGTGTTAATGTGCAGCTGGGATGATGGGCTGCATTGAGTGTAGAAATTTACCCCGACACATATGCAGAACATACAAGTGCTTCATTGAATAAAGACTAGTGCTAAACTGGAGCGCCAATGGCGTTTAGTATGTCTGAATGAACCCTTCCTACACATGAACATATCTACTTGTATAAGGGCTGAGGCTTTCCTTGAAAGGCCTGTGTGCATGCTCCGGCCCAGATGGCTAATGAGGACAATACATGCACATGTGCACACACTTCCCACATGTGTACCTGTCACTTTTGCATAATGCCATGATACTTACCGTTACGCGTATGTATTTACATGTATATGTTAATGTAAATTAAGGCATGGTTGGATATCAGCACATTTCTAATACAGAAGCCTAGCATCATGTGCCAACACCTTTTCACTTTACACAAGTACATGTATTTAGGCATACTTGTATTTAATGTATGTGCTTCCACTCCTTGTACATGCAGATATTCATCTACACATACCATGTTGGGGAACATTATTGCCATGGGATCACCAAAATATTTAGAAATATTTATTTTGATATGTTCATGGTAATTAAAACTGAGTAAGGAGCTTAAAAATGGTGGATCCCTATCTAGCATCACTGCATACATATCGTTAAATTGATGATAATCGATATTCAAGCACTCAGACTTACACATGAGAAGTGAAAAATGTACCTGTAGGTAAACAACTGTTGCCTGTGACATTTGCAGGTGAACTTTGCGGCAGTCATTACTGATGTCATGTACTATTCAGCCACCTGTTTTACCTCACTTACAGGGCCACTGGTGTCACTGGATGGTCCAGAGAGTAATGTGAAGGTACATGTATTTAATTGGGTCAATCAGACTGTGTGACAAATTCTAACTTTGGGTAGGGTTGGTGCAGAGGGAAGGTAATTAACTGGGTCAAACAGACAATGGGATAAACTAGAGATTTGGGGGAGAGAGAACTGGAGAGCTCGACAATCAGCAGCATGTAATCTTGCATCATATTTCATATGTCTGATACAGATAGCTAGGTTGTAGATCAAAGCAAAGTTATTCCATAAATTCATCTTTCAGTGTACAAAATTGCTGTTCTGAAGCTGGCTAACCGGAAAGTCAAAATGCTTTGATAATTTGTTAAAATCCACAATTTGATTAATTTATCAAAAATAGTGCTCTTGTTGGCAGCATTTATAGTACAGTTCTAGATAAAATTGCACCCATTACCTATCACCATTTAGCTTGTAATATCTTTTATCCTTGCAGTATTTAGTTAGTCTATAGTCTATAATTACATATCCACCAATGCGATCATTGTGAGTTTAAGCCCAGCTTGTCTTCCTCTCTAGTTGTACATGGGAAGGGCTCACCAGCTACCTGTGCATGGCTGTGGGTTTCCCTAGGGCCTTGCCTCCCACCATGCCTTATATTGCAACATTGACCTAGTGAGGTCAGTTTGTAAGGTGCAGTGCTATTAGTAAGAGTGGAAATTATTCAGTATCAAGCATGCTATGAAATTGAACAGAAGATAAGAACATGTGTATGCAAGTAAATACATGTACATGAAGGTAATTAAAAAAGGGGGTTAATGTCACATATTGGTCATAATTAAGATGTGTTAGTCACATTTTACTTAATGTATCTATATTTTATGTTCTTGTACTCAACATTGTAATGTTCGTTCAGACAAGTGACAAAGGAGAAAATCATTACATTATGATATGTACATGTACATGTGCCTCATGCATAGATCTGTCATTGAGGCCTTGGTACTCCAGCTCTAATCTTATCTGCTGTTATCTTTTTAATAAAGAAAGCTGATTTGAGACCAGTGTAAAACTCCAATCAATAAGTGGTGCAAACTAATACTAATGAACCTGTAAAGATTAAAGAGTATTTGACCCAAATGTTTTGCTTGTATGTTTATAAGCTTTCAAGCACTACATGTACAAGTCTTGTAGCTTCCGTCATAGAACAAGTGAGACTTTCAAAGAAGAATTAGATTCACATACCAGACAAACTACATGATTTATAGGAGAGCACCAGAAAGGCAGCAGTGCATAAAAGTGGAAGGGATAGACAATTGGTTGTTATACCCTAGTTAGTAGCAGGTGTGGAGAAAAAAATTGTTAGTTTGGCTGTTCACAGAATATCTAGTACTGCCATACATATGTGTAAATGGACAAGTATTTATGAACTTGTATAGAGAAAATACAATTAAACTGTAAGTTAAAGTTGAGATTACCCTTGAACATCAGCACATAATAAATGGTTCACATTTGATTTTATATATACATCTATATACAGTAAGCACAGTACAGATGAACAGTACATGCACGTACCTGCCAGTAATAATTGTCATCATAAGTCTTGATGTATAAGCTCTCCAAATTAAGTTCATGCAGATTTAAAACAACTCTCCTTTTCAGTTTTGAGAAAAGGATGTACTGAATGTGTTTAATAATGTCAATGAAAGTTTTAATACATGTGCATGTAGAGTAACATTAAAATTGGTGTGAGGATTTAGGGGTATAAGAGAAGTTGATGCACGTTGGGAATTTAGATGTAGTACAGTTATATATGTGTGTGAGAAATTGTTAGTGTATGATAGTATGTAGATGTATATTCACATACAGTAGTATTTGTTCATGCAAAATATTTTATATACATACAATTTTATACCAGTACTATTGTGTTGATCTCAGCAGTAAAATCTTCCAAGTGACCTAAAACTACACTTGCAATTACAGTAACATTTTCTGATGTAGATTTGCCAGAATTGATTGTTGTACACTTAGAGTATGGCCTGTTATGACAGGTCATATTTGTGTCATGAAAAGGTGCTATAAATTAAACATCAACACTAATTTGTTACAAATGAGAGAATGGATTTAACAGGTGTACAAGTTGCATGTCCTCTGAATTTACCATCAGGTATATGTGTTTCGAAGATATATTACAAAACATTGCCATTATTTCCTTGACTGCTCATCACGGCTTTTGAATACCTGATCCTGCTGACGATATTTGCCAACTGTGTGGCCTTGGCCATCTACACCCCTTACCCAGAGTCCGACTCAAATGCCACAAATGCAGCTTTGGTAAGTATATCCAATGTTTATTCAGTTGTATATAGTTGTCATTTTTAAATCTTTTTGTAAATTAAAATGTGTGATTAATTGAGGTACCAAATACTTTTGCTTTCAAATTCAGATTTACATTTACCTGTGTGGAGGAGGCAAAACAAAGTACATGTACCTTCAGTACGTGCACAAAAATACATTTGTTTCATTACTAAAGGGTCGAAAAATTGCAATATATGTATATATATATTTGTTGCTTCACAACACTACTCTTCGAGATTTCGGATATCCGGGCACTTCACCTGCTTTAGGCAGCAGTAAACAGACAACGCAGTGAACGATAACAGGGGAAGGGATGGGGAAAATGATCAACACTGGACAATATTCTGAGAACTTCGGCTTGAAGTAACTAGAAATTACAGTATGGTTTACTATGGAACAATTCGCATAGCATACGTAAATTATGAGGGTTGTTGAATCCTAGACTTGGACTTAACTCATGTTAGTTTGATGGTGTTTTCACCGCCGTGTCTGCACGAGCAAAGCGTGTTGGTGCAAGTAAAACGGCTAATGCCTGGATGTCCATGGTCTCGGATGTGAATATCATTGAGTATTATGTTGGCTAAGAGTTCCCTTATAATAAAAATAATGTTCCCATGGTCAGTAAATTAAACCATACTATTTTTGACGTAAAAAAGTTTCATAATGTTATGATGTTTTCATTTCAAAAGTCCCATGTGCAAAAGAGAATCCCCAGTGGCTCAATTGTGGTATTAATTCAACCAAAAATCAAGAAACGATTTTCACTCCAATAGTCCCAACCCAGGACTACTCTTCACCAGACCAGGACCACAGCTTCCTTGAGTTTCTCATTTTCTTTTCATTGTGCAGTTTGGGTTGACTGCTCTGGGATAGAGCCTACATGTATCTGTCAAATTCACCTGTGTACTTGTTGATGTGTAAGTTAAAGCCATTCAGGGGGCCTCCATAGCTCAGTTGATTAGCATACCACCCCAGTGTAATGACCCAGAAGCCTTCCTCCCATGCTGTCGCTTTGAGTTCAAGTCCAGCTCATCCTCTCTGGCCTTTTTGAATACATTTGAAATGTATTCAAAAGGGATTATATCAACCTTAACATTTAACAGTTTTTGAAAATGAACAGATGGATAATTTAACCTGAAGTGTAGAATCCCAACATTTAACAGTTTTTGAAAATAAACAGATGGATAATTTAACCTGAAGTGTAGAATCCCAATATATGATCTTGGGTCTTCAGTACTCTGTTTCTTTTCATCCTCACCTCCAGCACCATCTCCCACCCACACTCACACCCACACACACACACACTCACACCCACACTCCTTGTTTCATGTATAAATGAGATATTCGTGGCTATATGGAACAAAATACCATTCACATAGCTTAATAAATGGAACCACTGTCTTTTTGTTTCCTGTTGACTCTGCAAATTTGAAGCTATCTTTTAATACCATTACTTTTGCATAAAGTGAATATATGGTTTTCCTTAAAGAAGTACATGTGTGATTTAGTTTCTGCATTCTCTTCTCGACACACTTGTGAGTGTTATTGTGTTACATATGTATCCCAGATTTAATCCTCTAACAATCAACACAGGTATAATGTAACACATACATATTTATGTGTGTATACATGTGCGTACATTTGAGTATGTGGAAAGTAGTATGTGGAAAGGCTTGTCAGCAAAACTGCGGATGGTAGTGGGTTTCCTCCCACCATAATGCAGGCCACTGTTTTATAAGTGAAATATTCTTGAGTACAGCCTAAAATACCAATCAAAGAAATAAATAAATAAATGCACAGACATTTGAGAGTAGATCGGAGAGAGCAGCACTACCTGACTTATAACACTGCTGAATGCTTATACCAGCTAGCCCTCTGTGCAGAAGAATTCTAGATATCCTGGGAGTTGATGCCTATCAGAGATGATGGAAATGGTGGAATAACCTGCACGCTGTGTTTGGATCCAAAGCCATTTAGATATTGTTCATGGTCCCTCATTGTTGCAGTGTAATCAACCTGGGACTGCTTCTGATAACATGTTTGTTGAATTTAGGTGAAATATCCGAGATTTACAGGTCAGTTTTATAGCAGAGGATAGGATATCTTGTCTTTACAACAACTACAGGTTTAATGTTACATGCACATATGGCAGTAATCTGGTTTAGCCCTGTAAGAAATCTGTTATTTGTAGTAACAGATGAAACCCATTTTTGAAGCAGACATGGGTTAGCTCCATATTATGGGCGGCTATCATCTTGATGTATTGCTCTTTTACCGCAACGTCAAATTTTACCAAGGGTACTACCATAACCATGTATGTCCATCGGCCCTGTCTGCCTGTTCATTCGTCCATTACCAAAACAGTGAGACCTCTGTCATGTATCAAAATGTTGTAATTTCTGATGAATGTATTAATGAGAACATACATATATATATACATGTACATGTATGACTTGTAGGGCAGTGAAATACTCAGCCTTATTCAGTGAAACATTATTTAAGGAACTTCCTGTAGGTACCATAGACCTTATTACATTCCTTCTCAGGTTGGAGTTCATTCTTAACATCATGTCTTAAAAACTGCTGAACGGAAAACCAATGAAACTTCATGTATGGATTCACTGGTTGGAATTCCCCAAAGATAATCATCCCATAGACAGATTGCAGTTTTCTTTCAACACATAATTTAATGGATAATACATTGCAGATTGTTCTGTTTTCTAACATACTATATCTTCTGCTTATTGTAAGGCATAGTTCTGATGATATCATCCATTGTAATTCATTTCCCTATACCTTCCCATGTTATCTGTCACCTAATCGTTTGCCACTTACTGCTTTGGGCTAGTCAGGTGCCTGTATGTGCACGGTCTTTAGGTTTTTCAACTTTATACATGATAATTATAGTTGCAATATAGAATTGGATTCGTTGTATTTTAAAGTATCTGATATAGGCTTAGTGCACAGTAGTAAGCCCATTGTTTTGAGCCTGTCACATTCTGTAGGTCTGTGCTATTCTAGATGGAAATGCTTTAATATGGTAGCTCTGTCTCTGCTTCTAAGGTATGTATATATATGCACAGGCAGTGGGTTCTGATTGGAGACTAATGATAAACAGTTTCACATCTACTATACATGTGTCATCTACATATACATGTTGCTTTGCAATTTGGAGTATTGACTGAGTAAAATATCAGAGTAGAAGCATGCTTTACCATTCTTCAGCTGATATCAAGCCTGGAAATGGGCACATGACATTTTCTTGTGCAACGACCCCCTGAAATAAAAGTAACCCAGTGACACATGTAACCTTTGCCTATATGGTCTTAATGTATCAAAGATCAGGCACACATAGCAAAAGTAAAAGGGAGGAGAGTGACAGTGTCGAGACCTGTGCTTGGGTCTTTCTATACCAACCACACCTATAATTGCATGTACATTGTCACTCCAGATTTGTTTGATGGAAACCAAGATGGGTTTTGAAAATAAGCAAAATTCATCAGCAAATCAAGTTATACATATATATGTAGTTCAGTCATGCAAGTATGTGCCGTTGTTGATACAAAGATGTATTATAAGATCTTTCACATATTCCCCTACTGCTTTACCAACCTCATTCCTTCACATTTCCTCATAAGTTCATGTCTCCAAATTTTTTGTTTCTAGAGCCTCTAATTGGTTGTGCCTGGCTCTCAGTTTTCTTATCTCTTCTATGCCATTTATTCTGTATCCTCTCCTCCATGCTTCCATTTACTACCCCCATCAATTCCTCCTTATATATGTCCATATAAAAGTATAATCCATGCTTTCCCCTTTCCCTCTCTCTTTCAGCAAATTATTACAATTATTTTACTGAAATTACTGCAGTTGTTACAAAGCTTCCACCCGAATTAGCATTTCTCGCATTTCTTTTCTCTATTACTTTGACCATCAACTTCTGTTCACTGGAAACCAACAGTTTCGCCTTTACCTCTTTCTATCACCCTTTCCTGACATGTCCCTTTCCCTAATTTCCCTCCCACTGTTTCCCCTCCACCTTTCTGCAACCCCTGCCCACCTTGCCCTCCCCAGTATGTTTCCACATTTTCACACCTTGCTGTTCAAGAGTAATGGACAAACTTACCGTCGTAATGGGCTAGACACACCAGCGACATCCAGATAAACCAGTCAATGAGTAACACCTTTATCCACTCAGGTTCTATGGGAAGAGAAGCTGTTAACCATAAAGTGATGTCCTCACAGTCTTGGCTTGGCCTTGTTTGTTAGCCACAAGCAGGGATTGTGATTTAGATACTGGAATGTATATGCAAACCTTCTGGCAGTATCTTGCTGTTCTCCAACTCTGTTACACTAATGTATCTAAAAATTGGATGGCACTGTCTAGGTATCAACAACCATTACCTTCATTTGTTTGGCTGAGTCTTCATTATGAGCCTCTATTGGGTGGAATTGAGTCAATATCTTTGTGCCATGACCTTGCCCACTTGATGCCTTGATTTTGACACTACATGAACATGAATATCCCAACATTATGGCGACATTCATGAGTCCTACAAGAGTAGTGTTAAAATTTGAAGACAACAAGATTAACAGTATTTGACATTGTTTTGGTAGGTTCAAAATGAACTTTACCAGTTTGTCTGAAAATTTGTCACATTATGAAGGCATATATTATACTCTGTAAGATAAGCGAAACAATGCATGCTAATATTACATGTATGTATTTCCCAGCTACAGGAGCTGACAGACTCGAGTGCTTCACAGAACCATGTTTCCTGATTTACACATGTGTGTACACATGTACGTGATCTATCTCATGCTGCTGTCCAGAAAACAACAGATTGAAGCAAGTAGTGTCCATGTGCACAGCTTGCCAAGTGCCATCACGTAGTGGTAGAAGACAATAAACTTCACTTGTTCCTGTGCAGTTTCTATTATTTTCTTAAGATTGCTTGGATTTGTGAATGTTTACATTAGTATTCACAGGGATGTTGGCAAGGTTACACAGCAGGAACTTAAACTTTCCATGGCATTTGTGCAATTTGTTTCTTTTATGGCATGTTTCAAAGCAAAATTACTTGGTATGTGTAAGCAATATTCAAAAGTAAAAAGGTGTACTTATGAATATTTCAGGAATTGTTTGAATATTATTTTGACATACGAAGGTCATTTTTGGTATTCTGTTGACTAGTGGAGAAAAGAATGAAAGCATAGCTACATTAAGAACATATCAAACCTGAAAATATCAAATTTTCTGCAATTTTTTATCAGTGGTTTCCACTGGTTTGTTTTCTCATTTCATTCTTCTGTTTGTAGTTTCTGATAAGCTGATCCCAGGTCTTTGTCCATCCATAGGGCTCATGTGTATATTGTGTCTGCATAGGACCCTTTGTTTTTGGGTGTTCTATGTTCTCATTGTCAAGATGGATTTCCCCAAAATAAGCCAAGTGTCATGTACCTATATCTGGATGCCCATCTAACTCTAGAGCCCATGGCCCTTGCCACTTGAACTATCTGCAGCAATAAGGAATCTGTACAAGTCTGATTATTCAGATATGGACCACACATTCTCAGATGTGGTGTAAACTAGCATGAATCAATCAGTCAGTTCCTGACAGGTTGGTGTATACCACAATTAATTAGTGCATCCTTGTGGATAGTGATACATGTGCCAAGTGTCTAATGTTGTGTTCAAAACTATAGGACCAAAATTGACTGAGTAAGAAAAGAAAAAAATCCTTGATAAATGTGTATAAAGTAGGATACAGACTATTGTCATCAGCAACTCCCCACTCTTCACCATGTACTTCAGATGTACAAATAAACTTCGGTGTAATTAACCTCAATTTAGAGAACAAAGCAGCTTTATATATACACATTTTTTTGGCACATGGGTACCATGGTCGATCTGGGAAGTGTAAAGTTAAACATTCCTCACAAGCCGTTTACCAAACACTCCTGCGGCGTGAACTTAATTCAAGAGGTGACTTGTAACTGTCGAGTAATGGTTTCTGGAATGATGATGTGTGATATCATGCTTTACCTGCAAGATGAGTCGAGGGGATGTACACGTAGCTAAAAAGGGAATTCCTTCCAGCCACTGGCAATGTGACTTGCAGTATAAAATTCCAGAAACAGCCAACTGCTTTTTCACCCTGTTGCGTGGGATGTTCATGTCTGTCGTTTTGATCGTTTATTTACACTGATAAAAACAAGCCTGTGGAAACTATGCTATCAATGTGGAAGTGCAGCCCATGTATGTTTTACATACTTATCCCAAATCCTACCTAGATTCCAGCCATGGCTAACCTTCAAAGGGGAGCAGTGCTACCTGGCTCCTGTGGATGCACTGCCGAAACCTTGATTGCCTTTCCCTTGCTGTTTGAACAGGTGTACTTTGTTTTGGTTCACCATCTTACACTCAGGCTCCCCTTGCATACGCCAAAGTGAGCTGTTTTCAAAAATAGTCTTGAAAGAAAAAGTTGCACATGCCTAAAAGTTTAGCAGTGGAGGATTCTTTTTAACCTTTAATCGAATAATTTCAGAATTTCATATTGAAGCATGAGGGTTTAGTGGGTTCATGGGTTTGGATTAAATTGAAAGCTGTACATGAAAAAGTTTCTCAAATTTTCATGTTTTAATAGTTATCTTTTTATGGCATTTCATTGAAACCATTCAGATACAATTTAAATTTAACCATAACAGATATATTCATGCACATTAACACAAGTTGAGTTAATTTGTTTTACTATAAAATTAATGTATTTAATGGTGTTTTCACATATTGTAGCTTCTAGATTGTAGAAACACTGCAAACAGTGATGTTGAATAACATAACCCATTGTGCGATGGATAAGATTATTTCTTTGTGTCATCACTAAGTGATATCCTTTCAGAAAAGCTGGTTAAACAACATCTGATAAGTTTAATGTTAACTAGTCAAATATTTATGTAATTAACTTGTTTATAAACCTTTGTTCAGCTTGTGTGTGGTGGCTATTAAAACAAAGTCCAGACTGAAAATTATTAAACCAAGTCGTATTCAATATTTTGCTCTGACTGGAGATGCAAATCCAATGCACACATCCAATACATGTATTATATGCACAACCATCTGCCTATATTGCCTGCTAAATTAGACATGCAGGATGGTTGAAGATGTCAGAAATCAGTGATATTCCTTTTATACATCTACCTTTGCCATAAAGATAAATTTATGACATGTTAACTACAATAACACAGACCCACCCCACTCCCACCCAAACTGCTGTAAGCTTTGGTCTTGAAAACAAATTTCTTCTGCTCATTTCACTTCCAAAAACTAAAAGTGTGAAATAAAAATAAAACCACCATTCTCTGCTTTAATGATCACAAAATTTCCAAAGTTGCAAGGAAGCATGAATATTAAAAAGTAAAATTATTCCATTTATCTGTACTGTACAGGATTCAGTTTATCCATTTATCGTCTATAAAGTTGTTCTAGATGTATTTGTATCTTTTTTTTTACCTGCAAAAGCTGTTACTTGCTGATGTACCATTGAAGATGTCCCAAGGGAAGAGTAAATTGATATATAAAACTGAAGTATTTTTTTAATAATTTTATTTCATTGATTACATCTAATGCTTTTTTTTTCTTCGTGTTATGACTAAGTGTTAACTGAGAATTTATTGAAATGTAAAGTCACAGTGTATATGTGTGTGTGTTTACCTGGTCCAGGGTTACCCATCCTAATAATCCAAGAAGTTCGGTATGCAGACTATTAACTCCAGCTCTTCATTTTTGTTACCAGCTTGTTAACTGGGCTTAGTCTCGGCTTAGTGGCTCTAGGTAATGTTGAACCATCTAAAGAGTTGTTGATAGTGCACTCAACGCATGCTGACAACCTCACTTTTGTAATGTCCCTTCCTGCCCCTCCATCATGTCCTTGCAACCATTTTCCACTTTCTGATGCTATATCAGAGGGATATTCTGTTAAACACTTTGTACGTAAAAATAGATTCTACATGTTCTGTCCACTGAATCAAGATAGCAGTTGATAAGACAGGGTTTGTTAGAGTTTTTGAAGGTAGGATGTGGAGTACATCATGACCTACATGTATTTGTATGTGGTGCCAACGCACCTGTATTGAACAGATTTTATTTGCTGATCATATTTTTATAAAGGCTGGTGTTAAATGCAACACAGAACATTCAGGGCCTGGTCTAGGCCATTTTTCAACTTGTTATGTGGTGTTTGAGCATGCAGTTTGAAAAATCACCACAAAATGATGTAAAATCCAAACCATTTGATTTTTTATTACGAAGAACTGTTCTGAAAGTAATTTGACAGGTTATTTAAGTAAAAACATTGTCTTATTCATGTACAAGTGTTAGCCTACATGTTCACTTTTCCTGATTTTACATGATTATTCATCTTTGTTTTTTCACCTTAGATTAGTAGTGAAACATTTGCAATGGACAACAGTGTAAATTGGTGGCTTTCATGTTCTGGACAGTACTTCAGGTTACTGTAAACATAACTGTTCTTCTCATATCAGATCATTGCATTGTCAGATCCAACCTTCATAATACATGTATCAGTTGTCAGCCTACTGCATTATCTCAGGACCATTTATGATGCCACCTTTGTTACATATTTCATTGAATGTATCAAGTGGTAATTATGTACATATGCAATCACTTATGCTGCTAAAAAAGAACATCGGTTGCAACCTTCTACAGTGATTTCAGTATAGCGGTATATGCTGGACACAAATTTCATGTCAGATTTCAAACTCGTATCTGATTTACGTGTAGGTCAGGCACAGTGTATTGGAGTTTTGATTTCACTGCAACTGATCACCAAAATACCGTGCATTGTTGATTGGGAGTATCCTTGACATGCTTGAGCTAGAATCAATAAAGCCACAATATGTTTATACAGGAACATGTAGATTGAAACCATCAAATTAGTCAAAGGGCCCATTGTTTAATTACTTCATTGTACTTTAGTGAAGATATTAGTTAAATTGAGTATTTTGTCACAGGAATATGTAGTGTAAAAATAAAATGTTCACCAAGAATATGAAGTCTTGTGAGACAGAACATAGATTTGTGTAAAATAACCATTCAGTTGGTCATTAACTGTAATATGTCATATGATACTCAAGTTTATAATAAGGGTAGGGAAGGGAGAAACTGACTGTGACTATACTGTCAGTGTTTGATTTGCTACTTCATGTACATGTATGTGATGGTTGTTAGGAGTGCTCTCTGGAGCTTGTGGAAGAAACAGTGTGGTGAGATGTCCATGTACATGATGTGTACTGTAGGTTGTGTAGAGTTGAGCGGCTATATAGCGAAAGCAGCAGGTGCTCCTCTCCCAGAAATCTCTGCTTGAATTATTCATGCATTTGGTAACTTCCTACCCTCTCCCAGAACTGCTGGTTGTGCAAACATGTCCAGGGGTTTTGTTGCATAAACGTAAATGTGCGGCAAAATCCTTTAGAGACTTGGATGTACATGTACTGACATATACATGCAAGTCACTTCCTGAGCCAAACATTTGACAACCCAGGTTTTCAGTGAAGTGGAAAATTCTCCATGCTAACCCTAATTTGATCATTAGGCTCCAGGTCCATGCTGACTAGGTATCCATCAAAGGGCTTTCCAGTGACAGATTGGTGTTCATAACATAGGCTTTGGAAATCTCTCTTCCGCTAATATGGCTGTTTGCTTGATCCACACTATCACTTTGTCACCATCCTGTCAAACAGCTGTAATTTAACTAGATTCACTTACGGTTGGTCCTAGATATAGTTTGACACGTTTCCATTATAAAATGTACATTAATAATGATTGCAGCATTTGCATTTCCTTGTAAATGTGTAAATTGATCCTCATGTCTATGCACCATTTTATGCTTATCTTAGGCTGTCACCTTGCCTCAGATGCTATTGATTAAAGATGTTTCTATACAGATTTTGTTTATCAAAGCTAATAAATGCACAGTCATAGTCATGTAGAGCTTCTGTCCTTTTTTTTAATCTGACCGACAGTTGTAGCTAGACTTATTTCATACTCAGATGTGATGTGAACATGTTCCTACATATGTATATATACTGTATTTTTCTACAAACATATATATGTATGTTTTTCACATTATATCAATAATGCCAGACCTGAAAAGAATTATTAGGGGAAAATAGGCATGACTGTACAATCCAGCCAGACCAGTTCCCAGCACAGCAATGAATCAAAAACATGAAAAATCCTTGCTTTCACCTCTGTTTATACATATGACCTGAAGTAGGAGAGGGACTGTGTTGTGTCCTCGATATGTGGAGGGAGAGGCTGGATCTGAGCCGCACTTACACCACCATTGCTCCAATGAACTTCACACTTTCGTCTCATCCAATTGAGTTAGCAGTTGGTCTAATTATATCAACTTCCTTTACACCTCACTGTGTGGTGCCCTAGATGGAAGCACCCTGAAAATGTTCCCCCTGCTGCTCTCACCCAATTTTCCATGCTAATCAAATCTGCCAACCTGGCCAATGAAATACTGATTAAAGATGGAAATATACTACCTGTGCACCATCCTGAGGGTGTATTAACGGAAACATTTTCATGGCCAAATGGAAGTGGGAAAAGTCTTGACCATGGAATCCATGCTCCAGCAGAGTTTAGCAATTGTCAGTGGTCTGTTCAGACACAAAACCACTACAAATACCTTCACAGTATACACAAGTAAAAGCTCTATAGCCTTGGCTCTGATGAACATTGGATATTGTCTGTCGTGGGGAAGGAAAATTTATTTGTTTTATCACAGAAGTGTTTCATGAAAAATTAGAAGTGCTGATCATGGCAAGTACAAATGACTGTCAATCCACTACGCCATTTCAGTTAAATGAGAAAAATGAGAAATACATGGACATCATGTGTACAATTATTTGAGATATATGCAAACGAATATATCATATTTGTATGTGCTAAAGTACTTTGCCTGATTGACCTCTATAAAAAAAAAAAAGTATTCTTTTATTGGCAACTGACCTTTGATTCTTAACAGAGCTATTCTTTTGGATAGGCTTACTGCCCACATTGACCTTTTTTGCCATCAAGGTTCACATGTAGATCTGTTTTATGCAGTTTTTCCCTAGTTATTGTCTATGCATTCACAATGATAGAGATAACAATGGTTGCTATTTGTGTAATCAAATTTTACTATTTGTATCATTTCAGGAAAATGTAGAGTATGTATTTTTGGTGATCTTCACACTGGAAGCCGTAATGAAGATCATAGCCTATGGATTTCTATTTCACCCTGGTGCTTACCTCCGCAATGGATGGAACATTTTAGATTTTGTTATTGTAGTAATAGGGTAAGTTATTAATTCTTTAAATTATTGCATGTACCTCTCAGCATAGTGTGCTGTAGGGCCTGTAGTCCAGTGATCTTTCTTATAATTGCTCCTGATTGCTAGTCAGATGTTGAAATCCTTTTACTGTGAAATGATTGTGAAAGTTTTCTTTTTGAAAATAACTCATTGTGTATTTTTGATATTAATTTTTACAATTGTCAGTGAAATGCTGCACTGAAAATGCTCATGACTCAGCTCAGTTTTTAGAATATCATTTTTGACCCCATCAGTTTTGTTGATAAAATGTAATATTTTTTGTGACATTGTTTTATAATTAATAGATGTTTAGGGATAACATAAAAGTGTCTGCTCTTTAGAATGTAACATGATTGCCATGGTCATGAGAAAACCTCACAAATTTCCCAGTAATGAATTGTAAAAATTTTGGACAAAGGCATGCATTTTCATCCCAGGGAACATCTTTATAGGTACATGCAGATGGTGGTGGGTTATTCTACAGATTGTGGCTGTTTTAGTCCTATCAGAATACTGGCCACCATTATATAAGTGAAATATACTGGAGTACAGCATAAAACTCCAATCAGATAAATATATGAGTCGTTGCATGGATAGTCATCGGTAATTTTTGCACATTATTCAAGTCTGATGCTGAAGGATCAGAGTGAAATGTACATCATTTAATGGTGCCGAGCTGGTCTTCAGATTTAGTGTTTTCATTCAGTAGAAGTCATGAATTATCATCAGATTTAGTCTTTAGTTTTTGTCATGAAATATATGTGTAAGCTTTCTAGTATCACTTGATTGGTTTTGTGATATATGTAATCGTACTTAAATTAGTTTCTATGTATATTTACTTACCTATAGCATGTACATTTATAGTTATAAAAAAATTATTTATGTTATAAATCTCTTGTTCTTTCTGTATTTACCTAAGAATACAAATCCTTAATTTGTCTGTTTTTGTTTTTTGTTTTCAGAATTATAAGTATTTCACTAACAATGTTATACAATGAGGGCTTTGATGTTAAGGCACTTAGAGCTTTCAGAGTGCTACGCCCATTACGGCTGGTATCTAGAGCGCCCAGTAAGTTCTTACTTTTATCTTCTTTGGCATTGTTTGTCATTAATTTGTTTTGTAAAAGATTTCTCTCAGCTACAGTGGTGTTGAAAACTTTTATAGTGAATGTAATCCAAAGTCTTTATTATATTAAGTATAGTGTTCATTTTCTTCTTACATATTTTTTATTTATTTATAACGATATCAATTCATGATTGATATTAAAGTGTGGATTTGCTTTTTAGTTGACTTATGAATGGGAGTATGAATATCCTGAAAGGCATCCTAAATATCTCTTAACTAATATATATCTTAACATTTGCCTATGCATAATACAGGTACAGCAGAATAATTTAAAAAAAAAATATGTAAACTTTAAACTTGCATTTATATTGATTTAAGGAACACCACCAGTTTACTCTCTTATTTTTTTTTACAGGCTTGCAGGTTGTACTCAATTCCATTCTCCGTGCGATGGTGCCTTTACTTCATATTGCCCTTTTAGTGATATTTGTTATTATCATATATGCCATTATTGGACTTGAACTCTTTGTTGGAAAACTCCATAAGACATGCTTTACAATAGATACACGTAAGTATGACTTTATCCCAGTGCAATCATTATGTACAAGTAAAATACAACACTAGTATTTCATACAAAATGAATGAATTTTGGCTTGGATATGTTGAATACATCTTAAAGATAAAGCATATACCTTAATCTCCATACTCATCCATATGTTCATAAATGTTTGTACCTGCAAACACTTTGCAATTACTCTGAGATCAAAGACCTGTGTTGAAAATGCTTCAGATTTACAACAATACTTGGTGCTATATACACCATACATTTGAAGCATACATACTATTTATAAAGAAAAGTAGGGGATATATGCTGTTCACAGTGTGGCATGATACATTATAATTATCAAAACATCTGTGTTTTTGACACATTGTCAAAAAGGTGTTTGGTCCGACCTTCATGTGAATCTGGATCAAGTGCATTCCAAACTGGCTTTCGAACTTTGAATTTTCCATATTTTTAGTTTATGAAATCACGAATAAAACCTGTCCGTGTATTATTTCTTTCATTGGATGCCCCAGTGTTAGTGACAAACAGTTTATCTTATTAAAGATTCTGTATAATAATAGTTTGGGCTCTTATTTGTAGAATATCCCTTTTTCTTTGTAACAGTATATATTAATCATTAGGCTTATCTCTTATGTCATATCTCACACTTCCATGTCTCTGCAGATGAATTTGCCATGGAAGAGCCTGGGCCCTGTGGCAAAGACAGAGGTTATCAATGTGATAATGGTACAGCAGTCTGTGAAGAGTATTGGATAGGTCCAAATGATGGCATAACAAACTTTGACAACTTTGGGCTGGCTATGTTGACAGTATTTCAGTGCATTACCATGGAGGGGTGGACAGATGTCATGTATTATGTAAGCAAACGTGACTTACACAGTGTAAATTTTAAAACTGGCACTAGACTGCAGTTGGTATCTAATATGACAATAGACTTGTTATGTATGTAGTCTTTTATGATACAAGAAATGAAAGTTTGAATGAGAAACTAAACCTGCAGTGTTATTACAATGTTTGTACTATACAGTGATAGTCCTTGGAAAAAGGTTGTGGTGAAATAATTTCATGGGGTTTTGTCCCTTCATTTGATTAATTCATGTTTGTAATACTGCTTATTACATTGTCTTACTAATACTACGCATCTAGAACAACCTTGCATCTGGAAGAAATTGTCAAGGTTTTCCCAACAAAGTAATGCTGAAATCCTCTCTTTTTTTTCTACAAAACATTGTAAGTATTTTGACCTGGAAATGTGTGAAGACCGTTTCAACCACTTGTGAATTTATCTTTGCAGATAAATGATGCTGTGGGGAATGAATGGCCATGGATGTACTTTATAAGCCTTATTATCATAGGCTCCTTCTTTGTACTAAACCTTGTTTTAGGTGTCTTAAGTGGGTAAGTTTACTTGATAATTGCTGTATTTGACTTAAAATGTTGCCCCAAAAAGTGCATTTCTAGAAGAATGTAAAGGTTATAAAGTATTACCTTTGGTGCTGATACTTATGGAATTTTTGTTCCGTTATGATGTCATCCTGCCTTCAAAACGTACTTCAAAACACCTTTCTAAGATGAATAGATCTCCCAGAATCAAACAAACTGAGTAATTTATGGAGGAAATTTTTGGTCAAATACCCTACAATAGTTCAGCTAAAATTCAACAGTAAATTTGTGGCAGTCAGGGAGCTTTGCACAAAACCACAAAGCACATGTAACCTGCAGTATGTGACAAATTTTTCTGGAAATTGTAACAAAATTTAATTCTTTAGAATGTAGTTGTGTGAGATGGTTGAATGTAGCCAAAAACTAAACCTCATTTACAATGTGTAATTATCTGTCAGAAAAGAAGAGCTTTGTTAAATTAGCAACATTTTTTTTGTCCCTTACAACAGTGAATTTTCCAAAGAAAGAGAGAAAGCCAAAGCCCGGGGAGATTTCCAGAAATTGCGAGAAAAACAACAAATAGAAGAAGACCTCAGAGGTTATTTAGACTGGATCACTCAAGCAGGTATGTGGTTTGAATTCAGTAAGGCTGCATGAAATGTGGAAAGAGCTTCAAAAACAAGGGGAATTAAACTGAGTTGAAAGTTGGAGATATAAAAAATACTCAAGCATTGCTGAATTGGGAAATGTTTAATGCAAGAATGAAAAAATTGGTGACCTCTCCTGTGTTTGAATATACAGAATTTAATGTTAGACAACAAAGTGTATTGGCTCCAGGGAGTAACTGTCTTTTTGGTGTACAGACAAAAAAAGGCAAACATTACTTAAATTTCCTTTACCTTCTCTGTCATGCACAAGCAATACCTGCTAATAATATTGTCAGTCCATGAAATATGTGCACTTTGTTTCATGACTGATAGTTGGCTGTTATATTTTAACTGTCATGTGTCCTGTTTTGTTTTGCAGAGGATATAGACCCAGATAATGAGGAGGAAGGTGAAGAAGGCACAGTTAGGCATAGTAAGTAACAAATTATGTGAACATATACAGGAACAAACAAGAACATTGAACATCTTGAGTATTGGTGGGTTTTATGTCTTCTCATGATTTCGATACAACATCTGGATTATCTCCCTTGATTAACAGTGTCTAATGCTTGCACAGATTCCTGTGACTTTTGCAAATGGAAAGATTTAATCTTGGGGGGGGGGGGGGGGAGTAGAAAGATTTTCACTTTTTTCCCTGAAACATTAGAACATCCAGGTATTATTCTATTGAATGTTACTCGAGGTTTTCATTCTTCTGTTGTTATATTACCCGCTGCTGCTTTGAATAATAACTCTGGCTGATCTTGGCTTGCAGATAAACCAACAAGTGAAACAGATTCATCAGAGAAAACCGAAGAGATGGGAAGTGGAGATATCCAACAGCAGACATGGTGGTACATGAAAAGGTCTGGTCAATGAAACCAACTTCCTTCTCTAGTGTTTTAATGCCTTTTAGAAGTATGTGACAAATGACAAAATATTTACAGGCAAACTTCTTATGACAGAGTGTAACAAAGCATTTTATATTTGGGGAGGAAAGTTGTTCAGCTATAATTTTTAAAGTGGAATAGTTGATCTGATAGCCCAACTTGGCATAAACACTCTCCCATCCTTGAGATGTCAGAGAAATGTGCATTCATATTCAGGCCTCATGCCCTAGACTGTTGCATGCTAATATTACAAAGAAGGAAAATTGAGGTGTTATTATCAAGTAATGTTGATTTGCTTTCCATTTCTAGCCTGGCAAGAAAGAGATATAAAGTTAATACTGAAATCATCAAAAAGATTTCTTTGTCTTCGTTTGCAGTCGTCGGTTACGGAAATGGAATCGTCGTTGTCGTAGGATGTGTCGTAAACTAGTGAAATCACAAGCATTTTATTGGGTGGTCATTGTCATGGTATCTCTAAACACTGGCGTTCTAACATCAGAGCATTACCAGCAGCCATTGTGGCTGGACAAATTCCAGGGTAAGTCTGCCAAGCCATATAATTATGTGTGCACCTTTAGTATTGTTTCATGTTTTTCACTCAGTGATTTTTACCTCCACATGGAAAACCTAAGAAGCAGGTTTCAGGGCCTTAACACAGGTGTTGAAATTGACACTTTCCATGGCAAGTTTAATAGTTTGTGGAGAGGAAGATACTAGTAATTTACCTGTTATTTCATGGAAATTTTCATCGCCATAGATTCCTGCTGTACTAAAACACTGTTATTTTTTTTTATTTACTTTATGTCACATAACTTCGGCTTCCCTTCTCTGAAAATGTTCTTGGTTGCATACGACTGAAATTTTGCAAATTTGGCATTAAACCCTAAACATCCATTCATTCATTTACCTATGTAAGGGATGCCACATAGTTCACCACATAGTTTGACAGTTGCCAAACTGATTGCTTCCTTATGTTGTTCATTTCAGAGATAGCCAACATTTTCTTTGTGGCGTTGTTCTCCCTGGAGATGTTACTTAAAATGTACAGTCTTGGCTTCCAGGGGTACTTTGTGTCCCTCTTCAACCGCTTTGATAGTTTTGTGGTGATGTGTAGTATCATAGAGATTATCCTTATCCATACAAACGTGATGCCCCCTCTGGGTGTCAGCGTCCTCAGGTGTGCTCGTCTTCTGAGAGTCTTCAAGGCAACAAGGTAAATACACTGGCACCTCACTTTCCCAAATCATTTTGTTTGCATAGGATCATATTCAGATGGAACAATTTACTCTGCCTGTTTCCATAGTTAAGCAAAACCAGTGAAAATAGCAAAAACAATTTAGTGTACAGCATTTGTGTCTAACTTGGTTATTAGGTTTATAGAATCTATGGCTTAATGTATATATCTTAAGTTCTCAAACTCATCTCTTTGGCCATTTGTGACTTAGCTCAATAACTAATCGTTTTCCTCTGTTTTATAAACTTACATTTATAATAATAGTTCCAGTTTTTGTATTCAACATTGAAGAAGTGCACTTGTTCCACAGAATGACTTTTGTGATGGTTGTGTGTTTTCAGGTACTGGTCATCACTACGGAATCTTGTTGCGTCGTTACTCAACAGTATGCGCTCCATTGCTAGCTTATTGCTTCTTCTCTTCCTGTTCATCGTCATATTTGCCCTGTTAGGTATGCAGGTATTTGGAGGACGATTCAACTTTGATTCGACTGTGGCAAAACCTAGGAGCAACTTTGACACCTTTTGGCAGTCACTTCTAACTGTCTTTCAGGTGAGAAATGTAACTATCCTAATCACCCACTCTTCAGCATGCGAATGGGCAATGTTTAATGCAATTCATTCACCTTTGAGTTTGGAGACAAAAACTCTTGGGCTCGGTTGGCCAATTTCAGGGCCTATATGATTATACAGTGAAACTTGCCAACACCCGCACAGCTAAAAACCAACTCCTTGTCAATACTGACCATTCCGCTTTGTCAGCTGATATAGCCATTCACAAACCATGTTACTTTTATTGAATACACCAACACTTGTCTAATTTGAATACAAACAGGGTTTTCCTGTCCCCATTGTATCTAGTGCATGTCAGTCTGCTCTGTATAATCCGACACTGTGTGGTGCCGGACTATCGTTCCTACCCTCCACCGTTAGCACTGCTGCCAGTCAGAAAGTGTTGTGAGAAAGGGAGATAATCCTCTTAGCGGACAGTTTGATATGCAATGAAGACATTCTCTTGAAGTTGATTTTGATTGAAACACTCCACACACTGTTAACTGAGATGACATTGAAAAAATCAGGATATCAATAAATACTCCAGTTCATGGTCGCATTGTTTCAGATTTCATTAAATGAAGCATGGCTGACAGATCTGCCCACACACATTGTGTGGAAATGTAGGAGTCCCTGATTGATGAAGTTCAACTCACCCAATCTTGCAAGCATGACAAGACTTTCACTAAGTCCTAAACCTACACACACTGTTGCTAAATTTACGCCCAGGGATTTCCTAGATGGAAACAGTTTTACTTTGATTTGACAAGTGTGAAAAAAGTTGCCAATGTGACAAACAACACCTCAGAATCTCCAGTTTCATGGTAGACTATTTTTTGTTTTTTCAGGAAGGCCTTTTGGTTGGCCTATTCCTCTATGCATTTAAAGAAATAAAAGTTGGGACAAAAAAAGAAAAAATTAATTCAACTTGCTTGCAAAGAACATAACTAATTAGTTATGGATCAGCAAGCTGTGTACAAAAAAGTACCTTTAAGTGTTGTTGTTGCACACGGTGTATTCTACAAACCGACATCTTGTCAAAACTGACTTTAAATGTTACTGTATAATCAGTCTGCACAGAAAATGCTCTCAGAACATGGGTGAATAAGCATTTTGTAAACTTGAGAAAAGGTTGAAGAATTACATTTGCAGTGTTTCCATTTGATGCAGCCATCTACTTGTGTGCTGAATGAATGTTTCATTTTGAAACTGAAGTGATGACTTGGAGTTAAGGCTGTAAAAATAAATTTATTTGGTGGTTCCTTACTTCGTATGTTTAGAGCTAGTGTATGGTTCCAAGGACAAACATATAGCAGTGTACATTAGTACTTAAGCATGGGTACTAACTTGCGTGAGAAGCATATAAATGGCTAAGCTTTCATGGGGTAATAACTCAACGTAGGCACTCTTCTGTATGATAACGTGCTAATTTTCAAGTTTTTATTTGTTTTTGTTCACGGTATGTTTTCCTTTCAGATTCTCACAGGAGAGGATTGGAATGTTGTGATGTATGATGGCATCAAGGCA
Organism: Acanthopleura granulata; assembly: GCA_016165875.1. Taxonomy (NCBI): domain Eukaryota; kingdom Metazoa; phylum Mollusca; class Polyplacophora; order Chitonida; family Chitonidae; genus Acanthopleura; species Acanthopleura granulata. The sequence goes on from JABBOT010000004.1 coordinate 21,657,519, forward strand.
TACGGTGGCGTTAACTCTATTGGAGTTCTGGTCCTGTTTTACTTTGTGGCTCTCTTCATTTGTGGAAACTGTATCCTTTATGGAAGATATTGGGATCAACTGTTACTGACAAAGAATTTTTTCATATCGTACACTAACATGTAAATGTAACAATAACATTGAGATTCCTACTGGGAATAATACCAGTTGACCTGCTGCTAGTTTTTCATTTCAAAGAGCCCGAATGTAAGCAATGTCAGGTGATGTTGAATCAGTGGCCAATCAGGGCTTGTCCTCAGAAATCATTTTGGACAAATTTCTGTCTGTTGACATTCACATAGGTTATGAGTTGAATTAGCTGATTGCCTTGCTTCTGGCAGATTGTGGTGAATTTGTCAGGCTTAGAGTCTCAGATCGTAAAAGAAGATCAAGTATATTTAAGAAGGTCTGGATTTAATCACACAGTAATCCTCTGGAAATTAATAAATAACCAAAGACTTGTGCTTTCTGGTGAAAATGAATCTTTTTCCAGCATTTATTATCATATATCCTTAACAGATATCAGACATCTTGTTGAATGTCTTCTTGGCTATTGCTGTGGACAACTTGGCAGATGCTCAGAGTCTGACAGAGATAGAGAAAGAAAAGGAGGAAGAGAAAGAACGGACAAGATCTATACGTCGGTCAAAGAGCAAAACACCAGAGAAGACAGATGGGGTTAGATGAACTTGGCCTTGATATATGTAGAATAATACCAGTTGTTGTTGGCCTGCATATGTTGCGAGACATGCTACTCTTGATTCTAAAAGTTAAAACTGAATTGTACAATATGAATATCAAATAATCCTGTTATACCAAAATACAGATTTGTTGCTAGGATACATTCAGTTGTGCAGATATAAAAAATGTCAGTTTGATATGAGTTTGACTGCCATTGCATTGATCTATAACTTTTTCTGCCAAGATAAAAATTACAGGCATTTGTTTATTGTTTTCTTGATTACTATGCCCCTCCATAATGAATAAATAAAGCAAAGAAGGTATGTTGTAAATAGTAAAGTTCCAATTTGTTGTTTGCGTCCAGAACAATGAAGAAGATGAAGGTGTAGGTCTCAATGACAGTGGGACCAATGGCAATCGAGATGTCACAGATTCTGAGACCAGGAACCATCTGCCCACCCGGAAACACAGGTACTACGGGGCTGTCCTGGTGGATGTTTGCAAGGACATTTTACAACAGCTTCAATATTGACTTGATTTATCATACAGACTGTGTACAGAGGAGTTCACAACGCTGTCCTCCTGGGGATTCAGGAGCTCTTTACTTTCCAGTCTTTTCTGGAAATTCTGGATGCCTTCTTGCTTTTCAAATACACAAAAAGTTGTTATTTTCAGTATACATGTATGTCCGATTAGCAGTGCAAGGAAGTTTTTCAGTGACAACATTTTAAAATGTTTGTTCGTGTTTAATTTATAGTGTATCATTTGCTGGAGAGGAGGAGCATCATGTGAAGATTCAAGATGGAGACACAACAGACACTGAAAACGAAGAGTACAGGGAGAAGAGAGCAGTACCCATTGGTGAGATTTGGAACTCACTGGTATAATTGTTAAAGTTTACATAATGCAATGATCTACGTATCAGCTAATCTTAGGGATGAGAATTAACAAATGTGGATTAGATAGTGAAGTAATCATTGATATACTTTTACAAATCAGCTAAGGAATATATTACATTTAATAGGATAATAAATTGATAATGATAAATTCTTTCCAGAGGTAAAAAATACCATCAGCAGAAGCTGGTTTCCTTCTTGGCCTTCAGTTCTTATCAGCAGTTTCTGTGGCCCGTTTTTGACTGTTGTCATCTGTTGTCATTTCAGAGGAGGAGAATGCCGAGGAGGATCAGACAGAGGATGAGGAGGAGGAGGAAGGCGATGACGATGAAGATGACACCCAGACTGTGTCCACAGCTCGACCCCGCCGTATGTCAGAACTCCACATCAAGGAGAAGGCCAAACCCATTCCCAAGGCCAGCTCACTCTTCCTCTTCTCCCCTACAAACAGGTGAGCTCTCAAACTCAGGGGACGGAGTCAATACTCGGGTTAACACACTTGTGATGCATTCCATTGGTCTGTCTGACAGCCAGTGTTAGAAGTCTGAAGGACCCATTGTGACGTGCTAATATTTGGGAAGTGGTGGCAAGCAGCATAAGCTAAGACACTATGAAACATACCGCTGACTTGGTATTGGCAATGACACGACTGATCCTCCCTTTGGCCAATGATACAATAAATCAGTAGTCACTACCTCCTCCATTCGAGTGGGAAGCAAATGGAACACACCCATAGTGTATGTGTGTAGTCAAATGTAACTACATGAATCTTTACTCTAATAACATCTATGATTGATTGTAGATTTATAAAATGTGAGGGTAGAATTTTTGAGCACGGCTGATACCAGTTTTTGTGGCTTGTATTTAATTATTAAATCCAAAACACAGTTGTCTAACATGTACCCTTTTGGCACCAACGGTTTCATTATTTGCGTGTAATACAAGGAGTGTAAGATGTAATGCTTTCGCACGCTATGGCCTTGTGGTGCAAATCAATGTACATATCAGGATAATTTCACATTAAAATGTAACAATAATGAATTTGTGCAAGGTTTTGTACTGGTGTTCTGTTGGTGAACAGTATAACTGCATAATGAATGTGTACATGTAATGCTTTTTTGACTTTCAGATTCCGGGTCCTTTGTTACAAGATATGCAATCATTCTTACTTTGGAAACATAGTCCTAGCTTGTATCCTCATCAGTAGTGCCATGTTGGCTGCAGAAGACCCTCTGAATGCAAACTCCGACAGAAATCAGGTGAGAATCAGTATGACCTGACGTGTGTTTGACTTTGTTTACCAAAGGCATGGGTTCTTAGTTGCTCCCTCCTCTCTTCATTTCATATGTTCTCAAAATTTTCCATTGGGTTAAAATTTCATTTTATACATTACAGTTCAGTTAATACCATGTCTTATCAAAGCTATTATTTATTCTTTGTGCAAAAACCAATTTTAGATTAAAGTGAAATGTACAAGTTTGCTGTGATTTTCACCTGATGTTTGATATCAAAGCGTAATGAAATTTGATATAACTTTGTACACTTTCTTTTTCAGATTTTGAATTATTTTGATTATTTTTTTACAAGTGTGTTTACCATTGAAATCCTGATAAAGGTAAGACCATTTCATTTTTGCTTTTATTGGCTATGTGATGTAACTTTTTTATCAGTGAGTTAATACAAGTGGTTCAATGTGGTGATATATGAAATATGAATAGTTGTTGTAAATGATAGCATTGAATTTATTCTTTGAGTATTTTAGGTATATTTCCTCCCTGGGAGGTCATCCTTATTTATACCAGTACCATATTTAGGAGTACTCTAAAATGTGTGAGCTCTTCTAAAAAGTTTATGAATTTATTTTCTTGTTCAAGTTCATTATCTGTTGCCCATTTTACAAACAGGGTGTAACGTAATTGTCATAATGACAAATACTGTGGAGATACATTGCCATGTAAGCTATATGTGACGTAGCATTGCACTGTCTTCATAAAATCTGCCCCTGCCATATGATGGCTTTTGTGGACATTATATCTTTTTTTTTTTGCTGCAGATTTTTTCCTATGGTTTGGTGCTACACAAGGGGTCGTTTTGTCGGAGCGTCTTCAATCTGTTAGATCTGCTTGTAGTTGGAATCTCACTGGTGTCCTTTTTCCTGGAGTAAGTATCTTTTGAAGGCTGCCAATGTTTTGTCTGGATTAGGAAAAGCTGGTGTATTTCACTGTTTTATGATTTATTCTGTGATCCATGTTTTCTTTTATGTCCTAGAAGTACAGCTATTAAAAGTTGTGGAATAGTTGTTTGTGAAACTGTCCATTTTTACAAACTTGTTTATGGCTCCTTCCATGATCGTCCATGTTTACATTTCCCTTTTTTCTCGTAGATTTGTTGCGTCCCTTTCATTTCTGTTCCGTTTGTAGTTCCAACCCTGTGTCATTCGTAAATGATATATGAAATACCATAGATACTGTATACATAAACATATAACATAACAGTTGCAGAATATTTGGTTATGTGAATAAAAAGTGTTGACAATGTTCAACTTAAAGATCTACAGTGTTGTGCATGACCTCTTTGGAAACTGTTCATACAGTTGACGTGTACAATGTATAGTTCTTTGTATCAGAATGCCTGGAAGGCCTCTGCTAGGATCACTTTGATTGCACTTATTGTGATATTCAATTAATTCTCTGTTGTTACTTCTTATCAGCATCTAAGTAAGAAATTGTGGAGATTTTGCACACTGTTTTACCAGAAGGAGACCACTCAGCTTCACTGGAGTTGTGAGAAACATTTTACAGTGTTTTACCATGTTTATGGCTATGTGCACACTAAAAAATATTAAATATTCACTACCAGTGTGAATGTATTCATGTATAGGAGGAACATATGTTGGTGAAGTGGCTGTGGTGTATGAAATGGTAGCCAGTGTTTACTTACAGCAGGAAGACTTAATACAAAAAGAGAGAAAGAAGAAAGTGTTTTGGTCATTTCCAGTACATCTTTTGTAAATACTTGAAAGATAGGGAAATAATCCATAGAAATTCAAGTGAACATTTTTAGTCTGTTTGCACTTCAACTTGAAACTGTAATTAATGTAGGTTTAATACTGAGAGCCTTTGTTAAGGGTGCTTTGTATATTTCATAATAAATCTGATTTCACTGCGAAATTTAATGATATGTAATATTTAAAAGAATATGTGAGCAACTGGATTTAAATTAGGCACATGTAAACATTGAAAACATTTCAGTTTGGTTGTTTAATTATTCTGTGGTATTGTTTAGGCTGAAATATTGTTCTTAAGCATCAAATCAACCACCCCATGAATCTATTACAGTCTATTTGGGCTGACGTGGTAAGTAATCTATTCTGTCAGGCATGGCTTGAAGTCCCTCTAGTTTCAAATGTTGAACAGCTTAGTCAGGTGCAAAAAGATTTACTTACCTGGTACACTTTGTTAACTGAAAGAAAGGCAATGTCATTTCCAAATTTCCACTACTTTCTCTGATGAAATGTCTATTTTTTAACTGATCTTGACAGATTTTCCTATAACAGGTAATATTTTGACCACCAACCTGAGGAATTCCTGTGTTTGAAAATGAAATACATGTACCAGTGTTCTACTGTTTGGGAAAGATGGCAACCCTTGGGATGACTCTAGTCTTCTTAAAACTCAGAACAGGTTTATACGATAGGTTACCATCCTATCATGTCATTAAAACACTGGCTCTGACAGAATTTTTGTCATACTCTATTTTGTCATACTCTATCAATTGTATGCCTTTTGGTGTTTTTGTTGCTACTTAAGTTTAAAACGCCCTGACTTATTTGTTCAGATTGAAACTAGTCTTAAGGTTCGATTGTGTGAAGTAAGGTTCCTGTATATCTATATATTCATACATGTATGTTCCTTAAACTGGAAGAAGAACCTAACAACTTTCTGTAAAGCATTGAAACGACTTCAAGGAATGATGAGTTCCCCTCATTTACCATAATTGTGTTTAATACTTTAGACATATTTACCCTAAAACTAAATTTGTTCATTGTCCCTTGATTTGTCTATATTTCAAGCAGGGCCATTTAATACTTATACTTTAAAAATTTCAACTTTTTGATTTCATTTGTAATTGATTAATACTTGTCACAGAATGGTTAAAATGTTATACTAGATTGTATCTGGTTATATCAGGGTTTTAAGAGATACATTTCCACGTGTTTAAATATCATTTAAGGTGTCTTTTGCATTCACATCCAACAATTTTAAATCGATCACTTTGCTTTGAAACCTTTGAAATGAGTTTTGTGAAGATAAGGTATTTAAACATTTGTCATTGTTTGAAGTTGGAACTGTGCTTTACGAAGGAAAGCTTCTCCAATGATAGTTATATCTTAACATGATTCACATGTGTTACGTCATAGTTCTTTGAATATTATGGAGACACATTTCCCCTCCTTAGTGCAAGTAATGTTCTTAGCCTGCTGGTGGTGAATTGAATGTTGTTTTGTCTTGAAACAAAAAAGAATCCTCATCTATAAATGTCTTCATAATAATCAGAGTACTAAACAGATTTATCCTGTGGACAGATGCAACTGTCACTGCAATGTAAAGTGTAGGTCATCCATGCTAATAATGTTGTCTCCTGTTAAATACATGTACTTCCTTTTCGACATTGGTGAGTGAGTGAGATTTGGTCATGGAATTCTTTTGTATCATAAATTCACATAAGTCTGGGGGTTTTTTAGTTGTCTCATTGTAATTGTTCTCATAATAAACATGGAATTTGGTGACAAAAGATGTTCTTTTGGCTTTTGGTAACTTAAAACAAAGGATGCTTGCAAAAAGAATTCCATGTCCCTCAGCAAGAATACATTGTAGTAACTTAAACATGAAAAAGTTGGATGATACATGCACTGTATAGTTACATTTAGTACTATTGAGCCTACATGCCTATATCTTCTGTCCAAAATAGGCATGTGTAGTTACCTACTTTTTCACCTCTCAGTTGCATTTCAATCTGTATTTTGAATCTTGTGTAAGAAATTTGGCAGTGATTTGGTTTGGATTGAAATGTTTTAAAAGCCAAGAAAAACATATGGAATAGGAGATATTTCCATGTATGCTGGATGATGTTAATTAGTGTGTGACAATCTGTGTAGATATTTGAATAATAAGTTACTAAGAATCATGATGTTTCACTTTTCACAGAATTTCATAGAGATTTTGCCAGAAATTAAGTTAAGACTAAATAAGTACTAAACTACTTGCATTCCTTGTGGTAACAAGCGGTGGGCAGCAGTTGGTTTGTTTTGGGTTTTTGTTTTCTTTTTTTTTTTTTTTTTCAAAAAATGGCATCAATGTTTTGTTTTTAAGCAGTCCCAAAATATGATGCATTGTACAGTAGCAGATAACTTTGCTCTGTATAGTAAGCATTCACATCTGAGGTTTTGTAAAATTATAAGTATGTGAGACATCTTGATCATAGGAAATGTGTGATGTTTTCGTTAGTCTATATATTATGTCCATCTTGCAGATAGCCTTTATTTTAACCATCATAGATCTACTGTGTCCATTAGCAGTTTTGGGAATACAGAAAAAATAATTCTGTAAATTACAAGCTGCTTGTTTGATCATAAGTTATTTACTTTTTATGAAGTCCAGTTTGACTCACAGTTTTATTTTTTTTTTCTTATGGTTTACTTACAATCAGTTGTCAATAAAAATTGCTAAGTATACTTAATGATGATTGGAAAACCTATATGCCTTAAGTCTTGAACTGATACAGTTCTTTGAAATCTTTATATAGATATCTTTGGATGCCTTATCTTTCCAAAACTTAGCATTTTCCTCAATCAGTTGAGCAATCCTCTTGATAAATCCAGCTCTGCAAATCAGACATTTTTACTTATAAAGGAAACTATACATTCCCTCTAAATCTTAATTGTGCAATTGAAAATACAACTGTTGTTCAATCTGTTTCAATATGAAGGTTGCAGTTTCACATGTACTGTGTAGCTTCTTCAGTTCACAGAAACTTTGCTGTGTGAAAATAATAGTCATTAGCCAAATGTTAATAAAGCTGTCACAAACAGAAATATTTATGTGCATTTACATTTGATAGACACAAGACTAATTTGCATGATTTCGATGAATAAGTTGCTTCGTTTATACAGGCAGTGCTTGTATGTTGAGAGCTATGAATCAGGGTGTACTAATGGTGTTCTTCATGTGAATATACATATTTGTGTGTGTGTGTGTGTGGAAAAGTAATACATGTCTGGCAATGTGTACATGTTTTGAAGTTAGATTACTTTTAGTTTGCGGAGTATATATATATGTATGGAATATGTCTGTTTTATGATAAGAGTGGTATTTCATAATCATAGACATGTGTAACCTTGTTGTTGGTGAGGAATGATCACCTATAGCAAACAACTGACAAAGTTTAACTTTAGATGATATTAAAAGTACAGAAAGTTTACAAGATTTGGAAAATGGTTTATCACAGTGGAGAATTGACTTGAAAACATTATCAAGTCTCAGTGGTTTATAGGATATGTATGGAATCCGACACTAGTCTGTTAAATGCCATAGTTAAAGCTGTTTTTGCTGTTTAAAGAATACCTGTAAAATAATTTAACATAATTGAAGACTCTTGAAAGCTGTCCAGAACTACCTCTATTTGCTTATATTTTTTATTTTATATATTTATATTTTTTTAATAAAATGAAGCCTAATGCTTCAATTTTGCATGACAAACATTTTTCATCCCAGTTACTCTACCATAAAGAAAATATAACAAATAGTACAACCATACTTATTTTGGTAGAGGGGTGTAAACAGGCCTATATGACCATAACATTATTTTTTAACTTGCACAGTGACTATAAATCAACATTTTTATCTGGAGTTGTTATGACATACCCTAATTCTTCAACATTTTCAATCACTTCTGCAACCAATATTTTGAAACATTCTGACAGAACTATGGGGTCTAGAGAAATAATTTGCACAGTTTTCTGAAGCTTGCATCTTTTATCACACAAACAAATCATTTTTAGTGTCATTTTTATAATCATTGTATGCATAAATTCCACTGAAAAAAGTCCCTCAGTGGTTGAAAATGTTGAAGATATACAGTGTACAGAGTAGAGTAATATGGTATACACCATGGCCAACAGCCAAAACAGGTCTTACATAGCATCAGCGAAAACAGTTGCATTCAACATTTAAAGAAATAACTTGTGTCTGATAGGTTGAAATTGATAACATGGTAGCGCTTTTAATTTTCCCAATGTGCTTGATGTAGCTTTCTTTGAAAAGCCCTAAAAATAAAAGTACAACAACTCCATTTCACAGTACTGGAATTCAGTACAATACATGATTCACAAAATCCACCATACCATGCAAGCACTTAACTGCATTACATAAATATATTTTAAAAATATCATCTCAAAGAAAAGTAATGATGATAAATAGTGATAGGTTTGGATATAGCTTTCAATGGTTCTTCCACAGATATGTAAATAATTTGGGGTATTCTTTCATGTTTATTTTGAGACAAAAAAGACATGTAAATTCTTTCCCCGTGTTGAAATGCAAACGGAACAGAAACAAAGTGACATGTGAGAGCAAACATTGGTATTTATCTTACCTCCTAGGCCTGTACCTATTCATTTATGTCACTAGCAATAATATTACGTGTTATTTCTATTTAGCCTTGACCCTAGGTAAGATTAAATATGTTCACCTCATTTAAATATCACCCCTAATCTACTTAAAATTTCACCTTCAGCTCTTTGGTGAAGGTTACATTTACAGGTATTGGGCTTAGCCCCCTGCATTTTTAATCAATCTTATCACATTTTTGCAATGAAAGGATGCTATATTTTTGACTAAAATTATGTCCCTGTTCAAAAGACACCCACCCCCCTATTTATGCACAGTTTAAACTACAGGTCTGCAGCAGGCTTTGTGAGGAGACAGTCCAAGTACTTTTCCCTACTTCATGCTGGTGAACCCTTATTCTCTACACTATATTTTTTTCCATTTCTTTTGCTTTAAAGGCTGTGTTCTTCTTTTTCAGCACAGTTTGCATTTTTCATGTGTATAAAGTGCTGTACATGATGTTCATCTACCAGTACTTTTTATATAATGACCTGCTTCTGTATGTAGGTTTACAGACTATAAACTCCTATAAATGTAAATAGATTTTCACATTTCTTTATTATCATTCACTGTAGTATGTTCAAATCACCATATTTGGTGCAGTATAACATGAAAAAAAATCTCTCTTTTTTTATGTGCCAAAAATATAAAAAAATCTGTGTGTAAAATGAAAAATGAAGCAAAGTCAAAGGTCTTTGCTGTTTAATTCTTCAGTCTTTGACTGCTCATTGTGTGTTCTCCAGCTTCTCTCTAAGAAGGCTGTCTATAAGGCATAAATGAAACAAATACATTATGTCTGCTCTATGAAGGATTTCAAAATGCCAGAGTCCAACTTTATTGGGATATCTTTTAATACCCTTTGATTGTTACCAAATTACTAGTATGTCAAATGCATATTTAGCAATTAGTTCAGTTTGTGTGAAACGGGCCATAAAGTGACAATTGTACTTTCACCTGCCAGGTGATAAACAAAATGTCCTTGTTATTAATGTTAATAGGCCTAAGCAGAGCATGTTTCAGAACAATGTTTCCTAAAGAAGCAGGATGTGCAAATGTTGTGCTGATGTCTGTTCACAGGGAGAAGGCTATATCCGTGGTGAAAATTCTCAGGGTACTTCGTGTACTGAGACCTCTGAGAGCCATCAACAGAGCTAAAGGCCTCAAGGTAACACAGTTCATTGCACTTTTCAATCCTTTTAAATAAAATGATCAGCAGAACCTTAGCTGCATGGCCAAAAAGATGTTGTAAAATTGTAATATTCTTCAGCAGACCTTGCTGTTCAAACACCTGGTTAAATTAGTGACTTGAAGAGTTTGACAATGCTGTGATTCTTCAAAATTTCTTATTTTGACATGGTGTATGATTTGTTCTAATGGAAATATTCTGTCTGTAATTCTGTTGTAAGTAATATTCTTGTGAGGTCATTTAGTTAACTAAACATTATAATTGCAAATCAGCCTATGCATATATTTTGTTAAAAGTATTTAATTCAAATGATAAAATGTTTATTTTTTGTGGTTTTTAAATAACACTGAAATATGTACAATAATTGAAGTACTAAGCCCAAATGGTTACATGTTCTTTGTTTCCTTGTGCTATTATAGAGAGCACTAAAACCATTTCAACTACCTGTTACTTCAAGTGGATCTTTATTGTTATTGCTTCAGCAGAAACTTTCTTTTCATGGTTGCTAAGAGTTGATGGTTTTGTGTCTTGTTTCCAGCATGTTGTACAGTGTGTAGTGGTGGCTGTTAGGACCATTGGCAACATCATGTTGGTGACATTTCTACTACAATTCATGTTTGCTGTAATCGGTGTGCAGTTATTTAAGGTGAGTAGAGGTACCTGAAAAAAGTCATTTAGAACAGACATGAATATTTTACACATTAATAGAAGGCAAAAAAAAGAGGACATGATATATGATGTCTGCTTTGTGTCTCTTTTACAGGGCACCTTTTTCTCCTGTACAGATCCATCTATGTTGACAGAAGACGATTGCCAGTAAGTAAAGCAATCATTTAAATCTGCGAAACTTTGATCTTATGTGAAACACTGATCATGAAAATGATAGACTTACTGACGGGCATTATTATCTGCATCATCATCTTTGCTCATCATGATCAAAGGTTAGTTTGGAATGCGGTAGAGTATGGAATAAAGCGGAACATCTGCTATTTGTACTTGTTTGTGATATACACAGTGTGTACAGATGTGTAATAGACATTATCTGCTGCACATAGTAATAAGTACCACCTCAGTGACCTAGACCTTAGAGCATTTGCCTCAAGGTCTGCAGGTCCTAGATCAATCCCGGGTCTGAAAATTAGGGATCATGTCAAGTCATACAAAAGACTTTTAAAATGGTACGTGTTGCTGGCTCGCTTGGCACTCAGTAAGTTAGAGCAAGGAAACAGGGCTGATACTGTATCAGTATTATGTGACTGGGAGGGGTGTCATGTCTGGTGTCGATGGGTGGGGTGTCATGTCTGGTGTCTATGGTGTGATGCACCAGTGGCAGCATCACTTTGACAGCTTGGATTCACCTTACAACAGGAAGACACAGCATATGTCTACATTCTAAAAACTCCTCCTCATCAAATTACTGAAAAATTGTTGAGTATGATGTAAAACCCAAGCATATATACATGTGCATACATACATGTACGTAGTAATAATTGTAATATTCACTGTGATTTTTTTGTCCATAGAGGATACTTCATTGTATATGAAGATGGTGACTTCAACAAGCCAAGGAAAGAAATGAGAGTGTGGTCAGAAAACGACTTCAATTTTGACGATGTTAGAAATGCTGTTTTGACCCTTTTCACCGTTTCTACATTTGAGGGATGGCCCGGGTAAATATTGAACTCTTTTTCTGTCTAACATTGAAATGTGCAAAGAACTACATATGTTTGTCCTGAAGAACGACATTCTTTTTTATAGTTTAATATTCAGACTGAATCATCAAAATTTTTTTTCAACCAAACATGTTCTTACAAAACTGATGTCAATTTAAGTTCTGTTATACCACTGGCATCCATGTTGTGGCAACCCCTTTGTGAAAAAAATGTTTTTTAAAAAATTTTTTAAAGTTATGCTTTTGTGTATTGATTGCCCTGCAGCTTTTTTACACACATGGATCTGATATTCTCCCTTTTTACAGGTTGTTATATGCTTCCATAGATTCACACACTCAAGGCCATGGTCCTATCTACAACTACCGTCCGGCCGTTGCCATCTTCTACTTTGTGTTCATCATTGTCATCGCTTTCTTCATGGTTAATATTTTTGTTGGTTTTGTCATCGTCACTTTTCAAAATGAGGGAGAGCAGGAGTACAGGAACTGCGAATTAGATAAAAACCAGGCAAGTTTCCAATTTCTCCCCATGGGGTATGCTGGGAAAAGCTTACACCTTCTAACTTTTAACTCTTCTTCTCACAGAAAATTTACAACTGGCATAAGTTTGAATAAATTTATCTATATTGGCTGTTGTCTTCTAGAAAATGATCCATTATGTGATAGACAACAACATTGGTGCGATGGAACTTCATTTATCCTGTAAAGTTATTTATTATTAACTGTTGTATTCCACCTAAAGTTTTGGCTTGCACAAATGCATTTCCAGAAGGTCATAAAAGCCCTAAATTAATACTTTTGATTTCAGTATTTAAGTTTTTCTGATAAGAAATTAATCAAATGTCACAAAAATTTTTTACTGACTGATTCATCTACCCCATAAGGTAGATGGATCAGTCAGTGAAGTGAAATGTTACTTGAAAATAGCCAAACTATAGGTGAAATACTGTAGCCCTGATTACATTTTTTCCAAAGTCAAAAGTTACAGTGTGTGATGCACAGCTTTTGCTCTAGAGTTTTATTGTTAAAATTATGGGTTAATATGTGCATTTCTCCTAGCAGTCTCTCTTACATGGTGACAGATTTTCTCATACAGAATTTTGGAAATTGCATTTGTTATTTATGTTCTTTACCTCTGCAGCGCAAATGTATAGAGTTTGCACTGAAAGCCAAGCCGATCAGACGGTACATCCCTAAAGAGCGGTGGCAGTACAAAGTGTGGTGGTTTGTCACCTCCAGACCTTTTGAGTATGGAATATTTGCCTTGATCATGGTCAATACTGTTACATTGGCAATGAAGGTAAGATCAGTCTGTAATCTATACAAGACATTTAATTTTCAATCTTCTTACTAAGAAAAAAAAAAAAAACACAAAAAAAAAACTGACACCACAGGGAGAAAAACTGAACCAATTCATAGATTTGACTCTATTAGGGTAAAAGCTTCTGTTGTGATTTCATATATTCGTACACGTAAGTAAATGTTCATGTATAACTGTAGTATTTTTGTTTCCACATTCCCCAAATAAATTTCCACTCAAAATTAATCATTGTGATGATGTATCTTCAGTACCACAATCAGCCAACGACATATTCCGAAGCATTGGACTACCTTAACATGATATTTACTGGCGTCTTCACCGTGGAATTCCTTCTAAAACTGGCGGCCTTCAGATTCAAGGTAAGAAGTGCACGTCTATTAGAACAAGTCACAATAATTTCAAGTAAATATATTCTTAACAAATGATGTTCCTGTTTTGTTTGTCTAACAAAAGTTTTACAGTCAATAAGGTGATTAAGGTTAATGTTTTAAATCAAAAGCATAGCCAGATACCTAAAATTACTTAACCTGGTATAGCTTAGTCTAAGTGAAACTGCTTTTAGACATCCACAACAGGAATATTGCTTCTATTCTATTACCCTCTTGAAAACGTGTAGTGATGGTAAAATGCGTTCAATTCGAAGAAACAATGAGTTGTGTCATTGAGTAGTCTAAAATATCACATCAGATAAAACCATGGCATTACAGCAAACACAGTCACGGATTTAAGTGTAAGTGAATATTAACTTGGTCACAAAAGCAGTTATTGGAAATTAATAAGAAAAGTGTTCTAAATTGTCGGAACACATAAGTAAGCTTGTAAGCTACAAGAGTGACCCATTTTTCAGCATGAAAGTAAACACTGCTGGCTGGCACATTTGTTTACACACCTTCTGTTACACATGGGTGACATATTGTCTGTGAAGTCATGTTGTCACAATTGCATCCATTTGTTTTTGTTGATAAATATCTTTTGTTTTGTGAATCGATTTGCTCAATCCATTTACTTGATCGGACGATTGCTTCACACAAGCAAAAGGGTATTCTAACATGGTCTTTTGGTCACCTCCTTTTTATGTAATGCATGTATCAATACAGTAAAGGGTTATGAAATTAACAACAGATCTAAGAAAAAAATGTTTTGAAGCATTGTATATGTTTCAAAGTCCTTACACTACGTATTCAAGAAATGCTTCCAGTTGAGCATTCAATTTAAAACTTTTCTCTTCACATATAGACGAAAGAAAGTTTGTTAATGGAAATGCAAAACTAAAACAGTCTTATATAAACATCAGACTGAAAATGATGCTTTGTGAATACAAGAGGTGCCATTGCCGAGATGTTAAATGAGCCATTGAAAGTTGTTCCATTCATGTGAAGAATTTGAAGAAAAATAATCCATTATATTGTCTCATTTGTGTCATTCTCTTGTAGAATTACTTTGGAGAAGCTTGGAATGTGTTTGACTTCATCATTGTGCTAGGAAGCTTCATTGACATTATATACTCTGAAGTCAACGTAAGTATTAATTTTTCAGCCGGTCTTCAGTACTAAACACCGGACAGACTTGTGGTTCTTGGAAATCGAATGCACACTAACATATCTACCAGTGTTTTTACATACATTTCTGTTTCAGTCTGTAATGTCGTCTTTGGATTTCAGAGTCCCCCAAAAAAGTGTTTAATACTGCCTCCAGTTTCAAGACATTTGTCACATCAGAAAACCAAAGAGTGAAGTGTATAGTAGGCTGACCCAGCACTGAAAAGTGATCCTAACAAAAAGCATGACAAAATTTGACCTAATTCAGACAGTTTCAAATGTCAGAGCCATAAGACCAGGTCTGACTATTTAAAAAAAAAAATGTATATATGTATGTATAAAGCTTCATCATAATGTTACTTTTAAGACAAAGTTCAAAATCTGTGCTTTTGCATAACTTAGTTGTTAGCTGCTTTTACTTCCAATGCCAAATTATTCAAAAGTGTATTGGGATGTAAAAATTGTATTATCTTAAATCTTAAATTCTTCACTTTAAAGTGCAATGAGACTGCTTTAAAAATTTAAGCATTGCTATACTTTTAATGTACTTTGAACAGTCATGCCCAGCTGTTTGAAAAGAGCAGTATTGTGTGCTGGTTGGTGTTAAGATTTAAATCTAACATAACTTCTAATACATACCCAAAGCTAAGTTTTTGAATCACCAGTGAGGAATTATACCTGATACAATTCTTATATGCAAAATGCAGTCATTGAAGTACTGGGGAAGGGGTTGTTCATGGAGTCAGATGCACGTTACATTTATGGTTCAGCCAGTGATGTCAAGATTATGTTGTTTGTCATTCATAACAAATACCATACTATTGCTAAATGGTATGCCTTTGTGGTACATGCGACACTGAAAGCAGCTCTCTTTTCTTGAAGTAGTGTTTTTCGTTTCTGGGGACATGTATATGTGCATTTCCAAAGTCTTGAATCTGTTGTGCAAAGTAAGTTTTGATTTACTTCACTTACCAGAGGGTCATGACATGTTACTGTCCCTATATGAAGAGAATAGAGCTGTTTTCTGATGGTGTTACTTACCTTTCAGTTGTTACTATACCACAGAAACAGATAAGCAAACATGTCCAATACATGACATTTTCAGAAAACACAAATTATTTGACGGAAACCACACAAAGTGAACAGAAAGTAATCAAAATAAAATAAAATATATAACAAACATGAAAATAATTAGAATATTCTGTTGATGTATTTGTACTTGCATTTATAATTGTTGAGTTTTTGCAAACAGCAGCTTGTTCTGGCTGAGAATGAAATGATTTTAACCTTAGAGTGGTATGAATAGCAGCATGTGTGACTGGGCGACAGTGTGTACAAGTATCTTATCTATCTTGGCATGGGAAGTCTATAAGCCTTTTTGTCTGCCTAACGGAATGCCTGAGGTACATGTATGAACAGTCTGATTGTTAACATATTTTACAGAGCTGTTTTTTGAGCAACCATTGCATCTAAAAAGAGTTTTTTTTATATATATATCCTGACCAGTTCTGACCTTTATAACAGTTTTCCTTACACTTCCACTTTTATTTGTTCTCCTGTTTAAATATTAACCTGTAGTGCCAGAATTACCTCCCCTGGCTCACCTCTTCTGGCTGGGCCTCTGCAAAGTAAGCCTTGCTAGTTAAGTTTGAACTTTTTTAAGTCAGCTTCTTGCCTGGGTATTGGAGATTAGATAAGTTTACATGTCTTGGCTGTTAATCTCCAACCCAACGGTTTGCCTGTCATTTTTTTCCTTTCTCTCATCCTCTGCCACACATCCAATTTTACAGAGGGCCGAGGTTGGTGCATCTTTTCATGTTCTTGCATGCAGTTCTCAAGCATTATTGGTTGATATCAAATCGTTATTGTGGCATGTTTATGACTTGTTTCTGTGGCATTGAAGAGAGGAGTGTTCTTGCATTTTTTTTTTTATTACTATTCTTTGTGAAACACTCCTCTTGCCTTCTGATCTCCCGTTTGTTTTGTTTTTATTTAGCCCAATTTGTTTTTACATATAGCACCCTAGCTGGCACATCTTAGATCTAAACAACCTAAGCTTCTTTTCTTCTGCAAGCTCATCAGAACACATTTAGGGGCAGGACTGCTTTCAGATAATATCATGCTTGCTTCAGGTAAATTAGAAACTAGGCTGACGAGACAATAAAGATTAGTATGCTTGTTTGACATCCTTGCTTCACAGCTTGGCGTCATGGTTCTCATTTCATTTCAGAAAAGCCATTACAACAAACACACACTGCTGTCCAGTTTGTTGTAAGGGTCAGGTTTTAAGGTGTTTTAAATTGCAGGTTTATGTTAAATGTTATGCCTCATCAACTTCTAATTTAATCCAAGGTTTTATGCAACTTGCAGGTGTACTCCGTAGGTGTGTGTTTCAAATCAAGAGAGAAACATCATCAGTTTTAAGAACTGTCACGTAACACTATTATGATTCCCCATAATGCATACAGAACTGCTTTTGAAGACATGGATGAACCTTCATTGCAACATTTGGGTTTTGGACACAGTGTATGTCCAAAGTCGTATTCTTCTGCAGTATACATCTTGCATTAAGCAAGAATAAACATAAATCTGGGCAGTCAGTAATTTCCTCAAAATCCCACAGCCTGTTCCACTTTGATTTAAAGAATGTCGTGGTCATTGAAATTGGTCCACGTTCATTCATCTGGCGAGTGCAAAATGTCAGCATGAAAACAAAGGGAGATAAGCAATGGACATTTTCAGTACAATGTTGCATTAGACATTTGTAAAGATTTCATGTTAAACATACATTATTATTCTCATAAATAACAGGAGGTGCCTGTTGGTAGCCATTATTGCCAATGTTGAAAGAGTTGCAGTTCACCTTTTAAATAGTGACCTGCTTCACAGACAGAAATCAGATCAAAAAGTTGATTAATAACAACTTTATACCATGCTTAGTAATAGGGTCTGTCATAAAATATTCAGTTAACTAATGACACCTTATTTGAAGTTTGTTAACTTTCACTTGGGATCAGCATCTGTGTTCACTCCAGAATGAACAAGATCTACAACGCTTTATTCCTGCCTGTTTCAGATTGTTGATGATTGGTGGAAAATTAAATTGAATATGCTTATCTAAGCAATTTTTCACAGCACAAATGCATTAATGTATGTAAACCATTTTATAAATCACAAACAGTATACATCTTAAGTGGATTATCTTTTCAGGATTAGAAGTTGTTTATCTGACAATTTTGTCAGCTGTACACATTAAAGATACATTTGACTAAGAAAATGGATTTGATTTTAATCTTGCCTAGAGATCAATCTGACCTCACATTGATCACATTGTTGTGATCTGAACAGGTCAAGCCAAATATGGATCAAGCCAATCTCTGATTAACTTCATTACTTGTATGTTATAAATATGAAAAATATTCATGATCAAGATTTCAGGAAAGCTATGTCAGATTTTGTGGTATCATTTTTTATCATCTGTTCACCTAAGAAGTTTCAGGTGTGCTCTTCTCTGTTACAAACAACTTATGTGTCTGAAGTTGAGTGAATACATGAAAGCTCACCTGTACACCAGCTAATGTCGAGGTGCTAGCTCAAAACTAGTTATAATTACTTGTGTGGTCACATGGAAAGCAAAATAGCTGTTTTCTGGAGCAGGATCTAAATGTTTTCCATTTTAACTAAATAGAAAGATATTTTTAATATTAATGGTTAATCTTTTCTTAATGTTACCCTCTATGTTTTGTACAGGTAATAGCAGACATAATAATACTCATGCACATTATAATATTTATAGAAGTATATCAGAAGACTTATAAACCATAAATTATTGTGAATTAATAAAGGCTCTCGAATATTTCTTCATTTAAGCCCTTTTTTAATCATTAATCTATAACAGATTTCATTGTTTTGTTTTTTCATTCTGTATTTTTCTCAAGAAGATATGACATGTAGTTAAGTTTAAGTTTTTTGATACGGCCTGGATTGAACTTTAAACCAAAATGCTACAGTTTTGTGAGAGTGTTAACTATTAGGAGTGTTTCTATATAATAAGAAAAAATTGCAACTAATTGCTGCAATTTGTTATAGCCGCAACATCTTCTGTTTAGAATTTCAAGCTCATCTTGCACTCAGCCCTATTGAAATATAAGAGGTCCATGTTTTGTATTTCACTCATGGATTGTCAGACAGAACAACAAACTTTGAGAATGAATTAGTCTCAGTGAAGACCAAAAGAGAGACATATATCCATTTAAAGACCACAAAGTGAAGTAGAATTAGAAAGTATGTTGTATCATCAGTTAAAGGCCTTAAAACTGTTCCTTTTAGCATATGTGTGTGTGTATGTGTATGTATGTGTGTGTGTAAATGTATGTGTGTGTGTGTGTGTGTGCGTGTGTGTTTGTATATATATATATATATATATATATATATATACATAGCATAATAATTGGTTATTGCATATAAACCCAACATGCATGTTCCTGCAATTAAACTCAGGCTGAAAATCGTGAGTTCTTGTAAATGGCTGAAATTTTGTTTATAGCCATCCATAGCATGTGCTTGATTGTTGTCTTCATGCTGTATGTGTTTGTCATTCTTAGTTGCAACATTTTTTCTGTTGTTTGGTTCAGTTAAACACTGTCGGTCAACTTTCCCACTTCAAAGGGCTGAAGAAGACTTTAACAAATCGTCACTTTTCCATGAACATGATGGACATCCATCCATGATTATTGTCACACTTATTTAACCTACCTGTGATTCTTTCATTCACCTCTTATCACGATATTAACTAAATATATACTCAAACCAATTGATTCCTTATTTACTTTTCATTGGTGCATTTCTCTCATCAAATCCTACTGTCAGAATCTTTAAAATTTAATTTTAAAGATTTCTTTAACCGGTACTTTTCTGTGACTTTCTAACTTGACTTTGATTTACAGCTTTCTCACCTGTTTCATCTCACCTGGTTGTCACAGAATCATTGAATGGCTTACGCAGGCATGATTGATTCCCAACCTAGGATCATTTTTTGACCAGTTTCCTCTCCCATTCAACCACCCTCCTGAACTCCTCTTAATATGGCATGCTAGTTGATTGAAATAGTTATCTATACACTGTCGGCATGAATTCACCGCATGAATTCAGACAAGGACATTTCCTCTCACTGACATCTATTTATCCCTCTGCTGTAAGTTACCTGCAGCAAGTCTTCAGATGGCAGTTGTTAAAATAGTACCTATTTTTCATAATTTATTTCTGTAATTTTGATGCCTCACCCCTGCTAATCTTCCCTTTACAATACCATTGTATTGTGTTTCGAATGCCAGCCAGACCATTTCTTTTTTTCCATTTCCTGCCTCCAGTAAGATAGACAAGATGACAATTGTACCAGTGTTAAGTGAAACAACCATGGGATGAAGAAAATGGGATGAAGAAATATCAGCATAGTCACACTGAGTTTGTAATGCAGTGTATAAGATTTTAAAACTTCTGTGAAAATCAAATTAACAGTGGTAAACAATTTTAGTTGTTTCAAATTAAAACTACCTTTTGGAACCAAGAGTGTGAGAACATGTCATGTGAGATTTAGTTTTCATGCAGTGATTTTCATATTTTTTTGTCATGATCAGTTTAATTAAAAAGCACAAAAAAGTGCTGCATAATATGTATTTATACATGAAACTGTTGTTATTAATAATTGATTTACATACGGCTGAATTAAGTTTTTTCCTGAACCTTTTCAGCACCATTTTCATTTTGTTTAATAAAATCATTGGAATTGACAATGTGAAGACATTGAGACCATTTAATTAGGTACATTCTCTTTTACTCCGTTTACACATGTGGTGAGATAAAAATTTAATACAAAATATGAAACTTGTATTAAAATGAGATGAACTTCTTAAATCTGGCATGCCTGTCCTCACTCTTTAACATATATAAATTTATATTTTCTGCTTTGAAGTTTGCCCACAAATGAAAACAATTTACAGCCTTGTCCGCTGAAAGGAAATGCATACATTATATGCACACTGTAGTGCCTGCGATCTGCCTACAAAACACATATACTTTAATTATCTAGTGGTTTGATATTATGAACGACCATAATATGAATGATGCCTACATTTTTTTTGGCCTACAATATTGCAGAGTATATATGCTGGGCAAATTAGGAATTGCTCTGAAATTGTGACATTTTTCTAAGCAAACATTGCTTCTTTCCAAAATCTGTTCTATGGCTTTTATGTGAGTGAAAATTTAGTGTGAAGACGTAGATTTACCTCTATTGTGTGTCTTATATATTTGTCTGTAAAAAAAAATTATAACATAAAAACAAGCAGCAAAGTAAATGAGGTAATTTAAATACTCGTCAAGAATTAGGTAGTGTGTATGTGTATATTAGAATATGTTAAAGTATATGTAGTTTCTGTGTTTTCTTGTACCATTAAGTCTGAATAAGTACTAGAGAAACTGATCACTTGTGGCCATGGCTTCCCAGTAACACATCATGTTAGTAAATGTAGCGTGACACCAAAGACTAAGTATTGTGACTTGTATAATTACCATGTTTTGATGGTAAGATTTGATTGAGCATTGTGTCTAGAAGTTGTATCATAGACTGTGAGCAGAAAAAAAAAGGTTTCTAGAACTCACCAAATGTTTTAAAAGACCTTGTATGTGTATAATTTTAACAAACATACATTGAATTATATAAAAAAAAAATATACCTTCCATTGTGATGTGAGCCAGGATTGTAAATTAACTTATCATTCTGTTTTATGGCATGAATCTTCATGTACAGTGAACTATGAGAATTCCAACTGGCCTGTTCAGTGGCTAAAAATTTGTACCAATGTGTATTTTTCTTTGGCTTGCTATCTTGTGAGTGTGATGATATTCCCAATCATTTTTGTACTGAATAATAGTTCTGCTATTTCCTGGTTAATATCCAAACAGAACATTACACATTGCTTTGTGATTAAGGCCATGTGTATAAATGCATTCATCAAATGATGTTATTTTTTTGTGTGTCTTATGACAGCCTGGGACAAAGATCATCAGTATCAACTTCTTCCGATTGTTCCGAGTGATGCGGTTGGTCAAACTGCTTAGCAAAGGAGAGGGTATAAGGACATTACTATGGACATTTATCAAGTCATTTCAGGTGAGTGAAACAATTCCTGTTAATTGTTAAGGAAATGAAGGGAAAAGCTATTGCACATATTTGGTTTTGGTTTTTTTTTTTTTTTGGTTTTTTTTTTGTTTGTTTTTTTTTTTCTTTTCAATTGTACTCTGAGTGGAGTAATGTAGAGCGATATAATTCTGTAAAGCTAATCTGCGTGTTATCAGTCAAATCTGAATTTTGTCAGTGTTCATCTAAAAGGAACTATCTCTTTGTTTAGTGATTTTGGTAACTAATAACTACATATAATTACAATTACTTTCCAGGCTTTACCCTATGTTGGTCTACTGATCGTCATGCTCTTCTTCGTCTATGCAGTAATTGGTATGCAGGTAAGACACTCATTGCCACCCCACGATCTTCAGAATTTAAAACAAGGCACTTAAGGTGATAGCATGTGTTCTCCAGCATTTAAATTTTGCTGTCTCCTGAATGGTAAGTGAGATGAAATTTTGCCCCTGACTAAGTTGCACATTCTGCGTTATTCTGAAATGAAATTTATTGATTTTAGACAGGTGTGTTGAAGTTTGTTTTAAAAGATGGGTGTATTCAATAGGAAAGATGTATGATTTAGAACCAAAGATAGTATTTTGTGACTGTCCGTATATTTTTCCCAATATGGATTTTTCCACGCTCAGACAGCACTAGACCTTACAGTCATATACCATATTAATGAAATGTATGCTTCAGACAAGGAAAAAATAAACCTGTTTTTTTCTAATGTTGCTCATTTATTTAACTTCTCTATCTGTGTTCATTCACATGATGCTGAAAACAAAAAGTATCATGCCATATGGGTTGATTGATCTTGTCTTGTTTCAGGTATTTGGTAAAATAAAACTAGATGATGACACACAGATTACCCGGAACAACAACTTCCAAACTTTCCCTCAGGCAGTTTTAGTTCTCTTCAGGTTTGTTGGTGTTGTTTAATCAAGTACATTTTGGAACAGTTACTCATCAAAACAATAAACATTAATATTAATGACATATTAACGCTTTGAAAAAGAAATTTGGACAAAAAATGAGCAGAATTTTTTAGGGAAAAAGAAGTGTTTTTTTTTTCAGTTTTCTTTGTCTTATACTTTTACATGATATCTTCCAGTTATCATTTTATAGCATTACTGGCAGATTGGCTGAGTATGGCATCATTCTACAGGAGCTCTTGTGTTGACTGTGTTTTGACCCTTAAGTTTGCCCTTAATGTAGCCATGGAGTATTGTGGCGTTTTACTTCAGGTACACAACGCAGCCCACCTCAGACCTGGAGTCTGCCATGCAGTAACACCCACTCTTAAGCTATATGTCTGCTAGTGTTCAGGAAGAGAAGTAGTAATCGCTACAGCAATTAATTACGTTTTGCTTTGCTTACATTACCCTAACAGAGTTAGATACGAGTCACAAATTGTTCTGTGTTCTCTTTCCCTCCTATAAGTGCTATCCAATACACATGTAAATCTATTAAACACTGGCAGTTTGCACCAGTGACGTGGAACAGCTAAATTTTGTAAAGATCTTTTGGTGTGAACTCTTTCTTTTGATTGCATTTACATTTATGACTCACATTTTTGTAAAATCCTGTAATATTGACATGCTAGGCTACCTGCAACTTTAACTTTAACTTTTTTTTAACTTTTTCTTCTTATGTCCCCCTCTGCCATTATTTTCACTGTATGGCATTGACAGTAGGCAACTTGGAGTCAGAGCTCCCCGTACTTTGCACTAACTTTTCCACATGTGTTTTACATTAAACAAGTTTGAACCAGTAGCTTTTTAAATGTCAGAATTACAGGCAAAATTGAGACTACAGTGTTTTCAATTTGCATACATTCCTGTTTGCATATTGAACAACTACCATAGAACAGTTGCATATTAAACAACAACTATAGAACAGTTGCACATTAAACAACAACCACAGCACAGTTGCATGTAATGAAGACATTTGCACAGGGTCTAATATGGTTGCTACAAGAAACCACTCTCAGGACCTTCTTGCACAAAGCTCTCATAGCGTTACTTGCACATAACTTACATAGCAGCCAGCATTGTAATTGCAAGCTCATTACCACACAAGGTTTTCATGCAAGTAATAACTTCTCATCACATCTGATAACTCAGGTTTCTGCATTCTTTCCATTGATATGTCATTATATCATCTCATCGTAGTTTAAGGCAGGCTTGCTTCAGAAATCCACCCAGTGACTTGATGAACAATTTATGACTCCTATTCCAAAACCATTCCACTGCTATACTTGCACTTGTCTTGCACGACGATGTACTGCTGTATATTGACAGGTCTGCAACAGGAGAAGCATGGCAGGAAGTCATGTTGTCATGTGTGTACAACCCCGATGTGCGCTGTGAACCCTTGTCAGACTTTAATGAGTCAGAGAAGTCATGTGGAAGTGACTTTGCAATTGCCTATTTCATCTCGTTTTATATGCTGTGCTCCTTCCTGGTAAGGACTTGCCTTTCGAGAGAAGTGTTCCGTATAACTTGCCCTAATGTCTGTTTTGAGTCTAAAGGCTTTGACTTTTTAAATTTCTTGTCAGAATTTTTTTGTGTAGAATTTTTGGGTTAAACATAAAGTACAAAACATATTACATGTACCATTAAACAAATGTAGGCATAGTATGGATTAATTTTCAATTAACAGAACTGACATTTACAAGCTGAGTGAGCTTTTTGGGTGTATATCAGCCAGACCTTTGCTTATCATATCAAATATGATATGAATTTGTTATGGTTGGTGCACATTGGCATCAACATAGATGCACATGTGTGCGGTTGTCAGTTTGTAACCATTATGTTTTACAAGTACAGCTATAAGAACATGGACGTGTATCTGCAGTGTATGTGACAGCATAAATTGGTTGGTAGCAAAACCAGTGATATAAATGGTTTGTAAAAGACAGCACATTACGATTGTTTTCTCCTTTTCCATTCAGATCATTAACCTCTTTGTGGCTGTCATTATGGACAACTTTGACTATCTCACTCGTGATTGGTCAATCCTTGGGCCACACCATCTTGATGAATTTGTGCGGCATTGGTCAGAGTATGATCCGGAAGCAAAGTAAGTTTCAATTTCAGTAACCTTTTTTTTATTTATACTTTTCTTTTTATTTGTATTTATATTGTGATTTTTTTCCTGGTATAAATTTTGGTATTCCTGTGCCAGTGCCTATAGTGACCACTCTGTGTAGATTTGTATTTGTGGATGTTGGGCTAACAGATATCTTAAGGAACTATTTACTCCAGTACTAGAAAACCTTTCAACTGGTCTGTGTTCTTTTTCAGAGGGAGAATCAAACATCTTGATGTGGTTACTTTACTACGTAAGATATCACCACCTCTGGGATTTGGCAAACTGTGTCCACACAGAGTTGCATGTAAGGTAAGGTGTGAAACTAAAAAGAGAAACCTGTTTAACATTGTTAGGTACAGTTTGAAAATTGGTACTCTGTTTATTTCTAATAAGGTTGGTTTTCACTATATTTATTATGGTTGGCTAATATATTGCAAGAACAGTTTGCAAAGAGCTGAATAAAACACAAAAACCAACACTACAATATCATAAACACAAATTTTTAATTGTTATCGTATACAGAAAAAAACTGATGAATCTAGTGATATGCTGTTAAATCTGTTGAACTTTTAAACTTTTGAAAATTTTTGTCTGTGATGTGAGTAGTTGTAGTCCTTTCCACTGGTCTGAAGACTGTTCATGCCATAATAGTTAATAGAAAACTGCTTAGTTCTTCTCAATCATTGGCACCTGAGTTGATTTCTGTATACTGCATATGTTCAAACAGAGACTGGTGAGCATGAATATGCCGTTGAACAGTGATGGTACAGTTATGTTCAATGCAACACTGTTTGCTCTTGTGCGGACATCGCTGAAGATAAAGGTAGAAGGGAACATTGATCAGGCCAATGAAGAGCTGCGAGCAGTCATCAAGAAGATCTGGAAGAGAACG
This sequence comes from Acanthopleura granulata, assembly GCA_016165875.1. Lineage (NCBI taxonomy): Eukaryota > Metazoa > Mollusca > Polyplacophora > Chitonida > Chitonidae > Acanthopleura > Acanthopleura granulata. The sequence goes on from JABBOT010000004.1 coordinate 21,683,666, forward strand.
AGTCCCAAACTCCTGGACCAAGTGGTGCCACCTGCAGGTAAAGAACTCCTCAGTTTATTTCCTCTCCAAGAAAGAAGTCTCCAACACCTTTAGTTCTTGGCTGTTCAAGACCAAATTGTACACCATATAGTTTATTCTCGTGATACTTGTTATTGATCATAGAAATGTTGATGTTATTAACCCATAATCTGTATGAATCTGTAAACCTTTTTCACCTATGTCCCATATTTTCTACTTTGCTAACAGTGATCTGTAAATTGGATGAAACAGTCTTCATTGATGGATTTGTGTTGCTACAGTTTGTCCATGTTTCTGCTTTTAGGTGATGATGATGTCACTGTTGGAAAGTTCTATGCAACCTTCCTTATCCAGGACTATTTTCGTCGCTTTAAGAAAAGGAAAGAGCAACAGGTCAAAATCTCCAAAGGCCAGGAACATACAAATGCTCTGCAGGTGAGAAAGAGAGATGGTGGGATGCTTCTTGGAAGAACATGCATGCTGGCTATTGTTAGAAGCTTTCGAAAAGGAGAGTTTTGGGGAAATAAGCTGTATGGTATTCTTGCCAGATTCATGGTATAAAGTTCAGTGTTTTGTCTGAACATTACACATGACAAGCCCTTTGAACCTAGTAATCTGTAAATCATATTGATTTTGTTCCGTTGAATAAATCTGAGGATTTTACGAGAAATTTTGTACATTCAAGCAAAAATGGCTTCTAGGTGCAAAGAACGTTAGTCACATTAGATTCTGTATGTTTTGTACATGTTCGTGTTGTTTTCCCTTTGTGTCTTGTAAACCTTTAACCTATTGGTATACTTTCTTGATGTTGTTTCCCAAATTTTATTCAATATATGTAGTGCTTTCATTTTTCCTTCATTTGGTAAAGTAAAACTTTGCAGAACTTTTCAGGACTGACTGTACAAATATTATTGGAACTCAAACAATTGTGTGCATTAAAATATGAAAATAAGTATTTTTGTTGGGTTTCTGTCTTCGATTTATTGTTCAAACATGGAATTCCTTGAAAAAACTGAAAAAACTAAATTTTCATGAACTTACACCAAAAGAAACTTGTATTGAGATACATTTATATTTGACATTTGACTTTATAGTTGGCAAATTTTCCTCCCTTTTTAATTTTAGTGCCTCATTGTTTTGTATTTATGTTTTCTTATTGGTTCAATTAAACTTTTGTATTTAATTTTGCCTGTGATAACCTGCTGTTGTTGTTGTTGTGTATCACCCACTTTTGTTGTTTATTCAGGCTGGTCTTCGGGCAGTGCACGATCTCGGACCTGAAATACGCCGTGCTATATCTGGCAACTTAGACGAAGAGGATTTCCCTGAACGGGAGGTTGAGGAACCTATGCATAGGGTATTTATTGTCACTCGCCACTGGTCCGTGTGCTCAGTTATGCCCCCTTATTTTGCCTTTTTAGTTTAAGCCCGTCCTCTGCACAAGCAACATATACATGTATGTCACTTAGGTTCCCCACCTCAAAAATGATTTGGGATTACATGAATGTAATTTGGATGTATGTTTGTTTTTTGATGTATTTTGTTGAAATAGAATGTTGTAAATTTGGTGAATGACGCTAATGTTCTTGCACCTGCATAGGACATGATGGATAGCACCTATAGGTGTCCTCATGCTGTAGATGAATTTCTCATGCTCTGCTTTTCAGGTACAAGGAGAGCTGTGTTTTCAAAGATGGAGCAAAGAGGTCATAATGAAAAAACACCTGACATTGTTACTCTTATTCTTTCTTTCTTCAAGGAATCTGTTAAAGGAAATGGTACTTGGTTTTGTCGTACTCTGATACTATGGGGAAAAAACAATTTCTGTATTTCATGTTTCTTATTTTCTTTATTTGCAGAGAAACCACAGTTTGTTTGGCACTGTAATGTCTGCTCTGACTGGCCACAAGACCACCCTGCCATTTGTTAACCGTACCCAGTCGCTTCACATCAACTCCACCTCTGGACATCCCAAAATTTCACCCACCAACTCCCTCACCACACCTAACACTAAACTCTCACCCCAGAACTCCCTCAACGGCAAGGTGTCCCCTGCTAACTCATCCAGTCACCTGAATGTTGAGTACCGCAATGCCATCAACCGTAGTCCCTTACTCGTTACTTCCCCTCAGCAGAGTTCACCTGTTACTTCAGGCGAAGAATCCAGGTTACCTAGTCGTGCCAGGTGAGAACTTTCAAGTGATTTTTCAAATGTGGCTTGCATTGAAATATTAAATTTTAATTGTGTGTGGGGTCGTATTTTGACATAGGCCAATGATTTGCCTCTGAACTGATAGTTTATTGCAGCATGCCCATACAAGTAGGTACAGTATAAAGGTAAAAATGTTGCCTTAATGCAGGTAAAACCCTATCTCTTCATGTATACAATACATTATCTTGCTATTCATTAAACTGTACCAGTGCATTGATGTCTTCATGGTTACCATAGATAATTTCAACAGGTCTGTAGAGAACACCCCACTTGTATTGTGGTGTTTCACACTTTTCACAAGGATTGTTACTCCTGTTTACAGCAGTACATATTCAGGGCATGATGGAGACCTAGTTGGCGATAGTGAAGAGCCCACCTCAGTTCCGGCTAGCAGTCCTAGCGAAGTTCGCGAGTCAGACTCTGAAACTATTCCCATGCGACCACTGGGTGGGTCTACAGCGGCTCGCCCGTTGGGGCTCGGCTCGGGTGGAAATGAAAACCCCATTTCCCGCCCACCAGAGATGACTTGCAAGAAAGGCATTTATGTATACAGAGAGTAAGTGTTGTTTTTCAGAAATAAGATTAATCTTTCAGCCTAGGTTTTAGGAAATATTTAAGTAGTCACTTCATTTCATATTTGGTCAAAAAAATATCAGCATGGTCAATTTTGTGCATGTATAAGTAGTTTGTTTTCATATTAGCTTCAATCCTTTCCTTAAGGGCCAACTCGAGAATAGAAATAAACTATAACTGGCTGAAAATTACTACAAAATTTATAACTTTGTGTGCCAAGTCCCTGGATATCAGGAGGAAAACTGTTGAAATCGCCTGACAAATCAACTCACTCAAGTCTGCAGGGTGTCATTGTAGCTAAATGATGATGCCATGCCATCACTAAATAAATCTTTTAGCACGACTCAGTGTTGTGTTCCCACAACATTACCTGGTACCTAATATTACTGTTGTGTTTTGTAGTCTTCCACAGGAGGACAGCGATTACGAGCGGGAGCAGACTCCTCCCACCCCACCCCCTCGTAAGCTGGTTGGCCGGCGTGGCGCCTCCTTCAAGCTGGGCTGTATTGGGAAGCAGCAGAGTGATGAAAATCCCCTGATGAAGAAGATAGCGCAGCCACTAAAACTGACACAGACGCAGGCAATGGCTGTCGCTGGGATGACGCCAGATGGGAGAGACAAATCACAAGAGGGATACATAAACCGAACCCCACCTGCCTCACCTGGAATGATGAGATCTTCCTACCTCACACCAGGTACATACAAAATCTGACATGCTTCTTACAGTTTTTTACCACACATCTTCTGTGAGTGGTGTTTGTAGTCATCCTAAATGTGCCAAGAACACTAGCCCAATACAATACTTGTGCAGGCCTGTGCATTGGGAAAAGTTAGTTAAGCTCAATGTACATAGGTGCCCCTTCTTATTTACTTTTTTTTTATTTATTTTTTCTTCACCTTGTTGTCATTTGCAGCACAAGGTTGTTGTAATATTTTTTGATTCAGATGTAGATGTTATACAGAGGATTCTACTAAGCCAATATTTTTTTTGATATCAGTAAAGAATTTTAGCTATTGGTCTTGGTGTACTGTAGGAATTGGGATACAATATTGTACTTCGGGTAGGACCTAAGCTCAATGATGTCAGTATATAGCTTATTCTCCTGGATTCAACATTCATGCATTTGATTTTAAAATTTTTAAAATTTTTAACAGGCTGAGTTGGAAATAACGCACTAGGTTCCAATTTGATAACATTGTATTTTGTACATATTAGGTCCACTCCTGTCCTCTCTGTTTGGTCGCCGTAAAGGTGGGTAGGCTTGCTGCATGTAAGCAATATGATATGTGAAAAGTGCCTAGATATAGATTGGCTTGATAGACATCAGGTATTGGGTTGACAAAGTTTTATTTATTTTCTTATCATTTTTCATTTTCTTTAGTTTTCATTTTGAGTGATTATTCCTTTTGGCTGAAAGGCATAACAATTTATGGCAAATTTGAGGGATTTTTTTTATTATTATTATTTTTTTAATTTGAACTTCATTCAGTTTAAAGGAAGAGGAATACTTATTACTTTTATTGTCTCTGTGTTGATGATTTGGTTTTTGTTCTTACAACAGGGTTTACCTTGTTACTTGCAAGATTCTCAAGGTCAGCTGGGTATTTTTGTCTACAAGATAGTAGAATTCTCGCTTAATCTCCGCCAAAGAGGGTGTTAATATACTGAAGTATGGTTCAGAATGTAGACTTGTAGTTTATTTGAAGTGTAGGTGCACAATATATTTATACATTTACACACAAATCACTGATCTTATCATAGAGTGGTTTTACTTCACCATGTAGAACCACACAAGAAGTTGAGTGCATTTTGAAGGTCATCCTCGAGAATGGCAATAAGTCTTCCAAAATTAGAGGAGTCAAAGTTTAATAAGTCAACTTGTGCACATTCAATGAGAAATTTTATCCCTAGTATTTCAAGCAATTGTAGATGATTCACTTGGTGAAACTGAGTAATAACTAAGACATTTTTCAAACCACTTTATTTCATTTAACTTCCCTTTATGAACTTTGCTGTTTTGAAAGATCTAAGAACTGCAGTGCTTTTCATCTGTTCGACTTACATCATAAAACCTCAAAGAAGCTGTAGACTGTAGTGTAGTTCTTGTATATTTTAAAGTAAAATGGCATGGACCTGGTGATTTGTAGAACAGTTATAACATGGTAGTTGATCAGTGTTGGCATTGTTGGAAGTGATTTCTCTTGTCTAGACTGTATGAAATATAAAAATTATGTGTTCAGATGTTTTATGAATTTATAGATAACATAGTTAACATAGTTATTTTAGGAGAAAACATCCCTTGTGTGCCTAAAGACAGAGTAATATATACACAGCTGTTGCTGTTTTGAACTTAAAATGACTGTGTGCCTGTTATATATGTACATGACTGGTTTGATTTTTCAAGCTAAATGTAGCACTGGCTGAAAAACTCCTGGGATAATAAAGCCTACAACTGTGATTGAGGAAAGATGCACAGCCAGAAATTGTCAAATTTTACACAGAATGTATCGCTGCATACCATACCCAAAAACAGGCTTTTATGCATAATCTGCTTTAATAGAATGCCATACTGTAAGAATGCATGCAATGCCTATTGATATGTAAACAATTTACATGCTAGCTGAATATAGAAATGTGGGTTTTCATTAATATAAATGCATTGCAAGTAGTTACATGTAGTCATTCTGGTGAACCCTGAAAAACAAATGTGAAAGCTGGAATGCTTTTTGCAGCTATGGAGTGGTAGGTACGTGGGTAAAAGGGTTGTTGCATTGGTTTTATAAAACTGTAGATTTGAATGTTGCAGACAATACTGTTTTCGTACGATAGAATAATTCATATCTTTGCTTTAGGCATAAAGGAAATGGATTCTCTGTGAACTAGATGCACATTCTTACAGGGTGTAGAAAACATGAGAACTGAAACAATACGTACGTTTAGTAATGGCTAGTCAAACATAGAGAGGATTGTGTAGATAATGTAAATAATTGTGTAGATAATGTAAATGATTGTGTAGATAATGTGTATGGGTGCTCGTGAATGTGAGAAGAGTGATAAAATGGAATACTATGCTTTTCTTTCAGAGTTACAAGTATAATCTAAAATATGCACATCCTCATTTAGAACTTAATTGTGCAAAAACCATATATATACACCAAGAGGAGGTACCAAAAATACCCAATATATAAAAATTATTTTCTGATGTGCTTTTCTCCGTAAAGAAAAAAAAATACTTATGGCCATATATGCAAATAGCTTTTAACACTTTTTCATATGAAGTTTGCATAAGTTTATGTTTTCTTCTCCCTTAAAGTTGTTTCATCTTCGAACTTGAAAATACTAGATAGTATGACCATGAGATCACAGTGTTTCTGGATAAGTTTAGTGTGGTGTGTTCGGGAACAGGAACTGGTGAAGCCTCTTTACTGTTTAAAATACTGCCTTATTAATTGTAGCATTGTCATACAGAACAGCCCCATGCCAGTGTACTAAGTTGAGTTTAAGCACTCAATATTTTGACTGTTTAAAACTGGAGTAGGATGCTATATATGTGAACAACTTGAATTAGCCTACCTGCCATAGTATACCTTGATTATTGCCCATTAATCCCTATGTTTGGGACATTTCATTCATGTTACTAAAGACATGTTTTGTCTGCAATAAAGAATTATCATCATTATTATTGCAATATAAATGTACCCAACACACTAGCTACTGTAGTTACATTCATCAAGAGGAAGTGGCCTATAGTCTGCCTGCTCAAAATCAGCTTTTAGCTGTGAAATACATTCTACATGTATTCTGAAAAGTAGAAATGCAGAAACTCTGAGCTTAAGCTGTGTAGTTATATCCACATGTATTTCAAAAAGTGATAATCCAAAATGTCCGTACTTTAAGTACTGTGGTGATACACTTGTATCTACCTATATTTGAAAAAGAACAAAGTGGGTACATGGATGTATTTTTTAAAATCTGTCATATTACCCTTTTGACACTTGTTATTTCTGTAGAGGTTGTAGGTTTTACATGTAGTTATATATCAAGCAGCTACAGATTTCAATGAAAAACACAGAAGCATTTTTTAACCTGAAAATTTCTTTCATGACGCAATTTTAGAAACAAAACTGATCTGTACTAAGACATCATGTGACAGTATTGTAATATAATACTTGCACTTGTAGACATCCATCAAATTTTGTGAACATCCAGTTGCTTAAGTAAAAATACATGTAGTATTAAAAAAATAATAAACAGATGTATATAGTGGAAAAAAAGGAAGAACACTCAGCTACTGTTAAACTTTCATTGTGCATGAATTTTTCCAAACAAAGTACGTGTTTAATCTGTTCCAGGTTCAGATGAGGCAAAGCGGTTGAAGCGAGTCAGTGATAGCGGTGTTTACTATAGGACGGTAGACGAGGGGCGGCCAAGGGGCACATCGTCAGGACAAGAGAGTAGCTCAACTCAGCGTCCCATTCAGGCCAGTATTGGGGTACGGGGCAGTGCTGAGAGTTTAGTGGAAAGGGTAAGAATATAAGAAGAAGAAAATACACATAGATACAACCATAATGGTGACGTCACCAACTTCGTCTTCAGATGCTTGAGTTAGGCATTTTGTTTGACATTCTTCATCAGAACCTAGAAACAGTCTTGTCATCTTTATCAGAACTTAGATGGTCTTGTCATCATCATTAGAACCCAGACAATCTTGTCTTCTTTATCAGAATCTAAACACAGTCTTGTCACATTCATCAGAGCCAAGTCACAGTCTTGCCACATTAATAAGAACTTAGATGCTCTTATCATCATCATCATCATCAGAACCTAGACACAGTCTTGTCATCTTTGTCAGAATCTAAACACAGTCTTGTCACATTCATCAGAGCCAAGTCACAGTCTTGCCACATTAATAAGAACTTAGATGCTCTTATCATCATCATCATCATCAGAACCTAGACACAGTCTTGTCATCTTTATCAGAATCTAAACACAGTCTTGTCACATTCATCAGAGCCAAGTCACAATCTTGCCACATTAATAAGAACTTAGATGATCTTATCATCATCATCATCATCAGAACCTAGACACAGTCTTGTCATCTTTATCAGAATCTAAACACAGTCTTGTCACATTCATCAGAGCCAAGTCACAGTCTTGCCACATTAATAAGAACTTAGACAGTCTTGTCATAAACATCAGTCTAGACAATCTTGCCATCATAATCAGAGCCTAGACAATGTTGTCATCCTCATCAGAACCTAGACAGTTGTGTCATCTTCATCAGAGCCTATACACAGTGCTGTCACATTTGTCAGAAACTGAACTTTCTCGTCATCGTCATAACAGGCTAGATACTTTCAAAATCTAGAAAGTTTTGATTGAGTGTTGATATGGATAGGTTTTTCCTCTGTAGATAATCTTGAAGTGCTTGTATTTGATGGCTACCATAACTGCACAGTGTATCATGTATCCACAGATGCTTCACTCAACTGGTGATGGTATTAACCCTTTAATACTTTTTTTATTTTATTTGGAATTTTTTATGTACTTAGAGCAAAATCCTGCAAAAAAAATGTTTAAGTGACAAGGTGCTGTTGATTTACTGACATTTTTTTTCACTACTTCAGCACCATCATGCACATCCACCTCTGTCTATCCAGACCAACCATAATCTGATAGACTTATTTCCCTATGACCTCATCTGTTAATCAGCATGATGTAGGGAAGTTCTCAAACACATTTTGTTTTAATGAAGTAATTCCATAATCTCATATGCAAGGGTTCCAAAGACCAAAAATACCACTGAGAGCAATGATGTAAGTTTTTCATCCATTTGTGATACAGATTTCTTTTTATGGACTCGTTCTTCATCTCCCTCACCTAATTGTCCCTCTCCCTCTATTCTCATTAAGGCACATGTACAGAAGTGTACACACACCATTTTGTGTCCACTCTCCCCATTTATACATATCTCCTAATGGCTGCTAACACTACTAACCCATAGATTTGGTGGTTTACCAGGTGTTACAGCAGGAAGGCCTTAACAAATATGTGGATGCCCACTATCTCCAGCAGGAAATAGCCGAGGCAACCGATATGACCCAGGCGGATTTGGATAGAGCCGCTCGACAGATCATGAAAAAGAAGACCTCAAATGTGAGCATACGACCCCCTTATTATGAACATTTAGGGGGCTATAGTGCCAATGAGATGAGAGATTACAACCAGTATTCTTCTGAGGGTGACATGCTGCAGAAGCAAACTCATTACTCTGATGACCTTGATTTGACTACAGATGACCAAATGGTATACGTGACCACGTTATAGCGGCACGCTATCATTGGTCTGTGTTTAACTGGCCTTCCCTCACATCTAGTAGGAGTGTGCTGTCTGGATGGTGGCTGTGGCATTCTATCAGCATGGATTGTTAAAACAACTTGTTGCTGTGTGAACAAATTAACCCTTGCTGGTTTGGCTGGTTGGCATATTGACCAACACTTGTGTTTTTATCAGCATGAAATTCTTCTGATGGCTTGTTGATGAAAACAACTAACTTTTCCCTGGTTGGTACTGGCCGACTGCACCGCCATCAACTCATTTTTTTCTATGTTTGGGCGTCTGTGCAAATGTTGGTATATTTTTATCACAAATACATATACTGTACATAGACTTCACACCTTTGTAAATAATTTAAAACCCATTAACTTCAATGCCCATTGAGGGTTTGTTAGATCTTTAACCTATAACCTGCCTGCTTACCTGCTATGTGTAAACCTGTGATATCAGTTACCTCTCTTTGTTACCTGATATGTCCACTAGGTGGCTGCATGTGGCCAGCTGGTTCTGGCTGTATTTATACAAAAGAACCAGAAACAGACGTGTATTTGAGTATTCAGTCTATCTGTCTCCTTTTGCATGAATCTCTGGGGAATTTTCCACATTAAACAAGGCTTTTACAGAAATACATGTAGCACATAATTTTGAGTCATTTGAAAAATTTTGTCTTTTATCACATAAAACAGTCTGCAGAGGGTTTTTTTTTTAATCAAATGGTGTATACATTATAAGCGATTTATTATTAGTACTAAAAAAATTGGCATTTATTTTCTTTTTTTTCTTTTTTTTTTAGTTATGCTTATATTTCTGTCTTTAAAGTTGCAGGCATGGAGTGGATTGTAGGGGATATATGTTAAGCTGGGAGAACAGGGTTTTGTGTCTTATTGTAATACAACTGTGTTGATGCATTGTTAAATTAATTAGAGACTTACAAGTGAACTTAAATTCAATGACCACTTTGTATAAGGGGGAGAAAAAAAAAAGATTTATATATATTATATATAGCAGCAATTACTATAATTGTTAAATAGTAATTTAAAACATTCCCATTGTTTTTCTATTGTCTCTTACAGTTTGTATGTATGAGCAAAATGAATTTCTTTTCTATCCACTAGTGCCTGACTACCCTGTGAAACTTTCATGAAAAAAAATCAAATAAATAAAGTTAAAAAAAATGAGATCTTAATAAGAATTATCTGATATCTGACTGATGTTTTGAAATGAGATATCAGTGTCAAACGAACGTTTTTGACCACAACCCCCCACCACCCACTCTTCTTACCTGCAAAATAGCATAATGATACACACATGTATTTCAATACCATACTCTATTTTCTTCTATCCACAAGAGCCTGTCAGATAAATACCTTGAGACATAATGTTAAATTGTATGAAATAGTTAGTATCTTGCAAGTGCTTGTAAAGTTGTAATAACTAACATGTATATATATATATATCATGCCTTATGTTGACTATACTGACATTGAGTCTGACAGTAGAGTGGTCTGGTTGGCAGCCTTGATTCAGTTGTCTGCTGTTTGAAAGGCTATTGGCTTCTCTGCTCTCCCTCACTTGATCTTTGTCTGGGGCCTGTCTCACAAAGGCAGTTTTGACTTCAACGGTCAAAAACTTAAAAAGTGATTTTAATGTTTTCTTCTTCGACCTTAGAGGTTATGACTTGGAACATGTAGCAAAGATTATGTTAGAAAGAAAAATGCGTTTATTTACCTGTAGACATTTGTTCTTATAAAACACACATTACATTGTTATTTTAGGTTACTTTTAAACTTTCATTCTCATAAAATATGCATTACTTTGAAGTTCTTTACATTGACTTCAGTCAAAACTATCTTTGTAAAAATCGGCTCCTGTGACTAAGGTTTTTCCTGTCTGCATCTGATTTTAGCTAGCTTTATACAGCTATTAACCATAATACCTATGCCATTAACCTTTGATAGAATACATAACTGGTTTTAATGAAACTCCCTGGTGAGCTTGTTGATGTTGTTATTTCTCAGAGTTATATGGCTCATAGTTTGATCCTATCATCCACATTCCTGGAGCAAATTGACTTGTATGTACAAAATGGACACTTGTCAACATGGTCATCTGTGTTTTTATGTATGAGATTTACTATAAAACCATAAGTTACCAAGTTATCCACCGCTGCAAATGTATTTATTTTGTAACTATTTACTCCTTCTAATTTTTACACTCTTTTCAGAGAACAGCAAAGTACTTCAGACTAGTGTAAAAGTATTATCCAATTTCTCTTTGATCCTGTTTTTTTTTTCTTATATTTATTTATTTTGTTTCACTTAAAACAGAATGTTACAGTTTGTGGAATCAAAAAATCACTTGCTCTTCTCTGTGAGTCAGCTGCAGGTGTTCCAAGCAAGTATACTAGGTATAACAGAAACAGTTATTGTTTGGCTGATTGTCACAAGTTCTTCTTCCTTTGGGACTAATAGGGGGGACCTTGGAGGTGAAGACTGACTGGGGGCCAATTTGCCAATTTTGATGTCCCTTTTACCTGCTACGGGTGGTGTGGTCACTGTCCTGCACGCAGCAGATGGTGTTTGAAAGAAGGATGACTTCAGCCTGAAATTACTCAGCAGTTTTGAGGAGGAAAAAGAACCCAGGTGCCATTTAACAGAAAAGATGGAAGCTTCCTGAGTGTTTACGAATTGATTTTACCCAAAGCTTTTGTGTTGGACTTCCTATGAAAGTCCTAAAGTGAATGAAGCTTCATTAATGTGATTTCCAGATGACCATGACCATGGATTTTCAAACTCACATTAAGCAGCCGATGGTATAATGTCTGTTGTGGTGCAAATGTACCAGTAGATTTTCATGATTTCACAAATGAGTGCCCTAACAGTGTAACATTGTCCCATGGTAATCTTCAGAGGGAGAATTCACCCTCAGACTTGCTGTTAAGAGTTGTGCAAGGAATCTTGCAGGGGATTGTTGATGAGGCGAATAACCAAATGTTGCAGAGTTATTAAAAGCTGATTTTCCCAAAGCACATGTTAAATGTGGGCATGCAAGCTGCTTACCTACATGTAGATCCAACTGGAAATGTGGAGTCGCCAGCTATTTGAGGTTGATTCCGAATTATATGGGATAGCAGAGTCCATTGGAACTGGGGTTTGCCTGTGCATGTGACCTCTAGGAAAAGCTGAAGGAGCTTGGAAATGTAGGCTACATAAAACCATGTTCTGTGATTGCAGGTATGATGAACAGAATGCCAAAACATAAGTTAAACATTGCTTTGTTGTCCTGAAACTGTAGCTTTGCCTGTGGTGATAACATCCAGTTGATTCTGCTATTCCACTGGTAAGAAGCCTACCAGTTTTATAGCAAATGACTTACCCTTTTAAAAACTATGTGGAACATCTGGACTGAAATCTTTTCAGTCTTCATTAACTTGGCTTTGGATGTGCCTCACATACATGTAGATGTTGCCAACTGTTGCGGTTTTCATTGGGTTTATTTTGGTGTGCTGTATTGTGTGTGGAAGGAAAAAAATCATCCATGAAAGAATTCTTGCCCCTTTCACAAATTATCACTTTCTTACACTTTTTCTTGGCATATTTTTGTGCCATTATCTGTCAGGTTCTGTTTTATAATAAAACCACATACCAGTTCGACCCTGTTTAAATGCTTCAACAAGTGTGATTAAAGGCTTTCCCTTGTCACCTATCATTTATTGGTTCATCTCCACCTTTTTTATTGCTTGATATTTCCCAGAGTTTTAAGAAAGGAATTTTCAGTACTTAAGAACTAGAAACAACAAATTTCCCTTAGACAAGTCTTCGCCCTGAAGCTTGATGTGAAGCTGCATGTAGTATTCATGACATGTACTGTACCACAGTTTGACCAGTATCTTCTGACATCAAATGTCTGAACTTCTCATCTAATATTTACTACAACATGTCTGATTTCCGTGTGAAAGAGATCTATTTTCAGTGTTTTATTTTGAAATCTAACATAGAAATTTAAGATTGACTGAAACATGCGAAGAACTTTTCACTGTGGAGAATTTACAGCAATTTTCAAGTTTTTTTGAAATGTGAATAAAGACTGCTGTCACAACAAATTAATTTACAGTGTCATGACAAAAACTTTAAATATTAAGAATCTTCAGTATCTTGTTAACAAGAGTTATTGTGGTCAGTATTACAACATGAAAATGCGACTGTTCCTTTTGGCACACTGTTCTATCTTTCCTTAGTTGGTTATACTGAACAATAATAGGGAAAAAAAAAAAAAAACCCACAGGTGATACAAATGCATTTTTGGCTAGTTCATGTCATTTCGGCAATACCTCAGATCTGTGACATCTGCAGCCATAGATTAGCTTGTTGTTCCAGATATAAATCTGCACAGACAAGTTGTCAAAATGTTTTTTCCACACCCACCCACCCACCCAAGCTTAGTAACAGTTTAAAAGATACAAACCTGGAGTCTTTCTGCTGGCATTTTTTTTCCAGTTCAAGCTTGTTACACTTAGAGTGTTACAGATGCTTGATCTTGGTACCAGATTTCTGTTTAAATGCAGTTATATACAAAACTCCATCATTTCCAAACTTCTGCCTTTGTGTCTGCAAGAATAATATATGAGAAACATTTTACAGATTGAAGTGACATTTATATGCCATGTTAGTTCTGTAAAGGGTGGGCATTCTGCAATTATCAAAAGTAGAGAGCTGCTAATGCATGATCTGATAATTCTAGACTGGTCCAATAATATTCTTTTAGGAACAACTAATGTAATTCTGTTTGTTTTATTACTATCTTTAAACAAAAGTACATTATTTTACACCCAATCTTTCTTTCACTTCTCAAGATTATGATGTTTTGTACTTCAAAGGTATTTTGTTCCAACGGTATGGTTGATTTGTATTTTCTCCCTTTGAAGCATTTTTATTTGAAATGATCCGTTACCTCATTCCTTTCTTGCCAGCATTCTTTTCAGCATTGATTTCATGAAGATTTTTGTCCTGGGTTATTGTTGCTAGTGGCATAATCATTCTTTTTTTTTTTTTTTGGAAGTGCATGTAATATGTCATTTTGAATTTGTTTAGATATTTTTAAAAACTGTGTATGATTTGTATTTTTGTCAATTTCCTTATTTTTTCAAATCATTTGTTTGTTTTGGTTGTTGTTGATTGTTTTTAACATGCAAAAAAGCATTATCAACCACAATGCCTTTGCGAATCTCTCCATATGTCAAACTGGAATCCCATCATGATACAGTATACTCACCACAGCTCTTTCATACTCAACCACATTGTTTTTATCTCCATGACATAAGATTTGTTGTATTATATTGTTTTTGACAAATCCCTGCATCAGCTTCTTGATGGTGGATATATTTAATAGCCTTTTTGTCATTTGCCTTTAGAGGACTTTTTGTATGAAAAGTCAACTCTGATAGGAGTTGCCTTTGTGTCTGTTATATGATTGAATCATCAGCTTATTGGCTGTTTTGATGATTGTGAATATTTCAGTTATCCCGGTCTTGCGTGTGAATTCCGCGCAGATTTTAAATCACATAATATCAAGTACTTGCTTTCCCTTGGTGACAAGAGTATCATTTGCACATGTAATGTTTCACAAGTTTTACATTTTTAATGATTATTTCACACCAGGGAACTTAAGTAAAATTAGCTTGGTTTGTTTAGATAAAGCAGACAAGCACATATATAACATCTGATCTTGTTTACAAATTTCCTGTATCCTTGATGGTAATTTAACTTATGTCAGCACGATTTTAAATCAATGCACAGTTCATGTGTTCACTTCGGCACAAGTGCATATTTGTACAAAAATATCACTGGGTTTAGCATTCTGTTTGCATAAATTTTGTCAAGTTTATATGTCTGCCAGTTGTTTGGGATAGACACTTTTGCTGTGTTGAAAATATATAAAAAAAAGTTCACATAGTTCTGTGCTATAAAACTTGTGGATACCTGTACATGGTATAGGAAATTCTTTTAAATTATCCAGAGAATGTAGCCTGTCGATAAAGAATCAGTTATTTAGTGAATGTTTCGACTGTACAGATTGTTAGCATTCTCTTTGTTAAAACTGTGTTGATGTGTGAGGTATTAACGGGAGTGTAGAATGGGAAACAGGGGCATGGTTTTGTGCTGGACAAATGCTCGCTTGATAGTGTTTCTGAATCTAATTACCTGGATAGGTTTACCAAAGACTTTATAGTAAATCAGTTCTGATACCAGTTAAAATTATCTTCTTTTTTTCCTAATCATTACTGAAATCCTTAAACTTAAGATTTTTTTTTCTTGGAAAATCTGAGTTTTACTTACAGGCTGGAAGTGGGATCTGGTAACAGATGTTAGAATCAAATTGTTTACTCTGAGCATTCGTAGATACTAATAGCTGTATTTTAACTCGACTCACAGACATAGATACTGTAAACCCAGTAGTCATGTTGTATTCTTATTCCCTTCATCTGTAATCAGAATTGAGACTAAATAAAGTTGATATCATTGCTTTATTTCATTGTTTTTCAAACCACTGCAGTTGTTGCAACCCTACAAATAAGCACAGGGCATATTTGATGTACCTAATTAAATGTAGAAATTCCTCATTAAAAGGTAACAACATGGACATTACGATGTGCTTGTACTTTGACTTGTGTTCAGCTTTTGGACTATTCTATTTGCATAAAGCTACTGAATGCATATGTACAGTTCAGTTGAAACAGGTGCAATTTTGCCAGGAGTGTTCACATGTGCAATAAATTACCCATATCATACCATTTGTACACTGCCCTTTTTTTCGTGTTTGTTCATGTTTTTCTAGTAGTTAACATAAGTCGCTCCTGCTGCTGGAATACAGTGAACAGCTTCTTTCAGTAATTGTTAGTTGTCAGAACAAAATTTTGTAAAGTTTTAAGTGTAGATCACTGATTTAGAGCCTTAGCTGGTAAACTTGTCACACTTGGTGCTGCAAGCATGTGTTGAAGCTGTAATGTGTTTGACTCATTGTTCCTGGGAAGTCACCAGGACAAGACTTGGAAAAGTGGGGTGAATGTAAAAGGGTGGTATGAAAGCACTATCTATCTCCAGGCAGGAGGAAATTTCCTGTAGTCTAGAGGGAGAAGTGTGGGCTTGAAATCCAGAGATTGCTGGTTCAAATCCCCATCTGGTAAGCCCCATCACATGATAAATTTCTATAGGTGAAGTCACCTAAATATCTCTGGCCCTATAGGGGAGGCACAAGATAGTGCCAGTGTGAAGCAGGGCCTCAACCACTGTAACATTAAGAACAAATGGTAACATGATGTATGTTGTTTCTGATTTCTGATACTTTATTTATTTCATTGGTGTTTTACGTCGTACTCAAGAATATTTTACTTACACAACGATGACCAGCATTTTTGTGAGAGGAAACCCACAACCATCCACAGGTTGCTGGCAGACCTTCCCACGTATGGCTGGAGAGGAAGCCAGCATAAGCTGTACGTGAACTCACAGCGACCGAATTGATGGGAGGCTTCTGGGTCATCACGCTGCACTAGGGGGTTAATCAACTGTGCCTCAGAGGCCCCCATTGTTTCTAATGTGACATTATGTTGAGCTGGGAAAGAACCATTCGACATCAACAAGACGTCCTCAAAGTCCTACAGCCAGGTGCTTTACACTCCCCACTGATTTTGGGGAAAATCCTGGTAAACGCATGCTTTGCGGATGGTATGAATGTTATACAGATTATAAAATCTTGGCACGGGAATCTCTGAACATTTATATATGCATTAGCCATATGTTCATCTCCATTATTTTGATATACATATATTACAGGATACCACTGGTCAACACCTGCCTAACACGACTCGCATTATGTCACTGGATACACATTGTGGTGATGTGGGCCAGGAGTCCAGTGGATTGGTACTGGAGTCATTGAAAAGTGCCTGTCTCATGAACATCTTTGTTGTCATTTTCAGGTGTCATAACAAGCAAATCAACACTAGCATAAAGTGGTTCAAAGTTGGACAAATTCAGTCTCCAGCTGTCATGTTTTAATGCATACTCTTACATATGGGAAACTCTACAAGGCATATCAGTGTCACTGCTGCAAGTTTTGGGCCTATGTGGCCAATGTAGTTAGTGTGCAAGAGCAGCACAATGACCCAGGAGCATCTCACAAGTGCGGTTTCTTCGAGCTCAAGCCCAACTCATGCCAGCTTATTCTACAGTCTGCCAGCTACCTGCAGATAGCCATGGGTTTCAGCCTGGCTCTGCCCGGTTTTCTCCCGCTGGAATGTTGGCCACCATCAAACAAGTGAATTATTCTTGAATACAGCATAAAAAACCAATCAAATAAATAACTATGGAAGTTTGCCTTTTCTAACCATTAGCATCAGACTTGGTCTCAAATTCCCAGAGTGAACCAATAATCAGTATTCATCAATAAAAAGTTCTTTAGGTAACCTTAGCATTGTTGAAGATTTGTACACATATACAAACTTTGCTAGTGGTGGCACAGATGCAGAGCAAGAACAGAAACTTGTTCCTGGATTATCTCCCTTGTATACATTGTTCCATGCACTTCAGGAAGGTGCCTTCAAATCTTACAGACAGAGATGGAATTGTCCCACTTCAACCAGTTTCAGGCTAATGTTACTTATTAGTGATGACACAAGCAGACACCTTCCTGGAATTAACAGCTAAGACATTTTTACTGGCTCTACCATAGAAAAATTCATTGGAGGCAGCATGCAAAGTACATACAAGTACACATTTCAGATGGATGAGGTTCTGTTGGCAAAACATCTACACGCAGTTGCATCATGTTCCAATCAGAAGATAGGCTTTTTGACATGATTGTTAATAAACTGGACAAAAGGAATGAAATATGTAGCAATGCTTTGATATACAAGATAGTGCACAAGTATCAGAGCATGAAATGAAAGGGTGTACTTAGGCTGAGTAATAACTACAGTTGCTAGTTAATTTTCTGAAGCAGCCAGATTCTCCACTGTTCAGAAATATCTAAATAAAATACAATTTCCTCAGACCATGTTAAGATGTGCAAAATTTTTAGGAAGTGGGCAAAAAACACACAAAAAATTATTCAGCAATCAGTTTCACAAAAACAATTTATTAATGTATGTACAAAGTTTCAAATTTGAAATGGTTCACATATACAACTGACCTAAATGGAATCAAGTTCCTGTGCCAGAATATAAAGCACTCTTAACAGCAACAGCCATATTCTTCATCTCCAAGTTTTATGCAGGTAACTCTAATCAGGCTCACAAAACAGTTATTTAACATTCCACTAGGATTGACTTGACCGTGGAGGCACCCAGCTCTCAATCTTGGGCCTTGTTGTGCTGTAGGGTACGTATTCATCTGCAGTTCCTGACAGATTATCCTGATGATCAATCATCCACTTCCTGGTGACAGGGGCTACTTTTGTGGGTGGCTCATCTCCAATGTATTGAAGCCAGCGATGCCTGCATGAGAAACCACAAATATATATGTCGCTTACAATAATAATATGCACACATCTGTTTCCGATTGAACTGCAACTCAGATATGACAGCTTTTCAATGAAACCATTACCATTAATAATCAATCAATGGTTAAAAAGAATGATATGGGTAACCACCAACAGAAGGAGGCTGCCAAAGTCATACTGGTACATTTACATGTGAAATACACACTTTGGTTCAAGCTCTGATGGTAAGTGAGAGCAACAGCATCAGCATGATTTACACTGAAAAAGCATAATCAAAACTTGTGCAGTCAATCACTACAATACACAAGGAAATCAAGGGGAAGAATATATGTCTCAACTACTGCTACTGTGTGTCAAAAGACAGTCCCAGGGTTATGCCGACATCACAAGTACTGCCATGTAGTCTGTTTATATGCTACAATCATGTTTAACTTCTAAAAATTAAATCCACAGGACTAAGATGTAAGACTTAAGTCATTTCCTGGGTCTTCTTATCTTCATCAACCAATGTTCTTATTGGATTATACGAGCAATCTTGTTTTGATTGTCATACCTATTCAAAAGGTGACAATTAAAAGAGCACTTTGTAGCTGATGGCAAGGGAAATACCAAGGTTGTGCTCTTAGCAGAACATGCCCACCCTCTTGCCAATATGCCTCAAGTACAATATGATATTTCACTTTCCTGTTTGAACTGGATTTACCAGCTCAGCGAGATTTTCTTCTCTCGGTGAAGGATCGTCCACAACGTACATACACTCAAATTCCAAATTAATTCCCCCACCTTGTATGCTTGTAGACACCCCCTTCACCTTATGAACCTACGTACTTTAGGGACGGCTCCTCAGTATCCTTACCATTCTGGTGGAATCATGCTGCCATCATAATCCATACCAGCTGAATCTTTGTATATAACCCAACGACTTCTCCCTTGAAAAAAAAGGAATGTAAGACAAATGTTTTAAAAGCATAGAGATGAAAGTTGATTTTTAAAAACAGACTGTAGTGTGCTCTAATTTACCAGAAATAATAAATACAATACACAACTTATTTCGATCAAAGCATTAAGTTAAATATTCACATAGAAATACTTACCGACAAAATAATACTTGTTTTGATAATATTTATTTCCATATTTGTCTTCACCTACTAAGTCTCCCCATTTCAGTTCGTCAGTCCTAAAAGAAAATTTGGAAACTTTTATCGTCCTATATCTCTGAAACTATACATATATCTCTTTCACAGTAAATTTAAACTCAATACATATAAGTACTTTCACAAAGCATTTACCAACAACATGGGTTCTGATAAATAAAAGAAGTAATTAATAAGAACAAAGGGCATTCGCAATGGAACATCTCCATACTATTGCCCGTTACATGTATGCCAATCCTGAACTTATATTAATACTGTTCTCAGACACCAATGTCCAACACATGACATTACTATGCTTGTACTCAGTGTACTATACATGAACTAAAAGTCGATTCCACTTGTATCCACAGCCAATGGCTATATAAGCAATACATTTAAGCTTATTTCCATAACTGCCAGGTGTAGAGCTGCTGCAGAAGAAATATCATTCTTTCCATGCTGGATTAAATACATAATTTAAAGTTTATGACAACATGCAGTGTTCACATCAATGGGCAGTACCTTCCAATCTTAAGACAGATTAGTCCATCTAGATGCGTGCTATTTTAAAATTCTGATATTCATCACAACGGTGACACAGGCCATCACACGAACTCAAAAAAATCACAAAAGATTTCTGCAAATAAAGTTGATGTCAACTCTTTTGCCCATTTGTATGTCATTTTCTGGTTGAATCTTGAAAGCTATTTTCTTAATTTTACTATCCTTACCAATGAAACTAATTACCTCCATGCCTTGTGGTCACATTAACTGTGAGAACTCTGAATGTACCAAGCAGCTCAACCATGGCAGCCATGTGTAAAGTCAAATAGCCTACCTCACTGAGAGCAATTACATCCATTTCAAGTTCGTGGCCATTTTATAACAGCATGGTGATGGACTCAGTGTGTCAATGAATATTAGAATCCAGATGGACTAAAGATTGCCAAGTATATACATGACGTTTATTTGCACACTACAATGCCATGGTTACATCCACTCCATAGCCCGTGACAGTTTAATGCTTACCCTCACACTGCCTATGTCCATCTAACACATGGCTCTCTTGCTGCCTCCAATGTCTTCTATAACATAATAAATGTCTGGCCTGCTAACATTTAACAGACATGGCATCTATGCAGAAAAGGTACAGCAGGCCATGAATGAATCACAGCCTCTCAATTCCGTATCACCAGTCTTGCCTGCCATGTTTACTCGTCAAGTCAAACGTTCACTTATTCGATTCTGGACGTAAGAGTTGAGCCATCATGGGGTGTGGACTGGATATGGCAATTACGTTGTACTGTATGTGCTTGAACGCCATGTATATACTTGGTAAGACTAGAGATAGACTGTAAAATGGCTTTGTGTCAAGTTAGAACTATGAAAATATGAAGTCACATAAACTAGTAGCCCATACAGGTCATAGGTAGACAAACACTGAACGTAAAACTAACAATGCCAGTTGGGCAAATTTAACAACACAGTCTCTGACACGACATTAAGCCGTGCAGCTTCTTTGGACATTAGTGAAGGGAATTGTTATGCCGTAGAAAAGAACCTGTATTCATGTAAACGAAATTACTTGTTGATGATGTATTCGTGCTTGTCAAGTTGTGTTACTCATAAATTTATCTAAATTCTAATGCATTTTATGTGCATCTCAACAGATGTTACAACAACAACATTAACAACAAATAACTGTAAACGTAACTTTATCTTTAAAAAAATACACTTTAGCACACAATTATACTGTTACCTGTATATCTGAAGCAAAGAGCCTCTCACTCCTCCATTCTGTTGGATAATTTTTCTGAAGTTTCGTACCTTCTCCAAATACTTTGACATGTTGCGAGTTTGACCGAATCGTCAACTGTCGAGTCGTGGAGAAGACAAGGACGAGGAGGGAGGTTACTAGTTCTGGGCCCGTCACTGCTGGAACTGTTAGTGAATGAGCGACCGTATACTTCCGGTATACGGCATCCTTTAAGAAAGATGGATAACGCAGATTCATAAATGCAACACATTTTTATGCACATTTATAACTTGAAATGTGATATTATCAAATATAAATATCCTAAACCATGGAGCCGAGAAATGACCAATCATAATTCACCAAAACATTAATACCAAACAAGATGGCGTTTCCCATATGGACACCAGCGGGAGACGAAAACTTTAGCGAATTTGATGGATTTGTTTTGGGCGATGATTTACCCGATTGGCCAAGCGATGAACCCATGTGGACATCTTCAGAGTTTACAGGAACGACCACAAAAACGAAGTGTTCCTCTGACCAGGCAAGAAAAGAGAAAAGTTGTTGAGACTTGAACTGAAGAGTTCTGAACTACTGATTCCAACTACTGACAGATAGAGATAGTAACTGTAGTCCTAGACCATCTGGATGGAGTAAGGGCTTTATTTTGAATTTCTGACACTCATCACACCCCTCAGTTCATTCCCCGGACTCAACAAAATCGTTGCAGAGCATGGCATTGAATTTTTACAATTAGTTTTGGCAAGTTATTCGGCCTCAGCCCATTTAAAATGGGCACAATGTTAGAGTCACGTTTCTAAGACAACTTTAGGGTTGAGTTTTGCCACAGTATAGGTCCTTTTAAAATTTGATGTCAGCTTTTAAAAGTTCATGTCTTGCTTTTATAAATGAGTTAATAGCAGGCCAAGACACAATGGTTATTTATGTTTTTATGCCCAGTTTACAGGCTCAAATAGAGTAGAAGTGTATTTGTCATTGATTGGAACAAACGGTATACGAAACATGCCTCTTCAGGTACAATACAGGTACATTGTCCTGGTAACATTGCCCAGCTGTGTGCAATTTATCTGGGGTGATCCCCGACACCATTTTTACATTGGCTCTCCCCAAAAATTAAATAGACCGAAATAGCACCTCTCATCCATTCCATAATGACAGTGATTTTTGGAGGTTAATGCATTCTTTGAAGTGAGTTATATATTAATGGAACAGTAGATTTCAAAATAGGATTGAAGTATACAAAGAGCAAGAAGCTATTGCGACACAACAACTGTGCTGGTGTTAACATGAGCCATTGACCTACCAGGAGACCAAAGGGAAATTCCTGTTGACTGCTTTATAGACAGCCAGTTCATTTTACTTTGTTACACTACACCTGAGTTACATGTACATAACAGCAGGTTGTCTCAAAGTAATGAAACAATCATTATAAAAGTCAAAGCATTGTAGGTGACGATTTTTGTTTCTAGGTCACCTGTTCAAAGTGCAGTGGGAGCATAGGTTTATCCAGGGGGAGTATCCCAGTGTCTTTAAGACACCCTGTTTTGGTGAAATTAACATGGGAGAGATAGAGAAAATGCGATAAAAATTTGCCACTTTAACACCCTGATATCATGTTCTGGTTAAGTCTATGAGTGGGAGCTTATCTCATAACTCAAGCATCAACTTAATTCAGCATGCAACAAAGACCTTGCACCCTTCTGTAGCTCAAGTGGTATTGTTACTCTTAGCCATAAAATTCACACCAAAAGGCCATATTTGCTTGATGTCAACAGTTTTGACCCGATCTCAAATTGTAACAAATTGAAACCTAAATCTTGATATCAGTGAGTTGTTATGATTTGATCTAATAAAGGAAAATAAGCATATAATTTGTCAAATAAATTAGAAGTTGTATGCATGTAATTAACTCAATTGTGTATTCCAGATTACGAATGATGAACCACGACCAAGAGGTGGGTTTGGTGTTCCACAGAAGAACACAGGACATAGTTCAAAGCATTTGAAGAATGGTTCAAGAGAAGGAAGCAGAAAAACCTCAAAACGAGCAGGTGCTCGCATGTCTTCTCGCATGGCAAACAATTTTGTTGATGACTTAAGGCTTTGCACCATGAAGGGAAATGTTGAGGTTTTGAAGGACTTCTTAAATCAAGGTGAGACTACTCTGTTTCTTGTGATACTTTTTTGCCTTCCATTCAAATAGAAATTATTGGATAGTGAAAATCCTGTTGAAGAAAATCTTTAGATGTGATGTGCAAGGTTTTTATTTTCTTTATAAATTTCTACATAGAATTCCTGTGTGACCTGGTGTTGACTCTTTGTTTAAGTATATATCATGTAAAACCCTGACTCTATTTATGTCCTGACATTTTTTTTATGTGCCTGTTACATTAGTAATGGGAGATAATTTGGTGGAGACCTTTTAACTATTATGTAAGAAAGGAAACCTTCTTTTTATGTCTGTTAATTGTTTTCTTTTACAGGTTTACCTGTTGACACAGTGTTGAAATGTGGCTGGACTCCCTTGATGTATGGAGCTAGCTTGGCAAAACCAGAGATTGTTCAAGTCTTGTTGGATACAGGAGCGAAGCCAAACTTTCATCAAGGTAGAAAAACTTTATTATAAAAAAATAAAAGGATGCACATAAAACATAGCGTTTGTTAAACATCCTGTAGACATACCAACAGATTCAGAGTTGGTATGTCTGGGTAAGCTTTTTTGATAAGGTTAGCTGTGTGGTCAACATAGGCTGCAATTTTAACTGAAGCAAAATATCTATGAGCTGCCAGATTTTTCCATATTCTAGTTTAAAATTGTCACATTTTTGAAGGGGGGGTTTGTCCAAAAAAATTATTTCTTTCACCTCTAGAACTATGAGTCACCATAAAAATGAAACACTGTATACATGTATTTTGTGCATATGGCTTTATGTTATCTGTTGGGAACAGCCACTTCACAGTCATTTATAGTGATGATGTGAGCATGATTTCCAGTTTTTGATGGTGATTTGAATACACCCACAATTCAGAATGAGCGTCCATTTGCATACACCTGCAGCTGGTGTTATCAGTGACAGTTTTGGGACATCATTGGATGATGTGGACACAAGCCTTAATTACCATTTTCAGTAAGAATGTGTGAACACCCTTCAGTTACACTTTTCATTGACAAATTGCATACACCCTCCACCCTGTATGACAAAGCCTTGACATTGTGTTTGTAGATCAGTTCACAGTTTTAATGGCAGGATGTTCCAGCACCAGGCAAGAAGAGGAAACCGTGTTACAATGCATCAAACTGCTTGTAGAGGCAGGGGCTGATATCAATGCTCATGATAGGTAAAATACTTCAACCTGTTGCATCCTATCCAGTTCTTGTTTAGTAACTTCATAGCCTAAAAGTATGGTATTAAAGATCGATATAATACATTTTTTCTCGTTTTTTGGGACGGGGGGGGGGGGGCAACATTTTTGTGGCTGAATTATGAAATATGTAGTGTGTTTAAGAAACTTTCGTTTCATGTGCAAAGTAATGTATGGAGAACAAAAAAACAGGACGGCGATAACTAACCTAACTTTCGGTGTAAATAGCTCACTGAAAACCAAACAAACAGACAGAGCATATTTCATTGAAAAATTTTTATGAATATACATAAAGATGTAATTGGTCTTCATTCTTGCAATTTGAGATAAGCCACATAATTCTCCTTGATGCCGTAATTTTATTAAAGTGCAAATTGCATGCTCATTACGTAGAACAGACGTAGGCTTAGAACAACGTCTTTCATCTAGGTGAGACCTCTTTTCCTTGTATTTGACATGTTCTTCTCATGAGTCTGTGAAATAAATAAGATGTTAAGAGTATGGACCAAATTAATGTTGTACATGAGTTTTACATGACATGTAAATCATTTCAGGTATCATATGACACCTTTGATCTTTGCTGCAAGAGCTGGTCATGCCCTGGTTGCTGAATACTTTATTCAGAATGGTGCCCAGATAAACAAACAAGACAGCCGGGGATGGACAGTAAGTCTGGTTTTAATCAAGCACATGATTTCATAAACGGAATTTCATGGATTCCCCTACTCTCAATGTCCATAGAGACCACAGTAAGCAAGTAGTGATTAAGGTTAAAGGGTTTGGGCAGTTTTATGTTTTTTTGAAATTCATTTCACTTCTATCAATAAAGTCTGAACATCACATGTGAGAATTTTGTCAGTAACTTGCCAAAAGGTCCTTTGTTTACCACAGGCATAAAACTGAGCACCGTGGTATAAGAGGAAGACTCGTGGGCAAGAGGTTAAGCAGCAAGCAATTATGAATGGAAATAGGTACAAAAGTGCTCTGCTTTCTTCTAGGTACAGCGTTAGATATTCAGTTTGTGAAAGCTGGTTTTGGAAAAGATATCTGAGGTTAAAATGCTTTAGGTGAGGGATTTAATTTAGAAAAAAAATGTCTATTTGTATAGTTTATTGACTTAAAGACCAGAATCTGCACTTGCTAACTTATATTTAGATAGCTGCTGCAGAGTCAAATCTTCTTTTGTTATACTTTATAGCACTATGAATTTCTTGTACTTTTCTTAGATGTACCTGTCAAGCACAACAACCAGTTAGTATGAGTTCTGTTTGTGGACTTCATTATTGAATATAACTTATTACTGATGAATTTGAACTTGAGGCATATGACATTGGTGTGTTTTCCTCTGTCTATGTGTGCATGTGAAATAAGTAGTTTTCAATACACGTACCCCAACATTGGCCTATCTCCAGAATTCTTCAACACAGGTTTTTTTTTTTTTTTCTATTATCATTACCGATATATTGCTGGTATTTATATTTGTCTTTAGTTTTAATTCTTCCTTGTTTCAGGCTCTGAGTTGGGCAGTAAGTAAGAACAAAAAGCTAACAGTGCAAAAGTTGATAGAGCTTGAAGCTGACCCATTTAGAAAGCATTCTGATGGTCAGACAGCTGCAGATTTGGCATTCGCAGAAAACTTTCAGGTAAAACTGGTTTCTGATATTTTCCTGATTTAGAATATAAATATACCTAAATGCAAATTTGTATAAAGTTATAGCTGGATGAAGGTAAAATTTTAACATGTTCCAGCATGTAATGTTTTACACTGCATATGTACATTTATGTACATGTATTTTTTTAATTTCAGGTATTTTTTAACCTTTCATTGTTTTGTCATATATGCTTGATTATGCCAAATATAATGTCATTATTTTAAACCTGGGGGCCAACATTTTAACACTATCACCTTATCTGCGATTTGTCAAGAGTCATTATCTGACTTGGCATAAACATGTTAAAAAAAAAGGTTTTTCCACGACTGAAACAGAAACTCTTACTGTAAATATTCCAAACAGTGAAATTATAGCTGAGACATGTAATATTAAATACTGTGTGTGGCTTGACAGGATTTCCTTGTGCTGATGAAAGATCCTCGTGCCCAGCCAGAAGACAAGGTTGTGGTCCCCACAGGAGTGGTGTCCGAGAGTGCTGTGGAGAGAAACTACAGGCTAACCAGGTATTAACCCAATCTGTTCTGTGCAAGTTCATGGTCTCCAGGGCCTGTTGTTAGCTATTACCAGCGCTTGAGTATTAAATCATTGTTAACTTCAATTACGATAGCTGAACAGTTTTGACCTTTGCAAAATATTATTCATTTTCATGTAAAGATTATATTAAAAACAATGTGGGGGAACAAAATAGTTGATGAGTGACTTGTTTTGTGCCTCTCAGATTTCTGTGACATTTTCTTTTATTTGCGTTTAGAGTAGCTGGTTGAGAGTAAGTCCATTTTTATTGAATTGAGAATGTAAATTCATGTTAGTTACTTTGAGATGAATCACTCCAGGCACATCAATTTTGATGTATAAAAATATTTACATGTGCTAAGCATAGCCTTTCTAAATTCCAGCAAAGAGTACCACTTAGCGTGATCTTGTCTTAAATTTGCATTGGGTGGCTCTTTCAGTTCATATGTCAAACATGGAGAGTTGGAGTTATTCCTCAGAGGCTTAGGCCTGTCCAGTCTCACTGACCTGTTCAAACACCATCATGTCGACTTTGCTGGACTACTTCTACTAAATGAAGCAGACCTGGAGAAGGTGAAGACCTTGTTTGCTGCAGTATTTCTCCCAAATCCAGGCGAATTCCAGAAGTGCATTGTTTTGGAATTTTTCAGAGTCCATTTCTCAACACAATACATCCTTTGCCTGTGTGTCGATTTTTTTGTAAACACGCTTGAACACTTGTATCCAGGTTTATTTAACTCAAGCCATGTATGAACTTTGGCACTTGGAAGAATTTTCTATGATTTTCATAAATTTTTTTCAACAGTCATTCAAGGTATATTTTGTGAAAAGCATGTGCACAAACTATATGTTAAACACTCAAGAAGTTTTCACAAAAGATACAAGATCAAGTGCAGCAGTTAAAATATAGATCAACAATGATTTCTTTTGAAGTGTATTTCACATGTGGCCACACATTGTTGTGCGAAATTCCTGTGTAAGTCACCTGCCCAGATTAATTTTGAAAAAATGAAAAAATGCTTTTTCTTCAAATTCTCTGGAAAGTTGTCTGATTTTGAATATACTTTAGCATTTGTTTATATAGACACTCACTTCATATTTTCTCATAGATTGGGGTTGAACAAGTTGGTGTGAGGAAAAAAATTTTAGATGGTATACACAAAGTTCACAAAAAAGACTGGGAATCTGGCAGTCTTCCAGCAGTGCAATCAGAAAAACAAATCAAGTAAGTGAGGAACTCTAACACTTAAGTGTAAACAAACCCCTTAAAGAGACTATGGCCACAGATCAGTTTCGTGTAAAGCAGAACTAAAGAAACTCCAAATAGCAAGAGCATCAGTTAAACTTGTGTCTTGTTTTGCACAACTCTTAGAACTCCGGTTGGATGATGCTTCACTACCTGTAATTACCCATTTTAGATCTTGTCTTTTTTGCTAATTTACCTGACAATAACTCCAAGTGCAGGTTAACAGTAATCACCAAGCAGATTTTAGTGTAGAGGGAAGTAGAATTATGTTTATGACCCAACATTTTGGGATTCAAGGTACAAAGGTAGGTAACAAAATAACCATTAATATTTCAGAAGCCCCAGATTAATTTAAAAGGAAAATCCATTAATGCTACATTATCCTTGATCATCAGGAATGTTCACGTCAAGGATTAAATATTGAGACAGTTTGATACCAGAATTGTTATTGGGGAAAAAAAATAACCCAAAAGTTTAATTGAACAGCACCCAAATGATTTGTGATTTGTTTCAGCTACAGTCAGTCAGTTGCCATGATGAGCAACATCTCATCCCACCTTCTTTACATTGGGTGCTCAGTGGCTTACATCAGAAAGCAAATTTCAGCTCATCCAGATATATTGGATACACAGGTAAAGTTATTTTTATGATACACAGATTGCTATTGGAAAACTTCATTATCTCCCAAAGGAATCTCTTAAACATTCAAACGGAATGTTAAAGAGATAAGGTTTGTGACATGTAAACCTGACAAAATGTAATTTAAGTACTTGGCTTGTATCAAGTTTGTGTCTTTCACTGGATTTATTCATTCTTTGTTTTAAGACCAAAGAGACCTAACACTGTCAACACATTTCTGAAAAATTATTATTATTTTTGCAGTGTACTTGTTTTTTGTCTGTCTTTTAACAGGATGGGAATGGGCCAGATGTCTTGTGCCAGCAGTCTATTGACAGCATGGTTAACTTACAAAAGCTTGACAAGGAAATTGTGTCCTTGCAGAATTATTTAAAAAAGGTGAGTACAAAATAAGATCTTTGCCTTGCTTTATTTTTTTTTTTACTATGGACAGTGTTATAACAAAAACCGATTGGTGGTGGGTCTTCGTGTTCTAATTCAGTGTTGAGATCAATCCCAAGTCGGGTCATACCAAAGACTTGAAAATGGTACTTCTTGCTGCCTTGCTTGGCGCCTAGCAATGAGAGATTGAAGCAAGGAAAGGTGACCAGTCAGCCTGGTGTCAGTATAATGTGACCAGATGGGATGTCATGTCTGGTGTCAGTTTGACGACATGGACTCGTCCTGCCTCAAGCATACATAGTATACCCTGTATATACAAGTACTAAGGACTCCTCGTCCTCCTGTAACTGAATAATTATGAAGTACGACGTAAAACCTAAGCGTACATACATATCTTTCACAGTGAACATTGTAATGTATTACAGGTTTTAGCCAATGGAAACTACCAGCCTGCAGACCTTGTCACAAAGCCAAAGGCGCGACACACAGGGAAAAAACTCTGGCAGAAGAAAGTAGTGACGTTTGGTGCTGTTGCATTTACTCTTTCTGCTGCAGTATATTTCAGGGAAATCATCTCGGAGACTGTGATGAATACTGTGATAAAAATTCAATGCTTTTTTGAGAACTCTGACATCAGCAGTCGAAAGGTTGTCTAACTTTCAGATTTGAAATTGAAATGTTTTTTGTATAGAAATCAGAAAGGATTTGTACAGAAATTCAGTTCACATTATGCTGAGAATAGAGACCCTTGGTGACGCTAGTTTGATGAGTGAACATATAGTTCTAATGGTTTGAAATTCAGGGAACTGTACAAAAATGTACACATATAGTTTGAGAACTGAACTAGAAATAAATTCTGAGATTTCATCAACCATATCTTGCGATCAGTTGGCAAAGCAACATCACATAGATTTAGTGTAATTGTGTTTGATTACCACATGAACACATTTGATAACATCAACTTTTTTTCCATGTCTGATGAAATAGTAAAATGTTGAACATGAATCGTAAACTGGTCCTTTGAAAATTCATGAACTGTTATGCAGACACAATTTGTCTTGATATGAAACCCACTGAGGGTGTGGATATATAACTTTGAAACGATTCTACCAGCAGGTGAAATGTGATAGCAAAGGATGCATAATAAATAAGTATTTTGTTGATATCAAAAGTGAATATTGTTGTCATACTGTCTGGCGACGCACTTGGTGGTGTTTTCTCAGTCTAGTGTAATTGATGACCCACGTGGTTTCCATGTCACCCACATGGTTTACATATCAGCTTAATTGTGGGAGAGTTTGTCAATAAATTACCATGCACTGGTGTTTCTGCCACCCAGTAAGATGACTGCAGTGATATGAGTTAAAAAATTCTTTAGTATGGCGTTGAACAACAATCAAGTAAATAAATAAATATGGGCATGGGCGATAAAAATTGTCTTTGAGACACCAAGTGTTCCTCTTTTTCCTAGCTCGCCTGTACTAGGTGCATGCAAAGTTTATGTCGTCACCTAAGCATCGGCATCCAATACTAGTAACAGGGAAAGCAATGTTAAACAAAATGTTAGGGGTTGTATCTTAAAAAGTACTGCATGTGTTGAGTTCAGGGTTTGCACACATGTAGAGCGCAGTAACCTGAGGAGATATTCCATTGTTGATTCTGTGTGTGCATATTAAATACCGTAAATTATCGAATTCCTGACTAAGTGCAATGTTTATTAGAGGCTATGTTAACAAAATGTTAGGGGTGGTATCGAATTCCTGATTTAGCACACTGTCTATTAGAATCAGTGTTAAACAGAATGTTAGGTTGGTATCTGAAAATGTTCTGCATGTATTGAACTCAGGGTTTGTACACGTGTAGAGTGTACATATCAACACTAGGGGGATAATTCTCTGTTGATTCCGTGTATGCATATTAAATACCGTAAATTACCGAATTCCTGACTTAGTGCACTGCATATTAAAATTTAGCCCATACAGACGAGCTCTTAGGAAGCCTTGCTGCCGCATCTGGGTTTATATCATATCTTGATTTCGCTTAATGAAATATTATTGAGTTGTGCGCGTCATAAAACAGATAATTGGCTTAGTATTATTCCAGAATCCTTTTATTATCCCCAGTGGTGGAACTGGTGGATGATTTTGCACACTTTATTCTCGGAACACTTTTTTCCTTCAAATTCCCAATGTTTGCGAATTCGTTACTTAACACAAAGCATTCAAATTAAAGTGATTTCAGTCACGGACCCTCGAAAATTGCCAATTACATGGTTCTAGACAGCCATGCAGTGCATTCTTCTGTATTACCATTTTCAAGGCGACACCCTCCAAAAACGAGAATGAATGTGAATCACACTATTGATGCGACTCGCCCGGCTCTGGTGCTTCTTGTATACTGGATCTCAAACAAGAAAAACAAATGTGCTGTTCGTAATACAGAAACCTATTCTAGGACCGTGCATTTTAAGGTATGGTCAGGGGACTCTTCGGACCAGAACATATACTTCTGTTTGCACGTAGCTTTATACCGTATAGTGTATTTCAAATTACAGTTGTCAGATACTGTTAGTTTATGAAAGGTACTCTGTAAATGATTTCTTTCTTATTTTCTTAAAGTTCAAATTTATTAGCTAGTGCAAAGTAGATGTAAGCAAGACATACCGTATATCATCCTGTTCCATAGATGTTTATGTATATGTATATGTTGCGATCCTTTAACAACAGCTCTCGCGAGCCCAGATAAGCCGACTTTTCAACTATAAACAATGTAAATTTATTCCCCGTTTAACGCGGAACACATCTCCAAAGTTCCCATCAACCGATGTTGGAATATCACACAGACAAAATACGCGGTATATTAAACTGACCACCATGATCAGAGAAAAAGTCTCTGAGCATGACAACATTAGCATACTACAGAATTTTTCCAAGAACTGACACGATCCTCGAGATTGCATGGAATGTTGTACAAGTTTGTTTTGCACCTGAACGATGAAGAAAACATTACTGGACACATATATGTCAGATAGAATGAACAAAAATTTAGTGATAGCAACCATGTAAATATCCCGTCTGCCGTCTCTCGTTCCGTGTTCGTTTCAGGCTGTATCACCAATTGATTAACATTTGCTGCTTTTGTGGATAAAAGTGAAAGAGGTGATGGTGTGTCCACCATATTGATAGCCCTGACTTCGTGCCGGGAATACAATTTCGGTACTTTGGTATGAGCAGCTTTAATGATATAGGTGGATACATAGGTACACGAGTGGCGATGTGTCGCACCTGACGATTACATAATTAATTCCGGCATGCATGATATACAATTTCTCTTTGTCCACTATATGTGACGTCTCACCCGGGCTACTGTAAAGAAATCTTCCATTAAATCTGCAACTTGAAAGATGACGGATTGTCGTTCCGTTGATCTAACAAATAAATCCTTCAGGTCAAGGGAAATGCAATCAGTAATCCTGCAAATAACGGATTTGACGGGAGATTTTGTTCGGGGTACAGAGTCAATTTTTTTTTTTTTTAGTATGTAGTTCTGGCGTTTGTTGGATTCATATGTAGATGAAGGCGACGATGTGTGGGGCCTTTATATACTTGGTCTACTTCTGGAAGTCACCAAAGCGGCCACTTTCAGGTCCTTATATATGTCTCGTATAACGTGTACAAGGTTATTTGCATAAGACAGAATAATGGTCCTGCAAGCTTTTGTTCACCGCAGGAGGGAAAGCATATACTCGTTCTCCTTATAATCGTGTTCCTGAAAAACACACCGCAGATAGTCGCGACTCGGGAATCTTATGATTATGTCTACGCAGATAAATGGTATCCTGATTGGATTTTCAGTTGAAACTTCGGTTTTATTCAGATGTAACATGTGGAATGATTACATTTCGATCCTTACACCCTCCCTTGGCAATATAGTTGTCGTTAGTCAAAGGCTCATCACGCACAACTTTCCACTCGAAACCACACATTCTTTAGGATTAAGCACGCATGTGTTAGGCTTACATGGATGAAAAAAACAATTATGTGGCTTAGTGTGTGGTTGGCCGTACGTGTGATTTACGGTTCAGGTGTTCTGAAGTGTTTCTTAATGTCTTGCCATGCATCTTTCAATAACTTGCAATAAGGAAAGTTCTTGTCTGCAGCTTGATTTACTTTAAATCTGTCTACAGAATAATACGCCTCCTGGCGGTATTGTCAATGAGTACTGTTGCTCTTATATGCAAGACAGAGCAATATGCACTTCGTAACAGAAAGCTGTATGAAACTGTAGATAATGTTCATACTTAATCTTTACGAGAAAAAGATCTTTGATCCATAGGAAGTGTTTCATCGCTTTTATAGTCAGGACAATTCGTGGCATGCACGCTAACTTTAATTCATTTATGTACAGTAAAAATGCATGCAGTTGAACAATCAGTTGTAGATTTTCACCAAAAATGCATCAAGTTGCGCCCTCCATAGCCAATAGATCCCAGCGCAAACTTAATGCGTACCCTAGGCATGCACCATTGCTGTCATGTTATATTTGGGTAAAGCGAAACCAGTTTCTGAATTTATATTCCTCCTAAAACCCTGGTAAATTGTCTTGCATGTTATACTTTTCAACACCCGTGTTCCCTCCAATAATCCCCGTGAAGTGATTGTCAGTATATAGTTAGCGCCTTTATAAACGCACGAGTAGAGCTTGCAGGGTACTTAGCACAATAAGTACACACAAATAAACTCTTCCGTATTTTCCAGTTTAGATAAATAAGGAAATATTTGTGGAAATGCATCTCTGAGGTGTTACATAAGCTACAAATTAATAAACACCATATTTACTCATTGTCTAACTAAAAAACTACAACAGTTTATCTGAGTGCCTTTTTTGTACTCATCCATAAAATCATCCACCAGTTCCACCACTGGGGATAATAAAAGGATTCTGGAATAATACTAAGCCAAGTACACTGCACCCGCGCGATTTTAAAGACGTCAGTCCTTCTGACGGTTTTTTTAGTATATGTTACTCACACCTTATAGTGCACAAGGCTAGCGTCTGATGTCATGCAAGCAAGAAGTGAGTGTCGCAATCAGAATATCGTCATGTAAGCAGTAAGTCCGTCCCTCAAGCAGAATGTCCGTCTCGAAAGACCAGTGTGGTTTCAATCACACATCCTGCGGGCCATAAGCTACATCTGAGACTTTAAAATCAGCAAATATGTACAGGAATTTCCCATGTCCCCTGACTCTTGGCGCTCAGTAAGGGAATAGGCCAAGAAATGTCAGTCCAGTGTCAGAATACAGTGGTATGGTGGCTTTTGATTTTATTCATCGGCAAAGAACCATCATTGCGTCTTCCCGTCATCATTGAAAACTGTTGACCGCTTCTCTTTGTATGAATCCGTCCTAATTTTTATAGTTTATGTATACTTTTCTTAGGTTTTTTTATACTTTGTGTTATTTGTTGTGATCTGGAAACTGGTCTAGCGATTACTGACCCGGTACCCATTTTAGCTGACAACTGGAATAAGAATGTCGGTTTCGATGCCAAACTTTGGCATGATGATGAGTATTTTGCGGCAGCACTATCTAAATACGTAATATGAAATAGGCAAAGCCTATGGGCGAAGGCAGTATAGATGACTTGAGATGTGTAAAGCACAGTCCAGTTAGTAACTGAAACGAACCATATTTTAATATTGAGGGATAAACGCACTTGTTACATTTTTATTTATTTGATTAGTGTTATACAAGTACATTGCACTTATATTACGTTTAAAATTATTGTGGGAGCAGGAAACTGGGCAACGTCTGGATGAAACCCCCTACCATTGGCAGGTTGCTGGCAGACTTTCCTATATATGACCGCAAAGGAAACCAGGTTGAACTCACTGGACTTGAATTCACAGTGCAATGATGCAGCGTAAAGACCCAGGTTCTTCTCACTAATGCAATCGCTGTGAGTCCCACTCACGGTGGCTTCCTCTCCTGTCCGCCAGCAACCTGCGGTTAGCCATGGGTTTCACTGATAATGGAAAAGGGGACATGTTTTTTAATCCTGTGAGGTGGCCCTAGTGTGAAGCAGGATCTTACGTCAAGAACTGATTGCAGCGCAACGTCTACAATACTGCAATGTATCGGTTACTGTTGTAACCTCGCGCTGCCTTTAATATGACGTCATTATGATAAGCTGGTGAAGAAACACTTAAAAAAAATGACATCACGGTCTCGTGAAATAAATCACGGATTACATTGACCTGCACCTTGTTTTGATTGTATTTTTGCTCTAAATTATTAAATACAAGTTTGTTCTGTTGACAGTGATGCTCAAGCTGCCTCGAATTATTGCTTGCTGTTATGGTAACCGTAAGTCTAATGCATTTTTATCGCCACTTTCGATGGCCTCTCTCTAAGCCCTTCACCTTGAGCCGTTCAGTTAGCGACCTTGATCTCGCCTTCGCGCAAGCGCTGCTCTCTTAAGTAAAAGCCTTGCTTTCTGAAGCCCGTAAGCTTCACATTGAGACTGGTACAAATGACATATATATGTATGTACACATGTGTTGTCTGTAGAGCTCACTCCTTTCGATATAAACCTTTGTGTCCTTGGTGTCAACATTTTCTCTGAGAAGGAAAGCTTTATCCGAGATGGAATGGTTTCTCCTAGGCGGAAAGCTTTCTCCAAGGAGGAAAGGTTTTCTCGTCGTTAATATTTTTTCCAAGCAGAAATGCTTCCTCCAAGAAATGTTTCTCTAGGAAGCAAAGGTTTGCTTCACGGTATCAACATTTTCTCCAAGAAAATTAAGGTTCTTTCTTCGGACTCAACATTTTATCCAAAGAGGAAAGGTTTTCTCCACAGGGTCAGCATTTACTGAAAGGAGAAAAGGTTTCTCCGTCTTCTAGAAGGAAAGATTGCTCGGCATTGTCGACATTTTGTTTGAGGGAGAAAGATTGTTGTTTTGTTTTTGTTTTTAATAAAAGGTTTTCTCCGAGAAGGAAAGGTATTCTCCACGGAGGAAAGGTGTTTGGTGTTGGACAAAGAAACTTGGGGTATGCGCTGACTAAGATGAATAGGCCAGTACATATCTGTGTCCCTTCAAATATGAATTGAAGCTCTTTGTCCATACAGGTTTGTCTGGAGCGGAGAGTACAGACCTATACATTTTCAATGTATAGATTCGTACTTAAAAGGCTTTTATACCTGCGGAGACAAATCTGTCTGACACATGGTGATCTAACATTTCTTGATCAAATCCGCTGTGAGTGCCTAGAAAATAAGTGGCTTAGCACATAAGCGTATAAGTGATCTAACACGAATGAACGAAGCAAGTGCCGTATATTTAATGTCTTGAATCGTTGTTTATTATACACTGTATACGTACTACACTTTTTGGGATCATAATGTTCATTTGGTTGGTTTACAAATCCAGGCAATGGGGCAGGGGTGGAGATGAGGAACAACGGTGAATAATCTTATTTTTTTTACATTTTATTGTTGTTTAATGCAATACTCAAAAAGGTTTCAAGCATATGTAAGACAGATTTTAAGTTTTATAGGTGCAGGAAAGAGGACTGAAGGTCATGCCTCAACGACCTATGTCATGCTAGTAACGAACTTTCCCATATGTGACGTAAAAAGATTTGCACACAATATTGGTAGAAAACTAGCCTTCTTGTCACCATGGTCGCATGTAAGCACCGAGAGCGGGTCTAAAAATTCTCTCTCAAAAGCCAGGTATGAATCAGGACCTTGTGTGTCCATGGTGGAAAGACAAATGCCTCTAACATTCGGCCACTGTACGCTCTCTCAATAAGCCTGGGTAATCTACAACTTATCCATGTATACAACATGGGCTAGTGGTTAGAGCGCCCGCCTCGATGTCGGGAGATCCGAGATCAGTACCAGGTAGGGTCACATCAAAAACAAGAGAAATGGAACTTGTTGCCCTCCTCACTTAGCGCTCAGCAGTGAAAGGTATGAGTGTTTTTAAACAGGACTAGTCCCTGACGCAAGAAGACGAGGGTATATATATATATATATTAAGGACTTGTCTTGCCACAAGAAGACACGATATATATATATACTAAGAAATAATCGTGGTCATATGACTGAAGTTAAGCGTATGACGTAAAACCCAAGCATACATGCATAGATACATTCATATAAATGTATGCATGCCACATAAGACCAATACATGCCGGCTGTAAACTTGTGAAACCATATGTCATTTTCAATTTGACAGCTTTGGACTGTTTCTCACGCGTGTTGAAAGCGGACATTACTCGTACACGTAGGCCGGGTAATGTATAGCTGGATATTGGATGACGCACACACCGATAACACAGCAGTGCGAAAATATTCCCGTATTCCTGTCCAGGTACACATGTCTATCTGCCGTGAGAGCTGTGTATTAAGGCAATGGAATTAGGATTCCTAGCTCTGGCGTTGCACCCGCACTGATTCTACGGGATAAAGCCGACCCACATCTGTATTAGCCACGTACATATTTGAAACAGAACAATAACTTGCCGATATAGTTATATCTGTTTTAGCCATAAGCGTTCTGCATGTCTATGCAAAGACTCAAAAGAAGAAGAAAAAACAGAGAGAGAAAAATACCACGTCTTTTCTATAAAACATATAACAATTAGGCCACATCTGCATGTAATCTTTATGGTATTCTTGCCTCTATCTGTGCTACAGTGAAACTGCAGATTTAAGCACTATATAAGCTGTTTCCGGATTGTATGTGCTGTACAGCACGAAAACAAGCAGCCATTGAGTGCAGTCAGATTATAAGACTGATACATGTGAGTTTACGATGGTGATAAAACATGGTTATCAGTGTGCTCTTTCAAAACTGGTCTCAGTTCGGTGTATAAAGTTTAAGATTTTTTTGGCGTTTATCTTGAGAGTGTATATACGTGTCGCGCACCGATCTGAAACCCATACTGACTACACAGCGACTTACCGCCACATATGCTAACCCTTAATATTACATGTGTGCATGTCCTTTCAAGTCAAATGTGTTCGCGAAAGTACCATAAAGCTTGCAGGTTATCATTTTTATCGGCTGTTTTATATCGAATATCACTCGCTCTTCGAGGGCCACTATGATTAACTGTTATCACTGATCGTATTTTTCCTCTCTCTCCCCCGTCTCTTGTGTCTCTGATCTCACATTTGTTTATAAAACATATTCCGTCGAGGTTTCATAATGATTCGTTTTTATTTGTATCGGATCACCGTTAATGATAATAACTACACAATACTAGGTTACTTAATTGTGGTTTCTTCCCTTTAGCTTTTTTTTCCTCACTGAGAACTTACTTCCGTATAATTTTCTATACCGTTGCATGCAATACGTTTCGTCTGTATCTGTTAAATAGTTTTATGGCTGCAGTGTAGAGGAAACACGTAGTAATCTTGGGAGTATACTAGAGTTCACCAATCTTCTTAAACAGAGCTATATGTAATTCCTGGAATAGGATATCCGCACTCTTGAAGGCATTACAGATATATAATACAAGGCCCCGGTAGAAGGTACAGATAATAAACACCTTGGGCTTCATCTTTCAGTGATCTAATTCGACATCCATTATATATCTTGGCGAACTTAAGTGTGGTTGAGGTGCATATGGGATTATATCGATGACCTCGCACCTGGCTATAAGAACTATTCTGAGGCTACACATATATATATTTGTATACCCGCGCTTATACAGCACGTCACTATGAATCACATATTTTTGTGATGATTTCTAGTCATTCCCAAGAAACTAGATAATATCAATTTAAGGTTGAGACACGTTCATGCAATGAGAAGTTTTGTTCTGAAGGTTGCTAGGCAGCTCTTTATCCCAAGATTTATTGGCAAATCCATCGCCCAGGAAGCACTGTAGGACTGAGATTGCTTGGACAGAGATGTGGCTGATTTCCGCGGATTAATATTGCAATGTAGGGTAAGGAAGTATAGTGTCATAAACAGTGCTAGACCCGACAAGAACCGGAAGGAACCAGTGCGTCATCGTCAGCTAGGTATAGCAGATGATGGAGTGAGATATGAACAGACACCGACTTGGGCATGTGAAGCACCCCCAATCACTGGCCTCTGGGTTCCCTCTAGAGGCTATTGTTCCATCATTGTGTAGTACTGATGGATTTACACGTTCAGCTTCCGATTATACCTTGTATGCTGCACCACGCATCATAGGTATAGGGACATGAGGAATATAGGCCATTATAAGTGTGAGACCAGTATATATAACTGAAGCATTAAAATGTTTATATCCATAACACCAGTTTGGGCTGTTTTGTTAGGAAGGAGAGCATTGGTTTTCCCAGTTTTAATTACATATATAACCAAGAGGGCTAAGCAGAAATATTGATTTTTCCACCATTAATGTATGTATGATTTTGTACAAGTTACATACATGTTAGGGTTGAAAAGTATTTACATATACTGACATATCCGTGGTGGGTCTTTGCTTAAACATAATCCTTTGCGTTAAATCTGAAAAACTTTGTTTAATTGTCCTTGTTCACTTTCAATATTATTTTCGGTCATATTATGACTCGTGGCAGACCAGCCCAAATGATGGCGTACTGTATGTTACTGGAACGCCATAACGAAGGCAACATGCAAAGCCACAACTGCCAACCCTGAAGTCTTTGGTATGGCCTGGATGGTTCATTCTTGAACCCGTTCCTCCTGCCTATGACTCGAACCTGACTGAAGCAAAGATGTGAATAGACAATATATCACCAGTTCTGCGTGATTAGACGTGAACCATTAAATTATCCCTGAACACTTAATGCATTCGGGTTGACGTCTTCATGATGACTATCATGAAGCCCCTAAACAATGATCCTCTTTGAATTTTCCGGCAACCTCTCCGATACGATTGTCATTTTTCAAGGGGTTTTCAATATGTTGGGCGTTTTCACAGGTTTTATCCGTTTGTAAGCTCCGACACACAAGGCGATTTGCCCAACTATACATTTGATATGACGTATAGCACCAGGTGAATGGGGCATAACACTTCCGGTTTTTCTAAAGTTTGGTCAGATTTGATCTCCGGATTTTGGAAGCAATACCCGGTGGCCTTCATGACGCCTTCATGGTACAGGGAAAGTGCATGGTATTCAAGATTTATTTACTGCTTTCATTTGTGTCCTACTCCGTATAGGCTCTACTCGCGAATATTTGACTAATACGACGGCGGTGAGCATTATGGTGGAAGGCAACCGAGGGGAAACCCACGGCCATGTACAACCGAAGAGGAAGCCAGTAAGAACTCACAGCGAATGATGAGACAGCTCATGGGACATCGCGTTAACCTTTACGGAGGCCCCGGTATCCAAGATGATTTTATATCTACCTTTCTGGAGGGTAAATTTTCTGGGTGACATTCTT
This sequence comes from Acanthopleura granulata, assembly GCA_016165875.1. Classification (NCBI taxonomy): domain Eukaryota; kingdom Metazoa; phylum Mollusca; class Polyplacophora; order Chitonida; family Chitonidae; genus Acanthopleura; species Acanthopleura granulata. The sequence continues at coordinate 21,724,442 of JABBOT010000004.1, forward strand.
TACAAGCAAGTATACAATAGAGGAAGAAAACATCATTACCTGGCATTCCGCAAAGCTTTATACAGGTAGAGTTCTAAGATCAGTAAACTCTTTGTCACCATCCTAGTCCCATTTCAATGTGATCTGACTTTTAAATAATATTCTTAGTACGTACCAATTACAACATTTTGAAAAATAAAGAAACAGTATGCATATATATGTACATAAATTATTTTATTCTCATTTCTCTTTGATTATATATTACATGGGTTGTAGGTCAGTGTTAATAGCGAAGTCAAATAAAACACAACCAATGTGACGGACAAAAAAACCTTGGAATGACAAGTACTTCTCGTCTTTTGACTTCTCGTAGCAGACAAAACAACGATTGCGCATGCGCACGTTTGCTGATGCATAAGTATATATTAAAGATCATACAATCAAATCACTTGCGTGCATATACATATAGATCCCTTTTAAAATTTGTCCAGCGAATCTACATGCATATGTATACGGTGTACTGGATATGCAGTACTTTCGAAAAACATTGACAAATGTACATTAACCCAACAGAGAAAAGTAGTAGTCTACTTTCACGACCAGCAAATATTGGAAGGAATTTTATAATGTATCATTGACATATATACGTTCATCTCTCTGTATGAATCGTCTTTCTTCCCTCATATATTGCACACGTTAATTCTAATCAATTGAAACGTTAAGAAGCGTCGTTTCTTCAACATGCGTGCATGCTAAAATAGCAGCAGACGCGTCAATGAGGTATGAAATTCTTACTTAAGAGTAAGAAACGACATGGTTCATTGGCCTAAACTATACTGACAAACTTCATCATTACCATTGAGAATATTCTAATTTACCAGTGGAAATGTACGTTAAAATCCTGGCAAAGTTCTGTATTCCATGCTTGGACGTTGCTTTAACTTGTTTTTGCCATGCATGAGTGATGAAAACTAAAGTATTCCACAATATGTAGAATTAATATTTCCTATGACTCTCGAACCGTAATTGTATGCAAGGAAATATTTAGGAAGCATATATCAAACACTGTATTATAATCTTTTTCTTCAGAGTACCTGAAAACTATTGCTTAACCGTAAACAAACAAAAACTATCCATTGCCTTGTTCGTGCAACTGTCGGCGAATGGAAAATATTTAGGCAACATACATGTCCGCCTGTGTGAACCTGAATGGCCAATATCCCATCATTTTTGTCCACACGTAAGTAGCGCTCTCCATCGTGCCTTTGTATATGCCATTAATTGTTTAATACCCTCCATTTTCATAAACTTGCCTACACACTCAGGTTCTGTCTATCGCACTAACATGTTCAGAGTTCGGCTTCAACCTGCTTGAACCAGAACACAAACATCCAATGTATATGTCCGTACAGGTGAGTAGAGCACTTTTCAGTTCTTTACGTATTCGTCCCCGCCTTTGCAGGTGTGAATGTCTACCCATTTCATACACGTTTTACACTTCACGAAACAGCACCAGTGGAATTTGCATTCACACTTGGAGGTCTGTTTGACAGTCTTCGTGTTGTATCCTCTGCCACAGCACATGATGTCACATCCGTCCGTGCCTCGTGACGATTTGTTACACTGGCGGTCAGCTGTTCCCAGGGAACCTGCATGTAAACCAAGGAAAGAACAATAATGTCAACAGAATATATACATGTTATCAGAAACTACTGTGGTCAGTTACACTATAATCATAATTATAAATAATTAATTATAATTACATAACTGCTAAACAGTATATATCATGTCAACCCTGCAAAAATCAACCGTTAACTCCGCTATTTGAAGGATGACGGATTGCATTTCCGTTGATATAACGGATTAATCAACCTGTCATCTCTCAAATAATGAGGGTAATACTCATGTATGAGAATTTGATGAGACTTTTTTTTTGTTGAACCTTAATATAATCAGGAAGGTTCTCGCGAGGAACCAAAATTTTACGCAAAAGCACAATCATTCATTTGTATATTCACTCTATATTACGCCCCTCCCCCCTCCGCCCCTGCACCAAAGTCAAGAGCATCACTGATCGGGCTATATAAACCATCAACATCCACCTTATAATCCAGCCAACAGGTAACAAGGCAAGGCAGCATCAACCAGTTCAGTTGTAATTGTCCGTAGTATTTCAGATATTTTGTCGGCCCTCGGATATGCACGTAGGAGAGATCGTAAAGTCATCAGAGGTTTCCTTAAGAGGCGCGGCGCTGAATAAGTCTGAAATACTGATTATAGTTCCTTCACGATTCTGGCTTTCTTTACATTTCACGGTTTGATTGGTTTACACTGTGGATTTATAATACCAGATTATTACGAAACTGTGGAGACCGAAATTTAGGCCACAGGTTTCTGTTAGTTTAATATAATATTTAATTTAACATGTGCAATGGGCATATTCTTGTATGATTGGTGAAAACGAAGGCATGCTGGAACACTTCCTGTTTTGCATACGTGTGTGTATGTGCGGATTCTCCTTTCGCAGGCTATAAAAGAACTGAGTCATGACATCGTTGGAAAGTAATTGAGCTGCATTTATGATTTTTATGCACAAGCATAACTTCTGTACGAAAGCTCTTACCCAGTGGAAAAGAGTACTTAATCAAGGCATTGTACTTTTAATTATGTTCAAACGTTTGTGATAAGTGACGGTCTTAGTGCAAAACTGTCAATTGCTAAGCGCAGTGAAAATAAAAATCTGATTGTGGTAAAATAATCAAAGCTGCCATATTTTAAATTACTCTTCACGCTACCTTTGCTGTTTGGGTTGAACTCATTTCGTTATAACATTCTCCGTGCGCATTGTTCCTTGTATCGCTACATATATTAATGTACTTGCTCATCTGTTGTACTCATGTCAGAACTAAATGGCGTTATGTTTATCATGCGTCTGACATATAGCAATTGTATATATATATATAAAACAATAATGATCGTCTTTGAAAACATAAACTGTTGTCTAAAGTTTGCAAAGTACACAGCGATTTCGGGACACAACATAACACTACATCGATGTGTACAGTACTAAAACATCCTTCAATCGCGTGTACTGACAGTGACAACTTTAAAACTGTCGCAGGCATGTATACACAAAGCTCTAGACAAGGATCTAGAGCATGTAGGTCCTATCTCCATAGATATCCTCCACTGATACCCTGATCCGACAGGGCGATCCAAACGTCTCCAGTGGCCCGTGAAAGATTGTCACAAACAGCTACAAATTACGGCAATCATCCGCAGGATGACACAGAAAGGGAATGGGTCTGGTATCAATTTCGCCCCGTAGGCACATCGACGTGCGTCTTGGCCTGGCGTTGTTCTGACACAGAACAAGACTATGGGACGACAAGGCGTGACATCTTTCAATTTTGATTTGTTTCAGCCCCGTTGGGTTCCTCACAAAGTGTTATCAGCGAGCTGTATGGCGGTCGTCGCCGTTCCAATACAACTGGAAGAATGTTCTTTCAGCAGTCGATCCGGTCACAACGGATAAAGACTCCGCGGACTTTCCTAAACGTAGTCTTTTCTAACAAATAGCAATATTTCACGGCCGTAAGCCTACGTCATCGTCCTAACTTGGGAGCAAAAGGGTAAATTAGATTGTCAGTGTCGTAACAATGCGACACTTCTTCCTCTTCTAACCGGAATACGTTCCCATTGAGGAAAGTTTTGGGTTGTGCAGGTAACCAGCTGCCATCTTTTATTGGCGTGTCAGAGTGACGGCAGATTAATCATCCGTTCTATGACACCTGTTGTAGGTAGTGCTATTAAACAGACAGTGACAAGTGCATCTGTCTACCTCCCCCGAGAAAAAAAGCCTCGACTTTAATTTACGGCTATCAGTGATACTCTGGCAAGTACTTGTTTATCTACACACCTTAAACTATTTCAGTCATTGAAAGTCGGTATCTACCTGTAAATCTGTTCCGGTAATAAAGCCGGCTTATATAGCTCCGTTTGTTGACAGGTTGTTATTCGTGGACAGATAGACGAGATGGATGGATACCCCCACCCGTTCGGAAAAAAGGCCAAATGCATGTGAATTGTCTTGTACATAGTGACATCTATTTGGGCGATATCCAGGTGCGCCGTTGCACTCGAGAAACGCACTTAGAGCTTCGGCTTACTTTCCGCGGTTCTTTGGAGGTACATGGTGTATAATTCTGGTGGTCTAGGTTTTTATCGAAATACTGCAGCAATTCGTTAAGTTTCTTACACGGTTTCCATATACCATACAGAGGGAATGTCCAGCTTCGGCTATTCCTCGAAAGTGTTTTTTTTTTAAATTCTGTCAGTTCGTTTTCAAAAAGAAAAGTCAAAATTATGGATTTTTTTTTTAAACGAAGAGACCATAAAACAAGCCCCAAGTCATCTATCTAAGAAATACATATGTATTAAGCTTCCTACATTTGTAACCTGGTGGAATAAAAGTATAAACATCGAACAGTTGTCCATAACATAATAAATTAGAAACAATAAAATGAGTTTATAAGAAGTCGTGTTCACGCAGTTGTTATTCATGCCATATAGATGTAATGGGAAGAGATACAGTATCGATGTAGTGCACATTGGTGCCTCGTCGATGTAATACAAGTTTAGCGATGCCATGTCATCGTAATGGACAGATATGTAATGTCAATATAATGGAGAGAATGCCTGGTGGATGTAATAGGCAGAGATGAAGTATGGAGGTAATGTAAGCTCAGTACTGCCATGTCAATGTAATGGACAGAGATGTAGTGCCGATGTAATGGGCAGAGATCAAGTATGAATGTAATGTAACCTCAGTGATGCAATGTCAATGTAATGGAGAGGGATACAATGTCAATGCATTGGGCAGAATTGGCTTGTCCTTGTAATGGTAGGTCATTGATGCCTTTCAATATAGTGGGAAGACATGCAATGTCGATGTAATGGGTGAACTCGGGTTGTCGGTGCTTGTAAAGGTAACTAGTGATGCCATGTCAGTGTAATGGATAGCGATGTAATGGATGTCGATGCAATGCCAATATAATGGGTAGAACTGGGTTGTCGATGTAATGAAAGGTCAGTAAGTGTAATGGACAGAGGTGGAATATCGATGTAATGAACAGAGATGCAATGTCAATGCAATGAGGAGAATTCGCTCCTCGGTGTAATGGTCAATGATGCCATGTTGATGAAATGAACAGAGACGCAAGATCGATTTAATGGACAGAGATGTGATCTCTACGTAATGGACGGAATGGGTTTGGCGGTGTAATGGAACGTCAGTGATGCCATGCCAGTGTAATGGACATGGCGATATAACATGGATGTGATGGACAAAGATGCAATGTCAAAGTAATGGACAGAAATGTCTTGTCCATTGAATGGACAATGATGTTACGTTAATGTAATAGACAGTGAAGCAAAATTAATGACATGCAATGTCATGTCCTTTGTAATGCTGTGATGATATGTCCTATTAATTGGTAATGATGTCATACCGAGATATTGGGAAGCAAATACTGTGTCCGCGTAAAGCGAAGAGGTACCATGTCTGCGCAATGGGAAGCGATGTCAAAATAATGGGTAGTAATGCCGTGTCCATGTAATAGGTAGTAATGCCATGACAAAGTATTGAGAAGTGATGTCCCATCAATGTAATGGGAACTGATGCCACATCAGTGTAATGACAGGTGATGCCATGTCCGCGTAAAGGAGGGTGATATCATGGCGAGGCAGTGAGCAGTGGTAATGAGAAGTGACATTATGTCCAAGTAATGAGTACTAACACGTGTATGGTGTCCAATTAATGGGAAGTGATGCCATGTCCACGTAATGTGCTGTGATGCCTTGCCGAGGAATCGGGTAGCGAAGCCAAGACGATGTAATGGCCAATGAACTGTAAGAAGATGTTAATAAAAAAAACACAAATACGTAGCATATCCCGGCTACTTATAATTAAGTCCCTCATAATTCTCCCTTCACTTTTCGCAACACATTGTTATCTCTGCTGGTCCATTCTCACGAGATCTCGTATGCGTGTCTACATGTATTTATGGGCTATGCATGGTAATCTGTCTGTACCACGACTGAACACGTTGCATTACTCGCCCCCTTGACCTGCGACTTTGTCATGGTCGAAATTTTAGTTCGTTCAGGGTAATTATGGTTTCATGCTACGTCGGTAATATTTCAGCCATGTCGTGGTGAGCATGTATTACAGAGAAATGTTTATGTTGGAGTTTTCGTTGCTGTTATAAATGTAACCTTACTGTATTGTGCATGCAAAGAATGTGGGCACAACAAAATAATCCTTATATCTACAAGGAGACCAAATTAATCCATTCGTCTCAGGAATGTACAAAGAAGCCGAAGTATTCCGATGATTCCTTGTGTTAACCTAATTATGGAATCTGAGACATTCGACGGCCAGAAAGATAAATGGTTATTGGTTACATTACGACTATAACTGAAACGCCTCCAAACAAACGTGTGAATATTACAACATACATGTAATCGTTTGTGCATCTTTAAAGGAATACAAAATTGTCGTCGATTGGCTGGTGTGAGAAATCCAGACGATGCCTAGGTTAAGCAAAATTTTAGATACCATACTTCTATCCAAGCCTGCCTAAGGCTGTAGAATATAACCCAAGAAGTCTATTTCCACTGTCAGCCAATCAGGTCGACTCCGTATTCCTCCAAATTCAGTACCTGAAAGAAAATAAACTTGTTGTGTGCATGGCCCGTTCCAATACACATTATTTGGATCACACGACAATCTTCTTCTGTAGCTCACTCCAAAACTATCTGTAGTTCGCTTTTACTGAAAACTAAAACGTGCCATATGCTGGAAAAAGACTGGGCATCTTTCTAATAAGTCAGGGCAAAGCCACACTAGGCGTGATACTGGCCCAACTACAGCGTCTTCCACAACGACAAAGCTGATGATTAATGGCGCCATTCTTCTTTTCAGGTTATTAGGATGCTTATACATACCTCTTTGTAAATTTCTCTGGCAGTAGTCCGGCGATGCCTCTAAGTACACTAGATCCGACCTCGTGGGTCGTTTGTGGTTTTTATTAGCCACTATTAGTCCAGTGCCCGCTTGGTTCATCATTACCTGAGTGGCGCCATTGTATTTGGTTTTTAAATAATGGCCGACCCTGCGAAAGTCCTGCATAGCGAGCCAACAGGTGCGGATGGTACACGCGCCGCTGACCCCATGGCACTTACACTCCAGTTTCATGAAGCGTTTTACTGCCTCCAGAAAAGAAAAAGGAGAAACACATCAAACTATTATTAATATTTGACTGTGTTATTAATATTTGAAAGTGTTTCCATTCTGAACAGATTTTTACAAAGGTTCTGCAAGAACCTGTAAAAATAGTATCATTGACCTCTGATTGTTTGTGCGTTTTTACCTGATCATCTTCATTTATACAGACCTACATTTGTATGATGTGTAACAGGATAAATGTAGATTATTTTTATAACTTTTTCTAAATGGTAGGGTATTATTAGAAACTGAAGTATCCATACTTATCTCCCTAGCCTTCATCTGTAAACCATACATGGTAAAACATGATTATAGTTTTGGCAATGCGACTTACCCTCCTTCCGGCTCTGTTATTATGTAGATTCATCAATGCCCTTGCATCTCGTACTCTTTTTTCTTTGGCATCGATAAACATTCTGGAAAACTTCGTTCCATATCTCACGTTGTCGCTGCATCCCCCCCAGTCAAAGTCTCCCCTTCGGTCTCGTGCTTTCCCGCGTTTTGTAGGGTCACATGCGCAGTTCATGAGTTCACCATTGCTACAGGCCCGCGTGATGGCGTGGACCACCCCCGCAGATAAAATGGAGTACACAAACGTTGCTTCTCTACTACCTGTTTTAAAATGAACAAAATAGATAACAAATGGATGTCAGTGCTAAAAGGCAAACTTGGATATACTTTGTATTATGATCATATTTTATCATCGTTTAAGAATCATGACGTTCACGAATCCCGTGCATCTGTCTATTTATGTAGATTTGCATATGCGAAGTGAGACATTTTGGAATATCGAATCGAATCGCGTCACATGCAGTAATCAATAACATAATTTCTAAATCTATCAAATTGCTAACTCATATCTAGAAATGGTCACCTTTCAGACTATCCCTAAGTACAAGGAATCGGTTATAATTTGTCATGATCACCACTATAGGCCTACATGGAAATGAAACTAGCTCAGTTATCTTTTCATTCGTAAATAGGACATTCTTATATGTCACGAAAGACTTCTTGCAGCCACTTCACTGTAGCACGGCTTTGTATAAATAAACATCTTGCACTTTTAAAAACTATATTTTACACAATTTTTCTTCAAAGCTTGCAAAAATCTGAAATCCTCATAGTCTACATAAACATGCCATTAGTTTACCATATCCCACATATATATATATATATATATATATATATATATATACGATTACCAATATTATCATTCCCACATAAGATAAGATTTAAAGCGACGCGTATTGGAAGAATCGTTTATAAGTCATTTAGGCATTCTTCTTTCGTTACAAATATATATATATAGCGTATGGTAAACACGAGTGGCGCCTACACGCATGCACTAAAATAACCTGGCGTTAATGCAACTGACATCAGAACAGAACGTCTATATGTCCGTGTGTTGGTGGAGAACGCCGCTGAGGGAGGAGAATTTTATTTCACCATTACATTTCACGTTATAGCATAAACATGCGCATAAATGCACCCTTTGTAAAATGGCGTCGATGTGTGCTATTGGGAGGTTGAATGCCGGAAAATGAAGCTATCACGTCTTGCGCATATGGGAGTATAACGAGAGAAATGTGTCCTCTATGAAATTACACTATCTATACGCATGAATGAAACCCAACACAAGGTGTTTTGTGATATTCCAGGCCAGCACAAGAAACTTGTTAAAGGTTAGGGAAAATTTATGATGTTCTCCGTGGTAATAAAACTACTGTTACACACACCCACTCGGAAATCATAAGATTCGGGAATTTGTTATTCCTTAAAGTTGATAAACTGCTTTGATTTATGGTGGCGTTTCTGGGAGAAAACCGAAGGTTGCTGCCCCAAGACAACTATTCCTCGCAAGGAACCCAACGATGTACAGAAATGCAAGTTTGTGGCATCAGAAGCCTACAAGCACGGAATTGGCTCTCTTACAGCTTATATCCGTTTATAACCATGCAGTCAAACGCAGAGGCCTCTCATGAAGCCTTGTCACCCAAGGGCGCCCCATAATTAGCGATTGCCTTGGAGTCATTACAAGTTTCAACAGGTGTATATCGTGACAAAAACTGCATCACTTAGGTTATAAATAACAGGGCCTGTTGAACTACAGCAGCAAAGGAATCGTGTATGTCATAGGTGAATTTATCCACCATTATTCCGATGGATAACGGCAATATATAACGTCTCATTTTTACTTCATAGCAGGCAATATATATTTAGTGTAAAGTCCAACAACATATTAAAATGCTTTTGACTTCCTTAAAATCAGGTATCGTTGAACATACTCGATTTGTCATCTGGGTAAGTTCATTCCAGACATTTGTTCAGATACGAAAATATGATCTAATAAAGACTGTTGTTATATAAAATGTGTATGCGGTGTATATTATGATTCAAATACATGTCACCTTAATAAAAATTCCTACGCACTTCTTCCTTAAAGTTTCGGGTGACTTCACCATTATAAAAGGCATGAACTACTTAATACATGTGTTCTTAACGGCAGACGTACTACTAGTTGCCACATAGGACTCCATGAGGCAAACAAATGCATGATCATCTGCAAAGAAAAGGGTGCACTTAGAGACTAGAGAGCTTCAGTCATTAATTAAGGAGGTCATTAAATCCTGTTTCTGGTGCCTTTCGTTAGAAGGTTTCACAGGTATCTCGCGTGGTGTGATCGTTTCCTCCTAGCTACATACCTTCACCCGAAAGCTTCCACTATGAGTTCACCATGGTGTGAGGGAATTATAGTCAAAATTTTCAGCAGAACAGAAAATAAATAAATATATAAAGAAATATATAAAGAAATAAATAAATAACCGCTGATGGTTTTACAGATGAAGCTGACAACAAAGAGCGAGGAGTAATGTATTTTGCCTAAATGTTTTAATACTGATGATATATAATGCCTCTGGAAAAGCCCAGATCAAATGTTACACAATTTATATACTATGTTCCATGTATGCATCCACAAAGCAAATATAAAATTCTACAGCAATCAGATTCAAACCAGAGCACTGGAGACTGTGTGGCCGTTTGGTGACAGGTTATTGGTGAAGCCCGGCCTAATTTCCTCGGTTAATGTTTTATTCTAACTGTTCTTGTAAATGCATAAATAGTGTCAATTACACGCCCCCTGGCAGAATTAAGTAAACAAAATGCAGTGATATTAATTGCAATTTATTAGACGCCACTGGTCTAGAATTACTCCAAATACGGCGTTGTCATCACATTTAACGAACAGTAGCATGAAAGGAATGCTAAAGGGTCCGTTAGAAAGAACATGGGTTTTGTACGTGTAACCGTTTGACAACTAAAACACTGTCGTAGAACGAGACGTTGTGAACAACTGGCTCATATCAATATGCTATAAAAAAGCGAAAGAAACAACGTAGCAGAGATGAAATATAACAGTCTGCATGAATTTGGCTGCAAGAATGGCATTCTATTTAACATTAAAATTGTTTTACTGAAAATCGCTTTCTATTTATTTCCAGACTTATATGAAAATTAGTATGAAACCTCTTTGGGTTTTTTGTTGTCGTTGTTGTTGTGCATATATTCATTTCTGTTTTGAAAACAACATGTAATGTACAAATGAATTCACCACCAAGTCACCTATCGCATGACTGTACACTATACCATTAATGGACTATATACACGTGATATATAGCGTGAACTTAAGAAAGGGTACAACAGTATATGCAAGAGTTAATAAACAGTATAAACGGCGTATTCGAGAGTTAGTAAATGGTATAAACGACATATGCAAATATGTCTGTGTGCAGCTTAATGTTCATTGCACAAATTCTATTCAAAGTATATCATGTTTATTCAGCAATAAGGCTGTCTTTTCAAGGGAGTCCGGTAATCTGCATTATGTGTATTTCGGTTAACTGTGGGAGAAATGATTTGTGTTGAAATACATGTACATGAAATACATAAGGTATTCCTTATAATGTTCGGAATATAAAATATCCCCGTTATATATTACATCCCATATGCATTAAAACGATAAAAAAACTTAACGCTAGTTGGCGTATAAGTTGTTACCATTTAAATACTTGCATAATGAGTAAGTTTGAAACCATACCTGAGTTAAACTGACAAGAAACCCTAATTAATCGGCAACGTCTAGCCACTTGCCAACTATCACATGCAAGGTCGTGCATGCAGTTCTGGTTTTACTGTCTATGCCGTAGTCTTTTATAGTACTACATGGCTAGGGGCTGCACATCGTCTGTTTGTCTCTAGGTGCATACATGCCACACAGACCGCAACTATTTTCCTAATTAAAACGAGTGATTTCAAATGTTAAAATAACTATTAACGGACTCCGTTTGAGGTCCTGTGATGAAAAGAAAGGAACGCGTGAATCTGCTCTTTTCCGTGAGTCCCGCTGCTGGACTGAGAGGATAAGATTGGGTTTTGTCTGGCTTAATTCAAGCGGCACCTTGCCGATCTCTTCTTGTTTGTGTGAATTACCACATGGTATTGTCCCCATGTCTCTGAAGCATTATACGATCGCTTGATCCCAGAAATGAGTAAATTAACCACTCTCTTTCTACGAGGATCTGTCAGTGTGGACCTAAAGTATGTAGGCCTAAGTCGTCGTACCTTCTCAAGCTCGATAGCCTAGCCCAAAGCCGCGCGAATACCATGCTGTGAAAAGCGAAAACGATATCGCTTTTACGTATTCATTTGACTCAGGTGATGAATGAATTTTCCGAAATTGCTGAATGTAGATCTCAAGAAATTAAGTTTAACGAAATCAAGAAGATAAGATTTTAAAAGCCGATATTGTGCACAAATAGGATCAGGCTATTTATGTTACCAATCTATAAGAGAAAGTTCAGATAGGTGAATGTTAAGACACATTAACTGTATCTTTCCTTACCTCCCGCTCACGCTGGTTTATATGCCTATTTACACGCTATATGTACATGTCGTTATACAAGTTCCCTCTTTACGCTTTCGCTTTACTGAATTAGTCATTCCTATCATGTTTTTCTTTTCTGGAAATATCCTTTATATACCCTGAAAGAAGCCATACATCAACACATTAGCGAAAATTGGGGAACGGTTACGGAAATCCAAGACTGTACCAGAAATATATGGTACAAGCTATGGTTACTTCATGCACGGCCGCGGCGCGGGTCCCATGTGCCATAAATCAGCGAGTGATTTACCAGCGCGCCTTGTCGGGCTTGTCTTGACGACTTAACCAATGAGTACCGAGATAAGCGACCGAGGCCGCATAAATCTATGGTAGGACGACATCACAGATTTGAGCAGATAGTCTAATGGACTAAGAAGATATATTATTATTCCCATTATCTCGCCTTAGGTTAAAATAACACACTTACTTTATGTCCTTTCCGTCTGCAGTTAATGTCAAATTAGCTTAATGTATATATCCACTATACCGCGTGGCATTGCTTAACTAGGAAAACCTGTTGAATGCTGGGAGTTCCTAAGGCTTATGTGCTTTTGTTCCCTCTAACATAGTCTATATACATACATGCACACACACTGGCGATGTATCCTTCATTGAAACACAGACATATTTCCATTTAAACTGCGTTAGGTATACTGAACTTGCCATACGTACACATATTCGGATAAACCGAAGATATATTTACTGTTATATTCTGTTAATACGTCTAGAATATTTGTTTTAACTGTGAATATTTAATTATAAATGTATTACATAATTTTCAGCGCCACAATTTAGTTCCACTTCTCAGCTACAATGTCAAAAATATTAACAGAGGCGAAATTTCCAAAATAACATATGTAATAAATATACATCAATGCATTTAGAAATTCATGTATACTGTCAAAATTTATATTCCGTTTTGGTTTTCAGTTTTGGTTTCATCTTTAAGCATAGGACACCGCGCGTCAGTAATTACATTTTAATTATGTACTGCTACATATAATATGGATTATTTACCATTTTTGCTTCTGAAACCTACTGACACAGGCATATCGCTCAATATCCCTTCTAGAAATACCGTGTACTCACCTGTTATTACATATACCCGGCAAAAAATATAAACTCCACGCAAAACACATGGTGGAAAAATAAAATATTCACATAAAAAGATTCAGTCCAATTTCTACCACAAATATGCCATGACAACATGACATTTGCTCTTGTCTCTGTTTAACGAGGAGCTCTTAATGCATGTCTGTTGTGAGGAATTACTTACAAACGCCCCAAGCCCTCCCGCTACCCCTCCAACAATCCGAGCCACTCACATCCCCGAATTGTGACGTCCTCGCCAATGACATATACGCTCTACAGATTTAATCTTTTCATAGCGATGCTCACCTTTTAGAATAATTTTTCCAAAGACGGAAGCGTCTCTGTCGAGGGTAGAACAATTCCATCTTTGATTTGCAAACCGATACTGACATTCTTTAATGCCGAGCTTGGCCCCCTCACCCAGACTGATCATCACATCGGGGTGGGCGTGACACAGCTTTCGCTGACGTCCGATCAGTCCAGGAATGTTGTCACACAGCACCCGAGCCCCTACCGCATGGAGGGGCAGTTGGCTGATGAACCTAGAAAGGGTAAATAAACAGTGTAGGTAACCCAGTCTCCACAGGCAAAAGGTGTAAGTCACAACTTCAAACGACCTCTCGGCCACTGGCTTCTATTGAAGTGGGGGATGAACACAACAAGTGTCCTGGGCCTTAACGAAGAACACCCGGCTTGTTAATGCACAGTCCTCAGCACTCCATAATCATTTATTTACTGTCTTGCCGACCAAGCAAACCACTTGCTGGTTTGAGACAGACTGGACAGACCTCAGACCACTGAATGTGCGTATATGATTTAGTCCATTACTTAAGGTACAGATCAGTGCGGAATAGCTGGAAGAAATCTCCTGAAAGTGCCCCCAATCACAACTCACAACCTACTCAATCACAACATAGTGACAGTACAGGCTCTGGTGTTGGTATAAATGCATATGGATGACATAAAGTTGTCGTGTGGATGCATGTGTACAAGATTCAACAAGTAATTACATGAATATGGAAAAGCTTCAACAAACATTACTGGTAATTCGCAAAGTTTCTAAAGAAATTGTAACACAACAGTTCTATTGCTTGATCACCGTGATAAAATTATCGCCAATAATTTATTCTTTTCACCATATCATAGTTCATCTGAAAACAATAATATACAACAATTAATAAATGCTTCTTACCTCAATGTTGTAAATATGTTTACGTGATGTGAAACTCAGAATGCCAATATGTGCGTTACTGATTTGTGGACATTAGGTACACGTGTCTGTATAACTGAGATTTAAAATGCCATCCAGAATATATACGATCCCATTAACTAACGATAGTTTGAAAATAACACCAATATTAAAATATTGACACTCACCACCACGTTGAGCCAACTTTAGAAAAACACTGGCAATACCACGTCAAGAAAATCCCAAAGAGAAACCTTCCAAATACGTTAGCCATAGCGACTTCTCCATTTGATGCCTACCATATCGTATACACTACTGAACGACATCTCGAAAAACCCTCAGAGAACTATATACTTCCCGTCCCTACCAAATATGGGGTACGGAGGCGGTGAACTCGGAAGACGATTGGCTCCCCTGCGAGATCAAAGGTTAGCTCGGGTATAAGACTGGAGCCCAAGGGAAAAGAAGCGTTCAGTCTCGGACCATTTAACAAGAGGCTACCCTTTAACTCGCCCAGGAAGCGTTTATGTTTTTGTCCACCTCCACAAGGGGATCGGCCTAACTTGTGAGCCTACAGAGTGTGCAGAGTTGGGACTACAACAAATGACATCAAATAGAAAACTATTATCTCTTCACGGGACAGCAAAGCACGACTGGAAGTTAAAATCCCAGCTACCCACAGAAACTGATGTTCTTGAATTTTCTCCGCGTTGCGCATCAAAGCCAACGCCGTGGTTTTGAAGCCTTGTTTCCGGCTGGCAGGACAATTGATTCCCTAGCTCTTGTGGAAGGCGTTCACGTGCGCGGTATCAGTGGACAGCACCGCCCACTGCTGGCACAACAACCTTTTGTCCGATGTAACAAACTATCCAGTGATTATCCCCGGGAGACATGTTTACACGTCCCGTGGCTGCCGGCTATAGAATCAAGACGGACCCCGAATAATACAGTGTCAAAATTTTAGTGTACTTCCCTAACAGAAAAAAAGTCATTTTGCTTAAGAGTTGTATTGGTAAAGCAACCCTCGGGTGGTATAGAATTGGTGCCCCGCCCCTTCCTACTCCTGATTCCAAACCCACTAATCATAACCTCGTGTTCATGTCGAACCTTTATACCATGTATAAAGTATATGCAATTTCTGTAACACAATACTTGGCAATACATTTCACAAATTCAAAGTTTTAATGATTGTTTCACGAAATGCAATTGATATAAAGATGAACTGAATAAGAATTAAAAATGCATGTGTATAGCCCCGTAAACTTTTGTTCATTGTAATATATGTTATATATGTACAGATGCGTGCTCAATGACTGCCTCCTTTGCAACACCTGTATGAATCATGTCTTCATCAAATTAAATACCGTTTCGTACATACAACACATTTAAAGAATTTGAAACAAAACTGCCACGTCATGACAAATGTTCTTCAAGATTGCAGTTGGCAAGAAAGTCCGTGACAATCATGGTCATATATCTGTATCATTTCTATGGAAACACAAGGTTCACTACGACGGGAACTTATATGGCTTACACATATCTACATGTATTATTAGTTACATGGTTACTGAATGAAAGGATACTAAAAAGTACGAGGTTGTTCATTGAAACACATTTTCATGATACTGTTACGGTGAATAATTTTAACAAAGCTTATGATTTTTCGGGAACAGTGGATATTTAAAGTCACCCAGTACAATCCACCCCACACCTGCTAACCTATACGGTGAACGGAATTTAGGAAGCGTGTGCTGAAACGCTGACGGTAGAGTTTTGTCTCTAGGATGGTCTTAAGTTAAAGCTTTAAAGGCGTGAATGTCCTGAAACTATATATCGTTCAATAAGACACACAGCTCAAAGAGAACGGCCATTTTATTACAGAAAATGTTGTCTTATGTAGTTGTTGTAACATACAGGAAGAACATGAAACAAATTAATTAACAATATACATGTTCAAGTGGTAGGGGTACGTTCTTTGCATTTCTAACCCATATACATTTAGTATCAATAATAACACTGTTGTTCACACATGATTTCGCTTGAAAAATTTGAAATGTGGCTATATATAGTAGATTTCAGATCCACAGTACTCGTGTATTGTTTCCATATTTAATTATTTCATTTTTGGACCATTCTTTTCAATTTCGGTGCCCCAGTCAGGTTCTGTATGTGTAATATTAAACAAATCTTTAATATCTCCATCCATCGGCATTGTTTCTGCTTATTGCACCTCGCCGAAAGGTTTTTGTTCTCGTCGTTGGCGTCCTTCGTAACGCCTGTCTGTTCATGTGCCTCCAGTACCCTCCGAACAAACTGTCTCTTACAAATGTGCTTATAGCAGAGGAGTGTTGTTTTCAATTCATAGTATTTGTTGTTGTTGCTTCGGCTGGTGAGTTCCTGACGAGTGACTGTAATACCTCTGACAAAGCATCTAAAGGAGATGTCGAATGATAAAAAAGTCAACGCATTTCACTGGATCATCACAGATTACAGCATTGTATTTCGCGGCTGCACCCCAAAGAATATAACTGGAGTGTAGGCCAAATGACTATTATTACATACGTAGGTTAATATATGAACTAGTTTTCACGAATGCGTGGCTTCTCATTCTTGGACGTTATGTGACTCAGTACTTAACAATTCGGCGTAATTTACTTTTGCTACGTTGTTCATGATTTCCTTATTTATGGAAACTATCAGGAGGAACAACGAGAATGAAAATGAAAAAATTGAGACGGAGAAACTGTCGCCCAAACACCCACAATGTAAAAGACTATAACATTCGTATACCAGCCGTCAATGGAGATGGGCGGTTAAGAATCGTAAGATCAGAGCAGAGACAACAGTGTGATATAGTTGTCAAATTGTTACAACTAACCTGTGAATTCCGTCCTCTTGTAAGTTTACCGTAGGTGGGAAGGTCAGCCAGCAGTTTGCGCATGGTCGCGGGTTTCCCCGGGGCTCTGCCCGGTTTCCTCTCATCATAATGGTGGTCGCCGTTGTATAATTGAAATATTCTTGAGTACGGCGTAAAACACGAATCAAATAAATAAAGTTTACCTCATTTAGAGTTTTATTATAACTGTTCATGTCACTGCTTAAATAATAGGAACTTAGGCAGCGTCACCTAAGCAAGACTAGGTAATAAAAATGCACTGATGTAAACTGCAACGTATGAGACGTCGCTGGTCAAGAATTACTGAAAAAGCTGTGCTATCATCACATTTAATAACCACGAAAAAAGAAGACATGGAAACAATCCAAAAGGAACAGGTCTGGCGGATGCTTAGCCCACCAGCAGAATTGGTTTATGTGGATAGAGTAAAACCACAGCAGCCACGACACCCGACACATGTATTTCAGTATGTGAAGGCCCCAAAATGCTCACAACCAACCCCCACCACTGCCCCCACCTCTCAGTGCCCCTAAATGGCTAAGAACTTTGCTACAATGTATGCTCGCAGAGTTTCCGGGGCCTAGGCGGCCCCTACCCCCATATGCTGAGATAGCCAACCCACCTTTCCCACCAAATGCACACTCTTCTTCCCAGGCCACATATAATATAATACTTTAACCTAGATATATAATTGTAGCTACACAATTGAAGGTTAGACTATGTTTCGTTAATTTCAAAAAGAGCGTGAAATAAGTCCTCAAATCTACATTCAAAGAACATTTAAGTTAGTTTATAGGGGGTCTCATGGACCCTCGCAAAATGTGCTCGGTAGTCCTGGCTCCACTTAATTTTCTTCAGACGCCAGTGAGAAGGAAACAAAAAATAACCAGTCTCTGTGCTCTACAATATTATATCCTATAATCAAGTTTGGATGCATATGTTAACTAATGAAAAATGGCAGATAGTTGTATATAAATCCCATCCCCAACTTAATTCCGTGACAGGTTATCCAGTTCGTGCACTCAATACTCTAGCATCCATGGTCATTCACTGTTACGGACTCTATATCTTGGACTGAAACCCCGTTAATTCTTAATCATTCCAGTGTGTTGAATAATAAATCTGCGACTATTTCAGTACCAACTGCACATCACGACGTACCCAGACTGTGTTGTAGTTAGGAGAGGGTGTTAAGCCGATCAAAGGCGCGCTCGGGGTCGAAATGGTGCCCCCCCCTCCCCCCAGCCCGGACGGGACACGAGCTGACGCTGGGTGGTTCACGCCATCAAAGGCTGGTAAGAGAGCGAGAGTGCGTGAGGTCAGACTGTAGGACACTCACCTGAATGACCGCGGGCCGATTCCACAAAGCCATTTTTCATATGTCCGAATTTAAAACTAGGATCACAAGAACGCCTAGTTATCGTAACCAACGGTTTTTTTTTTGTTTTTTTTTGAAATACCAATGTTGCAGAATGTACTCAAAATGGAAGGGTTGATCCCTGTAAAAACGAAGTATTAATTTTTTCATGGCATGGTTTATGGCAAAGACAGACAAGGCTAAATAAGTAGACCTGTACACTGTCGTGCGGGCGTCATCATGCTGTGTTGTCATACTTCTACTGTGACACCATGGTGTTGTAAAGATGCTGTGTCGTCATTGTGCTGTGACACCATGGTGTTGTAATGGTGCTGTGTCGTCACTTGCGCTGTGTGATAATTCGAAAGCTTGAGCATTGCATTATGATTCTGTTTCAACAGCGCTGTATTAATTGCCATTCAGTCCCAATTCGGTGTTATCATTTGCCCCTATAATGTTTGCTGGGATGTCACTTCAACCTTCATTACAGCAGCCCTGCTACCATAGAATCCCACTAAGACGTAAGTATGCTGTCTTGGTTGACTCTGTTGGCCCTTGTACATCTAAATGCAACGCAGTTTAAGCTGGCCTCGGTCGCCTGTCCATCAATCTTACCTCTCACCCAGACATTGCGCGACAGTCGCGGACAGAAAAGCCTATTACATGGTTAGTTTGTTTTCTGAGCGTGAACGTGATCTCTGAGACGAGAACCTTGTCCAAGCTATTACACAAAAACGCACCCGTCGGCATCCGTCAAGACTATACAGAGCTGTCACAGGAACATCTAGGCCTATATGCTACGTCGAGAAAACGTCATCTCGATCCCTCGGCGGAGAATAAGAAAGTGTTACTCTCTCTGCTGTAATCTTTTATAACGTGTTCCTGTATAAACCGGGATATAGCTGGTGCATTACAAGGCATTCCCGAGGCCTCGTAACTTTGTATTGCTTTGCTGCCATTGTTTATTAAATGTAATGACAACACAGTGTATAGAGTAAATCTAGATCAGTCAAGTGTAATAAATTGAAATTAGCACCACTGAATTTTTCTTAATCAAATGCGGCTTAAGCCATGGCGCCACCGTTTGAGTAAGTGGCTACAGATTAAGCGAGTACATGGACAGTTGAAATAAACTCTTATCTGCGGCAAGTTGACAAGCCGAAGCCGGGTTTCACGTGTGACCACTTATCAACTATCACACCGTCATCGTTTTAAAACCTGTCCAGGCTTTTCTCTCTATGATGTAGTCTTTAATATTACAGTACTCATCACACTACATGGTAGTGGAGGTATATATTATCACTACTTAAGCATTTACATGAACAGTGAATTGACTGAGACCGCAGTTCACCGGTATAATGTGAGACGTCTACCAAATGTCATACTGTCGTCGCTACTCTCTCTCTCGATGTAGTAGTCACTTATAGCACCCAGAGACGAACTTTGGCTACTACATTCAGAACTCCAGTAGTCACTCTTTGCCTGCAAAAGGTATCTAAACTGACATTTATATTCTAGCCGTCAACCATTTTTGGCGTTTCGTGTCATTAATAGCCAGTTTCCAAAACGACAAATAACACAAATTACCAAAGAACTAAGAAAGCATATAAAGTCAAAGTCACACCGGATTCGCGCGCAGAGTCAACAATTGTCAATGAGACGAAAAGACGAAATAAATGTTCTAGGTGGATGAATAAAATGACTTTCCAAATTGTGATCAATTTTAGTATATATGCTGTCGTTAATCAAATATATACCTCAGCTGCGCCTTGACTACAACTCTTCATATAACCATATTATCGATCACACTCAACACGATGACCATACGGCCCCTATAGCGCCGGGTTAAGAGGAATTACAGACACAATTATGAAGGAGTGATTATAGACATTCGGTCCGTATTTACTAAAAGGAGAGGTCACTAACTGTAAAATTTAAGTAAGTTAGAGTGCAGGCGATTGATGGAATATCCATGACACACTAGTTTTTGCAGTAATTACTTGAAATCATCAAAAAACAAACAGGATCTAAGAAATGCTACAAGGCGAAATATGCATACACCATATGCTAGACCATTCGGTATACTGATATCTAAGGAGGAATAATATCAAAATCGAAACTGTTTCTCCTGTCATGCAATCGATGTGACAGGAAACGGTTGTGGTCTGTGTGTAGGCATGACTCCGGCTAAGATGTACCATCACAAGTCACACACGTCATTTCGCAATGTCAGAGAAGATACTACTATATAACGAACAATTTTTTAAAGCTTGGGACCCACGCACTACTTCTTTTAAGGCAGAAAATGTGAAAGCACATTCTATTCCATATCAACAACATCAACGCCGTTATCCATATTCTCATGTTATACAGAGCACGAAGAAATTGTATGTTCTTTTACATTAGAGCATGTTTTAATGAACGTGACAATATGTAGGAATGAATACATGCAATTCTCTTCTCCGTAAGTAGATATGGGCGGAGTCTCCAGGATCCTGGCACCCCGCTTCATGACATAGATTCCACTCAAAACCGTGGATATGGGCCGTATGTGCAACGTTTTGAACAATTGGGCCTCGTTGGGAATATGAACTGTTGCAATCAACTGAGACGCATATTTCGATTAACAATTTCTCCATAGTATACTGGTACGTGGACAGATCTGCCAACAACCTGCGGATGGTCGTTGATTTCGTTCGTTTCTAACAATCCATGTGCCTTTCCGTCATCATTGAAAGGCTGACTGCATGCTTCTCAAAGGATGAATCTCTCCTCACTTCCTTATATACTTTCTTAGTTCTTGAGTGCTTTGTGATGACAGTAGTTTCGAAATTGGTCTTGGGATTTTTGATCGGGAAGGTCCATTATGCCTGACGGCTGCTGTGCGAATGTTGGTTTCCATGCATGTACACAGACATGTTAACTACCCGTCGTAAGAGTCAACTGAACCTTAACGGACATTTTATTTTACTTATACGGCTCCCATGCACTATAATGCCGGCCGCAGTTGTATAAGTGACATATTCTTTGGGAACGGTGCATCAATCAAATAAATAAATGTAAAAATGCATGGCTATAACGCCAGAAAATGCACATACAGGTACTATTATGTTGATCAGTCAACTGGTTGTAATATGTATTTATGTCAAAAGTGCTTGAATGTCGCTAAGCAGGGATACGTCATTAACAAGAAAGGCTATCTTGTAGACGTATCTATGGAAGACCAGTCTCTGCGCAGTGAAGAGCTAGTCATACATGGCCTATAGATACAAAACAGATCATTGCATGAAATGGCCATCTCCGACAGGATAAACACAGATCGACACACAACTTGTCATGACAATATATACAGGGTCTTTATATACCCAGCCATGTCACAGGGCTGTCTGGAATGTATGGTCATCAGCCATCAAGTGTATAGCACCTCTACCACCAACTTCGCCGACTACTTCATAGCAAATGCCAAAAACCAATTATTTTCACATATTTCTTGCTTTCACTACAGATTTAGTAGCAACTCAGTCATAATTGAAAGGTTTTATCCGCTTCTCTTTTGTATCTCAGCCGTTTTCTTCATTATGTTCTTACTTGAACGGTGTTAATGATGGTTTAGGAATCTGGAAAACGAATGTAAAGATTAACACCTTATTCGATACACTACGCTCGGCCACAGAAAGCCCTTCTTTTACTTCCCTTCTCCGTTCTCCTCAAGTACATCATGAGTCCTACCATCATGGACTGGAGAGTCCTCCTATAAATGAAAACTTTCTCATGCAGTATGGAACTGAACTTCAATGAAGTCAATCAATAAACAAATACACCAATTATGATTAGGAACCACGGAAACCTGTTAAAGGCCGGAGGATACTAACACATATCCACAAATGAATGAGTTTCAGTATTTAATCTGAATTCAAAAGTGGGGATTGCTGTGTATGTTTGTATGGTTGGTTTTATATCGCGCTCATTAATTTTTCAGTTTTATTATGTAAAAGTGAAGTTGGTGTGCATAAAAGATCGATAGAGACGTTCTCTCAAGCATACTGCATGAAAATGGTATAAAAAAAACCCCATTATTTTGCTAAATGTCCAACATAATCTAGAGAAGAATATGAGCAAGTGTGTTGATAACAGTTATTAAAAAATTGGCACAATTCATGCATTTCCAACTGAAAGAATTAATCAGGGATCAAGATGGTGACTTTCAACATTATAATAGCCCAAATTCCAGATTACATATTCAAAACTTCTCATGAGACTTTTTAATACTCAACAAAAACTTTATTGTCCACAGAACACTGTCAATTACTCCATTGTCGAACAAAACAATACGTCTCATCATCAAATGTAATCTTCCAGCCTGGACAGAGCATTCGCAATGATACAACAGTTCACCTGCACCGACACCAAGAAGTAGTTGCCTTCACAAGAGAGATCAAACATGGATATTCCAAAATTACAATGTTCAAAAATTCTACCCGGGGACTCCAAGCACATAGCCTGTGTTTGGACGCCTTGCGCCCTCACATCTGAAGTCCAACATCAAACATCACATTGTTTTTACAGAAAAAAATTACCATTTACCAAGTGTGGAAAAAAATGGATCTGTCTGGAAGATACATAAAATTAAATCAGCAGTTATCAGTCAATCTGAATGTTCAGAATAACACATCACATTTTTTGCACCAGAACAGTTTTCTTTTCCAGCAATGGCCGCAATGGGTAGATTACGTCCATCATCTTACAGACAGAATATGTAAGTTTGAGAAAGGAAAACAATTTTTGTTTAATCAATGGCAAATATTCCGATAGATAAAATTAGTTAAGGAAAAGGGTACTTAACAGGAAATAAGATTTGGCAGAGAACGTTATTCAAAGTGAGATAGATTTTAGTAGTTATTAAGTTACAATAAAGTTTACAGAGGTCCTGATTGTCAGGAGCAAGAGCTCTTCAAATACTGTCAAAATTACTAGCACTAGTAAACTAATAATGGGCATGTATATTTAGCTTTGAATTCAAAATTTTGTACCATTACTTTATTCAACCAGAACTTAACAGCACATAAATATTTCTCAAATTAAGAACAGAACTCAGTTGGAACCATTTTTTTCTTTACAATCGGAATGTTGTGTGGGGTCTGGCTAAAGATCTTTAGAGTGGAAGCTACTTTTGTAATTGTCCGAATAAAAAACTGCAAAGCAAAGTACTTCTGGTAATTCAACTACTAGAATGTCAAAACAGAACTGCACAGAACTCAAGCCACAAATAACTGCCAAAGATGAAGACACAAGAATCTAACAAATTCCGAGTTCTATTTTTTGAGACATGACAGAAGAACTTCACTTGGTCTTTAGCCATTCCATGACTTTGGAGAAAAAAAAACAGACATTTTTATTTTAAAGATGAAAAATCCTTCATCTTTAAAGTAACACTGTTACAACTTGCTCACTCATTAAACACTTTAACACTTTACCACACTCCCCTATCTCTTCCCTCCAAAACCCAGTAAAGAAAATAAGGCAACTTTACAATTCAAGGTCTCTTTTGAACATCAAAAAATTAAAGGAAACTTTTTAGATATATTAGTAAAATTGAAAATAGCTTGAATTAGTCCACATTTACATATCTGCTTCTTCCAAAACATAGTACTTTTCATCTTAGACTACTGAAAATGTTCCAGGAGAAAGATTTTTGAAATTCTTCCAAAGGAGTTTGAGACATTTCTGAAACAGACTTTGAAGAGTTCAACAACCAAATTTGCTATTTGGAATAAAATATAATTCCACAAGTTGTCATCTCGGAAAATGCAATCATATTCATGGTAAGGAAACAGAAACCAAGCACTTTATAATAAATAATGATATCGACTTGCAGGTCCTGCTGCTGTGCTTATATTCGAGACAGCTGGTGAAGGAGATTGGATGGAAGAATGGCCTCCAGTTTCTCTAAGATGTAGCTGATAGGAAGATACACCCAACTGAGAACCTGTGCAGAAGTACAAGAGATCAACATGAATAATCACACCAAAAAGATGAGATAATGAAATAATGTTTAGTGGCCATAGCCTGGTATCTGACAAACCTTCAGTAAAAGCAGCAGGAGTTGGATTCGTGCATATAACGTCATTGTTCAAGCCAGCATTGTACCGGTTTGGGCAAAAAAGGGGTCCCTCCTTGGTTCTAATCAGTTACGTGTAAGTTATAAAATGATGAATTTTATTTCAGCAAAACTGATAACATTCATGGAAACACTTACGTTGGATTCTGGGAGGTAAATTATTACATAACTCCCCCCATCCCAGTTCAACAGATTTCCTTAAACAAAATTCCTTTCCATCCACATGGTTTTATTTATTTCATGGCTTTGCTTGGACTTATGTACGCCTTGCTTAAGAGTAAAATAAGAGTAATTCACAAAAGTGACAGCAATGATGTTTATGGAAGGAAGAAACCAGGAGGAACCACACAAAAACCACTGCTGAAGTAACTGACAAAACTCCTGACTTAAGGCCGAATCAAAACCACAGGTACCTCAATGCGAAACTGCAAACTTCTTGGTCAAGGGCTAGTGCCATTTTGTTCATCCACCATTTAATTTCTTATGAATAAATCCCTTTTAATATCTTCAATCCCATAACTGGGTTTGCAGAACTCACCGTTTTGGCGATGAAGCCCATTGGTTCTGGATACTGGTGAGTTAGGAGGGCCAATAGTGCCGTGAAGGAACACAAGCCAGCAGTAAATAAAATAAAAAATGGCAACTCCTTCTTCGGGTAAACAGACACTTCATGGAAGGCTAAATAAAAAAAAAAAAAAAAAATCTGCATTAATTTTTAGAAAAGTGCATCAAACATTTATGAATCAATACAAGTAACTTATGTTTGAATTCCGATTAAAGCAGAGGAATATCACATGTAGAAAGATTTACCTTTTTTTTTTAACTAAATTCAAATACTTTCTGTTTGAAAAACTTCCATCAACAATAGAGTTCAGGTCACATTTCCTGTAAAGCCTCAAGCAAGCTTACAAAACCTGAATAAACAATAAAACAAATTGTAAATATGAATTAGATTCTGTATGAAAAATGTAATTTCTTGCTATTAATTTTTTTCTTTCTCTTCTATCCCATCCTTCTTTTTCTCTACAATATTGATTCTGACACAAGCTACTAGGCTGACTCAACTTAAGACCTGATAAATTACCACCATAGTGTATTTCTTGCATCAAGAGATTTTCCACTGACAGCCGCTTTGCATACTAAGAATTACTACACCGACAGATCACTTGGCAAAATCTCAGATTTCTGAGAGCCCTCTACTCACATGGTAGGAGTTCTCGGTCTGCACTCTCCGTACATGTGGGGTATGGATAGAACAGGTGCCCTTTCTCTAGGGGGTACGGAATCATCCTAAATGCTGAAAATATACGAGAAATTCATACTTTGGTGTGTGTCATATCTCACAGGTTTCAAATTCTGTACCTGTTAGAATGAAAGTCTTCACGTAATTAACGAGGTATAATGTATAAGACATTTTACTGTTATAAGACATCTATCAGGTATCAATACAGGTATCACTGTATATTTCACTGTCTTTAATTCTTTTCATCCTATATTGGAATTTAAAACAGAAGTCTGTGAGACCATTCCAATGACTTACTGCCTTCCCATGTACAATGAAGAAGGTTGAGAGCCCCATCTACCCTCTTCCAATGTGGCAGATGGAAAAAGGCATAGGCCACTGCCTCACTGTCACCTCGCTTTAATAGGTGTTCTGCTGGAAGGATTAAGCTTTTCATTTCTAGAAGATACTGAAAGTGAAAACCCAAACAAAAATAATTAACTTTCAAAAGTTCAATGAAAAACAACAGGGTTCATTAACACGATTAGGTGCACGAGTGGTACAGGTCTGATGAAAATTGTTTGAAGAATTCAAGAGATATTGTGTTTACAAGCCTCTCACAATATATATCTTACATGTCCTAGAAAAAGCTGACTAAAGTCACAGAAAATGAATGGGATTCTTTCCAATCCCTAAGTGTACACGTTGTACGCATTTGTTAAACTGGATAAACGTTTAAGAAAATGAGAGTTGACAAGGATTATTATGACAATACAAATACCACCTTGCTGTTTGTGGATGTGGGGTAAAAATAAATAAGTGTGGATTTATGCCACACTGTGGAGAGATATGACCAGAAGGCTATTACTTATTTAAAAAGATAATATTTTAAATTTCTATGCCAGCTGTTTACCTTTGGTACATGTGGATTAAACTCCACTGCTCGATGAATGGCCTCTACTGCTGTCATCTCCGCTGTACTAAGACCCCGCTTTGACGCTATATCTGGAGAAAATCTAAAACACAAAACACACCTACAGTGTAGCACATAATACATTATATCCATCTAATCCCTAATCCTCAGTTTGGTATAAACTATGAGAACATTACCTAAGAAGAATTTGAAGAATGATTTCGCATTAAAATATTGCTAACCAGAATATCTTAGAAATCTGTATTACTCATATATAATATTAGATGACTGAAGTTTTTACAACTGGCTGTGAAGACTTACAACAAGAAAAAGCTACACTAGTCACAGCCTCCTGATGATGAAATCATTCGTTACATTTACAGCTGAAGACTCAGACTTTATCAAAATACGCTACAGAAAATACTTAATTCACCTAAATGCAAAACTGTCTTTGACAGTCCAAGTGGAGTGTACTACCAGGCAATAATAACTCTCTGCTTTTGCAAACAAATCAAGTGCCCTAGAAAAAGTCAGTCATATATAGCTTTCGAGAGAGTTCAAAAGACATGTATAGCCTCCGTTCCCTCATAATTTTAGCTCATTTAATCTTCGACTCCATAAAGATATAATCAACTAAAAAAATCCTAAACTGGAACTACTCATACTTATCTAACTCGACAAATTACAAAAGTTTAGTACAGTTACTGTACTTTACATAAACTTCTGAGTGCTTTGTTTAAGTGACACATTTTACTTGACTGATTCATTTCTTTTTTATTTGTGAAGTTTGATAAATTTTATACCAGAAAAAACTTTTATATCAGAGTGCTTCCAGCAACATTATCACCTTAAGGTTTTTATGTGAGGAGGTGAAGAAAATTTTCAGAAAATTTTTACTGGCCGATCTTCAGGTGAAAAACACTAATTTAAATATAAAAACTAATTTGAAATAAAGATACCTAATGCTTCTTTATTACAATGAACCTGTAATTTCTTCATTTAAGACAACCGTCAACATTTGAACCAAATTTAGTACACATAAATCAAGGCAGTAAGATTTGTAGATGCAAGTTTTTATGCAAATTTTAAAACCAGGAGTTGTTGAGAGGGCTAGTGGTGAACTCACTTGTCTGCTACTGCTCTGGCTTTGAGTAGTGCTGCTGTGTAACAGATCGTGGCAGACTTGGGTAAACTGATATCTGAAAACAACCAGGATGTAAACAGGGTACTGGTGGAAGTCTGGAGCAGCCAGCAAGAGAACAGCCCAGTAACAGCTCAATGATTTAGTTACTCATCCCCTGACAGCTACACCAGGCAGGTGTGCCACACTGAAGAGGCTGACTGACAGACACAACCCCCACCCCCTCAACCCCACAGGGACCAACCCTCCACCCCAGGGGACCCTGTTCTCTATTACACCATCTGGGCTAATTTCTGAACCCTTCAAACTGATACAGGCATGTGGAGGGCCCAAGAATGTAGACCATGCTGCTTACATGAAACCTCAGTGATACACACAGACCACTCTGTCACACCAAGTCCTTACAATGTTTAACCAACAACACACTAACTTGGGTACTAATAATCCCCTCACCCTTCCCACCCTCTGGAAGATAAGGTACAAGTAATTCCAATAGGCCAGTTCAAGATGAGAACCAAGATGTATGAGGCTGTTCGATTTTGGCTGGCATTGATGACACTTCATTCTTGTGTATGACACAGATCTCAACTGTAACACCACTTTGGATAGAACTGTTATTTTGATACAAAGTTGCCTCAGCAATAGTAAAAAAAGAATTCTGGCTATTGTTGCCATTTTTTGCCAGCCAACATAATGCACTGCACATGTGTCAGAGCTTATGCCGAAAGGGCCCATTGTTAAATCCTTTCAGCAGCTGAATAAATTTAGCAGGAATGCTTTGCAAGCGGCAGACCCTGTTACAAGCCATTTCAACTTCAGCTATGACATGGATTTAGGGGGAATATCAATCTAGTCATATTTTGAGCTAGGGCTAAAATTTAATCTACGTGTATAACCATTGTGCACCTTCCTGCCACAATGAAAGGTGAATAGAAAATCAGTTGTAATGATTGAACATATTTAATCCTTTTACTCCAGATTAAAGTCTACTTGAACTACAAATCAATACACCTCAAGCATCTTATATATACATGTTTATATAGATATATATATCAAATCTTGCTCTCTCATACCAGGCTATGATTCACTCAAAACTCTTTTTCCTTGTCAAAACAGTTAATGCCATTTCACAGGCTCATTTCTTCCATAAAATATGCATTTTTCAAAAGAGAAATGACACAGTCATTAACATAAAGGACAGAGTTTATATATCGTGAGTATTAAAATCACACTGATACTGCAAAGCTGAAAATTAACATCATTAATATTTACTTTCAATATGTTGTGTGCTCTTGTTTATCATATGTAGAGAAAACAGTGTTGCTGTGAATGTTGGGACCTCCGCTTTGATGTAGATCACAAAGTAAAAGTCAGGAACATTTCACCACTTAACAGTACACTAAGATCAGAATCCACAAAGACAAGGTGGGGGGGGGGGGCTGGGGTTGATTGACAAAGTGTATGGAAGGCCTGTAAGGTGTGAGAAGAGGCAAGGGCTGTCAATGTTGGAGCCTAGACTTGGGGGAGGTGTTACCCACTTCTGTCAGCCTACTGAGAAAACAAACAAACATTGCAGTCTGTATGGAAACCAACAGGATCAAGTGCTCTTCCCCAGGAATTGGTTACTTTGCTAGATTTCAAAACCTGACAAGAATCACAACCAAACACCTTCACATCCAACACCACCAACAACGGTTGGTCATAAAACTGAGAACTTCAGGGGCAACTTATGTATGGATTTAATTGCACCTAATTTGATTTCTTATGAAAGTGACCACTAAAATAATGATTACCATATGTGGTGATGAAGGTAGCCTGAGGAACCCTCAGGGAGATAAGCTCTTCAAATGAAATAGTACAAACACTGCTTGTGTTATTTTTTTTACCACTCTATGTACAAGAATGAAGGAAACTTTAAAAGTTTAAAAACTTTTAAACATTCTTACATACAGAAGTATGTCTTAGCAGTCAACTTGTCGGATTCAAATGCCCCACCCCCTCTCCCCCAGCAGTCATTGGGGTTTTGTTAAATCATTCTACTTCACCTAAATCAACTGTTATGAAGAGGTGGACCTGCATGTATTACTTAAACTAAAAAGCTAGGTTCTCAGTTTGTGCACAGCCCATACATGATTTGAGAGGGAGGAAGAGAGAAAAAAAAGAATGCATCTGAGATAAGCCTTATAACCATTCCAATCTTTATGCTGTTGAACTTTAGACAAGTACATGTAATGTCTCAATGAAATGTAGCTTACATACTTGTAAATGATTTGACAATGTCACTGACACTAGTACATCCTAACCCCAGGGAATAACTTACACTGATAACAACCACATAAAATATAACTATATTCCTTGCCTAACTATCTTGTAATATAAAGTCCAAAACGTTAACAAAAAAATTAAGACTTACTAGTTCAACCTGTGCTGGAAAGCTAGAAGGGCTGAAGGGTATACGGGGGAGGGGGTCGCAACCAGTACAATGTAATTTTTCATGCATAAATAATATTCATAAAAAAATATACAAAAAAAGAAAAGGATCCAAGCAAATTTTCTTTTTGATCAATTCATTGAGACCATGTTCAAGAATTTTTCACTTGTATGACACAGGTCAGGATTACAGATGGGGGAAACCAAAATGGCAATTTCAGCCACTGAACATCACCAAGTATCCCTTGGACATTTTTGAACTTCAATATGATCACAACTGTACCACTTAATGCAACACACACATTTACCTAAGGCTACCTGCCAACTGTTGAATACTAAAACTGATCAAAATAGTAGGGGCTCAGGTGTTGTGAGGTCAAGTCATAATAAATCTGTTGAAAGCCTATCTTATTTTGCACATCCAAGAAGTCTTACCATCCAAATTAATCACATTTACCCATTCCAAAAAATTGAATTTCCTCATCAAGCCAGTTTCCACTTGCATATCAACCACTCACAGCAGACAGTTGGAGCACTAAATACTCAAGTGTTCTGACTTAATGTGGAGAAAATCTTTCAATGGATGTGATGTTGAGATCACAAAAATTCTGGCAGAGAAAAGTGATTGGTGTTTATGCTGTACTCAAGAATACTTCACCTATAGGACGACGGCCACCATTATGGTGGGAGGAAACCCAGCAGAGCCCGGAGGAAACCCACAACCATTTGCAGGCTGCTGGCAGACCTTCCCATGTTAGGCCAGAGAGGAAGCCAGCATGAGCCGTAATTGAACTCACAGCGACTGCACAGGTGGGCTGCTTCTGGCTCATTACCATGTGCTAGTGCGCTAACCACCTGAGCCATGGAGGCCCTTGAGAAAGTTTATATGCTTGCAACTTACCATCATACTTGGCCAGTACTGCTTGTACATCAGCATAAGCTTGCAGTTCTAACAAGGCCTCTATAAGGTTCTCATGGATGTTAAACAGGTTCAACATTGGAAATTCCTTCATCAACTGAAATACATGATGAGATGTAATGAAATTATAACAAAATACTGTTAAACTTGAAAACTTTCTATGCTGTCTTACATTTATGATACATAAACAGAAGAACAGAAATTGCCCATAAAACCCAACATAATGTACTTTAGGCAAATCACAGGAGAGGTTTCAAGAGTTATTTCCCTTCTTCTCCATGTTCACCATGGGTGGGTTGTCTGAACAACACAGGCCCTCTAACATGTAGCACTGTGCATATTAACAAAAGGATGCAAACCAGTCCAAATCACAGAAGTGTGGTGGGCCTGATTCGTTCTCACTAATGATAGAATTTGGCAGGAGACGAAATTTGCAGATCTTTATTCTACTCAAGACAGATTGGCCCTATAAGGGGATCAGATCACTTCTGTCTGATATTCACTTGAACTTGTACATGTAATTGCTACCGTGAAACAATCCCCTTTCAGTGTATGGGCAGTAGGTTTGGTGAGTGGGACACACCATACAGAATGTCACAATATCTTTCCACTACAAATACAAGTGCACTACCTATTTACTTACAAGTGCAACTGTTGATGTTTTAACAATAAGGCTGAAGTGGGCTAATCTGCAGCTGTGCATCCATCATTCAAAATCCTGACTGACACAATATTAATTACAAAATCTTAAGAAACAGTAGCAATAAAACATGAATCAAATCAGTTACAAACACAATGGTACAAATGACTGTGGGGTTGATAAAACCAAATTTCACACTGAACAAAAATAAAGAGCAAACAACTTCAGCAGGACATTTAGTATGAACGACTACTTACATCTCTCATCATTTTCACTGCCTCTCTGACTCGTCCTAGTTTTCTAGCACACATTGCTATCCTACGCTTTATATACACCAGTACATTTGTGTCTCTTCCTGTTGAGAAAATAAAAGATTACTTTTCAGGGAAAAGTCAAGATTCACAATAAAGAGATCAGAAGGAGAATTCTATTTCAAATTACAAATAATGTACATGACCTAAAATTTCTTCCAAAAAAATGCAACTTCCAAGACCCCAAAAGGTCATAAAATATTTTTTTACTTCTTCTTAAAAGTTCCAATTTTTATTTGAAACTCACATTTTCCCAGTATGTCATCACCAAACCCTCCAAATAAATCTAAAAACAACTTTCTAAAATCATCAGAACTCTCAGAAACAGGAGATGGACGAAATTTTAGGTCATTTAGGATAGTTTAAATTATCCAGCTCAAAAGTCATTTAACAAGTGAAGAATTTTAAATAACATTCATTATAATTAACCATTATCAGATAGACAGTCAAAACCTTACTATGAGTTGCTTCATGGGATGCACTAGAGTTCTGTGTCTGTTGAGATTTTTTGTAGTTTGACTCTGCACATTTCAGAGCTTGCTTGAAAAGTTTTTCAGCCTGAAACCAAAAGTATATGAACACAGATGTAAACATGGAGTTGCTTTCATCAGAAAGCCCAGAAGCTCATTATAAGAAATTAACAGGTTTTTATATCACCAAGCCTATATGTAATAGTGTAGTACACAACAATATGGTTTATGGGGACAATATATCCCATAAAAACTGATGTCACAAAGAAGGGCGAATGTCAGTGATGTTAACTGGTACTATCCATGACTCCATATTTAAAGTTTCAATGACTTCTGCTCAGCAGTTCTGGAAGTTTAAGGTATGCGATTTATGTATGAAAAAATGAAATAAATAGAACAGTATTCTCAGGCCACCAAAATGGCTCATAAAAGACAGTTATTTTACTTTGATAACATATTTTCAAGAATAATGTGTGAACATGGAAACACCTTTTAAAAACTTAGACTGTTTAGCCCTTTAAGTAAACATACACAGCTATTTCTGTATGGCATCGACTATCAACAAGATCCGCCAAGCAATAACCATTTTGACAGCCAAATATGATCCTTTATGTATTCAGTATTTACCTCTAAAATCGTACTGGCTTCTTCTTCGGCTAATAAAATCATAGCCGTACTACACCTGTGGGAAAAATACAATCCTGATCTATACACATCATTATCAGAATCACATGACTGGTAAGAAATGATTAACTATATATATATACACTTGCACAATTTATATGTATGTTGATGAGCAATTTACCTGTAGTTTCTTTTAGAATTAGTTTCAGAAATCCCAACCAGTGACTTTACATGTAAACCAATGCGGATAATAACATCCACTACCACTAACATGTGCGCAGGCTCAAACCCAAACATGGAAGCCCAGACAAAAGTGCATAACCACAACAAATTTTAATATTTCTTCCTGTCAGAATCGGATAATCTTCTGATCAAAGAAAAGGAAAATAAACAGATAACTTACTCCTGATTTTTCTCCAGGGCATCATGTGCTGCCTTTATTCTAGACTGTGGATTTCGTTCCCTCCATGCCATTTGCATAACTGAAAATTCATTCACAAATTCATCATTATCTTTTGGGCAACTGTGAGAAAACACTTAGTAAATTTGGAAGCCTTGCTTAATACCATCTGAAGGAACATAATGAAACTAGATGCAAGCAATGTTCATCAGAATCACAATTAAACAGACATAGACGGATATGTATAGACACACAGTAAAACCTACATCAACAGACAACAGGACAAGACTCAATGGTCTGTTTCAATGGGTTGTCTGTGCCTTCAGAATTTACATAACCAGTAAATATTCTGCTTAGTGAATTCTTGGAAATAAATTGATAAAAAAATCTTTACTGAAACAAGAAAGTATGTGTAAGGAGAAGGATTCTGAATTTAAAAGGATGTATTTTTAATTCTATCAACACTATTTATTATATTTAAGTGTATATGACTAACTGATCAAATTAAGCAAAAGTACTTAAGGAAATATTTACTCTCATATTCTTGCTTTCCAGCATCTGTGTCACATGTGAAGAATGTTTGATGATCTTGTGCAGATAAATTCATATCGTAATAGGTCAGGGGTTCTTTTCCCGTGGCCCAGTGGAACCTAAGGTACTCAGAACCCCTGAACAAGCTCAGCGGGTTCCGCCATACTTTACATTCTGTAATGATAAGACAAATATGATTTGTTTGAATTCTGTAAGGCCAAACACATAGAAATTGCATCATACATTCTGTGATTAGAAGACCACAGAAGGTTCATAGCAATGGGCTTCTGAGAATCTGCTTGGATATGGTAATTGTACAGGATATATGGTTACAAGGAGGTAACTTTCTTGTACAGCAACATATATGACAATGTTAGACAGCATTTAAAGGTGCACTTAAGATCACAAACCAACATGAACTGTGTCCCATTATTTAGAAACCTGATGACATATAAGGAAGTAAATGTGCGAAATCACAATTCTCACAAATATACCAAATAATGAAATCAGCAGTAAAAAGAAATATTAAGAAAATGCATTAACATTACAACAGAACATACACATGTAAGTGAACAGTAAGTCTGGTAAGTAACAATCTGTAGATGGTCATGGGTTTCCCCCAGGCTCTGCCTACTTTCCTCCCACCATTATGCTGGCCGCCATCGTATAAGTGAAATATTCTTGAGTAAGGCATTAAACACCAATGAAATAAATAATAAAATAAATTGCAAACATTTCCAACATGACGAATGATGTAAAGTTGACTGACCTGGCATAGTAGACTGTTGCTGGGTGGTTCCTGCACTGTTGTTGTTGGCATTGGCATCTCCATTCTCTGTACTTCCCAGCAGTGGTGATATATGGTTAAGGGAAACCTGTTCTATGAAGGATGTGCCATACTTCTTGAAATACCACCATTCGAATATCTGAAAACAGTTTAAATGTGAACCTACATAGTAAATATGAAATCATTACCTGATGCTGATCAACTGCAATTATGTCACAGAAATTTTTAATTTCAGTCAGTTAGCATAGAAACCATAAACTTGCTCGCAATGGGCCCTGTACATACAGAACCTACATATATCATCATTTATGTGAATTAAAGTACAAAACACAAGCAGCCTGGCTTTTAAAACTACTGTAACAATTACCATTTTATTTATTTCCTTGACAAACACACAGACATGTTTTAGTCCAGTGATGACAAAATTTTTCGAAGGGAAGTAACTCTTTGTTACTATATTTTTTTGCATTTATACTTTTCAAAACATATGTATTATCACCTTTTGAACCAATTTTATGACAATCCATGACAAAGTCTGAAAGTAGGTGGGTGACATTGTTGAAAACATCAATTAGGACAAGACCATTGCAGTCAGGGGTTTTTCTAGCCAATTTCTTTACAGAAACTCAATTTGAACAAATCAGAAAACTTAATATTTTTCACAACAAATGTATGTATAATGTATCTAAAACTCATTTATTTTATCAAAACTCAATACCAAAGTTTGTCCAAAACTCAATTTTCTGATATTTCTTGTTGTGGTTACCGCTACCAGAAAGTGGCTAGAAAACCCCCCGACAGTCCACACTACATAACAGGATAAGAAGCCTTGATCCAGATCTCATAATCAGGAAAATTCAACCCAGCAATTAACATGGAGACCTTAATTTACTGGCAATGGCTGAAGTTACAATGGCACTTTTGGTGGCAGAATTTTACTTGTAATGAGTTATTATTTGTGATCAAATCCTCCACTTTTCTACCATTGCCACCGTGACCGTGCTGGCTAACATGTATGGATCAATCTCCACCAACAAAGCTGCAATGATCTCTGAACTGTTCTCAGGGTATGCGGTCAGTCCACTGCATTACACTCCAGCAACAACACAATCAGCATCGTGGAGATTCAACTGTATCTTATGTTGAACACTTAATGGAAACTCTTTAAGGACAAAAAACAAAAACCCGAAAGTTTCTTCATGGATGCACAAATGCCTGATTACGTGGATAAAGAATGACCAGTGCATACGACACATCACTACTTGCTGTGGAGAAGTCTTGTCGATATATTTTCAATCAACATCACCACAGCACAGAACAACTTCATTGTTGGAGACGGCAAAACACCCAGACCTAAAACGTATTGCTCGGCAATTACAAAAGCTTTTGCAGAATGGCGTCATTAATAACAAGGGTTGTTGGTCCAATATTAGATAATGTAGGCAACACCAGGCCTCAAAATTTCAAATATTTTACATATAACCTGAGAAAAGGTTACCTAACATTGTTGCTAGGTAACATATAGTTAATTTAAAACCAACTACTTGCTTAACCCATAGGCTACGCAAGTGTTAAATGCCAAAAATCTTAAGCACACAGGACACACAAAACTCTTTTCAACATGGCTTATGCAAGCTATCTGTAAGCGAGTATCCCATCTTCATCATCAGAATAAATAAATAATTTATATGTACAAATAATACTGATGAGTTCTTGCATATCGAAAAAAATCATTTTGTAAATAAAATTTCATTGATATAATTCTGAATATCTCTGTAGGGCTGTGCTTATGTGTTTACGACCACAGCCCTGTCTTGTCTTCAACACATCGCATGGAGGGCCGTTTAGAAGTATCTCTCCGTAAACGTAGTCTGTTAATTCCAAGTAGGTGTCCCCAGATGTCACCACTGGCAAACCTGCATGAGCGTATAACTGGTTGAAATTTGGACATATACCAGGTCTAACTGCCTTATTTAATTGCATACTCCTCACAGCGTGGGGACCTATAAATACAAGGGAGATAACCAGGAGGCAATTTTCTGCTCTAGCTTTACATGATTGGCACCATTAGCATATTTTGTACAGAAATCTTTTCACTGATGAAGGTTTCTAGTCAACTGGAGGTAATTACTCCTGAGACAGATCCTAAAGAAACAGTCCTAGCTCATGTGGTGAAATGGTCAAACTTGTGTAGTAGTGGCAGTGGTTGGACCTTACAGCAGAATTTTAACCAGTTTTATGTTTAGGTAAATTTACCGATGAAGACACATGGGGATACATGTGCCTACATGAGACTGACAGCTATGGCATCTGTATGCAAGGACTCACTTTTTAATGCCCCCAGGCTCAATGGATTGAGGACAACACTGGAAGTACAGAGAGAAGTTTATGGAACAATAAAACTGTGATCGTATATGTTTATTTATTTATTTGATCGGTGTTTTACGCAGTACTCACGAATATTTCACTTATTCAATGGCATCCAGCATTATGGTTGGAGGAAACCAAGCAGAGCCCGGGTGAAGCCCACAACATCAGCAGGTGGCTGGCAGACCTTCCTATGTACGGCCAGAGAGGAAACCAGCCTGAGCTGGACTTGAAATCACAGTGACCACCTTGGTGGGAGGATTCTGGGTAATTACGCTGAGCTAGCGTGCTAACCGACTGATCATATATGTAATCACAGCCTTACATGGCCCAATTCTGAATCGGAGGCAACTTTCAATGAGGGGGGCAGTATTATTTCTCCTTCTGCATTTACTCACACTAAGAAACGGTACATCCACTTGCACAAAAGTTTTCAAACTGACAGTTTATTTAGAAGACTTGCTGCAATTTTTGCAACCACTCTAAGGAATCAATTTAGACCATGTTCTCATAGTCCCTCTTTAGTGTGGATGGCTACTATCATTTTATGCAAAGTATTGGCTTATCTGCAGACACATGGGTATGGGGTAAATTTCCTGAGCTCAGAGAAATCTGTTGATATTTTACTTCAGATATTCGTGATTTTTTACACAAGCGAAAAAAGTTCTTGCTATTTTACTTGTCCACCACCTCCACGCATACGAGTTGATCATTTTGAGGCCAGTATTTTGAAGACTTGTACTAACAAATATTCCTCTGAATATTTGAATCTCTAAC
Source organism: Acanthopleura granulata (assembly GCA_016165875.1). Lineage (NCBI taxonomy): Eukaryota > Metazoa > Mollusca > Polyplacophora > Chitonida > Chitonidae > Acanthopleura > Acanthopleura granulata. The sequence continues at coordinate 21,762,835 of JABBOT010000004.1, forward strand.
GAAATCTTCATTTGATTTAAATAGTTTCCTCTTTATTCAACAGTACTTCATTATTGGTAGATGGTATTTACAATAAGTACATGGATAAAACTAGGCAGACAATGCAGAAAACCTGAGGTCCCCATTCTGCCATATCTGCTTGTGGGTTTAACCAAGGCAGCTTAGACCACCCTACCATCTAGGGGCCTTCCAGCACAACGAAAACTCAAGGATGTGAACTTTGCTGAAATGTCATGCATATTGGTCCATGAACAAGTGGCATTTTTTTTTGTTGTTCCTGTAGAGGGGGTTTGGTGGTTCTTATTTCTTGTCTCATAGAACCTCACCTGTTTCATGTCACCCAGAAACCAGTGGTTAATTCAAATACAATGAAAGAGGGCTGATGACGCCAGTGAATTCTGATTGGCTTATTGGTTATCATATTTAAGCTTGTTTTATATATCATAACAGAAAGATCTTGAGCCCCTGAGAGCTGATGTTCATTCACATTGTGCGTGTTTTATTGATGTTGTTGTATTTTGTACCTTTTCACTGCCAATACAGTACCATACACTTTAGAGACTAGATCTGAGATCCATTTCATTTTCTCTTGCTTAGATTCCAAAACACTATAAGTTATACCAGCGTGTATTTCATCCAAAAGATTAATATTTTCACAAGCACGAAGGGCGAGTGGAAATATTGATCTTTAAGATGAAATATCAGGATGTACAACCATGCAACACGCTGGTGTAATGAATTTATAACAATGAAGAGCTTTTTGGATGATTTTTGATGAATTCATACCAGTACTTCGGCCACACCACGCTGCGTTTTCACAAATGCTTTGCCACTGACCGAGCGTCCGACACCGACAACACGGCTCACACAATGAGACGGCGCAGACAAAAAACACCTGCCTTAAGTCAACTGTTAGATAGTCATTTTTGACTCACATTGCAAGGGTTTGCAATTTAACTGTCTCAAAAATAAAAAAATGATATAAAAAACTACACATGGTTGTTGTTAAGTGCTGAATCATTAGAACTCTTTTGAAAATAAAGGCAACAAAAATTACTGACTCGTACATTGCTGACAAGCGCTGCTATCGAGCTAGAACCCTTTACTCCGTAGGGATACAGAAAAAATATCAAAGGCACGAGACCGTATTGCTTGCTTGTTTTACGGTAATACGGTAACCTATTAAAGACAGACAGATCAATCAGAGGCCTAGAATTTTCTCTGAATTGTGATAAAGATCTGTACTCTTCTATTCACTAACCGGGTACATGTACTCAATCTTTTTAAGTGCTATTCTGGACATGTCAAATCTGAACGCCACACAACATATCCTATAATCATAAAGTAATTCAGACTTCACCATCTCTAATCATCTATGAATAAAGACCACAACATCACAATTAACACAAATTTACCTCCTACATCGGCAGCAAGCCAAATTTCGCTTAATGCCATTGTCCATTTGAGACGGCTGAAACGTGCACTGAACTATGAAGATGTATACCATTTCTAACTGAGAGACTGTCTGGTAGTCTTGACATTAATTTTTGTTTTGATAGCAAACAGACTGAACTATTAGCACCTAATGTGACTGTTGACTATTATTATTATTGAATACAACAATTCAGAGTAGTCATTGTGGAAGTTAGGTTGGGAACAGGGCCAGCTGATCTCAAGAGTTAATTACAAAAATATCCATACTTACCAATATTAGGCCTGATATTAGAGATGACGTTCCTGTGAGGGCCACGTAAAACTTTGGGGTCAGAGTATTCAGAAACATGGTAGCTGTAAAATAAAACAAAGATGGCTGACTACAAAGCGAAAGTGTACCTAGCAAAACACTAAAACAAAATTAAACTGCCACAGCATGTACTTAGATACTAATATTAAGAACATTTCAAGAACCTTTATTGGCTATCAGAAATGTCTTCTTAGCCATTGCAGTGGAACCCACGCAATTGAAAACTCTGCCTAGATGCATAGAATCCTTCAGGACAAAACCAAACTGTATACTGCTTCACTGTTTTTATACTGTGTATTTGAAAATTGGCCACATGAAAAATCCTGTTAATAAGTGAGCTTTTCGTCCTGTAGTTTGAGGTAATCCCCCAAAATCACATTTTGAAAGATCTCTCCGTGTGTGCCAGTCTGCTCTATGGGGCACCACACCATCAGGGACAACTGTCTAAGTTGTGAATGATTGAACTTTTGCTGTGACTGTCGCTAAGACAAAGCAGCAAGCTGTTGCACAATGTAATGTGTTCAATTGCCTGTAAACTAAAGTTTTGGGGGGTTTTATAAGCCAAGCTCGAATTTTGTTTTGCAAACAAATGTATGACAGGTGTTTTTCTAGCAAACTTCTTTTCTGAAACTCAATTTAAACAAATCAGAAAACTCTACTGCCTCATCACAAATGAATCAAAAAACTCAATTTATTTCATTAAAACTCAACACAAAATTTGTTTAAAACTCAATTTTCCGACATTTCTCGCAGAGGTTATCACCATGACACAATGGCTACAAAAACCCCTGAATGAGCCCTTTAAAGAAAGAGACAATGTTGTTGGATCTCCCTCCGAAGCAGAAAACGCTAGGCAATCAGCATAGTAGTTTTACGTGTTTTTTTCATATATCTTCAAGAAATAGGTCATGTGAGAGTACAAAGGGAGATAATTCATTACGTTTGACTATAAGATTGCTACTAACCATGCTATGTGCTGAGAAGCATATTTTGTAAAGTTTAAAGCTGTCCGCACAGTGCATTGTATCCTTGACATGAAAACCCTTCACAACAAACACTATTTTTAAAGGTTTTTCAAGAGTTTGAGTTTCATAAAATTCATTTATGGAGGTAAGAGGCTTCAAGAACCTGTGCAAACCCTGACTGAGTCAACAAATGATATATATTTATTCACTCAAGATTAAAAAAGAAAACAATCTAGGATATTTCATCTTTAATCTAATCTTGTTTAATTACACGAAGCTTTAAAATATAACTTAAATTTGGGAGCACAGCCACCACAGAGCTTGTCTGTAAAAGACACATGAATGCAAACTTCAGCTCAAAACATACTACACAGCTCAATACAGCTAATGCACAAAGGCGACATCAAGGTCATGAATTTTGTAATTTACCTTCATTAAGATCAATGCAAGGCATCATCAATGGAAAATCCCTCGCGTTATTGTACTTTACATGTATACAAACCTTGACCTCAATATGTGTGATACTTTTTCTGATACTATTCCCACCGTTTACCCAAACACTGTTTCCAATTCAAAAGGAAGAAGAAATGAATTTTGTAATTTATGATACTTAAACTTGACACAGCATCAACAATGGTGCACTCCCTTTGAGATATTGTACTTTATATGTATTCAAAACCTGAGTGCAATAAGTGCGGTACTTCTTGAGATCTCACTCTTAACACCACTTCCAATTACACAGGCGCTATGCCATGAATTTGTAATTTACATTAGTTAATGTGCACACCGACAGGATATCAATGAGGGAACGGCCCTCAAATTATTGTGCTTTACATACATGCAAAACCTGAGCTTAATACATAGAATACTTTTTAAGACAACCCATCCTGACATTGCTTTCAACTCCAACACTGATGCTTGTGGTATGACATTCGCTACATGTATTCCTGTACTTCGTAACAGCATCTGAACACGTGCGTATTGTGAAACAGATGAATTTAAACCTTTTCTGTTTTACATATATTTTTTCTACAAAATATGCTGGATTTCCTCACAGACAGACATTTCACATTTGTTTTCGACTAGGTGAGTATATTGATCTATGAATGCTCCATGTATAAACTAAACAGAATTCATACAAAAATGTTTACATAATGATAAGCACAAAGAATACTATCTAAGTATCATAAACTTATATTTCAGGAGACAAGCAAATATTCTGCGCCTGTCAGTCATAATTAGAGCCTCCTATCTTTGAACATGATTCATTCACCTACATGTACCATTGATTTCTGTGGGTTGTTATGGCTATTACAACTTTGTGCTTCTTTTCTTGTCTTTAAAGTTACCTACCAGATATGGAGAAATCTGTTGGGTAATCACATCCACAAGTACTGTATTAAGTACAAAAACTGAGCTAACATTTTAAGATTATCCATCTCACACTGCATAACCAATACAACAAATGCTTGACATCGGTTATCAGGCCATGCACCACACCTGTAACTTTTATCGACAGTCACAACTTTTCCATTTCCCCATTAAGTGCTTATACAAGCCCATGAACTTTTTGGCTATAGATACACTTATGTTTTGGGAATGGAGCAATCATGATCCAAGATGTACATGTACATCACTAAGCAATGAGAGATTTTATCAATAATGGTGAGAGGTCTTCCAACAGCCAGGTGGCGATGGATGTCGCACAAAGTAATGGCAAAATGATTGCTACTGGAAGTGCAATTTATTCATGTCACAACTTGGCTGTGAAAGAGGAATTGGGTTTAACTTTGGAACAGACACATCCAATTTACTAAAAATGTTTTGGATGTAACAGTCAGGGGATGAATCTGAAGCCCATCTGATCATGTATGACTTTCTAAAAAAAAAAAAAAAGCAAAAACACAAAACAGAGAAAAAACACCATGTTCTCAACTTGATGTGATATACTCATAATGTTTTTTACAAAACTAGAGAATTACAGTTTTTATTCATTTTAGGATTGAGGTGAAAGCAAGTCTATAATTGAATATAGGGAGTCCAAAAAATTGGCTAGGCAAGTTTCTGTGGAAGTAAGTCATTATGGATACTAGTATATATACTAGACATATGTGGACGTGTTTTATGGATACTGTTTTGAGTTCACATATTGCATACACATGTACAAAATCTGGCCTTGTTACTAAACTACCATTTTAAAGAAATCTGAACTGAAATAATCTTCATACATGTACGTGTCCAATTTTTATTAGGATGTGTCTGCCTTTCCACTTTTTACCTTGAAATATTTCTCATTTATCCAATTTATTTATTTATTTGATTGGAATTTTATGCTGTACTCAGGAATATTTAACTTACACGATGGTGGCCAGCATTACGGTTGGAGGAAACTGGGCAAAGCACGGCGGCGGGAACCCACAACCATCCACCAGTTGCTGGCAGACTTTTCCACGTACGGCCAGAGAGGAAGCCAGCATGAGCTGGACTTGAACTCACAGCGACTGCATTTGTGGGAGGCTTCTGGGTCATTGTACTGCACTAGTGTGCTAACTGACTGAGCCGCGAAGGCCTCCCTTCTCATCCAAAGAACACAAAGTGGGGGGTGGATGGCTGGGTTGAAGACATTCATTCAGATGTCTTTAAAAATCGCCCTGTGCTAAATCAAGGTACAATAAATACAAATGGATTCTGGACTGACCTTTGACAGCTATCAAAAAGGAATATCATTCTTATTCAAGGCCTGTAAATAACTTTTTAAGGCGTGGCTGACAAATTTTTGAAACCTGTTTAATCCAAGTACCATTCTGAATATTCTCTATATTATTTACATGTGAATTTTTTTGGCACCCATTAGGTTGTACTTGACAAGAGTTGATTTGTCAGGCTGCTTATTTGCAGGCTTGCTATTCAAAATGAAGCAGTTTTTTTCCATCTCAATATTTAAAACATTAATATCACATGTTTATATATCACTTGCAGTCATACATGTAGAATAAAGAAGTTATATTTTCTGGGTGAAATAAAGCTTTACATATTTCAAAAATAGAATAATATTCATGTATTTGCGTACTAATGTTTTGTTATAGATGGGAAGAACAAATAATTGAGACTCTTCTGAAGTACAGTGGCAAAACACACACACCTAGAGGCTCTACATCCTTGGGCAGGGAAACCTGTTGCATTTACAAGGATATTAATACATGAATATCGCCACAGTAGGTGGCTACATAAGATGAATTTGTTGTCGATTGTTGCATTTAGTATTTCTAGAGAAGAATCCTTCTTTAAAGATTATATAAATTTATATCTTAAACTGAGACAAGCAAACATTCTGCACCTGTCAGTCATAATTAGGACCTCCTATCTTTAAACATGATCCATTCACCTACATGTGCCTCTGATTTTTGCGGGATGTCATGGTTATTGCAAATTTGTGTTTCTTTGCTGGTCTTTAAAGTTACCTACCAGATAGATATTCATGTAATCTAAAATGGCACCACATCACAAGATCTACAAACTACATTCTCACAACAAGTAACACTCAAAATGTAATCTTGAAAAGTGGCCCACCTTTGTGGTTAACCTCAATCAGGCAGTTGTACACAATTTCAAGGTACAAAACTTTATGCTGCACCCTCATTGTCTATTGATCCATATCTGCTAGTAGGTGATGTGCAAGTTGTGCACACATTCAAATTAAAGACGATCAGACTAGCCAGAATTTAATGGTTAATTGGGAGCACAGATTTAATTGGAGATGGACGAGTCAAACAAAGAGCTCCAAATCCCAGTAAAGCACATCACTTTAGGCTGTTTTAGGCTACAGGAAAGAACAAACGCGTACATAGCTATGAAACACCTGAAAGCAGGGAGGAGTCTTAGGAATTCCCCTTCATCACAATATGGTGATCCCTATAGAATAGCACAACTTTTGATTGATTTTTTTCCTCATCTTAAGAGTCTTAATTTCTGAACTCAAATCTTTCCTTAAGTCAATGGAATATGTTCCAAGAACCAATCAACAGACAGACGGAATGTCTTTACTTTGCAGGTAAAAAAAAAAACTTCTTGACATAGGGATTACAGGCAATGGACATTTATTTTTGTCTAAAACTCAACTGTGAGTTACCTATCCTTTAATCACTAATTATCTCAACAAGGTTTATAATCAGCGGGTTAATAATCACAGTCTCAAAATAAGGTTTCATAGACCTCCTTATTTCGATAACCTTTTGTGCTGCGTGCAGCACTTATTACAACATAAGCATACATTTCAATTCATTACAAAATAACGTTGGAGAAAGGTCAGGAAAACCACAACTACTTTGCTAAAATGAATGAATATCTGTTATCCCCTTCTTTTCCAATATGAAACTGCATGTATATCTCTTAGAAAGGTATGAGGCTACCTATATGATAAAGTATACATGAAAATTAACACCAGTGTAACTCTGACAGCCATGACCTGATTTGGCCTTATTGTTTCTGCTATAGCAAAATCTCCAAGGATCCTGTTCACGTTTGTAATAAATTTTATAAATATTCTGCTTTACAAACTATAGGTACCATGCACTGAAATTAATACAAGTTCAGGTCAATGGGTCAGAGTATAGGATGTAATAATTATATTTTGGAGGCCTCAATACCTGGCACATGTACTGCTCACAGTCGAACAGCATAGCCCAATGCTTGGCAGGCAGACCACACGATAGGGTTGAGCAGATTTCATCCTAGCATATTACTTCCTGACAGTGATCAAGTATTGCCCCTGTGGAGATCTAGCTTGCAGATGCAACAGCAGATCACTCTTAATCAACTATGGTTTTATGGGCCCAATCGATTCTGATTACAAGTTTCAAGACGGGACTCAAAGGTTTTGTGTTTAGAGTACTTCCAGGAAGCCTGATATATGGGTGCATTGGCAAAATCTTGAAGAGGAAGCCCTAGAGAAGATGGCCTGTAACAAATCAGCAAGAAGCATGCCTGAGGCACACTGGATCCAAAGACATAGGCCACATCAATAGTAATCACTGTTTCATATATAACACAACTTGTGCATTAAACATTAATTGGATGAGTGAAAAACTGCCCATTCAAGCCAAAAGTAGTAGTGGGTTTTTCTGTGGGGGGGATGGGAGGGGGGTGTTAGCAGTTGTTTTAATGTCTTGTGTATTTATAATTCACAAATGTATCCACAGAGTTAAACTACTTATGACAATTCAATCTTAACATGTTTGCAAATTTACCAAAAAGTGAATAAGGAATTTTAGTTTAACTGTAAACAGAACTTTGAAAGCTTTCAAGCAGAGTGAGTGAGTAAACCAAAGAATTATTAACCCACAAGAATCAGCTTTAAAGATACACTTGCAGCATGGTAGCCAATAAATTAACAACTCCAATACGAATACAGCTTGATATGAATATTGCTTTAACTCTAAAAAGTTTTCATATGCTACTTTGGGACATCCTAATCCTACATCCGAAATAACTACATTTGTCACTATGAATACATACAGTTATATCAATATCAGATTTTGCTCAAAGGCATTTTTGTAAACTCCTGTAATACATTATGCGACAAATAGTTAATAATAAATATCATAATAAATAAAAGTACTTAAGATGTTTCAACCCACATGTACATTTTAGATTACAGTACCAGTGCTTTGTTTGAATTATCTGAATTATAAAGATTAAAACGCCTGTAAGTGATCTTTCAATAAGCAGTTAGTGATTACTTCACACACCGTTGCAAACCCAAACTTACAGCACATGAATCTTTCTTAATAACTGATTAATGTACCTGTTTCTGTTTTTTTTTAATTTTCTGACTGTTGTTAACACCCTGATTTCAACAAAGAAGCTTTCATTTATATGATGGCAGCCAGCTTCATGGGAGAAAGAAGCATGGAGTGCTTGAGGTGAACGATGGAACTTTGGCAATTTACTGATGAACTTTCTCAATTGGTGGAAGGCAAGTGGTCTTTGACAAACAGCCACATGAGCGTTGCTGACCACTTACTGATGAACTTTCTCAAATGGTGGAAGGCAAGTGGTCTTTGACAAACAGCCACATGAGCGTTGCTGACCACTTACTGATGAACTTTCTCAATTGGTGGAAGGCAAGTGGTCTTTGACAAACAGCCACATGAGCGTTGCTGTCCACTTACTGATGAACTTTCTCAACTGGTGGAAGGCAAGTGGTCTTTGACAAACAGCCACATGAGCGTTGCTGACCACTTACTGATGAACTTTCTCGAATGGTGGAAGGCAAGTGGTCTTTGACAAACAGCCACATGAGCGTCGCTGACCACTTACTGATGAACTTTCTCGAATGGTGGAAGGCAAGTGGTCTTTGACAAACAGCCACATGAGAACTTTCTCGAATGGTGGAAGGCAAGTGGTCTTTGACAAACAGCCACATGAGCGTCGCTGACCACTTACTGATGAACTTTCTCGAATGGTGGAAGGCAAGTGGTCTTTGACAAACAGCCACATGAGCGTTGCTGTCCACTTACTGATGAACTTTCTCAAATGGTGGAAGGCAAGTGGTCTTTGACAAACAGCCACATGAGCGTTGCTGACCACTTACTGATGAAATTTCTCAATTGGTGGAAGGCAAGTGGTCTTTGACAAACAGCCACATGAGCGCTGCTGTCCACTTACTGATGAACTTTCTCAAATGGTGGAAGGCAAGTGGTCTTTGACAAACAGCCACATGAGCGCTGCTGTCCACTTACTGATGAACTTTCTCAAATGGTGGAAGGCAAGTGGTCTTTGACAAACAGCCACATGAGCGTTGCTGACCACTTACTGATGAACTTTCTCAAATGGTGGAAGGCAAGTGGTCTTTGACAAACAGCCACATGAGCGTTGCTGTCCACTTACTGATGAACTTTCTCAAATGGTGGAAGGCAAGTGGTCTTTGACAAACAGCCACATGAGCGTTGCTGTCCACTTACTGATGAACTTTCTCAAATGGTGGAAGGCAAGTGGTCTTTGACAAACAGCCACATGAGCGTTGCTGACCACTTACTGATGAACTTTCTCAAATGGTGGAAGGCAAGTGGTCTTTGACAAACAGCCACATGAGCGTTGCTGACCACTTACTGATGAACTTTCTCAAATGGTGGAAGGCAAGTGGTCTTTGACAAACAGCCACATGAGCGTTGCTGACCACTTACTGATGAACTTTCTCAAATGGTGGAAGGCAAGTGGTCTTTGACAAACAGCCACATGAGCGTTGCTGACCACTTACTGATGAACTTTCTCAAACGGTGGAAGGCAAGTGGTCTTTGACAAACAGCCACATGAGCGTTGCTGACCACTTACTGATGAACTTTCTCAAACGGTGGAAGGCAAGTGGTCTTTGACAAACAGCCACATGAGCGTTGCTGACCACTTACTGATGAACTTTCTCAAATGGTGGAAGGCAAGTGGTCTTTGACAAACAGCCACATGAGCGTTGCTGACCACTTACTGATGAACTTTCTCAAATGGTGGAAGGCAAGTGGTCTTTGACAAACAGCCACATGAGCGTTGCTGACCACTTACTGATGAACTTTCTCAATTGGTGGAAGGCAAGTGGTCTTTGACAAACAGCCACATGAACGTTGCTGACCACTTACTGTCACCAAGAATCCATGAACAATAATATCGAGGAACGTACAAATTTCCTGTCGAGGGTTGGGTTTGACATCACACCTTAAATGTCCTATCCAGCCCCTTAACCTGATAAAAGAGTATTTAAACTTATTGTACTTTACACAATAATATGGACAATACATATGATACACTGGATGAAAATAGCACAATTCATGATGTTTAAGTGTATTAAAGTGCATATATTAAGGGCAGTATTCTCAGCCTTGTCCCAAGAAATATGTATTGTCCAACAAATCAGCTCATCATTGATTTATGTTATTGATGCCATTAATATAAACATGCATGTAAACAGACTGGCTGGAGTTTTCAGAAATATCATCTGCAACGTCAATCACCAACTTGTTTATGAATGCGATAAACAGCATTAAAGCCACACCGAATGCTTACGAGTGTCAGAGCTCAGCTCTTCAGTAACAATAGCTTTGATTAGGAATGGTCTGGTGGATATTGATTTGCTGGGTATAGTCGTAATGACCTATTACAGTAGTCTGGCGGCCTGCAATTCTTTGTGGACAGACATCATTAATCATAGGCTGTTGTACATAAAAACAACAGTCTTGCAGGGAGTAAAAGCCTGTGCACTCATCCTCGTGTGCTTTACCTGTGTTGGCAGTCATGGAAAACAGGGCCTTGGCCCCATATATGATGTACACAGCGTTGGTTCACAAGCAATGTTAAGCACTGAGAGATACTATTGTTGCCTGATGGCCCATAGGCCAATACAAAGGTTTATTGTTTGATGCCAACAAGAGAAGCTGTTGGATTCTTCCTGGTATTTCATCTTAAATATGGTATATTAACAGTGGAATTTTTGCCATTTTCATTCCTAAACAAAATGGAAGTTCCCATTAGAGAATGTAATCACACATGATAATATGGCGCTATTAACCTATGATCCTAGTTACCCACTACATGTAATTAACATGAAAAACAGCATGATGCATAATGACAGGAATATGTCATAAGCTGGAAAAGTGGCCTCTCAGGCATTTGTATATATATATATATATGTTACATAAGCAAGGCAGAAAAGCGGCCTATTGGGTGCTAAGGGATAACTTTTCTGAGGATCAACACAAGCAGGTGCACTGGTCAATAGTGTTGATGCATTCATATGCGACTTGTGGACTGAACTTTAACAGGACAGCTACCTATATTATTAGAAAGTAAACTGATTGGCTGACGTTCATAAGGTCTTTTCAATATGGATTTTATGCAATCATATAAATTTTCTAAATATGTTAAGTATCCCAAACTTTTTTGAGAAATTCATCATCACAAATTAATGGATGCAGAAATACAGATCACAGAGTCCGAGTGATACATGTACAAGTAATTCTTTGAACAGTATAAGTTTGAAACATGCAAAGTCGCCCCACAGTGTGCTCCCAACAACTACGGGAACAACAACAATAACATGTACAAGAAGAACACAATACTTTACAGGCTTCACAATACAAGTGGCTTGTTTCATGTCCAAAATGTGTCTCAGCATAGCCAACATGGCCATCACCAAGATTCACAAGAAATGCCACTCTCTCTTTCATGTGCTATATGTGATTTAGAGTAACAACTTAAGTCTCACTTAAATTTTTTCCTCAATGAAATCTTGCTTTAAATGTGACAAAATCTGAGTATAAACTGGTGTCACATCGAACATGAACCGCTCAACTCACATCTTGTGTGATCTAGCAAAACAAAAAGACAGGCAGCGTTACCACTTGGCCACAGCCTGATTTCCTTTGCCAAATGACAATTCCAAGTGCTAAAATACCATCAGTATGCATACATGTTAGCTGAGATTATTAACCAGACCTATTCAAAGACATTTATCAAATATTAAAATCAGCCGCTTTTACATGAAGCTCTACATGTAAAAGAACAGTTAACACTAAATGTTGAACTATATCCCATACATATTTATTTCATTGGTGATCTATTCTGCACATGAGAATATTTCACAGTGGTGACAAGTTTTATGTTGCCCCATACATACATAGCCTCAAAAACATGAACATGAAGCCATGTTAACGGCATGCTGCAGGTTAACTTCAAGCAGTAAAGTGACCCTGTCCACTTGTCATCATTTCGCAAACTTTCTTCAACCTACACAGTAACCAATTTAAGAGACTGAGCTATTATCAATATTCCAATCCAAGATGATAGAAACTGTGCATGCCTTCTACCTTTTGCCTTCCTCAGAGGAACCGGAAAGACGTCATTCATATACATGCACCCACACAAAACCTGCAGCCAGAGACAGATCAATTCCATTTTGTGGAAAAACTCAATCAGTTCAAATGCCAGACAAGTCCAAATCTGGCAAGGTATTTATAGAAAATGTATGGGAGTACACATCTTATGGCTACACTGTCCTCAAATAGCCAATTTCATCACATTTAACGCCACACAGTTTCACTGAGCACACTGCTTCACACATGATAAGATATGTCATGGACAAATGCCTTGTAACAGCAGCACTATGGCAAAAGCTCGACTGTGGCCCATGGACGTATTCTATTTTGATAAGCATAGGTTATGATTACATGTACCTCATTACAATGTCATCAAGAAACCTAAATAAACACACAATATGCAATCTTTGTGTATGCATAGTAAAACATCATATAAAATAAAAAAACAAATAAATATTCACTATTAAAAACAGTGATATACATTAACATCAGAACCTAAAAAGCAGGTACATACATGTATAGCTTAAGTTTCAAATCAACTTATTGGGTTGGTGTGATGCAAATAAATCTTCATTTAACAAGTCAACAGATATCAGATGTATAAGCTGAAGGTCGAGGCAAAAAGAACACCAGGATCAAAGCTATTTTCTCGCCTCACCATAAATTTCCTTAGTAACTTTAGACATCATTTAACCAGTGATGTTTCAAACTATTCTCAGATACATAAAGAATGAAGGTCCCTTTCAAGTCTAGTGTCACCCATGTGCAGCTACCCACAATATGTTACCCACAGAATTAATCTCCAAAAACCAGAGTATTTACATAAAATTTTATCGTAATAGGGTATTTCCATTAACTTTTTTTTAACTTCATGCTGCATTTCAACCAAAAAAACCTTGATTAGGTTGAAGGAATGTCCCAGTAACAAATTTCAAAAGACATATATATATATATATATATATATATATATATATATATATATATATATTTATTTATATATATGTATATTCACTCTATATCTCAGCCTCATGATTACCTAAACACACTAGAAATTATACAAGATGAAGGCAAAACAGAATTCCAGAGCGATGATTTCCTATATTCAAAGTGGTATCCCATATCAGGAAATTATTTTGTGCACAAACTGATATCTCATCTGTTTACTTACTGATTGGTGTTTTTAGTCCTGCTAATGAATATTTTGCTTGACATGAGGAGTATTTGTATATGGAGAACATAAAGCAGAACATAATGAAAGAATATAATAAATTCCACACCTGAGATCTAACGGCCTAACAGACAAGCATACAGCAGATCCAAGTCCCTTGTCAGCAGGGCATTGTTTTTGCGACGGGAAAAGCATATATTATTACTGGAATAAATGATAAGGAGCACACAGAGACGTTACTCGATACACATAACGGTCAGTTCCAGGACTTTCCCTTTCTTACATGTATGAGTTAAAAAAAATGAGGTAATTTAGGATGAACTGCTAAAAAATAAGAAACGGCCAGCATTAGTAAATTTATTGACTTATTTCATTGGTGTTTACACCGTGCTGAATAATGTATCACTTATACCAGGGTGTCGACCCTCACTGTGGAAACCAAGCAGCGCCATGACCATTCATAGGCTGCAGGGAGACCTTCCTACTCACAACTTGAAAGGAAATTTTCCTGAGTTAAATATGAATAGTCATTGTACTGCGTTAGCACGCTAACCGCTCGGGCAGCCAGCATCAGTAAAGGTAGGACAGAAATGATTAGAGGAACACATTGAAGATGCTGTGCACAAAGTATGTAGCCTTCTGCAAAATCTGTTTATAATACCAGGGGGACAAATTAGATAGCGCTACACTAAACATATGGAGTAATTATGTGAAAGTAAAATAACATGTATCTCACTCAAAGTTTAAAACACTCAAATTCCTATTTTTGTGAGGGTGTATAACCAAGTTTTAGCATAAAGCAAACAATAAAGGGCTAATAAATTGAATTGATTGCCCCCTACCCCCCATGCTATCAATTTTAACTCATCAGATCATCATTGGACTTCTGTATACAACCTGGGACAACCAGAAAACATATGCTCCTACTCTAACATCACACTATTTCAGTGTTTCCTTTTTGCCACACAGACAGGTGTGGACAGGGTACAACTGGTGTGGTATCATATATGTTGGACAGACTTACAAACACACCATCAAAAACAATGGTCAGTACATAGAAATTATGTATCTTAATGCAGTCAAAACTTGTATCAAGATTTGTTGAAACTGAACAGTAGCAGCATTTTGAAAAAAAATCTTAACATATGTAATGGATGAACAGATAGACAGATGAGCAATCAATCATCGAAACTGGAAATCGATACGACAAATGATGAATCTTGATGTATCTCACACCTGTACCAAGTTTAGTTTAACTGGGCTGTACAGCAGTAGAATTTTGAGAGAAATACCATCATCTACTGGATGAACAGACAGACATACCGACAACTGATCAGGCCTGGCATTTTAGGGCAAGGGATCGGTGGCCTTCATGCTCACACACAATCCAGCTGTCTGAGGTGACCTAATTTCCACTCGCCCTTGCTTGTATTTTAGTTTTGCCCAAAATAAAATTATTCCCCTTTCTGGAAACCTCCATTTTCAACATTACCCATTCAAAAGTAAAAGTAACTCTGAAATGTTGTGCAACTTGCATACATCATAGCATAACTGCTGTTCAGTTCAGTCTTGTTATTCATTTCTTGATATCACAATGAACCAGAAACCTGCTTAAATTCATAGTTTGAGTTAGCTTTTTTTAATATTATTTTCTGTTCAGTTCAGTTTATAACTGGCACTGAGAAACAGTACACTGTGTTCAACGAACGTCACTGCATTAAGGCCACAAGTTGCACTAAAAACATGTATATAGAAAGTCGAAAAGGGGATGAGATTTGTTTAACCTTATTAACTTAGACTGATTTATTATGACATGAAAGCTCTCTGCATTTGTGCTATTTAGTAAAATTATTCCTTGTTCAAGTACAAAATTTCATGCTATGAATCCAGATATGTATACGGACATGTAAGTGAATTTGTTTTCTTCTCGGAATGAGTGCAATCAGATGACTATGCTGCACATGCAAAACTGGTTACTGCTCTCCCTGTTAATTACAGAGGGCCTTTTTTTGGAGGGGGAGGGGGGGAAGAGGCTGAAACCCATTTGTTGTGGGTGAGCATTTTATCACTTGAATAGTCTCTCCTTAATGTCAGGACTGACCAATCATCAATGAAAATGGATACTACAAATAACGCATTCTGATACAGTCTACATTTGTCGCAAGTTTTGCTGAAATTGTACAAAAACTGTTACAGTGGTAGCATTTTGAAAAAAATGTTAACAATATTGGATGAACAGACTGGTGGACAACTAAAAATCAAAACTGACAATCGCTAATACAAGTAATTCTTCCACCAGGAGAGTTAAAAATGGGTGTAGCCATTTAGGTCTGTTTCCAACTCTCGGTCAAATAACAACTACTGCCATACTTTGTTTTTTGTTTTAACCATCACTAATGCAAGAAACTTAACTGAAACTAAGCAAGGTTCAGCTAAGTATATCTGGCGATCTCAGTCAAGCTTATTGTTTGTTGCAATGCCAAAAAGATGTCAAAAGGACAAACCAACTGATGGACATACACAAAACTATTAAGATATACTTTAAAACTTCTAACCAATTTTGATCAGCCCACTGCATAACAACATTACAATGTCAAAATACTGATAGATGAACAAACAAGAGAACAGATGAAAGTCGAAGACTGCTCTGTTTTGGACTAGATTACTAAATAAATGCCAAAAAAATTAGATGACATTATGAAAGTCTATCAAACAAGTTTCACACAGACAAATTCAATATTTAGGGTTGTTTCTGCTTCACACTTAACATTTCTGGTCACTACACCATTACCCTTCTGTTACAGGTACATGACACTGTATTATCCCACATGATCAGATTATCCCAAGACAACAGCTTGACTGTACAGGGCTTTAATGGATCTGGCATTTAGCTTAGGACATTTACAATTCACGTAATATTACAACGGGCATCGTTATTATACATGTTTTATTGCCAGTTCTCGACGCCTTGCTTGGCTTAGTGCCTTTCATGTGCCCAACACCTGTGCCATATCAATTAAAAATTGGGTACAGAGAGACAAAGAGGTGATAACCAGTAATTACCATTCTTGCACATCTGAGATAGCAGGTGAAAATGACAATGGAATATGAAAGTTGGAAGGTTTGCTGGTGCCTGTATTCACAGGTCATCAGGCCATCAACAGAAATATGTTTGTTGGGCTAACCTACCTCCCCCTCCCGTATGAAAAGAGTCCCACCTTAAAGCTTATAATGGGCTTTTGATGGCATTTCTGTAAGTTTAATGCACAAAATAGCCTCTAGATTTTTACATTTTTTCATACAACCAATATAATCCTACAGAAATGTAGACACTAACAGAGAGGCACACTTCCAAAAGCAATGTTTTGAACTTTAAGCCATTTTTATGATTGTCTAAACCCCACAGTCAAAACATTTTACACATCTATGATCAGATGGAGTTCAGTGTTATTGGTGATGGAAAAACCTGAGTGTCTTGCTTAAACCACTCACCTCTGACAAGTTAATGATGATCTTTGTCACACATGATGTATGGTAGACCTGGACACCACATTATTGAAAGACTGCTCAAATGACACTACAAGCTCTGACAACTGCTGTCTTTAAATCCATCCATATAACAGATGAAAGAGGGGTATCTAGAAATTCCATGTTCAAGGTCAGGATTGAACCTGTATCTCATGAGGAATAATAGTTATGGAAATAAACAGTTATACATGAAATACCCCCAAATCCTGGTAATATCAAGATTAGTCAGTAATTCTGTTGTTAACACAGCTGCAGTTTAATTATAGAACCAATAATAAGAAATTTTATTTGAATGCAATGTCAACAAAGGAAATCTGGCAATTCAAAACAATCACTGGGTCACTGTCCTGCAAAAACCGGCTAGCCAGCCAGAGTAAGCTAACCTTGGTACACATGTGACAGGCTGATATATTAGAATGAGACGACTAGACACAATCAAGTAATCAGTCATACCAAGAAGACACAGTAGCAGTGGATACGTAATTATACTGGTAGTAGACCTGGCCACTTGATGGTTTATATGACAGCAGCCATTGTAATGGGTTCGGCCCCTCCCCCCCCCCTCCAATACTAGCCAGCAGTGAGCCTCTGATGTGGATCAATATGTCCCCAGCGCCAATGTACGGAGGCAGTCCTACTCACAGTCTCATGCTGGGAAAAGTCTGTTAAATCAAGACACTGACAATCCATGTTCTACACTGCATTTTGTAATCACACAAAATGAGCTGGGCTTACTCTCACTGTAATCCTGACTGGGGATTTACGTAAGTCAAGGGCTAAATTATACAAAACCATTACCATATGGGGCTGCTCCGGTCTATGCAACTACAAATATTTTTACCCGAATATAATTTATAATCAAATGCCATAGGCTAATTCAGTAGCAAATCAAAGCCATTTATCATAACAAGTAAATCTGTTACTGAGCCTGCTGGTGCATCAGTAAAAACAGTTGCATATAAAAGCATTCCTTGAAACAACAGTTATATTATGTTCCCAACAATGTATGGATGGTGCATGAAGTAAAACTCCTTTACAATCCAAATACCTCTGAAATGATCTGCTGCATAAACTATATACCATACAGCACTTCATGGTCAATTCAGCTTCAGGTACAAAATGGATTATATCTGTCAAAGTGAAGGATTCATGCCTGGTTGACTACTGTATATATATGCAGCCATTTACTAAAGAATTAAGACCACACAAACAACTTAAATTATATATTTGAACATTATCACTAGTACAACCATACCTATACAGTACACGGACCTTAGCAATAGTTGGTGGTGTTGTTGTTGTTAAGCTTGATCAACACACTACATTCCCGATCCATCAGTGAAAGAAAATACATATAGTAATACAGGTGATCCTTCAATTCAACACAGTAAATATTGAGAAACCAATTGCGTGCTAATGTTGTGAAGGGCACAAAGCGAATGTACGACATGTACGATTGCATTAAAAGCCATGCACAACGAAGTAATGCTGGGCCTTCTGACACCAGAGCCGTGACAGAGTCCCTCACTGCTGATTGACAGATCAGACTAATGACTGGTGAGGTTAACACAGACGCTTACTTACAGAAGAAGAGATTCAGCATTATGTTGGGATCACAGTCTCCAACGAAGGATATTCCCACTAGGTTACTGTCTCTCAGATCAAAAGGTGCAGTATATGCTGAGTAAAATGCCTCCTAAAAATGCCAGCTGTTCATCACAGTTTCCTTTTCACTTTAGGATACAGTCCACCTCTTCTCCTGCTGCCAGTGTCGGAGGATAAATCTCCACTAGAGAATACAATGTGTGCCAGTACACAGCCTGCCCTATGCATCGATGTTTTGGGACACTAAGCTTCTGGATATAACACCAATTCACAAGTCACATCCACAGCTAGGGTGTCCTCTAAAAACACTGTCAATTGCCTAATGTTCCCTAGCTCTCTCAAACAAAGAGTCTAAGGCCTGGTTGTCATAGGGTACATAAGACAATGCTATTCCCAGACAGCACTGCCAGACCATGTGGTCACTGCCATGGCATTGCCAATATGGGACAAACCATTTGTCCTCAGCAGGGGTGTAGGGCAGTAGGAAGCTCTACAGCAGCATTGATGGTGTGACCTGAAACTGAGAGAGTTCTATAGTCTAAGCTCTCAAACCTGGGCTTTGTTAACCAAGAAGGCCAGGGTATCATTCAACACCTCTTTTCCTGTGATGGCTCAAGATGTCAATTAAATTATCTCTGGTAAATTGCGATTATGACAAACAACTTTTTTACATCACACAATCTTCCATGGATTTACTCTGCACCTATCTACATGTATGTACAACACAGCGCATTATAACTGATTGTATTAAGCTCATTAACAGAAGGTGTGCACATCAAACAAAAAAAAAAAAAAAATGAATGAAACATCACTTATATTTTTTTTTCTTCACGTTAATCTTGCTTTCTGTTTTCTTTCCTTGATAAAAGAAATTACTTTTGCAACTGTATGCCTGTCTACATTTTTCTATACAAATACATGCACATAGTTGTGGGTAATGCTATTAAATAATTCATGTCTGCTGTGACAAATCCTTTAATATATCACTATCACACAATAATTTTAACAATATGAGGGGACGATAGAATGCGACAATTTTACAGTTGTTCTACGCTAAATGGTCCAAAATTTTCCAGGGCCATTTTTCACTTCACGATAACTGCTATAAAACCTTGCATGCCACTGATAACATTGACTTAATGCAGGAATAGTTTAACTCTGAAAAACAAAAGAGCTGACAAAATTTTTGGCTGCAATATCAAGTCAAAAACATTTTCAAGTTTATTTATTTCAGTTACACAACTCATAGTTGTTAAAATGTTAATGGTGTTTGCAAGAGCGGTACTTCATGTCATTTTGACATTTGCATTGTAAATATTTATTTACATCTTTTATTCCTTTTTTTTTTTTTGTCACAGATTCAGGCTTCGTGGTGGATACGATATGTTCTGAGTGAAATTATTGTTTTTTTTCTTGTTGTCCATTTGTTTTGGGCAATTAGACTCACTGTGTAAAAGGCATAATTTGAACCAAGCAACCTAGCCAAAGGCACCAATGTTTGATAAGTTTATTTTCAGATTTTAAACCATCTACAGGATTTCAAAATAATGCAACAATCAGAGCAGGTGTACATGTAGCTTGACCAACATTCTAAACAGGTATGCTTCTTCTACATCACTTGCTATAAATGCACCTGTCAATCAATTTCTGAATAGCACATTATCACCCTTGTAAGTGTGACACCAAAATGCAGAACCTATATAGCTACAATCTATTAAGGTTGATAGTATCCATGAATGTCCCCAACCCTGCTTGTGATGAATCATGATCATACAGCATATCACGCATTCATGTATAAGACTGTACATGTACATACAGAATTTTAAATCTTCAATGCAAATGTATCTTAATTCACTTGTACAAAGTTTTGTTGAAATTGGACAAACACTGTAACAGCAATGGCACTTTGAAAGAAACCTTATGTACATACATGTATGATATATGAACAGACAGGCACAAGGGTGCTACGTAATATTTGTTATGGTAACCCAAATCTGGTTTTGCAAATTTAAGGTAAAATGGTATGGTAACCTGTTTTTCGTTGCGCCAATTGCAATTATGGAATCCTAAGGTAACCTGTATGCCAACTGTAGGTTTCCTCAGTGTAAATGTACTTTCAGCAACTCAGACAGAATAACTGCTCTCAAATCTGAATAAAAGAATTCATGTGATATTTTTTAACTTAGAAAGCACTGCATTATTAGCATTAAAGTTGAAAAAGCCAAGAAAGTCTGCAACAACTTTTATCTCATTAATTATTTCCATCCCACTGTCAGCAGTTCTGAGGTTTTAAACATAAGCATCTTTGATTTTTCAAACGTATTCTTAAATATGTCTTAAGTCTCTAGCCCATCTAGATGGACACAGGATGTTATTTTAAACTTCTGACATTCATCACATCCCAAGTCCATATCCCTGAGTACTCAAAAATATCCCACAAATCTCTGAACTCAGTCGATGGACACAAGTGGCACTTCAAGTCAACTTTTTTAACCATTTTGTTATCGTTTTTCAGTTGAATCTCGAATCCTATCTTCTTTATTTACTACTTCCTCTTCAATGTTTATAATACAACCTAGAAAGGTATAAAAATTATTCGTTTTTGTCAGTTTTGAATACAGGAAAGTTTGGAATACACAAGTCTCCTGGTCAAACTGAACCCTCTTTCGATCTTGAGCAACTGAGATTGACAGGCAATTTTCCAGACTAGAAGAATTTCTCTAGAGTCCTCTGCCTCATTCTCAAACACCGTCTTCCACAACATAAGTCATCCTTGATATTTGCATATCACTTTTCTTCACTTGCTTCCACTGTTGGAGTGACATAAGGCCCACCATTACAGTTGTAACAAGCAGTTGTCAACCATCAAACCGGAAGTCTCTCACTCAACAGCCTCGTACCTTGTCAGCGTATATTTATTGTCTTAGTAAGGTACTGCACTGTGTAGGGTAGGAATGCCTGCAGGGGAGGGTCCACTAGCCCATCAG
This sequence comes from Acanthopleura granulata, assembly GCA_016165875.1. NCBI lineage: Eukaryota > Metazoa > Mollusca > Polyplacophora > Chitonida > Chitonidae > Acanthopleura > Acanthopleura granulata. The sequence continues at coordinate 21,784,692 of JABBOT010000004.1, forward strand.
CTGTTTTCACCAAAATTTAACAGATGCCAAACAGACAGACAGACAGGAGCACTACGATGGACAACTCTCTAGTATATCGGCTCTACTGGTCGAGAACTAAGAACTGACCTGCAGCAGCTATAAATATGACCCCTCTGTTTTCAAGACGGACGCACAAGAAGCTAATTTCAGAGATTTTATATTCCACATTGAATATACCAAACTTATGTATGAACCAAGCTGCTTTTAGCACATGGCCTACAAAATAAACCTGCATGCAAATTTTATAGAAATCGGACCATATTACTGAGCAGTTATTGCAAGTAAACAATCGGAATCAAAGATGTCAATAAATATCTAAAACTTATGCACGTATCTCGCTGGTTTTCATACAGTGCAGCCCAGAAATATCTTGACCAAAATTTGTCACATTTCATCAAGGTTGCAACATCGGCAAGACCAACATGCGTCTAGATCGCATGATAGATGTGGAAGAAGGTTAACACAACTAGCAGAAAGTAAAATACGTCACAACATTCTAAAAATGCTTGTAATATTTTCATAACTGCTACCATGCTTATAAACTGTGCACAGCAAATTCAAACCCGTTGGTAATTTTTGGACAGAAATCTGTGTGTCGCCTCTGCCATTTCACTGTGCATCTAAGTAATGAATCCTTTTGCCATGTAATCAGTAAATGCCAACTGCGCTACAGCAACAGATGTGACAAACTACATGTTGTCTTTGAATTGTAAGCACATGATTGTGATCCTTTTAATAGAGCCCATTTTAATTTGGCGTAAACACAATTTCAGAACTTTAAAGCTCGTCTGGTTATAATCACGTGATGTTCCTGAAAAACAAAATATGACTTTCCAGATTTGATTGATGCGCAATCAGTCTTTCAGGCACTTGGTTTGGGCAATCGTTTGCTTTTGATGCCACAAATGTGATTTTTCAGAAAGCTGTCTCATTTTTTTGGTGGCATTTGTGTCCTGCTCTAGTCTTACTTAATGTTAACCTATTTCTGGCTGTAATGAACATTATGTAATGTTATAGAAAATGAACTTGCACACAAAATTTTATGTAGATCTGATTATAATTGGAGCAGTAATAGCATGGAAAGCAGTGTTTAATCAGTCTCACTGAAAAAAAATATTTAAATATAAAAAACTTCCACAGGACTTTGATATTAGTTAAGTTTTGAACTTGATTGCACACTAAAGTTTATTAAAACCAGAGAACACTGACCTTAAGCATGAAAAACCACAAATAATCAGAATTATCATTAACGTGTACACCTCAGCAATGATCCATCTGGTTTTTGAGCTTGATCTGAGAGTTGACGAAGTGAACCTGAAACAGTCCTTGCACAGATATCTACAGCCAATCAGAATGCAAAAATCATTTTAATATGCAAAACTTATCTAAAGCTACGTTAGATGCTCCCTCTCACAAAGTCTCCTCAAATTAAAAAATTGAGAGAAAATTACACAAACCCTGACCCACATCCGATAAGAAATCATTAAATATGAAAAGCTTGGATGTACAAATCCAGTTGGTTGTGAGCCATAAAGTAAAAGACCACGCAGGTTCAAAGTTAAGTTGCCAAACAGGTTGGACAATATTACAATCATTTTTTAACAACTACCAAGACAGTGGAAACTGAACATGAAACGAAGCCCTTGTGTGTGGGCTGTGACACTTCTAAGCTGGGAAAACTCTTGTAATCTGATACTGTAGTAAGATGTTAGGGTTGCAGCTGAAACTTATGTATATATGTAAATTTATAACATGAAATAATCAAGTCCCGCCATAACACAATGATCTGGAAATATTTTGCAGTGTTGTTCACTCATGTACTTGTTAAAATTAAAATATATAGCATTAAAACCCTGTCCTATCCTAATGATATTACATGTTACACTGATAGTCAACTCAGAACATTTACATCATAGCTTATGAACAGCTGATGTCTCCTAACTCTGATTGGTCGATCTCTTATAAGCTTAAAAGCATGGGCGTCTTAAGATCCCCAGTTGGCAGTAAAATACTCCACATTTCAAATGAAGATAATTCAGCAACAAATTCATACAAATTCAAACAGGTCTTTGCATTCTAGAGAGAATTTTGTGATATTTTTAATGAACAGGGCCTCAGTTATAAGCTGTCCTTCACTTTAATCTCAGGTTACACAAAAGCAGCATATACACAAAATTCCATAAACATTAGACTTTACTAAGAGCAGTTATTGTGTGGAGTCAAACAATGAATAAAAAGTACAGACTTCTTTAAATATGCATCACTTATGTGTTGATCCAGCCAGTTTTTCCAACTTAAACGAAGGACAATCATACACAATGTATATGTAACCTACAAGCATCATGACTCACCTCCAGCTATTTGGCAAAATATAAGCAAATCGAATCCACAAAACCACAGAAAAAGTGACAGCTACTTGAATAGCCAAAATCCCCTCTGAAGAGCTTGAGGCATAATGTTCAAAGCGATATTAACTATTTCTGTCAATGGTTCCCACAGCTTATCTGTGAAATCATCGCTATGAATGTGCAACAGTATCTGTTAACTTGCCATCAACTCTCTCCTGCAGTGCAAGAAAACCTATTTTCCAAGTAAACAATAGCATAATGGCAGCTTGAGAAAAAGTAAATGGGTTTGGAACAGATCATTAGCAAGGGCAGCAAATAGCAATAAAACAGCAATGTCGATGCAGGCCAACAGTCACTGGTTCTCTGAATAGCCTTGTAGGGGAGAAGAGGGGGCACAAGAGCATGAGTGGCTTGGAGCACGATAATAAACATGCGAGACAATCTGATCAATGTAAATCCATAAGGCCTTTGGAGGCATAAGAGTTGAGAGCCATCCTAGTGGATGGGTCACATATTTTGTGTTTGAACAATTTCAACAGGAGACCAGAATGTTTTTTGTTGTGTTTGGACAAACTTTTATGCCAGCTACGAAAGACACTTGCATTTTCACTACAAACATAAAATAGTCATCATAGAGAGTCTAATCACTTCCATGAGCTTGTGTAATCTTGCTGCCTTGATACAAGTACATGTATGTCCAGATTAAGGCAGGTCCTTTTCCAGACTTAACTTTCACATTCATTTCCTACATTGTGCAGAAAACAGTTTGTAGATCACGGCATGATACAATCAGTTAATTGTTGGGCCACATGGTACAGAAAAGCCACAACCCCAGCCACTGAAATTCACAGAAATGTCGACAGACTGATTAAATTAAGTTGTTTTTCAGCTTGGGTAGAATATGGGCATATGTATGTCTGAAATGAAGAGATTTGGTCCAGGCTGTTATATAAATTTTTACATTTCCTATAAATGTCAAAACAATATTTTTTATAGAGTATATTATGAGCTAGTTAAATAGGTTAACAAAGCTAAAATATGGAATTTTAATAGCATCTTAGACGTTAATTTTGAGGATAAAAAGAATGACACTTCAAAACTTGCCCTTCATTATTTTCAACGCTCCATGGGTGCTTATTACTTTTTTCAAAATCTTCTTAGTAGCATACTCAAGAATTCTTCACTTTTTCAATGGCGATATGTTTATGGATGGAACATACTGGAGTGCAAGGATAAAACCTGAGCCAAATTAATGATGATCATACAGTTATGCATACCATGTTGGTGGAAGACAAGTGGTTTTCAATGACTGTTAGACTGTGCAAATGGTCAAATGAGCATTCTTGACCACTAATTGCCACCAAGTCACAGCGAGAGCTGAGAAATCAAGAAATCCCCTGTCCTAGTATAGGACGTGCGCGAGTTGTTCATTCATGGCAGTTCCTTGTTGGCAACCTTGGTGCACATGGGTGAATCGAGCGTGTTTTCACATTGAAAACATCTACACACTACTCCCAATTATGACTTACTTTATTTTTTTTCAAGATTTCTGGGACTTTTTGTGGCTATATGCATACATCTCAGTAGTTGACTCTGTTCACTTGTATCATTCACCAGCACCGCCTACAGCTTTACCAGCAAGCAATTTTGATTTTGAATTTTTCTTGATTCCATTATCCTTATAAGGTGAGGCAACACCAATGAGTTTTCATACTGGTGCCCACTGATAACCTTCAGCATAGCTTCACAAATCCAAGGCTATATAATTGTCAGGTTAAAGCTAATCCTTCAGAATAGGAAATGGAATGACAGCTACCCCCGCCTCCACCCCCACTGCGTTGCCACCAAACTTAACACCGAGAAATCTCTAAGTTGGGTAGTCAAGATAGATTTTTTTTTTTTTTTTAGCTATATAGTGCTTTTGATTTATACAACTATAGTATGGTTGTAGTTAGGATATTATAGTTTCCTGCCTCTATACTAGATTGGTGTGTTAAGTTTCGTGACTTTCAGGATAAAATCCATAGCTAGTTCATAACATTAGGTTATTAACAATAACATACATTAACATGGTCACTGTTAGATTATAGCTGGGTTAATATCTGAGAAGTTATGATATTTAAAGCAAAATTAAATATGACTGTGTTGTTTCTTAGGGATTCAATGTTGTGTTTGTTAGGAAAGTAGATATAGAAGATTTTTCATATTTAACATGTTTATAGAGTACACCTAGAGAATTTAGTGATGGTTAATGGCTTTCATATGTATGCATCATGTTGTCTATAAATGCAGTGTTTTTGATGTTATGAAAATACAAATCTAAGTTAGCCTTGTGTAGATTGGAACTATGACAGCTGGGCAATTAATTGTCTTCTGTGAGGTCCTAGCTGGGGCTATAACAGTCCTACCCTAATGTATGCTGGGCAGTCAGTCTTGCAGTTTGAGTTGTGGTCAGTTATTAGTTTAAGTTGGTCACAGAGTTCCAGTTACAGTGAGTCTAGGAAATCTTCAATCAACCTACGATGTCTAGAATACAAGAGATGCCTCCACTTCTGTGTTGTGTCCCTTTTGTCAACCCTACCAAGCTAGCTTCCAAAAGCTCAGATAACCAGCGGTAAACACACCAACACCCACTCAGTTACATAATGTACGTTTTTCCCATTGACAAGAACAGAAAAGTCAAGGCTGTTCGGCAATAGCTTGATACCAGTAGAACTGAGTTCTCAAAATAACAAGTAAGGCCATGAAGCGCTGTCCTACTTGTACCCTCACTTTTGTCATATGCACGAGCCCCCTTTGTGGAATTGCCATGAACGAACAACTCACGTTTGCCCTATTGCATTAGAATTGCGGTCTCTATAATATGCACTGATAATGTCAGGGTTTGTGTACCTTCAAGATTTTAAACTTCCAGACTCAAAACACAAATGCTTTTCACACAAAACAAGATTTCCTAGCTGTTATATTATGGGAAAATTCTTGAATCAATGTTTTAAATCGGACAGCAAAGATTCAGAGGCCTGTTTACACATGTATCCAAAATCTAGCCATTTATCAAGTACCGCACATTCGAATTTTCCATTAACCTTTGACACCAGAGTTAAAGAGAGTGGGTGGTATGTGAGATAAAGTTAAATGCAAAGAAGAAAGACAAAACAATTGACAATAACAGCTACTTCCCCTCACTGATACTGATCATAAGCTCATTTTAGACCAATCAAATTACAGAGTTCTAATATGTCCTGTTCTAAATCTGACAAACATCAACCACATTCGTGCACTTTGCTGATGAATATCATGAGAAAGATTTAATCAAGGTGGTCTGATTCATCAATCCTTCAGAAGGTACTGTCCCAAAACAAAGTCTGTCGAAGCAATGCTTATTAAGTAAACCAAGGCATATATAGGAATTCTCAATCCACAGTTCAGAAGCACATGCAATTAAAGAAACTTTGAAATCAGCAACACTTATATACATGTGCTTCCTTAAAATTTTTTGAGAGTAAAAAATCCATGAAGGTATAATCCTGGAAAACATGTGACGGTGTACATGTACATCACATGTATACATGCCATCTAAGCCAACAGTTACTAAAGAATATACATCACAACCAACATATTTGACAGTGATGTGTTACCACATACCCCCTCAACCCAGTATACAGTATCAATCCAGGAAACATTTAAACTATACTTCCAAAACTGTAAAACTGAGATACACTCTGGACCTATAAATAGCCTCCTATTTTTAGTTACTGATTCCAAGGAAAAAAGTCGATCTGGCTGCCATGACAACACTTACATATGGTGTCACACTGTATTCTCATCATGTTTTCTGACTGTTCAATTAAACTGTGTTCCAAAATTATGACTGCATTCCTCCACTGAATTCATCCAATACAGAAACCAGAGAGCCCCCATTAATGGACACTTAATTCATTAAGATTCACCCAAATCACATAAAGAATTCTTCTGACATGCATGACAAACTTCAGGCAGTATTCGGATTCTGCAAGCAAAGGTCATTTTTTTCCGTAACCTATCTGGTTTGCATTGACACAATGCTAATTAGGATGCAATTTTGCAATATTAACTTAGATAGGTCTTAGTCATAATATTATAAGCACCTTCAACTAACCAACCTAGCTGCATTGCACAAATCAACCTGAAGTAGGAAACACCTCCTTGATATACATTAGCAAAGCTCACAACAGGTATTTGTTTAGTGGTAACCGTTAGGACAATTCAAAGATATATTGTAACAATATTTTTACTTCTTAGTCCCCTATTTGTAACAGGCCTCATGAGACCCATTTCTTCAACTTAATAAAAGGAAATCCATACCTGCTACTTAGTACATAATTCAACTCATTCTGGATAATGTTGATGACCTCAGGATGGTTGACAAAGAAGTTTCTTGAAATAAATGTTACTTTTGAAATCAAAACCACTTTTGACATAAACAATGACCATTTTTGAAATAAAATACACTTTTGCATTAAAAACTGATCAGTTTGGAAACAATCCTGCAAACTAATTTTGAAATAACCGCTGAACTTTATTCATAACTGGTAAATTTTGGCTTCATATGTGGAACTTACTTTTTGTCAAAATCAGTCCGCATAGTTGTTTTCCCGAAAGTGGTCAATTTTTTTTTTATCAAAAAATGCTTTTTAGCATAACCAACAATTTATTTCAGATATTCTTCCCACAAAGTTTCTGGTGCACGTTGCTGAGCATGCTAGTTGTAAGTTAACATCAGATTACATTTAGTGGTCAACATGTTTGCTTCATCTGTGGGGTACTGTCTACATCAATAAATTGTTTTCTTACTATCAAAAGTGTACAAAAAACTTCATTTTGGATCTAAATGCAAGCATTAACATTTTCACATGGTGAAAAGATTAAAATTTGTTTTGAAAGTTAATACATATAGATGAAAAGTTGCCAATTTAGTACAGATTATGGCTACATGTTATATCAAAAACTGAGAATGTTTTTCACATAGTTATAATTTTTCAGAAATGGATATTGTGACAGTCACAAATGTGCCTTTTTGGCTACTTCAGTTCTATTCTTTCATTAATCTGTAAATTAATTATGCCTGTATCCATGCCTCTTCTGAAATAACTAAGATTGTAGGAGTCTTTTCTTTTTAAATGAAAAAATAACCTCAGGCCACAGCAACCATGCTTCTTGTGTGATCATGATTTCTACACTTCAAGTTATACTACTAAAACTGACTACTAACAGACGAAATCTCTTCAGCTACATGATTTACATTATTTTCTAAACATGGATCGTTAGAGGACTTGTTCACCTAGTCTAATATTGCCTATAGGTATGCAAATGAAAAATAAGCAGTCAACATGTATGCTGATTATATACCTAACACAGATAAACTCATGTCACTTTAGTATTAACACCTCATTTTCATGTGCATTACACAAAATATCCACCTAAAACTGCTGATTTGATACCCGCACTTTTTTCCTTCAAATTGGACAGTTTCATAAGGCCTGCGGTATATAGATGTAACAGATTGGTTGCAATAAAAGTCAGGGTAATACATGAATGCAAAGTGTTGATTTAGTCCAAAATCAACATCACAACCACACAATCTAATGAGTGAGAGGAAACAAAGATGCCCAACATGAGCTGGCACAAGATAGTTTTGTTGAAGGAAAAATTTTTTTTTTTCATGTTGATTTCATGTTGTTAATTTTACAAATGACAGCATGCAGGTGGAAGCCATTATTTTCTATGCTGAATTTCAAACCTTGGCTTGGGCTCAAGGATAGCTTTCGTGACTTTAAAGACAAGCTATTCTAATGCAAGCCAATTCAACCTGTGCTGTCATTTCTGTTAACTGACATTCATCAAGCTGCGTGCCATTCATAACATGCGCCCTCTGCAGGCCTACATGCTGAATTCCTCTGTGACCCCTAAACCATCCCACTGGACAGCATGGGTCCCTGCAACGCCGATGAATAACCTTGAAACTTTTCTGTGCACAAGTTCATCTTCGTCACTCTGGATATTTCAAATTTTGTTAATTCTTCTTAAAATGGTGTACTTTCAAATAAGCTTATTCTATTTTTAAAATGAGGAGACTGAATTAATGTTAATTAAAAGCTCTATTTTTAAAATGAGGAGACTGAACCAATGTTAATTAAAAGCCATTTCTGCTATAAATGCATAACTATTTCTTATCCATTTATTTAATTAGGGTTTCATGCTGTACACATTAATAATTCACTTATACAATAGCTGCCAGCATTATGGTGGGAAGAAACTGGGCAGAGGCCAGGGAAAGCCACAACCATGCGCAAATTCCTGGCATACCTTCCCACCTATGGCCAGAGAGGAAGCCAGTCTGAGCCTGGTTTGAACTCACAGTGACCACTTTGGTGTGATGCTCCTGGGTAATTGCACTGCACTACCACGGAGGTCCTCACATAATTATTGAAGATAATTCTCGTTTGCTTACAGTGCCAAAGGAAGGTGTTTGCAACAAACAAGGCATATATATGAGAGAAGGTTGAGGAGCTATTAAATACTCATGCGACTCATGAATGTCACATGAAATTTTGACGGAGGGTTTAACTTGTTGAATTAGTACAGACATTAATACACTAACTGAGAATTTTGCGTTCAAACTCGTACCAAGTGATTACACATCTGATAACATCAAGCACAAACCCTTACCTGAAGCACATTATGTCTCTACTGTTGCATCTACAATACAAGTAACATGTATTTGCAGTGTGGGGTAACTCTCTTTCAAGCAATAACAGTTATAAGAGTTACGACAAGAAACTTTTTCAAATGTGTCAGATATATGGTAAAGTTTTAACAAGTCCAGGAATTATCTCCCTTGGATGAACTTTTCAGTGGCCATACTGATCATGCAACATAAGACAACCAAGACAACCAAGAACCTCCTTGATCAAGAAGTGTTAATATCTGAGAAGTTAACACACCAACGTGGCGGAATGACCCAGAGGCCTCTCATCAATGCAGTCGCTGTGAGCTCATGCTGGCTTTCTCTTCGGTCCTACTTGGGAAAGTCTGCTAGCAACCTGCAGCTGATCGTGGGTTTCCACAGGGGTCTGCCCGGTTTCCGCCCACCCTTATGCTGACTGCTGTTATATAACTGAAATATTCTTTAGTTTGATATAAAACACCAATCAAATATATAAATAAATAAATAAGATAACCAGATGACGAGAGCAAGGGTGGGGGTAGAAATGTGTCTTCTTGCTGAGTTTGTGTGAGTGTATGGGACAGCTTTGAGTTTTGCTAGGTAGAACATGTTAGGTAATTTACCATAACTAATAGTAGTCTGTTTGCTCTGATTTGCACTGCAAGTAACTGGATCGCAAGGCACAAAATGGCAACATGTGTTGAGAAACCACACTGGAACCCCACTTCCAAGTACTAAAAATAAACTCAAGGTTAGGAGACAGAAAACAGTGCAAATATCCTACCACAGTGCAATTGCCAGTGCAATTACATGTATCATTCTTTATCTGGACAAATTTGAGAAGACATACAGTATGTGTCATATGAGCTGATCATGTACTATCTGGTATTCCAGCCATTTCATGCTTCTGGCCCTTGAGTTTATTTTTAGCAGTTGCTTTGAGATTCCCCATGCGGTCTCTCAAGATACATCACCATTTTGTACATTGATAATATTGTCCATTAGGTCTAATTTCTGGTTCAAAATCCTTGTAAAAATTACAAGGACATTTCGCAACATTTTTAAAAGAGAAGCACAGTGACAATGACACTTTGGAGCCATGTTATGGGTCATCAAAATTTGGCTAAACTTAATGTCATGGCAAACTTGGACTAGACTGATAGTAATTCAGTGAACTAAATGATCTCCCACCTAATTTAACATACTGACAATTCTCCAATCCCTTTACATGCACGCTACTCACAGCACACTGGCAAGGGGGTACATCAAAAGGCAGACTTAGCCAGGAAGAGGACATACGGTTATTTTCATAATCTCCAGAACAGATACAGCATCGACTATTGTTTTGTCTCTACTCCGCAGACATTTGATTAATGCTTAAATAATCTTTGATGGTTATTTATTTTGCTAAGATGAGATTATAAACACTCACTACACGAACTAGACCTTGTCTGGGACCAGACGTCATGGTTGTAAGAAACACGCACAACTTAAAGTTACAGCAGAATAATTAAATATATACAAGAACGACAGCAATAATGGCTTTAAGAGACATGCTGTTACAGGCTTCTGAACCAACTTTTACCTAGTTACTTGCCTTGCAGCAATCTGTTGTGCTAAAGTTCTCGTTTCTTTTTTATTTTACTTTTTGAAATTTAGGTTTCATTTCATGGGGAAGCCTTCTTGGAAAATGAAACCAAAGTGTGCCAAACTTTGGAAATTTACAAATATTTCTAGCTAACAGGACGTAGGCTATACATGAGAGATATCAGCAGGTTGATTACAAAGTCAGAGGTACGCTTTATCAGCCAAAATGTTTTGTGTTCAACAAAGCCTGTGTCACTCGTTACATGTCTACCAACCGAATGAATATCAGAAATATAAAATATGGAGGTAGCACATTTAACCTTGCTGAAATGGACTGATAGTTGCAAAGTTTTCGTGTAAATGACACGAAATGTTCCTTTTGGCAAATCCGACAACATTTGAGGCTGTACCTTTGCGCAAGTCTCGTAATTGTTTTACTTGAATGAGAGTTACCACGCACCGCAACTACTGTCATCATCTATCAGTCTAGCACATCTACTTACCAGCGCTGGGCAATTTATGCTGCACTGCACATAAAATTCATACGTCCAGCTCGAACAAATTTTAGCACATAAATCACAGTAGTTGTTGCAAACTGTCAAAATTTTTGCCCCCCTGTGTCCGCACAAATAACACACTTCAGGCGTAACATTGGTGGCTGTATAGGCGCTCATGCTACAACATGTTGTTGTTGTAAAAATCTCAGTACTCTACTTTTGTTCTTGAAATATAAGGGAAACATAAAGTTCTTACCGTACGAAAAGTTCTCGCTCAGTTTGAGGGGACCTCTCAGAACGTAAACCACAAAAATGACAAGAGCAAACCAAACAGCCCACAAATACGTCCACGACCATGCTATCCACGTCTTCACCTTGTCGAACCCTCTTGACATGAAACCCGCCATCTTCTCAAATGCGCGAAGTTGTCAACCGGAAATGTTAGCTATATTTTCTTAAAGTAAAATATTCTCATTTAGCTTTTTTTCAGAGTTAACATGAAAGGAAATCAATTTTCTGTAAAAATGTATACCATAAAAAAATAATCATGTGCGGAAATTAAAAACGGCGTAGTTGGCGCGCATGAATTGAACTTTTGAACGCAAAACGAGGTTGAATCCTCTGACAAGACTTTGCAGTTTATTCGTTGTCAGAGGTTGGTATACATCGGTGTGGACGTACCACTTTCCCATTTCTAATTTGGTGTTGGAATATTAAGCCAAAGCGTGGGTATTAAAGACTATCGCGAAGACTATTTAGACTATATATAAAGACTATATTGTTGCACGCTTCGTTTCGAAAATTGGACCCTGTATAAGCAGTGCAGGACTGTCACAGTTACATAGAGCAGCTCAAAAGCCAAGAAAGCACCACATTGCAGAGAATTTATCGATGCCTTAAATAAGAATGATTGGCGATCTGTAGGTAGTTTTTAAAGGGGCTGCCCCTCTGAAACATGTGAGCTTAACGGAATCGTTTTAAAACCCCTGCTGTATATGATCCCCTTGGATGATCATTGCTGAAGGAAGAAGATAAAGAATTTAACCACAAGGTAACATCTAAGTACAGACAGAAAAATACCCATGGTTTTGGGAATGGACCTCTATTAGATGTATCTGTATAGTAGTTCACAACGTCTAATTTATTAGGTTAATTGTGTACATATCTCTCCTTCACACATAGGAAAGATTGTCAGCCATATGCGAAAGGACAGTGGTTTATGCCTGGTACTCTGGCTTCCTCCATCCATAAAAAAGGAAATGGTATTGTATGTAAATAAAATATTCTTGATTATAAACTATGGTGTAACTGACATGTGCTTAATCCCTATGACATCATGGTATACATATTAAGTATCGTGAAACAGTCGGTGAATTTTGTCATTGGTATTCATCAAGATTAGTGCATGATACTGTTTGAATTCAGCCTATATGTATATGTTTTCCCGGCAATCAATGCCTGGAAACCATTACAAAAAAAATCATGCTCTGTATCATCAATTGCACATTTGTGTGACCTACAATGCCTGTCCTTGCTATGTAAAAAACAAAATTAATTGATGCAAAAACAAAGGTATTACCCACCTTAAATCCCAAGGTGATAAAATCACAGACTGTAATGTTATGAATCTTTGAAGCAGCAATATGTATATGTCAGGTCATCTGCCAGGTATAAGTCTAGAAAATATTTACACATGTGGAGCAGTGGTAAGGTGTGCCACTCTTATTTCTTAGTTTTAAGCATTGAAGTTCTTTTCAAGGAGAAGAAGGGTGATAAATAGGCCAAAATGTATGGTAGTATCTTTGTCGTAATGTGTCTACTGTACATGTAGGCTGGGTCAAATTTACACCTCTAGTAGTGAGAAACAAGAGTGCTGATGATTGGCCCAGAGTAGCTGTCACATCTCACTTAGAAACTCTGAATTATAATAAGCAGTTACCGTAAGTCAGGTGATCATGGTACTGGATATGCACGTTTACATTTGTGGAGGACCACTTTACCAGCAACAATGCCAAAGGCTGATATTATGTGCCCTGTCTTAATCACGCGGGACATATATGATATAGCAATCGCGCACCTGTAACCATCAAATTTGTGTGGGGCATATCTCTGTCACTGTGAGGTCATTTTTCCATATTTTGATATGTTTTAGGAGTTGTCTTCCCTGTGCATTTGAATTTTATGCAGGTTGCATATTTGTGCAGAAGTACATTTAAAAATATATTAATACTGTGCATTAATTGTACTATATTTGCAGCAATAGCCCTTGTTTTATTTATCTTTGTTAATCTGTCATGATAGTTTACAAGAGAAAACTGTCAGGGAGCAAGGGAAGTGGTAGGGTCTTGAAGAGGATGGGACCCCTTATATGTCCATCTTTGCAATCTCTGATTGCTTTCATGTTTATTACAGGGACTCCAGCTTCTGCCAGGTGTAAAACTGACTGCTGTTGTATGAGTATAAAATTCTTGCGTGTGTCACTACACAGCAGTAAAATAAATAAACAAGGTAAAACGCAGACGATGAGCCATATCCAGGCCTTCGAATTTGGCTGCCATCACACTCCCTCAACGAGTGTACTCCCGAAACAAAAAGAAGGTATTCTAATAACTCCCGAAAAGTGTTCGTGGTAGTGTGAATCTCCGTGTGTAAATCACACCTTTGGTCTTCTTCAACTGGTGTAATTATCACGCACCTGCTCAAAATCAAAAATGAAGGCCTACATATCCCAAGCCACATCAAACTGAAAACATTTTACAGGTTAAATCATTACATGTGAATTACTATTTTTTCAAGACGTCTCTTACCTGGCAGTTGAACAGCTAAGTAATTTAAATCTGGCAGCTTTGTTCTGGTTATACAAAGTGTAAATCTTACCAATATTCCACACAGATGAAGCCATTGTGCATTATATGAATGAACCCATAAAACAAAGATTATAATTTTAAAAGAAATGAAGAAAGTTATTCTCCCCTCCCAACCCCCAATAAAAAATTATAAAATTATTTTTTATTCAAAGCTCTTTGGACTCATTCGGATGCTTAAATGTAATCTCTGGACCAACCTTTGGAGCCTTGGGAGAACTGTACGTTGATACTATTTTTGGGTCCCAAGAAGAAAGATGAGAAACATATTTGTGCCAATTTGTATGTTCGGACTCACCCTAAACTTTGCATTAACTAATATAAAGCATGTGCTTCACAGATCCTTTAAGAGCCATTCACATGTATTGGTAAATACAATATGTATGGAATAGCAAGCGTTTTAAATGAAGTGAATCGTGTTGTAATTATATTTTTTCAGGATAAATGTAATAAAATATACAGAAGAACTGACAGATATGAGTGGGCCATTTGGGCAGCAGACTAAGGAAAATGTCTTTGGGCAGCCTTCAGCCACATTTGGCCAAGGATTTGGGCATGTGTTCGGTGCATTGCAACCAACTGCATTTGCATCTGATGGAACTGTCAAAGAGGGAAGTTCATCATCACAATTTGCCCCTGCAACCTCAAGCATAGGTGCTGGATTATTTGCGACACCATCTAGTGATGGAAAACCTCTTTCTCAAGGAGCTAATCAGATGGACAGTTCAACTACAGCTGGTCAGAATCTGTTTAAGCAGTTCGTATCCTTAGCTCCTGCAAGCCCAAGCTCAGTTTTTAGTGGTGGAAGTGTCTTTGGTGGAGGTAAACTTTTTGGCAGTAGCACCAGTACTGCAGGGGAGTCCAAGTCAGCATCAACAATGTTCCAGTATTCGTCTGACTCCACACCGAAGACTACAACATCCTCTAAAAGTTTTAAAAGTGAGTTTGACAAAGAACCTGAACCCAAAGGATTGCTTGGAAATGCAGCACCTGCAAATTTGTCTCTTGTATTCGGCACCTCAGGTGTAAGCTCATCGAAGCCGCGGCAGCTGTTTGGAAAAGAGGTTGGAGAACACTCTGACAGCTTGTTTAAAAGTGAAAAAGAAATAAGAGGGCGTGAACAGAAGGCACAACATGAACATGCAGAAGATGCAGTGGAAATAAATGTTAGTGATGAAGGGTCGAAAGAATATCGTGACATTCAAGGTAATGAACATATGACCATGAATCAGAAAAATGTTTTTGATTTGACTGACCCTCCAAGAATTGCTCAGCTCTGAAGTTTTCACACAGTGTTATAGATGTTTTAGAAGTTAGTTTCTACATATGCACAATGCTGACGTCTTCATTTTGTACTTAACGCTAAGATTTTTGCCAGTTTAAGGCTGTCCATGCAGTACATACATTTAAGGGTGGGTGAGTGTGCATTATGTGCAAGGGGTCTACAGTTATCCGTAGATGTACATTTGTAGCAAAAATTTATGATGTAAATACATAAATAGCACCTGAGCTATTGTACCGATTGGCAATATTCGCCACACATGGTGTACAAATGTCCCGAACGGAGTAGGTGTCCCTATTGGTTTTCAGCCATCTCGTGCCATTAGCACATATTCTGTGTAGTCAGCCCAAACTGTTCAGTCAGGAATTACTAAAACTGGAAGCGGTATCAGAATCCATGGAGTGCTTACATGAAAGTGAATCTGTTTGAAAAAAGTAGAAGTGCTATGACAATTGTCAGCAGTAACAGAACGAAGTGAAAAGCAGCCCTAAAACCATAAAACAGCTAGCGTGAGATGCCGCGCTGTTGCCAAGTTGACGATGCCTGTCTATGATTATATGTGACTTTGATATGTGACTCATGAGATGGCTTAAAACTGAAATCAGTGATAAATAAGTTAACTGGTTGACAAATGGTAGAATTGTCTTAGTTCGGTACATTTTGTAAATCTACTATGTACAGGGAGGGAGCTGGGGGGTCAGCACTTCTCACGAGATGGGCACAGGGGGGAGAGGGTGTTGAAAAGTTTAAGCGCACATACTTTATGGATGGCCCCTTTTCAGATTGTTGGCTTCAGTATGTCAGATGCAACTGATATACATGTACATGTAGCCATGCATTTCTGTGTTATCAATTCTTCCTGCTAACAGTTGCGGAACTGACAGGCTTTGCAGTAAACAATTTTAACATATGTGCAATTCACCATAATTCATGCTCGTTCAACAAAGCAGTCAATTTTTTGTGCACTTTTACAGGTTCATTTGACTCTTGATCTGAAATTCAAATAGTGTGCATTTCTGTGCAATCAGCTCCTGCCACATGCTTGTCCAACACTATTACCTACATTATTGTTTGTGCAACCCTAACTCTGAGGTCGATTGGCCATGCTTTCACCTTAGCATCCACATTTACTGACATGGAACTCGATCTTGATATTGCTTGTACCGTCCTCAGCATTTAAAAACTGTGTGCTACAAAAACAGGCTTCCAGAAAGCTTGAAATAATTCTAAGTTAATATCAACCTATTGTTCCTGAATAATAAAGGTGACACCATCACAATTAACACAAATGTAACTGGTGTACCCCCATGCAGCAGAACTTCACAAACCACCATTTTACAAGCACATGACTGTTGCTATTGTGGGCTCATCTACTCGCCTCAAAATTGAGATAATTTTTTTTTTTTGTCTTAATAGTTTGCATACATGTACATGTAGCTCCTTTTGTCCATTATTACAGCAAAAGTTATACTCCCAGATAAGTTGGGGATCATCTTTTTATTGGCATAATCCTTTTGGTCTCAATGCAAATGTTCCACAGGATTGTCTTTTTCCAGATGATGCCTAGTGTGGCCAAGATAATTGAAAATAGCAGTAAACGAAGTCAGGTCGGTTGTCTATATTATGTGCCCAATATATTTGTGTTGATTGTGAGATAGTGGTTTCTGACTACATTATTCACTAATAACCAGATGATATGATGTCAGAATTATGGTACAATGAAAGGAAACATGTTTTTGTAGAGTACAGCTTTGACATTTTGAAGACAGCAATCGTGACAGTTTAGAGTTTCAGGTTAATGAAAGGAAGAGCACAGATCTGCATTTCTGAAAGGTAAACTGGGAAGAATAAAGCAGATTGTATATGTAGTGCAACCCCAATCCTTCTAGCTTGAACCCATGCTCCTGCACAGAATGCTTCAAGAGATGGGCAACAAGGATCATCTGGTAACTTTTCAAATTTTCTAACACATGGGTTTACTGGACATCAGATCCTGGAACGTGTTGCAGTGTACATGATCTTAACAAATATATATAATTTGAAACGGTACAATAAGGGTTTTGCTTAATTCTGTTGTTTGTACAGGTCTCTTTGGAAAGCATCAGAAGGCTGCTCCTGAGAAAACAAACCTTAGAAGGAAACCGCTGATCAAAAGAGGTATTAATGGTTACGCATAACTATTTATCAAGCATATTTACAATTAACATCATTCTAGTGAGTGTGAGACGTGTTGTCTCAGTTTAGTCCGGGGTGGGTCCTGTATTTAAGATGGGAGGACTTGGACATGTACTTGTATGTACAGTACAAGATGGCAACTTTTCAGGCCAAGTACTTGTTTGGGCCAGTTGATTTGTTAGACGAACAGGACTTTTCTGAAATATAGTTCAGATAAAAACGTTGTTGTCAAAACTCCTGAAACTCACCAAATGTGGGTTTGTTACTCCCAGCATGTTGGTTTTGTCCACACATAAAACAGGTCACCAAGCATCATACAAAAATGTCCCAATAGTATGGCAGTTAAGACGGATCAAATAAATAAATAGATATTTATGTTGTTGTTGGAAGCCAAATTAGTGCACAGATATCATCGTGGTGAACTGCACACCTTGAAATGAAATTTACAAATTAGAATGTGGTCCTTGTGAATGAGTTACTGACGTCTGTGAGATTATAGGTTTGCTCTTGTTGTTTTCAGGAGATAGAGGCGGAGCAGGGGCGGCTAGGAGTATGTTCAGCAAGGCCATGTCTGGAGTTACTGGGAAAACTGACCGTAGAGTGGAAAAAGAAGGGCTTGACAACACTAAGAATCCTCCCACTGTGAGTGCCAGCCAAACTCAGAAGTCTGTGAGAGGTGTGTATTTGTGTGGGTACTTTGTGTGCCAAGTTGTTCTTACCCTGTTTTGTTAACTGCATCTCACATATCAATGACATTACAAAGTTAACCATTTTAAGATAAATACTATAAGTATCTCAAATATGAAATAATAAAACATCTTCTTGTGCCATTATAATGTTACTAAAATTAGTGGTCATGAATTTGTGAAAAATGAAGTGAAAGCATGTACTACATGATTTACCACTTCTCTGGTTGGGGCAGCTCAGGGTTCTATCAAAATACCGGTCATTTGACCAAAGATTTTGGGTGTTTTAATCAACCTATGTGTATTTCGTATCTACCAAATGCTTTCGTCAGCCTATAAATGTGTTGTATGAAGGTCAACTGAAAAACTTCCATTATAGCATTCTCAACACCCATCTCCTGTGATTGTATAAGATTGTAGAAGTAATTCGTTAGGTATTTTTGATACAAATTTGTATAATTCATGTCCAATATAATGCTGAAAGGAAAGTATCTCACTGTGTTTTTAAAACATTGGGACATGTTTTGTGCTGACCATCATTCATGTCTTAGTAATGTGGCAGATTTTGTGATATATTTGACGGAGAGATCAGTAAACACAATGATTCAAAATCCAAGCAAATAACCCATGGCATTTACGCCAAATCATAGAACAGATCAGATTCTGTTCTGTGATTGCCAACGTGACGTTAAGCCATAGTCATTCGTATATTCATTCTAATGGCTGAGTGGTTGAGGTGCATGTCTGAGCTCAGTGGCTAGACATTCCCAACTGTTGGCTGAATACCATTCATAGACAAGGTCTTTTCATGATTTCCATTGCTTTCTGGACACTGGTTAACAAAAGTTTTCCGTTTTACATGGTTTGGCATGAACTTTCGTGGAAACCAAAATGATCTGGGGGAAGACACCTAGCCAGTGATCAGTGGTGTGCTGATGTGGCACCTATTTACTTCCACCTTTGTCCTAAAAATAGTACTTTATAGGGGTAATATTCATTTGTGTGTCATTCAGTAAAACAGCATTCAGTAAAATGAATGAAATTCCTGAACCTTTGGTAGTCTCTGAGCTTTGATGCCTCTTCAGATCTGCTTGCTCTTTAAGAGCCAGATGCCCATCTACTGTTGTACAAGATCATAAGACATCAATACAGTGGAGGAAGTACATGTATTTAATTGAAAATTCATACTTTCAGGTGGGAATATTCCGTCAAAGCGTCTTGTATGCAAAGATGTACCTGCGTCTGTGACAAAACATGAACTCCACAAACATTTCTCCAGATATGGGCGTGTTGAAAAGGTTTTGACAAATCCAGGAAAGATGTCTGCCGTTGTTTATTTTTTAACTCATGTAAGTTACAGCAGACCAAGAGAGTCTTTCTTGGCCCCTTAAAATTTGTTTTTATCTGCCTCATCTGTTAAACTATTAGATAGATCACCAAAATTCTTGATTGGCACTCCAGTAACATTTATTGCGCTCCTGCATTACACCTTTTCCCCCTATTCCTCTCCCGCCTTTTACACCGGAAGTCACTCTCTCTTCCCCGGAGGTACAGAAGTCCTACCGCTATTAATAGACACACACGACTGTACGGAGTGAGTTAACGTCATCAATGTCAGTATGCATTACACATTCATAGATATGTCAGATGTTGCAGGCACATTGTTTGATCTTTGACTCAGATGGCCACTTTGTCCAAGTTAGGTGGGGGAAGGAGAGGGGACATGTTCAGACAGTTGAAGCGTATAACATACAGGAAATGTTCAGACAATTGTGGACATTATGTACATAATACGTCTGCTGTACATTGTCTGCTATTAAAAGTATTTTGCAAATATGCTGCTTTTTTCTAGAATTTACCAACACTTTGTCACTTTTTTTGTGCAAGGCCAAGGTTATTATAATGCCTTCTTTATAATTATCATAATTACCAAATAATCTGTTATATAGTACTTAATGAACATACCAATATACAGTTAATGCTGCTCTCCAAATACTTTCTACCCAGCCTATACACTTTACAATCACCAAGTTTAAAGTTTGTAGCAAGGGCACAGCAGATATAACCATGCTTGCAATCTAAATATAAAATAGGCGTATGTAAAGGGTTTCACTTAAATGTACCCATCTACTTTGTCACATACTTCCTGCTTAAATAACGTGTTATTCCAGGAAGAGCATATGGTATGTTCACCATATAGTTTATGTTAATAGTAGTTGTAATTCATTATAGTTACACGAACACATTATCAAGTCAGTTTTCCTATGACCTATTTTTCAAGTCACTGGGGGGGAAAAAAAACAATCTACAGAATATTACTTATCTGTCTGCTAACATGTTTGTCCGACAGGAGGATGCTGAGATTGCCTACAGGAAAGGCCACATGATAAGACCAAATCAACGCTTGCATATATTCTATAAGGCTCAGAGCTCTAGCTCAGGAACTACAGCACCAGCTAAATCTGGTGAGTTTAACATATTTTAATTAGCTTACATGTAACTTTGGATTTGATCAAGTGTGGTGCCTGTGTTATGTTATTGCCTTTCATTTAGTTTTGGGACATTTACAGAATCTTGTAGATACTTTAAATGCATATTAAATGCTAGTTTTATGAATGAATAAACAAGGTAGATCTCTTGTTGCCATAAGTCAGTGGATATTGTCATATATTTGTAACCTTATGTAACTGAAATTGTGCTCAGTTATATATACTTCACTATCTTTGTATAGTTGGCAACACCCACTGAAAACTTCATAGCAATATTAGAGATATTTTCTAGCTTTCAGCTCAAAGTCAGCAGCATCATCAAGTTTGGCCCGGGTTCGGCACTTCCGAAGTGAGGTGGAGGATGAACTAGCAAGCATGGCTGGTACTGCAGACAGTGACAGTGCCATGTACAGAACCCTTACTCGCCCATCTGAGGTCACCACGCAGGAGCACAGCTCTGAGAGGCGCCCACCTGCAAGGCAGTCACACAGCCCTGCTCGGTCGATCAGCCCTGCCCCTGGATCTACTGCATCAGATAGTATGCCCAAAACTGTCACTAAAGGTAGTTATTAAACACGGACATTTCAGTCGCAGTTGATCATGTGAACTGAGTTGATGGTAAAGAGGACGCAAAGGATATGAGAGATAGAGTATTCATATGGCTGTCTGATTTTTATCGTCTTTTTGTCGAAAACAGACATTGCTTTTGTCCATTGAGCAGGTCTAGACCTCACTGAAACCTTTCAAGTTCTGTTGAAATTGTCTTTAGAACCTGACATTTTGCATAGCTGACTTGGTTGCGTAAGTACTGTGTGTGGTCTTAAATTTGATGACTACTTTCGGTGCTAAAGCTTACATTTTTCCAGTATAATATCACCCTATCTTCCAAACAAATGGTGTTCTTAGGTCAACAGAACTCTCAGAATCAGGCTAAATATGCAATTTATTCATAGGTGAACTTTTGAGTGAAATATGGTACATGTAGTTTGTTCTTACCAATTGAACAACAGACTTACTGAATTGAACAAGTGAAATTAATTGTTTGTATTTATCTCTGACAGCATCTCTGGAAAGCCTTATGATCCCAGCGAAGAACACTTTAGACATGTACTTTATCTTGGACAACAGGGACAAGATTTTAAAACAAGGTTAGTTCTGAAAGTAAAGTCAAAAGAGAAGCAGAAAGTTTGTGTATGTGAAAAATCACAACATATTTCTTGAACTGGTTAGTTTCCTCTCACATTTTCACTCGTAATTAGTTCAGGTAATTGAAAGAATGGGCAACCCTGTTATTAGTTTTACATGCGTGTAACCAGATAAAAGTATTAGTTTATCCAGAAAACTCTACATATTCAAAAAGATTTACAGAATTAGGGTACATGTATCGATGTTGTGTAATGAATTTTCTTGTGCACATGCATAACCTCTGCTGGTTTTTTTTTTCTTCTTTCATGCAGGTAAAATTTGTATGATAGGTTGGAATATGAGAAATAATTTGGATCGTTTTTTTAAAGCTCTGCCATAAAGACTTCTAACATTGAGCATATTTACAAAGAATGATGTCTTTTGTTATTGTAGGTCGAAGAAAACAGTCAGATTTGAAAACGGCCAAAGCTGTCCAGGGGACATGTCCAGACATGTGCTATGAGAAGGAACGTTACGACAGGGATGCCAAGAGAAGATTGAGTATTTTTGAAATGGTACCAGGAACAGAAAACATAGTATGTGTAACCGTTCTATACCATTGCATTCTCTTTTAACTTTCACTGCTTATCACAAACCTCACCTGTATGATTAAACCTACACTGAGGTGAAGATTGTAATAATAAAGAGGACCATACTTCACACACAGAGGGGTGTCTCACCCCAAATACTGAAGTACAAAGGGTACGGATGATGCGACATTGTATTTCCGGTTTCTCTAAAATAGCATATCCTGTGGCCTCGTAAGAAATTCAGGTTAAAAGGTGATTTATAGAGTTACAAGCACATCATAAATAAATGCCTATGCCTGTTTATGTCTGTATGGACCCCTCTTCTGAAATAAATTTGGTAATATTTTTTTTTGTCTTTTCTTTGAAAATTATGACATGACACACCAAAACACAATGCGTATCAATTTATTCACACTGAATACAATTGTGGACACACCGGATTCAGTTATAAATGCACATTGATTTCAATCCAGATATGTGTGTGGTTTGATTCAGCTTGCTCAGTTATGTGATGTGTCAAGAAGAATACTGTTTCATTCTGCTAAACTAAGTTTGATTACAAATGTCCATGTGCACGATTTTCTGAGCTGTTCTGGAAGTATGACGCACCGTGACTAGGAATGAATTTCTGCCAAATAGCACTTTCAGAATCACACTGAACTGAATCCTGTATCTTCTTATCAGTTCACAGTGATGCGCATTGCCAGGCGGTGTGTCAAGGGAAAAGTCTATATTGACTGAATGTGAATAGAATCAAAGCCATGTTAGTTTAATGAAACCGTATTTGGTGTGTCAACGGCAAAAGATGATGCCCTTTTTGTTGTACGGTAGCACTTTGAATCACTGTGGGATAAACCAATGCAATTTAACATACTAGTATGCAGATATGCAATAATTGTTATCATCCATAGTTAATGACTTGTATTTACTGAAACATTTACTTTAGAGAACTTGCAAGGTAAGTTAGAAAATTAACTTACCTTTTGTGAATAATTTTCATTATTGTACTCACCCTCCTATGTTATAAATCATTGATTTGACCCTTCATATAGCTTAGGAATGACGTCACAGCGCAAAGGGACCTCAATCTGCAGTGATGATTCAAAAACCATGTATCATATCATTGAGATTTAAATGAGCACCCCCCCCCCTGCCCCCCGGGATATATTCTTCTTTTTAGCTTATGAAGACACCTGCTCAAACATGCATAATTTGAATGTTAAATGACACGACATTGTCTTGTTTTGTTTCAATTGACAGCCTGGACAGAATCCAAGAGTTGACCACATTCATGCTGTGAAAGAGTATAGTCGCTCCTCTGCTGACCAGGTGGGGACTCTTATTATTCCGTCACATTCTGCTTTGTGAAAGTCTAAAATAATTCTTTGTTACCTTGGGCATCATTCTGAAAGTGTTATTGCTTTGCTTTACCTACTGTAGACCTTATATACAGCAATCTTAAGGTTATTCACATGTACCACTCTAGTTAGAGAATTTTTACACCTTTGCTTAGATTTCCTTTACAAGTATTGTCAAGTTACACTTCATCTTCTGGTGTCCCTGATTATGTTTGTTCATATCTGTGGGAGTATAATTTAGAAAATAATATAATAAAAAATACCCCTGTGATCCTGAGGCGTTGTTGTTTCAGGTGTGTAATATGTATAACATCATGTATAGCTTCACAGGGCTTGTTTCAGCATTCAGTATCAGCTGCCTCCCTTTTTCTGTTGTAAGGGTATTTACCTTGTAAATCCCAGATGATACCCCCTCCAAGTACATGTACCTGGTTGTCTGGCAGAATTGATTATAAAACCATCCTTAAAAAATTCTCTGTTGCGGGTAACACAACCTGATTGCAAAAAACAGAGTCAGTCAGTCGAAAATTGATTTTTTTATTCTTGCTAATCAAATAGATAAGGATTTTAAAGAAATTAACATGGAGAGAATAACTGAAGAAGAACTTCATTCTAAAACCCAGTAAAAGTTTTGGAGTAATGCTTTCCATATCTTGCCTGTCTTGTTCAGGAAGAGCCTCTGCCCCATGAAATGAGGCCAGGGCCTGTGCTGGACATGACCATGACGTACCTACTGACAGAGATTGCAGATAAAAGGGACGATATCATGTGGTTGGAGTGGTACGACTTCCTGTGGAATAGAACCAGGGGCATTCGCAAGGTATGAAGTTAAACAGTTGTAACAAGCTACTTCTGTATGTATCTACACATATATGGATGGCTACTGCTGTACCAAGAAGTATAAATGAACGATGATAGAACGGGAATTTGATCCTATGTTAAACCACACACATGTATTCTTAAGAACATTGCTGTGGTTATTTATGGTCATTGACATTCTCATGGCTGTGTTTCATTTTTGTAAAACATTTTCTTCAAAATTGCAACCGAGGGGTATCTATGGCCATGTGGTTAGTGTGATAGCTTATCACAATGACTCAGGAGCTGATTAGAGCCCGTGGAGCTCATGCTCAGCTGTTGCTGGCATCCTTGTCTGGTTGTACGTGCAGTGGACATGGGTTTCCCTCTGGCTTTGCTCAGTTTCCTCCCTGAAAAGAAATTTCTTTTCATGTATCTATCATGTATCTTTCAAGCCTTTTAAACTCATAGTTTGGAAGTGGATTATGAGCACTCTTTTTTGCTGTAGCTTAGGCTCTTTGATGAGGTCCATGTGTATTTTCTTAGGACATCACCCAGCAGATGCTTTGTGACCAAACAGCAGTTGGTCTGATAGAGAAATGTGCGAGGTTCCATATCTACTGTGCTGAGAGGCTCAGTGAGGAAGACTTCCACACATTCGACCAGAAGATCAACACTGAAAACCTGACTAAAAGCTTACAATCACTGAAGGAGCTTTACTCTGACCTAGCAATCAAACAACAGGTTTTTTGTGAGACAGAGGCCGAGTTCAGAGCCTACATGGTCCTCTTGAACCTTAATGAGGGGGATACACTCAGGTATGTCAAAAGGCATCCCATCTGCAAGGATTTCTGTAATTTCTTCAAGTGTGCAGAAATTTAAGGATTTTCCTGTTATATGAATCAAAAATCAGTTCCATTCATTTGAGAAAATACATGTAGATGGCAATATTATTGGAATGTAATTTTTTGCTTTTTTTATAGTATAGTGGTTTTGTGAGGTCTGTTTTTTAGTTATTGTAATGTTTCAGATTAACATACTTGTTTATACTTTTATTTTCTTATTTTTCACTGGTGTATTTTTATTCCTTGCAGAGAAGTACAACAGTTGAGAGAAGAAGTTCGAGCTTCAGCAGAGATT
This sequence comes from Acanthopleura granulata, assembly GCA_016165875.1. Lineage (NCBI taxonomy): Eukaryota > Metazoa > Mollusca > Polyplacophora > Chitonida > Chitonidae > Acanthopleura > Acanthopleura granulata. Next base: position 21,810,358 of record JABBOT010000004.1, read on the forward strand.
AATTTTGCTTTACAAGTCTACTCAGCTCTCAATAGTAACAACTACGTCCGCTTCTTTAAGCTTGCAAAGAAAGCCACTTTTCTGAATGCCTGTATTATGCACAGATATTTTGTGCAGGTCAGAAGCAGAGCTCTGAGGACCATGTTGCGAGCATATGCTGTTGGAGGAAGACCAATACAGGTATGTTTATTTTGTTTGGCTCACTGGCAATGTCCTTCATGGATTTATCACAGTCACACTGAATTACACCTCTAAGGGTCCAAAGTGATAGAATTTCTAAGCTACTAAAGAAGTTAAAAATAAGTAGTAAATTGGTAAGAAATACTTTTTTCAAGGTGTCAAGCCTTCATCCGTTGGATTAGTCAATCGCTCGTTCTGACACCTGTCTCAAAGGTGATGCTGAAAGTTTACAATGAAAGTATATTTTCAAAATTAACATTTTGGAAAAGGATCAGCGACTTGGTAAAATGTGATGTTTTCTTCACTCTTGAAGTAAGTAACGTGAAGTAAATTAGTTTTGGGGAAGGGTTAAACCCCAATAAGTTAAATTATTTAGATCCTGTTCTAAATTTTTATGTAATAAGAGCCTCTTTTTTTTTTGAGTTAATCCAAGGATCAGTATAATAAAAAAAGTATATTTGATATCTTGGGCTTGGGTAATATTGTTGTAGTTCCCTTTAATGGAGCTGATGCGCGTGCTGGCATTTGAGGATACGGATGAAGCAGCCGAGTTTTGTATGCACTATGGACTTTCAACCAAAGCTGGGGAAGTTTACCTAGACAGGGCCTCCTACATCGAGCCAGAGTTGGGATTATCGCTAAAAAGGGCCATCTCTCTAATAGAATCCAAACTTACTGTGTCTGTTGGAGAGGTATGCATGGGTTTGTGCATGTGTCAAAAAACATTGAGTTTCTTAACATATTTCTTGAAATTCATAACTCCATTATTGAATTTGTACAAATTATAGTGTATTTCTTTCATTTTGCAAAAGTACATGTAACTATTGCATCTGAAGAATTGGTTACTTCCTGTGGCGTACTTGTAGATATTTTTTGATTATCACACTTATAATATCAACTACTTGTATATTAACTAACATTTTGTTGTAATTTGCAGGTAATAAATGGAGGTCCCTTGCCGCCACTAACATTGCCAGAGCCACAGATAAGTTTTGATGAGAGTGGTCGATACATTGGCGAAATGCCCACAGTAGAAGGTAACTTTATAACAAATTTCATTAGATCTTAATAACATGACCCTTATGAATTTAAAAGCTGTATGTCAGCCTGTCCGTTTCAGTTTGATTTCAGTCTAAAGATGGCTGCCCACTCTAGTTGAGCAAGCTGTAATATTATTTTCCTTCTGTATGTTTCAGCTCCTCCCAAGGAAGTGGAGAAGAAAATGCAAAGTACATTGATGGATGTACCTTTAGTGATGCAGGAAAATGTGGAAGAAATTATTTCAAAGCCTGCCAAATCCTCGGTACCAAATGAGGTGTGTATTCAAATGGATAAGTGTCATGATTCCTTCAATGAGGATTACTGCAGAAGTCTTGTTATCTCCTTGTGGATGTTGACTTAATATCTCTTTGACATTTTTCACCAGGTAAAAGTCCTGCTGTACTAAATTGTTGAAAAATCATGTGAAACTTTATATGATTACCATGTGAGTGGAAATCTTATTTTGTTACTCATTGTATGCCACATCTGCCATGAATTGTTTTGGTGTACTAACTATTTGGTTAAAATGAATGTTCCCGTCCTTTTCCATGGCAGATTGTGAAGGAGATTGCTCGTCAGCTGTTCCTGGAAATCATTGATGAATTTTGTCAGGAGGTGTCGTCTCAGTTCCACAGTGCAATAAACTCCTATCTGGATACCACCTCTGCTGAAATATGGGCCTCTCTGTATGATGAGGTCTCCTTTCCTATGATCAAGTAAGAACCATGCTTTACTCTGATTTTTGTTGTCTGTAAAATTGTAACCCAGGCTAAAAATGTCAGGAGTGTGAGACACACATGTGCAATGACCAATCAACTTAACAGTTCTCTGTCAAAAGGATTTCCTTCTTCGTTATTAATTTATTTAGTGTTTTACACTATACTCAAGAGTACTTCACATATATGCGGGTGGCCAGCATTATGGTGGGAGGAAACCCAGCAGAGCCCGGGGGATTCCTCATTACTGATTGTAGGGACTTCTCAGTCTTCTCAGGCTATGAAATCTGCTGGTTGAGAATATTTGACTAGTTACATGTTATTATTCAGTTGGGTTTGATGATTATTTCCCAGGTGGCATAGGCACATTTATTTTTGTACTAGAACACATTGTCCTTCTCTCGTTCACAGGTCTCAATATGAAACAGAGTTGAGAACCATGAGAGAGGAAAAGGAGAGAGAAATGGTTATTGCAGCACGTATAGCTGAGCGGAAGATGCATGCTCGAAATGAGATGGAATCAATGATAGAAGAAGTTATCAGCGATGAAGCTCTAAAGATTTCCACATCTGAAGTCAGGTATTTGATTTGACAAGAAATGATGGTGACATTTGATATTCTCCTGTTTAGAATGACTACATTTTAATTTCTGTTTTAACGAGAAGCAAAGAAAAGCATTTGTCTCAGATTTGGTCTGTGGATACCTGGGTATCAATCTTTTCACCAGGAAACACTCAACATCTGTTCCCAAACATTACATACAGATAAACAAACGGTCAGTGAAAGAGCCTCATGATGAATGTAATACACAACCACTTGAATGGTCACTTACAACCACCTTGGCTTTCATAAGCATCTGATGACACTGTAAGATACTGGAGGAATTATGTTAGCATGCTTATGTTAGCATGTGCCGATCTTGGTTTTTCCACCATTTCCATATTGCATTCTTTCGTGCCTCGTGCTACTCTCATAGACAGTTTAAGAGGGGCTTGTACGAATAGGTTGTAATGTTATGAAAATCCTAAATATCATGACAACATATCTCAACAGTGTATTACCTCACATATTTATGTGTTATTATGTTATGTGTAGGGCAATCAACATGCAGTTGAAGCAGGAGCAGATTACACGATGTTCCCATAATGTGCAGGACAATCTGCTGGAAGAGGTTGTTCTCGATGTGATACAGGAAACTGCAGAGGAAGTTTACCGTGTGGATGTTGAAGAAAGGCTTAAGGAGCTTGAAGATTTGGAAAAGTGCGTGCAGCTTTACAGAGCTGCCAAGTTCTGGCACATCTGGAAAAGAATGCACTCAACACGGATGAGGCTAAAGAGATCCATGTTAACGTTTCCATGCACTCCGTCAACAGACCACATCACTGATCAAGTTGATGCTCTGATTCCGGGCCGGGAGTACGATGGAGTTCACAACGATGCTGTCTACATGAATGATGCAGCAAAGCTTCATGTTCTCGGCCCTCTAGTGGTGGAGGAAAAACAAAGGCGATTGGATGGAAGGATAACATTACATCGCATTCTTCAGCTTCTACGATACCATGTGGCATATTCCCCGCTTAACCTGGGCCGTATTGTTGGAAGACCATTGGTGCAAGCTTGGCAGGCTCAGAAAGGACGGAAATGTAATTATGCTTGAAGATTATTGCTGTTTCCGTCCAAAGTATGGAAGATCATTGTCTTATGCACATAAATATCGGACAGACTTCTGGATTCAAATCATGCACCCTTTACGAGAGAGATTTTGGCATGTAGGAAGGGAACGCTTATACATTACTTTTTGATAATAACAAATGTTAGTTACAAGATGCATTTTCAGTATTGGAGCACATGTGTCGGGGGTTGAGCAGACTTCTCAAATCTAAAGAGAGCTGCCATTTGTTAATGTGTATCGTAAATCACATCTGCTACCACCCCAACCATCAACCCACACTCACATCTACCCAAGAATATATATGCTTTTTATTGTTTGAAAAATTCTCATTTACAATCCTAACAGCATCTCTATTGATAATTGGAGGTTTGTAATATTTGATCAGGACTTTACATCACCAAAACTATGTAACCCTCGTACTTAAACATGTTGAGAAACCCATGAAGTCTACTCTGATTTCATTGCAGTGAAGGCCAAGGACAGAGTCTTTTGGAAACTGGTTATTTCTTTACCAAATTACAGGGAAACTGATAACAACTCTTCAGTGTTATGTGATTGGCTCATTTCTAAGTTCAACAAAGGACCAGTGCCAGAATTGGATAATTCTTCTAAGGTAAAAGTGAAAAAGAAAACATATTGCCTTTAGTTATGCTCTTAAATACCTTTCCAATGCATTTACCCCTTCTTATGCTATCCTCCTGAAAGGAGGGTCTACACAGCAATTGCTTTTTGTGGGTCCTTCGGTCGAGTTTGCCCATGTCTTGAAAACTAGATGATGAATGGTTCAAAGGTGGCCTTGAGAATGCAAGACAGGTCCAGTTCAAAATCTACCCTGACTTGTGCATAAGTTTTGCATACTTGATAATTGATTCCATGATTTTTATTGGTTGGTGTTTTTTTCTCTTTGCACGAACTGATTTGCTCATCATTTGAGTGTTGTTTTTTTCATAGATTCATCTGAGTAACCTCAGATTAAGGTCGAAAACTAGACCTTAAAACTTTAAAAACATTGAAACTGTAAGTGACTTAAGCGTAAAGATTATTTACGGTGCAATCTGATGTATCCATCCCCTCAAACAATGCTGAAAAGATGAAATTACCTCTTGTGTGACAACTAGCTCTGTCCATGCTAGGATTCTTCTGTTTTAGGCACCATTTGTATCTCCATTATGTATATTTCTTGTTTTCATATTGTTTCCTGTTTGTTTGTACATATTGTTACTGTTACAGCTATTCTTTTTTTAAATTGCAGTTTGAAACGATAGCTTTGCACACCACTCCTCTTCGATTTTCAAACCAGCCAATTGCACAGTTAGCTACCTGTGTGAAGGTTGTCCATGGAACTCTGGAGGAAGAAGAACTGGAGGATTTAAATCTCAGCTCTGATAAAGCCTTACTCGGAACATGCGCCCTGCTGTTTGTTCTGTGCCCAGCAGAGACTGTAACTGAAGTATGTGGAATAGTATTGCATGTCCCAGCTTCCTTTCCCAGGAAAACTTTTGTAATAATACTAGATTTTTTTACAGTGTGCATATATAGCCTTTGCTCCACGTTGGGTCGAAATGTTTTTTACAAATTGCTTTTCTCAGATAACTCATTTACACGTGTAATGAACAGAAAAAGGGAAATATATGAATAGACTGTGTTGAACAAAAGATTTTGAGAAGTCAATACTTAATTTGTATGGATGGTTATGGAGAAGAAGTAGGATTATGGATTGGGGATGCATTTAATTCCCAAAGTGCATTATCAGTTTCTTTTTAGGAAGCAGTATTGAATGAATTTATATATTAATTTTGTTTTTCGTTTTTGTCTGTTATTTTTTTTTTTTCAAGGATTTCTGGTCTGAGTCCCAACGTAGGTTGATGGCAATCCTTGATGGCAAACCAATACGACCAAGTCTTCCGCTAGTGATCATATTGGTAGTAGAATCTGACAATTTGTCTTCCCAAATGGTTAAGCAGAACCTTGGAATCTCAGAGCTCCAGGACAAGGGGCTGTTGTCATCAGTGTACGTGCACAGGATACAGTCCTCACCTTTTTCTGGAGTTGATGTTCACTCACCTACAGCAAGTAGCAAGGCATGTACATGTAAATAAGCTGCTCAAACCAGTCAGGAAATTGTTTTGATATTAGGAAGTAGTTGTTTTGCTGCTACAGTAATGGTAGGTGTGTGTATGCTTTAAGATGGATTATGTATTATGCATGCAATATTACGAGAACATGTGGGCCAGTATGGATGACATTGATGAGAACAACATGGTTCTGTCTGCATGAAAGGAGACAGTCAGTGCAGTCTGTGGAACGCTTTGTCCTTTAGTTTCAAAATGTGAATAGCTGTTTTAAGAATAAGGATGTATTGTGTTTCCCTTTTCCAGTGTTGGCACAGGTCACTATCAAGATCATTTGAGGTTAATTTTTGTAAAACATGCTGCATTACAAGAACAATGGACTCAGTTGACTTAAAACTTATATGGTAGCTACGTCAGAAAGCAAAGAGTAATAGTGTTGCCTTTATTCAATATTCACCCCCACCCCCCACCCCCCCATGACCACTTTGGCCAGCTGTAATTTACACAAACAGTTTGAAAAACCCATCAATGTGAGTGTCATCTACGTAAAAATAAAGACTGACTGTTGTTATGGTTAGTTGCTTGAATTATGCTTGCGTTAAGTACATTTTTCCCTCTTCATTTAAACCAGGTTGAAGAGAGTGTTCGCTGGTTAAGTGAGCATTACACTGCCCCAATTGATCTCAGATCCAGCACACTGCTCTCCCTGGTTGAGGAGACCGTGGCAAGTGAGTTTTACCAGCCTGTCCTCCAGAATCTGAAACAGAGAAAGCTTGAAGGTCACCTTCACCAGGTGAGTGAAAGTTATGGGGGAGAGGGGGGGGAGGGAGGGACTTGTATGGCAGGTTTCCCATGGATGCACTGATAATATGGATGTGAAATATTGTTAATGTGGCATTAAACCACCTTCATTCTTTTGTTCATTCATTCCATATTTGAATTCTACCGCAGCCTCAATTAAATATGGACTAAGTGTTTGCTGTTTGTAGGACATTCAGTTGTTAATGTGTACAATGCAAGTTTGTAACAATGTACCTATTAACCTTTCATATATTGGCGAGTTTTCTTGTTTTCATTGTTTGCAGAAGTTTTTACGGTATCTGCATATTTTATTGAATTCTTCACCTTCTGTTTTCTTTGGAAAATGACAGTTTATTATGCTGTGCCTCCATATCGGATGTTTTAATGCTTTGCTGAAAGGAGAGTATATAACAGAAAACTGCTGATCATGTTACAGGGTAGCCTGTCACAAGTTCATGTTTTCCCTTAGGCAGATCATTGATCTTAATGAATTTTTCTCGAGACTAAATACCCCGTTGAAAATATACTCAAATACCAACCTGAATCTCCATAGGTTTACAAATACAACCAGCTGTTGTAGTGAAATAACTGGTCTTAAAGTTGTAAGCCAGTGAACCCATTGCAAAGAAAAATAGCCAAGCTTCCTGTAAATATCATTATATTATTACATTTCAGTCTCCTGCAGTGCTGATTGAGCTGTACAATGCAGTTATTACATACCTCCAAGATACAGTCACATCCCCAAATCTGGCAGAGTATTCCTGGCCAGTGTCAGAGTTCTCACATTCCAATGCAGGTCAGTCCATAAGTAATGTTAAACACATGTGAAACACACAGCACAGAGTGGGCATGACATTGGGACTCTCCAGCCCTCTACAAAAGGAGGCAGTTCTTATAACTCAGCTATGATTATTCATGATTTCTTGTGTTATTGAAATCACTGGTATTGTTACAGATACATTGGTATTTCAGCCACATTGTGGCCAGAACCTGTTCAAACCAGGAATCAGTACACCTCTGTTTTAGGAGTTATATGCTTATCGCTTAAAACTGTCAGGTTAGGAAGCAAAATTTTGATTTTAATTTGCATCTTAATTTTCCACATTTCCATGTCATTAATTTGGGGCACTAATCATTAATCCCCTACTGGGACCCAGGGAGACTAATCGGACCATTGGAAAGTCAGTTTTCAAGACTGCTTTTCAAAACTCTTTGTTGTATTGAATTGAAACTTGATAGATGGCTTTGTGATGGGAAGTTACAAATCTGGTTTGACTTTTGTGTTCTGTTTTCATCCATTTCTGACAAAAATTATGGCCATTTTTGTTCCATTCTAGGCTTAGACAGTGCTATTTTTGTAACATCATGAAGTAACAGGGAACATATATTGTGAAAGCACTACTTCAAGAAAGGCTTTTGATGCAGATGACGTGAAGGAAGTGAAAAAAATTGCTGCAATGCTTAGATAATACTTCAATTCTTGATGGAATTTCTCCATTACTAGTTTCTTGTCATCTTTTCCTGCATCTCAGACTTGCCCAGTTCCTACTGGAACAGTGAGCATCACCTGGACTACCTTGGTGACATTTTTGATGCCCTTATGCTGCCAAACATCAGGTTTGCTGATACACAAAATAGTACCTGGGAGAAGGGCTGTGAGGATGTGTGGTCATATGTCTCCTCAGTCATAGACAAAGAGGCGGGATGTGCAGAAAAATCCCACTTCATGTCACAGTAAGTAGCTTATTCACCATCAGTCTGCATCCTTTTGACATCACTACATTATTATTTTTTCAGGATTAATTTATGTGTATAATTTAGGTGACTTCTTGTGAAACTGGATGGCCTGGGATAGTTAAATTTATGGTTTGACAAAAAATATAATTTTTTTTTTTTTTTAGTCTGAACAGAACTGTGGTCTTAACATCTTACACAATGCATGACATTAGGATTGAAATAAGATTGAAGAATTATAGAGTTGTTGTCGTGACAAGTGTCCTTAACCTTAAATTCATCAAATGACATTACATTATTACAGCTTCCGAGGTTTTAATAACTTTTGGGAGTGATGTGTTATCTGTTGCCATTCAGTGACTGGTATACAAGAGGTGTGGGTTCAGTCCTCACTTTTGATGGTGAATTTTTAGATTTCCTCACCCTCACCATTTGTAAGTATTTTAAGTTCTAAAGTATTCTTGTTAAGTCTGGGTCAGTAAATTGATTAATAGCTTTATACTTTACCTTCAGAGTGCGCAGACACCTGGAGAAGTGTGAGAAGGAGTTTGAAGACGCCTGTTTTCTGATGGAAGGAAATCACGCTTGTGAGCCTACCTATGTGAACATACCATGGACAGACATCATCATGGCATCTATTGACTTCAGGCTGGCATGTCTCTACATTAATGGCTTTGGAGATGACAAATCACCGGTAATATGTACTGGAAGTTTTGTTTATTGCCCCCTCACCAGGATATTCCAACACAAAACCAAAAAATTGAAATTGATTGATGAAAAGAAAATTTTCATGATCACTCATTTTCCTTATCACTTACTAGTATATTGATAATTTAAGTTCATTGCCTATAGACCTTAAAGCGACACAGTTTCACAGTTTTGCCATGTTTAGTAAATGTACCGAAAAAAATAAAAATACTTGAGAGAGAAAAACAAGCAAAAGTTGTACCACTCTCAAATTTTCCATGTTGTAAAACCCTTTTAAGATCTGTGGTCCATTAACCAATGATAAAACAGAATTCAGGTTAACTATGTAGTTTACATCACAGATTTATGAAGGCTGTACAGTCTCTCCCCCAGACACTGACTGAAGAACTCAGGAGTTCAGCTACATCATGACTCGTTTGTGTGTTTCGGCAAGACAAAAGAAAATCATTCAAATCATAAATACATCCAACAAAAAACTTGCCAGTTCTGAGTTTTGGGGAGTCAAAATTCTTAGAAAGGTTGCTATTTTTTAGTATCCTTTGAACTTTGTAGAGTGGAGACCCCTGCGTGTTTTGGAGTAAAATTCAGTGGACATAAGTTTTACCATTTTTACTTTCGGCCTTTTAATGTAGATGTGTGTGTATTGTTACAGGAGATGGTCCATTACTTGCCACGTGAGTTTCAACCACCCAAATCCTGGTACATTGCTAAGTCAGAAAGAAGTACATCGGGTAAGTCTCAGAGGAGAAACACAGAAGTTTTGCTCTTTGTCATTTGTCATGTCACTTTGAATAAAAATGATTTGAGCTCTACAAAAGCTGTACTGAAAACCAGATCTTTGTCACATTCTATGATTTTGTGAAAGGGTAACCAATGAACCTTGTCTGTCTCCTATGTAATTTTTTTTTTTCAAATTATTTCATCAGTTTAAATTGAACTATTTAAATAGGGACATGTGTAACTGTTTTTTCAGAGAGCACATTGCTGAAGTCAACAATTCGTTATGCATCTGAAAAGAGACGGCTTAAGAACTGTGAGGCTTGTGAAGATCAAGCCAGTGTCAAGAGATCTCGTCTGGCTGATGCAAATCAGTTGGTAATGCATGATACGCATTTACCATTGCTGCCCAATCCAGAGTTACCATGTCCAGCTGACGAAAACTTAGCATCTTCAGGTTTTGGTGTAAACTCTGTTGTTCATGATCTAAAGCAGCAACTGGCTTCAGAAAGAGAAAAATCCATGATGTACGAAGACTTGTTGAAACAAGCTCTGCAGTCAGAGTTTGCTGATCAGAGTCATAACTCCATGAAGTTTTACTCTGGTGTGCCAGTACCTTTATATCCTAATTACTTCATCAAGGATTCACAAAGTTGCAGACTGTCAACAACTTCCAATGACGACCTTGATGTTTATTCGCATAAACCCAAACCGTCCAGTCTTTCGTTAGAAGGTGACATCAGCACAGATTACCTGAGGGATTCTTCAGAGACAGTGCAAGAGCGTTGTCTGGGTCTGGTTCAAGCATTGTCAACAGAGAAGCGGGCGTATAAAGTGTTTGAAATGAAGTTGCAGAATATTATGGACAGATGACTTTTACAGAACATTATATGACCTCATCCACTTCATCTTGTGATAATGCCAGCCCATGAAAAACAGTCTCTGATTTGAACCGAAAGATATATTGGTGGATTCAGTGAAATTGTCCAGTTCACAGCAATGATTTTAAAAAAGCAACAAAAAATGAGTGTAAAGCAGAGAACATTTAGAATTTCAGGTTTGTAAACATTTAAGTCAAAGGAAAGCAAACAGTACATGGTTTTGAATAAATCATCCCGGAGTCATGTCAACAATCTTTGTAATATTACATTACTGTGATTGAAATGAAATAACTCAAGTGGAATAAAAGTGCTTTCAAAAATGATTGTTTTGTTGCAATTTATAAAGTCAGACATTTGCGTCATGACTTTAGGGAAAAAGTTAACACTAAGGTGAAGAGTAGGCTTTTAGCTCACTGGATCATTAGTGAGGTAAGAGGGGGTGGAGGGAATTGGCATTCATATCAATATCTGGGTAAACCTCTTTGTTAGTTGTCCAGTCATTTCAGGCTGCATTTTAATCAGATTCATTTATTAGTGAATACTGCATGTATTGAGTTCAGGTTTTGCACATGTAAAGGCAAGCACAACATGTTCCAGTGCAATATTTATATTGCTTTGTGGGTATTAATTCTCTTAAATTAGGTAATTCACAATCGGGGCTTAGTGATTCGGGTTGCTAGTGCAGTACAATGACCCAGGAGCCATTCACCAATGCATTCTTTGTGAGTTCAAGTCCAGCCCAAGCTGGCTTCCCTTGCAGCAGTACATGTATGTGACAGGGTCTGCCTGCAACCCGTGGATGGTCATTGGTTCCCTGAGTTTTTCTACCAGGTTTCCTGCCAGCATAATGCTGGCCGCCGTCTTATAAGTGAAATATTCTTGAGTTCGTCATCAAACACCAATCAAATCAAAGTTTATTTTTGTGTGTATTAGAATCCGTTTTCAGGTGAATGTTGAGTAATACATGTGTTGAGTTTGCATCCATGTGTCCTAGACAGGTGAGCTTTTTGATAGCCTTGTTCTCATGATCAGTACTGGTATTGTGTGCTCGATGATCGGTTTGAAGTCAAGGGAGATAACTTTACTGAGGACAAATCTCAGTTCATAATAGATGGTCACATCCATCATTTGTAATTAATTCTCAGATATTCTTAATATACAGGTATGTGTTGAAAAAATGAATAAAATATATGTGAAAGAGCAGGAGGAGAGAGAAATAGGTGAAGATCACATGCAGAGGAAATAGTGAATTTAGAAAATTCATCTAATACCAAAATGACACTTTCAGAAAATTTGATTATGCACTGGAGTTTTCTAACAAGTGTAATTTTAGTTTGAGTTTCAGTTCTCCCATAATATTTCTCATCATCATTACTTCACATGATACCTTACAGAATCAGATGTTACATTTTCCTACATACACAACACTCTAGACCTATCATTCATGTATTTATACGCAACGTTATAGAAACAACTATTGTCATATGTTACTGCAATTCCACACGTTACAGCTCTCGTATAGCCAGATCTCAGAATTCCACACAACAAGATGTCACAGCATCCCACACAAATAGATGTTACAGAATCAGATGTCACAGCATCCCACACAAATAGATGTTACAGAATCATATGTTACAGCTACCCACACAACCAGATGTCACAGCAGGTCCACACAACCAGATGGTACAGGAACTCACAACAGGTTAGAGCACCTTTGAGGAAGCCACATCACAGCACCTTTCAACCAGAGGTTGCAGAACCTGATACAATGCTATATTACTGCACCTCAAGCCAGTTAAGTGTTACAACATTCCCACACAATCAGGAGTCATATCACCCCACAAAACCAGATGACAGAGCATCCCACACAATCAGATGTCAAAGCACCTAAAAACCAGATGTTATATAGCACCTCATGCAAATCCTATATGGCGTCACCCAGGCCAAATGTCACATCATCCCACCAGGGGTCGAAGCATCCCACATAACCAGGTGTCACATCAATCCCTCACAACCAGGGGTTGAAGCGTCCCACATAACCAGGTGTCGCATCGATCCCTCACAACCAGGGGTTGAAGCATCCCACATAACCAGGTGTCACATCAATCCCTCACAACCAGGGGTTGATGCATCCCACATAACCAGGTGTCGCATCGATCCCTCACAACCAGGGGTTGAAGCATCCCACATAACCAGGTGTCGCATCGATCCCACACAACCAGGGGTTGAAGCATCCCACATAACCAGGTGTCACATCAATCCCTCACAATCAGGGGTCGAAGCATCCCACATAACCAGGTGTCACATCAATCCCTCACAATCAGGGGTCGAAGCATCCCACACGAGCAGATGCCAGAGCAGGCAGATATTACATGACCCCCACAAAAGGGGATGTCACATCATACGAAGCCAGACACTATAGCAAATGTTATGTGGCATAATCCAGACCAAATGTTACATTACCCACGCAATCAGATGTGACATCACGACACAACAGCAAATGTCACAGGAACCCCTACAAAATCAGATCTCACATCACCACCCAAAATTTTATATCGCATCACCCCACAAAACCCAATGTCACATCACCACACAAAATCAGGTGTCATTTCATCACACAAAACCAGATGTCACGACAACATACAAAATATTAAGTCGCATCTCCCCACAAAATAAGATGTCACAGGATCCCATGCAACTAGATTTCATATCACCTCATACAAATACTGTTTGGCATCATCAAGATCAGATGCTGTAGCACCACACAACCAGATATCAGAACCTCCCACACAACCAGATGTTGCATTAATCCCACACAACCAGGAGTCCATTAATCCGACACAACCAGATGTTTCAATCGCACACAACCAGGGGTCGAGGCACCACACACAACCAGATGTAACATCAATCCCACACAACTAGATGTTTTATTCACACGCAATCAGGGGTGGAAGCACAATCACATATCAGACTATCCAACACAAACATAGCTCCCACAAAACCAGATGTAGCACCTCATACAAATCATATACGACATCATCCAAACCAAATGTTACAGTACGCACACAATCAGATGTTACGGCATCCATCAAATTAGAGTTTGGAACATACCAAACCAGATGTTGTGACATTCACGTAATTAGATGTTAAACCTCTTACCAAGTCAGATGTTAAGGCCTACTGTCATCCACCAAATCATGTTGTTTATCTATTTATCTGACTTGTGTTTTAGACCGCACTAAAAACTTATACCACAGCGGCCAGCATTACGGTGGGAGGAAACCGAGAAGAACCCGAGGGTAACCCACGACCATCCGCATGTTGCTGGCAGACCTTCCCACGTACGGCCGCCAAATCAGATTAAGACAGTCTTAATTGGGATATTGGTTAGCGATGAAACAAGTCCTTAACTGGACTTCATTCCCCCCATACACCATTATAATAACCAATCTACATACTCTTGAAAATATGGTAAATGAATTAGCAATCAACCAATGAATATTAATGTACTTCATCTAATCAGTTTTACAGCACATAAAAATAGATGTTAGCACCATACACAATGAGATATTATAACAACTCTATTGGATTCAAAAGATTCAAAAGAAATTGGATTTCTGTAGCAGTGCGAATGTTGAATCACCTTTGATGCAGTGTGATGATATCCATCTCAGAGGGCCACATAAACTGGTAAAGTGAGAAATGGTAAACAATCCCTTGTAATTAAAGTAACACCTCTGTGTCCCATATAATCAACTGTTGCACACAATGGGCGAATGATGAATAGAAAGTAACTAATTTGACCTCTTTCTTCAGAAGTAACAATACAGTATTGCCTATGGGATAACGATCTGGATGGACTCTAGTATTTGGCGTCAAGGTATGGTCAAGTAAAACATCAAAAAGAATATTAAAACACTTTTAGGATGTCTCGTTATACTATACCACTCTACATATATGTTCCATTAGTGTGGAGGCAGAAAATTTGCATTTTGGTGAGCAATGAAACGCCTTTGAATCCTTTTTCATCCAGGCACTCCGGTTTCTCCCACTCATAACGCTGATCGCCCTCGTCCGAGAGAAAAAATCTAGATCTAGCGTTAACACCAGCCAATCCTTTGAGCAATTTTCCTGCAAAAAATCCCAGCATAAGCTGCAAATATATAGACCTTCAATCCCGTTGTTACAGATTTTGACGTCTCTCTAAAGTCTCGACAGCCTGTACATACAAGCCTAACAGGACGATCCTCCAAGACAAACTGTAACACAAGCCCATCACTGGAAACTATTACGCAACAAAAGATTCTTTAAAAGAAAAGGCAACAAAATATAAAAAAATATAATAAAAATATAAACAAAGTTATTTGAGAATAGGGGTCCATGCAGACCTAAACGGGCATAGGCATTTTTGAAAGACGTGTTTGGTAGCTCTATAAATCACATTTTAATCTGAAGTTCTTTCGAAGCCCTGCGATACGCCATTTTAGAGAGACCGGAAACACGATGTTGCATCATCCGTACCCTATGCTATTCAGTATGAAGCGCGACACTCCGTTTTTGCTTATATTCAAGAGCGATATCGCAAAAATAAAAAGTGACGTGTTTTTAAACTTTAAATGGGATTCTTTATCTATACATACATACATTTGGTCTAGTGTTGTCTTCTTTTAAGGATTTCACAAAATTGCGCTTTCACGAGTTATCCAGAATGTTTTCAGGGTCGGTGTTGTCTGTTTAGGTTTAATTCTTTCCTGCATGTTGACAATGGATCCCATATTCAAATGGTCAGTTCAAATGAATGAGTCCGCAATACGCGTGTGAATGTCTGTGACGTATGGATATCCAAATGGATTGCCCTCAAAATGCTCCCCAATTGCACACGGATTGAAAATAGATGTTACTTTCTCTTGTCAAGGGATAGGAAGTTAAACTCTCTACCATTGCGTGTACAACTCTATACAAGCTTAATTATATAAAGACTCATTAGGTATATCCTTGTTTGCACACACTGTCACCATGGGGATATTGTATATATATGCATATCTGACAAAGTCTGATAGTTTCGTCTGGGCAATCTAGGATATTTTTTTTTGTCACGTGAATCAAACCTGATGCATGCATGTTGAATCGAATTTGGGGCGATGAGTGCCTCAATAGGCTATATCCACAGCTTTCTAGGGTATAACAGTAATTTTTCGGTGCTAGGTATAGACATGGATAGAAGTCATTTTAGAATAGCATATAAGAATGCGGGCCTATAATGAATTTGCAATATACATATATAGGAGCAGAGGTCTATTAGACTTCTCATAGCAGTGTATATACAAAAGTCACAGGATTGGCATTTTACACGTGGAGGTCACATTAACCTGATGGTTTCAAAGGTCAGGTGCGTGTTTGTGAATGTGGATAGAGGAATGCTGATAGCTTAATAACTGAAAATAGCTTATTGATAAGGGGTAGACACTTCCCTGTAAAACTTTTGCAATGGGAACTCTATCTAATGCGTGAGATGTCACAGACTGAGTTTGGATTGGGAAAATCGTCTATAAGCCATTAGATTTGAGAACAGAAATGCATTTGGGCCAGCATGATTTATATGAAAATAACACTCATGTGCTCATTACGCCGAACATCCATTCCACTTCATAAGCACTACTGCATGTATTGCTCAAATCCACTATACAGAACCGACTGTAACATGTACTTAATTTTCAGTAATTTGTGGGTTCAAATCTCTTCTTCCCACCAACGTCCCTTACAGCCCCACCCCTTTGACTAGGCTATATTCCAAGAGTCTTGGTGAAAATAATCATCCCATGGCGACCATTTGGCCATTTGTGCACTTTTTTGTCAGCTAACTTATCCCTTTCAGATGACTGGTGAAATTATTCACCCTCTGTAATTCAGATTTAATACTCGTGGTGCAAGATGGAACTGCATGAGAGAAAAAAGGTGTGCGAATTGCAACCGTTAATGTGGGTGTTCAATCCCAGACTCAGGCATACGGGAAAAATGCATGAGTATTGCTTTAAAAAAGAATCAAATAAATCAAAATGTTGTCTCCAGACATTTTTTGTGATCACATCATTCATTTTATTTACACACTGACCTATATGGCATAAATAAGTAAGCTGAAATTTTGTAGTAGTTTATATCATTGGGAAGACGTCTTCTGGATAAAAATGTCACGCAGAGAAAATGTCACAATTGGACACTGAGAAAAGAAAGAAAAGAGTTATATGAAATGAAGGTAACACAAATAAAAACATATGCAACTTCTTTATTTAAATAAACTATTTATTTGATTGGTGTTTTACGCCGCGTAGTCAAGAATATTTCACTTATACAACGGCGGCCAGCATTATGGTGGCAGGAAACCGAGCAGAATCCGGAGGAAACCCACGACCATCCACAGGTTGCTAGCAGACCTTCCCACGTTCGGCCAGAGAGGAAGCCAGCATGAGTTGGACTTGAACTCACAGGGACCGCATTGGTGCGAGGGCTTCTGGATCATTGTGCTGTCTTAGAGCGCTAACAGACTGAGCCACAGAAGCCCCTTAAATAAATGAGTCCAGTTGAAAAGTTGCCCAATAGACCATATTCCACATACGGTCCTTGTCTTCTAGACTAAGAAAACATTCAGTGGTATTTCTTCACAATCTGACTTATTTTCCAAACGTTAAAATGACATGTGTGGGAAACGTCTTCACTGGTTCCTGTATTTGACTACCCAATGTTATTACACAGGGCGTAGGGAGGGTATATACGTGCTTAACTGTAAGGCTGGGCAATGATTCATTGTCGGCGACGGAAATGCTCGGCCTATATACATATATACGAGAGCGGTCTCCAGCTTTCTGGGACCCTCCACACCCACTCTATAGCCTTTCTTAAGCTTTCTGGTCAGGCGACGACAGGAGATAGATAACACATTCTTAGTAGTGTTGACGTCAACCCCTGATAATGAGGGAGTACCATCCACAAGGCGCTTGTATACGTACAAGGTAGTCGGACTTAGTCGTTTGAGGCACATGTACATGAATGTGGGAATGCACTCAATTGTGGCTTCTCCAAACGTTTCGGCAACTACTGTCTAAAAACGAACGTCTACCACTGGTAGCCTACACACACTGTAACCATTGTGTGCTAGACGTATACAAATGGTGTACTTGACAAAAAATACATGTGTTGGTGGTACACATTCCTGTGTACCTCAATTTTGTTACAGTGTGTGTGCACCTGTGGTACACAGTTTTTAGAGCGAAGATGTACGGACAACGTGTGCAGAGTGTGTTTGGAATTAAGTCACCATTAGAAAGGTATAGAGCTTTAAAGAACGAGTAAAAAGAGTCTACATGAGGGAATTAATTAATTTCTACACCCATGCACAAGGCAGCGTGCATTGTTGATCGGCAACTCTTTTTCGTTTACATCTTTTGGCAAGGATATATGGCAAAATGTAAGAAAGGTGGTTTTAAGTAACGGATGGAAATAAATGTTCTTTCCTGTAAATCACATTCTTTTAGAAAGTCCCATGCAATCCATGCAGTATTTCAAGGACGTGTATGAAACACAGACCTAAGAATCATTTGATAGTTTCCAAATCTATACTGATATACATATACATTAAGCAACATACAAAACGTAAAAATACCGTGTCTCTGTATTTAGTTGTTTACTACTGAATATATAAAATTTGAAAATACAAAGGAATAGAATAAAGAGCCAAGGTGGAACATAAAACCAAAGACGTCTCTGGCCAAACAATAGCACATCGCACAAACTCTGTAATATGCAGGTATCCTCCATACAACATGCAACAGAGGAGGAAGAAACATCTTACATTTTGAGAAAAATGCGGGTGTATGGTTCCTTTCTCTCATGTGTTCAACAATGTAACGTCTCCCGTTTGTTGAAACGTATTCGTTGTATATAGTAATGTCTATTCACGTTTTATGAATTCGGAGCCATTTTGTAGAAATACCTTCCTATAGCTCCATGCAGGCAATATACGTTTCCTATGTCTACATGTAAGCCTTCACAACTGATTGCTCGGTGTAAATGGCCGCTCACAGCCTGCAGGCGTCCATATAGTTGCTCTATGCTTTTACGTTTTCACCAGCAGCGCTCTGCGGCTGAACTTTTCTTATATACGTGCCTATGCACTGCCTATGAGTAACTCCACCCTTCTTTTTTCCCAACCATCAGGCAGAGAATCAGTTACCGTTTCGTTTACACGTTCCGATATATCTGTTATTCGAAATGACCTTTCGGCATACAAATAACCAGGGCTATGTAAATAAATACTGGGAGAAGAAAAAAAAGATACTGTTAGACTTTAAATAACCGTAAACTAAGATATAATATCCTAAAATCTGGAAACAATTATGACCGACTTCAGCGTTTTCCCGCCGATGTATAGTAAAATGCCAAGGCTGATACAACTACAAGACTACAGGGCATGTGGTTAAAGCTGCATGATATATCCTGGAATCGCTTATACATATATACTGAGTTAGCATGTATACAGAAAATGGATAATTGTTTTCAGATCTTCAATTCCCATGTAGTTCTTCACAGATTCTACGCTTACGCCGTCAAGCACAGGAGAGCCGAAAACACATGCACCATACAACCCACAGAAAAATATTGGCTTTCGCTATACTTTGAGGTTCATTTGAATGTTTTGGTGAGGGAAAAGGTTGCATATACATGCACGTCAATAATACATCTATAATCAGTTAGCATATTATCATTTTTCCAGTCCGTGTAAACAAGGGTCCATTGTAAAGTAACTTGAAACAATGGAGAGCATCTTACAAATACGAACATTGAGAGGCACTTGCAGGAATAACAAGTTTCAAAGATCTCAGAAATACGCCTAAACGTATGAAAGTAATTTTTAAAGTCAGGAATTTTCTATGTATATGGCCACAGCTGGAAGACTGTACACTGGTTCGTGGGTGGGGGTAGGTGCTGGTAACCTGAACTCTTTCTACACCACTCGACCAAAGTATGGGTCCCATCACGTTTAATTGACATTTAGCCGGCCAGGCAAGTGTAATCTGCAATGCAGCAAGTCGTTACGTCCGGAACATTGCATGGTGGTTGTTGGATCCCATGGTTGGTACAACAATAGGTATGCATAGATGATAGCCCAAACCAAAGCGGATCGGTATACGGATAAACAAGGATGGGCGACAGCTTGACTGCGGTTAACTGATTGTTATTCCGATACGCAGAAAGAACACGCTATCAGTCGGGATACCTGATCGGGCTCGAGCCAAGGGCACTGCTAGCTCCTGTTTGTCCTCATCACTATCGTTGGCTAGAAATCGATAGAGTTAGACCAGACCTGTCTAGATGAGCCAACCAGAGCCACAGCATGGCGAGAGGGGTGTCCAGATAACGCCACTTGTATACCCATTGTGTTCATCCATATATTGCAGGCTATATTGTTAGTGAAGAATTGGGCATCCCAATAGGCCATCATTCCTGTCGCATGTCAGCACAAGGGTCTCGACATCATTTGGGGGTTTGTTGGTATACAAATGCAGTCGTGTGGATTATAGAATGCACAAAGTTTGGAAAAAAATTACAACGTGGACGTCGCTGAGAGATAAACATCCATTAAGTCTTCCAGGCTATCTCAAACTTAACCCATTTCCTTAATTCAGGTCATTTATTGTAGATGTTGAGCTTAACCATTGACAAGAACTCAACCGTACTTGCATCGGCCCCATTTGTTTATATTTAGTTGCTATGTGGATTTTGTTCTTCTCTTTTTTATGCATTTTCTTGTCCACTATATTTTCTGTAGCGAGTTGCTTTACTCGTGCCTCATGTAAAGCATATATATATACATATGAACGTGCTGCAACCTTTCAGGATTTGACGTATCAATATTAACAGCATACCGTTTCCAAGTCGATTTCCTTTCGTTATTTAAATTATTTGACAAACATGGGTTGGAACTGTATAAAGAGTGCCGATCAACTCATATTCTTATTATATTCATACAAATTTCCGGTACAACCAAATGGCAATCAACAGCAAGAGGCGCAGAAACCATTCAACATTCAGTACCATAATGGCACTCCTGATTTTATGACTGAATGATTGGTGTTTCAGGCCGCAACTATCAGCAGGTTGCTGGCAGACCTTCCCATGTACGACCAGAGAATTAAAGTGAAAAACAGCTAATGACTGGGGGACTGTTCGTTAAAAAGATAATAAAATTCTCTCTTGAATGCCAAAAACTGTTTGAATTTGTATGAATTTGTTGGTGTATTGCCTTCCTTTGTAATGTGGAGTATTTTGCTGCTGACCCGGGGAGGCTCTCATGCTTTTAGTCCAGTCCTGATTCCTTGCTCTAACTTCTCAATGATGAGATCCAAGCAATGGGACAACAAGTACCATCTTTAAAGTCTTTGGTATGACCCGACCTGGGCTTGAGCCTGGATCTCCCGACCGGAGCGCAAGCTCTAACTACTAGACCATCGCGGTGGTTGATTTTCACTTGAAACAAGACGTACGTAGCTCATGTCATATGAGCGTAGTATGTATCTACATTTGCGAGAATCCGCATCTGCTGTAAATAAAATGGGTAGTATTTCCTCAATTGCGAAATAATGAATAAACATCAATTGAACTTCTTAGCTTTTATCCCCGGAATATCCTGTTTTAGCCAATACATGATTTTTTCAGTTTTTTCATGTAGGCTTATCTGCCAAAACTGCCTATCAGACATTTGTCTAAAAGACATTTTCAGCGTGTATATATATTATCAATATATCATACCATCACCGTTTAAAGTGTCAGCTGGCACTGTTCTTTTCCAAATCATGCTGGCGCCGTACATCAACCCACGAGAACAAATTTAATTACAAAAGTGCTAGTAATGGCGGAATATGGGCAAATCATTCAATGGATTCTTATGCTCTTCAAACGGTATCTGATACATGTATTTATTATTATGATCATAAATGTCTACAAGGCGACGAAAACGTTAAATTCTTCACGAGAATAAACAACAAAGAGCCCATGATATGTTAGAATGACCAAAATGTTTATTCAATCTCCTAACTTGGTATACATATTGACTGAACTGGAGCCGATGATCGAGGCAGCCATATTGTTAAAATTGTCGAGCAAAAAAACTATTCAAAAAGAGAGTTACCAGTAAACAATACGCTGATATACAGAGACAGTGCTTCATTTCAGACCTATATGCATATGTATATCTGGGGACAGATAATACACTTGGTGGTTTTTACATTGCGTTTTAAAACAGAAGTTAGTAGAGCCCTCAGTCTTCTAGCCTGTAACTATGTAGAGCACACCATATGCGGAATGACCGCAACCCTGGGAGCCAAGAGTACCTAGTATAACTGAAATCTTTGACGAACATGGGTAATAACCAGAATGTCAATCAACGGAAAGTGCCATATGGCTCAATATTTATCCATGTCCACACACACCAACATCAGCAAACCTAAAAAAACACTATAAAAAAAAAACATGCTGATCACACTTGTCGCTTTTTCTCATGATTGAAAGCACTGAATCTGATTTCCACAAAAGAAAACAGGAACTAAAACAGTATATTTGAGTTCCAGCTTTCAGGGTGAAAACAGATTATTCTCCATACACGATTCAGCTCGATGTGTTATATCCTTCAGGTCCTAGTTGATTCCAGTAGCTTAAATGGTCACTCAGTTTGACTAGATGAATATGAGGTAGGCACTCCAGAGCGCGTGACGCAGGCCATCTCCAACACAGTATTTGTCCAGTTTTTGCACACTACATATATTTGTCCCTGTACACAACGTTTCGTATAACATTGTACTGTTTCATACCAGGTATTCAGACGGTGGTCAGTTTTACAGTATAGTATGTTACTTGTGTTAAAAATATACCCGTTCCCACGTTGAAGCCTCAAGTAAATTTTCCCAGAAAAAGAACACGGCAGGTTTGTATGTGTAAATCTTATATAATACTGGCTAGCCATGGTTTCAAAACTAGCAACAATCAGTGCTACATGTGGACGATGGTGTGGTCGCTGATACTGTACATTTCCATTTGGATTGACATGAACTGGCTGTCATTTACTTTTTTCCTGATCATAATTCTGTTTTGATTGTTCAAGTTAATCTAATGGCAACATGATTCTTTAATCCAAAAAACAGGATGTATAAGTGTGACCACTGGTTACAAGTTCCCTTTTGTACAGGGGGTTACGACAAAGGTCTGATATACAGAAAGACAATGCATGAACAAAACACACCATCATGAAGTTAGTAGAATTCTTATTATAATAATAATTACAATGCTTGATGTACACAAGGACACAAAGGTTAACAACATATAATATTTATGACGGACAGTTAAAAACCCTCTGGTTGACAGTCACTCATCAGAGTGATAGTGCAAAGAAATCCTTCAGTATGTTGTTGGCTGAGTGGCTGTTCTCCGACACACACAAGGCCATGTGACTCTCCACTCAGCTTGCTGTATTAATACAGACACTCTGTCCTTTTGCAAGTCTTCAGCTAGCACTTTTACAGTAAGATGTGAGCATTTCATCCAAGCATAAAGTTATAACATTACTGGAAGAGATAGATAGATCATAATTTAATTCAAGCACAGGAACGATTTCTTAGCCAAACAATCTGAACGAGGACTCCCAATCCAAAAGGGCAAGTATTGGCACATGCAGTGATCATCAGTGTTCATAAATAAACCTAGTCCACAACAAACAGTTACTACACAATACAGATGGACAGACTAGTTGCTGCTCTGAAACAAGTATTTTTTTTTCTATCTACCTAGGCTATCATCTAAACTAAGGGTCACATGTCAAGCTATATACAGCTGGGACTGCAATCCCACTAGTTTTTTTTTTCCATTTAAGTCGGGCACAAACACCATCAGACCTGAACACATTGTGTGTCCTAATACAGGTATGTGTACAAGTTTTGGTAACAACAGAAAAGAAGACTCAGCTACTCCCTAAACAAGTCAAATGCACACTGGTGTACCAAAGGGCTAAAAATAACAAAATGATTTTGTACATGAGCCTTTACACTAAAAGGTACCATAACACCTCTGTGAAACATAATTCAATATTGTTTTAAAATCAATTTAATATTACTAGTTTCAAAAAATCAAGCATACATCAAGTTTCACACTGGATCCACATTCTTGCTGAGAAATGTTGTAGCTATCACTTCTAAGACCTTAAACAAACCACTACACAAAGAAAAAACTGAATAATATCAACAGGTATCAATAATACCAGGATAATTTGGATCTTAGAGCATGACCCATAAAACTGTATCAATAAAAAAGAAGCTATGGATCTAAATGATGTCCTAAATGCTTATAAAATATATTCACCAAGCGATTTTTAAGAAGAATCTGGAAAAAGTAGAATGTCAGAAATAAACAATCATTGCAGTAATTGGAAGAGATAAAATCAACATAGTGGGGAATAATTATGTTAGCTCATGTAGTAGTAAAACAGTCATAAACAACAGACAAATAGTGTCTGAATATATGTGTAAATTATGCTTCGTATGACTTTTTACGCAAAAGTAGATCACCTTTACTTTGGGTAGAGATTTAAACATGCAATTTTGTCTTAGTAGACGATGCATGAACCACTAAGCCACTAAGGCATACTGGTAAATTTCCTTAGTTTGGGTAAAGGAGCATTATCTTACAGCTACACTAAGCACAATATCTGTGACAGTCAACCTTCCAAGATAAACAGATCACTGATTTGAAACTGTGGATCAATAAATTGTGGTAACCTTGAATGGATGTGTGCATTTGGTATACTGGATAATGTATACATGCATATGTTATTGAGTTACCTACATATGACGGTAAAGAAACACGTTCAAAACCGTCTCAGTTTGCATAGCTTTCATTAAGTGCACGCAAAGCTCGCACTGGATTCCTTTCCCAGCACTTTTGTACACACAGCAGTTTTCATTTTTGACATCAAACACTACAGTGTAGCAGTCCTAGTAAGTTCTCTCTCCCACCTTTTCTTCTTGACAAGAAAAATGGTAAATCCACAGACCAGAAAGCCAAGAATGCTCAAATAAGACAAGAAACAGAACTTTTCTTCTGGAGAGACTTTCATGTACAGCACCCTCTAGTATAAGGAGGAAATTTTCACTCAAGTCTAGTTGGCGAATTCCACTGAAAATCTCCACATAGTGTACACAGAGTCTTAAGGGGGCACATAGGGTGGGGGATTTCTGTAGGCTGGCTGCACATGTGGCCTTGGTTGTTTATTTTCACTAGAGGCTGTTACAGGTGGGGGTGGTCTATACAGGGGTGAGGTCACATCATTCTCGTCCATCTCTTGATCGTCTGTGGCTGCTGCATGATCTTTGTGATTAGATGGAGGTGTGGAGTCTGGGCTCTCACCGGAAGATCTACGGTATCCTGGAGGTGGGTTTGGAGGTTTCTCTTTCTCCATGATAAGAGGCTTGGAAGAATCCGAAGGTTTGTCCTGAAGTTCATCAGGAAATATTACTGGAATACCCTTATTAACAAAAGTGTGATGGTCTTGCATATTCATTTTACCCTTGCGTTTTTTTCTGTACAAACAACAGGCAATGATAAGGGCTATGAATAAAATGGCAACTATGACCACAGCAGGAACAACTGTTGTGATATATATATCATCACCATCATCATCATCCTTTGATGTATCAACGTCATCATCATCATCCCCACCCTCAGGCTTTGGCTCACCTGATGGAACAGTCTGATATGGTGGAGTGGGTTTTGGTGCTTTTTCCGAAGCCAAAAATTGTTCCTCAAAGTCCACATCAGCACAACTACCCTGGGGTACAGCAGCTGCTTGAGTAATTATGTACGGATCCATGGCTCTTTTCGCCTCCTCAGTAAGGGTCATATTTTTGGTCAGGAATTTACCCATTAGATCAACAATGTCCCCCACTGGGCAATCATCGGTAGGTAGTGAATTATTGGTCCAAGAATACACCACAGATCCTCTTTCAATTTTGGTGACAGTCATCCTCTTAGGGTTCTTATCACCATATAATCGGGCAATTTTGTTTGTAAGGTCAATTCTGTTTCGAGGATCAGACATGAACTGATCATAGTCATAGTCAATAGTGAAAGCAAATTCATGATTTACGTCCTGGTCCATGGCACTAGAAATGACTTCAATATTGAAGTTTTGCCTCACAACAGCTCCCTTAGCATCTGTTCCAATCACCAACAACTTGTAGATTCCGCTATCTTGTGCCAATGGAAGTCCGACGAGGAGCTGCTTCTTCTGGTCATAACGCAACCAACTTATCTTATTTTTGATGACTTCCTTCGTATTTGTGAATACGTCGATCACAAGAGATCTGGTATTTCCATCATCACAGTCGTAAAAGGCATTTTCAGGGATCTTGAAGCGGAGGTGCTCACCACTGTGAACGACTACATTCTGAATTCTCTCCCACACTTCAGGATTTCGGTCAATTCCATCATTCGGACAGGGAAATGGATGGACAGGTCTCGGAGGAGTGGTGGGTCTGGCAGTTCGTCTTGGGGTCGGTCTTGTGGTTGGAGCTCTGGTTGTGGTGAGCACAGTTGGAACTCGGCTTGGTCCTGTTGGCCGAGTATCTCCTGTTGGTTCTTTGGTCATCTCCGTGGTGGTTTGAAGTGTATCTGTTTGTTTCGTTTTTTCCTCTCCTGGCATTACCATAGATGGTTCCAGAACTTCAGATCGAGTCATGTCTGGTTTGTCTGTAGGCATTTTGTCAGGAATTATTTTTATACCATCATCAGTAGTGACAGTTTTTGTAGGTTCCACATCCACAATTCGTGTCGGTTGGATTTCCACACCCGAGGCGCTAGCTTGGGGAGGCCTCTCTCTGGAAGACATGGGTTTAATTTCTGGTGCTTTTTCGGTTGGCTGCACGGCACTGAATGTAGGAGATACCATACTTGGTACTACTCTTGTCATTTCTGGATCAACACCCATCCCTTTGTCTGTAGAGGTGATAGTGGCAACTGGAAGCTTAGAAGGTGGTGCTAGTGTTATTCCTGGAGTGGCTGTGGCAATGATTTGACGACGGACTCGCTTCACAGTAGGTTTGAGCCTACTGTTGGTAACATGCCAGCCAACAATCCCATGACCAATAGCACTGGACATTTCGCCATTTGCAGATGTTGTCTCAACCTGTTGTAAAACCGGCATGTGATCAGGCTCCACTTTTCCACATCCAACAAGCCAGGAGAGGAAAGCACCTGAAAATTTGGAAGATTTGGCATCTCCTGGGCCTGCTACAAGGGCAGAACTGTCAAACTTGGCCTGGTCACCTACTGGAGCCATCTTCAGCATTTCAGCAGCAATATTTAAATGAGAGGTGAGTTTATTTGCCAAGTCAATTTTTGATGTTGGTGAAAGCTGATCTAAGTCAGTATCCACAACAATGGTAACCACTGTCACTGGATCACCTTGCTCACAGTTAACAGCTTTGGCTGCTGTCTTGCCATTGGACTTCAATGGTTTGCTGCTTGACACATGAGGACTGTCATCTTTAACAACCAACGAGAAGATGTCTAAGGCTTGGGATTGTGAGTCTTCATTGTGAGCAGTGACTTCCAAGTTGTACTGGCCTTTATCAAATGGACTGGGTACTCCTTGCAGAGCTTGCAGTTCTTTGTCAAATGTAAGCCAACTAGGTAGGGCATTTTTTCCTGATTCTACTACCTGAAAAGACAGAATTCAAAAGCGCACATTAGGTTAATAATAACACCTACCATCAACCACAAATTTTTCCTTTGCCTGACAGAATATTGTAGCATTGTCTACAAACCATACATTTTTAATGTTGACCTAGTGTATTTGACCTAGACTTGCTTGATTCTTAAAATTCTATTGACCTTCAAAAGGGGTTTTGAGGCTTAGTTGGAAGGTAGGATGGCATCCTGATGGAAGTTTCAGAAGTAATATTTTTGTTTCACTCTCTTTGGATGATTTCTTTTAGGATATATACATTACTTACAACAATAAAATACGACTAAAATCGACACCTCTACAACCAGTAAAAGCCGTTTATAATATCTCATAAAATCAGCACCATGCCAGAGTAGCCAAAAAATTACAAAAGCGAAAAAGCAGAATGCTTACAATATATGAGTGCTGAAGTGAAAAACATATTGGATTTCAGTAGGGTGAACTATTCTATATGTATATGAATGAAAGCCCATCTGTCCAACTCCTTCAATGTATACTGGACTTTGATCCTGGGCTTCTAAGGTGTACATCCAACTGCCCTTTGACCTTCTCTCTCTCTTGGGTAAATATTAACAGTTGTGACCTGTTACTGCATTCATCTTATCAATTGACCAGTTGTGTCTAGGGAAGTCTGTATTGTTTTGTGTCACAGAAATTGAGGAGGGGGTAGGGTAGTATGTTCTACATGTAGGTCAGTAGACTGGCAATAAAACATCTCCAGTAGTGTATATGACAAGAAAGACAATTCACTATTATACATACACCATTATTAAATGCATGGAATTGAGATGATATTTAGCACATCATAGTATGGATCACACTTACATAGCTCTATATTTGTTTAGTACTTAATCATAGATGTTTAACCTCATGGGGCTTTGGTATTCTACTTTAATTACGTTTCAGATATT
This sequence comes from Acanthopleura granulata, assembly GCA_016165875.1. Classification (NCBI taxonomy): domain Eukaryota; kingdom Metazoa; phylum Mollusca; class Polyplacophora; order Chitonida; family Chitonidae; genus Acanthopleura; species Acanthopleura granulata. The sequence goes on from JABBOT010000004.1 coordinate 21,838,574, forward strand.
GTTTCTTTGCAGCCAAAATCTGACTTCCTAAATATATATATATATTCATTTAAATGCATCAAATTTTGGATTCAGTGTTAACAACAGTAATACCAGAGCCCTAATTACCCTCTGCAGAGTAGTCAGGATATGAAGTTATCCCCCTTTGCACTTTGAAGACTAAGCCAATTCCTTGTAACTTTAGTGCATGACAAAGTAATGTTTTTAAGTATAACTTATAATTAGTTTTTCGATTAATAAAAACATCTGATATAATGTAAAAACACCAAATCTATAAACAATAAGACATATCTTATAATTCATTTAATTTGATATATGACAAACAAAATAACTGAAGAAATGTACTTCATGAATTCTTCAGTGTTGGTGCATTTATGTTGAATGCATGAACAATGCCTCACTGGCACATTCCTTACTGGTATTACTACTTCACAGATTTGCATTTGTACATGTTTAACCATGACATATGATTTTAACAAATGACACTGTCTGCATGTATAAACCGTACACACCCCACTAAAGTAGAAAAAAACAACATACTACATGATAGTTGGGCTCCAGAACATCTCCCTGAGATTCATAAAACACATGATCATCTTACCTTGTATGAGTGAACTGTGCCCTGAAAAGCATCTTGTGGTATATGAAAGTTGAACACCTTCCCAACAGCTGCCGAAGTGTCTGCTACTCCCCAATTCACTTTCACAGTATCTCCCTTGTTGGGAAGAGAATCTATGTGTTGAGTATTTATGTCATTGGAAGCAATCTGAGCAGAGCTAGCAATGCCAAATAACAAAGCTAAAGAGACCATAAGTAGCCATGGAGAGATGTTCAACTGCGTCTGAGCTTTGCAACAGTCTTGCTTTAAACCTTGCGTCTTTTTGCAGTAATCCAGAACAGAATGGCCTTGCACCCCAGAGATCATACTGCACACAGAATCCCTTTTGGATTTCAGAGTTTCTGCCAACACTTGCTGTCCTTCAGTTTCAACCATGATGGAATGTTCACTTCACTTCCTACGTTGTGCCCCAAACGGGGAGATGTTTGTCACAACAACTTGGATCTATTACTGCCACAAAGAAATACCAGGAAAGTAATGTGTTATTATCCTTGTCCAAAGGGTGGGCTACATCCTATGGTCAACAGGGTTCAACTGAAAACAGACAAAAAATAAAATACATTATAACACAATACTAAATTCACAACATTTTGAATTTGTTTTTTCCTGTAATGGAACAAGCTGAAAAAAAAAGAAAAGAAAAAAATAGACAGGAAGACGTGACATTCCACCAATATTCAGAACAATGACATTTCCTCACAGCTAAACATGTTGTGCAGCTGGTGCTTCAAGGCTTTCCCTCCAAAACTTTTTATACCCCTCAAGCTGCTTGCTGTTTTCAACAACAACAACAACAACAACAAAAAAAAACAATCTTAAAGAATTACACCAAAACAATTATCCTCAGAAAACTAAGAACAATTGTGACTAGAAGTAATTTTGCTCTGTACACTCCTTTATAACCCTTTCAGTCCATGGAGCCTGTTTGTAATTTCTAACTGCAGCTTTTCCATCTGAAAAATAAGGTCATTGCAACCCGTATGAACATTCCTGGGGAGCCTCCATATAGTAAAGTGTAACTGGAAGCATTAGTCAAGGCTGGTGCTCCTGTGAACACCCTCTGGCTTCCTACTAAGCTTGCACCAGTCTTGGGCGGATGAGTAATTCACTGGTGTTCAAACATAAAGCATCTGCCTTCCAAAAACATTCTAACCATTACCCACAGCAACCAAAGCGATAATTTCACTTCTGGCGCCAATCTGCTAACCAGAAAGAGTAAAGGAGGCAAAGAAAAAAGGCAGCTCCATCTCACCGCCTTTTACTGCTACTGAGCAATTTTACTGAGCCATTTTAGGAATATAACATTTAAATGATGTATTATTACCTATGTATCAAGTACAAAATCTAACAAAAAAAAAGGTTAAAAAATGTTTAGATGTAATTTATCTCACAGCATAGCCCTGAGGTATACTTCTTCACCTTTGAATTTCCCATGTTAGCCTTAGCTGCAACATAAAGTGAACACATATATGCTGACATCCAAAGGTCGGTAATAACAAAAAAACTGACGACATCAAACCTTATGCCCAAGGTTGAATGACAAAACCACACATTATACATGAAATTCACAAGCATTGTCCACACAAAATGCATCTGTGATAACAAGATCAGCTGATTCTTCAATATATAAAAATTCCCCTGAACGATTTATTAGCAAAAAGGCTATCTGTGGATAATTGACACTTCCTCAGTTTTCCTACCCTTCCTAATTAACACGTCAAAAAAATAAAAAGACAAAAAGAAGAGCTATATGGCTTTGCAATCATCCCCACTTACATGAACACCATATTTCTGACAGTCCTACCCCACAGAAATTTGGTTCACTGATGATGCTGAGCATACAACCTCTACACTAACACTACAAGCTGTGAATCAGCAGTTGCTATGGCAATCACCATGTCATCTCGTATTTTAGACACTGGATATGGTAAGAGCGAACAAGAGCGAACACCCACAAAAATTAAGGCTCCACAATATCCCTGTCAGAATCCATCTGCATGCATCAATTTCCCTTCACAAACATGTCACCTCCAGTTAATTAATCTTCAGTGTTCACTGTCTTTTCGAAAGGGGAAACCTACCTCCAAAAACAAAGAGTTCAGTCAGGGGCATAAAAGCACAGCAGGCCTAACTGGGGGCAGCAGAGCCAGAACTGATAACACAAGCTGGCCCACTATTCACACAGACTGTGTGACCTAGTTGTAGTAGCTGGTGTTGCTGTGGAGAGCTTGTGGGCCACAAGCACTGTGAAGGTCCAGAAGCCTTCAATGGATGTTCACCACAGAAGTATGTCTCATTATAAATCAGAGTGAGAAGAAGAGCCCATATGCAGATGTGACTGTGTGTGTCCCCTGTACCTTTTTCTTTCTATCTAATACAAGAGTATTTATGCTCATATATATCAAAACACACATTTTGCACATCATATCTAGCTGTTATTTTCTAGCTGAGGATCAGTTCAATGAAAATGTTACTCAATTTCAGTTTTCTTGGGTATACTTGATAACATGTCAGAGTAAAATGGTGTACTGTAAAGCTACAAGTACATTACCCTGTGACATTAGTGCTTCCAACAATTCTAGTTGACCACCAGCAAACCAGGTAGATGTATACAGGTATGTAAGGGCACACCAGCTTAATTATTACATGTACATGTTCACACAGGTACAGTACTCACAGTGAAAGAGAAGGGAGCAATGTAGTCCTGGTCAGCCAGCCTTATTTACCTCTCATAATGACCAACTAACGTGTTTACACAAACCTCACCCTGCACACTAATGATGTTCATTAGCTATTTCCAGCGGAAGTCTGACATTGTGCTAAACAACGTGCCACTGGCCACCGAGGACTCAAATATTCCAACATATGTTTAACGTATGGTGGCATTTTCTTATGAAAATGTGTTTCATGCAGCCCTTATACACCTTTCTCACCACTGCCTCATTGTCCCATTGGCCCATTTGTCATTTCCCACTCCACTATTTTGCACTGAACTTCCATTCATATAGAGCCTTCCTCAGGAATTACTCTACCACAAGTTCCCAAGCAGTTCAACTACAGGCACTCCACATGGTAAAATACCACACACCACAAAAATGTAGGCGGGCACTCTCAGATTTCATACCAACTAACACTTGCTACACCACTTGCAATTTACGTCACCATCACTCATCACAGACATGTGCATTAAATCAGCAGGAACTGAAGCATATGCAAATCCTTACATAACATATATGGTGAGTGTGCTACTGAAAGATCACAGTGTAAATTCAATGCAATCACTGCTGTATACGCACACACTTAGTATGCACAAATCTTGAGCAATGGCCAAAAGCCTGTGAGACTTCAATTCTAGTGTGTTATGTAAAGTAAGATAAGCTGAATTGGCATTGCAAAAGTCTCTCGAAATCATGCTGGTTTTGGACAAGTCAGATACCCGTGCAATCATACAAGATGGTTCATACTCCTGCTCTTAGTCCATATCACTAACAATGACAACTGACAGAACACATTACTATACTTAATTCACTGAATATCTAAATTCACCCCACAACCAGGCAGATGTATGAATTAATTGCAGGCCTATATGCAAAAGATTCCCTAAAATAATTTGAGATTTGCATTTCAAAATTATGTGAACTTATATTAATTAACAACACAGTAAAACGTCATCATAAAATCACACATACCTTTAGGAAAACCATTTGGATTGACACTGCATTAAAGGTAATCAAATTTCCAAAGCAACTCTCTAGGAAATTCCTGGCCTCCTCCACAGAATATTGGCACATGAGAGGCAAATCCTGATTGATCTGCATGTAAATGTTTCACAAGCCTGATAGATAATACGTCTGTATTCAGGAAGATGAGTGCCTGATATCCACCTATCATTCACTGATACTGGTATGCCTATCCACAGCTTTTGTATGTTATACACCTCCTGGGCCAGGTAGCAGCAGTTGACAGGCACTGAGTGAGTCACACGTCTTAAGTAGTGGACGCTGGTCAGCTGGGCTGTCCACTGACCAGGGCAGTCAACGAAGTCAGGATTAGAGGGGGCATGAATAATCCCTCTACCCTTACCCCCTGCCTACTTCAAACTGACCACATTAAACCAGATGATGATTTGACAATAGACTCAGCCCAGAGCTAGACACAAAAGAGCTGGGAAGAGACACCTTTGTCAACCTCCCCTGCTGTTGTCAGTCTTCAGGCCTTAGAGCTGCAAACTGAACTTGAACAACCAGGGGGAGGGAACTCCATTGTCTGATGTCTGCCCATTGTCACAGCTCCCCAGGATATAGGAATAGGTACAGTGCTGGACTGGGATTGGTGAATGCAGGCTGTAGCAATAGAGACTAGACTAGGTTAGACTAGACTGGAGACCCAGGAATACAGCTTGGGTGATGGCACCTGCTCAGACAAGACCAGGGTCCCCCCAGAGGTGACCCACCACACATGAGCATGTAGCAGCAACAGTCCAGAGTGCCTGCTGGAGCTGTGTGACTACAGATTGGGTGCCTTAAGGAACATCCCCTGTAGAGACATATCAGGTACATATGACATGTATTTAATCATCATGTGTCTTATTCTAATCTTATATGCATTAATACTTGATGGATTCAGGTAGAAATACCCACCTGAAGTAGATGGACAGGTTAAATATTAATGGTAGAAATAACATGAAAATTTGACTGAGCATTTTTAACAGTCTACATCATTACATAAACTGAACATTAACTTGTTTTCATGACCAGTACAACGTATCTTGTCTGATGTCAAATGACAACTTATACTTTAAGGTCTTTGTTGAGCTCAACGTCTCATCACACCATCCAACAGAACAATCTGCTTCATACATAATTTGAATGCTCTAACTGGATATGACACTTCTAGGATCACTGATCAAATGCAGTGTCAACTTAGCAGCACTGGAAAGGTATTAATTCTGGACATGCTCTCGTAAACTATTCTCTCTTTCTTCCTTGGCTCTACATAACCTGAAAAATCAGACACAGATTAAAAGAATTACAAAAGTCTGATGAATGTCAAATATTTTTATTAATTTAATGAATATAATTTTTTGTCACCATATGAAATGATATACCAGCAATTTTTCACTTGGCAATGTTTTTTTGTTTCTTGTTTTTTTTTATTGTATTTCTTGAAAATGATCTGAATTAAGTGTATGAATCTGTACCACACCATACCTTGGTGAGGGGAAAACATCATCAAAACTTGAGAAGTATCTGACAGGTTAATTAACTTTCCTATATGTGTACAATTTTAGACAGAAAACACTTAATTCATCTTTTCTCCCAATCAATTGTTTTGGGCCTATATAAAATGTGGCTTAAGCACTACAATGTAATGATTATCTCCAAGGTTGGCCTCCAATGTGAAGAGTGTTGGAGCTACGATTGGACAATACTTCCACATGGTTGTTGAGATACTATAAATTTCCACACTGTCATTTTACACCTAGTTAAAATATATTAGAATTTTGTCTGCTTTGGATAGAACTGAAAACTTTTTGCCAGGGTTACTACCACAGTGACATAATGCTATTATGTCACTTCCAGTTGACAACAGCTCAGAAAATGGTAGTCATGCTATGTAGATGTTTTGATCTGTTGTAGAGAACAGTCCAAGCTGCAAGTGGTGGTTGGGCCTCTGACCACAGAAAAGTTGAGGGGAACATATTTTGGGGGTTGAAGTTGACAAATTTACTACGTAAATAGTAAGGAAAATCAATGTGCTTGTGTAACCTAAAGGCAACCAATGTGGATTCATGTTGGCAACTGTTTTGAACAACGTACAGCAATATTTGGATGAAAATGTCAGCAGGTTATGATATTATCGTGTTGACATTTTGTCTCACTACAGTTGGAAGTTTACCTACATGAATACGGCACCAAAGAAACGATACATCATTACCGCTCCAACATTTTTGTCACGATAAATGTCAACCTGACCAAGGTAATAGGAAATTTCCGGTGGAGAAACAATTTATTCTTTGGTGACACATGCATACACAAACATATCTACACAACCAAATTTGTTAATAAAGCTCCAAGCCCAAACAGTTTCGCCTATTTTCTATGACAAGACATCAACATAATAAAGATGAGACAACAAGGACTATATGAATGTACTACGATAGCTTTCATATAACAGGAAATATTTAACAAGTGATACTTGAACACCACTTAAATGGCACTCAGGACAGGAAACTATTGCTCACACTTTCAACGCATTCTCTTCCTGTGGTGGGGAGGGGAGGAGGGATCACATATTATACTGATATGCCCTCATACAGTTAGGCCAAAAACGTCACAGATGTCCCTTTGTTCTAAGTAACAAATCCCATGCCCATAGACATGATCACACCAGCAGTGGTCGTCCTGTCACCATATGGTAAAGTGATTCACTTGTGGGGGTGTCTGGTCCCGCTTACATGTACATACCCATCTACAAGGACACAAATTAAACTATCAATCAATATGGCTGTCTGGTTGCAAATAAGAATGATTTTATAAAACAACTCCTAAGAAAAATTAAGGTAGCGTATTCTCAGTAACTTACACGTAAATGGGATATTACACTCTTAAATCAATAATTTTTTATTGCACTGTCTAAAATATTCTTTCCCCACACAATATATATCATCATGTTATACACACCAAGAGACATCCATGCCTTTGTTGTTATTTACACATTAAGTGTTAAACACAACTTTTCATTTCCAGTAAGGATTTTTCAATAAGATGCTGTTAGATGTACCATGCAGGGTTAACATAGCAACAGGGAGAAATCATCTCTGATATATGAAGCTTTATAGTTAAAACAACCCATATTTACACCTGCAACTTTATCTATAAAGTATTTGCATGCTAAAATATTTTCTCATAAACATGCAAATGCAATAGGATAGAACATCATATTTTGCATGCCAAGACAAAAACAGATAAACTGTATTTCCAAGTTAAAACTACATTCTGCCTGTTGAATGACTTTCGCTAGACAAGGTTAGTCATGATCTAAAAAAAGTGGGTCAAGACAAAACCTAATCCATCAAAGGTCAATGACTAAAGCAGTCATCATCAGCTTCCCTGGGTAGTGGGTAAGGCCTTCGGATAGGTTTTGTACAGGGTTTTGTGTTTCCTAATCTAGATATTTCAAACACATTTGATTAAGAACGCCTGCAGAGAACACCAACAGTCCAAATCCAACATGTTCACCCAGAGCAGGTTTCTCCCAAACACAGCACCCAGCACCAGAGCCTGATGAACCATGCTATTGATTACTATGCGCTGAGCGTCAGTAGAACATGGGCCTGAATTGTTAGTGAGTCACCATGAACCCAGAAACTATTCTGGTGTTATCACGCATCAGTACCACAGGGCAATAACAGTAATACAGTCGTGACTGGGCACAATTTGGCAAGCCACCATGTTGGATGATCGCTCTCCCTTATTGCACTGCTTTTATCTGCCGGAATCAAGCCATCCACGGAATTATAGGAAAAACACAGTATCATGGAAACATGAAAAACTTGCGTCATGCATATCTGAGATGAGAATAAAGTAAGAAAAAACTTGTAGTGCAAAATGATTGACTCTACCCTGTGACCCTCAGCATAACATATTAGCATAAAAGTGATCGATTTTGTATCAGATCATCTACAAAAATAAACTTTTGGTTCAAACTGCTTTTTGTCGTGTGCAGTTTAAGGATTATGCTATCGTGCGCACGAGAACTTTCACACTCTAGTAATACAGTTACAATGATAATATTATAGACAATATGCTGAAATAGTTTTGATAGGCATCCACAAAGGTGGATATCCTGAGCTACTCGTAATGTAATGATGAATGATGATGACTATATCATTTTCATCTACCAACATAGGGATTCACGAAAAATCCACTTTCCAGCTTATAAACCCTGAAAAATATACAGACCTGTGGCAATGTAATTGTCTACACAGACAGGGAGCAATTAGTGGTGTGATCTTAGTAAAACCAAGTAAGGCTCCTCAGAGACATAAACCCGTCAAACTGACCAGGGGTCCATGTAAGCTAACTGGTCAGGACAAGATTGAAAGGCTGTGTCTAGACAACCAGAGATAAGATCACCTCAGCAGGGAGCCATTTGGTGTCTCTTTCTACTTTCCTGGCTCTTCAATTAAAATGACTTGTTAACCACCAGTCACATGTAAAACAAGAAATTTTTATGCAGCCCATGGGATTTTGAGATATACCCCTTCTGAAGATGTTCCCAGTGGTCTCTTTTTCAACACTCTGGTGTTAATTTAAAAAAGTTCGAAGCAAACACAGTTCAGCTAACAGACCCGTTGGTTTCACAACAGAACAGGTTTCAACTGGATTATCGTCAACAAAAACAACACTACAGATCTGTGAGAAAATTCTTCCAGCCTACCATAAACTATATTCACAAGGCACTGTCACACCCACAAAATAATTAGGGTTCATTTTCTACACTTTCCACTCATTTCAGCCAGTTTAATGTCTCGGCCAGTTATGCCATACACTTCACGATAAAATTTTCATTCATTTTAGAACATTAGTATATTGAGTGGTATAGTTGAAATAATTTTATCTATTTCATAGGACTGACCTGTTATCTTCATTACAACAGATTTACATCTGTAGCTATAATTGTTGTACTGTTACATCATCTATGGACATGAATAATATCATTAGTCAGTAATGTTGTGTAACTGTTCAATAGAAGCTACCATGCACGAGAGTGAAGAGAGGCATTTGCATGTTGTTAAGGGCTTAAAGAGGATGATCTCTATCTAATTTCCTTGCTGTGTAACTGTGTATGGCCCTCCTGTAACAGGGCAGCTAAACCCTGTGTTTTAACACCATCATCACTGAACCAACAGTAACACATGGTCTGTTTAATAGCTCTCACTATAAATCTGTTAACCGAATTTAATTGCTTACCCACATTAACACTTGTTTAAGCCCTATTCAATGAGCCAACACAAAAGGTAAACTGTGTGTAACTTTGGGAGTTCCCATATAACAGCTGCCACTTTTCAGTCCAGAGGCAACCTTATTGAAAACCACCCATCTGTGACTAGTGTAAGGCTGGGCCTACTAAGTTAGAGAGTTGTGTTTATGGGGTTTTCAGACTAATAGTTTATGACTTCAGTTGTACTTACTCTTGTGACCAAACAAAAAACAACAAAACTTATATTGTTGATATATATATATATATACAATGTGTCAAACCATATATCATGGTCAAACACATGCTCATGTGTGAGATTTGCCTTTGGCATTCATGCATATGAAAATCTGGTGAATTAACACAGCAAGTGAATGTTTTAGAGGTGTACTGTAGAAAAAACTTTCTTTCTGTATGAATGTAATATCTTTAGGGAACTTAATAACCTACTCGGTACTTAACTGAAAAATACTTCAAATGCTCCAAAAAAGCATGTATCCTTAGGAACAACATGTTTACATTTCCAGCATATGTAAACACAAAATTTTTGGCAAAATTATCATGGAAGTCATCATCGTCAGCATGGATTATGACAAAAATCATGCTAATGGTGCTTTGTATAGGTGAAAAAGTTACATAGTTTCCCCCTAACCATCAGAAATCATGACCAAACTGGTGAGATGCCCTTACACTTCATGGAATAGTGGAAAACTGGGTTAACTCTGGACCCAGATTGACCTCACACTATTTATATACCAGACCATAATTTAGGGTCTCAGGATACTTTGAAATGATGGAAAGATATATGCCAAACAAGCTATTTTTGACCAGATGGTTATTCCAGCTGATAGCTCTTCACCTCTGACAGGGCAGAATCCATGCCATTCTGTGTGTCCTTGGCAACAGCAGATTCCTTGTGGGTGTCCTTAGCAACTGTAAATTAATCACTCTAATCCAGGCTGACTGATAGGCTGAATGAAACTGCTTGAAAATTTCTGCCCACGACCTTAGGTAAAGATAAGACATTTCCTACAGAGTTGATTGATTTTTTTTCTTTCAATGCAAAAGTCAAGAAGAACTTCATGGACACTATGGCAAACAATAAATGCCACCAATGATAGGATCTCATATATCATCACACCCAAGGAAAACCCACTGGTGACTGAAGTGAGCGCCAAATGGCTATCTGGACAGTGATACTGGGTGTGAAACGCAAACAGAATGACACAGAATCTGCTCTTACCTGAACAGAATGCTAATTTTGGGTGACTTAAGTTATATTAAATATTTGTGTATACCATGTAATGTAACATTTCTTATTCATTTGTCTGCCTTGTATTAAATTTTGCTTTTAAACTCTTATAATTCTTTTCAAGACTGAAGAAAACCAGTCTCTATGACAACAGATTAATTCTGCTGCCTTGCTATAACACCACACATGACACCTGGCAATGGCCCACACAATAATAGCACACTGGTGAATGGTAATATGTTATTCTAGTAATGAGTTGATCACAATGCAACCAAATAAGATTCCACAATTATTAGAAAAATATTTCCAGATGATTACTGCTAATCATGCTTTCATCATCAATATGAAATTTAAAAGAATGACTTTCTGCTGCCTCTGCCCCTTTTTACAGACATTTAGCTGTATGTTACCTCTGGGTATCACACAAGGAAACAGCTGTCAGTTAATATAGATCTATGAGAGCTTACTGCCTCTGTAACATAGCTAACAGCAGCTTCATCTGTCCAGAAGATGTGAAGTCTGAATTAAGTGATCACAAAGTCACCTGTCTACAACCATCTCAACAGAAACAGCCCTGGTCTGAGTTTATACTGCTGTGTTGCAGCTGGAATGACACATACCTGCCAACTGTAGACCACACAGCTGCACAGGGAACAACCGTCCCAAAAGCAAACCATCTATGCACCACAGACAAACCATATACCCAGAGTCAAAGTACTGCCCCTGACTGACCTCATGAACTGGATTAGGTCAGTGAGAAAGATAGGAACAACTGCAAGCCAACAAAGAGTGCCCTAAAACACCTATATTCTCCAAAGCCATGTATTAACAGATTACCATCCTTCTTCAGCCTTGTGTCCTACAGTGCACTGACAAGAAAAGTGACTTAACAAGAAAATTTTTTCCCCCAAAGCTGCTTAAATTGTTTTACCTTGTACAACACAACCGAGATTCAAATTACAACCACATATCATTTTTTCTCGTATTTTTTATTACCTATATAATTAAACTTATCATAAAATAACTCACATGCATGTACAATACATGGTCATTTCAGAGTTCGTGTATGTACAAGCTGATTTTTTCAGTTCCTCTTTTCTACAAGTAAAGACATTTACTTTACTTGTAGAAAACAGTTAATTTCATAAGCAAGCAATGTGAAACTAATATACAAGCTCGCAAGAATGTAAACAGAAAAGAAGCTTCTATGTGACTTTAAGTACTTTATACTTCAGCCTTTGTAAAGGACAGTCCAAGCTTGATCATATATAGCCAAGTGCTGTTTGATATTTGCCACCCTGACCCTTGTGTCTTATAACCCTTGACTGACCTTCGACCTATCTAGCTACAAACAAGGGAGGCTGGTCTGACAAAGGTGAACTTTCAAGCTGGCTTTTATAAGTTACTACTCTCCATGTGCATTTAGTCCCTTTCAGAAGTACATGGGTACTGCATTAAAATCCTGCTGTTAATGACAGGAGCTTTCAACATCCTTAATCCTAGTCTTACTACACCTGTAAAATGTAGGGCACACATTTTAGCATGACACACCACTTCATATAGATATGACGTGCATGTGCACACAAAATATTGTACGTGCACAATTAATGCCGTGTGCACCGCTACATTTGTACTTTTTCAAACAAGCTATAAAGTTTTACCGTGTACACGTCTATCATACCATTCACGACGGTGTCCTTGTATGTGACATGAAAGAACCTATATCTATTTCCCACCCAGGCTGTTCTACAAGTTAGACTGAGCACTGGAGTCGTGTGAAGCAGGGCAAATGCCTGCACACACCTGACCTCTTGCTTTATGCATGAGACCTACATGTAGACATTACACAAAGAACACTTCCTCAGGTGTAAAAGCAACTCACCTATAACATTCTCGTAATGTGTGGCACTGTGCATAGCCAACTAAGATGAGTTTCCTGTACTCCATGTACTTGCAGCCTCCATAAAATATACACCTGCGACAGGTACACTAACCACTTGTAAAAGTTTCTCGTACCCCCTGTCCTAATTCCTTAGATTAATCCTCTCCTTAATCTCTCCGAGACCCAGTTAAGATAAATATATCTACAGCTGTCCAGTCCACATTCTTGCTCATTTGCATTTTTTACTGGCTCAGAAAGTGGGCAAGTTTTTGGCCTTAAGGGTCAAACAGAGATGTTTTACTTTTGTCGTGTTCCTCGGAAAATAGTGCAAACATTTTCACCTAACAGAGGAAACACAAGTCATTCTGAATTATGGCAGTGTCAGATTCTCATGAAACAGGGCCCTTCACAAGGCAACTGGGTCCCTCTTGCATGCATGCATAACCAGTACACCACTGGTCTCTTCATATGGCTTACACTTGAACGTATTACTCTTTCAATCCTTTCTTGTTAAGCTGGAAACAGTACGATACAACATGACTGATCTTCACTGACATATCTGAAGCAGATGCATATGCTTACTGTTTAACATTACAACAATTAAAGTGATAGATGAAATAACAACATTAGTATGTGTGCAGGAGGGAAAAAAAAGTTGAAAAAAAAAAAGGATTAAAAAGTATATGATTAAAGCGGTATACAAATGTCAAGCATGAATTATTGCACTAAGTTCTGAGAGCAATTAAAATGTTATGAACTGACACACTTACAGGCAGCATTGCCTAGTGATTTTAATTGGTTCTGTGTAGTAACTGTCTACTCTATTCCCCGGCTACACTGTGAAACATGCATTTACCCACGTGTACTGTGGATGTATGGAGAAGTTATCTTAACTATGCATATCCAGAGTACAGCAGTAAGTCTATTTATGGCTGCAGACATGTAAATTTCCAGCAAGAAGCCAACTGGTACATTGGCACATGCCAGGTCTGCCTAGCTATACACTGTATGCTATAAGCCAGTTACAAAAGTTTGATTCATTCAACAGATCTTCTCAATGAAAGAGAGTATCAATACAGGAGCTGTCAAAAGACAAACTTTGAAGTTGCATACTGTGTAAATACTACATGTATATATTTGAATCACATGTCTTTTGCCCTAATATATTACCAAAACATTACATTAACAGTACTGGTGCAGGTACATGCGTATCCCTGTGGACTGCATAATTTTAAACATTATAAAGGCAGTAAAGTACATTTTCACTTATGAAAATAAGGAAAAGACATACAGTTATCAACAAATTAACAATCAGAAAATGTATCGTTATTTTAGTTTTGAATTTAGGCTGCAAATTTTAAGAAATTGGAAGAATGATGTAAATCTATGCAATCCAAGACTAAACAAAGAAGACAAAGATGTTTTTGTATGTCGAATTCCAGCAATTTCACAGAACTAATTATATAAACATACCTCAGTGCTCAAAGAAGGCTAACAGCTATCAGAGGGGAAACAGGCAGGGATGTAGATGCTTCCTAATCGAATTAATGCTTTCCTCCTGAACAACATGTAACAAGGCCCCATGGCTGGCCACATCAGCATCATGGGTACATCCTTCTGGTTGACCTTGTGCACTTAATCAGACACTGATTACACGACAGGTTCTTATCATGCCATGCCACACTCCAGCAAAACAAAGGTCTCTCTTTCACCACATACATGCAGGTCAGGTCGATCCTCCCAAGTAATCATAGGTATTACATACTGCAGATCAGACACCCGGCCAAAATTGCATGCAGACACAGAACGAAATATTAAGGTGTACATGTAATTAAACACACACAAACTGCACAAATATTTTGAACAATCTGTTCTCTGCATGTTGAAATTTTAATGAAATAATAGGGAAAAGACATGGCCATACCCAAAGTAAAGCAATGTGTATGATTATTGTTTACTACATGTAAATCACTGAGCACAATCTAGCCCATGCCCACATTTACACGGGCTTATAAATCAGAATGTCTCACATCCCATATTATCTTGAATGAAGTTTCAAAAAATCAAGACAATCCATGGGAAAACCTATGTCAAAATTTCATTTTAACTTCCAGATGCTATAAAACACCTTTCATCAGGTTGCCATCAAACCAAAATGTAAAGCAGACAAGGGCAACAAGAGCCTGTCCCCCCCCCCACCCACCAATTCTGCAGTCCATCTACTCACAGGTCACCACAGTGTGGGCCTGCCAGTGCTAAGGTCATGTACTGTATATGAAGCTGAATGCCTAAAAATATTATCTATAGCCTACAGTACAGAAATACTGCACAAAAGTAATGTATGAACATGTATATATGGACAACCCATCCACGAAATAAAACACTATAAAAACATAAATGTGCAATGTTATTTTTTTTTTTGCTTATTTTTTTTAACATATACAGAGCCTTAAGTGTTATTTAATTTCAATATAACTGAGAAGAGAAATGTTTTATCACAATTATTTTTTGCAATCTCAATCAAATTTTATATGTCTTCTTAATTCATATGTTGAAATAATCGTCATTCTAATCTAATTCTGATTGTATTTAATTATTCATGACAGAAAATTACATATTGTTATACATGTACACTGCCATCTTAAAGATCCTTGGACTGCACTCTATAAAGCAGGGGAAAATAAAAACAATGAACTCATAAAAAAACATCAGAAACAATAAACCATACCATTTACCATATATTCAAACTGTAACTATTTTTTTTAGTGTAATGTCTGCTGATCGATCACCTTCCAGGCTCCAAGGTTACACGCAGTGGCTTGACAAAACTCCCCAAAAACCTGTATCACATTCACATGACTCAAAGATGTCTGAAATGCTTTAAAAGCAAGGTGCATGTTTATAAATCTTGGACTGCTAAACAGCTTCCATAAACACACTCCCATGTGATACAAATGGCACTCCATGATAGCTAGTGTAACCACAGTTGACACATAAACAAACAAAGGCATTTTGTGTCTTGTAACCAAGAAGGAATTCAAAGCCTAAACAGAGAAGTGGTTTCCTTGTCAGAGGGATGGACAAAGTGTCTTACTTGTTTCATGGGGGTTATCAGAAAGGTTGAGGGTTTGAGGAATTTCCTATTTCTGAGTACAGGGTGTAACACATTGTGAGCTTCTAACTAGGTCTAACTCAATAAACTATACTGAACGATATCTGCTGTAAGAAAGTGCCCACACCCTTTCACAATAATACAACCAAGGAAAACCTCACAATGAGCTATGCAAATATATTTACATAATTTGAAGGCAAACAGTTTCGTGTGAAAACAATTTTTTTTTCAGGTAAACATGATAATGATTTTATGGTGATGTGGTACAAATTTTAAATTCTTACCAATACATTTTTAGATACAAGGAAAGGAAGAAGTTGTAATTTCTATCTGATGAAAATTTTTTAGACTTCTGCCATCGATTTCTGTGCCATGATCTTATGTTCACTGTTTAATACTTCTTCGATGACTGACAAGAAAGCCACCATAAGTTCCTTGTTCAAAAACACAATTCTTTTACAAAGAACACTGATCTGTCTGTTTAGGCACTGTGTAAAGTGTCTTTTGGATGTGTGGAACTTTCCAACAGCCAGGGGTATCAAGTTCACTTCACTTCCTTGATTAAGATTAAGATTAATTACTCAAATCTTGCATGATGAAATTCGAACCACAGTATCACTTACATACAACCAATCAAGTTCCTATGACTTAATTTAAATTCCTGTGCAGACACCCACTTTCAACTCTCTTTTGAAAGACACATTCTCTGCAGTGAACATATATAGTATATGTATAGATAACAGAACTGAAAAACTACCTGAAAAATGTTTCATTTTTCTGCACTTTTCTATCCAATAAGGGCAGTTTCTGATTGAATGCATACTTCCTACTTTTGTGGACAGCACACTAAATTTGTTTATTTCACAAACATAGTACTTCACAAATACATAAAACATTAACAATTATACTGTTACCATCACTGAACTCTTTCATGTACAGTTATTTCTTCACAAATTTCTACCTTCTTGGTTTGGACTACTTTAAAAAATGTCACTTCCATGCAAAATTTCACTCAAGTGTTCCCTAACTGCTTGATGGACAAGATGACAAAATGTAAGCTATGCTGAAGAAGTAGACATACATGTGCATGTATAACCTGTAAACTGCATGTCAGGCACTGCAGCATGTATAACCTGTAAACTGCATGTCAGGCACTGCAGCATGTATAATGGTAATGGTACATGTATAATGGTCCTTTTGAGAGGCATTGAAACTGAGTAACAAACCCACATGGAGAAACATCAGCTAACTACATGTGAACAAACATTTCCATGTGTATAACAAAAACATATAATTAAAATCTCATCAATACAACTCTCATTATTAATAAAATAGCTGTGTTATAGCAAAACTAATGACAGCTAATTAATACCTTGGTAAGCAATAAAAAAGTTAATCTTGGCTAAATCTCTGCATTGCATGTCCGTATACTGGCATTTATAGCTGGATGTTTGTAAGATCATACTTAGAATCCAATTTCATAACTAACATTATTATCAGAACATTCTTTCTAGTGAAAATTTAATTCCTATTTTCGTATGGACATGAAACAGGATAACTCACCAAGATAGAGTTCAAATATGGCTGTTTTTTCACTGGTTTGGTGTCAACTTCTGCAAAGTAATAATGAATCATCAGAATTGTCTAATACATCACAGAGTAATGGCAAAGCTTGGAAGTCATAATTTCCTCACATCTGCAACACTGTACACATGTATATAATGGTTTAGCCATCAGGACACTAAGCAAATGTTGACCAGCATAATTGAGTAAAGTTAGTCATTAATTTTGTCGGCACTATACCCGCCAGGAAGGCTGACATTAGCTGCATCAATTTACATTAGTTTTTCAAACCAACTCGTGAAGTTTATCCCACAACATTGCAGCTTACCTCAGCAAAGTAGACACACATCCAATATGGCTACCGTTTCTAGTGGGAGCATGGGCCATGCACTGCTAGTTTGAAACCTGCAACAAGAGGATAGAGATACCGGGATGAGACGAGCCACATGTACATGTAAAATGGAACAGTTTGGCCTCAAAAGTCAGCTTCTCTGATAGGTTGAGGGGGCTGCCAAACTCTCACTCATTCTCTCTCTCTCTCTCTCTCTCTCTCATAGGGCCAACCCGGCCCAGGAGATTTTTGTAATCTGAGGAGCCTTTGGTGGTAACAGAAAATAAAACCTAAGCCTGGCACAGAGAGATGGTTGCTAGTTCTAGTCTGTACCTTGTAGATGGATCAGCACACTGTCAGCTGGCTTACAGAACCAGAACTGCACAAGAGAGGCATCCAAAACTGCATATATATATACATATATATATACACATATATATATCTAGTCCTCTGAGCCCAGATCATGCGTCCACAATTACTGCACGCAGCTGTGTCTCCTGCTCATGCAGTCTTCCTGGACAAACCTATGTACCACAAACCTGCTGTTGGTTCACTACGTGAAGCTTTAAGGAGCTCCTTAAAGACCACCAAACCAAGCAGGGGAATTTGTGTCAAGTATGGTCAGTATGCATCAAGGCACACCATGAATCACAAAACAGTTGTACAAATTTGATTTCTGCCATTATCAGATTTTAGGACTGAGGACACATTTTAACTCTAGCATGCTTGTCTGTTGAGCGGTACAAGCTAAAGTGAGTGAATGGTCTAAATCAATGGAAAAGTCCCTGGCCATGTAATTCATGTGTATTGATCAGAACAGAGAACGATATAATTCATCATTTTGGGAAGGCGGCTTAAAGCAATGCAATGCACAACAGACTCAATATGCACTAAACAAGCAGGAGCTCTGAGGTGTAGTTTGCTAGCCATAATTCATCAACAGTAAGTCTCTGTCATTCTCAGCTGTGTCTTTTTTTTCTTTTTTTTTTGCACTGAGGACAATAAACACTGCTAATGCATACAAGTACATAATCATATACATGTATATATGTAAGTGGTAAATTTTAAACCAGGCAGATCATGTGGAATGTTGAACAACATTTCAATGCCATGTTATTGTTTTAGATTAGTGCTATGACAGGCAAGTCAAATGAGTCAAACTTGCATGACAACATTCGCACACTGAGTGCAATGATGAGCAGACATGCTCATGAGCACTCATATCTTAACCATACAATGCATCCATCGGAACATTGTTTGGGCCTCCATGAATATGGACTAAACCTCTAAATGCCTGAGATAAGCTCATCAAATAGGAAGCAACCCTTCATAATAACCCCAATCTTGTCGCCAAACTATAAAGAGTTAACCTATAGCCAAGTCTCTGTATAACACATGTAAATAATAAACTTCCATCCTGGCTTTAGGGGGAGGGGGCTATGTAACACACAGGTGTCAGTTTAGACCTTCAGAGAAATTCCCAGTCCATATGACCCACATCTATGCTAAGAACACAGTGAAGTATGAAAAAATTTCATGATTTGTTTTTGTGCTATACTCGTTAATTCACACAGATCAAAATATCACAAATGGTTAGAACAGGAAAACCACTGTTTGAAGTAAGAGGCATCTTATTCTGGCCAAATAAACTTTTAATGGTGTAATTTTCTCCTCTGCACCCAGCACCCAAATCGCACACAGATACAGCACACAATGTTTGCACCAGTGGGGTAGCATACACATAGTAAAAAGTTGACAGACTATTAACTACAAAAAGAAAACATATGCACACACACATAAAACTAAAATTAGAAAATACACCATCACCAATAAGGCACAAATGCATACATTGCATGACATATTCTAAGGAATTATAGGTCAATCTGTTAGACAGCCCTTTAATATACACTGACTCTAACAAATATGAGAAAAAATCGAAACCATTCCACGTGTATATCTAATCAGTGCAAGTCAAGTATTCCTGGTGCAATATTCCCTTCTACAAACCAAATCCCGAAGAGTGTTTTATCCTGGTTGTTTAAAGAAACATACACGTGATATTGGTAAAGTTAGGTATTTGCAAAGTAACAGTTGCATCTGGGCCAGAATCACAATTTGCATGTATTTGGGTTATTTTCCCTCAAGACTGCACTTCTAGAAGCATTGAGAGTATGCTTTTTATTTTTAGTAGATAGGGAATCATTCACTGTGTTTAATAGTTCAAAAGTTTATCATGGTTCATCAATAAATAAAATGACACTGTCACACACACCTACTTGTACATCTGGTGTTATAAAGGAACACTTCCAAAATAGTCTAAATACATTCCTTCATCTGAAAACATCTTCTGCGCATGTACATTCGTTATGCACAGGATCCACATGCACCTCATGGTGAACCAGTGGGGGAACCAACTGTTCTGGCGGCAAATCCACAGTTGTGTCTGGCACTGCCAGCAATGGTAGCACATGTATATGTGTATATATACAAATAAAAATATATATATATTTTTAGAACACCACACATGTAAAAAGAGTATGTCACTAGTGAAAACATCAATCTGGTGGAAAGTATTACAGCTTGGTTTCGGAGTTCTTGCTGGTTTTTCTGAACACTATAGCAGCACTGAAGTTCAGGTGGCAGTGGCAAATCACATAGAGCACAGGGAGTACACTGCCCTGGAGACATAGTTCCATAACAAATCAGACATTATGTATGGCACATGGAGTGTTGTTTGTCTCTGGGGTGGACCTATCCTGACTACTTAATTGCTGATCCTGTCCAGTCCTGTCATATGTTTCAACAGCCAGCTCTTGACAACAACTTCATCACAGGTCATCAGAGAGAGCAGGGACAGGGAGCTTAAGCTGGCTGGAATACACATATTCATAAATATTACAGCACACAGGCAAAAGTTCATGTTCACGATAAGTCACAAACTTTAAGCCCTGAGTTCATATTTGAAAGGTGTATGAAATATACTCCTAATGCACATTGTTTATGGATTGATATGAAGGATTTGAGTGTTTGCCTTACCAACCACAGGCTTAGGGGGGAAGAGAACATCCTATCGTCAACACACATGTACTGCCAGAAAGAAGTTCCATACAGTTCCTGCATATCCTTTAGGTGACCCTGACAAATCCACCCACCCAGCATGCCAGCCAGCCAGCCAGCCAGCTATTACCAGACAGATCCCACATACGCAACTACTTTAACAGTCTGGCAGATGACAGACACTGTAATGGATAAATTGAAATCAGAGTGTAGTCACAGTGGAAGGTGTTGGGGTTAAGGCCTTACATGAAATGCCCACTGCTGGATGTGATTGAACCAGATGGTCAGCATTCCTCAGGACATTACCAGTAACTGACCACAGCTGACAGCCATTAGGGCTCTGATGATGCCAAATTGGTCCACCAGAAACTCAACTGCTTCAAGAGGGAAAATGCTAAAAGGACATTTGCAATTAGATCAAGAGTTAGAAATACAGAATGCAACTTGGTCCGCGTCTTAAATTCATTTATGAGCAGAGTTTCTGATCACACTTTGAAGGAACAAGGAGCTAGTCCTTAGATCTGATTTCTTTTTTTTTTTGTTTGGAGTTGCTTTGTACAAACTTTTCATGACATCACAAGTGTGCTTGATTAGTATGCCCTCTGATATTTGCAGTATAAATCTCAATGGAAACTTTCGATTTTATCTGACATGGTGCAACATTCAGACACAAAGTGTACTGAGATGAGCCTGACCAGCATTTACCAATAAATAAACACATGAACATACATGTTCATATTTATTTTCTAATACTCTGACCTAAATCAAAGAAATATTTACAGAAATATCTACAAAACAATATATGTCATTCTGTACAATGGAAAACATCATCCCTCATATATATTTTGGATTGACAGTTGTTGAGTCCCTCCAACGTTCTCACTTGAACATATAAGAAAAGAGGATATCTGATCAAAATTCTCCATGCCATGTACAAATCTGACAATATGCCAAATAAATTCTATAATCAAAAAACTGGATCACTGGTTTTGTCCATAAAAGGACAGAAACTCAGCCTTTGATTTACCTTACATCCAAGCTGGAAGAATCTGAAGGCTGATTGCAGCATATCTTATAAAATTTATTTTAAAAAATATAGTTCAGCCCTTTCTCAAAAAAGAAAGAAAACAAAACTGTAGCCACTGTATGCAAAGGTTGTAATGAGCATGTCTACTAACAACATATGTATATGAGTCCTGTGCCCTTACAACTGAAGGGAGAATTTTAGTGAACCAGTTTCGACAATCACAAAATACAAAAAAAAAATTACTGCACACTTTGTAAAAATCAATTTTCTTCAGATCCAGACATCCACGAAGTCTCACCAGTCATGCTACAGCCTTACACACTCTGAGTAGTTTTGGCTTTCCAAGAACTTGAAGCTTCCATCTAGCTACTCAAATAATCAAACAATGTGCAACCAAATTCATAACTTACTTCTTCTATCATTGGCACAAAACAATCCCTTGCTTGCACTCAAGTGGTACCAGACTTAACAACTGCAAACCAACAGTAACATGCGGGATGCATGTGCCAACAGGATATATTTTTAAACTTTATTTTAGCTCACAGGAAATAACAAGGGCAATAGCCCTCTTAATGACATAAAAATTACCAGCATAATGTTTTAAGCCACCATCATCTTTTTGGAAAATCAAATTATTGCAAACAAATTAAGTGTAACGTAAATGTCACAGGAGACTCATGATTTCATCTGCCTTACTTCGATTTTTGGACAGTGGCAAGAACAAAGACATGTATGTATCTGTTCACATACATTTAAATAGATACTTACACAAAAAAGTGAACTATAAAATT
Organism: Acanthopleura granulata; assembly: GCA_016165875.1. Lineage (NCBI taxonomy): Eukaryota > Metazoa > Mollusca > Polyplacophora > Chitonida > Chitonidae > Acanthopleura > Acanthopleura granulata. The sequence goes on from JABBOT010000004.1 coordinate 21,861,190, forward strand.
CCACACCACTATCTGATAAAGTCTTGAACAACTATGAATCCTATTCCAAATAAACTACATTTTTTTAAGTAACTAACATTTAACATGTCTTACTGTCTTACAATGGTAAAAGTTAAACTGAATTACAAACAATTCTGTAAAATGTAACTTTAAATACAGCAGCTGTAACACAGAATCAGCCATACTGATGCCTTTCTTCCTCCAGGACCAGAAGAGTTACAGTGTCCACTTATCTGGGGGCAATATTTCGCTCATTACACCCTAACTACACTGCCTCAGATGTCTGAACAAACATTTGCATGCCCAATTCTAATACTGACCGCATGATGTCCAGTTAAGATAATATTTGCCTTCAGAAGAGCCATGCAGTCCATTGGGTAACTAAGTTAGCCAGCGTCAAATGCCAAGGGGTGCACATGAATGAAGCTTGAATCCTCCCTCAATCTTCACTGGTACAAGTGTCAACTCTGTAATCCCACTTTATGCTGTGCGTCTTGATTTTGTTAGGTTTTCCTGGGCAATAGGGCTAACCCAATTTACACTATCATCACCTCTGATGTAACTCATGATATGGTCTGAGTCCACTGGCCAGTGAAGGATACCTGGTCAGTCACTTCTGAGCTCTCCTCAACAAACTTCATAACAAACAGCTGATCCAGGTAGTTTACAAAAAAGTTTCCACAAATCCAAGCATACAGCACGTCATTTATTTCACATGAATACATGTATCTACTGATGTCAAAGTGAAAAATGTCTTGCCTTATCAATTACCAGTAAAATGCTGATGGTGACATTAGGTTTATTTTGTCTGGTTCACAATGCAGACAAAACTGGTATAGATCTTACATACATTAAGATTGTTGTGTGCACCTTTTCCAAAGAACCAACTGAGAAGATCAGTCAAGAAGCCGTTAGCAAAGATATATCTGGCTACCTATCAAATAGCAGAGTGTTCAGCTCCTCCAAGGAATTCTGTTTGTGTTTACTTGTCTTATCTACCTACACTAACACTTGTGCCAATCCCTAGTGCACACAAATCTACATAAAATCCCCAGGTGGCTCCATTAGAGGGCAAATAAGACCTACCCCAGGGGTGTTCCGATGAATAGCATGGGCTTCTGGGAGCAGTTTCATTAAACTTCGCACAAAGGCTTCTCTCTGTAAATAGAGACTTCCTATTTGGGATAACGATGTTAGTATCTACATCGAAACGTCGTGATAATAAACCAAGAAGTTGTATATCCATAAGAAAGACATGTTCCAGTGTACTTCCTATTTGGGAGCTTCTGAAACTGATATGATTTATAAAGCGAATTTTTTAAACAGAACAATGGTTTACAACAGCTGGGAACAACAGAAAACTGGATCTTTCCTCAAAGGAGATGGAATTGGCCTTTCGTGTCAAATGTGAACAGAAGTAATGCAACAAGAAATATGTAGCCCTTACTTGGTGATGACACAAGTTACCTATTGATCATGTCTTTAATGTTAATGACATGTAATATACCTGTGATGGAATGTACAGATACATGTGTATGATATACAATGTACATTAATATGATTAAAATGCTATATAGTTATGCCGCTAAAGAACAATCAGACAAAACTGCAGGCATTGAGAGTTTTGAAAAATAGTGTATTTTCAGAGGGCAAATAACACATCATCAAGTGGACAGCCATTAGGAGAGAACAGCAACACTGGAGAAGAAGTATTAAGTTTCCTATTTAGTCTACACAGTACTGGGAGGTGTAAACTCCACTCATTCAGGGGCATACTTTGTTTTAAAACACAATGTGGCCTAACACATACAATCCCATGGAAAGAACAGGTATAGAACAGTAATATACGTAGCCATATCACATAAAACATCACCACCCACTTTCTTTGAAAGCATTCTCCCTCTATTTCATGACAGTACAAAGCTCTGAGTCAAGTAAAACATTGGATCTACTGGGCTTTTAGTCTCACACCAGTACTATCATTCACAGGGAGGCACCCACACTGTCTGCCCAGAGCGATCTGGACTGGCCAGCCATAGAACAGGGTCTGATTACACTGGCATAGCGCCAGTTACTGCACAGCTAAAACAAACAGCCCAGTACAGGCTTCAATCACACCCATAGGACTACTTATGGGCCATGGTCAGTTCTCTTGACCAGTAAGTGACCAGGGTAAAACATTTGCAGTATGTACCAACTGTTTACACCCCTGTGGTAATAGAGACCCACAGAAAACAACAAAAGTACAAGGCCTTTGGTTTCCTCAAGCTAAAAATCAACACAAACTCTAATTGGTATTGCAGAATCCTAATTGAGCTAACAGAAGGGTCAAGTTTTCCAGATTTCCTCCCTTCATTGTTTTCCCTCTCTGTGTGATCCCTGGCATGGTGAAAGGTCAAATTCTTTCTCCTTCACAAACAAGGCCTATAACAAAGGGTAAGAGGAGAAACCTTGGGGGACTAGGTGCAAGAGTGTGATCTCCTGTGAAGTAAGCTATAATGGAAGACTTTGGTTCAGATGTCTGTCCAGATCATCCACGCCCTAGCTAACTCAAACCTCATGTTCACGCTGTGTGGAGAACGGCAAAAGCCTTTCAAGTGATGGTTACTCTTGTATACTTCTTCTGTGAATACTATGCTACTAAGATGAAAATATCATGTCTTCTCAAATTATCTTTAAAGAAAGTTCAGCTTGAGTTACATTCATGGAGGACATTATTACGATTATCTTTTACATGCACAAGACAAATGATTTCTCAGCGAAGGTTTTTCTTGAGTGTCTTGGAATGTATTCCCATCATAGAATAAAGACATGTCAATACATACACAATTATAAAAATATAAAAATGCCTTCAGGATAAACTGGATATGGGATAAAGCCGAACAGTTGTGACTTAAAAAGCTGGGAGAACTTATCCATAAATTCTCTGTAGTGGCAAAATCTTATTTGGCAGGCCTCTGCCATATTTATAAGGACCTTGTGGTGTCTTGTTTCGTGCATCTAGGGCATTTCACAGTGGTCTCTTTCTTTTCCATAGAAGACCACTAGCAAGTTGGTTCTCTGGGTCCGTCAAGATGTTTCCTTCAAAAAAAGCCAGTTGTGCCCGATAATGGACTCTTGCTGAAGCAGTGGGTTCCCTGTTCCCTAAGGCACCAGGCAACAACATAAGGTTCATTCATACAAAACATTTGTACTCAAACCTGCTGTTATCGAATCCAAGAGATATTTAATACATACATGAGTACCACACTGGTATAACTACAGGAATGCCATTTTTACATTGTCTATTTTTCCACTATAAAGAAGCTTTAGTCTTTAAGGCTAATACTGTGCACTTATTTTTTGCTCATTTTAAGAGTATTTTGGTGACTGTCAAAATTATTCAATTCAGTTGGTTCCCCATACTAGTAACGGTCAACAGCCAGCATCCTGACATATGAAGGCATAATGTACAAAGAAGGCACACTGCAAACAGAGCAAAACTGAAACATCAATGTCTCTACAACCATGAACAACTTCAGTCAAATACACAAATGAGGACCCCTTCAAATGTTTGGCAGTAGGGCTCTATTGCCATTTTATTCATGCCAAAAGCCCTATTCCAGTTCATCATAAAGATGCCGCATTAATGTCAGAACCTTACACCAGAAACTGATACACTGTAACATTATACATGTAGTACCATCAAATTCTAACTTAACAATGACTCAAGGTCCAGCTTCACACTAGCTCCACCTAAAAGGATTAAACAAGTTTGAAGATATGTTCACATCCTCCTCCAAATACTGGTAACAATGCTGCGTATATGTAAGTGTGAGCAACAATCTGCACATACATGTTTGATTTCCTCCTTTCGGTTTTTCTCTGACAGCTGTGATTGATTGAAGAAGCAGCATAAATGTGTTTTCATATTTTGCCTATTAATGACAGGAAAAAATCCATCACTCTCAAGCACTTCATTATTTCTCCTTGTCCAGCAATTGTAGTTACTACGGCAATGATGTTATAACCACACCCCTGCTCACTGAACAGTAGATCATATCTTTTGTTTTGTATGAGGGCAGAGCAAATTCTAAGATGTGTGAAAAACACATAGCAATGAACATTTTTGATCAAGATGAACCTCAAAAACAATTACCAAACTCTTTGAGACAGAGAGTGATTAACTTCATTACTGCAGAAAATAAACTTTAGTTTGCTTAAGGAATAGGAACCCAATTAACTCATGCAAAGTCACAGTTTAATTTTGATACCCCACAGGAAAGAAGGCTCCTTGTACAATACAGAAATTTAAAAAAAAGAACAAAACAAAAAAGAAATAAAATAAAATAAAAGAACCAAAACTAGATTAAAATTTGAATAACTGCAACACGTTTTCCTACAATGTTAGTATCGCACCAGTTAAAGCATGTCAACATGTTCCATTTACAAGATAAATTTTGAACAGATTGACAAGAGATGCTTAGATATATGTATCTACTGTTGTAAACATGTGTAAAAGATTCAGATCTTCATTCAACACTGCCCACCTGTCAAATATAGACAGCATTTAAGTACAGATAAATACATTACTCACTATATTGACATATATGATACCATATGCACGTGTACTGATGTGTACAGCATACGGATAATTAAGCAGGGCAGTTAAGAAACCATATACCTCTGGAGATGAGGTTAGCCTTCAGGCGAGATTGTAAACATGTGTAAGTTATTTGTGATTTGCATAAACCGGTACCCTAATTCTTCTAATTTTTGGGTCACCTCATCTGCCCTTTTTAGCTACCGTATATGTGATTGTAACACAAATAAAAAGTTTCTTTTCTCTTCCATGGGTAAACCATCAAATGATCAACATTTCCATAGCTTGGAGAGAAATGTAATATTTTGCTTTCAGCAGTACTAATATCTGTCCCAGTAATTAGAAGAATTAGGGTAGCTGAGGCACATAGCAAATAGCAAGATTAGTACTGGACTAGTCAAATGACCTCAAGCACCATATGTGTACATATATGTACAGAAATTTACTACATATACCATTAATTAGGACATCATTCAGGATGTCGAGGTTACAATCATCAATTTACCAACAAACATCTATAACTTTGTGAGGCATGTTCACATACCTTCAATGGACATATCATACATGGCATTTGTATACTACTGGAGGTAAATTAGTGGGATTACTCTTTGGAATAGCACTACACAGACTCTGCGCTTTTCCTGATCGCCCAGGTAACCTGGGTTGACTGATGTTCTAGTATCAAGACTGTGATAAGCGATCACTATCAGCTTAGTGTAGAAATCCAGATTTTCTGTCCTGCTCTACTGAACACAATCCTATTCCACCAACTTAATATGTCCCTTATCCCCCAAATGTCATAAAGTGATTGGAAATATCAAAGGATTAGGGAAGAGTGTGTACTGTTTTAAATTACATGTACGTGCAAAACAATCCTATAAATTCTGCATCAAATACAACCTGCTACAGTACATAAACACACTGAGACCTCCCTAAAGAGGAAAGGGTATAGTTTTATTTAACCGTCCCTAAGGCTGCTAGCTGATCTCATTATTTATGACTTTCCATTTTTTTTCCTTATGTAGAATGAATACTAACATAAAAACCTAAAAATACCTGTTCATTTATATGCTTAAGCAGAATAAGAACACAATAAAAATTCGATTTGCAACTGAAAACAGTCTTTCATTTACTGGTTCTAATTTGACTCAATAGTAAAAAGTATTTTCTTAAATAATATACAGCCTGTCCTAGACAGCTAGGACAAGTTTCAGGCTTTTCCAATGTGGAGTCTACTACAGGTTTACATTGTATTTGTGATCTCTAGAATAACATGTTTACTAGGCCTCTGGGAGTGGTTAATTCTTGAGCGGAAACTTAATTATCCTGGAATGGCTTAATTCTGGCTGCACAGCCTG